>JAZHRO010000073.1:139312500-140562500 GCA_037157565.1 Thalassia testudinum
ACATTCAGCCTCAGCTCCGAACGTCCTACTACTGCTCCAGACGTCTGGTAGATTCTCCAGATGTCTGATATTGGACAATCCAGTATGCAGAACTCCTTCGCGGCGTTCGTCTTTCCACGAGCTCCACCCGTAGAGCTCGCAGCAGCTACTCCAGCAACTGTAGGAGGTTGCGGGACCTCCTCTCACACGAGCTCCCACAGTTCCTCTCCTCACACCTCCGAGCTCCTCGGAGGTCCTCACACCTCCAAGCTCCTCACCGTTACAGCCTGATGAGAACCTCATCATGAACCCTAATTAGCACATTTTGACCTAAATAAGTATACAAAAGCTCCTACAAAACCTAAGGGAAAGCCTAAATCAAAGAGCGATAAATCTGAGTATAAAGCAACTCACAAGGGGTAAAACTGTAATTTTACCAATGTAGTACACAAAGGGGATGTCGAAGGGTCTAAACACAGGTCAAATGGGCTTAATAAGAGAGATAGTGGGATGATTTGATCTGAAAAGAGTTACAGCAGCTTCTAGGAATTAAATGACATTCTGTAACTCTAAAAAAAACATGCTCTAATTCACGAAGTTTCAGGCAAGATAAAAATCAGTTAAACCCTCTAAAAATCATGAAAAAATATCCCCTAGGGTTTAGAACCTTCAATTTGGCCATTGGAACCTATCTTGACCTAGATTGAGAACCATACCCAATTTTTGACCTAATTTAGGTTTTTATGCAAATTGACCGGTCAAACATGGTTAAACCTAAAATCCAACTTCACCATTGGATTCCTTAGGTCCAAATTAGGGTTATATCAAAATTTGGACCTAAGGAAAGTTTGCCTTGACTGTTAAGACCCGTGCCATCAAAGTTCTTTAAGACGTCTGGGACTTGGGCCAGACGTCTGGTCAGACGTTTGGAAATCAATTTTTGCATGCGTATGACCGCGAGTCTACGCACGTGCCGCGCGCAGACTAAACCCCAGCCGCCCCCTTCTCTTTCTTCTTCCCCCGCCGACTGCAGCACCTTTTCCCCCCTCACGCCTACTTATACCCTCTCCTCTCCCTCAAGCCACCCCACATCCATCCGTCGTCCCCTTCCTTCAGCGCGAGAGCAAGAGAGGGAGTGAGAGTGAGAGTGAGAGCAACAGCTGCAGCCGAGTGCAGCGGCGGAGAGGAGAGTACGTGAGTCGTGAGAGAGAGAGAGCTCGCCAGAGCAGTTCGAGGCTGGTCAGGCATTCGCGAGGCGGAGTGTGTCGGGGAGGTCCTCCCCGACATTGCTGCACCTAGAGTAGCGGGCAGGTGAGCGCGACGTGGCCGCGCGTAGTAGGAAGAAGATGAAGGAGGTTCTGATTCTAGGATTTTGCCAAAATCAGACATCTGGACTTGCATTCAGACGACGCAGACGACGTCTGGAGGAAGCTCCAGACGACTGAGAGTTATGTACTGCGCCTATTCCTTCCTTTTTGCGGATACGGCCATGCAGGCCGTTCCGCCGAAACTCTATTGCGTGCAGTATTGAGAGCTTTTCCTTGCGTGTGCAGGATTTGCTTCGGGAAGGCGTGGGATGCGCCCTCCCACGCGGTTCAGACGTCTGGGTGAGTCACCAGAGGGCAGAGAGTGTCTCCAGATGTCCGGAGAGGTGGTCGGACGTCTGGAACTAGGTCCAAACAGTTCAGAAGGAGCTTTGGACGTCTGAGGAGCAGCGTAGAGTGAGGTATGGATCTGGACTCCTTTTAAGATGTCTGGAAGATGTTCCAGACATCTGATTTGAGTCAGAATTGTCATTTTTGACCCGTTTAGGGTCTGTTTGAGGTCCGATTTCCACGTTTAAGATTCTGTTCTTCTCCATATAAATTCCTCTACTTGTTTGAAATACTTTTATCCTATTCTGAGTGGTTCCTTGTAGTTGATCCTTGCGTTAGGACCTTGTTCTGTTGCGGATTTAGGGGTTGCGGAGGCGTGTGAACTCGCCGATCAAGCCTCCATTACTCCTGGTTTTGCGGGTAGAGTGGCTTCCCTTAGTTAATTACAAACATAAATGTATATCTGGAATAAATGATAGATCCTATGGTATGGCATGAATCCTAGGACTAAAAACACTAGATAAATGATAGATTCTAGGATATGGCATGAATCCTAGGACCAGAAACAGTAGATTGAATGATAGATCCTAGGGTATGGCATGAATCCTAGGATCAGAAACACTAGATTGAATGATAGATTCTAGGGTGTGGTATGAATCCTAGGAACAGAAACACTGGAACGAATGTCTTGAATGCCTGGATTGCAGTCTTGGATGAGTAGATAGAATAATGATAATTGCCTGTAATTGGATAACAGCTGCCTATGAAATATAGAGTACTGTTGTTAGTAACTGCTACATGTAATTACTGTTGTTTGAAAACTAAATTCGAGCTGCTTGTATATAAATTGGAAAAGAAAGATTGAATGTTGGAAACACCTGCTATATGCGAATAAAATTGAAATGATGAAACCTAGTATGGCTTGACCTGAGAAACATGAGCATGAACCCTATAGGGAATTAGGAGAAGAGCTCCTGGAAATAAATAGAATGGGACTGGAAATGTGAATGGAAAACTGTGTTGTCTCTTGGGTACATGGTACCAAGGGAAGCACATATTACCTGTTTAGTGCAGAGCGGAACCAGCCGCCATAAGGTTGAGACCCGGGGTTAGGTCTGGCCACTTTGTACCGACTTTTGGCCCTCGTGTACACAGTACAGAGGAGAGCTATTAGTGTAGGGAGGGAGCTAGCCACCCCACGGGGCCCGGGGTTCAGCTAGCCATCCTATACCGACTTGTTAGGCCCATTGGGCAAACCAGGGTAGTCAGGCAAGGGTGCGTGGACTATGGAGGGGCAAGACCCCTGTTTGGTTACTGTGGAGGGGCTAGACCCCTGTTACTGAGAGGGCTTTGCTCTATACTGGTTCCGTGCTGTGCTTTGGGCACACCTGTTAACGGAAACGACTGACCGTGTGCCAGTACGAGGTAGCTACTCGTGCATTTATCGCACTTGTTATAGTCACTGTTACGTCTGTCAGCGACCTTGGGGTGGTTGACTGAGGGTAGGACCACCACGGGCACTCTCTCGGCTAGGAGAGCACCACGTGCTACTTCTACTTTTCGGGAAAGACTGCAATCAAGATCGTTCCTACGAGGAACATTCGAGATCAAGAAAAAGACCTGTTAAATAAACCAAGTGAAGAAAGAAAGAATAATTAGTTAAATAAAGGGAGAAATTAAAAACAATAGCTACTTGTCTACCTTTACTGTTTTTCTTAGCTAGCTGGTTGCCACTCTATTCAGCGTTTCACTGATGTGTCGCACTTACCACCTTTTCAGGTCCAGGTGTTGAGCAGCTAGAGCCTACGGCTGTGAAGGGTGTTGGGCCTAGTAGAGCCCAGTAGTTGTACTTGTGTTGTACCTGTTTTCTGTAGTAGTGAGTATTTTGTTACACTTTGTATTCTTTTATTGTAAACTTCATATTTCTGTACCGTTTAAATTTCTCTACTGTTGTGGTGGTGTATACTGCAGTAGTTTACTTTCTTACTGCTGTACTTTTGTTACTGTTAGTTACTTGCATGGTGAATGTGGTTTATTTTGCTGCTTTTTGGTTACCTTCTCGTTGGACGACTGGGTCTTGGGATCAGTCGAGTCGGTCCGATTCTTGTGTCCTGTAGGGATTCGGGAACCGGATCGTAACACTTTACAAATTGGTCCTCAAGAATTACTTTTTGACCCTTAAATTTTTGAACCCTTGCACTTAACCCCTCAACTTTCCCTTCGTTCTTTTCAAACTGGTCCCTCTGCCACCCGCAGCAGCAACCCATGCCTCTGGCTACTTTGCGTGGGGGATGACGCCGCACAGGGTATGGGAACCGGCCCCAGAAACGAGAGGAGGGTCCCCTGCGTTGTCCTCTTTCGCATAGACCCCCTCCCATGCCCTACCGATACCCATACCTCTCGTGCAAACGTGCGAGAGGCATGGGTCTCTTTTCTGGCCATATCTCCGGTGGCCTACCCACTCCTCCTCCTCGTGCTTCCCTCCTCGCCAACACCTATTTAAGGAGCGACAGGGGTTGCCATTTCCGACAAGCTCTATTTGCCAGAGAACTCCCCCAAATTTGTCCCCTCCTCACTCCGGCCAACAGCCTGAAGCTTTTGGCGACTTTTCCTCCCTCTTCTCGTCGCTCTGTCACCATACCAGTGGCAGAGCCAACTCTGCCATTCTCCTCCGCGCCAAGCTGTACCAGCTGGCATTCTCCGACCCCTTCTCCTCGTCGCTGCCCCCTCCTCTGGCACCTTCATCTCTGGCGACGGCAAAGACGTGCCGATCGCCATCTCCTCCCTTTCGTCCTCTTAGCTAGGTAAAAACTCTTCCCCTTTCTCCTTTATTTCCCCTGTTAATTTGTCGTTTCTACCCCTCGACATCCACTGTCCATCTCCACCTTCTCCACCTCCGACCAAACCTCCGGCGAGGCGTCCCCGCTGCTCCACACCTCCATCCGCCTCGCCAACCGATCCATGAGCATCACCACCTCCCACTGATCATCCTCCGCATCTTCACCAACCGCCTACACCACCACAAACGCCTCCCAACCTAACCCATAAACCTGGCCACAGAGCGACCTAGGCATGAACATCTAGGTCGCCCCATGACCAGCCAACCTCCGCTTCACCTTCGCCGTGATACAGAGAAGGTTTTCCTCTGATCTGACAGGGCTGCAAGGCCGTGTTCACGCATTTCAGGTTCCGATGTCCCTTCGCCATTGATGAAGAAGCTTGAAGAGAGCTTGCTGCAGCTGCAGGCCTCTCCGCTCCAGGAGAAGTCCCCCAGGATGTGCGGAAGCCCTCGCGCACAACCCCAGCCAAGTGTTTGGCTGCGAGGACCCCTCCAGCGTCGGCAATTAAGCGCAGCTCCTGCTGCGAGCAAACGCAGAAGCAGGTGGAACGTTTAGTCCCACCTCGGAAGTCCTTGAAGTGCCGCAGCCGAATAAATTGAAAAAGTGTATTGGGCTTATCTCCTTCGATACACAAGAGTCAGGTCCCTCGCCTATGCACGTAACGTGCCACGCGCTCGCACCCGCCCTCGCCCGCGCTCACGCCCTGCAGGTCTGGGCCTAACCCGATTACCCAACCAAGCACTCCTCGCCCACCACCGCACGCCGGTGGGCCTAGTCCCGGGCACGTTACCCGACCCGTATACCCGCGAATGCTCTAGGAGCGAACCTTTGAGAGAGAAATAGAGAGAGAGAGAGACGTGGGGCGGGTAGGGGTTAGGTTTTGCTTAACCTTGCAATGTGCAGGGAAGCAGGAGAAGAAGAAAGGAGGAGGAGCGGTTGAGGACACTTAGCCGCACAGAGCAGCAGAAGTTGTAGAAGAAGGAAAAGGAGGGAGCGCAGCAGAAGAGGAAGAAGGAAGAGGCAGCTGCTGAAGAAAGAAGAAGGAAACTCAAGGCAGAGGAGCGGCAGAGGAGCAGCTGAAGAAAGAGGAAGAAGACAAGAAGGAGGAAGTTGTAGAGAGAGGAAGATGAAGAAGAGCAACTAAAGATAGAAGAAAGAAGAAGACTCGCAGAGGGAAAAGAGAAGGAAAGACAAAGCAGAAGCTAAAGAGGAGAGAAGCCAATTGAAGAAGGAGAAGGCACAGTGCAAGCTGAAGAAGAAGAAGGAAGCCGAGCAGAGAAGAGAAGAAGAAACCAAGAGAAGAACCTGCAAGGGCACTGTAGCAAGGGGCAGATAAGGCAAGGTAGAGAGAGAAGAGAAGGAAGAGAGAAGAGGAGGAGAAGAAAGAAAGAAAAAGAGAAGGATTTTTTGTTCACTCTCTCTCCTTAATTTTTGTAAAGTAGTATATTATAGTTAATTGTGAATTTGTATGCTTCTGGAATTAAGTTTGCTCCCTGAGTTCGACCTCGAGATATTCTAAATTTCGAGTAATAAATTGAAATAAACTGGTCATCATTTTTCGTAACATACTACAACGAATATATCTTTAAAACACCGTGAAAGGCGATCGTCACAGCTGCAGCGAGGGCAACTCCCACGCTTGAGCTCTCCTGCTCGAGCTCCTCTGGTTGCACATGCTGGAGCTCCCCTGAGCTCTCTCTTTCTTCACTCACACTCTCACACTCTCTCCCTCTCCTCCATCCACGAGCTTCTCTCCTCCCCTCGTGGCTGCAAGGGACGGGGAGGGGCGGATACTAAGGGATGAAGGTGGAGGCTGTGGTGATTGAGAGGGAGGAAGGGGTTGGGTTTAAATAGGAGGTGTTTAGGGTTTTGGGTGAGGAGGCCGGAGGAGAGAGAAAATGCATGCATGTCGCATGCACGCGAAAGGCAAAAGCACGTACGGTTTTCCCCACTTTCAGATGTCCGTCCATCAATCCAGATGTCTGGACAGACGTCTAATGAATATTCCAGACGTCTTATCCATCCCAAGAGTGGCGGGTCATTTCAACATAACAAACTTAAAGGAAGTTTCGTCCCCGAAACTTGAGCCAAGTAGGGTGCGGAAAAAGAAGAGCAAATGTGCATAACAAACTTAAAGAGGATCAAAGTAGGTCTGAAGATACGTACCCTCAAAAAGCTCCAGTACTGCTCTCGCATTGCCGCCTCAGGATCCCAAGTTGCCTCCTCGTATCGTTGGCTTCTCCATAGGACTTTCACCAATGATACTTGCTTCCGTCTCAGACTTCGGATGGCTCTGTCTAGTATTTGTACAGGCCTCTCGGGATAGGTCAGGTTGTCTCCTGATCGCGGGGTTTTTCGCTTGCAGAAATAATGTCAGAAAAATATGTCGTCGCAATATGTAATGTGGTAGAAAAAACCTTGATCAAAGTTACTAAAATACTGAAATAATACCACACTTCAGGTCGTATCCACAAGGAGGATAGACCAATAGATTCATGACTATGGGGCCATCATATTCATAGAAATATTCATAAAATCAATTTAATGAATATGCAACTCAGAATGTAACTTTCAATTTTATGAGAAGTTGAGAGCTATTTATGTAAATTTCACATCATTAATCAAGCTCTCAAAAATATGTAAATAATGCATGTGTAGTGGCAGAGTATGTAATTTCTAGTTGCATGCAAATCTGAATCCAATTTCAATGAGAAATGATGCACATAACATAAGTTAAGCCAATTTAACAAAATGTAAGTGCACCCTTGCAAATTAACCTCAATATAATAATCCAACAAAATAATTGAATAATGTTCACAATGGCATATTTGGTAAATTATATTTGAACCCAAAACAGGGGATTACTTCCCCTTATGCTCGCGCGAAGAGGAGGCGATGACAGGCCACGGGAAGCTCGGAGGAGGATGTTTGTGATGAGGGCGTTCCGATGGCGGTGGTGGCACGGCGAACGGTGATCGGTAGTCGCCGGTCGGAGTGGAAGAGGTCGCCGGCGGTGAGGCTCTCTGACCGACCGTAGGGTGGTCGATTGGTGCGGCCGGAAGAGTGGTTGTGCTCGGGGAGTCGCGGCGAGTGCGGTGGAGTCAACAGTGCGTCGAATGGATGGCTATGGTGATGGCTGCGTGGAGGTGGTTGTGGTGGGCAATGGGTTCTTCTCTGTTGGTGAAGCTTGAAGACAAAGCAGGAGAGGAGAGGGTGAGACCGACCGCTTGCTGGAGACGGAGAAAGGCTGCAGGGAGGTCGTGTGGTTGTTCTCTGCGCACGGTGTTGTTGCAGCAAGCAAGGGGGAAACTGCACGCAGGGGTGGCCGCGCAGTGGCGAGGAGGAACGCGGTCAAAGCTGTTGCTGTCGAGGAGGAGCACACGATCAGCGAGGAGAGTCCTGCTACGGACAGAGGTGAGGTCGCGGTTGCTGGAAAGGGTGGAGCGCAGTAGTGGTCGAGGCTGAGGCATGGTGAAGCGGAGAGGATGAGGAGCGCTCAGAGGGGAGGAGATGAAGACGATCGGGTCCCTTGTTCTCCCCGTAGGAGGAAGAAGACAAGGGAAGTACATCGCCATGTTGTGTACCTGAGGTTAAATAGGTACCCGAGGCTCTTGTGATCAATGAAGATCTCGAATGTCTCACCATATAGGTGGTGCCTCCATGTCTTTAGCGTGAAGACAACTGCTGCTAGCTCTAAGTCATGGGTGGGGTAGTTATGCTCATGGGGCTTCAGTTGCCGTGAAGCGTAAGCGTTAATGTGACCCCGCTGCATGAGCACACCACCCATCCCCTGCAATGATGCGTCGATGTAAGCCACGAACTCGCCACTACTGTTTGGAATGGTAAGTACATGAGCTGAAGTCAGTCTCTCCTTCAACTCCTGAAAGCACACCTTGCACTCATCGGTCCAGGTAAAGGGCACGTCCTTCTGGGTCAGCTGAGTCATAGGATGCGCGATCTGAGAGAACCCTTTGATAAACCGCCGATAGTAGCCTGCCAGTCCCAGAAAGCTACGTACTTCTATCACTATGCATGGTCTCTCCTACCTGAGCACAGCCTCAACCTTGGCTGGATCCATAGCAAATCCGTCTTTTGAAATCAAGTGGCCCAAGAAAGTCACCTGTCTCAACCAAAACTCGTACTTGCTATACTTGGCATACAACCTACGTCATCTCAAGGTATCTAGGACCATACGTAAATGTTGTCCATGCTGCACCTGATCCCGTGAGTAAACTAGGACGTCGTCGATGAATACCACCACAAACTGGTCTAAGTACTATTTGAAAACATGGTTCATCATGTCCATGAAAGCAACGGGGGCGTTGGTTAGCCCAAACGGCATGACCAAGAACTCGTAATGCCCGTATTGAGTACGGAAGGCTATCTTGGAGACGTTGGTCTCCTTGATCCTCAACTGGTGGTAACCTAACCTCAGATCTATCTTATAGAACACTGTGGCGTCTCTCAACTGGTTAAAGAGGTCGTCGATACGAGGTAGTGGGTACTTGTTCTTGGCGGTGACCCGATTCAGCTGTCGGTAGTCGACACAAAGTCGCAGGATACCATCCTTCTTCTTCACAAACAATACAGGGGCTCTCCGCGGGGACGCACTAGACCTCACAAAGCCCTTCTCCAACAGGTCCTGTAACTGTAACTTGAGATCTCGTAGCTCAAGTGGCGCTATCCTGTACGATGCAGTAGAAATGGGGTTGATCCTTAGTACTAGTGAGATCTCAAATTTGATCTCATGCTCAGGCGGTAGTCCTGAAAGCTCCTTTGGGAAAACGTCGGGGTACTCGCAGACCACCGGGATACTCTGAAAGTC
This sequence comes from Thalassia testudinum, assembly GCA_037157565.1. Lineage (NCBI taxonomy): Eukaryota > Viridiplantae > Streptophyta > Magnoliopsida > Alismatales > Hydrocharitaceae > Thalassia > Thalassia testudinum. The sequence continues at coordinate 139,321,740 of JAZHRO010000073.1, forward strand.
GACCACGGGGCTAGGCTCTACTACCACACAAGCTAAGAAGCCCTCACACCCCTGGCCCAAAAGCTTTAATGCCCGAAGTGCAGAGATGCACTTGAAACCTCCGTCCACCGGCTGGCCGTGAAACTCAAAGGGAGACAACTCTGGTATGGAGAAGACAATCTTCCTCCCAAAATAGTCTACCAAGGTGTGATAGGTAGACAGCCAGTCCATCCCCAGGATCACGTCAAAGTCCTCCATCGGGATTACTATCAGGTCGACGGGAAGGCTGTGCCCCCTATAGCAACCTCGCAGTCTGTAAAGACCTCTTCTGCTATAAACAATTATCCACCTGGCCCTTTAATCAGGAACGGAACCTCTAACAGTACGTTGCCCGGTCCCAAACTGACGGCAAAACTCAAGGAGACAAAAGAATGTGTGGCTCCAGAATAAAAAAGAACGTAGACTAATCTACTAAAAATGGTAACCATACCTGCCACTATAGAACCTGAAACCCTGGCATCTTTGTGTGTTAGGGCATTGATACGCCCCTCAGTCCTAGGTGTAGACGAAGCGGCCACGCTCTGGGTTGGGCAAGCAGCAGCTGGCCGGTACCCTCCTTGTGACTGCTGTCCTCGTCCACGTGCCTGGTGACCGCGGCCACCAGCTCGCCCTCCAGTGCTCGGTGCAGGGAGCATCTGCTGTGCTTCGACCTTAGATGGGCAATCCCTCCTGAGGTGGGTTGGCTGGCCACACTGGTAGTAGAGAGGGGCACGGCCTCCTCCCTCAGTCGGTCTTTGTTGGTGGCTGGGATGGGGTCCGGTGCTGGCAACTAGTCCCTGTCTGGGGCCCCCAAAAGCCACTGGTGGCCCCACAGAACGAGACGACTCTCCTGCGGCCGCCGCGTGTCTCCTCTCCCGACGAGCCTAGGAGTACTCTTGCTGGTAGGGCCTCTTTCATTCGCCATCAGTGTCTCGCACGGTCGGGTTGGTCTCCTCATAAGTCATGGCCGCCTCAACCACACGAGAGAAAGTGGGCAATTCAGGGGTTTCACATACCCCCGAATCGCAGGTCGGAGCCCCTCAGTAAACCTCCACAAACGCTTCTCCTCAATAGACACAATTGTTGGGGCGAAGCGTGACAACTCCAGGAAATACGTGCGGTACGCGCTAACTGTCATCGCCCCCTAATGGAGAGTGTGGAACTCCCACCTCCTCTGGTCCTGCTAGGTCTGCGGAAAGTACTACTCGCAGAAGAGAGCGACGAACTGGTCCCACGTCGGCTCTCTCCCCTCCTGGCCTCTGACTGCCCTCCACCACCTGTGGGTTGCGCTCTCCAGCTGGTATGTGGCAAAGGCCACGCGACACTCTACAGGAGGGTGGAGGGTGTCGAACACATTCTCTATCTGCTCCAGCCAATCCTTTGCCTCAGACGGGCTCTCATCTCCCTTGAAGAAGGGGGGTTCAGCTTCCGAAACTAGCCAAAAAGCTCGTGGTGGAGCTGCAACGGGGGAACAGGTACACCTCCAGGCAAGGAGGGCTCGTGCTCAGAAGTGTTTGAGGGGTAGTGGAGGATCAACCCCTCCCCCTTCAGCTCGTACGGCGCTGCAGTGGTTCCCCTATCCCACGGAGGACTCTCCCTCCATGTCCTTAGGGAGGGGTGGTCGAGGAGGCTGCTGGAGCTCCTCCCGTACGATGTCTCGGATTGGTTAGGCGAGATCCTAGGCCTGGATGCTCGGAAGGAGAGGTGGGTCAACTGGTGCCTCAATTCTGGCACATCTGCCCCTCAGACCTCACCCGCGGCCATGTCTGTGGCCTGCCTCGAGAACTCCCCGTCGAGGCATCTCTTATAAGGAGATGCACGAAAAAGAGCAGAAACTGTCAATGATAGCAGATCACATAAGGAAAATAAGACTTAAAAGTGAAGATCAAGCGATACGTTGTAATGGCTATCTTAGATACATGCATGTGGGTGGCTATTTTTCAGACCATTTGGTTCATTTCTCGGGACGACCTTGCTTTGATGCCATCTTGTTATGACTTGATCCCTGATCCCTACAGGACCTAAGACTGACCTGCCTGACTAATCCCAAGACCTAGTCGTCTAACAAGAAATAACCAAAAGTAGATAATATCCCACAATCATACATGCAATGTAACTAAGTAGAAAAACTAATAAGAGATAGTGAGGGAAATAGAACGAATAGTCTCACAATATTACAGGCCATCATAACAATATCAGCAGAAAGTACAGCGGAAAAGTAACTGAAACAGTATTACATATAATAAAATACTCACTACTACAAAAAAGAAGCGCACTAAAACAGAAAACGTCAACAGATAAGGCTAGGCTCGACTGGGCCCAGCTCCCTCTGCAGCCGGGGGTGCTGGCTACTCAACTCCTGGACCTGAACAAGGTTATAAAACTTCGTAGCTAGCTAACGCTGAGTAGAGTGGTAGCTAAACCATTTATATGCAATTTAATTTAAGACAGGCAACTAATTTATTATTTAGTTCCATTTAGCTCAACTAAGTGGTTCTAATTTGTGTGATCCTTTATTCATTTAGTCATTTCTTGATCTGGCATGTTCCTCACGGGAATGATCTTGATTGCAATATTTTCCGTGATGTAGGATGTACACATGGTGCTCTTCTGGTCGGGAGAGTCCCTTGTGGTAATCCTGCACCCAGTTAACCACCCTGAGGTCACAGTCGCGTCGTAGCGGTGACTACGGCACGCGCGATAAGCGCACAGGTAGCTATTTTGCACTGACACGCGGTCAGTCGTTTCCGCTAGCGGGTACGCCTAAAGGTACAGTACGGAATAACACAGGACATTACCCTCTCAGAATAGGGGTATCGCCCCTCAGAACAGAATAGGGGTTTTCGCCCCTTCACGGTTCACGTACCCTCGTCCGACTATCCCTGTTTGCCCAATGGGCCAAACAAGAGTCGGTGTAGGGCGGCTAGTCCTAACCCCGAGCCCCGTGGGGCAGCTAGCTCCCTCCCTACACTAAGTAGCTCACCCCGGTACCACGTATACGAGGGCCAAACAGAAGTCGGTGTAGAGTGACTAGGCCTAATCCCGAGTCTCAACCCAAAGGGGCGGCTAGCTCCCCTCTACACTAAGTAGCTCACCTCGATACCACGTACACGAGGGCCAAACAGAAGTCGATGTAGAGTGACTAGGCCTAACCTTGGGTCTCAACCCAAAGGGGCGGTTAGCTCCCCTCTACACTAAAGGGATAGTTGCTCTCCTTGGTACAGTATACACAAGGGCCAGCTCACTTCCCGTCTACTTACTAAGTTCTTTCCATGTACAGGAGTCCTCCTAATTCCCCTTAGGGTTCATGCTTGTATTCCTTTCATTCCATTTTCCAACATTCAAATCTCACTATTCACATTACAGGTTTCATTCGTATAACAGGCAGCTCTTGTTTTTCTAAAGATAGCATCACATTAATATACTAACATATCTGCTAGCAAATTGGTTTAACATGCATCTCAAGGAAGATAGTGTAGCTCAAGCAATATTCGTTCGTTTATGCTCCAGAGTTCATTTCACGCCCTAAGTTTCAATTAAGTTATTCTAAACATGAACTTAGTTTTATTAAATCTTGATATTAAAGCAAACCACTCTACCGGGAAACATGGGAGGATGGGGGCTAGAACCGCAGGTCCTATCGCCTCCACGGGTCCTGCGTACTCAATTGGCTGGAGGTCTATACAATTGACCAACCATGTTAAACGAGTCCAAAACTATATACAAGTGACACTAAGTCGTAGATAAACGCAAGCGGAAAACAACAGTACCTCATTTGTGAAACTTCGATTCCGTTTGGGCCCTAAATGGGCCAAAAACACGCATACTATCCAAAATCAGATGTCTGGGACTAGGCCCAGACATCGTAAAAGACGTTAGAACTCACCCTTTCTCTCCTGCGACTTTTTTAGACATTCAAACCCCTCTGCAATCGTCTGAGGGATGTTCTAGACGTCGGACTCTCCTTTTGGTCGTTTGGGAGTACAGTTAGACGTCTGGCGATGTGTCAAGACGTCCAAAAGTACCTCGAAGGGCGTACCGCACGCTTTTCTAACGCTTTGCACCTGTGTATGCATGCGCAGAGCCAAAAATGGCTAAGCCATCTTGCGGTAAAGCTTGCATGGCTAGAAATCGTGCAGAAACACATATCTTGGCGCTAAGCGTGCTTTTAGACGTCCGACCTTAGCTCCGGACGTCCTACTGCTGCTCCAGACGTCTGATACTGGAAAATCCAGTACGTAGAACTCCTTCGCGACGTTCGTCTTCCTGCGAGCTCCACCTGTAGAGCCTGCAGCAGCTGCAGGAGGTTGCGAGACCTCCCCCTCTCGCACGAGCTCCCTCAGCTCCCTCGACTCCTCCGTATGCGACTCCTCTCCTCGCACCTCCGAGCTCCTCGCCGTTGCAGCTGTAGCGAGGGAAACTCCTACGTGCGAGCTCTCCTACTCTAGCTCCTCCGGCCGCGCACGCTCAAGCTCCCCCGAGCTCTCTCCTTCTTCACTCACACTCTCACACTCTCTCCCTCTCTTCCTCTCCTCCACTCGCGAGCTTCTCTCCTCCCCTCGTGGCTGTAAGGGACGGGGAGGGGCGGATGCTAAGGGATGAAGGTGGAGGCTGTGGTGATTGAGAGGGAGGAGGAGGTTGGGTTTAAATAGGAGGTGTTTAGGGTTTCAGGTGAGGAGGCCGGAGGAGAGAGAAAACGCATGCGAGTCGCATGCATGCGAAAGGCAAAAGCACGTATGGTTTTCCCCACTTTCAGACGTCTGACCATCAATCCAGACGTCTGGATAGACGCTTGATGAATACTCTAGACGTCTTATCCAATCCAAGAGCGGCAGGTCATTTCAGTAGTGGCGGCAATAACGATAATGGGGAGAGAGAAGAGGGTGGAGGCGGTACGAGGGTGGGGAAAATGATTGTAACGACCCGATCCCCGAGTCCCTACGAGACACGAGAATCGGACCGACTCGACTAATCCCAAGACTTAGTCGTCCAACGAGGGAGTAACCAAAAGAGCAGTAAAATAAGCCACATTCAGCATGAATATAACTAGCAGTAACAAAATACAGCAGTAAGAAAAGGAACTACTACAGTATACACCACCACAACAGTAGAACAACAAATATGTACATAACATGAAGCTTACAATAAAGAAGTACAGGGGGTAAACAAGAAAACTACTCACTACAGTGGAAGAAAAGTACAGAAAGTACTACAGGTAACTCTACTGGACCCTACTAGGCCCAGCATCCTCTGCAGCCGCTGACCCTGGCTGCTCAACACCTGATCCTGAAAAGTAACGAGGGTAACACATCAGCGAAACGTTGAGTAGAGTGGCAACTAAAATCTAAGGAAACAGTGGAGTGTACAGTAGCTGTTATATTTTTACTTTCTTTAATTACGTCTTTCTATTATTTCACGATTTATTTATTTCTCAGATCCTTCACTTGATTTCGAATGTTCCTCGTGGGAACGATCTTGATTGCAGTCTTTTCCGAAAAGTAGAAGTAACACGTGGTGCTCCCCTGGCCGGGAGAGTCCCCCGTGGTGGTCTTACCCCCAGTCAACCACCCCAAGGTCGTTGACAGACGTAACGGTGACTACGACACGCGCGATAAGCTCACGGGTAGCTACCCCGCACTGGCACGCGGTCAGTCGTTTCCGTTAACGGGTGCGCTCAAAACACAGCACGGAACCAGTATAGGGCAGAGCCCTCTCAGTAACAAGGGTCCAACCCATCCACAGTCCGCGCACCCTCGCCTGACTACCCTAGTTTGCCCAGTGGGCCTAACAAGTCGGTGTAGGAGGCTAGCAGAACCCCGGGGCCCGTGGGGTAGCTAGTGCTCTCCCTACACTAGTAGCTCTCCTCGGTACTGCGTACGCGAGGGCCAACAAGTCGGTGTACAGTGGCCAAACCCACCCCGGTCTCAACCTGAGGGCGGCAAGCTCCCCTCTACACTAAGAGGTAATGTGTGCTCTCTTTGGTACCACGTACCCAAGAGACAACACACTTCCACGTTTCACTTTCTCAGTTCCATTCTATTCTCTTTCCAGGAGTTCTACTCCTAATTCCCCGTAGGGTTCTTATTCTTTTTGTTTGGCCATTGTAGGTTTCACTGTTCCAGTCTTACGTTCATACAACCCATATTCTTAATCATATTTATTCATTCATAACAGGCAGCTATTAATTTACAGGCAGCTATTATTTCCTTTCCACTTTTTTAAGACTACAATATATATATATATATATATATATTCCACTAGTTTTCCAGTCCTAGGATTCATGCTGTACCCTAGGATCTATCATTCAATCTAGTTTTCCAATCTTAGAATTCATGCAATACCCTAGGATCTATCATTCAATCTAGTTTCTCAGTTCTAGGGTTCTTGTAATACCCTAGACTCTATTAATTGTTCTACAATTGTAACAAATTATGCTAAATAAATTAAAAGCCACTCTACCAGCTACAACGGGAGTACTGGGGGCGTGGTCAGCAATCCCGTGTGCCTCCGCAACCCCCAAGACTGCAATGGTACGGGGTCCTTGTTGGTGCTAGAGCACCACGATCATTTTTTTTGATGATAACAAAACACGTGTTATTTAACATTTGCACTTGGAGTCTTAGATTTCAAGTCAATTGCAAATGTAGACGTGATTAGACGGAATTTGAGCTCGCATCTAGGACGGATTGGAGGAGCTTAACGGAGAACAGAGAAGATTCGCGAAGAGCGATAGATTGAAGAAGGAAGGACAAGAAGAATATGATAGAATTCCATTTTATTCCTTTCATGTACATTTGTCGTTATTTTCTTGCTCTTTATTTCCTTAGAAAATTATGTTAAAGAGCCTCAAAGTACGCTAACAGTAGTCCTAGGAACACTGGCACAACCCTAGGATACTTAGGTTTTCTGTAGAAAAATTAGAAAACCAATATAGGGTTCAAACAGCACTTCCAGACGTCTAATTCCCAAATCAGACGTCTGATAAAGTGTTTTAAGACGTCTGACTGTTGATTCAGATGTCTGATAACATTTAGGCTGGACAAGTTAGTTCTATCTGATGAAATCAGATGTCCAGACCTTAGACCGGACGTCTGATGACTTTGCCAGACGCCCAATTAGTGGATCGTTGGCTGGCTTAGCGAACACTCAAGAATGTGACCATTAGAGCCTTATCAGACGTCCATAGGACTTTCCAGATGTCTGATAATTGACCGTTTTGCCTCGGCTGACCCAAAATCTCTTCTCAGAGATTTTCTAGCCGTTGCAACGTTTGGAAATCCATTCCCACAGAAAAAGTAGGTTTCCAGACGTCCAGACATAGTGCCAGACGTCCTATATGTCGTCTGATGGACTTGCACAAGAACCCTGTTTAAATCTGATTCAAGTCAGGAAGGAACCCGCCCAAAATCAGACATCTGACCTTGAAATCAGACGTCTTAAAGTGATCTTCCAGACGTCTATTGCTAGAATTAGACGTCTGATCACCCTGTCAGTGCAATGATTGTTCCTGATTTCGGGTTGATTCACTTGGGCTTTGCACCCAACGGCTATGAAACCTTTCCTAAGCCTTCCAAAGCCTTCCTAAGGCCTCTATAAATAGAGGGGAGCCTTTACACACCAAGAGAAACAAAAGACACACCTAGCTACACACTTTCACACTCTTTTATGTCCAAAAAGACTATCTTGCTCTCCAAGCTCTAATTCTTCATCTTGAGAGCATCAAGCTTTGCACACCCGCTCTCCCGCTGTAGTTCATGAGAGCAACGTAGCACCGTCGTATTGTTCACGCATCCGCGTCGCCGACGCACTCCTTTCAAAGGGGAGTTTCTTAATTCCTTTAGAAGCTTAGGTTTAAAATTACTTTGTTGGCTCTATAGGATTTTTGTTTTATCTTTGTTATTTGGTTGGGTATTCGTTTTGCGAATTCCCGTCTCCTTCGTGAGACAAAATCCTTCTCGTGGAGAGAAGGGGTTGAGGAACGCTACCCTCGCACTTGTAGCGTGGTTGTATTTGAGGTTGAATCACCCTTGTTTAAAGTGATTCGCTTAGTGCATTTTGATCAACTTGGTTAATCGGAAAATCCTAACTCGAGAGGGTTAGGTGGTGGTTTTCACCCGGTTTGGGTTTCCACCTAAAAAATACTTGTGTACTTGTGTGATTGTCTATTTTTGAGATTGTTTATATTTATTTCCGCAATTATTACGTCACCCCCTCCTAGTAGGGAATTTCAGTCCTAACACAAGGATCAAACACAAGGAGTTTCTCAGAACGGTATACAATTACTGTAAATGGGTAGAGGATTTTATTCTGGAAAGAACGCAACTCGAAACGCGGAAAATGGACTTCGAACGAACCCTAAACGGGTCGAAAATGACGAAACTGTCCAAAATCAGACGTCTGGAACTTCTTCCAGATGTCTTAAAACGTCGATCATGCCATACCTTCTTCTGCGCAGTCCTTCAGACGTCCAGATGCTCGCTGGATCGTCTGAAGTCAGTTTCCATACGTCCGATTGTCACCTCAGACGTCTGGAGGACCTCTCCGTCGTCTGGTACTGCGGCCAGACGTCTGATTCACGTGGGATGGCGAGCCCTCGCGCCCTCCCGAGCAGAACCTGCGCACCCACACTCCTGCTCTCAGTACGACGAAACGCAGAAAAATCGCGGCGGACGGTTGCAAGGCCGTACACGCGAAAAAGGAGAAGGTAAGAAAATATCTTACTTGCCAGACGTCTGGACAGTCCTCCAGACGTCTTCACCGTCGTCTAGTCGTAAGCCCAGACGTCTGATTCTGGAAAATTTTCCAGAATCAGAGCCCGACTCGCTCTCCTCCCGCGACGCACGGCCACGCCGCACCCTGTCCGCCTGCTGCCCGAGCTGCAGCAACCCCTCCGCGACACCTCACGCCCGCCGCTCCCCCGCTCGCTCGCGCCCTCGCACTGACAGGGAGAAGGAGAAGAGAAGGGCGGAGGAGATGAGGGTGAGGGAGAGGGCGAGAGCTTATATAGGCAGCGCGGGGAGAGAGAAAAGAGGGAGATGGCGTGTCTGCAGGTAGAGAGAGGAAAAGAAGACGAAGGCGGCGGGCGCAGTCTGCGCGCATATGCGTGCAGACGCAACCCGGTACGCCGAAAAAATCTATTACCAGACGTCTGGGAAGGGTTCAAGACGTCTGGGCCACTTCCCAGACGTCTTAAAAGTCCGTCTGATGCCACGTTCGTAACAATGATGGTGTTCAAGGAGAGATGGGTAGCAACAACAACAATGGTCGGGGGGGAAGGGGGGCAAGATGTCATGCCCCAAAAAATTAAGCATGTGACAACTTGCCGCAAGTCTAGCGACTTACTAAGTTGACCTATCCTTGCACCTAATCTAGCATAGACATAGAAAAAACAACCTTTACAACCATGTTGCTACTTTTAAACTGTAACATAACTTTCTTGATTATAGCATGCCTTATAAGGTTTCATATTATAAGTATAGTTAAGCAACAAAAGGAAAATAGTTTCATATAACAATTTTAAGGACTCAAAACCTAAATCTACTGATTTCCTTATTTATAATGAAAGAGTTGACCACATCCTATGGGTTGCTTATGTCCTCCAGTTTAAGTTTGGAACCTGAAATTTCATTATAAATCAAATAATCAGCTATATTAGCCCAATAAGCAATCCATCTTAGTGAAAGAATGTACATAAAAAAGAAAGTCAAAGAATTGCATGACAAAATGTAAAGTATCATAATAATAATCAAAATGAAAATTGTCTTAAGACAAGACACATATATAAAAGCATAGGTTGATTATGATTGCAAGTTTTTTGATTTAATGAGAGCTAAAGTTGTCAACTATGATAGGTAGAAGAATACTATAAGCAAGTTACACTAAAAGTACATGGCGTGAGGCAAGATACTAACACAAGTAGCATATTTATAATCATATCAAATGAAAATTTAATTTGTCAATCATTCATTCAATAGGACTACGACCATGTCTTTCCCTTGATAGGAAGCTATATATAACCCCAATGATGGAGTCAGATCACGTGTTACCCTCGTGATTGGGTCAAATGAAACTAGTTCCAACATTACATATGCCAACATTTACCCCTATTGTAGGGCTAGATCATAATCTATTCATAACTTAGTGTGAAATGGAAAGAGGATGAAGGAAAAGAAGGTAGAAAAAGATGACAAAGGAGAAAAAGAGGAGGGAAAAATGAATAAATCACAAAATCTAGTACGGAAGAATTCGACATGGAAGCCCATACAAATTAAGAAAAGCATGGATATAAGATAACACATAACTGAAACAAAAGTTCTCAAAGTTATTCTTTGATAATAGTGAATCACTTACATTACCTATTCAAAGGAATAATATCAAATTTGATGCTCGCTTTGATATCTATATGCAACATAATCAACAATTGTAGGAAAAGATTTTATATGATTATGTAACTCCTTTTCATTTCTCCTATATATATACTCTCCCATCTACTTTCTCATCCTTATATTTATTCTCATCTATTTCTATTTTTATTTTTATCTCGTCATTATCTACTCACATCCTCTTCTTTATATACAAATAATAATAATTTTTTATAGATATGTATCTGAGTATGAGATCACAAATATAAGATAAAATATTATATATTAAGTAGTATTAGTCACGAATATGATTGTTAATGAGAAAGGGATAAGAAAAAAAAAAAAAGAATGAGAGAGTAGTGGGTTTTGTTGATTCATGATCATAGCATGATTTCGTAGCTACGTAAATGACAGTAGCTTGGGTGTACTTTTTTCCTTTTTTTTTTTTTGTATTTTTCTCGCCCTTTCTCTTGCTGATCATCCTCGAGTGAGTCGGTAAAATACCAAGCCGACGAATCTGGTGGTCTTGGGAGGAGGAGGAAGGGGATTGCATTACATGCATGTTTGCTTCTTCGGCTGTTCTAAGGAGGCAAGAGTTCCTTGTAAGGGCCTTGACAGGAGGAGGGGCACCATCCTCGACTTCGTCTGCTTCGAAGAGAGCAGCACTCGAGATGATGCAGCAGCAGCTTCGTCCTCTCCTCGAGAGCGACGCCGCCGCCATAATTAGAAGGATCACCCCTCTTCTTGACCCAAATCGCTACAAAGGTCAAGCAGGTCTGTCATCCTCTCTTTCCCTCTCTGTTTGGTCTCTCACCAAATTCCTAAAGGGTACAAGAAAAAGAAAAAGGGAATTCGATTACAGGAATTCCATCTTCTGTTACGTGAGCACATTCATAGCTGGAAAAGACGCAACTTTTCAACTTGTTGGATTCTATGTTTTCGTTCGTTCCATGAGGGAGGCATTCTCTAGTGGTCCGCCATAGTTAACTTCATGGATTGGTGTCAATGCAATGGTTCATTGAAGTGCCAAAATTTACGTTTCTCTAGGGTGGTTTATCATCAAAGAATATGGAAAGATGACCTTTTGGTGAAAGGCTAGGAATGTCCGATTTCAATGAAATTTGAAGTATGTCTAGGAGTTATTACCTGATGCAAACCCTCCAAATTTCAAGGCAGGAAATTATTTGTAAACCCATTTGCTGCAACTACATGGTAGTCTCAACTTCTTCCTCTATCTGGAAGTGGTATGCACGCGAAATTGTTGTAACCTGTTTCATTCACGGGGAAAAGATGGTTAGGCATGGACAAGTCACTGGTGGTAGAAGTACTTCTAGCATCTCCCATCTTCCATGAATGGAACAATTCGAACCGAGAAAAGTTGCATGACTTGGATTGTCTGAATCGAGATGCTTGTGATGACCCATTCGCTACGATTCGGTGATGCATATATAATTTCAAGAAACAACTCTACATATACATAATTATTCCTTTGACTATAGCTAGCATGATGTTTTAGATCTTTTGATTCATGCAAAGCTCGGGTTTGGATAATCCCGAGTAGTGTGGAGTTCACAGCCTACTGATTTACACTTTACATTTTATATTTGATGCCAGATAGAATTTTACTAAAGCAATTTCAACCTTCTCATTTTCAGGCAAAGTAGCAGTAATTGGGGGCTGTCGTGAATACACTGGGGCTCCATATTTTGCTGCCATATCGGCTCTTAAGATTGTAAAGATCAATCATTTTCGTCCTTTTTGTACCTTTGGCTTTCCTGTGCAATGACTTTTCAATTCAGAGCTCCGGCTTTAAATTTTACATGAATTGTAACTACTCTGAAAAACTTCCTCAGGAAAAAAAAATCATCGCTTTGAGAAACGAAGGTGTTGCATAATGAGAATATGAGGTACCGATATAATAAAAGGTGAAACATCTTTTGTTTTTCTTACTAACCTTATTGAGTCCATCATAGCTGATTATATACTAAGAGGAAGTTCAAGGGAAAAGTACCTCTCAAGGGTTTCAACATTAGTGCCATTCGTTGCTTGTGGGATGTTTGGGTCAAATAAATTTCTCTTCTGCATGACTGCCTTTGATGATGAATGTGGATTAGAGGACTGAAGATGAGTAAAAATACTGGGGGTCAATGGACAAGGATAAAAGTGTGAGAGGAAAGACAATTGAAGTAAGCTGATGCAAACGTACAGTTTTCAAAAATTGGTTTTGAAGAAGCCATCAGAATGGTCAATTTGGGATGGAAACTCGAGAAATACCCTCCATTGAGTCTCAAACTCTTAACCATTATATTGAAAATGGAGACATTGGTTAACATTGCCTCTAAGATGCATCGCTAGCATGTAAGGGTAGCAAAAAAGAGTGCAAATTCTACTTAATCCAGAAGATAGATTTACAAGACAACTTGGTTAGTCCCAAGCGACAGATTTAGATGACTACACCCATGTCATTATGATCAGGTAGCTCTAAAACAAAACCCTTAATTACCATCTGTTGGATGAGGTTAAAATATGTGACTGAATGGGTCATCATTTGGAAACTGGTCAGATACTAATGGGGAATTGAATTGGCTAGAAGTAAGAAAGATATAGTTCTTACTAAGATGAAATATATCTGTTGGGATGTGGAGAAGATGCCACGTGGCAGCAGCAGCAGCAGCCATCTGGCCCTCATCAGGGCCAGCTGCAGGATCCTCTTGGACTAGATTTGGTGCACCAATATTGGTGGTTATCTATTTTTAGTAAATTAGTTTTGTTAGGAACTAAGTTGTAGGATTTGGTTTTGTTAAGAGATAAAATCTTTCCAAATGAGAGAAGATTTTATCTCTTTAGGAAACATGATTATTTGTTGCTTTATTTGTTGGGATATGCTCTCTCTATAAATAGGGAGCCTTCCCAAATTATTTCTTTGAGTCAATGAATTAATTTTTTCCATCAACTCCAAGATTCTAACTCTTTCTCTCCTCTCTATGTTATTGTTCACATGAACAATACCCATATTGTTTAACGTGAACAGTAATAGCCAACCACCAACAGATCTGCCGACCACTGTAGGCCGGTCTCCTCCCTCCGCCGACCACATTGCTGTTCCCTTGAGGAGGCTATCGTACTCCCTGTTCTCACTCCCACGTGGAGAACAGTCCTTGCAACCTCCACTAGCCTATTCCACGCTTCGCTTTCGCACTAATTTTTAACATGGTATCAGAGCAGTAACGCTTAAGGTAATTATTCTCCAGGCCGACATTCTTCCCAGCTCCAATCCAAGTTCTTTCTGATTTCCTCATCATCCTCCACTCAGGTTGAAGTTCTTCCCGACCTTCTCTAGAGCCGGCATTCTTTCTGGCTAGGTCGAAGTTCTTCCTGGTCCCAACCAGAACTAAACTTCTTTTCGGTTCAAACTATCTTGGAGGATGGTGGTGAAATCAGAGATACAAGTTTCTGGTGAAGAAGAAAAGAAGAATGATGGGGTGTATAGCTTCACACGTGAAGAGCAAGTCATCGACCTCCCAACCTCCGACTTGAGGGGGAGTGTTGGGATGTGGAGAAGATGCCACGTGGCACATTAGGCAAGGTTTTAAATGTTGATATCGATGCTGTATTGGCAAGTAAAAAAATAGATGTCAGGGATATATTGTTGATATCGGTGAATTTTAGGGAATCGCTCAAAAAGGCCTAAAATGACGTAAAATGTAACAAATTTGATGAAAATTAACATTTTAATAAGTAATACATGCACAAAGAAATGGTTAAAAGATGAAAATCATAAATGAAAATATAATAGAAATGTGCTAAACCGTAGTAATTAAGTCCAAAAATTATCACCAAATTGGGGATTAATTAGGTATGTTGCCTAAATAATGTGTAAACCACATCAATTTATGCAATAATCAAGTCTAACACAAGATTTAACCTTGGTATGAATAGTAACCGAGGTTAAATCTTGGTGATTTAGGCCTAATGATGCAAAAAATGATAAGATTAAAGTGATTACCTTGTTGAGAGATGAACAAGGACTCTAAATCACCTAATAATCGAGGTGAACGAATTGATGAATGCTCACAGCAAGCAACAACAGAGAGCAAAGGAGAGGAGAGGAAGAAAGTAAAGAAAGAGGAGACTATAGAGTAGCTGCAGAGGTATCATCTGATGTCATCAGTGATTAGCAATATTTAGGAAAAATTATACTTATGTGATTTAGTTTCGATGATATATTGCTGACACAGATCGATATGGGTAATATTTCTCATGACATCCTGGAAAAGAGACATTTTGGCAATGTCAACATGAGTATTGTTAGTGATATCGACATATCGGTGACATATCGCAGATATGTCGTGACATCTCTTTCATTGCTCGAAAGATGTTTTTATGAGATCCTTATCAACTACATCGATATCCCCCAATATTAAGGGATATCGATCATGACCCATTGATATGGGTCATATATCGTCGATATCCTGTAAAAAAGATATTCCCGTGATATCGATATGAGTCATGTTGGGGATACGGATATATTGCCGATATATCGCTGATATATCGATATATCTGTTTCCATGACAACAGCCACGTGGCAACAGCAGCAGCCATCTGGCCCCCATTAGGGCCAGTTGCAAGGGGTCCTCTTGGACCAAATTTGGTGCACCAACATTGGTGCTTATCTATTTTTAGTAAATTAGTTTTGTTAGGAATTAAGTTGTAGGATTTGGTTTTGTTAAGAGATAAAATTTTTCCAAATGAGAAAAGATTTTATCTCTTTAGGAAACATGATTATTTGTTGCTTTATTTGTTGGGATATGCTCTCTCTATAAATAGAGAGCATTCCCAAGTTATTTCTTTGAGTCAATGAATTAATTCTTTCCATCAACCCCAAGACTCCCAACTCTTTCCTCTCCTCTCCATGTTACTGTTCGCGCGAACAATATCCATACTGTTCAACATGAACAGTAATAGCCAGCCACCAACAGATCTGGCTGGTCTTCTCCTCCCGACCAGCTGTCCCCTTGAGGAGGCTATTGTACTTCGTGTTCTCTCTGCCATGTGGGAGAACAGTTCTTGCAACCTCTACTAGACTCCCCTACGCACTGCTTCCGTGCCAATTCTCAACAATATCATTATTTGTTACAGTGGTTGGGACTTTTGGCACCAAATTCGGTTCATTTCCCTGGACCTACAGGTCATCTCCGTGACAAGGGCTCTGGTGTCTTGATGTGAGGAGGTTTAGATGCCTGATTAAGAAATTATTATGTTAGTTATTGTCGCATGAGTCATGACCAAACATATTGTTGATTAGGGGTGGTCTCCCAGTTAATGGATAAGCTCATTAAAGTTCAATATGATGCTGCCTTGATGATTTCAAGATATTTTTGAGAAGTATCTGGTGCATAAGTATCATGCCATGGGTCAGATTGCAACTATGAATGTGGTTGAGGTTCTTGTGAGCAGAATACATTTCACTCTGGATGGGCCTCTGTTGATGATGTGAGATAGTTGACTTGCTACCTTGATATCTGTAAACCTATGTTTCATGAAAGGCCTGAGCATATGAAGGTCAACTATCACTATATTAAAGATATGGTTCAAAATGCTATGTAATTGTATCACATGTC
This sequence comes from Thalassia testudinum, assembly GCA_037157565.1. NCBI lineage: Eukaryota > Viridiplantae > Streptophyta > Magnoliopsida > Alismatales > Hydrocharitaceae > Thalassia > Thalassia testudinum. Next base: position 139,337,740 of record JAZHRO010000073.1, read on the forward strand.
TCTACAGATGAAATTTTGTTTCTGCAAATCCTCTCCCTTGGCAATTTTTCATGACAAGATTTACATATCATTGTTTATGTTCTAGCTTGAGGGGAAATGTCTAGAGTTATTATATATTTCTATGGATCCTTTTTCTGTTGGTTAATTGGTCTAATCCTCTGAATTTTTTTTTTCTCTTTCACCAAATTTTTAGCTATGATAGGCCCTAACCCCATGCCAATAAAAATGCCAACATTCTGGTCTGCCCTGCAACTCCAAAAATAAGTTGAACATCCCAAAGAACACCAACAAAAATAAAAAGCACACGTCTGGCCGGAGAAGATAAAAGGTCTAGCATCATTTTTCAAAAGAGATAGCACCGCCTGATGTGAGTCCCAGATCACTTCAGGTTGGATGGGAAATGGAAAGCCTGCCTATACTTTTGAAGAGACCTGCAATGAAAGATCAAGAGTAGTAGAAAAAGGTTTTCAAGTCCTTTAAAGAATCTTTGAGGACACCAATCTGACAGAAGTCAAATAGAAAAATTTTTGTTAGTTTTTTAACCACTTGATCTTGAAAATTCTAATACACCTTTCTTTCAATATAAACCAAAGACTAGTGTCTATGATAATCAGAGGACTAGGTTGTTTCTCTATGAAGTTTAGGGGCCCAAGGACAACCTTTTCTAGAGAAGGTGATAAGGAATTGTAATTTAAACATTGAAGAGTTTAGGTGGTAAACATACAATCATAGAAAAGATGAAGGGTTCTCTCTTCATCCTTTTCGTAAAGAATACATCTACTATGAAGTGAACACCTTTATATTGAAGATTGTCTAAGATGAGGAGTTTTTCCTCTGATGGTAACCAGATGAAATAGGAGACCGATCACAAGCCATTGGATTCAAGGGCCTTTATTCAAAGTTCCCATTTGCTATTTACTCCTCTTGTCTCACCCATAAGTATAATATCATCTAAAAAAAGTGACTCAAGGTACCTTGTGATGAGGAAAAGACTTAAAGTTGAAACTTTGTGTAGATTAATGTTAACCTCAAAGGAGCCTATCACCCCAATTTGAGTTGTTACAAATGTTAGATTATAGGTTTTATTGGGTGCTTTATGTTATTTTGTTATTTCTAGTTGGATCTTCCCTATAATTTTCCCTTTTGCCTCTGTTTTATATAGAGGCTAGGGTTTTCATGAATAAGACAATTCATTCTTTGTTCACAACATAGTATCAGAGTAGGGTGGGTTTTGGGTCCTTTGTGCTCTAGTATCTCTCACCAAAACCTTAAGAGAAAGAGAGATCTCTCTCCTCTCCTCGATTTCTCACACATCGAAGCCTCGCTCCTCGCTTATAGTCTCATGCGAAGGTCACTGCTAGTCCTAGTGTTATCTTTGGCCACCACCAGTGTCGCCACCTAGGGTCCAGGAGTGCTTCCAACACCACCAACACCTCTAGTGCTGCTGCTAGAGGTTGTTGCAGCACCGTTGATGCCCTTAGCCACGCAGCAGCGTTGCCAGCATTAATGGTGGTCGTCTACCCTACCATGACTTGAGGCTCACTTCTTGGCATTTGATCTGCTTGTTATTTGGTGATGCAGGAGTTCTTCTTGATGTTCTGACTCGGATCACAATCATGGTGATTCTAGTACCGCTTCCTTCTACCTCTACATGGCGATGTCAGGACCCTCAAATACTACTGAAGTCAAGCCTATGGCTTCTACTAACAGTGTCCAAAACTATCTTCTGTGGTCCCAAGCGTTCAAGATCCTTGTAGGAGGATAGAGGGAGCTCTATATTCTGACAAAGTCAGCCTCTGAGTCTCAATCACTCGAATTTGAGAGAGGGGAGCAAGACAATCATCTAGTCATGAATTGGATGATGAACATCATCGAGCTATAGATTGTTGTGAATCTCTTGTATAAGGAGACCGCCAAGGAGATTTCAGACAGCTTGGCAAAGAAATTCTATCGGAAGTCTAATCATGCTCATTTGGCTAATATCTATTGTTGGATTTGGTCTATAGTTCGGGGGGGGGGGGTGCCCATTAGTTGACTAGTACACTGAGATGGAAGCATTGTATGAGGAACTGAATGTGTTCCAACCTTCTTGCTGTGATACTCAGATGGGACAATGTCAGGAGTAGCAGGTTTATTGGTTTCTAGACGGTTTGAGTTCTAGATATTAGTTTGCCAGAGATCAAATGCTCACTCTGGATGACATTCTTGACCTGGAGGCGGTATATGGGAGGCTTCAAAAGATTGCCATTGATGTGAGTCATGTGACTGCAGCAACACTGACCATTATACATCTAACAATACCTTCCATAGAGATGTTTGCCTTTGCAGCTTCTAGTGGGCATGGGGGCTAAGCAATAGGCCAAGGACGTGGCGGTGGAAGAACTTATGAGCCGCATATTCACTGTAAATGGATTAACCAACCGTTTGAGTGTTGTTGGGAAAATTTTGGATGACTTGCTTGAGCCAACTCTATTGTGGCTCAAGACTTCCCATATAAGGTCCCTTTGCTCTCCACGGAGGACTACACACGTCTGTTGCAACTTCTTCAGTAGATTGCTCCACCTATGGAAACTGAGGATGCTTCCAGTTCCTTTGCTGACTCTACAAGTACTACTGCCAATCTGGATATGACATCCTCCACTTCCTGGGCGGTGGTTTTGGTGCATCCAATTACCTCACTAATAAGATGGATGCCCTTACCTCTGCTAGTCTTATTACAGTCAAATTAACAAATGGTTCCTATTCTCCTATCACTGCTATTGGAGATGTTAGCTTTACCTCTACTCTTTGGCTATTATATGTTTATTGTGCTCTTGAGTTCCCATTGAGTATCTTATTAGTTAGTAGATTATGTAAAGAATTGCATTGTCGTGTGATATTTGATGAAAGTTATGTTTTCTTTCAGGATATCCTAACGAGGCAGATGATTGATGGGGGGATTGAGAAAGATGGTCTTTACTACCTCAACATTCTTCAGATTTTTGCTAGTGCTGTCTATCTTTGCCGATCCTAAACTTTGAAATTGTCACCTTGGTCGTCCTTCTACTGTAAGACTTTGACAGATGTTTTCGGATTCCTCTATTTCAGCCTCTCTTGACTGTGAAGCTATTAGCTTAGGAAACACCACCAAGTTTTTTTTCCACCCAATGATAATAATCAGAGTCCTCTATTCCATTTAGTCTATTATGATGTCTGGGTTCATGTCGAATAAATTATAGGTCTAGTTTTCGATATTTTGTAGTCTTTGTTGATGATCACAACCATTTGTCTTGGGTGTTTTTGATGAAAGATCAGTCAGAGATTAATATTGTACTGCCAAATTTTTTTAATAAAATTCCACTAGTATAAAAATCCTCCGCAGTCATAATGTTCTTGAGCTTATGCAACAAGATATCCAGGTTTCCTTGCAAAGAATGGCATTGTTCATCAAACTTCACGTGCTTATACTTTTCAACAAAATGACGTGGTTGAGTGAAAGCTTCATCATATTCTTAATGTTACCTGACCCTTCTCATTGCCATGAAAGTGCCTAAACATTTCTGGGTGGATGCCATTCTTACTACCACATGTTTGATAAACAGGGTTCTCTCCATTCTTAATTTCACAGCCTTATGCTAAACCCGTTAATTTACCGTTGCAAATCTTTGGTTGTACTTTGTCCATCTTTTTAGGGTTGTTGATAAGCTTTCGCTTAGGTTGGTTAAGTGTGTTTTCCTTGGATACTCTAGCTCTCAAAGAGGGTATTGCTATTTTGATTCTGTAGGAAAAAGATACTATGTTATTGCTGATGCGTCCTTTGTTGAGTAGGTACCTTTTTTCTTTGATGAGGGTACCTCCCTTGGATGGGACACCCGTACCTATTAGTGTCACCCTAAGGATCTTGTGTTGGTTCCTCTTCCTTCCATGCAGGTTGAAATTCCTGAGGTAAGCCCATCCGACTCATATTCCCCACTAGCATCTGATTCAGATGTTCCCTCCACCTCAGTAGCATGATGGTCTACCAGTTGCTCTATGAAAGGTAGTAAGAAGCTATACTCTTCATCCTATGTCAAATTATACTGCTGTTGACAAACTTAGTCTTGCTTTGAAGAATTTCTCTATAGCTTTGTCTACAATGGTAGTTTCGAAAATTATCATGAAGTTGTGTATGACTCTGGTTGTAGGTTGGCTATGGATGAAATGAGTACTCTAGTTACTAGAGGTACATGGGAGTTGACTGATCTTCCTGATGGTGGGACAATGGTTGATTGTAGATGGGTTTATATTGTGAAGTATAAACCATATTGGGCAGCTAAAAGTGCGGGTGGTTGTAAAAGGCTATACACAAACATATGGAGTTGACCATTTTGATATGTTTTCTCTAGTGGCTCAACCAAGCTTTGTTTGTCTTATATTGTCTGTGGCAGTAAACAAATAGTGGCCTTTATACCAAATCGATGTCAAGAATGCCTTTTTGTACGATGACACAAGAAGAGGCTTATGTGACCCAACCACCAGGTTATGTGATTGAGGGGGAGAAGGTATGTTGCACACCATGTTATGTGATTGAGGGGGAGAAGGTATGTCGCATATGGAAAGTTATATATGTTCTGAAGCAAAGCCCCAGAGTGGGTTTGAGAGACTCAGTTGTGAAGCCCAAAATATTGGTTTCCTAAGATCTACTTCAGATCATTCTATGTTTGTTAGGTGTAGGGAGTCAGGTGTAGTCATTTTTATTGTCTATGTTGATGATATGATTCTTACACAGGAATTCAAGAAATTAAGGATTTCTTACAGATAACATTTGTTACGAAGGACTTGGACAACCTTAGATACTTTTTGGGTATTGAGGTAGTTGGAAATTCTGGTGGAATGGTTCTATCATAGAGAAAGTATATCATGGAGTTCCTTAAAGAGACAAGTCAGCTTAAGACCAAGCCCTCCTTTATTCCTATAGAATCATAAGGATGAATGAAGGAGGAAGATGATCCTCATTTTGAGGCCAAGAAGAAATATAGGGCCATTGTTGGGATGTTTCTATATCACTGTTATCACTAAGCAAGCCAGTTTATGGAGAACCCTCGCTGTAGTCATTGGCCTGCACTTTGCTTAATCCTGAAGTACCTAAAGGGTACTCTTGGAAAGGGATTGTATATGAAAAATAATGGCCGTGTGGATTTGTAAGCTTATTCTGATGTTGCTACGCAGGATCTATAGAGGATATGAAGTCTGCAATTGGATATGCCGCCTTTCTTGGAGGCAATCTAGTAACCTATAGGAGTAAGGAACAAACTATGGTGACCTGTTCAGTGTTGAAGCAAAATATTGAGCCAGGGCACACACTGCATGCGATGTTATGTGGGGTCCATTTCTTGAATGATTCTGGGATCGAAGTAAAGCTTCCAATATTTTGTTATAATCGGTCTACTACTTTCATTGCCTTAAATTTAGTGTTTTACGAGTGAACTAAACATATTGAGATGGATTATCATTTTGTCAGGAATATGAAAGACTCGCACTCCTACTACAATGTTTGAGTTGTAGGTGATATTTTCACGAAGGCTCTACTGTGGAAGCACCATGATTACTTATGTAATAGGCTAGGTATGATTGACACATATGTTACAGCTTGAGAGGGAGTGTTAGAATATAGGCTTTATTGAGTGCCTTGTGCTATTTTGTTATTTCTAGTTGGACCTTCATTGCAATTTTTCCTTCTACATCTCTATACATAAAGAGGCTAGGGTTTTTATGAATAAGATAATTCATTCTCTTCCCTCAACAACAAAAACTACAGCTCCATCATATGTATCGTTTATGACATTGATTTTAAAATTGAACCCTTTCCTTCAAAATTCTTCACTATGTTCCTTGGGAACATAATAGTAAGCCTTCACATCAATAAAAGATCCCCATGCATAGATTTTTCTTCTTGACTCTAAAAGTTTTCATCAGATGCCTCTAAAGGTGTATTGCTTCAGACTTCAGTTTTAGACCTACCAGGCATGCTGATTCTCTATTACATTAGAGATGTCTAGATCTCCCTTCAATTAAGATCACTTTGAGTCTCATCATTTGACTTGTCAACTTATAAAAGGGTTTCATAATACTGATCCTTCATTGTTTTGGCATTCTTGTAAGCCAAGTGACTTTATATGACTGATTCTTTTCCCTAATCTCGAGCAGTATAAACTGAGGGTTAGAACTAATGCGTGCTTAAGTTAAACTCTAGTTGTGGATTGTTGGAAGTGATGCTTTTGCTGGGCTATCTAAGAAAATCGAAAACCTCATGGGGTTATACATGGAAAAAGGTCTTTTTGAATTAAGGAACCTTTGCTTTAAGGATTGACATTACTTTTACTTTGTTTGACTTCTGTCTTATGCATGTAGTTTTTGTTAGTTTAATGCTGCAAATTTTTTCTTTGATGATCGCTCACTATGATGGCTCTTATGTATTCTTCAGGGGGCAGACATATCTCATGTCTTCTGTACTAAGGATGCTTCACCAGTCATTAAAAGTTACAGTCCTGAATTAATTGTCCATCCAATTTTAGAAGAATCTTATAATATAAGGTGCTATTTTAATTTCTATGATAGTATGAAATGATCACTATGATTATTGAATTGCTTTCTTGATGCTTCTATGGCAACAATCACTAATCGGATTCTTCTAGGGATGATGAAAAGCCCGCAATTTCCAGTAAGGTTCTTTCTGAATTTACCAAGTGGATGGAACGACTTGATTGCTTAGTTGTTGGACCGGGACTTGGAAGGGATCAATTTCTTCTGGTAATCTGTTTCATTTGAGTCCTGGCATTCATTTTACTTTTTTCAATTTGCCTATCAAGTACGGTTGCTTGAAGCATACAGGGACTCTTATTCAAAGCAACATTTTCCTTGCCGTAAATGGACATTGTTGTTTTTTCTTGGTGTACTTGTGGTTTCTTTGTTTCTTTATTTGCCATTTTCGAAATCTACAATCTCCTTTGCTTATGCTGTGCCTTCCAGCAAGCTGCTATGTGCTTGGGTTTGCTTTATGCACTTGTTCTGCCGACCCAGACAGGTTGCCAGTGTTCATTTCATTGGTTGTTGTACTCTTAAATAGATTTCTGTTACCCAAAAAGACCCATGTCTAATTTATAATTTTCCTTATTGATTCTTTCTTGCATTTTTTACAGGCTTTTTCCATCTTTATGCTCCCTTTTCTGCATGCATGCATCATTTTCTTCTCAAAAAATTGGAGTCTGATGATTTTTTTTAACCTTTTCAGGAATGTGTTGCTAACATAATCAAACATGCACGACAAACAGAAAAGCCAATAGTCTTTGATGGAGTATATACTTTGCTAGAGATGAAATTCTTTACTGTATCATATGAACATCTCCTGAATGATGAAATATTTCTGACTTCATGTGTTGTATAGGATGGATTGTTCCTCACTACCAACGACCTTGACCTTGTCAAGGGATATCCTTTAGCTGTGCTCACACCAAACATAAATGAGTATAAGCGTCTAGTGGAAAAGGTTTTGGGTTGTGAAGTTGATGAAAAGATTGCTTCTGAGGAATTATTGTCTCTGGCTGGAAGGTCTGTCCACATATGGATTTATTTTTCCTTCCATCATTATAATTACTTAGCTTTCTTTTCTTACCAGGATTGGTGGTGCAACCATCTTCCGCAAAGGAAAAATTGACCTTGTCAGTGATGGCCATACAGGTAAGTTGAAGAAAACAATTCTCTCGCTTTTTTTTATAAAAAACCAACAATGGTTTGTTATTTTGTGATGGTACCGGACAACAGTGTTTTGTTCTGGAATATCTGGCTTAACATTCTTTTATTTATGTAGTTAACATGGTGAGCTTCCATGGATCTCCTCGACGTTGTGGTGGTCAAGGTGATATTCTTTCAGGAAGGTTTGCTGCTGCCCACCCTTCCTTGTCCAAAAACACACACACAAGAAGAAAAATCCAGCACAGTTCTTTGCTTTTATTCATCGCTTTTATGACATTTTCCTTCTTCCTTTGCTGCATTTATTCCTGGGAATGTTTGTTTTTTGAAAATTATGTAATTTTTCTGGATCTTTTTTAGCAAATTGAAAAATATCCCTTGAACATTGTGAGAGCTATTTATGCTTTTGTTCCTTGTTATTTTGTGATTATGTGATTTGTCTCTAAGGTTTGTTGATAAAAATGTTTTCTTTCTCTACATGGTAGCAAAGCGGGTACCCTTTGGATTGGAGGCTCTTCTTGGGTTGTACTGCTGTTTAATACTTCACTGATCTAACCAATCACATTAATAGCATTTAATACTTCATTGCTTTAACCAATCACATTAATAGTGTTCAGTACTTCACTCATCTATCCAATCACATTAATAGCGTTACTCTTTTCATGAGTCTTGGGATATATTTATCTCTCAACTCCAAGCATGGTACAATTACTGAAATCACAAGTTCCTACAAATCAACTTTCTCTGTGAATGATGCTCAGTTCATATTACCTTGACAATTTCTTGGGACAGTCATTCCTCATGGTGACAAGTATGCCAATCGATGTTGTAAGATCATCTCTGATGTTACCCAGTTAAGATCTATTGCTTCCATGTGTGGTAGCACCTCTAGTGAATTGCCTGTAGGTTGCACCTACAGCCAGCCAACATGTGGCCTGTTTATGTGCTTGATAGGCCGAGCAAGTTGACATATCTTGCTCCCGCTTTTCCTTTAGCATCTGTTCTTTTTTTTTTAATGTTTCAAAATGCAAGGTTTATAAAAATGATACACAATGCACAAAAATGGATGAAACAGCAACTAATTTTTTCTTATAAAAATCATCGATGTATTGCTTCATGGTGGAACACCTTGTCTTTTGTGTGAGCAATATTTCACTAGTTTTGCCTTCACAAAAATTAGTATTTAATTTCTGTGAAGATTTCATAGAAGCGCAACGGGTTCTTGGGTGCGTGGAAGGCCTACGTGTGGAGATGCAGGGACTGGCCACTACTGTTCACGTGAACAGTAACAGAGAGCAAAGAGAGAGGATTGGCGGAAGGGGAGTTGTAGAGAATGTGATTTTATTAATGCAACTCAAGGAAAATAAGTGATTGTTGATCTCTATTTAAAGAGATCTTATTCCTATACCTAAAACAACTCTCAATCAAAACAAATCAAATCCTAAAGAAACTCAATCAATTAACTAATCCTAAATTATTTCATTCTTAAATTAGACTCTTACCAATTAAAAGAAATGTCACATATGGCACAAAATTTGGCATGTAAGCCACCAACTTATTTTCCTAAACAGGCCACACACCCTTGACATGGACCTGTTGACATGTGTCCACGTGGCCTATCCACATGGCAACTGTGCCACATGCAAGTCCACGTGGAACCACACCTTCACACTCCCCCTCAAGTTGAGGCTGGAGTAGAGCACAGACTTGGCTAACTTGGCTTGGTGATGGTGTGGCTAGATGCTCCACCATCTTCTTTTGATACAACTGCGAATCCTCTTGCCACCTCGTAGTTATTACTTCCTTGGCAACCTTTGAAGTCGTGGCTATTGGAATAGTCATCTGTCTTTGTATAACTTGATAGATGTTATCCGCTATCCTCTCCTTGAATGCATTTATGGTCTTGGGTGTCTCCTCGAAATTTTGAATGCCTATAAAGAGTACCTTGTCCTCTTTGATCGACACTTGGGCCTTGTTCTCCGTCATCTTCTTCGAACAATGAACCTCCCCCTACTTTTGTGCTCTGCGTAAGGTGCTGGATGCGGTAGCAAGAGGACTTGTTGGGAATCTGCTACCTGACTCCTTGGGCCGTGCATAAGGTGCCAAGGTCTTCCAAGAAGTCTTAAGAGAACTTCCCACCCTAAGGGAAGAAGTTACAGATCTCGTGGCCTAGTGTTGACGAGTGTAGAGTTCGTACACAAGAAAAAAGTTCTCTTGTGTGTGGGCCTCTCCTTTTTCTCTTCCATGTACGCTCCTAAATCCTGGGAAGCACCCGCTCAGATACCATGTGAAGTTGTTGAAGAAGTGCAGTAGGTTCTTGGGCATGTGGAAGGCCTACGTGTGGAGATGAAGGGATCGGCGGTTACTGTTCACATTGAACAGTATGGTTACTGTTCACGTGAACAGTAACAGAGAGCAGAGGGAGAGGATTGGTGGAAGCGGAGTTGTAGAGAATGTGATTTTTATTAGTGCAACTCAAGGAAAATAAGTGATTGTTGATCTTTATTTAAAGAGATCCTATTCCTATACCTAAAATAACTCTCAATCAAAACAAATCAAATCCTAAACAAACTTAATTAATTAACTAATTCTAAATTATCTCATTCCTAAATTGGGCTCTTACTAATTAAAAGAAATTATTACATATAGCACAAAACTTGGCATGCAAGCCACCACCTTATATTCCTATATAGGCCACACGGCGTTGACATGGACCCGCTGACATGTGTCCACGTGGCCTGTCCACATGGCCACCGTGCCATGTGGCAGTACACACGAAACCACACCTTCACAATTTCAAATGTAAGCTTAGTTTGTAAAATGCCTGATTTCAAAATAATCAAGGAAAATATAATTTTTGAGGACAAACAGAATCCTCTAAAAGGTTCTTTTGCTTTTACATCCAAACAAGATTATAGGTGCACGGAGTCCACAAAAAAGCAAGGAGCCTCCAATCCCTCGCAAGTTGCTTTGCGGATAAGCTTTTTGAGATGTTAAATCTATTTGAATTGATAGATATTGAAGTCTGTCATCATAGCTCAGTTTTATCACAAGAGGAACAGGTTTCAGGTATATTTTGTAATTGATAATTTTCTCCTTGCAAAAACAGTGTTGCAATCTTCTCATCGTGGGCTAGGCAATGCAAGCTGGAGACAGCACAAGATGAAGATGTCAGGTTTGCAAAAATGTATGTCTATCCTTTTGTGGCTTTTGGATGCCAAAAGAAATCTCTAACCCGAATTTGAATGCCTGCATTTGAAAATAACAAGCCCAACAAACCCATTAATCCTTGGGTGCATAGCGGGATCGACAATTCTTCGCAAAGCTGCTTCCCTGGCATTCGCGAAGAAGAAGAGGGCCACACTCACTTCAGATATTATAGAATGCTTAGGCGAAAGGTACTCATTTCATTGCATAGAATCCTTTTTAGTCAAATGGCTGAGAAGCAGTTTTCTAACCTGCTTCCTGCATTTTGTTCTGGTTGCAGTATGGAAATTCTCTGTTCTGCACAGTGATGGGATAGAATTCCTGTAACATGGAATCTATATCCCATGGTACTTCCAGCATCCGCAGTTGATTTTGGTAAAGTTGAGAGTGTACTTTTCTAGGATCCTCGCAGGGCTGACATCAGTTGTAAATTTTGGGGATGTGTATCATCCGAATGCGAACCCTCCACAAGGTGCAAACAAAGGAAGTTCGTTTCGCTTTCTTTATCCTTGTATATGGAGTTCATTCTGATGAGGGGGTTGTCCTTGACTACTTGTTTTGTGGAATTTGTCAAAAATATCATCCACTTTAAATACGAAATGAAGTATTGATGGTTTTCCATTGAAAGTTGCTGAAAATACTTTCAAAACAATACAGCTAAAAACCTCTTTCTTTCTTTCTTTCTTTCTTTTTTCTTTAAATTTTCAGTATCACAAAATGTTTACCTGGATGCTATGGTGACCTTCTTTCCATAACTACCTCACATTGAATGGAGATTTGCACCTCCTTAATCCAGAAAATGGTTTTTCCTGAATCACTTAAATCCAACCAGGATTAGCATAGCACCCTGATGTGTGTTCATAGAATGAAGTAATTCTCGTGAGCATGCGTTCCTCTGATTTTGTTTGGTTTTAATTTCTATTTTTATTTACTGTATAATCCGGATATCTTTTCCTTTTTTTTTCGGTATAAAAAGAAATCATCTTGAATGAAGATATCTCCATCTTAGTTCGACTGCACATGCTAATGTGGCAGCATCCAGGCTCCTATTGCAAGGGATGCGTCTGCTCATACTCCTCCCAATCTACCACCAAAGGTTTTAAAGTACCCCATAAGTCCCAACCTTTCATCCTTCGTGTGCATTGTTTCTATTTTCTTTCCACTACGCAAAACACTGAAAAATAAATAAATAATTCCACGCAGACATCGGCAATCTTAGCACCTTCACTCCACATTAATAGCGACCCCTTCTTTCACCATCTTCTTGATGATGTCTTGGAGTTGCTGCTACTTGGTTCTGTCTGCTCCTCGCGCTCTTTTGCCTTTGCCTCATCTCATCTCCCTGTGTAATCTTTGAATTTTAATCCCCTAAATAAGCACTTTAGCCCTTTGGGAAGGGTAAGAGTGAAATGTACTCAAAGTAATAACCGAGCGCGGAAAATGAAACTTGAAAACATGGGTTTTGTATTTTAATGGTATGCTGCAAATAGTGTTCTGCCGGTCATGGCTGCATGGGACACGAACCAATATTTCAAAAATTGGACCTGCATATTTGGGCTCAAATTGGTGGTGAGGGGGGTAGTTTTCACATCATCAAGCCTGTAACTTGCATGTCTGTAAAGCTCATTTGATTCACTTTTGAGTCCCCACATGATTGGCCAAATTTGGAGGCTAAAAAGTAGGATATCACATCTTTAGAAATAAAGAAGTCAACAATTTTTTTGTACGTTGTGTGTATACTTTCTTTTGAAATATTTCTGATAGTTTTGGTAGATGAAGACAGAATTGTGAGGGTCGATGTTTCCTTTCAAAGAGCTGAAATCCAAATGTAGTGTTGAACGAGTAGGTGCCCATCTGTAAAGCAACTTTCCATTCTTTTTGCCACTTTGCATTGGTAGCAGTAAGAGTATGAATGTCTCATTTAGAATTTTTGATCTATATAAGCTAAAGCCTATTGCATCAGCTAGGTCTCAAGCGTAAATGTATGGAGGATGCACAGATGATAGGAGATCTTGTAGGATAGGATTTAATTCTGTAACTGGTTTGGGAGAAACAAAGAATTTTTGGACAAATTGATTGGAACTTGCTAATAGGAAAAGTGAGAAAAAGGATAAATTGATTGGAACTAGCTAACAGGAAAAGTGAGAAAAATAAAATGTCACGAGCTCCATCAATCCATTATTCATCAATCAATGAAGTTTAGACATCAAGGAGATTGGGAACAATTGGTGTAAGCAACTATTCTCATCTTGATTTGCATAATTTAATGCCAATTACGGTTGGACTAGTGAGGTGAGTTGTGGATCACCTTTGTAGGTTGTTGGCAACTTATGCATAAATCCTCAATCGTAGAAGGCTTTAGCTTTGCGTAGCCTGCTATATTAAAACATGTAGATTTGGCACATGAAATATGATGCATCTGATCCACATACAATGTCATTTATAAAGGAATTCTAACTAGAAACTCCATAAACCCACGAACAATATTAAGTTCTAGGAATTAGTAGAATGAAGTGGAGTGGAACAAGGTCGATCTTAATAAGAAGCTCTATTAATGAAGCTCCTCTCCTTTACATCCAACTCAATGAGTTGTAACGTGAAGTTCTAGGAGGGGAGAAAAGCTCATCTTCATCTCAGTAGACTTGCAAGGAGAAGTGGAACCAACTTAAGTTGCATCGATTAAATCAACGATGGTAGTTTGACATTTTGGAGCAGAGGATCTTTTCCCTGATTTCCATTTGTCCTCCAGGTGGCCTCACGGTCATAGTTGGCTACTTGAGTGCAAGTGTTTCAATTTTTATGACCTTTTTGTAACTTATTAAACTCTCTCCTTAGGCTTGAGCAAAGATGAGCTGAGGACGATTTTGCAATAGCATTAATTTGATGGATTAAATTTTAACCAAGAGGCATCATTGATATTTGGGTGGTGAGTAAAAAATCCCAACCCCTCACCGCCACCGCCACCGCCAACTTCCTCTCCCTCTCCTCTTCCCTGCGAGACCATCGACGGCCACTCCCCCGACCCCTCCTGCTACTGCCATAGCCCTCCACCACGCCGAGCACCTTCCTCTCACAGCTTGGCTTCCTGCCGGCGGAAGCAGCGGCTCCCCCTCCGCCTCCTCATCTCCACCGACCTCATCTCCATTTCCCAATCTACTCCACCGCCGACCCCTCCCTGCTTTCTCTCCGTTTCCATTGCGCGACAGCAAGAGGAGAATGAATCGGGATCCCATCAAGGTCATGGTTGCAGGTAAACCCTTCCTCTCCTCCTCTTGGCTCAATTTCCTTCCCTAATACTTGGGATTTTTGGTGTTTTAAGGGGGAAATTGAGGAGGAAAGAAGGAAGAGGTAAGGGGTGGGGTTGTTGTCGTTGCTGCTGTGGGTGTTGCACGCCCCCAGAAGCCAAGAAGAAGAGGAGAGGATTTCTTGGAGGGAGATCAAGGTAAAGAAAATCATTTGGGGATTTTAGCTTAAACTCAAGGTAGGGACGCGTACTCCTTGAAAAAGATTTCCTTTTGTTTCCTGTGGATGAACTTGAGAAAAAAAAAAACAGAGAATTTAGTTCTTGTTTTAAAATTGCCTTGCGGCTGATTATGGAATTGCATGTAGAGAGTCATGTTTGTTCAATGCTCAGGGAACACGCTGAGGGGTTATTTGGTTTTTTTTTTTTTTTCCAGATGGAATTTTTAGCAAAAGCCTCAATGAGGTTTTATGCATCCTAATTGTTCTTTGTTTGGGTAGAAACATGTGGAATATGATTGGGATGTTTGGGGTGTAAGAGATTTAAATACTTGCAGTGGTTTGGTCTCATTTGAGGGTATATTGGTGGCCAATAAATTCTGAAATCTATGTCAGTTTCTTTTGGGGGGTTTCATGTATGTTTTATCCTCCTCTTATAGGGGGGAAACCCCTAGAATGACTTAAGCTCGAGTTGGGGAGTTCCCATGGTCAAATTCTAGCGCCTAACATTAGGTGACCTAGTTGGGAAAAAATAAAAAGGAGATTTTGGGTATGGATTGACCCTATTTAGCCTAACATGAGTCCCCTATTGAGTCTTAGCTCTAAATTGGTACTAAAAGAGCAATTTAGACTTGATGAGATTGGTAAAGTTACAAAAATACCCTCATTATCACTAAAAGGGTGTTAATGAAGTTTAAACCCTTAATTGGAGAAAGATGGACCGCCTTAAATGAGTAATTCATGGTCTAGACTTGCTATAATGCAGCTAGGGACCTGTAAAAGGTCTTATTGAATGGGATTTAGGTCCCTAGGATTTTGGATGAACCTTTAGTAACCTAAGTAAGTCCTTAGGTCTAAGGACCTTGCGGCAGTTGAATTCGAGAGGTGGAAAACAAAGGACTAAGTGGATTTGTAGGAACCACCCATGACCTTGTGAATCATGGAATTCACTGTTTCAGGTCATAACTGTAACGAACGCGTGCCCCAGACGTCTTTTAAGACGTCTGAGAGGAGGCCCAGACGTCGGTCCAGAGTCTGGGATCACATCAAGACGTCTGAATAGACGTCTGGGATCGTTTCCAGACGTCTGGAAAATAGTTATTTTCGCACAGGAGAGTCGTCTGCGCGCCTGTGCGTGCAGACCCGCGATTCCTCTCTCTCTCTCTCTTTTTCCCTCTCTCTCTGCGGCTGCAGGCGGCCTGCCCCCCCTCTCTCCTCCTCGCGCGGCCTTAAAAGGGCCACGCCTCCCCTCCCATCTCCACAGCCTCCTCCTTCTTCTCCTTCCTGTGCGCGAGAGCGAGCGGACGCGAGGGCGGCAGCGACGGCCGCAGTGAGCCGGAGGTGCGACGTGCGAGGGCGGAGCTCTGCCGTGAGGGCGAGCTCGTCGGAGCGGCTTGGCCGGCCGGCGGAGGGCGCAGGGGGCGCGGAGCGACGCGGAGAGGGACCTGCTGCGGTCTGAGCAGTAGACGCGCGAGGTGCGACGCGGGCGGCGTCGCGAGCGGAGGCCGAGCAGCGCCCTGATTTTGGAAAAATTTCCAGAATCAGACGTCTGGGTTGACAGACAGACGGCGAGATAGACGTCTTTAAGCCCTTACAGACGTCTGAAAGGTGAGTTTACCGCCTTCTCCTTCCTTCCTGTCGACTGACTGTACTGAGGGAGGGAGTTGGCTGTGCGCAGGCTCGCTGATTCGCCATCCTTTGCGAATCAGACGTCTGGAAGTTGTACCAGACGGCGGGAGTGACCTCCAGACGTCCGGGGTGACCATCGGACGTCTGGGAGCTAGGCCAGACGTCCCCGCAGACTTCTGGACGTCTGGGAAACCACGCTGAACAGGTAATTCTTTGATCCACTTTTTAAGACGTCTGGAAGAAGTTCCAGACGTCTGATTTTGCACAGTATCGCCTTGTTCGACCCGTTTAGGGCCCGTTCGGGCTCCGTTTTCCGCAATTCGAGTTGCGTTCTTTTCAGAATTAATTCCTCTACCCGTCTACAGTAGCTATACACTGTTTTGAGACACTCCTTGTGTTGATCTTTGTGATAGGACCTCGTTCAGTTGCAGTCTTGAGAGTCGCGGAGGCATGCGGGATTCCTGATCACGCCCCCATTACTCCCGTTGTACCTGGTAGAGTGGCTTTAAGTATTAATAAAATCTGTTAAAGTATGGAACCATAACTAGAACCTAGGGCATTGCATGAATCCTAGGAATGAGAAATATATGGAATGATAGCTCTTAGGTGTTGCATGAATCCTAGGGCCGGAAAACTAGATTGTATGATAGATCTTAGGATATTGCATGAATCTTAGGATGGAAAAACTAGTGGAATGTATATTACTGCAGTCTTGGAAAAATGGAAAGGAATATATAAAGCTGCCTGTAAATTGAATTAACAGCTGCCTGTTATGAATAAGGAACATGACTGAAATCATGGTTTGTAAGAACGTGAAACTGGAAAGTGAAACATAAGATGTTCTGAGATTAAAGGATGGAACCCTATGGGGAATTAGGAGTGGAACTCCTGGAAAGAGAAAGGAATGGAACTGAGATGTTGTTCGTACTGTCTCTTGGGTACGCAGTACCAAGGGAAGTACCTGTACCTGTTTAGTGCAGAGTGGGGCCAGCCACCCCAGGGACCCGGGGTTAGGATTGGCCGCTCTGTACCGACTTGCTGGCCTTCGTGTACGTAGTACCGAGGAGAGCTATTAGTGTTAGGAGAGTACTAGCTACCCCACGGGTCCCGGGGTTCTGCTAGCCTCCTTCACCGACTTGTTAGGCCCACTAGGGAAAACCAGGGTAGTCAGGCGAGGGTGCGCGGACTGTGGAGGGGCAAGGCCCCGGTTTGGTTACTGTGGAGGGGTTGGACCCCTGTTACTGAGAGGGCTCTGCCCTGGTTCCGTGCTGTGCTTTGGGCGCACCCGTTAACGGAAACGACTGACCGCGTGCCAGTGCGGGCTAGCTACCTGTGCGTTTATCGCGCGTGCCGTAGTCACCGTTACGTCTGTCAGTGACCTTGGGGTGGTTGACTAAGGGTAGGATCACCACGGGGGACTCTCCCGACCAGGAGAGCACCACGTGCTACTTCTACTTTTGGAAAAGACTGCAATCAAGATCATTCCCACGAGGACATTCGAGATCAAGTAAATGATCTGAGAAATAAATGAAATAGTAACAAAAATTGAAAGATGTGAATAAATGAAGTAATAGAACATAACAGCTACTGTACACTCTACTGTTGCCTTTAGTTAGTTTGCCACTCTACTGAGCGTTTTGCTGACGTGTTACACTCGTTACCTTTTTCAGGACCAGGTGTTGAGCAGCCAGGGTCGGCGGCTGCAGAGGACGCTGGGCCGAGTAGGGTCCAGTAGAGTTACCACAGCCTTTTGTACCTCTTTTGTTTCTGTTCTAGTGAGTAGTTTTTGTTTCCGCTGTACTTTCTTTACCTGCAGTTCTTGTTATATGATAAATGTTATTTTACTGTTGTGGTGGTACCTACTGTAGTAGTTTCTTTCCTTACTGCTGTACTTTCTTGCTGTTAGTTATATTCATGCTGAATGTGATTTATTTTACTGTCTTTTGGTTACTTCCTCGTTGGACGACTAGGTCTTGGGATTAGTCGAGTCGGTCCGGTTCTCGTGTCTCGTAGGGACTCGGGAACCGGGTCGTTACAAGATGGTATCAGAGCAAGGTCGTCCCGAGAAGTGAATCAACTGACTAGAAGATAATCAATTCACATGTTTATAGCTAGAGTAGCCACCACAACATATCTCTTGACATGAGCTCTTAGAAGTTTCGTTAGGTACCGTCTGTTTTGACATTTTTCGTTTTGTTTCGCGTCTCCATTGTAGGAGATGCCTCGTCGTGGAGCTAGGAGGGTGGGCCGCGGCCGAGGTCGAGGCCCGAGGGACAGATGTGTCAGACTTGGAGTACTTACTACCCCTCCTCTTCTCCTGAGCATACCGTCTCCGGACCTCGTCCAACTGATTCGAGAGGTGGTTCGAGAAGAATTTCAGCTTCCACCCACGTCGCCACCCCCTCCCCCTTCCGAGCGTACGACAGGGGAGTTAGTGGTGGAACGAGATTTCCGCCGCCACACTAGGCGTGTTAGGAGAACTCAACGGAGACACGTGGCGTCCGCAGGAGAGCCGTCACGTTGTGCAGGGCCATCAGTGGCCTTTGGGGGCCCTCGACAGGGGCCAATCGTCAGCACTGGACCCTCGCCTAGCCGACAGCAGGGACTCACTGAGGGCGGGAGTCGGGTTCCCTTCTGCTACCAGTGTGGCCAGCCGGGCCACATCAGGAGGGACTGCCCATCTAGGGCAGGTCAGCAGATACTTCCCGTGCAGAGCACTGGAGGGCGCGCAGGAGGCCGCGGTTCCCAGGCACGAGGAGGAGGACAGCAGTCGCGAGGAGGGTACCGGCCAGCACCTACCCGTCCGACGCAGAGTGTGGCTGCTTCGTCCGCACCTAGAGCTGAGGGGCGTATCAACGCCCTAACACACAGGGACGCCAGAGCATCGGGATCTGTGGTAGCAGGTATGGTTTCAGTTTCTGGCAGACTCGTTTACACGCTTTTCGATTCCGGCGCTACGCACTCGTTTGTCGCAGCCAGTTTCGCAGTTAGTTTGGACCAGGATTATACACTGTTAGAGAATCCGTTGGTAATCAGAGGTCCGAGTGGTCAGCTATTTGTAGCTGAGGAGGTATACACGGATTGCGAGGTTGGCGTTGGAGGACATAACCTGTCAGCTGACCTGATTATGATCCAGATGGAGGACTTTGGAGTGATTCTGGGGATGGATTGGCTGTCCGCTTACCACGCCTTGGTAGATTGTTTTGAGAGGAAGATTGTCTTCTCCATTCCGGAGTTGCCTTCTTTCGAGTTTCACGGGCAGCCAGTGGACGGAGGTTTCAGGTGCATTTCGGCACTTCGGGCGGCGAGACTTTTGAGCCAGGGGTGTGAGGGCTTCCTAGCCTGTGTGGTGGCAGAGCCCAGCCCTATGGCAGTCTTCCAGAGCATCCCGGTGGTCAGAAAGTTCCCCGACGTGTTTCCAGACGAGTTACCAGGACTACCGCCCGAGCGTGAGATCGAGTTTGAGATCTCACTAGTACCAGGGACCAGCCCCATCTCCACCGCGCCATACAGGATGGCACCGCTTGAGCTGCGAGAGCTCAAGTCCCAGTTGCAGGACCTTTTGGAGAAAGGTTTCGTGAGGCCCAGTGCGTCTCCCTGGGGAGCCCCGGTACTGTTTGTGAAGAAGGATGGGACCCTACGCCTTTGTGTGGACTACCGACAGCTGAATAGGGTCACCATCAAGAACAGATATCCGCTGCCGAGGATCGACGATCTGTTTGACCAGTTGCGGGGTGCCACGGTGTTTTCCAAGATAGACTTGAGGTCTGGATACCACCAGTTGAGGATCAGGGAGACCGACGTCTCCAAGACAGCTTTCCGCACCCGGTACGGACACTACGAGTTTTTGGTCATGCCGTTTGGGCTGACCAATGCCCCCGCTGCTTTCATGGACCTGATGAATCGGGTGTTTAGACCGTATTTGGACCAGTTTGTGGTGGTTTTCATAGATGATGTACTCATCTATTCTAGAGATCGGACGCAGCACGGACATCACTTGCGGATGGTTCTGGACACTCTGAGACGACGCAGGCTGTACGCCAAATACAGCAAGTGCGAGTTCTGGTTGAAGGAGGTGACCTTCTTGGGTCATGTGATCTCTGGTGACGGCCTGGCGGTGGATCCCGCCAAGGTCGAGACAGTGCTCAGGTGGGAGAGACCGCGTTCAGTCACTGAGATTCGCAGTTTCCTGGGACTGGCAGGTTACTACAGACGGTTCATCAGGGGATTTTCACAGATTGCGCGTCCTATGTCACAGTTGACTCGGAAGGACGTGCCTTTCGCTTGGACAGATGCCTGTGAGGCGCGTTTTCTGGAGCTGAAGGAGAGGTTGACCTCGGCTCCCGTGCTCACCATCCCTGACAGTAGTGGCGGGTTCGTTGTGTACATGGACGCTTCCTTGCAGGGGTTAGGAGGTGTGCTCATGCAGAGGGGTCACGTGGTCGCTTACGCTTCGCGGCAACTGAAGCCCCATGAGCATACCTACCCTACCCACGACCTAGAGTTGGCAGCTGTTGTCTTCGCGCTGAAGACATGGAGGCACTACTTGTACGGTGAGACCTTCGAGATTTTTACAGATCACAAGAGCCTCAGATATCTTTTTGACCAGAAGGAGCTCAACATGAGACAGAGACGTTGGTTGGAGCTCTTGAAGGACTACGATTGCAGCATCTCCTACCACCCGGGAAATGCCAATGTGGTGGCTGACGCCTTGAGCCGTAAGGCGCCCGCACGCTTGGCCAGTCTACAGTTACACAGAGTTGGAGCCTTTTGGAGGAGGTGGGCAGTTGGCGACCTCTAGAGTTACGAGGGTACTGTGGGGCAGTGACGGTGACACGGCAGACCAGGCCAAATCTGATAGACCGTATCATCACAGGACAGATGGCTGATCCGTACTTGCAGTCTTTGCGCGACAGAGTACTATCAGGGGACCCAGGGGACTTCTCTTTCACAGACCAAGTGTTACGCTTGAGGGGACAGTTGTGCGTTCCCAGAGACGAGGAGCTGTTGAGAGAGCTCCTGACTGAGGCACACGGTTCCAGATTCACCATACATCCCGGAAATACGAAAATGTACCATGACTTGAGACGCGAGTTTTGGTGGAGATGGATGAAGCGGGATGTGGGTGAGTTCGTGCAGCAGTGCTTAGTGTGCTAGCAGGTGAAAGCCGAGCATCAGAGGCCTACAGGGACGCTTCAGCCGCTTCCAGTGCCAGAGTGGAAGTGGGAGAGCATCACCATGGACTTGGTGGTGGGCTTACCTGTTACCCAGCGGGGACATGACGCAGTCTGGGTAATAGTGGATAGATTGACGAAGACGGCGCGTTTCTTGCCGATCCGAGTCACTTTGGGACCAGCACAGTTGGCAGAGAGGTATATCCGTGATGTGGTGCGACTACACGGAGTTCCGCGGGAGATCGTATCCGACCGGGATACCCGCTTTACGTCCCAGTTTTGGGCTGAGTTTCAGCAGGCTTTGGGGACGAGGTTGAGGTTTAGCACGACTTACCACCCCCAGACGGACGGACAGTCGGAGCGCACGATACAGACACTTGAGGACCTTTTGCGTGCCTGTGTACTGGACTGGAGGGGCTCTTGGGAGGAGCACCTGCCCCTGGCAGAGTTTGCATACAACAACAGTTATCACTCGAGCATCGGCATGGCTCCCTACGAGGCTCTGTACGGACGGAAATGCACGGCACCCTTGAGTTGGGTTGAGGTGGGGACCAAGTGGGAGGTTGGCCCCAGGTTGATCCGGCAGAGTCAGGAGGTAGTTGAGCAGATCCACAGACGACTCCGCACTGTCAGGAGCAGACAGAAGAGCTACGCGGATCGCAGACGCAGAGAGGTGCAGTTCGAGGTTGGGGACCACGTCTTCCTTCGTGTTTCGCCCATGAAGGGCTTACAGTGGTTTGGGGTGAGAGGGAAGCTCGCGCCGAGGTTCGTGGGGCCCTTTGAGGTCCTGGAGCGGGTTGGACCCGTTGCTTACAGACTTGCCCTTCCCCCGCAGCTTTCTGGTGTGCACAACGTGTTCCACGTGTCCAACCTCAGGAAGTACGTAGCCGATTCCAATAACGTACTGAGTCACGAGAGCGTCGAGGTGAGCGACGACCTGACCTACCCCGAGCGGCCAGTGCAGATCCTAGACCGAGCCGTCCGCAGTTTGAGACGAAAGCAAGTACCCCTGGTAAAGGTTTTGTGGAGGAGCCAGCGGTACGAGGAGGCTACCTGGGAGCCTGAGGCGGCAATGCGGGAGCGGTACCCGGAGCTTTTCGCGGGTACGTCTTCTCGGACCGGCTTCGGTCCTCTTTGAGTTTGTTATGGTTATCTGGACATCTTTTTTCCGCACCCTAGTTGGCGCAAGTTTCGGGGACGAAACTTCCTTTGAGTTTGTTATATTGTAACGAACGCGTGCCCCAGACGTCTGGCAGGAGGCCCAGACGTCGGTCCAGACATCTGGGATCACATCAAGACGTCTGAATAGACGTCTGGGATCGTTTCCAGACGTCTGGGATCGTTTCCAGACGTCTGGAAAACAGTTATTTTCACACAGGAGAGTCGTCTGTGCGCCTGTGCGCGCAGACCCACGATTCCTCTCTCTCTCTCTCTCTCTTTTTCCCTCTCTCTCTGCGGCTGCAGGCGCCCTGCCCCCCCTCTCTCCTCCTCGCGCGGCCTTAAAAGGGCCATGCCTCCCCTCCCGTCTCCACAGCCTCCTCCTTCTTCTCCTTCCTGTGCGCGAGAGCGAGCGGATGCGAGGGTGGCAACGACGGCCGCAGTGAGCGCGGAGGTGCGGCGTGCGAGGGCGGAGCTCTGCCGTGAGGGCGAGCTCGCCGGAGCGGCTTGGCCGGCCGGCGGAGGGCGCAGGGGGCGCGGAGCGACGCGGAGAGGGACCTGCTGCGGTCTGAGCAGTAGACGCGCGAGGTGCGACGCATGCGGCGTCGCGAGCGGAGGCCGAGCAGCGCCCTGATTTTGGAAAAATTTCCAGAATCAGACGTCTGGGTTGACAGACAGACGGCGAGATAGACGTCTTTAAGCCCTTACAGACGTCTGAAAGGTGAGTTTACCGCCTTCTCCTTCCTTCCTGTCGACTGACTGTACTGAGGGAGGGAGTTGGCTGTGCGCAGGCTCGCTGATTCGCTATCCTTTGCGAATCAGACGTCTGGAAGTTGTACCAGACGGCGGGAGTGACCTCCAGACGTCCGGGGTGACCATCGGATGTCTGGGAGCTAGGCCAGACGTCCCCGCAGACTTCTGGACGTCTGGGAAACCACGCTGGACAGGTAATTCTCTGATCCACTTTTTAAGACGTCTGGAAGAAGTTCCAGACGTCTGATTTTGCACAGTA
This sequence comes from Thalassia testudinum, assembly GCA_037157565.1. NCBI lineage: Eukaryota > Viridiplantae > Streptophyta > Magnoliopsida > Alismatales > Hydrocharitaceae > Thalassia > Thalassia testudinum. The sequence goes on from JAZHRO010000073.1 coordinate 139,361,086, forward strand.
TCGCCTTGTTCGACCCGTTTAGGGCCCGTTCGGGCTCCGTTTTCCGCAATTCGAGTTGCGTTCTTTTCAGAATTAATTCCTCTACCCGTCTACAGTAGCTATACACTGTTTTGAGACACTCCTTGTGTTGATCTTTGTGATAGGACCTCGTTCAGTTGCAGTCTTGAGAGTCACGGAGGCACGCGGGATTCCTGATCACGCCCCCATTACTCCCGTTGTACCTGGTAGAGTGGCTTTAAGTATTAATAAAATCTGTTAAAGTATGGAACCATAACTAGAACCTATGGCATTGCATGAATCCTAGGAATGAGAAATATATGGAATGATAACTCCTAGGTGTTGCATGAATCCTAGGGCCGGAAAACTAGATTGTATGATAGATCCTAGGATATGGCATGAATCTTAGGATGGAAAAACTAGTGGAATGTATATTACTGCAGTCTTGGAAAAATGGAAAGGAATATATAAAGCTGCCTGTAAATTGAATTAACAGCTGCCTGTTATGAATAAGGAACATGACTGAAATCATGGTTTGTAAGAATGTGAAACTGGAAAGTGAAACATAAGATGTTCTGAGATTAAAGGATGGAACCCTATGGGGAATTAGGAGTGGAACTCCTGGAAAGAGAAAGGAATGGAACTGAGATGTTGTTCGTACTGTCTCTTGGGTACGCAGTACCAAGGGAAGTACCTGTACCTGTTTAGTGCAGAGTGGGGCCAGCCACCCCAGGGACCCGGGGTTAGGATTGGCCGCTCTGTACCGACTTGCTGGCCCTCGTGTACGTAGTACCGAGGAGAGCTACTAGTGTTAGGAGAGTACTAGCTACCCCACGGGCCCCGGGTTCTGCTAGCCTCCTTCACCGACTTGTTAGGCCCACTAGGGCAAACCAGGGTAGTCAGGCGAGGGTGCGCGGACTGTGGAGGGGCAAGGCCCCGGTTTGGTTACTGTGGAGGGGTTGGACCCCTGTTACTGAGAGGGCTCTGCCCTGGTTCCGTGCTGTGCTTTGGGCGCACCCGTTAACGGAAACGACTGACCGCGTGTCAGTGCGGGCTAGCTACCTGTGCGTTTATCGCGCGTGCCGTAGTCACCGTTACGTCTGTCAGTGACCTTGGGGTGGTTGACTGAGGGTAGGATCACCACGGGGGACTCTCCCGACCAGGAGAGCACCACGTGCTACTTCTACTTTTGGAAAAGACTGCAATCAAGATCGTTCCCACGAGGACATTCGAGATCAAGTAAATGATCTGAGAAATAAATGAAATAGTAACAAAAATTGAAAGATGTGAATAAAGGAAGTAATAGAACATAACAGCTACTGTACACTCTACTGTTGCCTTTAGTTAGTTTGCCACTCTACTTAGCGTTTTGCTGACGTGTTACACTCGTTACCTTTTTCAGGACCAGGTGTTGAGCAGCCAGGGTCGGCGGCTGCAGAGGACGCTGGGCCGAGTAGGGTCCAGTAGAGTTACCACAGCCTTTTGTACCTCTTTTGTTTCTGTTCTAGTGAGTAGTTTTTGTTTCTGCTGTACTTTCTTTACCTGCAGTTCTTATTATGTGATAAATGTTGTTTTACTGTTGTGGTGGTACCTACTGTAGTAGTTTCTTTCCTTACTGCTGTACTTTCTTGCTGTTAGTTATATTAATGCTGAATGTGATTTATTTTACTGTCTTTTGGTTACTTCCTCGTTGGACGACTAGGTATTGGGATTAGTCGAGTCGGTTCGGTTCTCGTGTCTCGTAGGGACTCGGGAACCGGGTCGTTACAATAACCCAAGACACGTAGTAGTAGGTCACCACCTGAAGTTGTTGAAACTCGGAAAGTTCCCAACTATAATGATAGGTCGTGAGCTAGTCACTGAAGCAAGGTACTAGTAGTGACAGCTCTGTACGCGCCTGATCGTGAAATTTGTAAAGAGATAAGAATGTCATTGTGGTGCAAAATCACGATCATTTAATTAATTTTCTAACTCCTAAAAGGATAAAATCAGGTAAAACTGGAGTTTGAGAGTTATAGGTGAGCAAAATGTTCAAGTTGCTTCTTACTAACCTAAATTAACATACTTTTATTATTTTTGAATATTCAGATTTTAGGTTGGGATAAGACAAGGGAATTGAAAAATGGGGACTAGGATACAAGATAAGGACCTAAATATAATTTGTGTGAAATTAATTTTCCAAGAGCATAAAAATTCTAAGAAAATTGTTGGATGTACCTACGACCTTAAATAATATTGCTACCAATTTTATTGCAAAATTAAGTTGCAAACTGCATGGAATAAATTCAGAAATAACTTTCGGGACTAACTTGTAATAATCTAAGGACTCGAACAAAAAATGAATTTTGATTTTTTTCTTTGAGGAATTTTCACACGAAATTGTGGAGATGCTAAAAATAACGTGTAGAAATGTTACATAAAATTTTTAGAATGTTTTGATGTATGGAAATTAATATAGAAATTCAAGAAGTAAATATAATTATTTAACAATTAATGCAAATGTAAACCAAGTAAGCAAATAAAAAAAATGAACTAGACATGCTAATAACTAAGGAATAAGGAGAGATTACATCAGGGATATATTTTTTATTAACAACTAAAGCAAGTCATAAGAATTGAAAGCAATAAATAAAATATTAGAATTAAAATTTAATAGGAATAATAAACGGAGTTACAATGACATAGATGGAGGACAGAGGTGGAGGTGTGCGTCGATGATCATCAGAGGAAGGTTGGAAGAGCATTGGCAGCCTCCTGGAGCTACCTGGTTGGAGGAGGACCAAAGTGGAAGAGATGTGGCTTTAGAGGGAACGAATCCTTTCCCCTTGGCATTTTAAGGCCTATTTATAAACTTGAGAACCTCTAAAAACTCCAAAATGTCTTTGAAATTCATAGCAAAAGGGATGAGGAGATTGTGTTGGGGTAAAACAACTCCTAATTCCATTAAAACTTTAATTTTCAGTCTTTTATCCCATATATATATCACCTCCTATCCCAAATGAACCTATTTCGTGATTTTTCTTGACCCAAATGTTGGAACCTAATTTCACTTTCTTCTAAGTTTTAGTGTTAACAAAATCCCTTTTAATCTAATGAGTTTTTGTGAGTTTAATCCACAGGATTTTCGAATGGAATGGCTTAGATGATGAATGTTGATGGCGACGTTGTTGGCCATAGATGAAGATTAGTTTAGAATTTATTTTTCTATTGTCTTAGACTTTGTATGCCTCCTACAAAAAAATGATATAGGAGTTAAAATCAATTAGAGATAATTAGGTTTCATACTCGCAACAAACGTCTATTTGCAAAATCTAAAATCATTTTGCTATGGAGTTAAAATCGTTTTGCTTTGAAAGAAATTAAAACTTGGTTAAACAAATCATTAACAAGATACTTGTTGCAAGCACTGGTACTGATCATAAGTATCGGTACATGTAGGGCACAGGTTTGAGTACTTAACTCAAACTGTGAACAAGTACCGGTGCTCATTATGAGTAGCGATACATGTAGGTTACACTTTGCAATCTAAGAACAACCTGTGAGTAACAAGTACCAATACTCAAGATAAGTACTGGTATTTGTTATTTAGTTGGTACTTAACTAGGAGTGCTAAGTACCGGTACACATGATGAGTACCGGTACCCAGACCCCTTTTGTATTAGCTGCTGGTAGACTATGAGCAGCTACTACTGGTACCCATACATTAGTATCAGTACCAACTACCTATTGAGTCAAATATGAATTGCTAATCTACCTTTATTTTCATTTGAATCACCCATTATTTGCACCTAACGGCTATGGAGTGTGGATGGGTGGTTCTTGGCCTATAAATACTCTCTTTCTAGGTCTTGTTGAGACACACAAAAATCATTCTACACTCTTCTACTCTCAAGAGCTCCTATATACACAAATTTTTGCTCTAGAGAGACTCTTTGTTGCCTTAGCTTGAGAGAAAATTATTTTAGAGTGCAGCAAGTCTTTTGAGCATGGATATATTCGTTGTTTTCAATCGTTGGCACGCCGTTTTTGTCCTTAGCTTCATTTGGTATTATTCTTTAAATTTACATATTGTTGGGAGGCTTAGGACTTAAGTTGTAAGCTTTTTATTTCCATTTGCTTGCACATGTAATCTTTTATCATCTCTATTATGTTGTAATTGGGTTGAGGAAACTCATTAATTGCCTTGTATTATAGTTAATTGATTCCCTTTGGGTTAAAAATCCTAAGTCAAAAGACTTAGGTAGTGAAGTACTCAAGTGAGGGGAACCCTCATATATTTGGTGTTCATTTATGGTTTGCATTTGATTCTATATATATATGTTTTTTAAGAACACTATTCAACTCCCTTCTAGTGTGCTTGTCTTCTTAGATTCTACACCAAATGCCTAAATGGGTCCATAAAAATATTCTCTTCGATATTGGCCATCTTATGAGTCTTTCATCGCCTCCCTGTGATATAAAAAGAAAGAAAATACCATTATTCATAAAATTAAAAAAAAAATCTAAAGTTACTATATTTACAAAGTAAATACTTGAAAAATAGTAATAACTAGGCTAATAATTTATATAAAATTATGACTTGATCAGCACCCATGTATGCAGATGACGTCGGGGTACCTGAATTTGACTCGATGCTTTGGTACTCATAGTGAAAGCTTTGTAGGTGCCACGTATGCAGTTGATGTCGGAGTATTGTAGGGGTGTTTGGTTGAGATCATCATCACCAGAGGTTGGGCAAATGGTTTATGACCACATCAATGCTCTTGTTCATCATCATCACCAGAGGTTGGACTGAGTAGGTACACCTGGAGTACTTGCTCTTAACAAGAGCATTGATGTGGTCATAAACCATTTGCCCAACCCTTGCCACCAAAGTTTTGAATGATCGTTGACATGACATTGATGGATTTGAGCCAAGCTTGCTCCTTAAGATCTGAGGGCCTTGGCCTGAGTAGCTCCCAAGAGGTTTGACTCTTTTGATTGACGTTAGCAATGCTCTCGTATATCGAGAATGGGTGTGCCTCACTCGAGGATCACCGGTACTACAACCTCTCCCTTGATCAAGGAGAGACTATTATACTATGATTCAAGAGGAGGATACGTTTCCATCACCTCTTCTAGAGAGGATTGATTTTTCGGATCTAACCCTATAAGGCAAGTAAGAGAGTAGATAATGTTAATAATGAACCAAAGGAATAAATATTGGCAAGGGACAGCATAGTTGGTTGGCTTGTAGTATAGATACCCGTACACTACCTATTTCCTTTTGTTTATACACAAAGTTTTGTCCTTACTGGGCCACATGGCTCATTTTGTATTTGTGACCTACTTTCAGGGTCCGATGATTTGGAGTAGCAGATTCCAGATGTCCTAGGAACAATGTTAGATGCTAGAGTGGGTGGATCAGTGCTTCTACTAGGCCCTGCAATGCCTGGAGATGGTCATGGCAGAGGCATGACATCCAAGGACATGGGTTGACCCACCCTTTGAGTCACTGCAGGATCGCTTTGGAGATTTTGTCTTTGTGGCTTGTTTGGTAAATCAGGCTGTCTGTTTTGCGAGCTTCAGGCCTAGGGAGGACTTGGAGCAGTTCTATTTGCTACTATAATTGTATTGTAATTTTTTGGGTTTACAGCTGTTGGCCCTTTTTGTTTATATACATATCGCGACTAGGCCCCACTTTTGAGGTAAATTATATACATATCGCGGCTGGGTCCCACTTTTGATGTAAATTTGTTTATGGAAGAATGGATGGCTCCTCTAATTATTATGTATGGATAATATGATGTGAATGATGTATGGTACCTAGCTATAATTTGTTCTATGCTATTTTCTTTTGCATCATTTTACTTGCCTCCTCTTTGCTACTATATATATGTATATACCATGTATTAATTCAAACTCTTGAGGGTTAATAAGTTACCATTAACTTAAAAACATAAAATATTGGGATTACTTACGTCTCTAACCACCTTATTGGTTAGGACCTTAGCACATCACATTCGTTAACCTAGTTTTCGATTCGTCGGAAGGTTGTGGGGTGTGTCAATGAGCGTGAATATGAAATTCACCTTGTAGTTTTAAGTATAATTGGCTCCACTGAGCCTTTAATTGGCTATGACTAGTCAAATTGAATTACTTGAGTCATTTTTTAACCATTTCTCCCATAACCACATCTTTTTTCTCATTCCCTTTGCTTTAGCCTATTAAAATCTTCATTTGGAATTAATAATCATTAATTGTCATCTTAAAATCTTATGAGTGTTATAAATCTATACGTGATTTTCTGGAGACATATGTCCAAATATGAGACAACATACATATAGGACAAAGGAGGCACTCCAGGTAGTTGTAGGTGGAGTGAAAGAGGGAAAGGTGTACTTTTTTTGAAATGGTAATATTAGTTGAGAATGGGTGCAAACAAAAACAAAAAGTATGAAGAGGAAGCGAGCAAAGGATAACATGAATAGGATTTAGGTTCTTCAAACTTTCTTCAAATCATGCATCAATTGAAGCTGAGAGGGATACAAATAGCAATGCTATAAATAAGGTTGAGCATTGGGCTTGGTTGGCCTAATCTAGTTGAAGCCTAAGCCTGCAATCATCTTTGTCAAGGCTTGGGCTTAGATTTTGGCCCATTCAGAAAATGAGCTAGGCCTAGGCTAAGATATGCCTGAGCTTGAGCTAGGGTTTTCCCATGGCCGACCCTACTAATGAGTCTAGTTATTTTGTGTATAATGTAAAATATATGTACCATTGTGTCGTTAAAGAAAAAGACTTATATAATTAATAGCTTTAGAGTTTTTTTTTATTAACTCCATCCAACCATAAATCACAAATGAGTAGTTTTGTTTATTTTCTTCGATTAGTTGCATCGACCTTGAAGGTTGTACAAGGAAAAAGTTTATGTAACATATATGTTATTAAATTGTAATTATTTGAAATTTCTTTCATCTTATGGAAGGCAATAAGATATTATATTCCATTTTCTATATAAGTTGAGGTCATAATTTGAGTTATTTCGTTCTACAAGTAGATGCAGATTCTGAATAGACTAGCTGAGCCTGAAGCCATTTATTTTGGCCAAACTTGAGCTTGGACCAGTAAATTACGGGAAGAACTGGTGGTTCTTAACCCAATTCACTAACCTAATTTGGTCAGGATGGTTTACAAAGGTCTAACATGATACTTATCCTTAGTTATGGAGTTGATGCTACAGGATTGGTCACAGTCTCACATTTTTGCTAATTTGAATATCACATCATATAGGTAGATAAGTGGGAGTTGCTTGTACTTAATGTTCTGAGAGGCATATAAAGGAAACCCCATTTGAATACTTTTTTCTTTCCCTCTCTTTTTCCAAGTCTTGATCATCCGCAACTTCAAGCGAGTAAAATAACACTTCGACGAATTCAATCGTCTTTGGTGGAAGTAAGGAGAGGGAGTTGCATGCATGTTGATTGTTTCTTCTTCTTCCTCCTTGGCTGTCCTAAGGAGTTAAGATTTCCTTGTGAGGAGGGCCTTGCAGTGTAGCCCCTCGAAATGCAGTAGCAGCAGCAGCTTCATCCTCTCATTGAGAGCGACGCTGCCGCCATAATTAGAAGGATCACCCCTCTTCTTGACCCCAATCGCTACAAAGGCCAAACAGGCCTGTCGTCCTCTCTTTCTCTCTCTCTCCCTCTTGTCTATCCCTCAATTCTTAAGGCTTAGTTTGCTTGGTGGGTTATCCTTTCAAAATGAGGATAACGTAGTTTGGTTGCCATGGATTAACTTGGGTTACAAGGGGTTTACTCGGGATAACGATAAGCTATCACATGGGTTAACCCTCGTTATTTCATCCTATAGAAACAAAGTACGTCGTGGTTATCCTACTGCACAAACAGGATAACCCTTCAGGTTATTCCATTGCATTCCAAATGGCCATAGGTTAACTTAGCAACCATAGGTTAACTTAGCAAGATAATCCTTTTGACTTCCAAATAGAAACACAGATTTTCCTTCTAAAAATTCCTATCCTACATAATTTTATTCCTCATCCCAAACTAGGCCTAAAAGAAACAAAAAGAAAGAAATTTGATTACTGGACTTCCACCTTCTATGTGTGAGCACATTCATAGCTGGAAGAGATGTTCATTGCCACTTGTTGCATTTCATTTTTGTTGGTGATGAATGCAAATTCGAAGTGGTTGTGAAGTCAGAGAACTCCTCACGGTCGGGTGTCGTCATGTTGGATGTTGATGAATTAGTGATGGTTTCTATTGTAAAATAGAGATTTCTTGCATGAGTGAGCGACATAAAGAAGCAGCAACTGGTAGGGAGATAGCCTAAGCGTTGCAATGTATGTGCTTATGCATGCGGGAATTCCTAAACTAATTTGTCTGTTGATGCTTTATGCCTTTGCGGTTTAAATGAAGAAAGTACAAATCCAAACTACAAATTTTGCATCACGAGTTTCCCTCTGCTTTCAATCAATGCCCTCTCCCCTTGAAAAACCGCTGCATTATGCTGAAGCCAAAGGTACCACAAAACCGCTACCACCATCATCCAAGCGTGCATGTTTGTTTGGACACCACTTATGAAGGATGTCCAAAACCCTTCCATAGATGCAACATCCACCGCTGACACTCCCAAGTTCTCTCACAAGTGCTTTGCCACCAATATAGTTATGTAGGTAGAAAGATATTTTTGGTTTGAAACTTTGTGGATATGTATCACATAATGGCTTGAAAAATTGCTAAATTTTTATGTTTCAGTTTGGAAGCTCCTCCAACCATCAAGGGGACTGGCTTTTAAACAAATCGAGATCCTCAAAGGATTTGGAACGATGTCTCTTTAGGTGGAGGGGGTAAGAAAGTCTGATTTCGACGAAATATGAAATATGTCTAGGAAATATTACTTGATGCAAACCCTCACAATTTCAAGCCAAGAAACTATATGTAAGACCCGTTTTAAACATGTCTTGTAACCGGTTTGCTGCAAGCCTACAATTGCATTGTAGTCTCATCTTCTTCCTCTATATAGAAAGTAGTATAGGCTCAAAACAATAACTTGTTCCATTCAAGGTGGGGAAAAGACCAGTTTGGTTTGAGCAAGTAGCTGTTGCCCATCTTCCATGAATAGAACAACTTGAACTGTGAAATGTTGCTTTACTTGGATTATTTAATTTCAGATGCTTGTGATGACTGATCCACCACAATTTGGTGATGCATATGCATTTTCCAAAAACAACTTTACATACACACAAACATTTCATTAAGGGGTCCCACCTTTTGTCTGCTTATAGAAGCAATTCTTGGGTGAGGACTATAGCTAGCATTATGTTTTATACCTTTTCACTCATGCAAAGCTCGAATTTAATTTATCTTGAGTAGTATGGAATTTACAACCTACTGGTTTATGCTTTACATTTTGTATTTGATGCCAGATAGAATTTTATTGAAGGAATTTTGACCTTATTTTCAGGCAAGGTAGCAGTAATTGGTGGTTGTCGTAAATACACTGGGGCTCCATATTTTGCATCCATATCATCTCTTAAGATTGTAAAGACCGATTGTCTTCCTCCTTTCCTACCTCTTGCTTTCTTGTTGTATGATGACTTCTCAATTCTGAACTCCATCTTTGAATTTCACATGAACTATTATTGATTTGAAAACAAAGACATTGCCTGATGAGGAAATGAGGTACAAATGTAATAAAATGTAAAACGTCTTCTATTTGTTTCTTACTAGCCTCCTTGAGTCCATCATAACCGATTATATAACTTAAGGAAGTTCAAGGGAAAAGTATTGTTGAGAAAGATGGAATTCGCTCATCTTATTGTAGGAGTCCTATGTGTCTTATGTAGAGACACGAGAGAAAAATTACAGAGGTGCTCATAAAATAGAAAAACGTAAAAAAAACACTTGTTATTTTTATTCTAAAACTCTCTTAAGTTGGAGTATAGATATCTCTAATGTTTATCTTGGAATGGATAGACTCTAAACAACGTGGAGGAGCTTTGGTGAATTGTCTGCCAACTACTTCTCTATAGATATGTAAGGTGTAGAGATCTTTCTAGACAAGATAGTATCTCTACTAAATTGACAACCTACTCCAAGGTTTAGGAAGTTGGTTTGCGGTATGTAGTCAGTTGGGTCATCACATAGAGAGTATACGGTATGCAAATGAGTATGCGGACGAGTATGCGATTTTGTATTTTTTATTTTAAAAATATAAAATAACCAGTCAGTTTATTAAAATTTGTATTTTAACAAATAATACATAAATAATAAACATCAACCACAACTAAAATGAGGCCTAAACTCACACATAAAATCATAACAATCAATCTTACAATAAAATCATACCTACAATACTTTTTTTTTTTAAAAATCAGACTTAAAATATGTTCTATCATAAAATCAGCCACCTACTTGGCCAATTAATCGAGTATTCAGCCCAAGTTGGCCTTATCCGCTTAGTGGATCGCTTGAGGATACTTGGTGCAGAGAGGGCAGCATTGACGGGTATGTGGTTGAATAGTCGGCCTACTTGGTCGACTTCCAGGACATTGACGTACTCCAATATGTTTCATGCATTCATGAAATGATGAATTATTTGCACTTAAGGTTGTTGCCTTGTTGTCACAGAACATGGATATGGGCAAGGAGACAGAAACACCAAATCCTTGAAAATAGGTACCAACCAAATGAGCTTATAAGTGTTATGCCCCATGGCTATGTACTCGAACTCGACACTATAATGAGAAACATTTTGCTTCTTGCCACACCAAGTGACCATATTACCACCTATATATGTATAAAAGGCTATAAGAGATCGCTTATCCTCATTTACGCTATCATAGTCTACATCAGAGTAGTCTTATTCATTGTGGTGTCCATAGTTCTTGAAATAGAGACCATCCCCTAGTGATGATTTCAAATGTGTGGGCACTTGACAAACTCCTACCAAATATACCCCGTTAGGATGCTACATGAATTGACACAATCATCCAATTGCAAAGGAAATGTTTGGGCATGTGATTGTGAAGTGTAGAAGTTTCTTAACAAGAACACAGTATTCTGTCACATCTTGAAGCCCTAGACTTTCAAACTCACCAAGCAGAAGTTAAGTATCAAAAGGAATGATTGCTTGTCTCATGAAGAAGGTTAAGCACATACTTCCTCCAAGATAGAATGAGGCCTTCCTCTATGTGGCTCACCTTAATGCCAAGAAAATAACTAATGGGACCACGATCCTTAGTGACACACTGGGAATGCAGAAAATTCTTTGCTGCCAAATACAACTCAGATTTCTACCAGTAAATAAAATACCATCAACATATACAATTAGAATCACTAGACTTTTGGACAAGTAAACTGAGCACTAGGTTTTCAGATGAAGAATTAGTAAATCCAAATTACTGCATTGCCTTATTGAATCCACCAAACCGCCATCAGATTCTGCTTCAATCCATACATAACCTTATTGAGTCTCTATACCTTGGAACACTTCCCTTGAATGATGAACCGTGCAGTTGCTCCATATAAACCTCCTTAGCCAGATCTTCATATAGGAAAACATTTTTAATTCTAGTGAAAGACCAGGCTGAGTTTACTGCCATGGAAAGTAAGATGCTTACTAGGTTCAGGGAAGTAATAAGAGAAAAAGTCTCAAAGAAGTGCCACCAATTAAACCTTGTGTTGTTCAGTAGATCCATCTAGTAGGTATTTTAAGGTAAACACCCATCTACGCTCCACAATAGTAACACTTGGAGTAGGTCTACTCTAGATCGCATGTTCTTTTGGAATGCAAATCTGTCCTATCTTCCATAGCAGTCTTCCATGAAGGATGTTGCAATGCTTCAATGTGATTACGAGGAATATGGTTGCTGTCAATAGGAACGGATAACTGTCGACCATGGATAGGTAGATGGTCAAAAGTCATAAAATTAGAGAGTATTTTAGATTGTTACTGGAATGTGTACCCTAAGAAGGGCAATGGATAAATCTAGGTGCGAAGAGTGTTCAGAAGAAGGTATTCAAGATAGATCTCCATTGGATGAAGTAGGAAGCAGGATTGGTGGGAGGATTGATAGGATCAATTGTAGAAAGGAGTTCAATATTGTTTGATGGCAGTGGTTGGGGGTGCCGACATTGATAAATGCATAGAGGTGGTGGGATGGTGGCAGTCGAGGCGGGAGGATTGTGATGGTGGTGGTTAAGATACTGGTAAGTTAGATGGAATTGGTAGAGGCACTTCACCAACAGTAGTGGTTTTTACTGCTTTTCCTGTAGCTGAAAATATGGTTTGTCCTTAAAGAACGTGATATTGACACTAATATAGATCGATGTGTGATTGGATCATAGCAATGGTGCCCCTTCTAAGTCCTAGAATAACCAAGAAAGATATACTTAATAGCATGGGGAGCCAATTTGTCTGCATGAATGAGATGTACAGAATAAATAGACCCAAATATGCATGGAGGCAAAGGAAATAATTCTTTGTTAGGACACGAAACAGAGTATGGAATAATCCCCTCCCCCCCCACCCTTGCAAACAGAAGGCAAGGCCCAATTTATAAGGAATGCCGCAGTAAGGGTAGCTTCAGCCTAGTAAGATGTAGGAACAGTCAGTTGGAAAATACTAGTGACACTGCAACCAGCAAATAGCGTAATTTATGTTCAACAACACCTTCCTATTTTGCTGTTTTCAACCATGATGTTTGATGTAACACGCCCAAGGAAAGAAAGAAGGTATTTTCAAACTCCAACCCATTATTTCTTCTAAAAACATGGATAGACACAGAATATTGGATTTTTATCTCTTGGATGCCCGGGTATAATCATCAAGTAAGAGCAAAAAGTGCCTAAAACCCCTAAGACATCGTACGCAACATGGACCCTAAAGGTTCGTATGAACTAAGGCAAAGGGAGTCTCTTCTCATTCATTGACTTGGGAATGAAAAGACGATCTATGATCCTTGCTAAGTTGATGAACTTCACATTGAAAGGACTTCGTGGATGGAAGATTGGGTAACTGTTGACGAAGCGGGATGACCCAATCTCAGATGAAGCTGCAGGGAGATGGTGCAAGTGGCTGGAAGAGATGACAAGTCATGAAATGAAAGCTCTTAGGTAGTAAAGGCCATTCCACTTAAATCCTCCACCAATCTACTTTATTGTTTGGAGATCTTGCAAGACAAGAAAGACTCGTAAAGGATAGCTTGATAGATCAGAGATTTAGTGGTTCGGCTGATATAAAGTAGGTTCAGGAAAACTTTAGGAGTATGCATAACATTTGTAAGGGATAGAGGATTAGTAAGAGATGCATTTCCTAGTCCTATAACAGGTAACAAAGAGCCATCGACAATGCACATGAAAAGGGGTTAGATAGGGCTGTAAGGACTGAAATAGAGAGGTATTACTGGTAATGTGAGAGGAGGCACTGGAATTTACAATCCAGTCACAAGCATGTGAACTGGTACATGGGTACCTGATTGGCTAACCACTGATATTACAATAGTGGGTGGTAAATGAGATGTATTTGTAGCATGATCTTGAGAACATAGACAAAGCTTGTCATACTCATCTCTAGAAATAGGTAATTGTCAAAGAATTTGCTCGTCCATGACCATGACCAGTTCTAGTGGACTGATGTCCTTGAGTTCTATAGAAATATCCTGCATATGAGGTGATGCACCCATGGTAGATTCTTCCCTACGAAGTTGCTAGATGAGGCTTTGACATTTGCTATGGCTTTGAGATCGTTGGGTCACATGAGTGGAGGATAGGAGCAAAATGTGGATGCTTTAAAGGTCTGATTGGGTTAAAAAAAACTTGAAAAGAGCTGATCCAAATCAGAGGGACCCAAATTGGGCAAGATAACCCTAGAACCGAAGCACTGGAGGCTGCTATAGTATTCCATGATATTGTAGCACCACTGCTACAGTACCTACTGGCACTGTAGCAACCATATTTGATGGCTGCTCCTTGGTTGGAGGCCTGCTGGAGTTGGATCTAATCAAATCCTGCACTTTTTCTTGGATTTTGATGAGGATTCGACCTAGAATTGAGAGATTATTCAGTAGAGAACAAAAAGATGGGGGCAACAAGGGTATAGGCACCGATTTAGGATAGCTGTGTTATTGGGTGGGTCCCCTCCTTGTGGGAACCTACCCATGTATTGGACCTTTTATGGTCCCAAGATCAAATTTAGTATTTTTTGTGGATACTCATTTTTTCTCCACCAGCTGCCTTGCAATTTGGCATTTTTTAAATTTTATCTCCTCACAGTTGCTTTGGATGGCAATGCACATGGACATGGAAATGTAGAGTCAAAAAAAGGACTGATTGGTCAGTTTTGGCTTTTGGATTCTTCATTCCCTTTTTGGTTGGCAATGTAAGAAACAGAGAGGCCAAGAGGGTCCTCTCTCGGTGTCCTTTTTTTTTTTTTTTTGCCTTTTGTTTTGTGCAGCTGTAAGGAATTGAGGGGATTTTACTTGGCTACTGTGCACCATCTCCTCCTTCCACAGTTATTGTTGGGGCTTGGTTGAAAGGAGATCTCCATCAATGCCTATGAGGGAGAAAACCCATTGAGGAGCATTTGCAAAGGTTGTTTGGTTGGAAGTTCAAGCATCACCTTCGGTGATATTCTTCTACCTATTTTTGTTGGTTCTATGTTATCTTGTGAAGAAGGTTGGTTTTGTGTAGCCTCTCGGGGAGAAGAATATTTCTCTTATTATAGTGAATTGATTTTGGGTTGTGTGGATCATGTGAGTTTTTACCCACACATCTTTGGGGGATTTTTCCACATTAACAATACAGTGCATATTGTGATTGTGATTAGTTGTGGTTTGCTTGCTTGTATATTTTGTGACATATTATAGGATCTATAAGGTGGGCTATTCAATTTTTATTCATGGGATTTTATTTAATGCCAACATGTTCTAGTACCATGTTGAGAAAGACAAGATTTGTTGATCATGATAGAGAAAAATTACAGAGGAGCCCATAGAATAGAAAAAAAGTACAAAAAACATTTTTCATTTTTATTCTAATGAGTACTTCTTAAGGGTTTCAACATTAAAGCTGACGACCATTCGTTGCTTGTGAGATGTTTAGGTTAAATAAATTGCTCTCCATTTGAAAGTTTTTAGAGACTAAGTGTGGAGTGGAGAATTGAAGGGGGTCAAATACTCTGAGGGCAAGGGATGAGGGATGGAAATGAGATATCTGAAGCAAACATAGTCTTTGGATATACAAGTGCCCCGATTTGTGATGGAAACCTGAGGAATACCCTCCATTGAGTCAAACTCATTACCATGCTGTATTAGATTAAGGATGGAGACAACTGGTTGATGCCTCCAAAATACCTCACTAGCATGTAAGAGTAAACAAAAAGAGTGCAGATTCTATTTAATCCAGGAGATAGATTTGCAAGACAACATAGTTTAATTCCAAGTGATAGATTCGGAAAACAACCTCATGTTGTTATGATCAAGTAGCTCTACAAAACCTTCAATAACCATTTGTTGAATGCATTTGTTGAATGGGTTTAAAGTATGTGATGGAACAGGTGTTACAACCTTCTGGATACTGCTCAGATACTCTGTGAAAATTGAATTGACTACAAGTAAGAGAGGATTAGTTCTTGTATGGAATATATCATTATTTTTTACAGTGGATTGGGACTTTCGGCACCAAATTCAATTCTTTCTCTGGCTTTAAGGGTCATCTCAATGCAAGAGCTCTACTTGATAGATTTGCAAGACAACATGGTTTAATTCCAAGTGATAGATTCAGAAAACAACCTCATGTTGTTATGATCAAGTAGCTCTACAAAACCTTCAATAACCATTTGTTGAATGCATTTGTTGAATGGGGTTAAAGTATGTGATGGAACAGGTCTTACAACCTTCTGGAAACTGCTCAGATACTCTGTGAAAATTGAATTGACTACAAGTAAAAGAGGATTAGTTCTTACTTGTATGGAATATATCATTATTTTTTATAGTGGATTGGGACTTTCGGCACCAAATTCAATTCTTTCTCTGGCTTTAAGGGTCATCTCAATGCAAGAGCTCTACTTTCTTGATATGAGGAGGTTTAAAAGTCTGATTGGGAAATTTTATGTTAGTTGTTACTATCACATAGCCAGACATATCCGTGATACAGGTGTGATTTCCCAGTTAACGGGTACACTTACTGAAGTTCAGTATGATGATTTTGAGATATTTGAAGTCCTCCGCATGACAAGATTTCTTGAGGTTCTTTCAAGATGTTCATTATGGAGCCCAGCAAGGCATAGAACAGTGGTGAAATGTTGCTCTTGGGAGTTGGAGGCCCCAGAGTCAAGCCTCCCTAATGTCAAAAAAAAAAAAAAGAGAGCTAGAAACATGTAGGACTAGGTTTTGTACATTTGTACAAGGCAAGGAAATCTCGTCATGAGCATGGACTCTCATTCTAGTGCCTAAGTACCAAGCCATGGGTCAGACTGCAGCTAAACAAATGCGGTTGAGGTTCTTGTTAGCAGACTACATGTCACTCTGGATGGACCTATGTCGATCATGTGAGATAATCGAGTTCCTATATTGATTTCTATCAATCTATGTTTTGGAAAGAGCCGAGCATGTGAAGGTGAAGTCACTGTGCCAAAAGATGTGTTTCTCAACGATATATAATTATATTCCATGTTCCCACAGAAGATATCATGTCTTTGCAAAGCGTCTGCCTTGGCCATTTTTCGTAATATGTTGACAAGATTTAAATAATCATTGTTTATGTTGTATCGTGAGGGGGAGTAGTGAGTGTTAATGCAGCTGAAAAAGATATTTCTTTATTTTCAATAGCAAAAGAAGTATTTACCTGGATGCTGCATGAACCTGCCTTTCCATCGTTCAGGACTGCCATAAGTTGAATGGAAACTTGTACCTCACGGATCACATGAATCCCACCAGAATTAGCATAATACGCTGTTGGGTATTCATAGAATGCAGTACTTCCACGCATTTCTTTGGTTTTGTTTGGTTTTAATTTTTATCTTTTTTCATCCAAAAGTCTGGATATCTCTTCTAATTTTCTAGGTCTTAAAAAAGTGCCACCTTGGACAAAGATATTTCCATCCTAGTGTGACTGCACATAATAATAATGTGGCGGCATCCACCAGATGCAAGGAATGCATGTCTCTATGCTTCTACTCCCATCCTACCACCAAAGTTTGTTAAGTACCCATTAAGTTCCGAACCTGCCTCTTTTGTGGGTAGCATTATTTTCTTTTCCTATATGCAAAGCAATGAAAAATAAATAAACAAATAATTCCGTCCAAACAATGGCAATCTTGGCACCTTCCTTTCGCATGAGTTGAAGTATTTGGTAGGGAACCCTTCTTCTGGTCTACCATCTTCTTGATAATGTCTTGGTGTGTGGCCAATGTGTGCCAATTGCCACAAATGGCTAGCATGTTGGTGGCTTTGATGTCAACATCTATGGTGTTATCAGACATTTGGTGCTGGCATTGGTGAAGGCCAAGTAGTGGCATCGGTGGCAAGATTGATATTGACGCACAGCGGATGCAACGGGAGAATAGAAGAATGTTTGTTGGATTGGGCAATGTTACGATTCGGTTCCCGAATCTCTATAGGGCACGAGATCGGATCGACTCGACTGATCTCAAGATCCAGTCGTTCAAAGAGAAATAACCAAAAAATAGGAAAGTAAATCACATTCACTATGATAAGTAAGTAACAGTAAAATAATACAACAGTAAAGAAAGTAAAATTTTTACAGTATACATCAGTACTACAATAGTAGAAAAGTAATAAGGTACAAGAATATAAAAGTATAGAACGTAAAAGTATAGAACATAAAGGAATAAGAGTCTGAACTCACTACAACAAAAAGGTACAGCAAGAGAAACTACTGCTATTGGACTCTACTGGGTCCAGCATCCTTTGCAGCCGTAGACTTGGGTTGCTCAACACTTGGACCTGAAAAGGATTATGAGTATACAACGTCAGCGAACGCTGTGTAGAGTGGCAACCAACTAACTAAAGCAGTAAAAGTGGACAGATAACTGTTGTTTTTCAATTACTTTCTTTAACTAATTATTCTTTTTCACCACTTGGTTTATTTATCAGATCTCTTTCTTGATCTCGAATGTTTCTCGTGGGAACGATCTTAATTGTAGTCTTTTCCGAAGAGTAGAAGGCACACGTGGTGCTCTCCTGGTCAGGAGAGTTTCCCGTGGTGATCCTACACCCAGTCAACCACCCCAAGGTCACAGATAGACGTAACGGTGACTACGGCACGCGTGATAAGCACATGGGTAGTTACCCTGCACTGGCACGCGGTCAGTCGTTTTCGCTAACGGGTGCGCTCAAAGTACAGCACGGAACAGTATAGGGCCTAGCCCTCTCAGTAACAGGGGTCTAGCTCCTAAGAACCAAATAGGAGTCTCGCTTCTCAACAGTCCGCGCACCCTCGCTTGACTACCCTAGTTTGCTCAGTGGGCCTAACAAGTCGGTGTAGGGTGGCTAGCTAAACTCTGGGTCCCGTGGAGTGGCTAGCTCTCTCCCTACACTAGTAACTCCCCGGTACAATGTACATGAGGGCCAAGAAGTCGGTGCAGAGTGGCCAATCCTAACCCCGGGTCCCAACTCAAAGGTGGCTAGCTCTGCTCTACACTAAACAGGGGACAGTCACTCTCTTTGGTATTACGTATTCAAGGACTAGCACACTTCCCCACTCACATTCCCAGATCCATTCCATTCATTTCCAGGATCTCTACTCCTAATTTCTCCGTAGGGTTCATTCTCATAGTTCTCATGCCATTCCATATCAGGTTTCATCATTCACATTTTCATTCTTAGGTTATATACATACAACTCGTATTTCTATCCTTCACATTTCCATTCTTAGGTTATACACATGCAGCTCGTATTTCTATTATTTACATTTTCATTCTCAGAGTATATACATGTAGTTCGTATTATATCATTTAACGTATACAACAGGAAGGTTACATGCAACTGCTAGCTAGCACAGGTTATTCATAAATCACAGGCAACTTTGGTTCATTTACAGGCAGCTGTTTAACATTTCTGTTTACTCATTCAAGACTGCAATTCATTCACACATACAGGCATTTCAAGTACTTCTTGTCCTAAGATTCATGCCACATCTTAGGGTCTAACCATTCATTCCACATATGCATTCAGGGTTATAATTTAATTAGAGGAAGTCACTCTACCAGTCAACCCAAGAGTATTGGGGGCTCGAACGGCAGGCTCACGTGCCTCAGCAAGCCTCGAACCCGAAACGGAATGAAGTCCTATAACAAGGAACAATCACAAGGGAACTTTTAGAACAGTAAAGAAAGCCTTCTAACAAGTAAAGGAACTCATAAGGAAAATATCGGTATCTTATTTGTGTAAAATGGACCTCAAACGGACCCTAAACGGGTCAAAACAGGGTTACTGACTCAAAATTAGATGTTTAGAACAACTTCCAGACATCTTAAAAGTGTCCAGAAATGCACCTCAGTCTCTGCGTCGTCCCCAGACGTCCAGGAACTCTTGGACCGTCTGGACCTAGCTCCAGACGTCTGACCACCTCTCCGGACGTTTGGAAGTGCCTCCAGCCGTCTGGTAAGCTCCCAGACGTCTGAAATGCGTGGGAGGGCATGTCCTGCACCTTCGCGAAGCAAATCCTGCATGCATCCACCAAATCTTCTCAAAACAGGTATGAAAAAGGGTACGTGCGGAGCGGCTTGCATGGCCATATCTGTAAAGGGGACGTACCTTTGCGAAGCCCTCTCCTCAGACGTCTGGAATCGCCTCCAGATGTCTGCTCCATCGTCTGGACGTCACTCTAGACGTCTGATTCTGGGAAAAATCCAGAATTAGAACCTGCTCCCGCTCGCTCACGCCGCGTGTGGTCGCGCCTCGCTTCCTCACCTGCAGCTCCGGCTGTAGCAGTGTTGGGGAGGACTCCCTCGATGCACTCCTCTTCGCACACGCGCTGCTCCAGCCGTGCGCTCTCCGATGAGCTCCCACATGAGCTCAAGAGCACAACTCCTCTCCTTACGCCGCTCCTCCTCATCGCCGCTCTCGCGCTCACTCGCTCGCGCTGGGGTAAAGAGGAAGGGAAGAAGCGGCTAGAGTGGGGTGAATGAGAGAGGAGGAAGGGGGGTTTTATAAGGGTGAGGGTTAGGGTTCGCTGGAGGGGGAAAAGAGAGAGGAGGAAAAAGAGAGAGAGTACTGTCTGCACGCAGACGCGAGTTCGTACTCACAATTTTTGATTTCCAGATGTCTGGGAAGGTGTCCAGACATCTTACCAAACGTCTGACCGACAGTCCAGACGTCTTAAAAGGCTCAAACAGCACGGGTCTTAACAGGCAAACTTCGCGAACCAAAGCAGGAGGATCCTAGAAACAGATAAATATATAAGCTACGGGGCATTGAAGAGGGACTCGGTACCCTGCTCCATCAGAGGGGCCTCTTACTATATCTGCTTCCCTGGTGCTCCACCCATCCTTACAAGCGTGGCTGTAATGCCATCGCGAGGTGTCGAATATCATAGAAGTGAAGTTAATTGTTACCTGGAGCCATGCCATGGTTGTCTTCTTCGTATTCCTTTCTGCCTGGTACAATCCTAGCAATCTGTCATGCTAAGCAGACCTATCTGTTCTCATGGTATCTAGTGTGCAACATCAACTAAAGAAGGTGCAGTTCAGTTGCAACTGCAGATAAATTTGTTGTCTTCTTTACATCTTATTTTTCTCTCTCTTTGTGTTTTTCTTCTTCCACTTTTTTTGAGTAAAGAGGTACTAAAAGATAAAGCACTTGGTGATAAGTGAAAGTGTTTCTTTTATGATCGATTATTAAGTACTTATTCGTCTAGATTGAATACTATTTGAAAATCACATGTTAAGTTCTATCAAAATAAGCATTGCATGATTTTACGTATCAATAATTATAATGAACAAATCATCCATCATGTCACATCCACGAAGACAAATTTGATTCTCACATTAATACAAAGAGACATTAGGATTAGAGATTATTTCTTTTATGACATGCATGATCATGTAGATATCTTCTCCCCTTCTCTTGACATAATGGGGCTCTTTGACGGTGAGGAGCTGCTTAGGGTTTTCTTTAATGAGGACGAGTCTAATTGAGAGGTTCCTCTATCCTTTTATTGCAGCATGGCTAGAATCACATTGGGATTCCTTGCCACAGCAAATTCTATCTTTCCCATTATCCATCAATGTGGGTCTTTGTAACGACCTGATTCCCGAATCCCTACGAGACACGAGAACCGGATCGACTCGACTAATCCCAAGACCCAGTCATCCAACGAGAAAGTAACCCAAAGAACAGTAAAATCAACCACATTCACCATGTATATAACTAGCAGTAACAAAATACAGCAGTAAAGGAAAAAAATACTACAGTATATACCACCACAACAGCAGAGAAATAAACATGTACATAACATAAAGTTTTCGGTAAAGAAGTATAGGGAGTAACAAAGAAAACTACTCACTACAGTGGAAGAAAAGTACAGAAAGTACTACAGGTAACCCTACTGGACCCTACTAGGTCCAGCGTGTTGGTGCTAGAGCACCACGATCATTTGTTTTGATGATAACAAAACACGTGTTATTTAACATTTGCAATTTGAGTCCTAGATTTCAGGTCAATTGCAAATGAAGACGTGTTTAGACGGAACTCGAGCTCGCATCCAGGACGGATTGGAGGAGCTTGACGGAAAATAGAGGAGGTTCGCGTGGAGCGAAAGATTGGAGATGGAAGACAAGAAGAATAGGATAGATTCTTTTTTATCCTTTCATGTATCTCTTGTATTTATTTTCTTGCTCTTTATTTTCCTTAGACATTATGTTAAAGAGCCTCAAAGAACCCTAACAGTAGTCCTAGGAACACCTGCACAACCCTAGGATACGTAGGTTTTCTGTAAAACACTTAGAAAACCAATATAGGGTTAAAACTGACTTTCCAGACGTCTAATTCACGAATCAGACGTCTGATAAAGGATTTTAAGACGTCTGACTGTTGTTTCAGACGTCTGATAACTGTTAGGCTGGACATAGTTAGTTCTGTCTGATGAATTCAGATGTCCAGACCTTATACCAGACGTCTTAGGAGACGTCTGATGACTTTGCCAGACGTCCAGTTAGTGGACCGTTGGCTGGCTTAGAAGACACTGAAGAATATGACCGTTAGAGCCTTATCAGACGTCCATAGGACTTCACAGACGTCTGATAAATGACCGTTTTGCCTCGGCTGACCCAAAATCTCTTCTCAGAGATTTTCTAGCCGTTGCAACGTTTGGAAATCAATTCCCACGGTAAAAGTAGGTTTCCAGACGTCCAGACTTAGTGCCAGACGTCCTGTATGTCGTCTGATGGACTTGCGTAAAAACCCTGTTTAGATCTGATTCAAGTCAGGGAGAAACCCGCATAGAATCAGACGTCTGACCTTGGAATCAGACGTCTTAAAGTGGCCTTCCAGACGTCTGATGCCAGAGTTAGACGTCTGATAACCCTGTGAAGTGTAATCATTGTCCTGATTTCGGCCTGATTCTCTTGGGCTTTGCACCCAACGGCTTTGGAAGCTTTTCCAAGCCTTCCAAAACCTTCCTAAGGCCTCTATAAATAGAGGGGAGCCTTTACACACAAAACACAACTTAGAAAACACAAGAGACACAAGATATACACTCTCACACTCCTTTGTGTCCAGAAAAGATCTTGCTCTCCAAGCTCAAGCTCCATCATCTTGAGAGCATCAAACAGTTTGCGCGCCCGCTCTCCCGCCGTAGATAACGAGAGCGACGTAGCGCCATCGCGTGGCACACGCACCGCGTCATCGTCGACGCACTCCTTGCAAAGGGGAGTTTCCTATTTCCTATAGAAGCTAGGTTTAATTTTGTTGGCTCTATAGGACTGTTATTTTATTTTATCTTTGTATTTTTGTTGGGTATTCGCTTTGCGAATTCCCGTCTCCTTCGTGGGACAAAATCCTTCTCGTGGAGAGAAGGGGTTGAGGAACGCTACCCTCGTACTCGTAGCGTGGTTGTACTGAGGTTGAATCACCCTCGTTCAAAGTGATTCGGTTAGTGGATTTGATCAACTTGGTTGATCGGAAAATCCTAACTCGAGAGGGTTAGGTGGTGGTTTTCACCCGGTTTGGGTTTCCACCTAAAAATCTTTGTGTACATTGTGCGATTGCTTATTTTTGTGATATTGCTATATATATTCAATTCCGCAATTTTATTACGTCACCCCTCCTGGTAGAGAAGGGAACTTTCACAGCGTTCTCTGCAGCCGCTGACTCTGGTTGCTCAACACCTGGTCCTGAAAAGGTAACAAGGGTGACACGTCAGCGAAACGTTGAGTAGAGTGGCAACTAAAAGCTAAAGAAGCAGTAGAGTGTACATTAGCTGTTATATTCTTACTTTCTTTATTTACGTCTTTCTATTATTCCACTATTGATTTATTTCTCAGATCCTTCTCTTGATCTTGAATGTTCCTCATGGGAACGATCTTGATTGTAGTCTTTTCCGAAAAGTAGAAGTAACAGATGGTGCTCTCTTGGTCGGGAGAGTCCCCCGTGGTGGTCTTACCCTCAGTCAACCACCCCAAGGTCGCTAACAGACGTAACGGTGACTACGGCACGCGCGATAAATGCACGGGTAGCTACCCTGCACTGGCACGCGATCAGTCGTTTCTGTTAACGGGTGCGCCCAAAGCACAACACGAAACCAGTATAGGGCAGAGCCCTCTCAGTAACAGGGGTCCAACCCCTCCACAGTAACCAAACAGGGGTCTTGCCCCTCCACAGTCCGCGCACCCTCGCTTGACTACCCTGGTTTGCCCAGTGGGCCTAACAAGTCGGTGTAGGAGGGCCAGCAGAACCCCAAGGCCCGTGGGGTAGCTAGTACTCTCCCTGCACTAGTAGCTCTCCTCGGTATTGTGTACACGAGGGTCAAAAGTCTGTACAAAGTGACCAGACCTAACCCCGGGTCCCTGGGGCGGCTAGCTCCACTCTGCACTAAACAGGGGGACAGTCGCTTCCCTTGGTACTTCGTACTCAAGAGCCAGCTCACTTCCCCAATTCTATTCCATTACCTTTCCAGGAGTTTTACTCCTAATTCCCCGTAGGGTTCAAGCTCTTTTAACTCAGCCAATTTAGGTCTTACCGTTCCAGCTTTACGTTCATACCACCCATGTTCTCAATCATACGTATTCATTCATAACAGGCAGCTGTTAACTAATTTACAGGCAGTTATCATTTCCTTTCTACTATTCCAAGATTGCAATATTTATATATTAAACTAGTTTTCCAGTTCTAGGATTCATGCCGTACCTTAGGATCTATCATTCAATCTAGTTTTTCAATCCTACGATTTATGCAATACCCTAAGATCTATCATTCAATCTAATTTCTCAGTCCTAGGGTTCTTGCAATGCCCTAGACTCTATTAATTGTTTTATAATTGTAACAAATTTTGTTAAAATAAATTAAAAAGCCACTCTACCAGCGAAACACAGAGTATTGGGGGCGTGGTCGGCAATCTCGCGCGCCTCCGCAACCCCCAAGATTGCAACGGAACGAGGTCCTAATACAAGGATCAATCACAAGGAGTTTCTCAGAACAGTATACAATTACTGTAAACGGATAGAGGAATTAATTCTGGAAAGAGCGCAACTCAAAATGTGGAAAACAGACTCCGAACGGGCCCTAAACGGGTCAAAAAAGACGAATCTGTCCAAAATCAGACGTTTGGAACTTCTTCCAGACGTCTTAAAAGGTGGGTCAAGTCATACCTCAATTCTGCACAGTCCTTCAGATGTCCAAAAGCCCGCTGGAACGTCTGGCCTTGGTTTCCAGACGTTCGATTATCACCCTGGACGTTTGGAGGTTCTCTCCGTCGTCTAGCGCTGCTGCCAGACGTTTGATTCTCGTGGGATGGCGAGCCCTCGCGCCCTCCCGAGCAGAACCTGCACACACACTCTTGCTCCCAGTATGACGAAACGCAGAAGAAATCGCGGTGGACGGCTGCATGGACGTACACGAGAAAGAAAGAGAAGGCAAGAAATATCTTACTTGTCAGACGTCTGGACCATCTTGCAGACGTCTTCGGTGTCGTCTGGATGTAAGTTCAGACGTCTGATTCTGGAAACTTTTCCAGAACCAGAGCTCGATCCGCTCTCTGCCCGCGACGCACGGCCGCGCCGTGCCCTGTCCACCTGTTGCCCTAGCTGCAGCAGCTCCTCCGCGCTCGCCGTCCTCCCGCCAGCCGGCTCTAGCAGCCCCGGCAAGCTCGCACCTTCACGGTCGAGCTTCTACTTCCTTTCGCAGCAGCTTCTCTCCCCACAAGCTCGCAGCAGCCGCTCTGCCGCTCTCTCTCGTTCGCGCTCTCGCAAGCAGGGAGAAGAAGATGGGTGGAAGGGAGTGGGGTGGCGTGAGGGAGAGGAGGGGTATATGTAGGCACGAGGGGGGGCTCTGCAAGTCGGCGGGGGAAGAAAGAAACAAAAGAGGGCAGCTGGGAAGTCAGTCTGCGCGCGCCTGCGCGCAGATTCGCTTTTGTACGCACGCAAAATTAATTTCAAGACGTCTGGGAAGGCGTCTAGACGTCTGATAAGACGTCTGGGCCAACTCCCAGACGTCTTCAAGTGGTCTTGGTGCCTCGGGTCTTAACAACATAACAAACTTAAAGGAAGTTTCGTCCCCGAAACTTACACTAACTAGGGTGTGGAAAGGGACAAAATATATAGATAACAAACTCAAAGAGGACCGAAGCCGGTCCGAAAAGACGTACCCGCAAAAAGCTCCGGGTACCGCTCCTGCATTGCCGCCTCAGGCTCCTAGGTGGCCTCCTCGTACCGCTGGCTCCTCCACAAGACTTTCACCAGGGGTACTTGCTCCCGTCTCAGACTGCGGACGGCTTTGTCAAGAATCTGCACTGGCCGCTCGGGGTAGGTTAGGTCGTCGCCCACTTCGACGCTCTCGTGACTCAGGACGTGACTGGGATCGGCGACGTACTTCCTGAGGTTGGACACGTGGAACACGTCGTGCACACCAGAAAGCTGGGGAGGGAGGGCAAGCCTGTAAGCAACGGGTCCAACCGGCTCCAGGACCTCAAAGGGCCCCACAAACCTCGGCGCGAGCTTCCCTCTCACCCCAAACCGCTGCAGGCCCTTCATGGGCGAAACATGAAGGAAGACGTGGTCCCCAACCTCAAATTGCATCTCTCTGCATTTCTGATCCGCGTAGCTCTTCTGCTTGCTCCTGACGGTGCAGAGTTGCCTGTGGATCTACTTGACTACCTCCTGACTTTGCCGGATCAACCTGGGGCCAACCTCCCACTTGGTCCCCACCTCAACCCAACTCAAGGGTGCTGTACACCTTCGTCCGTACAGAGCCTCGTAGGGAGCCATGCCGATGTTCGAGTGATAACTGTTGTTGTATGCAAACTCGGCCAGGGGCAAGTGCTCCTCCCAAGAGCCCCTCTAGTCCAGTACATAGGCACGCAAAAGGTCCTCAAGTGTCTGTATCATGCGCTCAGACTGTCTGTCCATCTGGGGGTGGTAAGCTGTACTGAATCTCAACCGCGTCCCCAGGGTCTGCTGAAACTCAGCCCAAAACTGGGACGTAAAGCGGGTATCCCGGTCGGATACGATCTCCCGCGGAACTCCGTGTAGACGTACCACGTCGTGGATATACTTCTCTGCCAACTGTGCTGGTCCCCAAGTGACTCGGATCGGCAAGAATCGTGCCGTCTTCGTCAATCTATCCACGATTACCCAGACTGCGTCGTGTCCTCGCTGGGTAACAGGTAAGCCCACCACCAAGTCCATGGTGATGCTCTCACACTTCTACTCTGGCACTGGAAGCGGCTGTAGCGGCCCTACAGGCCTCTGATACTCGGCTTTCACCTGCTGGCATACTAAACACTGCTGGACGAATTCACCCACATCCTGCTTCATCCCCCTCCACCAAAACTCGCGTCTCAAGTTATGGTACATCTTCGTGTTTTCGGGATGTGTGGTGAATCTGGAACCGTGTGCCTCGGCCAGGAGCTCTCTCAACAGCTCCTCGTCTCTGGGAACGCACAGACGTCCCCTCAGGCGCAGCACCTGGTCTGTGAAAGAGAAGTCCCTCGGGTCTCCTGACAGTACTCTGTTGCGCAAAGACTACAAGTGTGGGTCAACCATCTGTCCTGTGATGATACGATCTATCAGCTCTGGCCTCGTTTGTCATGTCACAGTCACTGCCCTACAGTGCCCCTGTAGTTGTAGGGGTCGCCAACTGCCCATCTCCTCCAAAAGGCTCAAACTCTGCACCTGTAAACTGGCCAAGTGTGCGGGCGCCTTCTGGCTCAAGGCGTCAGCCACCACGTTGGCCTTTCCCGGGTGGTAGGAAATGCTGCGGTCGTAGTCCTTCAGGAGCTCCAACCAACGTCTCTGTCTCATGTTGAACTCCTTCTGATCAAAAAGGTATCTGAGGCTCTTATGATCTGTGAAAATCTCGAAGGTCTCACCGTACAAGTAGTGCCTCCAGGCCTTCAGCGCGAAGACAACAGCTGCCAGCTCCAAGTCGTGGGTAGGGTAGGTATGCTCATGGGGCTTCAGTTGCCGCGAAGCGTGACAACGTGACCCCTCTGCATGAGCACACCCCCTAAACCCTGCAAGGAGGCGTCCGTGTATACAATGAACCCGCCACTACTGTCAGGGATGGTGAGCACGGGAGCCGAAGTCAACCTCTCCTTCAGCTCCTGAAAACACGCCTCACAGGCGTCTGTCCAAGTGAAGGGCACGTCCTTCCGGGTCAACTATGTCATAGGACACGCAATCTGTGAAAAACCCCTGATGAATCGTCTGTAGTAGCCTGTCAGTCCCAGGAAACTGCGAATCTTAGTAACTGTACGTGGTCTCTCCCACCTGAGCACGTCCTCGACCTTAGTTGGGTCCACCGCCAAGCCGTCACCAGAGATCACATGACCCAAGAAGGTCACCTCCCTCAACCAGAACTCGCACTTGCTGTATTTGGCATACAGCCTACGTCGTCTCAGTGTGTCCAGAACCATCCGCAAGTGCTGTCCGTGCTGCGCCTGATCTCGAGAGTAGATGAGTATATCATCAATGAATACCACCACGAACTAGTCCAAGTATGTCCTAAACACCCGGTTCATCAGGTCCATGAAGGCAGCGGGGGCATTGGTCAGCCCAAACGGCATGACCAAAAACTCGTAGTGTCCATACCGGGTGCGGAAAGCTATCTTGGAGACATCTGCCTCCCTGATCCTCAACTGGTGGTATCCAGACCTCAAGTCGATCTTGGAGAACATCGTGGCACCTCGCAACTGGTCAAACAAGTCGTCGATCCTCGACAGCGGATATCTGTTCTTGATGGTGACCCTATTCAGCTGTCGGTAGTCCACACAAAGGCGTAGGGTACCATCCTTCTTCTTCACAAACAGTACCGGGGCTCCCCAGGGAGACGCACTAGGCCTCACAAAGCCCTTCTCCAAAAGATCCTGCAACTGAGACTTGAGCTCTCGCAGCTCAAGTGGTGCCATCCTGTATGGTGCGGTGGAAATGGGACTGGTCCTTGGTACTAGTGAAATCTCAAACTCGATCTCATGCTCGGGTGGTAGTCCTGGCAACTCATCTGGGAACATGTCAGGGTACTCTCTGACCACTTGGATGCTCTGGAAGTCTGCCACAGGGCTGGGCTTTGCCACCACACAAGCTAGGAAGCCCTCACACCCCTAGCTCAAAAGTCCCACCGCCCGAAGTGCCGAAATGCATCTGAAGCCTCCGTCCACTGGCTGACCGTGGAAGTCGAAAGAAGGCAACTCCGGTATGGAGAAGACGATCTTTTTCTCAAAACAATCCACCAAAGCGTGGTAAGCGGACAGTCAGTCCATCCCCAGAATTACGCCAAAGTCCTCCATCTGTATCATAATCAGGTCAGCGGGAAGGCTGTCCCCCAATACAGACCTCGCAACCCGTGTACGCCACCTCAGCTACAAACAGCTGACCACTCGGACCTGTGATCACGAACGGATCCTCTAACAGCATACAATCCTGGCCCAAACTAACTGCGAAACTGGCTATGACAAACGAGTGCGTAGCATCGTAATCGAAAAGCGTGTAAACTAGTCTGCCGGAAACTGAAACCATACCTGCCACCACTGATCCTGAAGCTCTGGCATCCCTGTGTGTCAGGGCGTTGATACGCCCCTCGACCGTAGGCGTGGACGAAGCAGCCACACTCTGCGTTGGATGGGTAGCTGCTGGTCGGTACTCTCCTCGTGACTGTTGTCCTCCTCCTCGCGCCTGGAACCCGTGGCCTCCTGCTCACCCTCCAGTGCTCGGTGTGGGAAGCGTCTGCTGACCTCCTGCCCTAGACGGGCAGTCCCTCCTGATGTGGCCCAGCTGGCTACACTGGTAACAGAGGGGAATCCGACTCCTGCCCTCAGCGGGTCCCTGCTGTCAACTGGGTGGGGGTCCGGTGCTGGCAACTGGCCCCTGTCGAGGGCCCCCAAAGGCCACTGATGGCCCTGCAAAACGTGACGGCTCTCCTGCGGACACCATGTGTCTCCTCTCTCGCCGGCCCTGGGAAAAGTCTGGCTGGTAGGGCCTCTTCCGCCCGCTGTCAGTGTCTCGCGCGGACGGGTTTGTCTCCTCGTAGGTCATAGCTGCCTCCACCACCCTCGAGAGCGTAGGTAGCTTCAGGGGTTTGATGTACCCCCGAATCACAGGCCGAAGCCCCTCGGTGAACCTCCAAAGGCGCTCCTCCTCAGTAGCTATTGCTGTCGCTGCAAAGCGGGACAGCACCAGAAAACGCGTGCGGTACGCGCTCACGGTCATCGTCCCTGGCGGAGAGTGTGGAACTCCCGCCTCCTCTGGTCTTGCCACGTCTGGGGAAAGTACTGCTCGCAGAAGAGGGTGACGAACCGGTCCTAGGTCGGCTCGTCCCTCTCTTGTCCCCTGACTGCCCTCCACCACCTGTGTGCCGCACTCTCTAGCTGGTACATGGCAAAGGCCACGCGGCACTCTTTCGGGGGGCGGAGGGTGTCGAAAACCTTCTCGATCTGCTCAAGCCAGTCTTCCGCTTCAGTCGAGTCCACATCCCCCTTGAAGGAGGGGGGCTTCAGCTTCCAGAACTGCCTGAAAAGCTCGAAGTGGCTCTGCAGTGGAGATGCTGGTGCACCTCCAGGTAAAGGTGCCTCGTGCACAGAAGTGTCGGAGGAAGGTGGGGGCGGTGGTTGCCCATCCCCTCCCCCGCGTCTAGCGCCGCGTCCGTCGCGTGGTCCTACAGAGGACTCCCCCTCCGCAGCCCCAGGGGGAGGCGCTCGGGCGGTGGGTGGAGCTCCTCTCGCACTATATCTCGTATCAGCTGGGCAAGGTCCTGGGCCTAAATGGCCGAGAGCAGTGGCTGGTCCACTGAGGCGTCTGCTGCAACACGCCCACCTCGCCGACCTTGTCCTCAGTCGCGCCCGCGGCCTGCCTCGCTAGTCCCTCGTCGAGGCATCTCCTGCGAGGAGACGCGAAACAGAACGGAAACGCGTCAAAATGGAACGATATCTATCGTAGGAGTCTAAGAGCTAATGCCAAAAGAAACGTTGTGGTGGCTACTCTAGTTACAGACATGTGAATTGGTTATTTTCCAGTCAGTTGATTCACTTCTCGGGACGATCTTGCTCTGATACCATCTTGTAACGACCCGATTCCCGAATCCCTACGAGACACGAGAACCGGACCGACTCGACTAATCCCAAGACCCAGTCGTCCAACGAGAAAGTAACCCAAAGAACAGTAAAATAAACCACATTCACCATATATATAACTAGCAGTAACAAAATACAGCAGTAAATGAAAGAAATACTACAGTATATACCACCACAACAGCAGAGAAATAAACATGTACATAACATAAAGTTTTCGGTAAAGAAGTACAGGGAGTAACGAAGAAAACTACTCACTACAGTGGAAGAAAAGTACAGAAAGTACTACAGGTAACCCTACTGGACCCTACTAAGCCCAGCATCCTCTGCAGTCGCTGACTTTGGCTGCTCAACGCCTGGTCCTGAAAAGGTGACAAAGGTGACATGTCAGCGAAACGCTGAGTAGAGTGGCAAAAAAAATAGTAAGGTGGACAATAGCTGTTATATTTTTAATCTCTTTCTTTATTTTTCGTTTACTCATTATTGAGTTATTCCTCAGATCTTTCTCTTGATCTCGAATGTTCCTCGTGGGAACGATCTTGATTGTAGTCTTTTCCGAAAAGTAGAAGTAACACGTGGTGCTCTCCTGGCCGGGAGAGTCCCCCGTGGTGGTCCTACCCTCAGTCAACCACTCCAAGGTCACTGACAGACGTAACGGTGACTACGGCACGCGCGATAAACGCACGGGTAGCTACCCCGCACTGGCACGTGGTCAGTCGTTTCCGTTAACGGGTGCGCCCCAAAGCACAGCACGGAACCAGTATAGTGCAGAGCCCTCTCAGTAACAGGGGTCCAGCCCCTCCACAGTAACCAAACAGGAGTCTTGCCCCTCCACAGTCTACGCACCCTCGCCTGACTACTCTGGTTTGCCCAGTGGGCCTAACAAGTCGGTGTAGGAGGGCTAGCAGAACCCCGAGGCTCGTGGGGTGGCTAGTACTCTCCCTACACTAGTAGCTTTCCTCGGTACTGTGTATACGAGGGCCAAAAGTCGGTATAAAGTGGCCAGACCTAACCCTGGGTCCCTGGGGCGGCTAGCTCCGCTCTGTACTAAACAGGGGGACAGTCGCTTCCCTTGGTACTCCGTACTCAAGAGCCAGCTCACTTCCCCGATTCTATTCCATTCCCTTTCCAGGAGTTCTACTTCTAATTCCCCGTAGGGTTCAAGCTCTTTTAACTCAGCCAATTTAGGTCTCACCGTTCCAGCTTTACGTTCATACCACCCATGTTCTCAATCATACGTATTCATTCATAATAGGCAGCTGTTAACCAATTTACAGTCAGTTATCATTTCCTTTCTACTATTCCAAGACTGTAATATTTATATATTCAAATAGTTTTCCAGTCCTAGGATTCATGCCGTACCCTAGGATCTATCATTCAATCTAGTTTTCCAATCTTAGGATTCATGCAATACCCTAAGATCTATCATTTAATCTAATTTCTTAGTCCTAGGGTTCTTGCAATGCCTTAGACTCTATTAATTGTTTCATAATTGTAACAAATTTTGTTAAAATAAATTAAAAAGCCACTCTACCAGTGAAACGCTGAGTACTGGGGGAGTGGTCGGCAATCTCGCATGCCTTCGCAACCCCCATTACTGCAACGGAACGGGGTCCTAACACAAGGATCAATCACAAGAAGTTTCTCAGAACAGTATACAATTACTGTAAACGGATAGAGGAATTAATTCTGGAAAGAACACAATTCGAAACGTGGAAAACGGACTCCGAACGGGTCCTAAACGGGTTAAAAACGACGAATTTGTCCAAAATCAGATGTCTAGAACTTCTTCCAGACATCTTAAAAGGTGGGTCAGGTCATACCTCAGTTTTGCGCAATCCTTCAGACGTCCAGAAGCCCGCTGGAACATTTGTTCTTGGTTTCCAGACGTCCGATTGTCACCCCGGACGTCTGGAGGTTCTCTCCGTCGTTTGGCGCTGCGGCCAGATGTCTGATTCTCGTGGGATGGCGAGCCCTTGCACCCTCCCGAGCAGAACCTGCGCACACACTCCTGCTCTCGGTATGACGAAACGAAGAAGAAATCTCGGCGGACGGCTGCATGGCCGTACACGCGAAAGAAAGAGAAGGCAAGAAATATCTTACTTGTCAGACGTTTGGACCGTCCTGCAGACGTCTTCGGGGTCGTCTGGACGTAAGTCCAGACGTCTGATTCTGGAAAATTTTCCAGAACCAGAGCCTGATCCGCTCTCCACCCGCGACGCACGGTCGCGTCGCGCCTTGTCCGCCTGCTGCCAGAGCTGCAGCAGCTCCTCCGCGCTACCCCACGCTCGCCGTCCTCCTGTCGGCCGGCTCTAGCAGCCCTAGCAAGCTCGCACCTTCACGGTCGAGCTTCTACTTCCTCTTGTAGCAGCTTCTCTCCCCATATGCTCGCAGCAGCCGCTCTCGCTCGCGCTCTCGCTAGTAGGGAGAAGGACAAGATGGGTGGAAGGGAGTGGGGTGGCGTGAGGGAGAGGAGGGGTATATGTAGGCACGAGGGGGGGCTCTGCAATTCGGCGGGGGAAGAAAGAAAGAGAAGAGGGCGGCTGGGAAATCAGTCTACGCGCGCCTGCGCGCAGATTCGCTTCTGTACGCACGCAAAATTAATTTCAAGACGTCTGGGAAGGCGTCCAGACGTCTGATAAGACGTCTGGGCCAACTCCCAGACATCTTAAAGCGATCTTGGTGCCTCGGATCTTAATAGTCTTTTATTCGATATGGTTAAATCTATTAATTAAATTAGATTCATTTATTATTTAATTCAAGTCTTATGAATCACCAAACATGATTAATTCCAACAATTAGATCCACTTCTTGTATCTCTTCGTATTTCTTCTCAATAAAAAAAGATGCGGGTATACAAATGTAAAAAGTAACGTAAAATGTAATGCAAAGAGGTGTGAACATGTGGTCCCTACTTGATGTATCTCTTTTTTATGTAAAAAGGTACTGACATGTAGTTGGATCCATAACTGTTGAAACCAATAACGAATTCATTTTGTACAGGTGCAAATCACTGAAATCACCTTTTGAATCACTTTGTATTCGTGTAAAATCACTTTGCACTTATACAAAATCACCAGATCACCTTCGAAATCACTTTGTATCGGTGTAAAATCATTTTGAATCGATAGAAAATCACCATATCACCTTAAAATCACCCAAGACTAATTTATCATCGGTGCAAAATCATCATATCACCTTCGGAATAATTTTGCATTGGTGTAAAATGAGTTGCACCGATGCAAAATTAGATTCTAAGTGCTTCTGCACCTATGAAATGTGACTTTTCACCTTAGTGTTTAGGGTAACCCTAAACCCTAAGGTAAGAAATCATTTCCCATAAGTGAAATCAATTTCCATAAATTTAAACCCTAAATCTTAAATTTTAAACCTAAAATGTATAGGTTAAAATCACTTTGTACATGTACAAGAGCATTTTGTACCTATGTAAAATCACCAGATCACCTTCGAAATAATTTTACACTAGTGTAAAAAATGAGATTACATCGATATCGATCATTTTAAAATAATTTTTCATCGAAGTAAATAATTTTATATTGATATAAAATTATTTAAAATAATTTATCAAGGATGTAAAATAATTTATCATTAATACAACATTATTTATTACATGTGCAAATATAATTAATCACTTGTTAATTTTATTTTAAAGTGATAATATTTTTTCAATGTGACATGATTTTTTACGTAACAAAATTTATGTTCTTATATTTTTTTATATTAAATATTAATTATTAAGTAAAATCACGTTAACACCGCGCTGCAATATATTTTAGGTCACTCTCTACGTTTCCTTTTTATTTTGACTGACAAAAAAAATGAGTGGAATTAATGGATATAACGAAATTCTGCAGCCATATCTATCTCTTGGATCGTTTATTTATTTGTTTTTAATAACTACTGGAACGTTGCTCTACCACGATTGCTCAACAATGTCAGCCATTGCCTGCGTTGCGCAAAATGCATCATTGCTCACTATGCTGTGCGATGGAGCCAGAAATTCGGTTTAGGGGGTCACATCAAAGAGACGTATACGTTTCTTTTGAAAAGAATTGAGAAGTCAGGAGGGAGTGACTACCGCCACCTGCTAAAATTAACGCCTCCTGGAAGTTTGTTTCAAATTCGTTTAGATGCTGCTATCTAGGCTTGATGTACTGTCCTTATTATTATTTTATCTTTTTTCAAATGTAAACATCAATCTCTACCGAAACACAAAATTTAGTTATACGAAAGTTTAATATAATTTTTAATTAATCTATTTTAATTTTTATGGATGGAAAATCTATATCGTACATTGTAGAATATATTATCAGATATATCTTAATTTTTGAATTATTAAAAGTAAAAAAATATAGATTAAAAATAAAAAAATATACATTGTAAAATATATTATCAGGTATATTTTGATTTTCAATTAATATTTTAGATTGTGTTTATATTATTTGATGTTATATATGTATTATTTGATATTCTTATAGGAACATATTCAATATTGATCTCTAATGAAAAAATATAAAATGAGGAAGTTAATAATAGAGATGGAATTTGAAATAGACGTATGTATTAAACAGTGCATAAGAAAAATGAAATGAAAGAAAAAAAAAAAGAAAAAGAGATGTGAGAGAGGAGATCCTAAAGTTGGCACAAAAAAAAAAACAAGAATGGTGATGGTGAAAAATAAATGAATTGATGCGAATATTATCGTGTTCATATTAATTTTATATAACTATAGAAATTTTATTTTATTTTATTTCTCTTATTCATCTTTTGATTTCCTCTTCTTCTTCATTTCCTTTTCCTCCAATGAGGAGAGAATGGGGAGGGCCTGATGTATTTAGAAACCTCTTACATTTCATCATTCTTTCACACTATCTTCTCTTTATCACACCATTGGTTAGGGAAGCATGAGTTGGTGGAGTGAGAATGAATAAGATAGATTCTTATTTGTAAAAGGCTGACAATTGTTCTTTTCAAATGAACCATTTGTTCTTGATCGAAGACTTTGTGAAGTAAATGAGTAAGGACTCGATGAGTTGTTTATAAGTTTTGTTGGACGTGACGGTATTTCAGCATATTTACCTTTCTCAAAGTAAAGGAAACAAATGTTCTTAATGATGAATGCATCTATTGATATAATAAGAAAAGAGGGGGAGGAAGAGAGGTATGCTTGATATTAGGGCTTCTGTAAGGTTTCTTCTCCCTAATTTGCAACCACCCATCCACGACTTTTGCTAATAACATGTAGTTACAAATTGACCGAGTTTAGATAATCAATGGATCATCTATTCTCTCATTGCTTATAGGCTTTTTGATGTGCAATCTTTTCTTCATCGATGAGATTTTTCGAAAGTTTAGAGGGAGGGGTATTTATGAGGCCATCCAAATTATCATGTCATAATTAACACCATTGAACTTGTCTAATTTGGTTAATTCAAGAGCAATAAGTTTTGTTGTCATATCATTAAATAAAATATAAACCACATAATATAAGAATTAATGTGTACAAGTATAATGTATGAATATGCATACTAATAGAAATATTGAATGTAATATGGACATGCATGTATGACTTAACAAAATTATAATAATAGAATGAATGATGAAGGGGGTAAAATTAGATATGTGACACTGCATTTTTAAGACAAATACGTAACATAAGTGATTAATTAAATGAATACACTAATGATATTTTTTGTTTTTTAAGTGAGTAATCAATTTAAAATAAATAAATAAACAAACAAGCAACTATACGTAAGATTACACAAGTGACACCCTAAACTAAAAACAAAGACTATACAAGCAATGTCAATTATTTCATTATTAAGATAAAGGGGCTAACAAAGATGAGTTCGAATAATATGATTAATATAATTTTGGATTCGAAAGCTAACAATTAATTCAGGAATAATAAGATTACAAATAAAACTTTGATCTAATCAAATAACACGTTAATGGATAGACTTGTTGAACCAAACTCATGGCAATTGAATAGGCAATAGAGTATGCAGTGGAGCATTCTAGCAACGGCTGGTCCTGTCTACGGAGCCTCTCAATGCCCTCCTTCTACCTCTAATCCATTTTGAGAGTGGCACCTTCCCTCTCTGAGGAGTTATTGTCATGTGGGGGTCTTGGAGTAGGACTATTCACGTCCCATTCTCGTGCATTTCATCACCGCAAACCCCACTTTCCTTTCAGTGACTCACCGCGTATTCATTGTTTTCTCTATTCTCTTCTATTACTTATTGTCATATGCACTCAATACAATTGCTTCTTTTAGAATAAATCTGTAACCACAATAGCCTATTTTTTCCTTTTGCATGCATGCTTTTGTCACATCAATCTGCTCATTTATTGCATTTCCGTTAAATCACTCATGATTGTGATGTGTGATTCAATGTACTTAGTTTGGAAACACTCTCATATCTTTTGAAGTAGCCATATATGCTATTATGACATTGGCATCAGACGTCTGAGAGTTGGTCTAGACGTCTGGAAATTAATTTTTTCGACGTACGGTTTCGCGTCTGCGTGCATGCACGCGCAGACTGAACCGCTGCCCTCTTTTCTTCTCTTTCTCTCCTCCCCGTCCTATAGGTGCAGCCTTCTTTCTCTCTCTCCCCCTCTCCTCTCCCTCACCCTTACTCCACCGTCTTCTTCTCCTTCTTCCTGTTAGCGTGAGAGTGAGAGGGTGAGGGCAGCAGCTGCTGCCATGGGTGTGCAGGGAGGAGGAGTTGCAGCGAGAGGAGAAAGGTTAGAGAGCGAGGGTGTGAGCTCGCCGGAGCAGCTAGGGCCGACCGGCAGGCGCGCAGCGAGAGCGTGGCTCTGGGAGGTGCTGCTGCAGTTCAGGCAGCAGGCGAGAACGGCGCGGCACGGCCGTGGGCAGCAGGTGGAGGGCGAGGAGGTTTTAATTTTGGGAAAATTTTCCAGAATCAGACGTCTGGACCTACGTTCAGACGACGCGGGAGACGTCTGGAAGAAGGTCCAGACGTCTGAAAGGTACGATATTTTACATTCCTTCTTCTTTGCGTGTATGGCCATGCAGCCGTTCCGCCGAAGGATTCGGCCTCATTTTCGTGTTGAGGATGGTTGCGTACGCGTGCAGGTTTCGTTCGGGAATGCGCAAGGGCACGCCCTCTCACACAGATCGGACGTTTAGGCACAGCACTAGATGGCGAAGAGGGTCTCCAGACGTCCGGAGTAACAGTCGGACGTCTGGAAACTAAGTCCAGACGGTTCAGCGGGATTCTGGACGTCTGAAGAACCACACAGGAACAAGGTATGACCTAAACCATCGTATAAGACGTTTAGAAGATGTTCCAGACGTCTGATTTTGGGCAGACTTGTTATTTTTGACCCGTTTAGAATCTGTTCGAAGTCCATTTTCTGCGTTTCAAGTTTCGTTCTTCTCAAAATTAGTTCCTCTATCTGTTTACAGTATTTATATCATGTTCTGAGTAGCTCCTTATATTTGATCCTTGTATTAGGACCCCATTCTGTTGCGGCTTTGGGGGTTGCGGAGGCGCGCAGGCTTGCCGATCACGCCCCCAGTACTCCTGGTTTTGCGGGTAGAGTGGCTCCCTTTAATTATTTACCAACATTTATGCACTTGTGAGATAATTAATAGATTCTAACGTGTGGCATGAACCATAGGATTGGAAAGCTAGATTGAATGAAAGATCCTAGGGTGTGGCATGAATCCTAGGAGTAGAAAACACCGAAACGAATGTCGTGAATTTATGAATTGCAGTCTTGGAAAAATAGAAAGAAAAATGATAATTGCCTATAATTGGATAACCGTTGCTTATTTATGAATGTATATTAACTGTTGAGAACATGGGCTATACGAAAGTAAAGCTGAAATAATGAAACCTAAATTGGCTTAGTTAAAGAAATATGAGCATGAACCCTACAGGGAATTAGAAGTAGGACTCCTGAGAGGTGAATGAAATAGAATTGGGGAAGTGAGCTGGCCCTTGAGTACGGAGTACCAAGGAGAGCGACTGTCCCCATGTTTAGTGCAGAGTGGAGCTAGTTGCCCCAGGGACCCGGAGTTAAGTCTGGCCACTTTGTACCGAGTTTTGGCCTTTGCATACACAGTACCGGGGAGAGCTATTAGTGTAGAAAGAGCACTAGCCACCCTACGGGTCCCGGGGTTCTGCTAGCTTTCTTACACCGACTTGTTAGACTCACTGGGCAAACCAGGGTAGTCAGGTGAGGATGCACAGACTGTGAAGGGGCAAGACCCCTATTTGGTTACTGTGGAGGGCTGAGCCCCTGTTGCTGAGAGGGCTCTGCCCTATACTGGTTCTGTACTGTGCTTTGGGAAGCACCCGTTAACGGAAACGACTGACCGCGTGCCAGTGCGGGGTAACTACTCGTGCGTTTATCGCACGTGTCGTAGTCACCGTTACGTCTGTCAGTGACCTTGGGGTGGTTGACTGAGGGTAGGATCACCACGGGGGACTCTCCCGGCCAGGAGAGCACCACATGCTACTTCTACTTTTCGGAAAAGACTGTAATCAAGATCGTTCCCACGAGGAACATTCAAGATCAAGAGAAAGATCTGAGAAATAATTCAAGAGTGAGTAAATAAAAAATAAAGAAAGAAATTAAAAATAACAGCTACTTGTCCACCTTACTGTTTTCCTAGCTAGTTAGTTGCCACTCTACTCAGCGTTTCGCTGACGTGTTACCTTTGTCACCTTTTCAGGACCAGGTATTGAGTAGCTAGAGCCGGCAGCTGCAGAGGGTGTTGGGCCTAGTAGAGCACAGTAGTTTTACTTGTGTAGTATCTACTGTACCTTTCCTTCTGTTGTAGTGAGTATTTTCTGTTACCACTGTACTCTTTTATTGTAAGCATCATGTTTATGTACTTGTTTATTTCTTTACTGTGTGGTGATGTATGCTGTAGTAGTTCTTTTCTTTACTGTTGTACTTTTGTTACTGCTAGTTATATACATGGTGAATATGGTTTATTTTTCTACTTTTTTGGTTACTTTCTCGTTGGACGACTGGGTCTTGGGATCAGTTGAGTCGATCCGATTCTCGTGTCTCGTAGGAATTCGAGAATCAGATCGTAACATATGCTCTTAGCTTTCCATGGAGGTTGAGAAGGAGGAGGAGGTCATCAACAAACTATTGTAGTTGGCTATGGAAGAGGATGACAAGAGGATACTAGACATACAACTTACCACTGAACATTTGATAGACCCATGATATTGGAGGAAATGCATCTACTTCAAAATCATAAATCTAAGACCCAGATGTTTGTTTGAAATAGTTATCCTTTAGGAAATAGAACCTATTTGTTGATAAGTATATTTTAGTGGGTTATAATTAAGTTTAGGTACATTATTTTTTTGATAGAGATTTAATTTAAAAAATATATTACATTGATAAAATTATTTAAATTTTAGAATTATCACGTTGTGCATTAAAATTCATTCATCTTTATATGAGTTGATTAATTACGTATTTTTGGGTGTAGAGTCATTCTAAAAAGAATAATTTTAATAATTTTACATTAAATACCATCTCAATACGTTTGATTTGGGTAAAAAAAAAATCATTTGGAAAGAGCAATCATCGACCTTCTTAATTCTCCTCTCCATCACCAAATTACACGGCCACCATTTTTTCCTGCTTTCTCTCTTTCCATCTCTTTCTCCCACACATTTATCTCTCACAACAGAAGACACATTCGGCGCCGCCACACCCCCACCACCCCCTCCCCTCTTCCCCCACGACCCTCTTCATCTCCTTCATCTTTCTCCACCACCACAACAGCAACCCATCGCGTGGCAACCACGCCTCTGCCAGCAGCGAAGACCGAAGTCCTCACGTACGCCACCGCGAGGCTCCATTCTTGACCGCGACTTCCCGCTACCGCGAACCTCTCGTTACCGCGCCCTCGACAGCCCATAACCGCGGTCGGCGGTGACAACGCCGACGCCACCACCGTGCTCCGGTCGACCTCCGCACGAAGCCACCACTGCGAGCCACTGCTCGTTCCTCTGCTCCAATAACCACGACCGTGCTTCATCAACCTCGCAACCGCGACCTCGGCGACTTTCCTCCTCGCGACAGCCACCTCTAGCGACCGTGCCTCCTCTCCGCGACCATCCTCTCCGAGGCCAACGCCAGCCACTGTCCGCTCCTCCTCTCTCCCCTGCGGCAGTCACCGCCGGCCTTACTCCTCTCCGCGTAGCAAGGCCAACCTGTCACCTCCGGACAAGATCCTTCGCGCCGTCGACTCCGCCGCGCTCGCCTCGACTCGACGAACCCCGCCAGGCCATCAGAATCGCCGACGGCAGCCCCTGTGCACCCGCAGAGGAGCCCACCGCCGGCAACCTCCAAGCCGCTGTCCAGCGAACTCGAGTCGACTCTCGCGGTGGGAACACCGCCATCGCGAAGCTCTCCGCGTCCTCGACCTTCTCCGAGCTCCACAAGGCCAGCCGCGACCCCTTCCCTACGCGCGAGTTTCCCCTGTTTGTGGTTCAATTAATATTTACATTCCATGCCATTGCAAAGGGATGATTTTTGGATTTAAATATTA
This sequence comes from Thalassia testudinum, assembly GCA_037157565.1. Lineage (NCBI taxonomy): Eukaryota > Viridiplantae > Streptophyta > Magnoliopsida > Alismatales > Hydrocharitaceae > Thalassia > Thalassia testudinum. The sequence continues at coordinate 139,402,396 of JAZHRO010000073.1, forward strand.
TATTACGTGACAATTGCTGTGAGCCCCTCCTCATTCTCTCTAATTCTCGCTCACTCATTCAAGTTATCCTATCTCTTATTTGATAACACCACATGTTTCCAAATCTATTTCTCATCATATCAATCTCCCCCCCGCCCCACCCCCCCCAAGTACTTGAATAATGTATTGATTTCACGATGCTTTATACTGCGACGATGCATTCTATATTTCTGATATATCTGTTCAAGCGAAAAAGTCCCGATCAGCTGCTATGTTGCAAGATTCCATTCCACCAAAGAAGTAGAAACAATTTGGGATAGAGCCCCGTGGCATTTCAAGGGTAATTTTATCGCCATTGAAAAAGCCCAACCGAATAAAGATTCGGCTGATTACAAGTTCCAGTATGGAGCTTTTTGGGTACACTTCTATTACATTCCTCCTGAATATTGGAATAGGAGAGCTGCAAGGAAAATTGCCTCGAGAGTAGGTGAGGTACTGGATATAGGGCCCGAAGTGGAACAAAACAAGAAAAGCTCTGTAACAGCCAAAATCCTAATAGACATTACCAGACCTCTGAAGAAATTTGCAGATGGGTTCTTTGCGGATGGAGAGTCCTTTTCCTTCACGATTAGATATGATGGTATCCCATGGTTTTGCTCTTTCTGCGGCAGATTGGGGCATTTATACAATTGGTGTAGCAAGGTGATTGAAGCAAAAAGAGTGATTGTTGGGGCTTGTGATGAATTGGAGGCAGAGGGTTGAAAAAAGATTTTTATCTCCAAAATTTAGTGAGGACCTTAAAGTGTACAAGCCACCAAGAAGATTTGAAGTAAGCTTTGAGGCAAACAGCGGGAACTCCTTCCCTGAGATGGTTCCTGGCTTTGCCAATTGGAGCAGTGTAGCAACATCGAGGAGGGTTTCACTTTCCAAGGATCATGGCGGGGGTGCTCTGCTCGATGGAAGGCATGGGTCTGGGAGTGAACAGGCTGTCAATTCCATTCCTAGCTCTAACTGGGTAACGCCCCTCCTTATGCTCTCTGTGCCATCTGCTCTTTCACCAAATAAAACCCCATCCACAAAGTCAAATTCTTCTCCTGCTCCTAACCAAATCTCACCAAACCTTCCTCTGCCACCTTTACCATATCTTCCACTTCCACCTCCCTGTAACAATTCTGAAGAACCGGACCCCACATTATTAAAAAACATACGACCCCTTTTTGAACCACTCAACCCCACGCCTGAAAAACCCAACATCACCCAAACCTTAAACCTAGACGCAACTGGAAAAATTACCCCAGAGCCCTCTGAGCCCAAAATCATATCAACACAACCTCACACTCTCTGCCATACCAATAAGCAATTGTCAGCACCCTGGGAAATTTTTACCACCTCAGTAAAAATCATGTCTGTTGAAGAGTCCCGTAAATGCAAATGCCTTAGTTTCAGTTCCAGATCCATTATTAAATCTGAAGACAAGCTCCATCCCACCCAAATTGACCCAACTCATCTACTTCAACCTGTATTTGACCCAGGACCAAAGTCAGACCACATCCCAAAACGTCTCCCCAACACATGTCCATCATCCTGACCATATGAAAAATCTTCAGCAAATGGAATTCAAATTAAACCTGTCACCCCTACCTGGTTTGAAGAAATTGCTTAAGTCCAAAAGGAATCGTGCAAGGAAAATTCAATTGGATTTAGCAAAAAACATTATTATGGAAAACGCTGCTGGGAAGAGGAAAATACTGCAGGATGTGATTATCGAGGAAGCTAATCAGCCATCCATGAAGATAAGAAAAATTGGAGTAGACGCAAGCACCTCCAACTCTACTGATGGGCCTCTGGCAGCTAACCCCCAACAGCTGCACGAGCGCCAATAAGTATTTTGTCTTGGAATTGTAGAGGTTTGAGGAGAGCTTCCGCAGTTCGTCATTTGCAAAATCTTCTCAAATCTCTACAGCCTTCTATCTTCTTTATCTCTGAAACACACTGCCAAGGGAACCACCTCACAAAGCTCAAGAAGAGATGACCTAACTATGATTTGCTGTATGAAGATGCAAAGGGATCATCAGGTGGTCTTGCTCTTTTGGTGGACACTGACATGAATTGCCAGTTGAGACATTCAAACTCCAATTGTTTCCTTCTTGAAGTATCCAGAAAGCGGGCTGCAGTTGGATGTTGCTATGTGTGTATGGCTCAGCAACGAAAGGGAAGATAAAATGCTTCTAGGAAAGAATGGTTGAAATAGCAACCGGCTATAATAATCTCCTTGTCATTGGAGATTTTAATGTCATCCTAAGTCACACTGACAAGGATGGAGGATTGGAGTGCAAACCATGGGAATTAGTATATTTGCGCAGATTCATTTCAGATTTATGCTTGATGGACCTAGGTTTTGCTGGACCAGCATCCACATGGTCTAACAAAAGAAGCAGAGGTCTGATAAGGGAAAGACTAGATCATGCCTTTGCGTCTAGTGAATGGAACCTTCTTTATCCTTCTGCTGGAGTGCCCTACTTACCGGCTCTCGGTAGTGATCACTCACTAATCCTTGTCAAATTTGATAGAGAGCAAAAGAAAAGAAAGATCCCATGGCAATTTCAACAGTGGTGGTTTGAAGAGGATTTTTGTAAGGATGTTACCAAGAAAGTCTGGTAGAAAAAACAAAGTGAAGCAATAACTATTACAAGCAAATTATCAGGAGTCAAATCTGAGTTATCTAAATGGGTTGCAAAGGAAATCAAGGATTGGAGAGTGCAGAAGAGGCATATTGAAGACACCATGTTACAGTTCTAAAATGAGGCTCCTACAGATGACACTAGGAGGAGGGAAAAAATATTGCAGGCAGATTATGCAAAGACACTCATCAAGGAATATATTTTTTGGTTCCAATGATTGAGACACAAGTGGATTCTAGAAGGGGACATGAACACCAAGTTCTACCATTTATATGCCTTAAACAGGAAGAAGAAAAACCTCAACTCATGGCTGAAATTAGAAGATGGCACATATACTGGCAAAGAGGAGGAAATTGTCAACTGTTTTGTTAGGCACTTTACAAAATTATTTGGTCAATCTGAAAGCCCAAGTATTACTCCTACTATTTTTGAAGAAGCAGATCGGCTAACTCCTGAAGAATTTGAATTTGCTGCTCAGGTGCCTGATGTAGAAGAAATAAAAAAAGCTCTTTTCTCCTTCAAGCCGGCCAAGTGTCCTGGGCCAGATGGATTTCAAGCTTGTTTTTTTCAATGCAGCTGGGATGTTATTTCTGTTGACATCATCACTTTAATTTAGGATGCGTTTGCCATGGGATCCTTTCCCCTTGATCTCAATTCCACATACATTGCATTAATTCCTAAAAATAAAGTGGTGGAGCAGCTCAAAGATTTTAGACCAACCAATACTATACAAGGTAATTGCAAAGCTAATTGCTGCGAGAGTGAAGATGGTTCTCCTGTGTATTAGTTTTCCCCACCAAAGGACATTCAAATTTCAGATAACACTATAGGAGCTAGAGAGATCATTCATTCCACGACCACTCGGAAAACCAAGAAATCATATATGGCTATCAAAATGGATATGCAAAAAGTTGTTGACCTCATTGAATGGAGGTTTGCCATAGACTTGCTTAAACAACTTAATTTTCCTCCTAGTCTTATTACATTAATTCATTTTTGCATTTCAACTCCTAGCTGTCCTTATCAATGGTGCCCCCTCCACTCCAATTGCTCCAGGATGCCCACGCTCATCTTCTTTTTATCCTCTGTTCTGAATTTTTGTTGTGGTTGCTTGTAAAATCTCAATTATCTGGTTGCATCAGTGGCTACAAAGTCACTTGAAGAGCTCCTGCGGTCACCCACTCTATGTTTACTGATGACACAATTATATTTGATAGAACAAGTCCCTTTGAAGCAATAAAGATTATCAGATTGAATACTATGATGCTTTTTCAGGTCAGAGGGTTAACTATCATAAATCCAAAATTTTCTTTGGCAACGGTACTATTGAAGAAGAGAAGAAGCTGACCAAGATAGTCTTGGGAATAGATCGGGATTTCTCCGAGGAGTTCTATCTTGGGTATCCTATCAATGATGAGCATGTGCACAACATAGACTGCATCAGCATATTCTTTGCAAGCTCAAAATCAAACTCAGTGGCTGGAAGAATAAGGTTCTCTCTCAAGCTGGCAGGATAGTGTTAATTCAATCCGCATTATCCTCCATTCCTATTCACCTTTTGAGTGTTGTAAAGCTCCCATTGCTCACTTGTAAGAAAATGGATAGCCACATGCACGATTTCTGGAGGGGATTTGATGAAGAGAGGAAACATCTCTATGTTAAACGATGGAATGACATTGCTCTTCCTAAAGAGCAAGAGGGGCGTGGGCATAAGGAAAACTTAGCTCTTCAATGATGCTATGCTCCTTAAACAGCTTTGGAGAATTATTAAGGGGGATAACTCCATTATGGGGGACCCGTTGAGAGCAAAGTTGTAACGACCTACGTTTGTGTAGAATTTTTTTTTTTTTAAATATTTGTATTTATCAATTCATACAATGTGAAGCGTTACCTACAATGATTTAATAATAATCAAAAGTAAAGTTTCAGTGAGTATAAATTTAGGCAAAGATCACATACCTTTAATTGCATAGTTGAATTGGTACACCATAGAAAACACTTAAAACTTGCAAGGAACCTACGGTGTCCGATTTCGTAAGATTTCAAATGAAATCTATGAGTTGTGAAACTCAGTAATCATAAGGATTAACATTAAAAGAAATAATTAATGATCCAAAACCTTTAACATAATTAAATAACATGATCTTATAATTTCAATAGATATCTTATTATATCCAATTATACATTATCAAAAATAATGGTCATCTCTAATCCGAACTTAATTTCCATTACACAAAAGATATGAGTCATAATGTTGCTCTGCACTAATTACATTTCTTTTTTTTTCTATATTGCATTGTTGTTTGAAATTTCTATGAAGTAAAAGATAACACATAATACACGAAGGATATTATTTCATAAATAATTCTTTCATAACACAAGTAATAAGTCACCATTTATGTCATAATTCATGTAATCGTTCAATCATTTAATATTACAAAATTATACCCTTTAAAAGTTTACTTCATAACTTTTACTTTATAGAAATTTGAGTAATTGTACTTTATTTCTATATAAATAATGCTTCAATGATCATGTTGCATGTATAAAAATATTTCATAATCTTATCCACGATTTCGCAATCACATTCAAATGAAATTCATCTCGTAACACATGTCATGTCATTTTTTATGTAAGTATTTATTTTCAATTATTTATTATATGGCATTCAATAACATTTTCATGACAATGGTCTACATTATTAAGTCATTTTACATGTAGACTTTTACTGTAGTGCACATATTACATTTTATAATAATTTCATGCTAATGATTTACTTTATTAAGTCATTTTACATATAGACATTTACTTTAATACACATATTAATGGTTTACTTTATTAAACTATTTTGCATATATACATTTACTTTGGTACACATATTGCATTTCATAACAATTTCATGGTAATGTTTACTTTATTAAACAATTTTGCATAGAGACATTTACTTTAGTGCACATATTGCATTTCATAAAAATTTATGGCAATGGTTTATTTAATTAAATCATTTTGCATATAAACATTTGCTTTAATGCACATATTGCATTTTGTAACAATTTCATGGCAATGGTTTATTTTATTAAACCATTTTGCCTAGATACATTTGCTTTAATGCACATATCATTAGGTGGCTCTGATGACTTAATTGCTAACACAAGCAGTCCATGAAATAATAATATACATGCTAGTATAGCTACAACTAAGGTGGGCTTATCTTTTGCCACCGTTGTTCATAGAACCATATGCCTCCGGAATGCGTTGCTTCTCTTAGGACTCATGAGACTCATTTGAGTTAGTGTCTTAACATATTCATGAATCATAATTCCATACTTTTCAGGAAAAGCTTATTCTTGTAATTTCAATTATGTTAGTACTTTATAGATACTGATTTCATTATTTTCTTTTTTTATATACCATATTCAATTGTACATACCTCTTTAACCACAATTTATTTCTTTTTACCGACATCTTATATATCGTATAACTTGCACACATACCTTCAGAAAAGAAGCATATTACATAGTCATTAGCTTTCATATACTTAGTTCGTCATCACATAATTCAAGAGACATATTCATAATTATTTAAGTAATGCATACATAAAGGAGGTCAATATTCAATATTAGTTTGACTTATAAGATCTTATAACAAAATTAGTATTATTATTAAGTTGGGAAAACTTACATTCAAGCACATGTCATTACCTAATTGTCTCATTTACGAACTTATAAGTGTAACCATCATAGATAAATAACAATTCATTAGAATAAGACTAAACATAAACCATTTAAGGTCACGAAGGAGGTTTTTATAAATACTAGGCAAATTATTCGCAAGTATAAAAGCAATATGTAAAGGTCAATCTATTTACACCTGTTTGATTGGCTACGATGTAAGAATGAAAAATGGATTGCATATTTGACTTTTTTAATTTACCTACACTTAACTATGCAACATAAGAGAACATGTTGAAATAACCTTTTCCAAGGATCATTCGGAGTTTTCTAGAAAGTTAGGGGCATAAACGTAATTTTTTAACTCCTTGAGTTTGGGTGTGTGGGCCTTGCATGAACAAGAGAGGATAGCGGGGGGAGTTTCCATAATTTTTCCCTTTCTCTCTCTCTCTTCCCACTCACACCCACGCATACACTCACGCACACACCTCTCCTTCCTTCTCAAAACCCTAACCATACTTCTATTTAAACCCAACCACCCCTCTCCATCTCCACACCACCACCATCACTTCCACCACCTCCACTACTGGCAGTGACCTCCCTTTCCCATCTCCTTGCAAGCTAAGGGTGGGAAAGGGGGAGGAAATCTCAAGGCGAAGCTTAGAGGAAAGAGGAAGAGGGAGAGCATGGGAGAGAGGAGAGAGCATGGGGGTAGCTCAGGCGTGCATAGCTGGAAGAGCTTGAGCAGGAGAGCTTGCACGCGTGGGGATTGCCCTTGCCGCAGCTGGAGTTGCAGCCGTGGGAGAGGGAGAGCGAGGGCGTGAGAGAAGAGAGAGCTTGCTGGAGGGATCTCGTACAAGAGGGAGGAGGCACGGCTGGAGTGCAGTTGTGGGAGCTCAAGAAGGGGCTCGTGGGAGAGAGGAGGACGCCAGAGGAGGGTCCTCGACCTCTTGTAGTTGCTGGAGTCGTTGTTGCAGGCGGAGGCCTGTGAGAAGACGAACATCGCGAGGAGATTCTGCGTACTAGATTTTCTAGTATCAGACGTATGGAGTAGCAGCGGGCATCCGGAGCTGAAGTCGGACGTCTGAAAATACGTGGAGTGCTGAGGTATAAGTTCTGTACACTCATGCATGTGCGTACGTGAAGTACGTAAATATCTGCTGTCGTAGTTTTTGAACTGTGTTTGCATGCGCAGCTACAGGCCTCGGAAAGGCGGTAAGCACGCTCTTTGAGGTGTTTTAGGACGTCTGGATGTCTCCATAGCCGTTTGATAGACCATTCAGACGTTTGACCCAGGATGACTGTAAAGGGGTTTCAGACATCTGCTAGCAACGGAAGAACACAAGGTGAGTTACTGACGTCGTTTAAGACATCTGGGCCTAGTCCCAGACGTCTGATTTCAGTTTGTATGCACATTTTTGGCTTGTTCGGGGCCCAAATGAAGTCAGTTTTCCGCAAACGAAGTACCATTGTTTTCCTCTCAAATTTCTCTACGTGTTAGTGTCAATTATATACTGTTCTAAACTTATCTGATATGACTTAGTCACTGGTATAGGTCACGTGGAGACGACGGGATCTGCGTTTCAAGCTCCCATTTCACCCGTGAATCCCGGTAGAGTGGTTTACTTTAATATTAAAATTTAAAAAGTAAAATGCATGCCTAGAATAACTTGATTAAACCTTTGGATGTGAAATGAACTCTAAGACAGAAATAAATGATCAATGCTTGAGCTATACTGTTTACTTTGAGATGTATGCTAAAATCCTAATTGCTAGCAAGTGTATAGATACGTGATGTGTTGCTTTTTCAGTTACTAAAAACGAGCTGCCTGTTATATAAATGAAAATCGGGATGTGAACAATGAGATCTGAATATTGAGAAATGAAATGGAATGAATATAGTGCATGAACCCTACGGGGAACTAGGAGAAGAACTCCTGTATACGGAAAGAATCCTGTATATAGACGAGAAGTGAATTGGTCATTGTGTACGTGATACCAAGGAGAGCAGTTGTTCCTTTGGTGTAGAGGGGAGCTAGTCGCCCCTTAGGTTGAGACCCGGGGTTATGACTAGTCACTCTACACCGACTCCTATTTGGTCCTCGCGTACGTGGTACCAAGGTGAGCTACTTACTGTAGGGAGGAAGCTAGTCGGCCCACGGGGCCCAGGGTTAGGACTAGTTACCCTACATCGACTCTTGTTAGGCCCACTAGGCAAACCGGGATAGTCGGACGATTGTATGTGGACTGTGGAGGGGTGAGACCCCTATTCTAAGAGGGCAAGGCCCTGTACTGTTCCGTGCTGTATGTTTAGGTGTACCCGCTAGCAGAAATGACTGATTGCGTGCCAGTGCGGGGTAGCTACCTGTGAGCTTATCACGCGTGCTGTAGTCACCGCTACGTCGCGACTGTGACCTTGGGGTGGTAGACTAGGTATAGGACTACCATGGGGGACTCTCTCGGCCAAGAGAGCATCACGTGTACATCCTACATTACAAAAAAAACTGCAATTAAGATCGTTCCCTTGAGGAACGGGCAAGATCAAGAAATATATGGATCCATAGTAGAATAAAAGAATCAGAAACACTAGTTGAGATGAATAGAAATGAATTGTTAATTAGTTTCTTGTTCTTATGTAAATTGCATATAAATGGATTAACCATCACTCTACTTAGCGTTGGTTGACCACAGATTTTATAACCTTGTTCAGGTTAAGGAATTGAGTAGCCAGTGCCACCGACTGCAGAGGGAGTTGGGCTCAGTAGAGCCCAGCCATAGCAGTTGTTACCTTTTTGTTTCCGAGCTTTCTGTTGTAATAGTGAGTACTTTGATATATGTAATACTGTTCCTTTCACATTTCCATTTCTACTTTCCACCGTTGTAGTTTTAAGGGCATGTATTATTGTGAGACTTTTTGTTTTGTTTCCTTTACTGTTTCTTAGTTATTTCTGCTTAGTTACATTGCATGTGTGGTTGTGGAATATTTTCTGCTCTTGGCTATTTCTCGTTGGACGATTGGGTATTGGGATTAGTCGAGCCAAGCAGATCTCAGGTCCGGTAGGGATGTGGGATAAGATCGTAACACATGTCAATGACATTTTTTTCATATTGATAGTCCTAATAATCCAACGTTGGAATTGGGTCCAACTATGCATATTAATAACAATTGTCATTTTACGTTGACATTTTTGTTGTTCATTTACATAAAAGAAAATATAAATGTAAGTTAATGCTTATACATGCATTCGTACTAATTAGAGACAAAAGAAGAAAATAAATCACGATGTACTTGAGAATGGATGTAATGCATTTGTCACATATGAAATATATAATCCATGAAATTAAAGAAAACACAGTAATAAGATCTTAAAGAAATCTTGCATGGCTATTCAAGAAATATTTGGAATTTCCTGCGAGAGTATAAAAATTGATTACTTATAGAAAATATAGTCGGCAAAGTATTTTTTTTATAGTACTAGAGTTAACTTTCTTTACATATTAATGCCATGATAGAACATGGGAGCAATATGTTACAATAGCTATAGGTTACACGATTTATTCCTACTTACCTCCTAATGATGTTGAAAATGACGGATTCAACAACGTCGGTATATCCTATTACAAATGACATCCATCACCATGATCACCATCAAATCTAGATTCAACCTTCACATGGGTGTGAAATCAATAGCATGTTGGTAGCTTAGATGGAAAAGGCCTTGCATAGAGGCTATGTTTGCTTTTAGAAGAGAGATAAACAAGACTACATATGAAGAAGCTTAGGACTTGTTGAAATGTTGGATTTTGAAATAAAGAAACATAAAGAGATGTGTTATGATCTGGTTCTCGGACCCCTACATGATCGGAGACGGGCTCGCCTTGATTAATCTCAAGGCTTAGTCATCTAGCGAGAAATAACCAAAAGCAGGAAAATAAACTACATTCACACATGAAATATAACTAAGCAAAAGGAAAGAACGAAGCAGTAAACAAACGTAGAGCAACTGTCTCAAAATAGTACATGCCACCACAACAACAACAGAAACTAGGAAGTATGAGAATAGTAATTTAAAGTCTAGTGCTCACAACTACATCATAAACAAAGGACTGTAAAATAAATCACTACGGTTGGGCTCGGCTGGGCCCATCTCCCTCTGCAGCCGAAAACTCGGGCTACTCAACTCCTGGTCCTGAACAGTGTTACGAAAAGATGGGGTCAGCGAACGTTGAGTAGAGTGGTGTTTATATTATCTATGTACAAGTAAAGTAAAAACAACAAGCTGGTTTATTCTCATTTCTATTTATCTCATTTATGTATTTCTGGTTTATCTATTTCCCAAAGTATCCAAGTATTTCTTGATCTTGCTTGTTCTTCGTGGAAACGATCTTGATTGCAGTCTTTTCAGTGGAGTAGAAGGTGCACGTGATGCTCTCCTGGCCGGGAGAGTCCCCTATGGTAGTCCTACACATAGTCAACCACCTCGAGGTCACTGTCAAGACGTAGCGGTGACTACGGTACGCGTGATAAGCGCACGGGTAGCTACCCTATACTGACATGCGGTCAGTTGTTTCTGCTAGCGGGTACACCCAATGTATAGCACAGAACAGTATAGGGCCTTGTCCTCTCAGAATAGGGGCTTTGCCCCTCAGAACCAAACAGGGGTCTCGTCCCTCCACAGTTCGTGTACCCTCGTCCGACTACCCCGGTTTGCCCAAAGGGCCTAACAAAGTTGTTGTAGGGTGGCTAGCTGAACCCCGGGTCCCGTGAGGTGGCTAGCTCCCTCCCTTCACTAGTAGCACGCCTTGGTACCACGTACGTGAGGGGCAACAAGAGTCGGTGTAGTGTGGCTAATCCTAACCCCAGGTCTCAACCCAAGGGAGGCTAGCTCTGCTTTACACTAAAAAGGGACAGTTGCTCTCCTTAGTACCGCGTACACAAGGGCCAGCACGCTTCCTGTCTACATTCCAAATTCCTTTCATACACAGGAGTTCTACTCCTAATTCCCTGTAGGGTTGATGCTCATATTCACCTCATTTATCCATATTCAGATCTCATGTTTCGTAACTCGTTCATCATCCATATATAGGCAGCTCGTGTTTTCATAATTCAGTTCTCAATTATAAACATTCAACTTATGGCTTCACAGTTCAATTCCTCATTTACATACAGGCAGCTCGTATTTTAACATGCATCTCAAGTAAACCAGAGTAGTTCCATATCGTGCTCATACATTTCTACCCTAGGATTCATTCCACATCCTAGAGTTTCAACCAATTTAATCTAAGCAGACATATTCTTTATTCATATCTTAATAATTACAATAAATCACTCTACCGGGTTTCACGGGAGGAATGGGGGCCTGTGCTGCAAATCTTGCCATCTCCGCGGGCCTTGAACACGCCACCGACTTGTAACTTGTACCAGCGACTAATTACATTAGGCGAGGTCAAAACGGCTGATACTCAACACGAACACGTAGAGGAACTCGAGTGGAAAACAACGATACTTTGTTTGCGGAAATCTGATTCCGTTTGTGCCTTAAACGGGTCAAAAACACGGTTACTAACCAAAATCAGACGTCTGGGACTAGTCCCAGACGTCTTAAAAAACTTCAGAACTCAACTTACACTTCCTGTGGCTGCTTCAGACGTCCAGACTCCCTCTGCGACCGTCTAGGGGAAGCTCCGGACGTCGGACAAAGTCTTCGATCGTCTGGAAGTACCTCTGCATGTCTGGCGACGAGATCAGACATCCAAAAGTACTTGGGAAAGCGCATCGCATGCCTTCCCAAAGCCTTCACCTGCGTACGAACAACGCAGACACAAAAATCAGCCGACATCGCTTGCGCTACGATCTGCATGGTAGAAAAGTAGCGTAGGAAGATAGCGTAGCGATATGTGTTTCCAGATGTTCGGCTTCAGCTCCAGACGTCCTGGTGCCTTGCCAGCTGGACGTCACTCCAGGCGTCTGATACTAGAAACTTCCAGTATCAAAAGTCATTCACGCAGCTCGCCCCGCTCTCCTTCCACCCGCAGTGGTAGCTCCAGCAGCTTGAGAAGCTCCTCGCCGGCATCCTCCTCTCTCCCACGACTCCCCCTCGAGCTCTGCTGAGCTCCTGCGGCCGTTGTCCTCCTCTCCTGCTCTCACTCCTTTGCACTCTCTCGCTCTCGCTCCTCCCCATTTTCCCCTCGCTGGTTCCTCTCCTTCCTCGCCGCGGCTACAGTAGAGACGGGAGGGGGCGTGGCCATCTCAGGAGAAGGTGGAGGTGGCGGTGGCTTGAGTGGTGTGAGGGTGTGAGAAGAGAAGGGGGGTTTATATAGAGTGGGTTTAGGGTTCGGGTGAGGGGGGTGAAGGAGAGAGCGAAAAGAATATACGATATTCTCCTACTTTCGGGCGTCCGGACATATGTCCAGACATCTTATCCGACTATAAAGGCAACGGGTCATTTAATCATAACAAACTTAAGGGAAGTTTCGTCCCTGAAACTTGAGCTAACTACGGTGCGGGAAAAGGAACATAAAAACACATAACAAACTTAAAGAGGACTGAAGTCGGTCCGAAAAGACGTACCCTCAAACAGCTCTGGGTACCGCTCCGCATTGCCGCCTCAACCTCCCAGGTTGCCTCTTCATACCGTTGGCTTCTCTATAGAACCTTCACCATTGGTACCAGCTTCCGTCTCAGACTCCGAACGGCTCTGTCTAGTATCTGTACTGGTCTCTTGGGGTGGGTCAGGTCGTCACCCACCTCGAGGCTTTCGTGGCTCAGAACATGACTGGGTTCGGCGACGTACTTCTTGAGGTTGGACACGTGGAACACGTCGTGCACTTTAGGAAGCTGGGGAGGAAGGGCAAGCCGATAAGCAACGGGTCCTACCCGCTCCAAGACCTCAAAGGGCCCCACAAACCTCGGCGCAAGCTTCTCTTTCACCTCAAAACGCTGCAGGCCCTTCATGAGCGAAACACAGGGAAAGACGTGATCCCCAACCTCGAACTGCATCTCTCTGCATTTCCGATCAGCATAGCTCTTCTGCCTGCTCCTGACAATGCGGAGTCGCCTGTGAATCTACTTTATCACCTCTTGACTCTGCCGGATCAGCGTGGAACCAACCTCTCACTTGGTCTCCACCTCGACCCAACTCAAGTGTGCAGTACACCTTCGTCCGTACAGAGTCTTGTAATGTGCTATGCCGATGCTAAAGTGGTAACTGTTATTGTATGCAAACTCTTCCAGGGGTAAATGCTCCTCCTAGGAGCTTCTCTAGTCTAGTACATAGGCACGCAAAAGGTCCTCAAGTGTCTGTATGGTGCGCTCTGACTGTCCGTCCGTTTGAGGGTGGTAAGCGGTATTAAACCTCAAACGTGTTCCCAAGCCCTGCTGAAACTCAGCCCAGAACTGAGAAGTAAAACAAGTATCCCTATCGGATACAATCTCACGTGGGACTTCGTGCAGGCGCACCACATCTCGGATGTATCTCTCTGTTAACTGTGCTCGTCCAAAGGTGACTCGGATAGGCAAGAAACGTGTCGCCTTTGTCAACCTGTTTACCATCACCCAGACTGTGTCGTGTCCTCGTTGGGTAATTGGTAGACCCACCACCAAGTCCATGGTGATGCTCTCCCACTTCCACTCTGGTGCAGGAAGTGGCTGCAATGGCCCTGCGAGCCTTTGGTGCTCGACCTTCACCTGCTGGCATACTAAACATTACTGAACAAATTCACCAACATCCTGCTTCATCTCTCTCCATCAGGAGTCGCGTCACAAATCATGGTACATCTTTGTGTTCCCGGGATGTATGGTAAACCTGGACCCGTGCACCTCCGTTAGAAGCTCTTTCAACAACTCCTCGTCCCTAGGAACGTACAGATGTCCCCTCATATGCAGGATCTCATCTGAGAGGAAAAGTCTCTTGGGTCCCCTGTCAACACCCTGTCTCGCAGCGTCTGTAAGTATGAATCGGTCATCTATCCTGCGATGATGCGGTCTATTGGCTCTGGTGGTGTCTGCTGCATCACTGTCACTACCTCACAGTACCCTCGTGACTCCCGGGGTCGTCAACTGCCCAACTCCTCCATGAGTCTCCAACTCTGTGCCTGTAAACTGGCCAAGTGGGCGGGTGCCTTCCAACTCAAGGCGTCGACCACTACATTGGTCTTCCCTAGGTGATAGGAGATGCTGCAGTCATAGTCTTTTATGAGCTCTAACCAACGTCTTTGTCTCATGTTAAGCTCCTTCTGGTCAAACAAGTACCTGGGACTCTTATGATCTATGAAGATCTCGAAAGTTTTACCAAAAAGGTAGTGCCTCCATGTCTTCAGGGCGAAGACAACTGCTGCTAGCTCTAAGTCATGGGTAGGGTAGCTATGCTTATGGTGCTTCAGTTGCCGTGAAGCGTAAGCGACAACGTGACCCCGCTGCATGAGTACACCCCTAACCCCTGCAACGAGGCATCGGTGTAAACCAAAAAATCGCCACTGCTGTTTAGAATGATAAGTACAGGAGCTGAAGTCAGTCTCTCTTTCAACTCCTAAAAACACACCTCGCACTCATCTATCCAGGCAAAGGGCACGTCCTTCTGGGTCAGCTAGGTCATAGGATGCGTAATTTGAGAGAATCCTTTGATAAACCGCCGATAGTAACTTGCCAGTCCTAAAAGCTGCGTATCTCTGTCACTGTGCATGGTCTCTCCCACCTGAGTACGACCTCTACCTTGGCTGGATTCACAGCCAATCCATCCCCTGAAATCACGTGGCCCAAGAAAGTCACCTGTCTCAACCAAAACTCGCACTTGTTGTACTTGGCATACAGCCTACGTCGCCTTAAGGTATCCAGGATCATGCACAAATGCTGTCCATGCTGCGCCTGATCCCGCGAGTAAACAAGTACGTCGTCGATGAACATCACCACAAACTAGTCTAAGTACGGCCTGAAAACATGGTTCATCAAATCCATAAAGGTAGCGAGGGCATTGGTTAGCCCAAACAGCATGACCAAGAACTCGTAGTGCCCGTACCGGGTATGGAAAGCTATCTTCGAGACGTCGGTCTCCCTGATCCTCAACTGGTGGTAAACTGACCTCAGATCTATTTTGGAGAACACTGTGGTGTCTCGCAACTAGTCGAAGAGGTCATCAATCCTTGGCAGCGGACACCTGTTCTTAACAGTGACCCTATTTAGCTGTCGGTAGTCGACACAAAGTCGTAGGGTACCGTCCTTCTCCACAAACAGCACAGAGGCTCCCCACGGGGACGACTGGACCTCACAAGGTCCTTCTCCAACAGGTCCTGTAGCTGTGACTTGAGCTCTCGCAGCTCAAGCGGTGTCATTCGGTACGGTGCAGTAGAAATGGGGCTGGTCCCCGGTACTAGTGAGATCTTAAACTCGATCTCACGCTCAGGCGGTAATCCTAGCAGCTCCTCTGGAAAAATGTCGGGGTACTCGCAAACCACTGGGATACTCTGAAAGTTAGCCACGGGGCTAAGATCTGCCACTACACAGGCCAAGAGGACCTCACGCCCCTGGCTCAAAAGCCTCGCTACCCGAAGCGCGGAGATGCATCTGAAACCTCTGTCCACCAGCTGGCCATGAAACTCAAAGGGAGGCAACTCCGATATGGAGAAAATGATCTTCCTCCTGAAACAGTTCACTAGGGCGTGATAGGCGGACAGCCAGTCCACCCCTAGGATCATGCCAAAGTCCTCCATCTGGATCACAATCAGGTCAGCGGGGAGCTTGTGTCCCCGGATACTGACCTCGCAGTTCGTGTAGACCTCCTCGGCTACAAACAACTGGCCACCTATGCCTCTGATCACAAACAAATCCTCTAACAGTACATTGCCTTGCCCCAAATTGATGGCAAAACTCGTAGCGACGAAGGAGTGTGTGGCGCCGGAATAAAAAAGTACGTACACTAATCTACCAGAAACAGTAACCATATCTGCCACCACAGAACCCGAAGCCTTGGTGATGGGAACACCATCATGAGTCCTAACTAGCTCATTTTGACCCATAAAAGAGAACAAAAGCTCCTACATATCCAACTAGAGGTCCTAACTCAAGGAATAACCCTTCTGAAAGAAAAGTAAGAAACAAGGGGTAAACCTGTAATTTTACCATTGCAATGCAACAATGGGATTTCTCATGGGCTAAACACAGGTCAAATGGTCTTAACAAGATAAAAAGTGGGTTGGTTCAAATAGAAAAGAGTTCATGTGAATTATGGGAATTAAATGACTTCTTGTAACCCTAAAACAGACCAACTTAATTTAATAAGGTTATGGTTAGGATAAAATTCACCTAAATCCTCTAAAATTCATGGAAAAATATCCTCTAGGGTTTAGAACCTTCAATTTCGCCCTTAGAACCTATTTTGACCTAAATAGGGCTCCTAGTCAAATGTTTGCCCTAAATTGGGTTTTTGTGTAAATTGTCCAGTCAAACGTGGTCAAACCTAAAATCCAACTTTACCATTGGATTCCTTAGGTCCAAATTAGGTTTGTACCAAAATTTGGACCTAAGGGAAATTCACCTTGACCTACTTTGCAAACAAGTCCAACCCAATTACATTTCTACCCTAACTTTTGAAAACTTCTGCAGAAACCCTCCTAACTTCCTTGTCATTCTTTGCAATTAGGTCCCTCCACCATTACAGCGGAGGGAATCCTACTCCGGCAAGGTATCGAGGGAAAGAACTCCCTGATTCCTCATGTGAACCCATTATCAAGCCCTAGTTCCTACCCAATCTCTCATGCGAATGCATGAGAGATTTGGGTCTCTCTGAGTTTCCATCTCCGGCGACATGATCGTGCTTGGAAGCTTGGCTTCCAAGCACAAGGCCTCCTGCCAGGGCCTATAAAAGCCTGCTAAGATCAACTCGCAGGCTCTAAACTTGAATTTGGCCTGAGATACCCCCTAATTCTTCTCTTCCCCTTCCGGCCAACAACCCAGCAAGCTCAAGTGACCCTTCTCTCTCTCTCTCGTCGCTCTGCCACAATACTAGTGGCAGGGTTCCCTTTATCCCCTTCGTCCGCGTCGCACCGCACCAGCCGATGTCTCTACAACCCTCTCGTCGTCGCCGTCCTCCCACTGGGTCCTTCGTCTTCGGCGACTGCAGTACGAGCCGGCCGCCTCCTCTGCATCCCTTTTCGTCTATCCACACTTAGTTAAGTCCTCTCTCACTTCTCACCATTTTCTATCATTTATTTCTGCAAACACGCCTCGATGCTCGCAAACCACCACCACCTTCTTCACCTCCAGCCAGACCTCCGGCGAGGTGTTCTCGCCGCTCCACGCCTCCATCCGCCTCGCCAACTACCTTACGAGCACCGCCACACCTCACGGACCCTAAACCCTCATTCCATTCACCGCGCCAAGCCCCCAACACTTCCCCCAAACACACCCACTTTCGCACGCATAGGATGACCTAAGCATGCACGCTCAGGCCACCCCATGCCACGTACCACCGTACCACCTTCGCCGTGTTCAGGCGAAGCTCCCTGCGTTTTTTGATGAGGCTGCAAGGCCATTTTCTTGCTGATAGGGTTTGAGGCCTTCGCCGCCATTGACGAAGCACGAAGCTTGCTTGGAAGCTTCACCAAGGACTTCTCGCTCCAGGAAATCAGTCCTAGGTCGTGCGGATTCCCTTCGTGCACATCTTCAGCCTAGCAATTGGCATCGACGCCCCCACAGCTGCTGCAATTAGAGGAGACATCTGCTGCGGGCGCTTGCAAAGAAGGTGGGACAACATAGTCCCACCTCGGAAGTGTAGGAGCGGAAGCAGCGACATAAAGTGCAAAAGTGACAGGGGCTTATCGCCTCCTGATCATGGGGTGAGGTCCCACTCGCCCTCACTGCCTCGTCCGTGACCCCACTACCCGCGTTCCTGGCCCTGACCCGTATACCTGACTAGCTTGCACTCCTCGCCTACCACACACGCCAATTGGCCTAGTCACGGGCATGCATACCCGACCCGATAGCTCGAGAAGGCTCTGGGAGAGCGAGCCTAAGAGAGAAAGAAGAAGAGAGATCACAGGGGAGGGTAGGGGTAGGTTTTGCTCTCATGAGAAGAAGAGGAAGCCAAGGAAGGAAAGGGCAGCAGCCAGAGAAGCTAAGGAAGGATAAGGCAAAGTTGAAGAGGAGAAAGCTAAAGAAGTGCTGAAGGCAGAAGAGAAGGAAAGGAGAAAGAAGATGAAGAAGAAGACAAGGGCTAGAGCAAAGAAAGAAGTTGAAGGCACGAAGAAATCAGAGAAGAAAGAAGGAGATCAAAGACAGACAGCCAAGCAATTGAAGCACTGTAGCAATTTCATATTTAAGACGTCTGATTTTCAAAATTAGACGTCCATATTTTTGGTGCTTCTCCCTTATACATTGACATTGTGTTTTTGCACTATACTTTGATTTTCATTGCATATTTTATTCAATCTTAAAGTTGTGTTCTTGATTTTTAGACCCCAATTTGTTCCCTGTGTTCGACCTCGGATTTACAATTTCGAGTAATAAAATTCATTTGTTTTCGAACAATTTCAACTATACTACGACGCATTGATTTTAACATTGATCTCGCCTCGACAAACACCTGACGTCTCTGCGTGTTAGGGCGTTGATACGCCCCTCAGCTCTCAATGCAGACGAAGCAGCTACACTCTGGGTCGGGCGAGCAGCTGGCCGGTACCCTCCTCGTGACTGCTACCCTCCCCCACGCGCCTAGTGACCTCGACCGCCTGCCCAGCCTCCAGCCCTTGGTGTGGGGAGCATCTGCTGTGCTCCGACCCTAGATGGGCAGTCCCTCTTGATGTGACCCAACTGGCCACACTGGTAGCAGAGGGGTACACGACCTCCTCCCTCCGTAGGTCTCTGCTGGCAGCTGAGCAGGGGTCTGGTGCTGACAACTAGCCCCTATCTGGGGCCCCCAAAGGCCATTGATGGCCCCACAGAACGAGACGGCTCTCCTGCGGGCGCCGTGTGCCTCCTCTCCCGACAGCCCTGAGAGTACTCTGGCTGGTAGGGCCTCTTCCGTCTGCTGTCAGTGTCTCGTGCCGCCCGGTTGGTCTCCTCGTAAGTCATGGATGCCTCAACCACATGAGAGAAAGTGGGCAGCTTCAGGGGTTTGACATACCCCCGAATAGAAAGTCGGAGCCCCTCAGTAAACCTTCACAGGCGCTCCTCCTCAGTAGACACAGCTGTCAGGGCGAAACGTGACAGCTCTAGAAAATGTGTGCGATACGCGCTAACCGTCAATGTCCCCTTGCGGAGAGTGTGGAACTCCCGCCTTTTCTGGTCCTGCAGGTCTGCGGAAAGTACTACTCGCAGAAGAGAGCTACAAACTAGTTCCACTTCGGCTCTCTCCCCTCTTAGCCTCTGACTGCCCTTCACCACTTGTGTGCTGCGCTCTTTAGCTGGTACCTGGTAAAGGCCACGCGGTACTCCATGGGAGGGCGAAGGATGTCGAACACCTTCTCTATCTGCTCCAGCTAGTCCTCTGCCTCAGACGGGTCCTCATCCCCCTCGAAGGAGGGGGGCTTCAGCTTCCAGAACTGTCCGAAAAGCTCGTGGTGTAGCTGCACTGGGGGAACGGGCACGCCTCCAGGAAAGGAGGGCTTGTTCTCGGAAGTGTCAGAGTGTGGTGGGGGTGGTGGAGGATCACCCCCTCCCCCTCCTGCTCGTCCGGTGCTGCGACGGTCTCTCTGTCCCATCGAGAACTCCCCTTCCACGTCCTCAGGGAGAGGTGCCCGTGGAGGCTGGTGGAGCTCTGATGGATCGTGCGTTGTGACTAGGTTTGTTGTAGAAATAACGTTGTAGTACACCTAGTCATTGCCATCATTACAGATATATTTTTTTTTTTACTCGGAAAATAAAAGAGTTCCCGAGGTCGAACTCAGGGAGCAAGTCGTATTCTAGAAGTACAAAAATTCTTATTACAAAAATAGAGAGAGAGAGAGAGAGAGAGATGAAAATTTGGCTTCTTCTTCTCTTCTTTCTTCCTCTTTGTCTTCTCTTCTCTTTGGCTCTTGAATCTTCTTCCTTTTGTTCTTCCTGTGTTCTTCTTCTTTGTTTCTTCTTTTTCTTTCTTCAGATCTTCTTCTCGTGCTCTTCTTGTTCTTTTCTTGCTTCTTCTCTTCTTCCTTCTTGGTTGGACGATCCTGTCCTTCTCTTCTTATGATTTTTGCTTCTCCACTTGGCCTTCAGGACGTCGTCTGATTTTTCAATCGGACGACTTAAACCGCTGCTGCTACAGTGCTGCTTGGTGCTCCTCCTTCTTCTTCCTTCAGTCTTTCTTCGTCGGTCTTCTGCTTCTCTGCCTCGGCCTGTTCCTGCACACACCACAGCCAACGCAAAACCTGCCCCTTTCCCTCTACTCGCACGTCTCTCTCTTTCTCAGACTTCGCTCGTAGGATAGCTCTCCCAGAGCCGCCGGATAATCGGGTCGGGCTTCGTACCCGTGACCAGGTGTACCGGTGTGAGTGGTACACGAGGAGTGCGTAGGTGGGGTGTCGAGTCGGGTCCGCCGGATCCGCGTGGTGAGCTCGCGTATCAGGCGGGTGAGTGGGCGCGGGACCTCACCCCGGTGCGTTCGGAGGCGATAAGGCTTATTCACAAAAACAATTTAAACGGTGAAAGCGTTGCGAGGCTTACCGATGTGGGACTAAACTGACGCCTCTCCTCGCGTGCGCCTGCTGGAAGACCGCGGCCTTGCTTTTGCAGCTGCAGCTTCGATTTTCGTCGATTGCTGGCTGGCTGCCTTCGCAGGAGTCTCCTTAATCCGCAGCAGCTGGAAACCTGGAGTCCTCAAGCCTGGAGCGCGGGAGAAGCTACTTCAATGTGGCGTTAATGGCGGTCGAGCCTCAGAACCTGTCGGACACGAATATGGACTCTCGGCCTAATCAAACTACTGGGGAACGTTTGTCGTGGCATGGCGAAGGTGTTGAGCTGTGCAGCAGGCCGCGAGGCGGTGTCTGGCGGCAGCCCTAGGTCGGACTGCAACCGGAGAAATGGGTTTGTTTGGGAGAGCGTTATGGAGGTGTGGAGTGGCAGTGGAGGGGTGGGGGGTGTTCAGTGTGATGAGGCGGAGGTTCGGTGAGGGTCGGCGAGGCGTGTGAGGCTGTGGAGCGATGGGGGTGTCTCGCAGGAGGGTAGCCGGAGACGAAGGGGGTGACGGTGGTCAGGGTCGGTCGAGGGCTTAATTGAACAAATTGAAATAGGGAAAAGAAAGAGGAGAGGAAGGGAAGTAGTTCTAACTTACTTGCAGGGACGAAGGGGGAGGAGTAGGGCGACAGTCGTATCGAATGTCGCCAGAGAAGAAGATACCCAGTGGGGAAGGATGGCGGCGACGACGGGGCTGAAGCAGCGCGCGCGGGTATTTGCGCGACGCGGAGGAGGATTAGGAAGAAGTTTCTGCCACTGGTTTTGTGGCAGAGCAAAGAGGAAAGGAAAGGGAGCTCGCCGGAGCTCGCTGGGTGCCTGCTGGAGTGGGAAGAGAAGATAGTTGTGGGTGATTCTCCGTCAGGATCGAGCTCGGAAGAACGGCGGAGCGACGGGGGTATTTATAGGGGCAGAACCAGAGAGGAGGGCGAAGGGAGACGACGTGTCTCCCTCGCCGGAGGACGCTGGAGGAAGGATACCCATACCGTCCGTGCGTTCGCACGGCCGGTATGGGTGGTTGCAGCCATCAGGGGGGTGTTCCTACGACGGCTGATGACGCAGGGCACCCCCATTTGACTTGGCAGGCTCCCTCCCTTACCCTGCGCAGCGCCATGCTCCGCGCAAGGTCGCTGGAGCATGGTGCTGCTCAGGTTTTGCAGGAGGGACCTAAATGCAAAAAATGAAGGAGAGTTAGGGGCCAAAATGTGAGGGTTCATAAGTTGAGGGCCAAAAAGTAAATATATGAGGACCAAAGTGTAAAGTTGGTCAAGAAGGTTTCTTCTTAGGCTGAAGTTTTTATACATGACTAATTAGGACCTAAGGATTCTGATGGTGAATTTTATTTCTAGGTTAAACCTTATTTGACTGGTCAATTTACGTAAAAATCCAAATTAAGTTGTTAATTGGGCATGGTTCTCAATGTAGGTCAAAATGGGTTCCTAAGGCTAAATTGAAGGTTTTAAACCCTAGAGATTATTTTTCTATGAATTTTAGAGGGTTTATTTGATTTTTTATCTGCCTCTAACCTCGTGTATTTAAGTGGGTTTGTTTTTAGGGTTACAGGATGTCATTTAATTCTTCGGAGTTGCTGTAGCCCTTGTTGAGTCATTTCATCCCACTTTTATTCTTATTAGGTTGTTTTGACCTATGTTTGGACCATGAGTTACCCTGTTTTCAGATTGGATTGGTGAAATTACATTTTTACCCCTTAGTTTATGTTTTCTTTGCAAACTCAGAATCTCTCTGAGCCAAGCCTTTCTAAGGTTATGTAGGAGCTTTTATTCTCTGTATTAGGTCAAAATGAGCTAGTTATGGCTCATGATGAGGTTCTCATCAAGCTCCTCTCGCATGATGTCTCTGATCAGCTGGCGAGATCTTGAGCCTGAACACCCGGGAGGAGAGGTGGGTCAACTGGTGCCTCAGGTCCGGCACGTCCCCCCCTCCGACCTCGTTCACGACCACGTCCATGGCCTGCCTTGGGAACTCCCCGACGAGGCATCTCCTGTAAGGAGACGCAAGAGATAGAACAAGAGTTGTCAACGATATAGGGTTACATCGAGAAAAGACTTAGAAACGAATATCAAAGAGATACGTTGTGGTGGCTATCCTAGTTATATGCACATGAGTGGTTATTCTCAAATCAATTGGTTCATTTCTTGGGATAACCTTGCTCTGATACCATCTTGTTACGACGCAGTTCCCGTATCCCTACAGGACCCGAGACTGGCTTGCCTTGACTAATTCCAAGACCTAATCGTCCAGCGAGAAATAACCAAAAGCAGAGAAATAAACCACATTAACACATGCAATATAACTAAGCAGAAGGAAAGAACGAAGCAGTAAACAAAAGTAGAACAACTGTCTCAAAATAGTACATGTCACCACAACAACAACAAAAAACAGGAAGTACAAGAAAAGTAATTTAAAGTCTAGTACTCACAACTACAACAGAAACAAAGGACTGTAAAAGAAACCACTACGGTTGGGCTCGGTTGGGCCCAACTCCCTCTGCAGCCGAAAACTTGGGCTCCTCAACTCCTGGTCCTGAACAGTGTTACGAAAAGACGGGGTCAGCGAACGTTGAGTAAAGTTGTGTTTATATTATCTATGTACAAGTAAAGTAAAAACAACAAGCTGGTTTATTCTCATTTCTATTTATCTCATTTATGTATTTCTTGTTTATCTATTTCCCAAAGTATCCAAGTATTTCTTGATCTTGCTTGTTCCTCGTGGGAACGATCTTGATTGTAGTCTTTTCAGTGGAGTAGAAGATGCACGTGGTGCTCTCCTGGCTGGGAGAGTCTCCTGTGGTAGTCCTACACCCAGTCAACCACCCCGAGGTCACTGTTGAGACATAGTGGTGACTACGGCATGCGTGATAAGCGCACGGGTAGCTACCTCGCAATGACACACGGTCAGTCGTTTCCGTTAGCGGGTACGCCCAATGTACAGCATTGAACAGTATAAGGCCTTGCCCTCTTAGAACAGGGGTCTCGCCCCTTAGAATCAAACAGGGGTCTTGCCCCTCCACAGTCCGCGTACCCTCGTCCGACTACCCCGGTTTGCCCAAAGGGCCTAACAAAGTCGGTGTAGGGTGGCTAGTTGAACCCTGAGCCCCGTGGGGTGGCTAGCTCCCTCCCTACACTAGTAGCACGCCTCGGTACCACGTACGCTAGGGCTAACAGGAGTTGGTGTAGAGTGGTCAATCTTAACCCTGGATCTCAACCCAAGGGAGGCTAGCTCCGCTCTACACTAAAAAGGGACAGTTGCTCTCCTTGGTACCGACTCCTCCTCCTCTCTCCCACAACTCCTCCTCAGCTTCACTGAGCTCCCACGGCCATCGTCCTCCTCCCCTGCTCTCACTCCCTCTCACTCTCTCGCTCTCGCTCCTCTCCGTTTTCCCCTCATCAGTTCCTCTCCTTCCTCGCCACGGCTGCAGCAAAGACGGGAGGGGACGTGGCCATCGGAGGAGAAGGTGGAGGTGGCGGTGGCTTGAGTGGTGTGAGGGGGTGAGAAGAAGAGAAGAGGGGGTTTATATAAAGTGGGTTTAGGGTTCAGGTGAGGGGGTGAAGGAGAGAGCGAGACTCTGCACGCCGCTCGCACGCAGAACGAAAAGAATATACGATATTCTTACTTTCTGACGTCCGGACATATGTCTAGATATCTGGACAGACGTCTGACTGACAGTCCAGATATTTTATCTGACTATAAAAGCAACGGGTCATTTCAAGATGGAAGGACATAATGAGAGCAATCATGGGTGGATGTCAATTGATAATGATGCCCATGACTATGACTCTTGTCATTTAAGAATGGTACGATTATGGTGTAATATGATGGCAAGAAAATTAAGAATGCATTGATTATGGAGTAAACATGGAGAGATATAATTAATAACTAATGATTTAATGAAGAATAAATCCTTGTAATAAAGAAAAATGACAACTAATTACTTAATGATGGAGAAGATTGATTATCTATTTATTATTTATATATTTTTTTAGTCATTAATTTTTATGAAAAAGTCTTTTGAAAAATTTATTCGTTAATTTATTTTTTTCTTTTACCCACAATAGCTCGTAATCTTAATTATTTCATGATACACACATCTGAGTACTTATTTATAGAAAATTTGAATTGAAAAAATCAAAGATATTACAAAAGTATTTTCCTGAGGGGGACATTTGGGGAGCTTTCATCAGAGGTAATGCCTCTTGCCTTTGGAAAGAGTTATGGAAGTTAAAAGATATTATTTTAAGAAACTCCCTTTGGCTTATCGGTGATGGGTAGCAATCCAGATGTGGAGAGATTCTCGGATACGTAGCTGGGACGCCCCCATCCATCCAACTCAACCCAGCAGTCATACCTCATTCCTAGTGGCAGAGCTTTTGGACGAAGAAGGCAATTGGAAGCATCAGTCAATTCAGGAATTATTTGCTCCTGAAGTGTAGCCATACGTTAAAATCAAATCAAGGCCAATGTTAGGCAAGAGGATGAACCAATATGGAAGCCGAACTCCAACGGACTTTTCATTGTTAAGAGTGCTTACAGAATGCATGCAATCACAGAAGATCTCTCTCAGTCCAAAGAGAATATCCACTGCAAAAAGATATGGAAGAACAAGCATCTTGGGCTATTTATGTGGAGATTCATCAAAGATGCTCTTCCCCTAGGCGAACTCGTTGCCAAAGGAATCCCATCATTTCAGGAGCAATGCCCCTTCTGCCGATCTCGCTTGGAAACCAAAGATGCACCTATTTGCTCATTGTCATTTCACCTGTGCTCTTTGGTTTTCAACTTTGGACTGCAAATGGACCTCCTTGATATGGACCTGCAGGATTTCATTTTTAATGCAATTGGAGAGGGTTGGATTTAATTTCAGATGTGCCTGCGAGTTGCTGTGCAAAGTGTGGATTGCAAGATGTGAAGCTGAGCACTCCTCCTCAACGCTAGACCTGATTTCCATTCTGTGGAGTATTTGGGCAAGTGCTCTCTCTTCAAGCATACTCCCCATCAGCTACTCGGCCAAATCTCATATTGTCATTCCTGATACTGACAGTATAATTCAGGTTGGTGGCTCTTTTGGAAATGGTAAGGCAGCAATTGCGGCAGTTTGCATGTTACCTGGCAATATATTTATGGCAGCTGACGCTCATTTGGTTCATGCCAGTTGCCCAGAAGAAGCGAAAATATTAGCAATTGCTCTTGGACTGTATATGGCAGAAACTTTTGATTGTTACTCCTCAGTTATAGTAAGTGATTGTGCTAATGCTGTTAACATGATTCTTGGAAAGGACATGCCAAATTGCTGATTCAACGCTGCTAGGGGGGATCTGCTTCCCTCTATGACTCGTCTCATCAATGTCCCAACGGAAGATCATATTTTAGCAACTTCTTGTAACAAGAATGGTTTGGAGGGTAGCTGGTGTAACTCTAATCCTCCTGATCTTATCCAGTAATTTGACAGCATAGCCAATTAAGTTCTGTTCAGCGACAAAAAAAAAAAAAAAAAGGCAATAGAGTCACGTCAATTGATCATGCTTAATAAAAAAAGAAGGGGCATCAGCGTAGCAATAGAAAGAAAAAATAATAAAGGAACGAAAGACTTCCACGTTGATGAACTGAGTGATCAAATTCAAAAAAAAAGAAAAGAAAAGGCTTACGTAACTAATTAGTTCAGAACTCAGAATGCAAAAACAACAATCAAATAAATAAATAAATGTCGTAAAAGAAAAGGAAAATCCACGACCAAGATCAACGATGGAATCCTTCCCGGAGAAGCTTAACAACATAAGAATATATAAAAAATTCTAAAGACTTGTTTGACGAGGGAAATAAGTTTGTGGAATAAGTAAATGAATAGGGAATAAGTAAAATAAATAGTGGAATAAGTAAGTTAATCTGTTTGGATGTTTTAACGGATTAAAGTTATTTCACAGAGAAAGTAGAATAATTTTATCTTGAGTTAAGTTCACTTAATTTGATGTAAATGGGGGTAGGTTAAGTGGTGAGTTAAATACTTAACCGATGTAAATCCACTTAACCTACCAACCGAACATCCCCTAAGGGGTCATGTTGTGGTGCTGCCTCCACCTTAAAACCTCTTTTTCTCCACACGATCTCTCCATAGAAGATTGGAAGACAGCACCCTAGAGCAAATGCAAGTGGTCATGAAGTAGTGGGATGAAAAGAGATTGGAGATTGTTACAGATGGAAGAAGTTAGAGATGTTGAGATGTTGCAAGTGCGACGATGTAGTGGTGATGGCACTGGCGATTGATGACACTCCTCTGCTCTGATACTAGTGATATAATAAGAAAAGGGAGGAGGAAAAGATGTATGTTCAATATCAAGCCTTCCGTAAGGTTCCATCTATTGGATTGAAAATCTAACTTATGGACTTGTATATGTAAATATATATGAATATAATAAAATGATAATATGTATTATGACTGTCATCATAATGTCCATTTGTATGAAAGTAATCAACTGAGGTTATTATGTTAATATGGGTATAAATGCAAAATAATTAGTATGGTTTTCTAAAATAAATGTGTAGAGATCAACTTGTAAATTGTGGTTCTTTGATGGGTAGAAGCATAATTTACTATTAGCAATTAATGTGTCTAATTGCTAATTATAGGTGGTCTTGGTCCCCAATAGTCCCCATCAGCTTTCTTTAGGCCATTCCCATCGTGACTCTAGAGAGAGGGTTTTGGAGAGACTCCAAGAAGGCTAGGCAGCTGGGAGAAGAACTTCTAGGTGCTGTCAAAGGAGTCAA
This sequence comes from Thalassia testudinum, assembly GCA_037157565.1. Lineage (NCBI taxonomy): Eukaryota > Viridiplantae > Streptophyta > Magnoliopsida > Alismatales > Hydrocharitaceae > Thalassia > Thalassia testudinum. The sequence goes on from JAZHRO010000073.1 coordinate 139,430,145, forward strand.
GATTAAGGTTCGGGAAATTATTGGAAGAGCACCACTGCAATCCCTTTCATCTCTATACAAAGATGAATACGGGTAAGTCTTATATATATATGTTTATGTTCATACGATTTCAAATATACTTATATTTGTTCATTGCCAATCATATTATTTTGTTTATGATCTTGTGCATGATGATATTCATATCAGCTTGTTAGCAATACCTAGGTTTTGCATAAATTAGGATAAATGATTCACCTTCCTGTAAGCTCAAATCTCAATTTCGTAATTGACGTAAGTACTGGTACTCATCATGAGTATCGATACATGTGTCATATAGTTTTGGCTCTAGATTTAAGAATTAGAGACTGTGCCTTACTAACACTGATATTCATTATGGGTACTGATGCATGTGAGTCACAAATCAGGTTTCAGGTTCTTAAGACCTAAAATTTATGACTTGTGTATACCGGTATTCATCATGTGTACCGATACTCATGGGACACAGATCAAGTTCTAGGCCTGTAGTGACCAAGATCTGTAGGTCACTAGTACCGGTATTGATCTTTAGTACAGGTATATGTTGGCTATAGGTTAAGGTGCCAATACTCAACAAAGATCGATACTAGTCGTGGGTACTGGTACTCGTTGAGATCAGTTTAATTATGGAATAATGTCATGGGTATTGGTATTGGAGACACCATGAGTATTGGACAAGTATACAACTGAACAAAGATTCCATAACTGTAAGCTGTAAGTATCGGTACTTGGCATCAGTGTCGGTACTACTTAGATATGGGATCTGATCCTGTATGTCAGTGATACCGATATTGGTACACCAGTACCTATACTCAGCATATATGGTACCGGTATTAGTTTACCAATACCGATGCACATTCAGTATAAAGTTCGGTTGTATTAGGTTATTTCTCAGGTCCATTTTAAGTTAGAAGTGGATCAATTACAGATTAACCCCAACACCATCTTCTAGTTTTTATAAACACATTTCTTGATCCCCATTCACTCCAATCCGCACCTGCCCATTTATGACTTCCGCTAACAACACGTTAGTTGTGGATTGACCACGTCTAGACGACCACTGGATCATCCATTCTCGCAACTAACATTTATTAGAAATGTAGCTAATAGATGTTACGACTTGTAAAGATCATATATATATATACCTTGAAAATGAACTGAAGTGAAATAATATCATTTATCTAAGATAATGCAGCTATTATAGGCTAGTTTGTAGTTAGGTTAGATTTTATGGATGAACAAGAGCACAGAAACATGTTTGCTGCACAAAATACAATGCAGAAGTGGAAATCACGTCACATGTCCCCCTCATGTGAGCACTCTTTCCACCCGGATGGGATCCATCAATAGAATGCACTGGCATATTCAAAATGTTACCAGTGATATTTGTCATTGCCATGTAAAAGGTCATGCGTTCCTTACAGTGCATGTGATGAGACTTACCACCTATCAAAGATCGAGAAATTATTAGTTATTTTCACCTATAACTGAAAATCAATGGTGATATTTCGAATATCATTGATGATATTTGGTTAGTAACTAAAAATCTTCGGACCAACGTCACTCAAACGGCTACCACTATTTGCAAGTGAATAAATCATCGATGATATTGGGTTTTGAATGGAAATGCGGAAGTGATTTTTAATTTTAAATGAAAATACACTAGTGATTTTTGGCTTTGCATGGTTGATTTTTTGTTCTAAGGAAAAATAGATAGGTGATTTTTTGCTCTAATTCAAAATGCATTGATGATTTCTTCACTCACGAGTGGTGTGAGTATTTGCATGGGGTCAACTCGACCATATAATAGTATTTATGCTATTTTTCACATGTGAATTCTACTCAATAAATTCACACATTAAATATCAACATATATGACAAAAATTACAATTGTACATCCATTCATCATGAAGTAAGTCATTTTCTAAGTTTTGGTGCATTTTCACTTTATTGATAAGTTTTTGTACAAGAGATTTTCCTCTCTCCTTACATGCAATGAAGGCAAATTGTGGCTAGTGTACTTTAATTACTTTTGGGATGTGAGGTCAAAATGGCTTTGGCAAGAAGGGCTACTCTCTCGATTCCTCAAGCTACCCAAGTTGCAAAACCCTTGCGTATGCCCCCTTAGGACTAGTTCAAGTTGTGAGATGTATTTCACGGGATAAAATTTTGTAAATAGGAGATATCTCATGTTAGTATTTATATGTAATTCGAGATAATTCTGTGAGGGTGTTTACATTCATAGGAGATAAGGTAGGAATAAGTTGAGATTGTAAGAGATTTAGGTATAGGATAACTCATTTCTCACTCATATCTAGGTTTTGAGAAAACCTAAGTTTAAGGAAAAACACAAGTTTATTTATTTTTCTTTGTAAATATGAGATGTCATGCAAAAATGTTAGATATATTCTCTAAAAAAATAAGAAATGTGAGATACTCCTTAACGTAGATGAACCCTTAAACTGGATTGGATTTGACCCTCCTCCTAACTCGAGTTTATCCTTGTGGAAGGGTGAGCGGCGGAGTGGCTTTCGGGTATGACATTGATTGGGCAACGCAAGTACCAAACAAGAGATCAAATTGTTCTTTCTAATCAAACAACTAATAACATTTTGTTAAAATGATTTTATATAAATTTCCCTGTCTGTAACGTTAGTTGAAAGGCAAATACCCCTGGAAGGTTCATAACACTCTCAGAAAAGATTGCTCCTTTACATGGCATACCCATTTGTCTACTCCTAAAATGAAACTTGCAATGTGCTACAGCCTTGAATTGCCATGTTCGTCCTACATTACATACAATGGCATCCCGCACTCGTAATCCCATAAGTGATACAATACATGTAAGGAATATCTCATGGTAAGGTTTTCAAAAATTATACATGTTGCCTTATTGACCATTTATTCTTGATGGAAATCTAATCTAATCTGATCTATATGCACCTCTAATTGAATTAAATTAAGAAGTTCATTGGATCTTTCTCACCACTCACCAATATAAGAAAACAAGTGAAAAAGGAATTGTACATCTAAATTTTATTACACATAAACCTTTGGTGCTAGTTTACTTGGAGGGTCAATGAAGTGATGTTAAGAAATGTGAAACTGATGTTAATCATCAGTTGTGTTTACTTACAGAATAGTGTTAACATCAATTTGTATTTACTTGAATTGGTGTTAAGTTAGAGTGCCATCCCTTGTGGTGTTTACTTGTTAGTAGTGTTAAGAATTTAAATCAGAGCTGCGAGAGCACAAAAAAATCGTGGAACTTAAACATGGGTTTGCCTAACACTAATAGCAATTTGTGTTAGACAAATCAATGTTAAAAACTTTTAACCCATGTTAACCAAAAGAGATTTAACTCTCTAAGTAAATAAAGGTTAATCCTTCAAAAAAAGAATTAACCCCTTAAATAAATTAACCCTTAAATTTTCTCATTTTTAACCAGACAGTCACAAAGTTGCTCAACTTCTTACTTATGTTTCTCAATCAAGATTAGCCCCTTAAATAAACTAATCTTTAAATTTTCTCATTTTTATCCAGACAGTCACAAAGTTGCTCAACTTCTTACTTATGTTTCTCAATCAGTATGAACATATAAATTGGGCTAATTTATACCATTAATGATTATTATTGAAAATCATACCTTTCATCCAAATATTGAAATTCAATCAAAATATTAAGAGATTGAAAATAAAATGACAACCTTATCACCAAGATGTACTCTTTTTTTCTGAAGCAAAGCCAAAAGATAATATCATTCATCGCAGTTTTCGCCGAGATGGACAACAGGTCGAAATTGCATGTATTTAGGGTTGAAGTGATGGAAAGCGTAAATGACATTGCGTTGGAAGAAGGTGCGAGGGTTGAAATAAATTCATCGAAAATTTAATCTTTTTTAATGGAGCATTATTCCAAGAATACTTTACATAAAGGATGCCAAAACTTTCCTTTGTCAATTCTCATTCTCAAACCATGCTCTTTGTGCAATGGTTCTTTTATCTTTATAAACAACTCAACTCTCCTGTAACTGCCACTTCTGTCATGCGATTCAAAATTTCCTTGCTCCCACCACCATCAATAAAAATAGTGAAAGGGCTACCTCGCAGTGAGTGAGGACCCATGGCAACAACATTTCATTGACCAGTCTTGTGTGGTAGATGTGTGAAAGTTCAAAGGCACGAGGGCATTCTTGAAATAACATTGTTCCACGAGAATGTATATCTAACAAGGAAAACCTTTCCTGGACACAAGGACTCAGGAGCGGTGGGTTTTCCACCTGTTGGTGAAGGAAGGAGGGTGTACGTGAACCGCCCATCTAACACGTCAACCCCGTCAAATTTGGTAAAAAAAAAAGAAAAAGAAAGAGTAATTTACATACAAGTCCCTCAACTTGCTCTCAAATTTCAATATGGTTCCTAGCTTTTGAAACACGTCTACGACGCCTCGAGCTTCTCTGGTTGTATTAAATGTAGTCATCCCCTCTTTTCACCGTTCCGTCCAACATAGTTTCCATTTGCTGACCTTTTAGGCTCAAATTCCGTTCAACAGACAACTTCAACACGTGGTATGCCGTTGAGACTAACTTTGAATTTCGGTAAACGCCGATGTCGAAGGGACTTACCACATCTACGATTAGAAGGATTGGGGACGACGACGACGACGACGGATTCTAAAGTTCTGGAACTACGTCAAAATATGAGTATAAACTCAGGAACTTTTGACCAGATAGATGAGAGTATGAAAATATATGTTAAAGTATATTTTATAATATATCATCAAAAATTAATAAGTTAAAAATGATAATCAATTGAATAACAATAAAGTCAATTAAAATATATCGATATATCAATTTAAAATCAAAATACATCGATATATATTACTATTTCACCGATGAGAAATAATTTTTTATTTTAAAAATAATTTTTTACTTATAAAATAATTTTTTATCATTAAAAAATTATATATTTCAATAAAAAATATAAAATATATCAATTAAAATCACTACTTTCATGCTTCCATTGTAAAATACATTATAAAATATATTTATTTATTTTTCCTCTAATTAGATTACTATATAATAAAAACAATGCAACCGTTGCAGAGATGGGCCCACTTTCAAAATTTGAAACCCGACCGCATTCCTCTCTTTTGCCGAGGAGCGGCTTCTTTTTCAAATTTAAGAACCGTTGTTCCCTTAAAAAAAAATAGAAAGAAAAGAAGGGATAAGATCTTCTCCTTACAATGCACATCTTCGCATCTCTCTTCCTCCTCTTCTCATCAAACAAATTTGCCATCAACAGCCATCCATACCCTCAGCTCCTCCACAGTGCAAGTTAGTGAGAGAATGGCCCTCCGATCTCTCGACAACAACAGACTCAACTCAATGCAGCAGCAGCAGCAGCAGGAGAAGGAGAGAGAGGAGGACGTGGGGAGGCCCAAGAAGATGGCCAAGAAGGCCCCCACCGCTCTCGCTTCTCCCGCCGTCGCCACCCGCCGCCCGTCCCCCTACCCCGACGACACCGCCTCCGTCGTTGTCGGCGTCGATTACGTCGACTCCGCTGACCTCAAACCCGTCGACCAGCCCGAGATCAAGATCAAGGTGAGCTTAAATTGTAGTTCCCGGTACACCCATTATTTCCACCTCTAGTCAAGTAGCTGATGATGGTTCTCCTCCTTACTAATTAATGCTTTGGCTTATATATTTGTGACTGTGAGAGAAGACACTGCTGGAGGAGTTGGATTCAAAGGACTGGACGAGGCAGTGCGAAGCGCTCAACGATGCCCGCAGATTCGCTCTCCACCACTCCCCTCTCCTCCTCCCCATCGTGTATGGACCTCTAATCCTTACTCGTAAAATACAGTTAGGCCTGGACAAGGAGAATAAGTTTTTCAAATAAGTAGAAGAGTAGAGAATGAGTGAAGTAAATAATGGAATAAGTGAGTTAATCTTTTTAGATATTTTAGTAGGTTAAAGTTAATCTACAAAGAAAATGGAATAACTTTATCCTGGATTAAGTGAGACTTAACTTGAGTTGGGTTAAGTATTTAATTCCATGCAACTCCACTTAATTCGACAATCAAATATAACCTTAAAGGTCTGTTTGGAGGGTGGATAAAATACTGTAAAGATATGTTAAAATGGAATAAGTAGGGATGAGTATTTGTTTGAGTGGTGAAATAAGGAAATGGTTAAGTATATGATTAAAAAGATTAGTGTAATGATATGATGTCAGTGGATATTTATTTAATAGTGTAAATAAGAATAAAAAATATTGATAAATATTTATTTAATATTAGAAGTGAGAATAGATGATGTATTGAGTATTTTTTTGATAATAAAAGTAAAAATAAATATTTCCGTGGTTTGATTGAAATGAGAAAAATTATTATATAAAATTTTATGTTGTAACATTGAAAAAAAGAAAAAAAAAAGACAAAACCTATGGAAGTCACGTAGAGCAGTAAGTTGAGTGTGGGATGGATTTGGCAAGTGAATTGACGAGGTGTGAGATATAATATTGTTTTTGTGGGTAAGTGTAAGATTGGTGGGATGGGTGATTAATGAAGAATTGACAGCGACGTGATGTGGGGGAGAACGCGGTTCGAGAAACCATGTTATTGCAGTGGCTACACTTTGCCATGTAGGAAAACCAGGGGCCTTAATGCTGATCCAATTGGGACCTTAGTTCAAGACATTCTGTTACAGAGCGCTGTCGTGTGCCATCACTTCAAAGAGACTTGTAATTTCGTGAGAAATCTGGTAATTTTCTTTTATTCTTTGGTTCTGCTCTCTGTTATGAAATATGTCTGCTCTTTGTTATGAAATTAAAGCATGTAGGGTGGGCATGTGCTGCTCCACTATAAATTCCAGATGTAGATAAGTATCTGAGATCTTCTCATGAACTAAATCAGTGGTACACGTGTTGTATCATGTCATTTCCACGTGAGTATGCAGATATGTTAAGATGGTCAATCTAATCTACATATGGCATGTTGCGCAAGAATAAGAATATAACGAAGAAAAAATAATATGATTGACATGCCCATTTAGGACTTCTCTCATAGAAGAATTACCTTCGCGGTATTTCTGTGATCCAGCAATCTGATTCAAATCACCATGTTTAATCTACTAGGGTATGGTTAAAGTCGAACAATGGGGGCTCCTAATTTTGGTAGGAGAGTCTAGACGAGACTTTCCATTCTTGCTTTACTTAGAGGATTGATGTGTGTGGGGGATAACCGATTTCTCCTAGGTTTGTCCAATTGGAATTCTGGGTTGTCAAAACAAAAATCACCATGTTTGATGCATCATGGTCATGGTTGTCTCAAAAAGTGAGGTGCAATTGAGATGTTTGAAGAGCCCACAAATAGCATATGAGAACTAGAGAGTGAGAGGGGATTGGAAACTACAAGCTTACCTATCGCATACTCATAAAGTATAGGTTGATTGGGTTATGAAAAGGACCAAACCTAGAGCACCTTGGAGAAGTGCATACATACAACACTAGTTTATTCAAGGATCCACGAGTAATTTTTGAATGAGATGTATTCATCCAACACTTGGAAATTAGGAGAATGCAATGTTAGCTTAAATTAAATCACGGGTAAACAAACCAAGCCTTTGAGAGTCAAAATATGAATTTCTTGTTGAGGCTCCCCTTTAATATTCCACCTCGAGTTCAAGTAACACCCCATGGGTTCTTTCCTATCCATCACAACAACCAAGCCTTTTCCCACATTAAGTGGGGTCGGCTATATGGATTCTTTGCCTCCACACAGATCGATTTTCAGTTATTTTAGGACTTAAATTAAAGTAATTGAGGTCATACTTAATAGTTTCCTTCCAACACTTGTTTGGTCTTCCTTGTTCCCTCTTAACGGGTTCAGCCTCCAACTTCTCACATCTCCTAACTGGAGCATCTAGTGGCCTTCTTTGTAAATGTCCAAACCATCTTAGACGGGCCTCTCTCATTTTATCCTCTATCGGTGCTACCCTAACCCTGTTTCTAATAAATTCATTTGAAATACAGTCCTTTCTTGTATGACCACACATCTATCTTAACATCTTCATTTCTGCCACAGACATCTTCTGTACATGCCTATAGTTTATAACCCAGCATTCAGAACCGTACAATATGGTTGGTCTTACCACAGCTCGATAGTATTTTCCTTTGACTTTTAAAGGAACCCTCTTATCACAGAGAATACCAGAAGCACCCCTCCATTTCAACCACCCTGCATTAATTCTATGTGTAACATCTCCATCAATTCCACCATCATGTTGGAAAATGGATCCCAAGTACTTAAAAATATCTTTCATTTGAATGCACTCTTCTCCAATTTTTACATCAATCCATTCGTTGTTCCCTCTACTATTAAACTTACATTTCATATACTCAGTCTTCGTCCTACTTATGCATAATCCTTTATCTTCTAGGACTTCTCTCCAAAGCTCAAGTTTTCTGTTCACTCCATCTCTTGTCTCATCAACCAACACAATGTCATCAGCAAAAAGCATACACCAAGGCACCTCAACTTGGATATGCTTCGTCAACTCATCCATAACCAAGGCAAAAAGATAAGGGCTTAAAGTCGAACCTTGATGCAGATCAATGGTGATATCAAAGTAGTCTGTCAAATCATCCTTAGTTTTTACACAAGCTGCAGCTCCATAGTACATATCCTTTATGAGGTTGATATATATAATTGGCACTTGTCTCTTCTCCAAAATTCTCCACAAGATATCTCTCGGGACAGAATCATAGGCCTTCTCCAAATCAATAAAAATCATATGTAAATCATTTTTCTTCACTTTGTATGTCTCCATCATACGTCTCAAGAGGTGTATTGCCTCAATAGTAGACCTGCCTGGTATAAAGCCAAATTGATTTTCAGTTACCATAGAGACTTGCCTCACCCTTCTTTCAATTATTCTTTCCCAAGGTTTCATCATATGACTTATCAACTTAATACCTCTATAGTTGGAACAATCTTGTATATCACCCTTGTTCTTGTATAAAGGTACCACAAAACTTTTCCTCCATTCCTCTGGCATCTTCTTGCCTCTCCACACAGTATTAAATAAATTTGTGAGCCAAGTTATACCTCGTTCTCCCGTCATTCTCCAGACGTCTATAGGAATATCATCAGGTCCAACAACCATCCCACCTTTTATCATCTTCAGAGCCTCCTTTACTTCTTTCTTTTGTATCCTTCGATAACATGATCGATTCACATACTCTTCTGAGTTAACTAACTCCCCTAAGATGATATCATTCTTTTATTTTTCATTAAATAGCTTATGAAAATATCTTTTCCATCTTGTCTTTATATCCTCACTAGCTATAAGTACCCTTCCTTCTTCATCCTTGATGCATCTTACATGCGTAAGATCCTTTGCTTTCCGCTCTTTTGCTTTAGCTAACTTGAAAATATCTTTTTCACCTTCTTTAGAATCAAGTTTCTTATAAAAATACTCCCAAGCTTTTGTTTTTGCTTCACTAACAATTTTCTTTGCTTCTTTTTTTGCTCTTTTGTAGTTTTCCATATTTTCATCGGTCTTATCTCGATATAAGGCTTTAAAACAGGCTCTTTTAATTTTAAGCTTCTCCTGCACTTTCTCACTCCACCACCAAGCCTCCTTTTGTCCTAGAACACCTCCTTTAGACACGCCTAACACCTCCTTTGTCACCTTCCTAATACAGTTTGCCATATCTAACCATATTTCATCAGTACTACCATCAAGATCCCAAGCCTTTTGTTGCATCATCTTCTCTTTAAATCTCACTTGCTCTTTCTTAAGATTCCACCATTTAATTCTCAAATTCTTAGACACTAATTTTCTCTTCTTTACCTTCTTCAAATGAACATCCAACACCAAAAGACGATGTTGAGCAGTTAAACTCTCCCCTTGAATAATCTTGCAATCCTTACAAGATAAATGATCTCTTCTTCTCAAAGCAAAGTAATCGATCTGCGTTCTTGTTAAGCAACTTTTATAGGTAATCAAATGCTCTTCCCATTTTTTGAAGAAAGTATTTGATATGCAAAGATTATAAGCCATAGCAAAATCAAGAAACGTCTTCCTTTCTTCATTCCTAACACCAAAACCATGATTTCCATGCACTCCTGCATACTCTAAAGTATCTTTTCCCACATGCCCATTTAAATCTCCACCCAAGAAAATCATTTCTGTCTGTGGGATTCCTTGAATTATCATATCAAGCTCTCCTCAAAATTTGTTCTTTATTCTTTCCTCTAGACCAACTTGAGGTGCATAAACTGAAATGACATTCAAAATCTCTTCTTTTAAGATTAATTTTATCAAAATAATTTGATCATCCAATCTCTTAACCTCAACCACGCTATCCTTTAAATCCTTATGAATTATAATACCCACGCCGTTTCTACCTTTGTTCCTTCCTGAATACCAAAGTTTGAAACCTGTTCTCTCGATTTCCTTTGCTTTTTCACCAACCCACTTTGTCTCTTGAAGGTAAAGAATTTGAATCCTTCTCCTTACCATTATATCCATAATCTCCATGAGCTTGCTGGTCAAGGTACCAATATTCCAACTACCGAATCTCAGCATTCTTTGTGACACACTTCGATGACGAAGTGGTGGAACTAGCTTCTTTACTCGCATGCGTTCCTCATGCGAGAACCCTTGCTCATTTTGGACTACATCCGGGCAGGGATGTAGCGGAACTAACTTCTTTACTCGCATGCGTTCCTCATGCAAGAACCCTTGCTCATTTTGGACTACATCCGGGCGGCGATGTAGCGGAACTAACTTCTTTACTCGCATGCGTTCCTCATGCGAGAACCCTTGCTCATTTATCACTACACCCGGGCGTCGATGCAGCACGTTGCAAGTAGGGAATGCCCCAACAAAATCAGAGTATTTGCTAGAATCCATATTTAAATCCTATCCATCAACTAGGAAATTTTTAATCCTGGAAATGATTCTTTCTTAAGTATGTATGCAAGGATGGTGGCATTTTTTTTTTCATTTCTCTCTAGTTCTCTTATTCTTTGTTCTTTTCAGGTGTTCTTATAGAATCTTGGTTTTGTTCTTTAAAGGTTGTCTGAGGGCAGTCGTGATTGGAGTGCGTTGATTATGGTAGTGCTGAGTGTAGTATGTTGGGAGCATATAGTTGGAATAATCACACTCAATTCTGAAGAGGATTCTTTTCAATGGAGAATCCGGAACGGGGCTTTGATCGTATAATCTTTTTATTTTGGTTAATGTCCTTGTGCGCATGTGTCTGCCTTCTGGATGTTTCTATATCTTGTTCCTTTTAATGCTACATCACATGAGAACCTAACTTGGCATTTTCTAATTTCTTATTTAGAAGTTTATGTTGAAATCTTATGCTATGCATGTCACTCGTGTAGAAATCTTGTACCATACATTACAGATTTATTTGGATTATGATTGAAAATTAATACCATGTTCATTCATTGCGCTCCTGACACATGCTTTTATTTATCGTCCATGATATTTTGAAATGAAATTTCTCTAATTTTCCTGAGTTGGATCAGATTTTGCCGATGAAGCTTAATTTTCTTGCAACATCAAAAAAATAAAATCGAAATACCTTGTCAAAAGGAAGAATGTAATTTACCAAATGATAAGAGAAATTTCACCTTTGCCCTATTAGTTGTTACCCTTTCATGTTTCCAGATACTGCCATCAACTGAAAAAGCTTTTTTGTGGTCAGCTTATAGATGTATTCCTGGAGAAAAGGTTTCAAAAAAAGCAACACACCATTCGGCAAAGCCTACTGTTCGATTTCATATCTCTTGGATAAGATCTTAAAATGGTGCAAATGATTGGATTGATATCGACAAAATTAATGAGGATTCTCCTCCACATTCAGTTTTCTGGAACAAAATTAATCTAGCAGATAAGAAGAAAATAAAGCATTTCCTTTTGCAAGATTCTTGTCAATCATAGGTGCATATTATCCATTAATGATATTGCTTTTTTAATGAAGGAATCTTGACTTAGGACAGAAGTCTTTAGAACCATAAAGTTTCCATCCAAAACATCATTGAGTTACACTACATGAGTGCAAGTTTATCGTTCTCTAGTATTTTATTGACTAAAGATTGCGTTAATGGAAATGGAAAAAATTTGACAGTGCATTATTATATATTTTTCCAACTTGTTTCTACAATCTGTAATCCTAACTATATTTTTCAGTTGGTAGTTACGAAGTGCTGTTTTAAAAGTGGCTTAGATACTATCTGACTGAAGATAACTTGAATGTTTGTGCCTTCTGAAGGGACAAGGTTCTGCTGGTCTTGGTGAAATCCATGAAAAATCCCAGAAGTGCTCTGTGCAAGACATCGATTATGGCTTCCATTGATATTTTAGGTTCTTTTGGGCATGCCTTACCCCCTGTCAATGTAGAAGAAGCAGCTGCTTTTGATCAGTTGGTACATCACACCCTCCTAACGTTAAAAAACCTCTAGAGTTAACTCAAATTCGAATGTGGTTGTATCTCCATCTTTTTGTTTGTTCTTGCTTCTCTCTCTTGTACTTGTAACCTTAAAACTTTTATTTGCATGCTCTCACAGCTTCTGCAGCTTCTGATAAAAGCATCTCAAGATAAGAAGTTCGTCTGCGAGGAAGCTGAGAAGGCACTTCACAAGATGGCACGTTGTGCAGTTCCCATTCCTTTGCTGGGAAAGCTACAAAGCCATGTTAAGCACACAAATCTCCGGGTCAGAGCAAAAGCTGCGGTGACCATTTCTACTTGTGTATCCAAGATGGTGTGTACTTGATTATGTCACATTGGATTTTCTCTCAACATTGATTATGTATCCAAGATTGCCTTGTGTGCCTCTTGAAGTCTCAATATTGTTATTATTACTATTATTATTTTTTGCTTTCAGGGGCACACTATCATGAAAGAGTTTGGCCTAGTGACCCTCCTTCAGATTGCAGCACAGTTGTTAAATGATAGGTTACCGGAAGCACGAGAATCGGCACGTAGCATAGCGAATGAAGTACATGAAGCCTTTGCCAGTTCTGAGGGTGAGGATGGATTAGAAGAAGACGATGCTCAACGTTCATCTTGTGTCTTGGAAAATTGGCAAAGCTTCTGCCTGTCAAACTTGCCCCCCATTTCAGCTCATTCCATTGTGAAGATAACTTCACAGCAGTAAAATAGGATTAGGGGCTTAAGAGTAGAGTAGAGATCCTTCTAGATGTTATGACAAATTTGTAAGAGTGGATTATGCGAGTCTGTTTCCCAACCAACTAGTAAGTAAATAAACAACTTCAGATTTCTTAAGAAATTCAGGTGCTTCAGTGCATCTCTCCGTTGATATAGAAATATAAAATAGTAACACTCCTGGGAAATTGATTTTAATTTCTTCATGTGGGGATGCCAAGAGAACTAAAACAGGCTGATCTATTTTGCTCTTGATGTTGATGATTCCCCCTTTAGCTTAATTAAGGCTTTTGAGAAATCTGTGGACTCGTGAAATCAAGGATGGTTGGTTTTTATCAACATCTCTGGGGCTGTTCAAAAGTCTTGTGGTCTTCAAGATTACTGGCGGAAGTCTCCAGTTCTACGACGACCTGGGATGCTAATTAGTTGTGTAATAATTTCCAAACGCAGAAATCATCCACGATCTTACATGCCATATGGTTTTCTCTTATGTACTAAGTGGATCCATGAAGAGGCTGCATACGTGTTTCTTCATTTCAAATTGAATATGCCGAGAGGCCATCAAACCATCTGACAGAACGTGGAGGCCAAGTGGCTTAATCATTGGTAGCTATCTTTGTTAATTAGTGGATGCTTGTCTCTTGTATGGATAAACCGTGGTGAGAGTTGAAGCATATAGTAATGGTGATATCTATATTAAGGGCATCAGTTATGCATGCACTTCTTCTGAAAAGCACACAATTCCTATATAGGAGTTTAGCTACTTATTTACTTGTATTTCATGATAGCCCATGTTATTGAGGAAGCAAACAAAGGCAAATTTCCCCTTGCTGCTTGTACACCTCAATTATGACTGCCATATATTTTTAATGCAACTGGCACATGATGCTACAATATGCATCCTCTCATCTAGGCCTGAGGAAGCGCATTGACAGCATTAGCTATTTTAGGAGTGGGGGTCGAACTTGCATTAATTGCCTAATTGGATCCTTTGCCAAATTCAGGGACATCAACCCATTTATGTTTCGATTGAGTTCAAGGGTTTTGTGAACTACATATACCAAATCGCATCTATCCCAGCCCTTTGGTTTTTTCTTCTCTTTTCTTTTTGTCTTTCAATAAGCTTCTTTCGAGAAAATAAGAAATGAGGCTCAGCAAAAGAGCCTGGAAAACTGATGAAAGAAGAGCAAGAAAAAATGACCAGATTGGCCAAAAGGATCAAATGAAGAAGTGATAATTAGACTCCCCTTGAGGTGTTGAATACACCATGGAATATGGTTTCCTGTGGTAGCCAAGATTTTACTTCAGATTACACCTCTTTCGCAAATTTTTGGGGAATTATTTTGTACTTTGGCCATGTTTTTTGACCCCATAATTAATTAAACTTAAGTGGCGGGATAACCACCCTTTCACTAAAAAAAAAAAAAAGAAAGGAAGAAAGAAAAGACATTTTACTCCTGATTATTACTGTTAGCAAATATATAATAATACCCCACAACAAAAGGTAATAACAGAAACCAAGAACAGATTCAACTTGACATTAACAATTATACTCCATAAGGTTCCCCCCTAGCTTACATGCATTCCCAGCCACACACTGGGTTGGGAATTTTCACTTCAGCCCCTCCAACGCATTGTATGTATTGCATAAAATAACCTTTTTGATAGGGGCCTCGAGGTAGAAATATTGGGGATATGCTGCTTGAGTATATATCATGATAATTTAATTAACCATGGAACATATAATTTAATAGAGTTCAAATTTAAAGCAGGTACTTCTTGCTTTCTTGAGCAAGTCAGCACATACATCAGACACAGATAGGCTCACAAGCTACTAAAATACATCAACTACTGACATACATACATAATTAAGATGAACATGCATGCAAACCTACAATATATATATATATATATATATATATATATATATATATATATATATATATATATATATATATGATGGCGACTCCTACAGGTTATAACTTGGCATCAGACTAATCCTTCGAATGAGAAAGCATCCCTATCATGGATTTGAGCACCTTCACCTTCATCTCCAAGCGCGCGACATACCCCACCGTGTCTACGACGAGCCCCTCGAGGCCCTTGAGCTCCCCCGTGGGAACAAGTTGCCGAAGCTCTTGCACCCTCCTCTGCATAAAACCATTAACAGTCACCCTCCTCCTCCTCCTCCTCCTCCTCTCTCTACCTGAGCCTTCTTTTCCCTGGTTTTGCCTGAGGGTGCACATTTCGAGAGCTTCGAGCGAACGCGCCACCTCTTGGGAGTTGCGCAAGCACTTGGAATCCATGGCAAGGAGAAGGGAGTGCACGAGAGCAGCTCATCGTGAGGGAGGGGATGCCATGGTGTTTATATATATAGACGCATGCACGTTGCACCTCCCAATGATGCCAACAAAAATAAATTGCTTAGGAAGGGTTTTGGTGGAATCTACTTGCGGAAGAGACCTTGAGCTTTGGTCCAGTTACTATTTAATCACTAAGTCCGGTTCTTTCACCAGTTTGAATTACATCTACTGAATGTGGAGTCAAAAAGATATACATGAACACCCTTTTAATTAGGAAAATTTATTTGGCACTCCCAACAAGGAATGACCTCTATAATAGCCACATGTCGCACATGCATGACTGAGCTAAGCATCAATTTGCGAAGTTTAAGGTTTAAGGATTTATTGGTAGAAAGAGAAGAAGACCCACAAAAAGAAATTAATCGTTAAATTTAATTGTATAATGTGTAGATTGTTCACCAAGAACTTTGCATATCTCCTTGATTGAGTGGACAAAAGAAACCAACTCTGGTAAGTTGCTGCTGGGGGACTACATGTAGACATATCGACTACTTGACTAGGTAATATATGTGTGTATGTATAGTATGTGGAATGACAACTACTCTATTATCTTGAGTTCATTGCAACTAATATTTTAACTCTTCACTTAGCCCTTCCTATGTGGATGACCCATAAAGGACATTGAAGGTGCATTGATGACAAGATACTAAGGGTGAACTGCTGACTTAGTTTGGTTCATGACTTGCCACCAAGAGGCTATAACTCTAGCTTCATGCGGTTTGGTATGAGGTTTGAAGGGAGTTAGACAATGGAGGCAAAGAGAATTGATTATTGAGTTTATGCCTTGAATAAATGGCACTATGTCATGTGAGTGATGTAGCTCTCTTGATTCACTATATTTGGGTATGAGGTTACGAGAGAGGATTACACTGGAGCAGGGATGGGTGAATAGTGCGATAAAATAGAATTGACAAACAAATAGAAAGATGTCAATAACAAGAAAACATTCACCATAAAGGACAATATAATTTTTAAGTGGAAACCCAATATGGGTAAAAATCACTACCTAAGTCACATCGATTTAGGATTTCCTGATCAATTGAATCAATCAAATTCAGTAACATACCACTTAAACGAGGGTGACACAACCTCAATTACAATTATGCTATTTTAAATTGAAGATAGTGTATCTCAAGACCTCTCTTCTACACGAAGAGAATTTTGTCTCCAATGGAGACAAGAATGTGCAAGCTGGATACCCAAACAAAAATGAAATGAAAT
The DNA here is from genome assembly GCA_037157565.1 of Thalassia testudinum. NCBI lineage: Eukaryota > Viridiplantae > Streptophyta > Magnoliopsida > Alismatales > Hydrocharitaceae > Thalassia > Thalassia testudinum. Next base: position 139,446,931 of record JAZHRO010000073.1, read on the forward strand.
ATAAATAACCTATTGAACCTAAATAATAAATTAAATAAGTAGCTTTTATAGGATAAGAGACTTCCCTAAGGTGGAAGTGGGTCGAAATTGAAGCGCAAAGTATCGGTGCTTTCAGAGAGTACTTAAGTAGCTTGGAGAGTAACTTGGACAAAGTTTAACTTTGATCTTCTCTCTAATTGAAGGTGGTAGGAAGAATTAGGCACTCAATGGTGTTTCTTCTTGTTTCTCACTTCTCTTATATGTGTGTTAGTGTGGGAGTGTCTTGGGATATACATTGAGGTCTTAGGAACACTCTTGATGTGTAGGAACAAGAGATATGCTCGTTGAAAGATTTTGGGAAATCGAGTAGACTCATCAGTCAGTTATAATCGGTCGATGCCTAACTTAACTGAGTTAGTTGACTAATAGATATTTTTGGTGAACTCCTTTCAACAAGGTTTAAGTGCCAAGATCAGCTTTCACTAGTTGGATGGTCCTTGGTTGTCTGGTCGTGTAGTGGTTGGACGATGCCTGGTCGTCTGGCTATTGAAGTGTTTTTAGGTCTTAAATCCCTAGACTTGGATATTTGTGCTCATAGGTCGTCAAATAAATAGTAGCATGCCTTACTATGGGAGTGGATGGTCCTTAGATGATGGTTGGACATTTGACTAGAATATCTACCTAGGGCAATTAGCCAAGTGATTAGGGTATTAATTAGGCATAAGTTCCAAGGAATATAAACATTGAATAGCCAACATTCATTAATTTGGTCGATCGTTGGTTGATGCCCTATGTAGGCATTGGTTGGCAGGTTAGGAAATTAGACATCTGGCTACTATGTTGTTGGTTAGCGCACAGGGAAATTGGATGGCACCCTACATTAGGTTTTGGTCATTTTGAAGTCTTTAAGGAGTGGGTTAGGTTTTTAAGGCTACCTAATGGTTATGTAGGTTGTTTAACATCATTTTAGAGCTCTTTAACACATATGTAAGGAAAGAGAGAGGAAAACAAAATATTCATCAATTACAACACAATAAATCTAATCCTATTCTTCTTCTCTTTAAGTCTTCCTCTTGTTTGCTCCTTGATGCTTTTCTTTATGAGTTCCTTCATCCTTCCATTGACATCCTTTATGTAGCTTGAGCTTCTACTCCATCTGTGGATTCCCTACTAGGAGGGGGTGATGTAATAAATTGTGGAAATATAATATAAAACAATCTCACAAAATTCAATTGCACAAGATACATAATTATTTTTAGGTGGAAACCTAAACCGGGTGAAAACCACCACCTAACCCTCTCGAGTTAGGATTTTCCGATCAACCAAGTTGATCAAATCCACTAAACGAATCACTTAAACGAGGGTGATTCAACCTCAGTTACAACCACGCTACTTTATACGAGGGAAGTGTACCTCAAACCCCTTCTCTTCACGAGAAGGATTTTGTCTCACGAAAGAGACGGGAATTCGCAAAGCGAATACCCAACCAAAGAACAAAGATAAATAACAACAATTCTATAGAGCCAACAAAGATTTAAACCTATCTTTTATAGGAATTAGGAAACTCCCCTTTGATGGAAGTATGTCGAATCGATGACGCGAGTGCGTGAGCTACACGACGGCGCAACGTCGCTCTCGTGAACTACGGCGGGAGAGCGGGTGCGCAAAGGCTTGATGCTCTCAAGATGAAGAACTTGAGCTTGGAGAGTAAGAGCTTTTCTAGGACACAAAAGAGTAAAAAGTATGTTACTTGGGTGTGTCTTGGTGTTTTTTGAGTGGCAAAGGCTCCCCTCCATTTATAGAGGCCTTAGGAAGGCTTTGTAAGGCTTTGGAAAGCTTCCATAGCCGTTGGGTGCAAAGCCCAAGAGAATCAGGCTGAAATCAGGAATAATGATTGTATTGACAGGGTTATCAGACGTCTGATCCTGGCATCAGACGTTTGGAAGATCAGTTTAAGACGTCTGGGAACAAAGTCAGACGTCTGATTTTAGGCGGATTTCTTCCTGACTTGAATCAGATCTAAATAAGGTTCTAGTGCAAGTCCATCAGACGACACATAGGACGTCTGGCACTATGTCTAGACATCTGGAAACCTACTTTTCTGCGGGAATGGATTTCCAAGAGAGTGCAACGGCTAGAAAATATCTGAGAAGAGATTTTCGGGTCAGAGGAGGTAAAACAGTCATTTATCAGACGTCTGGAAAGGCTTAAGGACGTATGATAAGGCTCTAACGGTCATATCCTCAAGTGTTTGGTAAGGAAGCCAACGGTCCACTAATTGGACGTCTGGTCTAAGGTCTGGACGTCTGATTTCATCAGACAGAGCTAACTAAGTCCAGCCTAAATGTTATCAGACTTTTGAATCAAAAGTCAGACGTCTTAAAACATATTATTAGACGTTTGATTTTGGAATTAGACGTCTGAAAAAGCTGTTTGAACCCTATATTGGTTTTCTAAGTTCTCCACAGAAAACCTAAGTATCCTAAGGTTATGCAGGTGTTCCTAGGACTATTATTAGGGTACTTTGAGGCTCTTTAACATGATGTTCTAAGGAACAAAAAGAGTAAGGAAATAAAGACAAAAGTACATGAAAGAAATCAACAGAATTCTATCCTATTCCTCTTGTCCTTCCATCTTCAATCTATCGCTCCTCGTGAATCTCCTCTGTTCTCCATCAAGCTCCTCCAATCCATCCTGGATGCGAGCTCGAACTCCGTCTAATCACGTCTCCATTTGCAATTGATCTGAAATCTAAGACTCCACGTGCAAATGTTAAATGACACGTGTTTTGTTATCATCAAAACAAACGATCGTGATGCTCTAGCACCAACAATCTCCCCCTTTTTGATGATGACAAAACCATAAATAATAATGTAAAAAAAATCCTCCCCCTTTTTGACATTATCAAGAAGGTTTGATTGATTTTAAATTTCCTATAACTCCCCCTTAAAACATGCTCTTCTATGAATTTCTTTTAACAAAAGTGATATCCTCCCCCTTTTTGTAACAATAAGATAGCTGTTTTTCTTCTTTCCCTTATTAAAGGAAATTTAGCAGACATCTCCCCCTCAAAAATTAATAATTAGCTTATAAAATTTTTTCCCATCTAAATGCTTATGATAAAAAGATAGGATAAAGAATTTTTACCTCACCTACCATGGCCAATAAAATGGCCCAAATGGTGGTGGTGGATGCCACATTGGATGGGGCTCCCATCCATAGCTTGGGGGCCCGGGCATTGGCGCCGGTCTCCAGTCTGGTGGTCGACGTGCGGTGGGTCCATCGTTTGTTCGCCATCTTGTCGGTCTTCTCGTTCTCCTCCTTGGTCTACTCCTTGGTTCTCCCAACTCGAGTTGACTAGCCTTGAGCTTGTAGGTCCAGTCCTTCGTGTTATAGTTATCCCTGAAACCTACAAAACAAGATTCTAATTCTTTCTTCAGTATCCAAGTGAGCTTGGATCCGGATCTGTTAGCGGGTCTCCTTGACGGAGATCCTTTCTCAACCTTAAGGCTATAAAAATTATCTACTTTGTTGATTAATTTGTTGGAGTTTTCCCTAAAATATGCAATTTCTTTTTCTATAATATACATCTTAGTCTTTAAATAAGAAATTTCTAATTTTAAACTATCATTTTCTTCAATCAATTTAGTATTTTCATTGATTAAATTTTTATTTTCTAATAATAGATTATTATCCTTAGGACTAGAGCTACTTTTTAGGTCCTTAAGTTTTATTTCTAACCTATCATTTTCAGATTTATGAAAGCTAAGGTTCTTTTTAATGCTTTTGTTTTCTATTCTTAATGATTTACTAACAACAAATAGTTCGTTAAAAGCTTCTTGTAAATCGAAATTTACCTCGTTGTCTGAGTCGCTTCCGCTTTCGTTGTCGCTATCACTTCCTTTGGCCATGAAACCAAAGCAAGCGGTTTCTTCTTCTATAGATTTTTCTTCTTCCTCCAAGCTCAAATCGTCCCAAGTGGCTTGGAATGCCTTCTTCTTAGACTTCTCCTTTTTGAGAAGAGGGCATTCTGGTCGCAGATGCCCTTTCTCGTTACAGTGGTAGCAACGTCTCGGGTTTTCCTTCTTCTCCTTTTTCTCTTTATTTGATTCCCTACAAAACTTGGAAATTTTCTTAAGTAAAATTTTAAGGTCTTCATCGTCGGAACTTACCTCGCTATCCGATGCGTCTCTGAAGGTAGGAGAGTCTTCTTCGGTTTAGGCTCCAGTGTATCCTTCTTCTTCTGCTTCAACTTTGTCTCGTAGGCCATTAGATTGCCTAGGAGATCTTCCCTGTTGAGCTCCTCCATTTCTTTTACCTTCTCGATGGCGGTGACTTTCTGTTCCTACTCCGGTCTGAGGGAACGAAGAAGCTTCCCTTAAAGCTCCCCCTTGATGAAAGTCTTCCCTAAAGCTTTCAAATTATTTACAATGAGAGTGAACCTAGTGTTCATCTCACTTAAAGATGTGGTAGGCTTCATAGAAAAATATTCAAATTCTTGAGAAAGTAAATTTATTTTAGAAGTTTTTACCTTAGAGGTACCTTCGTGAGTTACCTTAAGTGTGTGCCAAATCTCGTATGCGGTGGCGCATTGCGAGATTCTGTTGAACTCCTCTGGGCTGAGCGCGCAATAAAGAGCGTTCATGGTCTTCTCATTCAAAGAGAGCTTACAAATTTGTTGTTGCGAGTAGCCTCCCACGGGTTTCTCTGGGATTTCAAATGGCGTCTCGCACCTGGTCCAAATCGTGAAGTCACTGGCTTGAAGCCAAGTCTTCATCCGCAGCTTCTAGTAGGGGTAGTTGCTCCCGTCGAAGAATGGCGGACGGGTCATGGACTGCCCTCAGAGATTCGGATTGCGGAACTGCTCTCCTCCATGATCTTCTTGTCGGGTGTTACTCCGATCTCGCAAGAACCTGCTCTGATACCAATTGTAGATTCCCTACTAGGAGGGGGTGACGTAATAAATTGCGGAAATATAATGTAAAACAATCTCACAAAATAAATAATGACACAATGTACACAATTATTTTTAGGTGGAAACCCAAACCGGGTGAAAACCACCACCTAACCCTCTCGAGTTAGAATTTTCCGATCAACCAAGTTGATCAAATCCACTAATCGAATCACTTAAACGAGAGTGATTCAACCTCAATTACAACCACGCTACTTTATACGAGGATAGCGTACCTCAAACCCTTCTCTTCACGAGAAGGATTTTGTCCTACAAAGGAGATGGGAATTCGCAAAGTGAATACCCAACCAAATAATAAAGTAAAATAACAACAATCCTATAGAGCCAACAAAGTAATTTTTTAACCTAAGATTCTATAGGAATTAAGATGCTTCCCTTTGCAAGGAGTGCGTCGAATCGATGACGCAGGTGCGTGAGCTACACAACGGCGTAACGTCGCTCTCGTGAACTACGGCGGGAGAGCGGGTGCGCAAAGGCTTGATGCTCTCAAGATGAAGAACTTGAGCTTGGAGAGCAAAAGCTTTTCTAGGACACAAAAGAGTAGAAAGTATGTTGCTTGGGTGTGTCTTGGTATTTTTTGAGTGGCAAAGGCTCCCCTCTATTTATAGAGGCCTTAGGAAGGCTTTGGAAGGCTTTGGAAAGCTTCCATAGCCGTTGGGTGCAAAGCCCAAGAGAATCAGGCTGAAATCAGGAACAATGATTGCACTGACAGGGTTATCAGATGTCTGATCCTGACATTAGACGTCTGGAACATCAATTTAAGACGTCTGGGAACAAAGTCAGACGTCTGATTTTAGGTGGGTTTCTTTCTGACTTGAATCAGATCTAAACAGGGTTCTAGTGCAAGTCTATTAAACGACACATAGGACGTCTGGCACTATGTCTGGACGTCTGGAAACCTACTTTTCTGCGGGAATGGATTTCCAAGAGAGTGCAACGGCTAGAAAATCTCTGAGAAGAGATTTTTGGGTCAGAGGAGGTAAAACGGTCATTTATCAGACGTCTGGAATGGCTTAAGGACGTCTGATAAGGCTCTAACGGTCATATCCTCAAATGTTTGGTAAGGAAGCCAATGGTCCACTAATTGGACGTCTGGTAAAAACATCAGACGTCTGGTCTAAGGTCTGGACGTCTGATTTCATCAGACAGAGCTAACTAAGTCCATCCTAAATGTTATCAGACATCTTAAAACATATTATCAGACGTCTGATTTTGGAATTAGACGTCTGAAAAAGCTGTTTGAACCCTATATTGGTTTTCTAAGTTCTCCATAGAAAACCTAAGTGTCCTAAGGTTGTGCAGGTGTTCTTAGGACTACTATTAGGGTACTTTGAGGCTCTTTAACATGATGTTCTAAGGAACAAAAAGAGCAAGGAAATAAAGATAAAAGTACATGAAAGAAATAAACAGAATTCTATCATATTCTTCTTGTCCTTCCATCTTCAATCTATCGCTCCTCGCGAATCTCCTTTATTCTCCATCAAGCTCCTCCAATCATCCTGGATGCGAGCTCGAACTCCATCTAATCACGTCTCCATTTGCAATTGACCTGAAATCTAAGACTCCAAGTGCAAATGTTAAATGACACGTGTTTTGTTATCATCAAAACTAAGGATCATCGAGTGTGGGCACCAATAGATCGTTCGGCCAAATTCTCTAGAATTGAATGCTTAGGGTCAAATTTGGTGCCTAGGATCATATTAAATGCAAGGAGTTAATGCTAGTGGGATCAAATTGAGTGCCTCTCATGGGAGCTCAATTGACCTTATTTATTCAATCGCCACACCATCTGCTAAGCTAGCATAGGCTACATTTCTCGATTTCTGAACCGTCAAGCATCTAAACCTAGCAGCACCTGGACTTAGCGATGTTTGGAACTAGCGGTGTCTAAACCTAGTCCCCCTTGGAGGGGATGGAGTTTAAACCCTATGTTTTGACAGGAATGATGCCCAAATCCTCCAATCAAGCTAATTAAAGGGAGTGGGCTAGAGTCCTGGTTTTTAAGAAGCGAGTCAAAGGACATTGTCATGATTCTCTTTTAGGGTTGCAAATATTCGACTATTTATTAATCTAATTTTCTTTTCGATTCATGTTGTATTACCAACTATAAATAGAATAAAAGCATGTACAAGAGGAAGACAAAAAATCGTTAAAAGTAAATACTTGTTGCTATTAGGATTTATTCCATTTTTTTTGCTACTTTTTCTCCGAAAAGGTAAGCAAAAACAAGGGTAAAATAAAGAATGAACAATTGTCAATAAGGAACCAACAAGAGAAATATAATGACAAGCACAACTTATTTAAGGCTAATCACTTTTCTAGCTTCATTTTTGTTCCTATATCCTATATTTTAAATTGGGTCTACTAAATCTCTAATTGATCACCTTAATGTAATTGGATACTACTTACTTTTTGATTTAGCCACTCTTTAGTTTCCAACTCTCTATTAAGTGCTAACAACTTAGTTAGCCTTTGGCTCCTAAGATTGACTACAGGTTAAGAGTACATGACTCAAGTAGATGACTCTAAGGGAAAAAATTGTATGCCTTTCAATGCACCAACTCTACACAAACAACTGTTCTATTTGGTACATTGCTAAATTTAAACCTACTTGTACTACAACTCTCTATGTTTATGCCTTAAAAGACAATCAATATTGTTCATGTGCTATACATCCAATTGCAATGTTCGAAATCATAGTCGCTTAAAAGGATCTTACAATGTGTGTCAATGTAGAGTATCCTCCATGGAAGAAGCCTAAAGACTATCGATATGCCACTTTGCTTGAAGTCTCTAAGGGATTGCCCCCTCTTACTAGCACCTTACTAAATCCCATTTAGTACTCATAGTTGAGGGTCATCACCTCTCCCAAGAAAACAACCCAAAAAGTGACTTATTTCCCCATTCTCATATTAGTGTTAGTATTTGTGTTGTGGCTTCTAATCAAAGTATGAAAATTTCCCTCCATCTATAAATAACCATTTTAGTGCCTAGGAATTGCACCTTAATCATGAGTCAAAAGTTTATACAAGGCCAAAGTTTTTATTTGAAATTTCCTGATTTCTTCTTTAAGGTCGTCATTACATAATATCTTCCCTTACTATAGTTGATTAGAACCTAGTCTGCTAGTTGACTATCATCCATTTTAATTGACTAGTCGGCACCATTTCATACAATTCTAAGGTTTCTAGCCTAAGGTTTTTCGTTCTATATTTTAGTTCATTCCCTTGAACCCAATCCTTGAATTTAGTGTCGATCTAATCAACTTTACAATATGTTAATATGCTAAACACAATTTAATTATTTGCTTAGTCTAAGTTCTCAAAGTTGATTCAAGTTTTTTTCTTCTATTTAACACATCTAGTTAAGTTTGTTATGCTTGACTATCACTCCGCCTTAAAGCCTTATTTATCTTTTACATTTAGTTCTAGTTGACTATGCATACAACCAGTTGACTAGGATAGTGAAAACAACATATCAATGGAGTTTCTAAACTTTATTCGCATTTGAATGATTTGTGTTTTGTCTCAAAATATAATGTAACCCTTTTTAGTTTCTTTCCTATCTTTCCAAACATCAATTCATTAAGAAAACATGGTAAATCTTATAAATTCTAAAATAGAAAAGGAAATAAGGTGATAAAGAAAAACACAAAGGAAAAGCTGTACTACACTAATCTAAGGTTGCAGAACTCTAGCTTAAGCTCCCTAAAGTAGCTTAGACCCAAGTCAACTTTGACAGAATCTTTGAACTACTTGAAACAGAATCTTCTAATCTCTGCTTATATGTTCCATGAAAAATAAAATTTAGAAGGTCGTAGTTCCTCACATAACTTTCTTTTCATCAATCTATCACTTTCATCCTAAATTTCTCACCGTTCTTAATTTGTCTCATCTAGATGTAATTCAAGTGTGGGAAATCTCTTTGCACTTGGTAGAATTCTCCATTGAAGCTAGCTATAAGTTGCTAATAGTTGGGCATTCATAAGTTTGAAAAATGAGGGAGCCCATCTTAGGATTGGAATTGACTTCTAATGAGAATAGCAAGCTACTTCTCCAATAAAAACTTAAAATTTACATAGAAACTTAGGGTTTCTACAACATAGGTTAAGAACCAACCTAAGCATGACTAGATAAGTTGGTTAGCATAGTTGAGTATGCTATAAGAATCTTGAGAGTGGGATTCTAAATGGTAGAGCAAGTATTAAACCTAAGAGGCAATACGAGGGTGCCTATGGTTGATTACTAAGAGAGTAGGAGCCAACTACTCAATTCAAGAGAGCCTATTAGAGTTGAATCACAATAGATTCAAGTAAGATCTTGGCACAATTGAGTCTTGATTATTTGAATCTTGAACTAATAAGATCTAGGCACAATGTATTTGACACATCTCCTGAAATAGTAATAGACCCAAAATTAATAGGTTGCCTTCTGAGATGTACTTGGTAATGGATATATTATGAGAAAGAAGCCTATTCATTTGGTTCAATAGCATGAACTGAAGAACTCCAGGATAAAAGGTACTAGACAAGGATAAGGATGGGTAGGAATCATTGACACTTAATGTTGAGAATAAGACACCTAAAATCATTAACTGAAAGGTGTGGTTGCTTAGAAATAGCAACTATGCACTTGACAGGTGTGTGCAGGGGCAGCAGCTGCTGCCAGGTGTGTGCGAGGAGGAGGAGGTGCAGCGAGAGGGAGAAGAGGTAGAGCACGAGTGTGCGAGCTCGCCGGAGCAGCCAGGGCCGGGCGACGGGCAAGCAGCGGGAGCGTAGCACTACGGAGGTGCTGCTGTAGATCATGCAGCAGGCGAGCGCGGCGCGGCACGGCCGTGCGCAGCAGGCAGAGGGCGAGGAGGTCATGATTCTGGAAAATTTCCCAGAATTAGATGTATGGACCTACGTCCAGATGGAGGGAGATCCGGACATCTGAAAGGTACAATATTTCTTTTCCTTCTCCTTTCGCAGTTACAGTCATGCAGGCCATTCCGCCGAAGGATCTGTTTCTTTGCCGTACTAAGATCGATTGCGTACGCGTGCAGGGTTTGTTCTGGAAGGTGCAAGGGCACTCCCTCCCACACAAATCGGACATCTGGGCACAGCACCAGACGGTGGATAGGGTCTCCAGATGTCCAGAGTGATAGTCGGACATCTGGAACCAGGTCCATATGATTCAGCGGGATTCTGGACGTCTGAAAAATCGCGTAGAAATAAGGTATGACCTGAACCATCGTTTAAGATGTCTGGAAGATGTTCCAGACGTCTGATTTAGGGCAGACTGGTTGTTTTTGACCCGTTTAGGGTCCGTTTGAAGTCTGTTTTCCGCGTTTCAAATTTCGTTCCTCTACTTGTTTACAGTACTTGTATCTTGTTCTAAGTAGTTCCTTGTGTTTGATCCTTGTGTTAGGACCCCATTCCGTTGTGGCTCTGGGGGTTGCGGAGGTACGAGGATCTGCCGATCACGCCCCCAGTACTCCCGGTTTTGCAGGTAGAGTGGCTTCCTTTAATTATTTATCAACATTATGCACTTGTGAGATAATTGATAGATCCTAGGGTATGGCATGAATCCTAAGACTGAAAAACTAGATGGAATGATAGATCCTAGGGTATGGCATGAATCCTAAGACTGGAAAACTAGATTGAATGATAAATGCTAGGGTGTGGCATGAATCCTAGGAACAGAAACACCGAAACAAATGTCGTGAATATATGAATTGCAGTCCTGGAAAAGTAGAAAGAAAAATGATAATTGCCTGTAATTGGATAACAGTTGCTTGTTTATGAATGGATATTAACTGTTGAGAACATGGGCTATATGAAAATAAAGCTGAAATGATGGAACCTAAATTGTCTTAGTTAAAGAAATATGAGCATGAACCCTACAGGGAATTAGGAGTAGAGCTCCTGAGAGGTGAATGGAATGGAATTGGGAAAGTGAGCTAGCCCTTGAGTATGGAGTACCAAGGAGAGCGACTGTCCCCCCTATTTAGTGCAGAGAGGAGCTAGCCGCCCCAGGGACCTGGGGTTAGGTCTGGCCACTTTGTACCGACTTTTGGCCCTTGTGTACATAGTACCGGGGAGAGCTACTAGTGTAGGGAGAGCACTAGCCACCCTACGGGCCCTGGGGTTCTGCTAGCCTTCTTACGCCGACTTGTTAGGCCCACTGGGCAAACCAAGGTAGTCAGGTGAGGGTGCGCGGACTGTGAAGGGGCAAGTCTCCTGTTTGGTTACTGTGGAGGGGCTAGACCCCTGTTACTGAGAGGGCTCTGCCCTATACTGGTTCTGTGCTGTGCTTTGGGGCGCACCCATTGACGGAAATGACTGATCGCGTGCCAGTGCGGGGTAGCTACCCGTGAGTTTATCGCGAGTGCTGTAGTCACCGTTACATCTGTCAGTGACCTTGGGGTGGTTGACTGAGGGTAAGACCACCACGGGGGACTCTCCCAGCTAGGAGAGCATCCCGTGCTACTTCTACTTTTTGGAAAAGACTGCAATCAAGATCGTTCCCACGAGGAACATTCGAGATCAAGAGAAAGATCTGAGGAATAATTCAAGAATGAGTAAATAGAAAATAAAGAAAGAAATTGAAAATAATAGCTATTTGTCCACCATACTGTTTTCTTAGCTAGTTGGTTGCCACTCTACTTAGCGTTTCACTGATTTGTCACCTTTTCAGGACCAGGTGTTGAGCAGCCAGAGCCTGCGGCTGCAGAGGGTGCTGGGCCTAGTAGAGCTCAGTAGTTTTACTTGTGTTGTACCTACTGTACCGTTTCTTTAGTTGTAGTGAGTATTTTCTGTTACCACTGTACTCTTTTATTGTAAACATCATGTTTATGTACCTGTTTAATTTTCTACTGTTGTGGTGGTGTGTACTGTAGTAGTTCTTTTCTTTGCTGCTGTACTTTTGTTACTGCTAGTTATATGCATGGTGAATGTGGCTTATTTTACTGCTCTTTTGATTACTTTCTCGTTGGACAACTGGGTCTTGGGATCAGTCGAGTCGGTCCGATTCTCGTGTCTCATAAGTGTAACGACCCGGTTCCCGAGTCCCTACGAGACACGAGAACCGGACCGACTTGACTAATCCCAAGACCTAGTCGTCCAACGAGGAAGTAACCAAAAGACAGTAAAATAAACCACATTCAGCATGAATATAACTAACAGTAAGAAAGTACAGCAGTAAGGAAAGAAACTACTACAGTAGGTACCACCACAACAGTAAAACAACATTTATCATATAACAAGAACTGCAGATAAAGAAAGTACAGCGGAAACAAAAAAAAACTACTCACTAAAACAGAAACAAAAGAGGTACAAGGACTGTGGTAAACTCTACTGGACCCTACTTGGCCCAGCGTCCTCTGCAGCCGCCGACCCTGGCTGCTCAACACCTGGTCCTGAAAAAGGTAACGAGTGTAACACGTCAGCAAAACGTTGAGTAGAGTGGCAAACTAACTAAAGGCAACAGTAGAGTGTACAGTAGCTGTTATGTTCTATTACTTCCTTTATTCACATCTTTCAATTTTTCTCACTATTTCATTTATTTCTCAGATCCTTTACTTGATCTCGAATGTCCTCGTGGGAACGATCTTGATTGCAGTCTTTTCCAAAAGTAGAAGTAGCACGTGGTGCTCTCCTGGCCGGGAGAGTCCCCCGTGGTGATCCTACCCTCAGTCAACCACCCCAAGGTCACTGACAGACGTAACGGTGACTACGGCACGCGCGATAAATGCACAGGTAGCTAGCCCGCACTGGCACGCGGTCAGTCATTTCCGTTAACGGGTGCGCCCAAAGCACAGCACGGAACCAGGGCAGAGCCCTCTCAGTAATAGGGGTCCAACCCCTCCACAGTAACCAAACCGGGGCCTTGCCCCTCCACAGTCCGCGCACCCTCGCCTGACTACCCTGGTTTGCCCTAGTGGGCCTAACAAGTCGGTGAAGGAGGCTAGCAGAACCCCGGGGCCCGTGGGGTAGCTAGTACTCTCCTAACACTACTAGCTCTCCTCGGTACTACGTACACGAGGGCCAACAAGTCGGTACAGTGTGACCAGTCCTAACCCCCGGGTCCCTGGGGTGGCTAGCTCAGCTCTGCACTAAACAGGAGGACAGTCGCTCTCCTTGGTACTCCGTACTCAAGGGCCAGCTCACTTCCCCAATTCTATTCCATTCGCTTTCCAGGAGTTCTACTCCTACTTCCCCGTAGGGTTCCAGAACATCTTATGTCTTACTTTCCAGTTTCACGTTCTTACCAACCATGATCCCAATCATGTTTCTTTATTCATAACAGGCAGCTGTGAATCCAATTTACAGGCAGCTTCATATATTCCTTTCCATTTTTCCAAGACTGCATTATTATATATTCCACTAGTTTTTCCATCCTAGAATTCATGCCATATCCTAGGGTCTATCATACAATCTAGTTTTCCGGTCCTAGGATTCATGCAACACCTAGGAACTATCATTCCATATATTTCTCATTCCTAGGATTCATGCAATGTCCTAGGTTCTAGTTATGGTTCCATACTTTAACAAATTTTTATTAATACTTAAAGCCACTCTACCAGGTACAACGGGAGTAATGGGGGCGTGATCGGGAATCCCGCGTGCCTCCGCGACTCTCAAGACTGCAACCGAACGAGGTCCTATCACAAGGATCAAACACAAGGAGTGTCTCAAAACAGTGTATAGCTACTGTAGACGGGTAGAGGAATTAATTCTGAAACGAACGCAACTCGAATCGCGGAAAACGGAGCCCGAACGGGCCCTAAACGGGTCGAAAAAGACGATACTGTGCAAAATCAGACGTCTGGAACTCCTTCCAGACGTCTTAAACGGTGGATCAGAGAATTACCTGTTCAGCGTGGTTTCCCAGACGTCCAGAAGTCTGCGGGGACGTTTGTCCTATACCCCAGACGTCCGATGGTCCATACGGACGTCTGTAGGTCACTCCTGCCGTCTGGTACAACTTCCAGACGTCTGATTCGCAAAGGATGGCGAATCAGCGAACCTGCGCACAGCCAACTCCCCTCCCTCAGTACGGTCAATCGACAAGAAGGAAGAAGAAGGCGGAAAACTCACCTTTCAGACGTCTGTATGATCTTACAGACGTCGACCTTGACGTCTGGCTATCAACCCAGACGTCTGATTCTGGAAATTTTTCCAGAATCAGAACCCTGCTCGGCCTCCGCTCGCGACGCCGCCCGCGTCGCACCTCGTGCTCCTGCTGCTCAGACCGCAGCAGGTCCCTCTCCGCGTCGCTCCGCGCCCCCTGCGCCCTCCGCCAGCCGGCCAAGCCGCTCCGGCGAGCTCGCCCTCACGGCAGAGCTCCGCCCTCGCACGCCGCACCTCCGCGCTCACTGCGGCCGTCGCTGCCGCCCTCGCGTCCGCTCGCTCTCGCGCACAGGAAGGAGAAGAAGGAGGATACTGTGGAGACGGGAGGGGAGGCGTGGCCCTTTTAAGGCCGCGCGAGGAGGAGAGAGGAGGTGGCAGGCCGCCTGCAGCCGCAAAGAGAAAAAAGAGGGAATATGCGGTCTGCGCGCTCAGGCGCGCAGGCGACTCGCGTGTGTCGAAAATAACGGATTTCCAGACGTCTGTAAATGATCCCAGACGTCTTATCAGACGTCTGGTTGTTATCCCAGACGTCTAGTCCGACGTCTGGGCCACCTCCCAGACGTCTTAAAAGACGTCTGGGGCACACATTCGTTACAATAAGGATTCGGGAATCGGGTCGTAACAGATAGTTTTATAAGGTAGCTCGTTAAGACGTGCTTGCATTTGTTGCTGATGATGTTATGAGGGAATGTTCTCCTCTTGGAGGGAGGAGGGGATTCTTTAACAAGCTAATAGTACTTACTCTTATTTGAAAATGCACAGCATTGGTGTCATGAGACTATCATCTTATATCTTGTTGTAATTACATTTGTAGGTGGTTACTAAGATTTTGGTTGTAAAGTTCAAAATTATTCTTTCTATGGATGACGAGTAGAAATCAAGGTACTCTCATAAGAAATGGGCTATTTGGGCTCTTACTTCTTTACCATGAATTTCTTTAAGGACTTAGTAACAAAAGGTTCTCGGGTCTTATAGTCATCAAGCTAGACATATAGAAGGCCTATGACTATATTAACAGGGAATTGTTTGAGCATTTGGAACAACTAGGGTTTGCTTATAAATGATACGATGGATTTAGGAGTGTATTTATACTCCTTTTCCTCATTGTGAATGGGCCCTTGGAGGAGTCTTCTTAGTGGTGCTCCTGGTATGTATTGAGGGAAACCTTTTTCCCTATCATTGTTTACTGTTTATCTTAGTCATGGAGGGATTTATGGTATTGTTAAACTCTTGAGGTTCAATAGGCTAGATAAAGAAACACATATACTATCTCACCTACTTTTTGCCTATGATGCCATTGTGTTTGCTTAGACAAATTACAAATTGGTTTTATTAATTAAATGATTCGCCTCTTTTTCTCTCTATCTAGCCCTAGGTTAACTATAAAAATGAATAGGATTTTGTTTCTAGTATTAGCATCTCAAAGGGGTTGAATTGTTGGGATTTGGATATACTTCTAGGAGTAGTTTTTACGACCTGGTTCCCAAATCCCTACAAGACTCGAGACCGGCTCGCCTCGACTAATCCCAAGACCCAGTCGTCCAACAAGAAATAACCAAAAAGCAGGAAAGTAAATCACATTCACACATGCAATATAACTAAGCAGTAAAAATGTATAAAGCAGTAAAGGAAAGTAAAACTGTTGTTCCATTACATACCACCACAACAACAGAAACAATGGAAATGAAGGTAACAGTAACAACAACAGTAGCTAAAAGTTTGAAACTCACTACAACAATAAGGGGAACAATGAGAAAGTGCTGAAACTACGGCTGGGCTCGACTAGGCCCAGTACCCTTCGCAGCCGGAAGCTCGGGCTGCTCAACTCCTGGTCCTGAACAATGTTATGAAAAAGATAAAGTCAACGAATGTTGAGTAGAGTGGTATTTATACTATCTAAAATAGTAAAATCAACATGTTTAATTCTCTTTTCTATTTATTTTATTTTATGTGTATTTCTTATTCACCCATTTTTCTCAAATATCCAGATATTCTTGATCTAGCATGTTCCTCATGGGAACGATCTTGATTGCAGTCTTTTCTGAAAAGTAGAAGGTAAACGTGGTGCTCTCCTGGTCGGGAGAGTCCCCCGTGGTAGTCCTACACCCAATCAACCACCCCGAGGTCACTGTCAAGACATAGCGGTGACTACGGCACGCGTGATAAGCGCACGGGTAGCTACCCCGCATTGACACCCGATCAATCGTTTATGCTAGCGGGTACGCCCAAAGTACAACACGGAATGGTATAGGGCCTAGCCCTCTAAAAAACAAGGGTCTCGCCCCTCCACAGTCCGTGCACCCTCGTCTGACTACCCCGGTTTGCCCAGAGGGCCTAACAAGTCGGTGTAGGGTGGCTAGCTGAACCTCGGGTCCCGTGGGGTGGCTAACTCTCTCCCTACACTAGTAGCTCACCTCGGTACTGTGTACACAAGGGACAGGAGTCGATGTAGAGTGGTCAATCCTAACCCCGGGTCTCAACCCAAGGGCGGTTAGCTCCGCTCTACACGAAAAGGGGACAGTCGCTCTCCTTGGTACCACGTACTCAAGGACCAGCACACTTCCCGTCTACATTCCAGGTTTCCACTAACCACAGGAGTTCTACTCCTAATTCTCTGTAGGGTTCATACTCATATTTACCACATTTATTCTGATCCAGATTCCACTATTCATAATTCACTTCTCATTTATATGCAGGCAGCTCGTGTTTTCATAATTCAATACATGCCACTGGTGATTTCAGAGGCAATTGGTTATAAAATACATGCAGCTCGTATTCTAACAGGCAATTGCTAGTAGCTTATCTCAATTTAGCATATAAGTACCAAACGGTGCATTCATTTCTCTACCCTAAAGTTCATGCCACATCCTAAGGTTTCAGTTGGTTAATTCTACAACACGTGCTTATTTGAATATTATTAAAAGCATTAAACCACTCTACCAGACAATTCGAGAGTACTGGGAGCTCGAACTATAGACCCAGGCGTCTTTACGAGCCCCAAACACACAGCAAGTTGAAACCGTATACCAGGGAATACATCACAAAAGGAGGGTTCAGAACAATGTATAAAAGTTTCTAGTACATAGAGAAACTTGCAAGGAAACTATAGGTGCTTCGTTTGCATAAAACGGATCTCGATCGGACCCTAAACAGGTCAAAAATGTATCTACTGACCAAAATCAGACGTCTGGAAATAAGTCCAAACGTCTTAAAAAGTATAAGAACCTCACCTTAAGTCCCTGTGGTGTCCTCAGACGTCCAGGCGTCCTCTACGATCATCTGAAGGCAGTTCCAGATGTCGGACCACTCCTCCAATCGTCTAGAAGCACCTCCGGTCGTCTGGTGAGCTGATCAGACGTCTGAAAGTTCGTGGGAGAGCCTTCCACGCTCCTTCTCAAGGCTGCTCCTACGTACACAGTTGCAGCCCGCACATCAGGCCCGACAACCACTCTGTGGTGCTGCCTGCTTGGCCGAAATCGCGAAAAGAACGTACCTTCGAGATAAATGAGCTTTTAGATGTCTGGTTATAACTCCAGACGTCCAGATGCTCTGCCAACCATCTAGACTCCGCTCCAGATGTCTGATACTGGAAAATTTCCAATACTAGAACCTGCTACCAGCACTTTTTGCCGCGCACCTCCTCGTGCCACTGCAACTCCAGTGGCCGCAGGTGGTCAAGGATGCCTCCCTGGGATCTCTCCTCCTCTCGCACGCGCCGAGGTGGTCGTGCGAGCTCTACCGAGCTTCCACTGAAGCTCTCCGACCTCGGCCTCCCCCTCCTCCTCCCGCACTCTCCTCCTTCTTGCCCTCTCGCTCTCCCTCACTCGCCTCCTCTCGCCACTCTCGCTGTTCTGAAGGTGGAGATGGTGGTGTGTGGAGTGGAGAGGAGAGGAGGGGAGAGGGGCTTTTATAGATGCTAGGGGTTTAGGGTTCGGGCAAGGAGGAAAGGAGAGAGAGAGAGGAAAAAGAACGTTCTGCGCGTCGCCCGCGTGCAGAGCACAGCACGCGTACAAAAATTTCATTTTCAGACGTCCGGGAAAGGGTCCAGACATCTGACTGAGACTCCATACGTCTTAAAAGGCTAAAAGTGTGACGGGTCTTTACATCATAATAAACTTAAAAGAAGTTTCGTCCCCGAAACTTGAACTAGCTAGGGTGTGGAAAAAGGAACGTAAAATGCATAACAAACTTAAAGAGGATCGAAGTAGGTTCGAAAAGATGTACCCTCGAAAAGCTCTAGGTACCTCTCTCGCATCGCTGCCTCAAGCTCCCAGGTAGCCTCCTCGTACAGCTGGCTTCTCTATAGGACCTTCACCAGTGGTACCTGCTTCCGTCTCAGACTCTGGACGGCTCTGTCTAGTATCTACACTGGCCTCTCAGGGTAGGTCAGGTCGTCACCCACCTCGACACTCTCGTGGCTCAGAACGTGACTGGGATCGACGACATACTTCCTGAGGTTGAACACGTAGAACATGTCGTGCACTCCAGTAAGCTGGGGAGGAAAGGCAAGCTGGTAAGCAATGGGTCCTACCTGCTCCAGGACCTCAAAGGGCCCCACAAACCTCGGCACAAGCTTCCCTTTCACCCCAAAACACTGCAGGCCCTTCATGGGCGAAACGCGGAGAAAGACGTGATCCCCAACCTCGAACTGCACCTCTTACATTTTCGGTCAGCAGAATTCTTCTGCTTGCTCCTGACAGTGCGGAGTCGTCTGTGAATCTGCTCTATCACCTCCTGACCCTGCTGGATCAACCTGGGGCCAACCTCCCACTTGGTCCCCACCTCGACCCAACTCAAGAGTGTAGTACACCTCCGTCCGTACAGAGCCTCGTAAGGTGCCATGCTGATGCTTGAGTGGTAACTGTTATTATATGCAAACTCTGCCAGGGGCAAATGCTCCTCCCAGGAGCCTCTCCAGTCTAGTACACAGGTGCGCAAAAAGTCCTCAAGTGTCTATATGGTGCGCTCTGACTGTCCATCCATCTAGGGGTGGTACGCGGTGCTGAACCTCAACCATGTCCCCAAAACCTACTAAAACTCAGTCCAGAACTAGGAAGTAAATCAGGTATCCCTGTCGGATACAATCTAACACGAAACTCCGTGCAAGCGTACCACATCGTGAATGTACCTCTCTGCCAACTGTGCTAGTCCTAAGGTGACTTGGATTGATAGGAAACGCACCATCTTCGTCAACCTGTCTACTATCACCCAGACTGCGTTGTGCCCTCACTGGGTAACAGGTAGACCCACCACCAAGTCCATGGTGATGCTCTCCCACTTCCACTCTGGCACAAGAAGTGGCTGCAACGGCCCAGTAGGCCTCTGGTGCTCGGCCTTCACCTGCTGGCACACTAAACATTGCTGCACAAACTCACCAACATCTTGCTTCATCCCTCTCCACCAAAAGTTGCATCTCAGATCATGATACATCTTTGTGTTCTCGGGATGTATGGTGAACCTGGACCTGTGCGCCTCAGCCAGGAGCTCTCTCAACAACTCCTCGTCCTTAGGAACGCACAAGCGTCCCCTCATGCGTAGCACCTTGTCTGTAAAGGAAAAGTCTCCTGGGTCCCTTAACAGCACTCTGTCCCGCAGCGTCTGTAAGTACGGGTCTGTCATCTGTCCTGCGATGATGCAGTCTATTAGCTCTGGTCGCTTCTGCCGCGTCACTGTCACTGCCCCACCATACCCTTGTGACTCCCGGGGTCATCAGCTGCCCAACTCCTCCATGAGTCTCCAACTCTGCACCTGTAGACTGGCCAAGTGGGCAGGTGCCTTCCGACTCAAGGCGTCAGCAACCACATTGGCCTTCCATGGATGGTAGGAGATGCTGCAATCATAGTCCTTTAGGAGCTCTAACCAACGTCTGTCTCATGTTAAGCTCCTTCTGGTCAAACAAGTACCTGAGGCTCTTATGATCGATGAAAATCTTAAAAGTCTCACCGTAAAGATAGTGCCTCCATGTCTTCAGCGCGAAGTCAACAACTGCCAGCTCTAAGTCATGAGTAGGGTAGCTATGCTCATGGGGCTTCAGTTGCCGCGAAACGTAAGCGACAACGTGACCCCGCTACATGAACACACCCCCTAACCCCTGCAACGAAGCATCTGTGTACACCACAAAACCACCACTGCTGTCCGAGATGGTAAGCATAGGAGCTGAAGTCAGTCTCTCCTTCAACTCTTGAAAATATGCCTCACACTCATCTATCCAGGCAAAGGGCACGTCCTTCCGAGTCAGCTGGGTCATAGGACGCACAATCTGAGAGAATCCTCTGATAAACCGCCGATAGTAACCTGCCAGTCCCAAAAAGCTACGTATCTCTGTCACTGTACGTGATCTCTCCCCCAAGAGAATGGCCATAACCTTGGCTGGGTCCACAGCCAAACCATCCCCTGAGATCACATGGCCCAAGAAAGTCACCTGTCTCAACTAAAGCTTGCACTTACTGTACTTGGCATATAACCTGCGTTGCCTCAAAGTGTCCAGGATCATCCATAGATGCTGTCCGTGCTGCGCCTGATCCCACGAGTAAACGAGTACGTCGTCGATGAATACCACCATAAACTGATCCAAGTACGATCTGAAAACCCGGTTCATCAAATCCATAAAAGCAGTGGGGGCATTGGTCAACCCAAACGGCATGATCAAGAACTCGTAGTGCCATACCGGGTGTGGAAAGTGGTCTTGGAGACATTGGTCTCCCTGATCCTCAACTAGTGGTAGCCTGACCTCAGATCTATCTTGGAGAACATTGTGGCATCTCGCAACTGGTCAAAAAGGTCGTCAATCCTCGGTAGCGGATACTTGTTCTTTATGGTGACCCTATTCAGCTGTCGGTAGTCGACACAAAGTCGCAGGGTATCATCCTTCTTCTTCACAAACAACACAGGGGCTCCCCACGAGGACGCACAGGGCCTCACCACTTGAGCTCTCACAGCTCAAGTGGTGCCATCCGGTACAGTGCAGTAGAAATGGGGCTGGTCCCCGGTACCAATGAGATCTCAAACTCGATCTTACGCTTGGGCGGTAGTCCTGGCAGCTCCTCTGGAAACATGTCGAGGTACTCACAAACCACCGGAATACGCTGAAAGTCAGCCACGGGGCTAGGCTCTGCCACTAAACAGGCTAAAAGGCCTTCACACCCCTAGCTCAAAAGCCTCGCTGCCCGAAGCGTAGAGATGCATCTGAAACCTCTGTCCACCGGCTGTCCATGAAACTCAAAAGGAGGTAACTCCGGTATGGAGAAGACGATCTTCCTCCCGAAACAGTCCACTAGTGCGTAGTAGGCGGACAGCCAGTCCATCCCTAGAATCACGTCAAAATCCTCCATCGATGTCACAATCAGGTTAGTGGGGAGGCTGTGTCCCCCTATATTGACCTCACAGTCTGTGTAGACCTCCTCTGCTACAAACAACTGGCCACTTGGGCCTATGATCACAAATGGATCCTCTAACAGTACACTGTTCTGCCCCAATCTGATGGCAAAACTCACAGCAACAAAAGAATGTGTAACGCCAGAATAAAAAAGTACGTACACTAATCTGCCGGAAACGGTAACCATACCTGCCATTACTGAACCGGAAGCCCTGACGTCTCTATGTATCAGGGCATTGATACGCCCCTCAGTCCTCGGTGCAAACGAAGTAGCTACACTCTGGGTCGGGCGAGCAACCGTTAGTCGGTACCCTCCTCGTGACTGCTGCCCTTCCCCACGCGCCTGGGCACCACAACCACTAGCTCGGCCTCCAGCGCTCGGTGTGGGGAGCATCTGCTGTGCTCCAGCCCTAGACGGGCAGTCCCTCCTGATGTGGCCCGGCTGGCCACACCGGTAGCAGAGGGGAACATGACCTCTTCCCTCAGTAGGTCCCTGCTGACGGCTGGGCAGGAGTCCAGTGCTGGCAGCTGGCCCCTGTCTGGGGCCCTTAAAGGCCACTGATGCCCCCGCAAAACGAGACGGCTCTCCTGCGGGTGTCGCATGCCTCCTCTCTCGACGGCCTTGAGACTACTCTGGCTGATAGGGCCTCTTCCGTCCACTATTAGTGTTTTATGCAGCCGAGTTGGTCTCCTCGTAAGTCATGGCTGCCTCAACCACTCGTGAGAAGGTGGGTAGCCTCAAGGGTTTGACATACCCCCGAGTAACAGGTCAGAGCCCCTCAGTGAACCTTCATAGGTGCTTCTCCTCGATAGCCACAGCTGTTGAGGCAAAATGTGACAGCTCCAGGAAGCGTGTGCGATACACACTAATAGTCATTGTCCCCTCGCGGAGAGTGTGGAACTCCCGCCTCCTCCGATCCTGCCAAGTCTGCGGAAAGTACTGCTCGCAGAAGAGGGTCACGAACTGGTCCCACGTCGGCTCTCCCCTCTCCTGGCCTCTGACTGCCCTCCACTACCTGTGTGCCGCACTCTCTAACTGATACGTGGAAAAGGCCACGGGGCACTCAGCGGGAGGGCAAAGGGTGTCGAACACCTTCTCTATCTGCTCCAGCCAGTCTTTTGTCTCAGACGGTCCTCATCCCCCTTGAAGGAGGGGTGCTTCAGCTTCCAGAACTGGCTGAAAGGCTTGTGGTCAGCTGCAGTGGGGGAACGGGTACGCCTCCAGGCAAGGAGGGCTCGTGCTCGGAAGTGTCAAAGTGCGATGGGGGTGGTGGAGGACCACCCCTCCCCCTCCTACTTGTCCAGCGCTGCGGCGGTCTCTCTGTCCCACCGAGGACTCCCCCTCCACATCCTCAGGGAGAGGTGCCCGTGGAGGCTGGTGGAGCTCCTCTCGCAAAATATCTTTGATCAGCCGGGAGAGATCCTGGGCCTGAACACCCGGGAGAAGAGGTGGGTCAGCTTGTACCTCAGGCTTGGCATGTCCGCCCCTCCGACCTCGTCCACGGCCACGACCACGGCCTGCCTCGAGAACTCCTCGACGAGGCATCTCCTGCAAGGAGACGCGAAAGACAGAACAAAAGGGTCAACGATATCTAATTTCTTTGAAAAAGGACTCAGAACGGATATCAAGGCGATACATTGTAGTGGCTACCCTAATTACATGCACGTGAACAGTTATTCTCAAGCCAATTGGTTTATTTCTCGGGACAACCTTACTCTGAGACCATCTTGTTATAACCTAGTTTCCGGATTCCTATAGGACCCAAGACCAGCTCGCCTCGACTAATCCCAAGACCCAGTCGTCCAACAAGAAATAACAAAAAACAGGAAAGTAAACCACATTCACACATGCAATATAACTAAGCAGTAAAAATGTACAAAGCAGTAAAGGAAAGTAAAACTGCTGTTTCATTACATACCACCACAATAACAGAAACAACAGAAACGAAGGTAACAGTAACAATAACAGTAGCTAAAAGTATGAAACTCACTACAACAGTAAGGGGAACAACGAGAAAGTGCTAAAACTATAGCTGGGCTCGACTGGTCCCAGCACCCTCCGCAGCTGGAAGCTCGGGCTGCTCAACTCCTTGTCCTGAATAGTGTTATGAAAAGGACAGAGTCAGCGAACGCTGAGTAGAGTGATATCTATACTATTTAAAACAGTAAAACAAACATATTTAATTCTCGTTTCTATTTATTTTATTTTATGTGTATTCCTGTTCACCCATTTTTCTCAAATATCCAGATATTCTTGATCTAGCATACTCCTCATGGGAACGATCTTGATTGCAGTTTTCTCCAAAGAGTAGAAGGTACACGCGGTGCTCTCCTGGCTGGGAGAGTCCCCTGTGGTAGTCCTACACCCAGTCAACCACCACGAGGTCACTATCAAGACGTAGCAGTGACTACGACACGTGTGATAAGCACACGGGTAGCTACCCCTCACCGACACGCAGTCAGCCGTTTCCGCTAGTGGGTACGCCCAAAGTATAACATGAAACAGTATAGGGCCTAGCCCTCTCAGAAACAGGGGTCTTGCCCCTCAGAACCAAACAGAGGTCTCGCCCCTCCACAGTCCGCGCACCCTCGTCTGACTACCCCGGTTTGCCCAGAGGGCCTAACAAGTCAGTGTAGGGTGGCTAGTTGAACCCCGGGCCCCGTAGGGTGGCTAGCTCTCTCCCTACACTAGTAGCTCACCTCGGTACCGTGTACACGAGAGCCAACAGGAGTCAGTGTAGAGTGGCCAATCCTAACCCCGGGTCTCAACCCAAAGGCGGTTAGCTCCGCTCTACACGAAAGGGGGACAGTCGCTCTCCTTGGTACCACATACTCAAGGGCCAGTACGCTTCCCGTCTACATTCCAAGTTTCCACTAACCACAGGACTCTACTCCTAATTCCCCATAGGGTTCATACTCATATTCACCACATTTATTCCGATCCAGATTCCACCATTCACAATTCAATTCTCATTTATATATAGGCAGCTCGTGTGTTCATAATTCACTACATGCCACTGGTGATTTCACAGGCAATTGGTTATAAAAATACATGCATCTCGTATTCTAACAGGCAATCCACAATTATTTTTCAGGCAATTGCTAGTAGCTTATCTCAATTTAGCATATAAGTACCAAATGGTGTATTCATTTCTCTACCCTAAGGCTCATGCTACATCCTAAGGTTTCAGTCAGTTAATTCTACAACACATGCTTATTTGAATATTATTAAAAGCATTAAACCATTCTATCAAACAATTCAGAAGTACTGGGGGCTCGAACAGCAGACCCAGGCATCTCTGTGAGCCCCAAATATGTAGCAGGATGAAATCCTACACCAAGGAATACATCACAAAAGGAGGGTTCAGAACAGTGTATAAAGGTTTCTAGTACGTAGAGAAACTCGTAAGGAAACTACAGGTACTTCGTTGCGTAAAACAAATCCCGATCAGATCCCAAACGGGTCAAAAACGTGTCTACTGACCAAAATCAGTCATCTGGAAATAAGTTCAGACGTCTTAAAAAGTATAAGAACCTCACCTTAAGTCCCTACGGTGTCCTCAGACGTCCAGGCCTCCTCTGCGATCGTCTGAAGGTAGTTCCAGACGTCGCACCACTCCTCCGATCGTCTGGAAGCACCTCCAGTCGTCTGGTGAGTTGATCATACGTTCAAAGTGCGTAGGAGAGCGTTCCGCGCTCCTTCCCAGGGTTGTTCCTGCGTATGACAGTTGTAGCCTGCCCATTAGGCCCAACAACCACTCTGCGGTGCGGCGTGCATGGCCGTAACCGCGAAAAGAACGTACCTTCGCGATAAATGAGCTTTCAGACATCTGGTCTTAACTCCAGACGTCCAGATGCTACGCTAGCCACCTGGACTCCGCTCCAGATGTTTGATACTAGAAAATTTTCAGTACCAGAACCTGCTACCAGTGCTCTCCGCCGCGCACCTCCTCATGCCATCGCAACTCTAGTCGCTGCAGGTGGTCGAGGACGCCTCCCTAGGATCTCTCCTCCTCCCGCACGTGCCGCGGTGGCCATGCGAGCTCCGCCGAGCTTCCACCGAAGCTCTCTGACCTCGGCCTCCTCCTCCAGCACTCTCCTCCTTCTCACCCTCTTACTCTCCCTCGCTTGCCTCCTCTCGCTACTCTCGTAGCTTTGAAGGTGGAGATGGTGGTGTGTGGAGTGGAGAGGAGAGGAGGGGAGGGGGGCTTTTATAGATGCTGGGGGTTTAGGGTTTGGGTAGGAAGGAGGAAAGGAGAGAGAGGAAAAAGAACATTCTGCATGTCGCCTGCGTGTAGAGTGCAGAGTGCATACAAAAATTTCATTTTCAGACGTCTGGAAAAGGATCCAGACGTCTGAATAGACGTTTGACTGAGATTCCAGACGTCTTAAAAGGCTAAAAGTGTTATGGGTCTTTACAGTAGTGTTACCTTCTATGCATTCATGAGTTCCTTTATTTTTTGATACACGATGTTAATCTATGTTGCAATTGTTAAATGGCAGGATTATGAATTACATAAGATGGGGAGTGTTTAATTAATGAATTTAGTTGTGAGGGCTATTCTTAGATGTTGGCTTGCTTCCTTCTTGGTTCTTAATGCATTCTCCTCAAGATTATAAAATCGATGGTGAACTTCTTGTAGAATAGAGGGCCTCATCTTCTTGCTTGGGACGTTGTCACTTGTGTAAGAAGAACCTTGTGGTACTGGATCCTATTGGAATGATTTATGGGTTATACAATCTTTGGAGGGATACATCATTGCATTATGCTTGGACTCTACGGAAGTGGACATTGGTTGGTCACTCAAGCTAGAGAGGAAGAGAGGGGAGTAGTTGTAAATCCCTTTCTTTGGTATATGAGATAGCATACAATCTCAATGGTACAGTAGATCCAATACTTAGTTAAGTCTCATTCTAGAATCTTGTCATTAAGTGGTCATGCTATTTGCCATTAGGTATTGTTTTATGGATTTGAGGCATGTGTTTATTTGGTGCAAGTTTGAGGAGGAAAGATTTCAAAGAAGAGCTATCCACTAGAATCATTGTGTTAAGTATTTGGGCATGAGACCTATGACACATGAAGTCAAGAATCTAGGTAGCTGAACTTGGTACTTGAGTTCTCATCAAGTCTTCAGCTCGTCGACCTCTATTTCTGAAAAGAAGGTTTTGGGGGGCAATGCCACTAGGTTTAGTAAATCCAAAAGGAGAAAAATAGCATGCATCATCGTGAAAGGTGTCTTGATATGTGGGGTCCTTTTAGGGAGGAATTCTTATGTCCCGATCATCACAAGAAGAAAAAGGGAGCATGTGGATTAATACTAGATTTTACATCAAAAGGATGGGCTATAGCATATATTTTCCAACTAGTTGTCATAAAAATGTGATAGTGGATAATTGACCAATGCGTGCCGAGGGAAGATATTATTGTAATGGCAATGGATATCGACGACAAGCGAGGATACTAGTTGAGTAGTCAATTTAAGATATGGTATGCATGCTAATCACATACGTCATTGCACGTTCTCCTAAGTTCAAGCACATGCCTTCACATGACTCCTTCGTAGCTACTACCGTTGGTCTCTACCTTCCTTTGTCCACCAACCTACCATTTATCATCAAGTACACCCTGTATTATTCCTTCCCAATCGGTGGTTAAATTGTTTCCGTCCTAAGGTCTTACCTGTGAAGCACTTAATCTAAATGTTTCCTCATAGGTGTAGATAAATTATTTGCCTTAACTTTGTCTCTTTTTTGGTGGTCGCCTTGTAAGAGGAATGATGGGACCCAAACATAATTAATCCACGACTTCTACAACGCAAAGGCATCCCCGTCGTTTCCTTTCCCACATCAAAAAGGGGCCGTAATCAATGGATGTGTGCTCCCGTGTTTTGATAAAAGGGAGTGAGAAAAGGTGTGGAAGTAAGACTTTGATTTTTCATTTTTCTATTTGTAACACTCCCATGAAGGTATGAATCGACATCTTATTTCAGGAAATGATTGAAGTGAGAGGTGTTTGATTAGATGATTTGTAATGATCGGGGATGTGTGATGATTGATATGGTGGTATTATGTTAATAGGTGATATTTTAATATTATAATATGATGTGAGTATGTATATTATATTGGAATGGATGTATTTTAATATGTATATTGAAGTTGATGTAAAATGGATATGTTATGGGTGTGTATATTGGTGTTGATGTCATATTGGAAATAATATTGATGTGATGTGAGTGGGAAATTATGAAATTTTTTTAGAGAAATTCCTAACCCATTCTTATCTCACTTACAAACCCCTATCATACCTCATAACCTACTGTCAAAAGTAACATGAGGATATATTTGGTTCGAGGAATGAAATTTTGAGAAATTACACATAGAATTAGTATTTTGTGAAATAAATGGAGGAATAAGACACTTTAGATGTTTGGATACAACTTTAACCATGAGGAGGAATAAAAAATTGGTATTTCGTATTTGGAGGAAGGAGAAAGTGAAATACAATTATTATAAGAACTCTTCAGAATAACTTTACGTCAACATAACTAAACCTATTCCGATATTAACTTTCTTCCATATTTTTCCAACTCCAACGTGAAAGGTCATACTTTTTTCCCCTAAACAAATGGATCCTAATGATTCATATTTGCCATAAAACCTTTGGAGGAGAATCCTTTCCCGGGGCACTTGATTCCAGCTCAACGTTAAGATTCTTCCTAGAATAAGGAGGAGGGGGGAAGTCACATCTGTTTCGTCATCACAGGGAACAATGTGGGAGGATGTGTTGGCTGCTTGTCACTGCATTTGGGTGCAACATAGCTGAGGAGGCCACTCTTTCCTGTTGTGGGATAAGGCGATATGGCTGTCCCAAAGTGCCAATACACACCGTATGCAATGAAGAGGTCATCTTAATTCTATATATAGCAAGTTAATTATTGATCACTTACGTACGTTTCCCATCTCTATCATGTTTAATTATTGTCTTCTTGTAAGTTTTCTTCGCCTTAATTCATTTCCCATCATACAGAAATAAGCCACCGGTTTTAGTTCCTAGAAATTATTTCCATTGAAGAGATAGTATTCTCTGGCTTGTTCTTTTTGATATCTGTTGCACTTCCGACTATCTGTTACATCGAGAGGAAGTCTATCTCCCAACGTGGAGATATATTTCTTCCCCCATGTGTGGTATCCGCCATTAATTGATTTTGTGTAGAGTGGAATTGTTCTGTGCATGTATAGGGTATACCAAGGAGAAACTATATAGAAGTTTATGAGAACGGTAGAGGGAATATGAATACTAGTGCAAAGGAGGATAGTAGATAATTAGTTAGCAACCCACGCTTAGCTGCAAGGCCTTCCAGATGGAGGAACGGTGTCCGATGTAAACTCATTTCTTACCGATATAATCTCATTTTACAATCGATATTAAAAAAATTAAAGATATATAATTTTTGTTATATGTTGACCTCACCATCACTTGTAAAAGTCACCACAATTTTAAATTAAAATATATAAATATAAAATAATTTTATATCGATATAATCTCATTTTACATTATATAAAATGATTATGAAAATCTCTACCATCACTTTAAATCAAAATATACATGTATATCTCATTTTTTATCGATCATTTTACATCGATGTAATTTAATTTTATAACTACTATTTAATTTATAAAAAAAGTATAAGTTATGTTAATTATGTGTCAAATCTCACCTTACTTAAAAATACAATTATCATTTTAAATCAAAATAGATCGATGTAAAACTATCATGTGAGATCCACCGCATAACGGAATTTATATTTTTTTTATTATTTTACATCAGAGCGATCGGATGAGGGAGGATAGCGTGAACATAAAATAAGGTGACAAAATAGAGCAAAGTGTTTATAGCATTTACATCGACTGCCATCGCCAATGATGGCTTAGAACAATTAAGATAAGGAAAAAATAAAGTCACGATAAAGTTAACGGTGCCTATCCCACAGGGATTCAATGAGTTTATTGATCTAGATATAAGTAAGTGTTGCACTGATGTTCTCATTTACGTGAACAACTTAATCCATGCACTCTAGATACCAAGTCAAATAATGTATTAACTTTTTTTCCGATCCAATTCGCTAATCCTGTCAGTGCATTTCTAAGAAACGATGGCAATTTTTTGTCGATAAAATGAGAAAGTCAGTGAGCAACTTAAACAGTTACATGTTCAGGAGCTTTCATATTATACACAGATAGATAGTTTGCTACACTAATACTCCCCTTTGAATTCCAACTTGGAAAGAATTACGAGAAGACACCGTGAAGACCATATCAACTTGTTGATCCTCTATAATTAAATGAACCACAGGAAAAAAAAAAATCAAGTCAAGGAGATATTCTAAAGAATGTCTCAGATAATACATGTCAGCTGGAATTCTCCATACAGATGCTTCCTTACAAACGTCAAGGAAATGCTCTAATGAATGTATCTTGAATAGTATTTTCTTAATGGTTTTGAGTAGTACTTAAGGAACAATCCTTGATTAATATTATACGTCAGGTTGCTTTTTGACAAGGATATAATTTAATGACAATCCGTTAAAAAAGACGTCCTTAAACTAAGGTTAATTTAGATCCTTGACTCATATTCTTACGCAGCTCAGAAGTGCACGCCACATAAAATTACATAAAACTTAAGGGAATGGATAATGTGCAAAATATCTTATATTTTCTTGGCCATGAGAAGCATCGTTATATCTATTGATTCGCCCTGGAGTAGGTACTGCTCATGTGACTTTATTTTTTTATTTTCTTTGATTTTTGATGGCCAGCGGACTTCGATTGTTTTTTTCTCTTTTATTTTTTAACCTTTTACCTTTTCACCTTTTTTTTCTTTTATTTATTTTATTTTATTTTTCTTGAACACTAATTAACACATACTTTTATTTTAAATTTTATTTTTGACATCAGATTCTCATCTTTTATTTTTTATTAAAAATCAATATTGAATATATTTTTATGAAAAGATAAAATAATATATATATATATATATATATATAAAATTAGACATAAAATATACTCAAAATAATATTGAGTATATTAGATTCTTCGTAGGCAAATACACTCTTGGAATTAAATTATACGTAAAGCTAGGATTTGGTATATGATTATTTCAAAGGCAACATTCTTTTTGGCGTACTTAAGACATCGCTCTCCGCACCCTCTGATTTCTTTCAGGTCTCTCCAAAAAGATAACCACTCTATCAACCTTTCCAGGCTATCGAGGATATCCTTAGGTTTCTAAAAATAATGGATGCTTAGGAAAAGAAAGGGTGCCGAAGGCTCTTGACTCCAATTAGTTTAACTCATTTAGTGGGCTTGGTTATCCTTTGGAATAATATTTTTTTGAAAGTAAAAGGGTATGTGTAACTAACTACACGTAATAAATAGGATGCGAGTAGAAAAATATGTGACTTCTATTCATATCTTTATTAAACAAAAAAATTAAAATATACTGATTTAAAATTAAAATATATCAATAGAAAATTAAAATATAACAATTGAAAAGTAAATTGATTAGCTGAAAATTAAAATATATCAGTTGAAAATAATTTTCTACTAACTGAAAATGGAAACACACCAATATGTTTTGCCTTTTCATCGATGAAAAATGATTTTTCACTTGAAAAGTACTTTTTCACCTATGAAAATAATTTTTCACCTATGTAAATCGATTTTCACCGGTGAAAAATCAAAACATATCGCTTGAAAATTGCCATTTACAGTAGTCCACCACTATCTCTCACTTTGCACGTTGCAAAATATATTATAATATACATTTCTTTATTTTTCACTAATAAATATGTAGCTTATGGCCTACACCGTTGGATTACTTTGATCTAATGACCCATTTTCTCTTTCCAAATCCTCAATCTCACACCTGGAGAAATATACACTTGACTTCTTTCGCGCACCCCTACATAAGTCTGTTTCCCCTTCCACTACTCGCACCTCCTTCTCACCAATACATCTCTCGCCTCCACCACCCTCGCTCGCCCCCATGCCCCCCCCCCCCCTATTGTGCTCCTTCATGATGCCTCTGCCTCTTCCCCCCGTGCTATGCTCTTCCTTCTCCATTTGGATGGTTTCAACCTTCTCACCCTTGTGTTCTTCATCATCTGTGTTGCCTCCACCCATCTTCGCCAAATCGGGCCATTAAAGTAAACCTGCATCTCCCTGAAGTAGAACCACCACATGATCCCGACATTCTCGAGTCACTGCTGCTTCTCCCTCTTGCTTGTGGAGGTCAGTGTTCTTTCTCCCCACTTTGGTCAACATTAGTCCTAGAAGCTTTTCCTTTTTATCAATGTTTATGTCCAGATCTTTAGTTTTTGTTTTAAAAGAACCAACATAACTTATTCTATATCATTAGTTTTTATTTTTTTGAAATGTGTACCATTAGATTGCATCTCTATTCTTCTAACTAAATCACAAATCTAAAATCCTTAAAAATCTAAAATGTGAAACATGTGTCATTACAGAGAACCACTAGAAATCTGGAAAAAAAAATCACAAATCTTGCTTTATGACTTTAAAAATAATATTGTTCATGTGCTTGAAGAGAAAGTTGAAAAGTGTACTGATATGTTAAGTCAGGTTTTTTGAAGGTGTCATTTGTAATTGTACATTGCCTATAAAGCACAACTATTGTAATAGCAAGGGTATGAATTAGCTAGTATCAGTCAATTATTTCCACTCTTGATCACCTCATCTTCATTCTCTTCATTTCAATGATTCTAATCTACTATATCGACATGGTATCAGAGCATCAGATCCACCTTAATGATCTGTGATCCCTCATCATCTGCAACCTAGAGGAGATCATCAAGCTCCTTGCTACAGCAGATCATGGTTCCTACTCTCTAATTGTCTGTTCATCAGATTTAGCGATCAAGTGTTGATTTGATCAAGGTCAAATCAAATCCAACATACTTTGGAGAACCTGCAATGTAATGTCTCAAAATCCAAACTCCGAGTCATTTCAAAGTAGTTCAAGTCAATTTGGACCCAGAAACCCGATTGCGGTTTGGTGCTAGTGTCAGCACCTCCTTAAATTACAAAAAATCATGTATTTCAAGTCAACCCTTGGTCAAACATTATTAAAAGGGTGACATGTATGGTACCATTGGATTCCTCTCGTCGTAAAATTTTTGGCAATGCTTGTTTCATGCAATTCCGAGGTTATAACTCAAGTTATGGCCAAAATAAGTTAAAAAGGACCTAAATGTAAGGTGGATCCAACCCTAGGGGTATTATAGGGATTTCACACCACTAATCCTAATCCCAACAACCTTAAGGCTTATAAAAGGACCCCCTTGGGTCCTTTGGGTCATCATTAGCCTTTAAGCCTCTCAAATTATGAGAGAAAGAGAGGAGGAAAATCTTGGGTTTTCCTTTAAAAATTAAAATTTTTCTTTTCGAGGACCTGAGCGTAATTTTGCAAAATGTGAGCTTCTCGTAGCAAATTTTGCGGGGCCCGCGGTAGGAGAGAGAGTGGGCCACTCGATCTGGTGGTGGCCGTTGGATAGGTGCCACGTGTTGAGTGCAAGAGGGAGTGGCAAGCACTTGCGAGCAAGCGCTTTTGCTCGTAGGGGTGCGACGCGTAGCCGTTCGATGCACGATGCGTGGAGGCGCGGATGGTAAGAGATCCGCAGGTGCGAGCGATCCACGAGTGCGAGCGTGGATGAATCCGCACATGACATGTGTTGCATGTGGTTGAGCATGCGTGGGCTCATCAAGTGGCACATGCGAGGGTGGGTCTGGTCTGACTCTGGACCCCTCGCGCTATTTCGACTGGTTTGAAGACTTCCCGACATTGGAAGTCAACAGATAAGATACCATTGGAATCGTATTGACACATACGACACGTTGGTGTGGTTTATTTTTATTTTTGAGTAAGTTATTCTTAGTGAAAAATAAAAAACGTGACTAGTTGTTTCCGACCCTATTTTTGGTCCGTTCAAATTAGGTCTTGCCCCAGTGCGTGCATAGATTTCGAGGCAGGCAAGGATGCTACCCCCAAGCCTTGTGCGCATGGTTTGAAGTCACCGTGACCTCTCGTTGACATTTAGGTAGAGTAGTCTCTCTCTCTTCCATGTGGTTTGTCTACGTGGGGATTTTCTTAGCATATTACATCGTTTAGTGTGTGTTTTACCTCTTGCTGAGTTGGAACCCATCTTCATGCTTCTTGCTATTTCAAATGTACTTGAATATTAAAAATAAACATAGTAAATCAAGTCGATGACTTGGATTTGAATAATTAGGTGGATTAACTATCAAAATAATTGCAAACAATTCTCATGATTAACAGATGATACCACTTCTACACTCATGAAATATAGTGTAAAGCGACTCTAATATCTTTTCCCTAGTTTATGGGTACTTTAATGAAAAATAATTAGATTTTATGAGAAAGATTAAGAGTTAATGATCATATTTACCTTGTTATCACATATATAAAAAAAGATCTGTTTTCTGTAAAATAAGTTCTATGATGTTCTTTATTAAAATAATAATATGGGACCATTGTCATGAATTCAGAAATACCTGTAAATGAATGGGTGGAAGATAATGAGGATTTTTTTTATCCCTAAATTAGTAATATAAAATTTTCAAAGATTTTTGGATATATGTGAAACTAGTTCCGTCTAAATTGTAATTGGTAAATAGTATGGAATCACTATCATAATGTGAAAATTATCTGTAAACTGACAATATTAGAGGTGTTATGAATACCTGTGTACCCTGGATTTAAGGATATGAAATTCTTAATTATGACTGGATTTAACAACAAAAGATACAGTTATCTGAAAATGATCAAATAATCAATACGATGGATACGTCGAGAATTAAAAGGAATTAGATAACTGGTTTCAGTCCACTGCTAGTCGGATTTGGCTGTAGCATTGGTCTACTAGATCGGTTCTAAGCTGGTTTAGGGAGTTGCTGGCCTCCGTTTAACTCTTTGGTTAAGCTTAGCGGCCAACTGGGATAGCGGATTGCAGGGCTCGAGGGTTGGAGTGATTTCTTTCTCGACCGGTTGGTGGGTCATTGGCTGTCTGTGGTTCAACGTACATAGCACTTGTACGTGTTCATGCTACACGATGTAGCCGCGACCCCTTTTTGTAATGACCCCAGGGTGATGGAGAGTAGCAACTTAGTGGGTATAAGTGATCTTCCAGACCAAGAGGGTGGCTTACATCGGTCTTGCACTGCAGGAAGTTATTGGAACTCATCTTGTGTCCTAAGACATCGATTGGTAGATTATGAACTGTAATAACTTGGGCTTCCAACCTAGGAAACAGAATCGGATAACGAAATATCTAATAAATGGATTAATTAAAGCTATAGTACCTATTTTCATTTGTGCTTGGTTACTGTTGCACTCTATTGTTATTTATGCTCTACTCAGTTTTTACTGACGTGTTTTTGGGTTCTGTATTTAGGTGTACTTGGCAGTTCGCCAAGAGATTTCTATTTTACATCTTCTTAGACTTATATACTACAGTAAATCCTCCGGTTAGTATTAAATTTATGTTCCTTTAAATTTTGCAATATGAATTGTTTGTTGGCTATGCTTATATTTTATGATTGTGTTGAGTGACTGTGATCTTATGGCTGAGTTGTGCTAGTTGTTAGCACACGACGACTCGGGTTTCATTAGTTGGCGAGACACGGGTTGTCATATGCAACATGCTATAGGTTATCTTCGTCACATCTTATCTTTAATTCGTCGCATTCTGGTTATAGTACAGAGGATTGACGCAAAGTAGGAAGAAGCTCATGATGACTTGCAAGTATTATTTCTTCTTAATCTAGAGGCTTGATATGTTGTAATCGCTTCATGTTATCTGGATTTATTTCATCAAAGTTTCTTCCAATGATTTCTTCAATTTCTTCCTCTGGAACTAATTCTTCACATGCGTCTTCTACTATTGAGTTTCTTACTTCTAGTCTTCCATCGTCTGTTCATCACAACCTTTCATTCAAACTTAATGCCTCCACCGGTGCTCCACAAGTAGTAGCAGTGCTCCCTCTGCCTTGTGAAGCGGTGCAGCACCTCCACTAGTGCTTTACAGGTGGTGGCAGTGCACCCACAGGTAGCGTAGTCTCACCGGCAATGTAGCCCCAATGGCACTTGATGAGATACTCATCATAACTCCTAACTATCCTTAATTAACTAGTTTCCCTAATTAATCAACTAAGAATACACTAAATACATGGTTAATTATACTATACGAGTTAAATTACTACGGACCTTCAAAATAAGTTAAAAATGATAAATTAAATATCAATTAATCTTAATAATAATTTAATTAATAATTTGGACTCAATTAATAACCAGTTATCTAGTCATTTAATATTTAAACTAATTTAATTAATATTAAGACCTAAGTATGTAATTATCCTATTTAAATTAATCACTTAAATAAATATAGCTAAAAAGGAAAAAAATGTAATTCCAAGCATAAATATAATAATTACCTAATTTATAATTATATATAAAAAGTTGAAAAAAAAATAAATTAAAGTAAACCTTCAAACTCTCTATTTACGTTTAGGTCCCTAACTCTTATTTCATTTGAGTCCTTTTTACTATAAATAGGTCCTGTGTACATGGCACTCTTCTTCAGTTTTGGACGAACAAGGAAGTCCGGTGACCGTACCCTCCGATCACATTCCATCCAACGTCAAAACTCCCTCACCGCTGCCGCCATTGATCCTCTCATCGCCACCTTCCCATTTGATGGATTTAATGATCCTCTAATCCTAATTAAACTAGGTGTTTAACCTCACTGGCGTCAGAGATGATGCTGGTTGTTTCTTCGAACCTAGACCCATTCCCATCCAAGTACAACCCCCTAGCTCCCGCTGCCACTTATAAATACCCCTTACTCTTCCTATTTCAGAGGAGCGACCCCCTACCCCTTCCCACACCATGGTCGTTCAGTTGGTTTCATCCCAAGCTCCGGCATCTTCCCACCACCATTCTCGAGCACTACCGTCGAGGAGCGCTGCCTCCCTCACCTCCTTGTCCTCTCCTTTGCCCTGCCACCAACGTTGGAGCATGCCACAGCTTTGAGATCTCCTCGCTTTGATCAGCCGGAGTTTCTTCTCTCACCTCGTCTGATTTCGATCCCGTTCTCACCCTGCCAACTGCGAGATCCCTCACCTCCTTCGTCAGGTATGTGGTTCTAACTCTTAGGCGTAGTCTTAGCTAGGATTTAGGCAAGTAATCCTAGGAATAGGAGTAGATTAGTTCAATTTCTTCTCTTTCTTCTCTGTCTCTGGCAAGATCAATTTTGACCTCATCAGACTTCGAATCATGATTTCAACCACTTGTTCATACTTGTGACCTCTTCATGATCACATTCCACCTTCTCCCTCTTTAATTTTAGCACTTAAATGCCTACTCCCTTTCCACCTTCACGGAGCACCTCCACTATCCATGGCGAAGGTTCCTGACCTAATCCACACCCAATTGGGGCCCTTCGTCATTTCTCCATCACTTAAGGGCCCTATCTCACCTCTTAATTAGCTTTATTAACACCTACATCACAAACGCCCAATTCACTCCAACTTCTGAGCTCATTGTCAATGGTGAGCTCGGAGGCGTTTATCAATCTAATTGACTACTTAAACATCATCGCCTCACTACACTGACCGTTTCCCCTCACTCAATTGAGTGAGAGGACTTATCTTGAGTTCAAGAGAACTCAAGATATGATTCTACTGCAATCATTGATTAAATTGTGTATCTGTTCATTAATTACATCAATTGATGTGTTCTTGAGGTTCTGTGCAGCCTCAAGAATCATTTGAGACTTTCCTTGGCCTGATTCGTGGAGACTTGGTCTCTAGTGTACTCAAACGACGTTCAAAGGAGTTCCAGCAAACCAAAATTAAGCCTCAGCCTCTAGAACTCTCTGAGAAGCTCCAGATCACTTCTATGTGATCTTAAAATCAAGAAACACTAATTGGAATTGTGTGTAAGTGCTTACATCTCTAGGTTGATCTCCCTCTTCTCCAACTCTGACGGAGTTGGGAAAGCATGTCTGATGAGGTTTAGAGACTAGTTTTTGATCCTGAAGTGTTTGCTAGGCAAGATCGGTGTTTAAAAGTGTTGCGTTGCAGTATAGTCGAAACCGCTTTGAAAACAAATATAATTTTTATTACTTGAAAAAGTTCCGAGGCCGAACACAGGGAGCAAATGGAATTCACACACTAATCTCAACAATTAATGTAAATTGAACACAAAATATTATTCAAAAACTAATTTGCAATGTAGAGCATATGAGTATATGAAGAGTAAAAAGAATTTTAGACAAAATAATGGTGATGTGAATCACCAATTATAAGTCTAATACATAGAATAATTACTCAAATGTACTAAAGGAGGGAGTATGAAATCAGATGTCTGATTTTGCAATCAAACATCTTAAATGACATTTGCTACAGTACCCCTTTTTCTTTTCAAGGTTTGGGTGCCTCTTCCTTCTTCTTTCCTTTCTCTGATTCTTCCTTTCTTCTTCTTCTCTATTTCTGCTTTGCTCCTTCTTCTTCTATTCTTCTCAGGCCTTCACTTCTTCATCTTTTCTTTCTCAGCTACGATCTCTCCAAGCATTGTTCTTCTTCTTCCTTTGCCTTTAGCTTTCTTCTTCCTTGGTGAGGAGTGAAGGTCGGGTCGGGTCAGTTCAGGTCCGCGGGTGAGGTGTCGCGGACGAGATCGGGTGAAGGTGAGAGGGACCTCACCCCATGGTAATTGAGATGAACAGCTACTGGCACTTTTGCAATTTATGCTGGTGCTGGTGCCTCTTCTTATTCGAGGTGGGACTAAACATCCCACCTTCCTTCCATGCAGCGCAGCAGGGAGCATCCTTCACAATTGCCTTAACGACTGAGGCTCGTGATTGCAATTGAAGACCTAGGTGCGTGCGCAAGCCACTTCCACACGTACTGGGACTTCAACCTGGGACAGCAAGCACTTGGGGCAGCCTCAAGCAAGATTCAAGCTTGCTCTCCAATGGAGGACAAGGCCTGGTACCTGAAATCAGTAGAACGGCCTCTCGGCCACGTCAGAGTGCTCAGGGAGCATCACTGGAGCACAGCAGATGTGATGGGGGTGGTGGCGTGGCGTGACAGTGGCCATGAGTGTGTACCTTGGTCAAACTGTGTGTGTGCGAGTGGGTGTGTTCGGGGGTGTGTGTGAGTGAGTGGCGAGGTGAGTGAATAGAGGGGAAATGATCAGGAATGTGTGGCGAAGGTTTTGCGAGTGTCGGCGAGGGTTTTGGTGGCCTGTGGAGGTGGGATGACCTCGTTGGAGGGGGTGGTTGGAGATGGAAGGGATGGAGGTGAGAAGGGGCATTAGTGGTCGGATTTGGAAGATAAAGAGTGGAGAGGAAAGTAGAAGGGATAAGGGACTTAGCTAGGAAGTTAATGGATGAAGGGGGGCAGTGAGGGCATCGGGTCTGGTGTGGCCGACGTCGGAGACGAAGGCGGCTCCGGTGAGGTGGGAACGACGAGGATGAAGAGGAACGAGCATCTACTGGTACGACAAGACGTGGAGAAGAATAAGGAGGAGGAATCCGCTGCAGGTATGGCGGTCGGATGATGAGAAAAGGCAGAGGGGATCGCCGGATGTTGAGTAGCCTTCGGCCGTGAGAGGGAGAGATGAATTGAGGGGAATCACAGCTGAATTCGAGCGTAAGGAGTTCGGGAGGATCTGGGCTTCTTTAAATAGGGATCTGAGTGGCGATTAGGGCTTGGGAAGCAAGCTTCCCAAGCTTGGAAGGTTGCCAGACTTGGGAGCTGTTAAGATACCCAAATCTCTCATGCGTCCGCATGAGAGATTGAGAGGGAATCAAAGCACATAGATGGGTTCATACTGACGGGAATTTCTCAGAGGATCTCCCTTCCAATTTTGGAAAAGATTCTCTAAGCAATCAAGGAGATATTCCCTGTCAAAGGTCGTCGGAGTAGGTTTCCTCCACGATAATGGTGGAGGGACCTAAGTGTGAAGATGACGAAGAGGTTAGGGGGCTGTTTGCAAGGGTTTTTGAAAGTTAAGGGTATAAATGTAATCAGACAGGACCTTTTTGCAAACTAGGTCAAGGCAAACTCATCTTGGGTCCAAGTTTTGGTACAAACCTAATTTGGACCTAAGGAATCCAATGGTGAAGTTGGATTTTGATTTTGACCACGTTTGACTGGGTAATTTATGTAAAAACTCAAATTAGGGCAAATATCTATCTGAGACAACATTTTAGGTCAAGATGGGTTCTGATAGCCAAATTGAAGGTACTAAACTGGTGGTGGTGGGTCGAGTATGTATTTTTATTTTTATTACTCGAAAATAGAAAATTTCTGAGGTCGAACTCAGGGAGCAACACTTGATTCTAGAAGCATACAAAATCATAATTTACAATATAGATGTATACTGTTTTACAAAAAATGATAAAAGAAAGGAAAATTTGTTCTTCATTTCTTCTCTCTTTCTTCTTCTTCTTCTGCCTCTTTCTTTCTCTCTTCAGTCGTCTGACTCCAAGGGTCAGACGACTTAAACTCCACCTGCTACAGTATTTTTCTTCTTCTACTGGTTCTTCTTCCTCTTGGCTTCTTCTTTTCTTCTTCTTTGCTGCGCCAAGTCCTCTTCTTCTTTTTTTGCTTCTCTTTCTCTTCTTCCCCTCTGTTGTGCGAGGCCTTCTCTGTCTTCGTCTTCTTTCCTTCTCTTCTTCTTTTCTTCTTCTCTACTGTTGCACTATCTCCTTCTTCTTCTGCTTGTTCTTCAACTCCTGCTCCTTCGTCTTCTCTTCCTTTCCTTTCCTCCTCTTCTTCTTCTTCAGCTTCCCTGCACAAGTACCCGGTTAAGCAAAACCTACCCCTACCCTTCCTGCATTTTGCTCTCTCTCCATTTCCCTCTTAGGTTCACTCGCCCAGAGCCCTTCTCGGGTATACGGGTTGGGTGTGCGCGCCCGGGACTAGGCCCACCGGCGTGCGGTGGTGGGTGAGGTGTGCAAGGCTTAGGCAGGTAAACGGGTCAGGCCAGGTCCGCGGGGGGTGATCGCGGATGAGACCAGGTGAGCAGGTGAGAGGGACCCCACCCCGTGTGACTGAGGCGATAAGCCTCAGTCACTTTTTCAATTTATGCGCCGTGGGGCGCTCACAAACTTACGAGGTGGGACTAAACGTCCCACCCTTTCTCGTGCGCCCGCAGCAGGGAGTGTCTCTCCGATTGTAGCAAGACGCGAAGCTCACGTCATCAATTGAGGACCTGGGACCGTGTGCGAGGCTCTTCCACACAACCTGGGACTTCAACCTGGGACTGCAGAGGCCTGGAGCTGCTAGCAAGCTTGCTCCAAGCTCGGCAGCAATGGCGGCGAGCCTCTGAACCTGAAATCACGCAAACGGCCTCGTGGCCACGTCAGAATTCTTAGGAGGCTCTGCCAGAGCACGGCGAAGGTGCTACGAGGGTCGGCGTGGTGTGACAGTGGCCGTGAGTGCATGGCTAGGTCAAATTGTGTGCGTGCTGGTGGGTGTGTTTGGGGGACAGTTTCAGTAGGTGGCATGGTCGATGGAAGGGCAAGAGGGGATCAGTGGGAAGTGGTGAAGCTCAGGGAGTGGTTAGCGAGGGGTGGAGCTGTCTGTGGAGGGGAAATGGCCTCGCCGGAGTTGGTGGTCGGAGGTGGAGAAGGTGAGGGTGGACAGTGGAGTTGAGGGGTCGAAACAACAAGTTAACAGGGGGAAAATAAAGGGGAAAGTAAGAGAAACTTATCTACAAGTCCAGAGTGAAGGGGGAGGTGCGAAAATGGCGAGCGGTTGGTGCTGCCGTCGCTGGAGACAAAGGTGCCAGGGGGGAGAACAACGACGAGGAAGAGGGGCTGGAGGGCGCCCGCTGGTATGGCGCGGTGCGGCGGAAGACGGTGGAGTTAACCTGCCACTGGTATGGTGCCAAGGCGACGAGAGAGGAGAGGGAATGTTGCCAGAAGCTCTAGCAGTTGGCCGGAGTTGGTGAGAGACGAATAGGAGAGGAGATCTCGGGCTAAACGAATCTTGAAGGAAGTGGCAGCCCCTGCCGTTCCTTAAATAGGTGCTGGCTGGGAGTGAAACGCGAGGAGGCGGCATGGGCTCCTCACCGGAGGCATGGTCGGAAAAAGACCCATACCTCTCGCGCGTTCGCACGAGAGGTATGGTGGCCGGTAGGGCATGGGAACTGGTCCATGCAGAAAAGGACAATGCAGGGGATCCTCCTTTCAAGTCTGGAGCCGGATCCTATGCCCTGTGCAGCACCATCCTCCTCGCAAAGTCGTCGAAGGTATGGCCTGCTGCTGCGGGTGGCAGAGAGATCGGTTTGCAGAAAATGATGGGAAAGTTGAGGGGGTAAATGCAAGAGTTCAAAAAGTTACAGGTGAGAAAGTAATTATTGAAAACCAATTTGTAAAGTGGGTCAAGACGACCTTCCCTTAGGTCCAAATTTTGGTATAACCCTAATTTAGACCCAAGGAATCCAATGGAGAGGTTGGATTTTAGTTTTGACCAAGTTTGACTGGATATTTTGCATGAAAACCCAAATTAGGTAAAAAATTGGATATGGTTCTCAATCTAAGTTAAGATAGGTTCTAATGGCCAAATTGAAGGTTCTAAACCCTAGGGGATATTTTTTTATGAATTTTAGAGGGTTTAATTGATTTTTATCTTGCCTGAAACTTCGTGAATTAAAGCGAATTTCTTTTAGGGTTACAGAATGTCATTTAATTTCCAGATTTTGTCATAACCCTTTCCTGATCGAATCATCCTACTTTTTCTCTTATTAAGCCCATTTGACCTGTATCTAGACCCTTAGAAATTTCGTTTATGTACTGCATTGATAAAATTACAGTTTTATCCCTTGTGAATTATTTTATACTCAAATTTGTAATTCCCTGATTTAGACCTTCCCTTAGGTTTTGTAGGAGCTTTTTTACACTTATTTAGGTCAAAATGTGCTAGTTAGGGTTCATGATGAGGTTCTCATCATACCCCCATGCCTAGCTTTTGCTAGTTCCTTAGCAAAATTTTAAGGTTTTAACCTCTGTTCTAGACCATGAATTTCTTTCATCAATTTTGATAAGTGCTTTTCCTTCTCTTTGTCTCTTTAATTAGGTCAGAATGCCAACCATAGGCTTAGAAGGTACTCTAGTACCAACCAAGATCCAGATCTATCTAGCTTTAGCCTTAGTCTTTAGTAATATTTTTAAGGCCCTCAGGAACTATCCTAAGGTTTATTGGACTCCGTGGTTAAAGCACCCATGCTTGAGATATTTTTAGCCTTGGTTCAATCTGCAATGCATTTTGTAAGAGAGAGACAGAGGGTTTATTTGTTTAGAGAGTTTTCTCTCTCTTTTCTTTTTAATTATAGCTTAGGATTGGCTTCACAACACGGTCTATATAGGATTCCTTGTCCCCATCATCAATCCTCAAAGGTCCCTGGCAATCGATGCTTTGCGATAGCACCACCCATCATAACTCCCAGAATTCAGACCCTGGCAATTGACACTACGTGATAATGCTATCCATGGAATCTGAACCAGTAGAGTACTTACATGCCCCCAGTAGGATATGTAAATATCCTAAGAGACAAGCACCAAGGAGATGATATGTTGTTATGCATCTTTGAGGGGAATTTCCCACCTCTCCGCGCCGGGAACTCGTCCAAATCAACTTGTGTTAATCGACTGCTCCTAATCTAGATGACATTTTCAGAATATTTGAAACGCTTCTACGTGATTTTGATATTTATGCTCACTGAACCAGACTGTGTGTGTGAATTGGGTGCTTAGGTTACTAAGTCCCGTAAATCGAAGGTTAGTTAATAAGGTCG
Source organism: Thalassia testudinum (assembly GCA_037157565.1). NCBI lineage: Eukaryota > Viridiplantae > Streptophyta > Magnoliopsida > Alismatales > Hydrocharitaceae > Thalassia > Thalassia testudinum. The sequence goes on from JAZHRO010000073.1 coordinate 139,490,270, forward strand.
AATACTCCCTAAGCCTTGGACCTAATATTTAAGCTTTTCATTTTCCTCAACCTCTTGAGGAATATCTAGATCTTAACAGGTACTAAGAGTCTAGCCAGGAATACCTAAGTTCGCGTTCTTACTAATCTTGTTGTGCATTTTCTCTTTACTTTTCTTTAATGTGGTCTAGAACTTTGGTTAATTCCTTAATTTGTTACTAATGGCTGACGCGGCAGTAACTAGGTTTTGTTATAGCGTTGTAGTATAGCCAGTTATTGCCATCATTTAAAATATATAATTTTTTTACTCGGAAAATAAAAGAGTTCCCGAGGTCGAACTCAGGGAGCAAGTCGTATTCTAGGGGTACAAATTCTTATTACAAAAATAAAGAGAGAGAGAGAGAGAGAGAGATGAAAATTTGGCTTCTTCTTCTTCTCTTCTCTTCTTTCTCTTTGGCTTTTGGTTTCTTTATCTCCTTGTGGTCTTCTTCTTCTGCCTTCTGTTCTTCAGATCTTCTTCTCGTGCTCTCTTCTTCTGCTTTTGCTGTCAGGACGTCGTCTCTCCTTCTTTCTTCTTTTTCTTTCTGTCTTCTTTATCTGCAGCAGTGGGTGATGTTCTTCTTCTTCTTTCAGTTCTTGTTTCTGCTTGTCTCTTTCTTTTTCTTTTCCCTTGCGATCCTGTTCTTCTTCCTCTTTTCTGCCTTCAGAGCGTCGTCTGATTTTCCAATCAGACGACTTAAACCGCCGCTGCTACAGTGCTCCTCCTTCCTTCAGCTTTCGTCGTCCTTCTTCTCTGCCTCGCTCGTCTTCTTCTTCTTCGCCTGTGCCTGCACACTTCAAAGCTCTCGTCAGCGGGCAAAAACCTACTCTACCCCCCCCCCCCCCCCCCCCACGTTTCTCTCTCACAGAAGTCGCTCTTAGGAAAGCTCTCCCAGAGCTGTCGGGTAGTCGGGTACGGGTCGCGCCCGGGTCCAGGCCCACCGGTGTGCGTGGTGGGCGAGGAGTGCAGGTCAGGCTAAGTCGGGTCGGGCCAGGTCTGCGAGGCGTGCGTGCGGACGAGGCCGGGTAGTCGGGCGGGTGAAGGGGACCTCACCCCGTGAACTGAGGCGAACAGCTTAAGGCACTTTTTGCCTTTAAGCGCCCGTTCGCCTCAGTGGCTTTCCGAGGCGGGACTAAATGTCCCACCCCAATTTGGATGGCTGCGCGGAGGAAGCAGCGGCAGTCGAGGCGAAGCGCGGGGGCTTCGCGCGAGAGCTTCGACTAGATTGCAGCCTGGTACTTCGCGAAGACGCCTCGCACTGCCTGGGAGCGTGACCTGGGCGTGGCGCACCTGGGGCAGCAGGTGAAGCAGCTGCTTCGCTTTAACAATGGCGGCGACGAGCACAGGTACCTGCCCACAGAGAAACGGCCTCTCGGCCCAATCAGAAACGCGGAGGACCTTCGCCGTGGTACGCGAAGGTGGTCGGGGGGTGTGCAGGCGGCGGGGCGGAGCCTAAGGGCCGCCCTAGGTCAAACTGCAGGTTGGGAGATGGGTTTGTTCGGTGGAGTTGCAGAGGGTGATTTGGGGGAAGTGGAAGGGCGGAGGTTGATCAGGGTGAGGAGGCGGAGGTTCTGCGGTGGTCGGCGAGCCGTGTGGGTTGCTGGAGTGATGGGAGCGGGTCGCCGGAGCAGGGCCGGAGGTGGAGAAGGTGAGGGCGATTGGTCGGATCGGGGCAACAGTAAAGATGTAAAGTGTGGAAAAGGAAGAGGGGAGGAAGAGGAGAAGTTCTGACCTAGCTACGGAGACGAAAGGGGCTGGAGCAAGGCGGCAGTCGTATCGACTGTCGCCGGAGAAGAAGATGCCCGGGGGAAGGGGCGGCGGCGAGGAGAGGGCTGGAGAGGCGCCAGCTGGGTACGGCGTAGCGCGGGAAGAGCGAGGGGGGGCAACCCTGCAGCTGGTAGTGCGGCAGAGCGACGAGGAGGAAGAGGAGAGGCCGCCGGAGCTGGAGGGCTCCCTGTCGGAGTGGGAAGAGAGGAAGTGGGGGTCTTTCTCCGTCAGAACCGAGCTGCCTTGAACGGTGGAGCGACGGGGGGTACTTATAGGGTAGAATCAGAGAGGAAGGCGGAGGGAGACGACGTGTCTCCCTCGCCGGAGGACGCCGGAGATGGAGACCCATACCGTCCGTGCGTTCGCACGGCCGATATGGTGGGTTGCAGCGACCAGGGGGGTGTTCCTGCGACGGTTGACGACGCAGGGCACCCCCGGTTTACTTGCCAGACCCTCCCCCTTACCCTGCGCGGCGCCATGCTCCGCGCAAGGTCGCCGGAGCATGGTGCTGGTCAGGTTTTGGCAGGAGGGACCTGAATGCAAAGAAAGAAGGAGAGTTAGGGGCAGAAATGTGAGGGTTCAAAAGTTGAGGGCCAAAAAGTAAATAAATGAGGACCAAAGTGTAAAGTTGGTCAAGAAGGTTTCCTCTTAGGCTCAAGTTTTTATACATGACTAATTGGGGCATAAGGATTATGATGGTGAATTTTATTTCCAGATTAAACCTTGTTTGACCGGTCAATTTACGTAAAAACCCAAATTAAGTTATTAATTGGGCATGGTTCTCAATGTAGGTCAAAAAGGGTTCCGAAGGCCAAATTGAAGGTTCTAAACCCTAGAGATTATTTTTCTATGAATTTTAGAGGGTTTATTCTATTTTTAATTTTCCTCGAACCTCGTGTTTTTAAGTGGGTTTGTTTTTAGGGTTACAGGATGTCATTTAATTGCTTGGAGTTGCTGTAGCCCTTATTGAATCATCTCATCCCACTTTTCCTCTTATTAGGTTTATTTGACCTATGTTTGGATCCTGAGTTACCCTGTTTTCAGATTGGATTGGTGAAATTACATTTTTACCCCTTAGTTTCTATTTTCTTTGCGAACTCAGAATCTCTCTGAGTTAAGCCTTTCCTTGAGTTATGTAGGAGCTTTTATCCTTTGTATTAGGTCAAAATGAGCTAGTTATGGCTCATGATGAGGTTCTCATCAATGGCTATCCATTTTCTTTTTCATTTTGTGCTCCTTTTTAGCATTCTGCACTTTTTCTCCTCCTTCTGTAAAGTTTACCAGCATTTTCTTCCTCCTCCAAAGTTTTTTTTTTGTATATGCGGATTTTTTTGTTGAAACCTTTTCTTGTTATGTCATTTCATTACACTTTCATACCCCCCATGCCTAAGGTTTGCAATTTCCTCATTGTTCATTAGGTGGGTTTTTATTTGGTCAGGTTCAAGCATTAGGACAGATATTAGGTGAGTGGATGGGTCGAGGTGACTGTTGCAGACGATTTCTAATCTCAGGTACGAGTACCTGAGGTGAAGTCGGTTGTCCTAAGGAATGAACCTAAAGTGCAAAGAAAAGGTTTTGATTTTTCAAAAAGAATGGCGGGCTGCCTCCTGTTAAGCGTTGAGTTTTACACCATTGGCTGGGCGCAATAAGCTCAGGGAGAATGGGGGATGAATGATGACTCAGCCAAATCTGTATTGGCTACGTCAATGAATGGTTTGAGTCTCTGACCGTTCACGATGAAAGGTTCAGAATTGTAACTGAGTGGACTGATCTCGATGGCTCCATTTCCAAAAGTTTGTCGGACAAGATATGGTCCAACCCACTTGAATAGTAGTTTCCTAGGGAAGAGTTTAAGTCGGGCATCGAAGAGTAGGACCTTCTGACCAGGGTGGAAGATCTTTCTAGATATGTGCTTGTCATGAAAGGCTTTAACCTGCTCTTTGTAGATTCGCGAGTTTTCATATGCATCAAGGCGTAATTTATCAATCTCGCTTATCTGAAGCTTTCTATGGGTTCCAGCCTTAGAAAGATCTAAGTTGCAGCTCTGTACTGCCCAATAGGCTTTGTGCTCCAATTCGATGGGAAGGTGACACGCTTTCCTATACACCAGTTTAAAAGGGGATATGCCTAATTGGGTCTTGTGGGCGATGTTATAAGCCCACAAAGCTTCCGGGAGTCAGGATGACCAGTCCTTCCTGTCACGTTGAACAGTAACCTGCAGGATTTTCTTGATCTCCTGATTTGATAGCTCAGCTAGACCATTAGTCTAGGGGTGGTAAGGAGTAGAGATTCGGTGAGACACCCCGTATTTGGTCATCAGTGACCTGAACTGAGCATTGGTAAAATGGGTCCCTCCATCAGAGATGATCGCACGAGGAATCCCGAACCGTGAGAAGATATTCTGATGGATGAATTTGATGATAATCTTGTGATCATAGGTTCGGGTCATAATGGCTTCGATCCATTTGAACACGTAGTCCACAGCGAGTAATATGTACTCGAAGCCATCCGAGATAGGGAAGGGGCCCATAAAATCAATCCCCCAAATATCAAAAATCTCGCATACGAGAATCGGCTGTAAAGGCATCATGTCGCGATGGCTCATGTTGCACAAAGTTTGGCAACGACTGCATGCCTTACAGTGACTGTATGCGTCCTTGAAGATAGTGGGCCAGTAAAAGCCACACTGGAGGATTTTTGATGTGATTTTATGCCCAGAAAAATGGCCACTGCATGCCTGGTCATGGCAGAAAGAGAGACTGTCATTGATTTTGCCCTCCGAAACACATCGTCGGATGATTTGGTCAGCACCTATGCGGAATAGGTACGGGTCTTCCCAGATGTAGTACTTGGCATCGGAGCGCAACTTGTCTTTCTTGGCCTTCGGCCAATCAGACGGGACCTGATGTGATGCCAAGTAGTTTACTATATCAGCAAACCATGGAAGCCTAGTACCAATAGTCAAGAGGTGCTCATCAGGAAAATGCTCCGTGATGGGTCCAGAAGAGTCAATGATCTCAGAAGGAAGGCGGGACAAGTGGTCAGCTACCACGTTCTGTCTTCCCGCCTTGTCGCGAATCTCGAGGTCGAATTCTTGCAACATCAAGATCCATCGGATTAATCAAGGCTTCGTATCCTTCTTTGCAAGGAGATGCCTCACAGCTGTGTGATTCGAGTAGATTATGACGTGGGAACCCAGGAGATAAGATCTGAATTTTTTGAGGGAAAATACTACAGCTAGTAGCTCCTTCTCCGTAACCGTATAGTTACGCTGAGCTTCGTCAAGTGTCTTGCTAGCGTAATAGATGACCACGGGTTTCCCGTCAATCTTCTGCCCTAGAACCGCTCCTACAGCGAAGTCAGATGCATCACACATGACCTCAAAGGGTTGAGACCAATTAGGGGACTGTAGGATCGGGGCTAGGGTGACTCGGTCACGAAGGATCTCAAAAGCTTGAGTGCATTCCTTGGAAATCTAAAATGGTACATCCTTAGAGAGAAGAGTAGTCAGGGGGCGTGCGTTTTCGAGAAATCAGGGATGAAACGACGGTAAAAATCGACGTGCCCCAGAAAAGATTGGATGTCCTTGATCGAGCTAGGCATAGGAAGTCTAGAAATCAGATTAACCTTGGCTTGATCCACTTGGATGCCTCTTTCAGAAATTAAGTGTCCCAGGACGATCCCCTCAGGCACCATAAAGTGGTTCTTTTCCCAGGAAAGAACCAGATTTACATCAATGCAACGCCTGAGTATGTGAACCAAGTGCTGGAGGCAATCGTCAAATGATGCCCCGAAAACTGAGAAGTCATCCATGAAGACTTCCAGGTAATTACCTACCATATTAGAGAATATGGCAAGCTTGCACCGTTGAAAAGTCACGGGTGCATTGCAAAAACCGAAAGGCATCCTTCTGAACGCGTACGTCCCAAAGGGGCAAGTGAATGTGGTCTTTTCTTGATCCTCTGGATGAATTGCCACTTGATTATAACCGAAGTACCCGTCAAGAAAGCAGAAGAATCTATTTCCCGCTAACTTCTCGAGAATATGATCAATAAATGGTAGTGGGAAATGATCCTTTTTCGTGGAGGAATTGAGTCTTTAGTAATCTATGCAGACTCTCCACGAGTTGGCTATACAGGTAGGTATGACCTCTCCGATTTCAATCGCGATGGTGGTGAGCCCTGCCTTCTTAGGCACAACCTGGATTGGGCTCACCCAACGACTGTCGGAGATCGGGTAGATGATCCTTGCATCTAATCACTTAATGATCTCCTTTTTCACGACCTCTTGCAGATTGGGATTCAAACGTCTCTGCATCTCACGTGAAGGTCGTGCGCCCTTCTCAGAATAGATGCGGTGCGTGTAATAAGAGGGACTTATTCCAGTCAAATTATCGAGAGTCCAGCCAATGGCTTTGCGATGTTGCTGGAGAACAGCAATCAGACGGGATTCCTGGTCAGGTGTGAGTTTGGAGTTTATAATCACCGGAAATGTCTGATTGGAACCCAAAAAGACGTATTTCAAATGATTGGGAAGGGGTTTGAGTTCAAGAATGGGGTTATCGGCAGCAGCGAGTGGTTCAGAGTGAATGTTGGGTACAAGGGTAGGAGTTATAAGTCTGTCTAAATCAAGTTCTGACTCCTCTAATTGCGGTTTAAGATTTTCTTGTGGTTGATGAGGGATAATCATGTTGTCCTCCAGTTATGGTTCCTCAACCACAGCTTTGATGTCACAAATTTGTTCAACGACACTGCAATTAATCCCTTGCTGGACCTTGAAGATATCAATCTTGAGAATCTGATTTCCAAATTTCAGCTCTATTTGGCCCTCTTCACAACTTATATTGGCCCTTGCAGTTCCAGAAAAGGTCTCCCTAGTATGATTGACGTATCCCTTGGGTTTTCAGATGCGTTCATATCTAAGACTATGAAATCTACAGGGAAGTAGAAATCCCGCACCCTAACAATAACATCCTCAAGAATTCCCTTAGGTGACTTGATAGATTGATCTGCTAACTGCAATGTCACCTCGGTTGATTTCAGCTCAGATTCTTCTAGATGGTTAAGTAGGGATGTGGGTATCAAGTTTATAGAGGCACCTAGGTCCAATAATGCTCTATCAAACTAGGTCTCACCGATCTTACATGAAATCAGAGGAGTGCCTGGGCCTTTTGCCTTGGGTGGGAGTCTACTCAGGATTACAGAGTTGGCTTGCTCTGACAGTACAATTGGACTCCCACTCTTGGTTCGCGGCTTACGCTAAGGTGTACACATGTTCTTCAAGAATCGTGCGTAAGTCGGTACGTGGTGGATCGCATCCATCAAGGGGATGTTTATTTAGACCTGTTCAAAGAGCTTGATCAGGTCCTCCTCAGGAGCCACGGGTTTAGTTGTCCGCTTTCCCTTGGTCAAGGCCTCGGGAAATGGAACCTTAGTTGGTTCCTCTAGGATAGGTCCAGGTTTTTGATCTGGGACAAGGATAGGAACATCCTGGATGAATGTCCTAGGTTTTGGGTCTACCAGGCTTGGAGTGGTCTAGATAAGGTGGATCTTGGGTTGCCTTACCACTACGGGTTGTTACGGAATTTATTCCTGCCTGGTTCTGGTTGGGGGTTGGCAGGATGGGTTGCTGCTGTTGGTAACCTGCATAGGAGGTTGATGCTTCCATCCTATCAGGTGATGGAACAGAAGGGGCCTGATAGATCAAGTGTGCTTGGCCCGGGGTTGGGTTCATAACGCGTCGCTGGGTCGGCACGCTATTCGGGTTAGGAAGAGGCTGGGAAGGAAGTGTGCTCGGTTGGTGAGAATTTGCCAACTGGGCAAGTTGGTTGTAGACCTCTATGATTTCTATGATTTCCCTACTCGGAGGGGGTGAGATCAGCGTGACGTAAAAAATTGCGGAATAGAATATAAAAAATCTCACAAAAAATTCAATCACACGAGTACACAATAATTTTTAGGTGGAAACCCAAATCGGGTGAAAACCACCACATAACCCTCTCAAGTTAGGATTTTCCTATCAACCAAGTTGATCAAATCCACTAAACGAATCACTTTAAACAAGGGTGATTCAACCTCAATTACAACCACGTTACAAGTGCGAGGGTAGCGTTCCTCAACCCCTTCTCTTCACAAGAAGGATTTTGTCCCACGAAGGAGACGGGAATTCGCAAAGCGAATACCCAACCAAATAACAAAGATAACAAATAATCCTATAGAGCCAACAAAGTAATTTTAAACCTAGCTTCTATAGGAATTAGGAAACTCCCATTTGCAAGGAGTGCGTCGAATTGATGACGCGGGTGCGTGAGCCACCCGACGGCGCAATGTCGCTCTTCGTGAACTACGGCGGGAGAGCGAGTGCACAAAGGGAATTTAGCTCTCTGGATGATGGAACTTAAGTTTGGAGAGCAAGAGCTTTTCTTGGACACAAAAGAGTAGAAAGTACGTTGCTTAGGTGTATATTGGTGTGCAAAGGCTCCCCTCTATTTATAGAGGCCTTAGGAAGGCTTTGGAAGGCTTAGGAAAGCTTCTATAGCCGTTAGGTGCAAAGCCCAAGAGAATCAGGCCGAAATCAGGGACAATGATTGCATTGACAGGGTAATCAGACGTCTAATTTTGGCATCAGACGTCTGGGAACAACATCAGACGTCTGATTTTAAGCGGATTTCTTCCTGACTTGAATCAGATCTAAACAGGGTTCTAGCGCAAGTCTATCAGACGACATACAGGACGTCTGGCACTATGTCTGGACGTCTGGAAACCTACTTTTTCGTGGGAATGGATTTGCAACGGCTAGAAAATCTTTGAGAAGAGATTTTCGGGTCAGTCGAGGCAAAACAGTCAATTATCAGACGTCTGGAAAGGTTTAAGGACGTCTGATAAGGCTCTAACGGTCATATCCTTGACTGTATGCTAAGACAGCCAACGGTCCACAAATTGGACGTTTGGCAAAGTCATCAGGCATCTCCTAAGACATCTGGTCTAAAGTCTGGACATCTGATTTCATCGAACAGAACTAACTATGTCCAGCCTAAATGTTATAAGACGTCTGAATCAACAGTCAGACGTCTTAAAACACATTATCAGACATCTGATTTGGGAATTAGACGTCTGAAAATTCTTTTTGAACCCTATATTGGTTTTCTAAGTTTTCTACAGAAAACCTAAGTATCCTAGGGTTGTACGGGTGTTCCTAGGACTACTGTTAAGGTACTTTGAGGCTCTTTAACATAATGTTCTTAGGAAATAAAGAGCAAGAAAATAACGACAAAAGTACATGAAAGGAATAAAATGGAATTCTATCATATTCTTCTTGTCCTTCCATCTTCAATCTATCGCTCCTCGCGAATCCCCTCTGTTCTCCATCAAGCTCCTCCAATCCGTCCTGGATGCGAGTTCGAATTCCGTCTAATCACGTCTCCATCTGCAACTGACCTGAAATCTAAGACTACAAGTGAAAATGTTAAATAACACGTGTTTTGTTATCATCAAAATAAATGATCGTGGTGCTCTAGCACCAACAATTTCGTCCTTATGTTGCTTCTGGATAACCGCATTCGTTCTCTGAATGTCAGCCAAAGTTTGGAGGATAAGGGACATTTGATCTTGGTTGGGCCCGGATGGATAAGTGGGGTTGGGCCGAGGCTGAGGCGGCTGATAAGGACGAAGGGCTTGTGAACAGGGCTGAAAGGGTGGTCTTGGATTCTGAGAATTTCCCGTCCATTGGAAATTGGGATGGTTTCTCCATCCAGGATTGTAGGTGTTTGAAAATGGGTCATTCTGGATGGCGTTGAAGTTCTCGCAGGTCTGAAGAGCCTCAGAAAAGTTGGAGAATGGGGGAGTAGGGTTCCCTCGGCAAGAATAGAAAGGATCGGAGGTCCCTCCGGTCCTGAAGTCAGATGGGGGTGGATAAGGGTCCATCCTAGGAAAAGGTTGGTGGAAAATGTTCTGCACAGTTTCCCGTACGGGAGGAGGCTATGCGAAAGAGTTCTGCGCAGAGGTGGCTCGTTGCAAGTGTTGAGTCAGCTCATCCACCTTCTTCTCAATAATTGAGACCTTGTCCAATTGACTGGCCATTAATTCCAGGTTGACTGATGCAGACAGGCCCTGCGTCTCATGTGCTCCCCTAAGGTTCATCGCTGCGTGGGTATTCGTCCAGTCAAATAATCCCATGGAGTCATTATTGATGGATTTCTTGCACATATTCTCGAGAATCTCCCACACGGTGTCCTCATGTTGACCCATGATATTTCCTTTGCAAGTTGCATTGACGAACAGTCTAATATCTTCACGAAGTCCCTGGTAAAAAGAATGGACTTGTTCCCATTTAGGAACTCCGTGATGGGGGCACTTTCTCATGAGATCCTGAAAACGATCCCATGCCTCATGAAGAGGTTCTCCCGTCTATTGTGTGAAGTGAGTAATCTGATGGCGTAAGGCGTTTGTCCAACCAACGGGGAAGAACTTCTTCAAGAACTCAGACTGAAGTTCCTCCCAAGTGTTGATTGGGCGGGTCTGTGTTTGATACCAATGAGCCACTGGTTAGAGCACTTTGTTCGTCTTTGTGGTTGTGGTTATTATAGTCATTGTGGTATATAACAAAAACGGTTACCAGTCTAATACAATTTATTACTCGTAGTGAAAATTTTCCCGAGGTCGAACTCATGGAGCAAACCAAAATTCTAGCAACATATAAATTCACAATCTATAAGGTTTTACAAAAAATTAAGAGAGAGAGAGAAAGAGAGAGAGAGGGTAATTGGCTTTTTCTTCTTCTCTTTCTTCAGCTGGCTCTTCTCTTCGGCCTCTTTACTTCTTCTCTGCTTCTTCTTTTTCTTCTTCAGCTTCAGTTCCTCTTTCTTCTTCTTTCTTTTTCTTCTTCCTGTCTTCTTCTTTCTTCTTCTTCTTCTTCAGCTGCGGTTCCTTTTTCTTCTTCTTTCTTTTGCTCTGGCCCTCCTTCTTCTTCTTTCTTTTCTTCTTCTTTTACTGCTGACTCTCCTTTTTCGCCGACGTCTGATTCAATGCTCAGACGACTTAACCGCTCGGTTGCTACAGTGCAGCTCCTCCTCTTTTCCTTCAACTTCTTTCCTTCTCCTCTTCTTCTTCTTCCTTCTTCTTTCCTGCGCACACATGCAAATATCAGCGCAAAACCTACCCTACCCCTTCCCCGCGTCTCTCTCTCTCTCTGGATCTCTCTTTAGGAAGCTCTCCCAGAGCCAGGTAATCGGGTCGGGTCACGTGCCCAGGTCCAGGTGCACCGGCGTGGGTGGTGCGTAAGGAGTGCACAGGAGGGTGTCGGGTCGGGTCACATCCGCGTGGGTGAACCGTGGACGAGACCCGGTAATAGGTGAGGGACCTCACCCCGTGTGTAATCGGAGGCGAAGAGCCTATACCACTTTTTCAATTTAAGTGGTGGCGCTCGCTCTTACACTTACGAGGTGGGACTAAATTCCCACCTTCTCTCCACTCGCCCGCAGGCGAGAAGCAGCTGTCAATTAGGCAGCAGAGAAGGCTTCACTCTCCCAATTGAGAACCTGGGTGCCTTTGCGGACTTGGCCCGCGTTGCCTAGAGCCCTCGCCTGGCGTCGAAGAGACCTGGAGCTTCCTGCGAAGAAGCTCCAGCAACTCGTCAATGGCGCCGAGGAGGGTGAACCCTGAAATCATGAAGACGGCCTCACGACCATGTCAGACAACATAGGGAGCTTTGCCAGAGTGTGGCGAAGGCGGTGCGAGGGGTGGCGTGCGATGAGAGTGCCTGTGGTCGTGCGTCTAGGCAAATTGCCTGCGCGGAAGTGGGTGTGTTCGGGGGGTGCTCAGAGTGTGCAGGATGATGAATGGAGTAGGGGAATCGCTAGAGTGGAGTGAGGGGGAGCTTTTGGGCTTGTCGGCGAGAGGTGGAAAGGTCTGTGGAAGTGGGGAGATCTCGCTGGAGATGGTGGTCGGAAGCGAAGCAAATGAAGGTGGTCGTGGCAGTCGAGGGGTTTAAAAGACTAATTCAAGAAGGGAAAAGGGGGAGGAGACTAAGGAGAAAATTCCTACCTACTTAGTCGACGAAGAGGGAGAGCGAGACTACCCGGCGCGTGCCTGCCGGAGCTGAGGACGAAGGTGCCTAGGGGAGGAGTGACGGCGACGAGGAAGAGATCTGAGGATGCCAGCTGGTGCGACTTGGCGTGGGACGACGAGGCAGAGTGGGCTCTGCTGCAAGTATGGTAGCAGAGCGATGAGGAGGAGGAGGAGAGTTCGTCGGAAGCTAGGGCAATCTGACCGGAGAGAGAGGAGACGAAAGAGGGGGAGTTTTCTTGGCCAGAAGTAGCTTGGAGTGGACGGCAGCCCCTGCCGCTCCTTATAAAGGCGCTGGCGAGGAGAGTGGCCCGAGGGAGCGATGTGCAGAGCTTGCCGGAGATGGCCGGAGATGGAGACCCATGCCTTTCGTGTGTTCAAACAAGAGGCATGGGTAGTCGCAGGTCACAGGGGAGGGTTCCTGCGACAGAGGACGACGTAGGGAAGCCCCTGTTCATTTCTGAGAACGGGCGCCATCCTCCACGCAAGGTCACCGGAGGTATGGCGCCTGCTCAGAATGGCAGGGAGGACCGTTCTGCAAAGAACGACGAGAAAGATAGGGGGCAATGTGCAAGGGTTTCAAAAGATAAGGGTCAAAAAGTAATTCCAGAGGACCAATTTGTAAAGTCGGTCAAAATGGTCTTCTCTTAGGCCCACATTTTTGTACCAGCCTAATTTGTACCTAAGGAACTTAATGGTGTAATTTGATTTTAGGTTTGACCACGTTTGACCGATCAATTTGCGTAAAAATCCAAATTAGGTCATAAATTGGGCATGGTTATCAATTTAAGTCAAAATAGGTTGCAAAAGCCAAATTGAAGGTTCTAAGCCTTAGGGAATATTTTTTCATGAATTTTAGAGGATTTAGTTGATTTTTATCCTACCTAGAATCTCGTAAATTAAAGTAGATTTGTTCTAAGGTTACAGAATGTCATTTAATTCCTATAAGTTGCTATAACCCTTTTTAGATCAGATCATCCCACTTTCTTCCTTATTAAGTTTATTTGACCTATGTTTAGACCCTTAGATACCCTGTTTGTGTACTGCATTGGTAAAATTACAGTTTTACCCCTTATGATTTGTCTTATTCTTCAATTCAAAATTCTCTGAGTTAAGCTTCTCTTTAGGTTTTGTAGGAGCTTCTTCACACTTATTTAGATTAAATTATGCTAGTTAGGATTCATGATGGGGCTCTATCAGCCACCTTGTCCAAAATGGAGAAAGTGAACATCTTCATAAGCAAGATATCCTAATTCTGTGCATCTGACCCGAAGGTCTGGGCCAGATGCTTAAGCTGTTTGATATGCTGGAAGGGATCTTCTGAGTTTAGCCCATAGAATTTAGGTATGGAATGAATCATGTTGGGCTTCAATTCAGAATTAGGTCCTCCAATCGGGATTCTGACTCGACGCTCAATTGCCACCGCAGTGGGGTTATAGTGATCTCGCATCATGGGGCACTGCGGTGGGTTCATGAAGTTTTGGAAGAGATCATTGGGTCGCTGGAGCTGGTACTCAAGATTATTCTCTTCTTCAACGAGCTGAGCCATTGTGGAAGAAGAAGGGGAATTAGGTTCAGAGTCAGAAGAGAGGTCTATGTGAAGTGGTTGTCGCACAAACAAGGATACCGAGGCTTGGCCTCGGGGAGAGTGGATTCCTAAAGGAGGTTTCAAGGACCTCTTACCGAACATGCATTGATGAATTGGACGAGGTTAGAAGGTGCTGGACCCAATCGAGACACCCAAAATGTTGGGTGACTATAGAGGTTCAGGGCTGATGATAGCCCTTAATTAGAAGGTCGTCCACCTGAGAATTACTTGGGTAGCCAGAGAGGGTGAGTCCCGCAAAGACCCCTACACGGTAAAGCACCCCCACGGGTTATAGGGTTTCCCCCACCCGACCTCTCTTGTCACTGAGATTCCAGGTGGACCAGAATGGGGACCTTGACCTCTTAAGTCTACCACTTTTAATTAGGATCAAGGTGTTTAGGGTTTCACTTGAACTTTAACCTTTTGTGTGAAAAAAGTGACCTAATTTAAAGGTTGGTTGATCCAAGGGATCAACTTCACCTATTAGTTCCTGTGACAGCGTATTAGGTCCTTTCTTTTAGGGTTCAAGTGACTTAAGAGTCGGATTGCCTAGGGTTTCTCTTTATTAGCTCTTTTCAAGCAACGGCTTAGACACACTTCTTTTGGGAATTTTCAATTCTTGATTAGAAGGTGTGTCTCTAAAACCCTAGCTTTGAATCCTAGGTTGGCTCTAATTGGTCCAATTAGTTGCCTCAAAATTAGGTAACTAGGGCTCAAGAAAGAAGGTTTTAGCCCTAATCACCTTTAGTGGATATGCAGATAGAATGTGTTGAAATTAAAAAGCAGGCAACTCATTAGTATGTATAAAAGACAGGTAACCCTAGATTGCTTTTCTTTTTCTTCTTCCGTTTTAGAATTTAAGGGGCTTAAAAGAGAGGATAGAAGATTACCTGTCCCTTGGTGTGGTTGTTGTGCAGCTACTTATTCCTTCTTGCCTTCTAGTGCCTGCACAACAAAAGAGAGATTAAGTCAGTAGTCAATCAGGAATTGTGATTTAATAGCTTCTAGAATGCCCGTTGCTCCCCGGCAACGGCGCCAAAATGGTGGTGGTGGGTCGAGTATGTATTTTTATTTTTATTATGGGTCGGGTGTGCGCCCACCGACATGCGGTGGTGGGCAAGGTGTGCAAGGCTTAGGCAGGTAAACGGGTCAGGCCAAGTCCGCGAGGGGTGATCGCGGATGAGACCGGGTGAGCAGGTGAGAGGGACCTCACTCCGTGTGACTGAAGCGATAAGCCTCTGTCACTTTTTCAATTTATGCGCTGTGGGGCGCTCACAAACTTACCAGGTGGGACTAAATGTCCCACCCTTTCTCACGCGCCCGCAGCAGGGAGTGTCTCTTCGATTGCAGCAAGACGCGAAGCTCACGTCTTCAATTGAGGACCTGGGACCGTGCGCGAGGCTCTTCCGCGTAGCCTGGGACTTCAACCTGGGACTGCAGAGGCCTGGAGCTGCTAGGAAGCTTGCTCCAAGCTCGGCAGTAATGGCGGCGAGCCTCTGAACCTGAAATCATGCAAACGGCCTCGTGGCCATGTCAAAATGCTCAAGAGGCTCCACCAGAGCACGGTGGAGGTGTTGCGGGGGTCGGCGTGGTGTGACAGTGGCCGTGAGTGTGTGGCTAGGTCAAACTGTGTGCATGCTGGTGGGTGTGTTTGGGGGACAGTTTCAGTAGGTGGCATGGTTGGTGGAAGGGCGAGAGGTGATCAGTGGGAAGTGGTGAAGCTCAGGGAGCGGTTGGCGAGGGGTGGAGCTGTGTGTGGAGGGGAAATGGCCTCGCCGGAGTTGGTGGTCGGAGGTGGAGATGGTGAGGGTGGACAGTGGAGTCGAGGGGTCAAAACAGCAAGTTAACAGGGGGAAAATAAAGGGGAGTAAGAGAATCTTATCTACGAGTCCAGAGTGAAAGGGGAGGTGCGGAAATGGCAAGCGGCCGGTGCTGCCATCACTGGAGACGAAGGTGCCAGGGGGTAGAACGGCGACGAGGAAGAGGGGTCGAAGGACGCCTGCTGGTATGGCGCGGCGCAGCGAAAGACGGCAGAGTTAACCCTACCACTGGCATGGTGCCAGGGCGACAAGAGAGGAGAGGGAATGTCGTCGGAAGCTCTGGCAGTTGATCGAAGTTGGTGAGAGACGAATAGGAGAGGAGATCTTGGGCCAAATGAAGCTTGAAGGAAGCGGTAGCCCTTGCTGTTCCTTAAATAGGCGCTGGTTGGGAGTGAAACGCGAGGAGGCGGCATGGGATCCTCGCCGGAGGCATGGTCGGAAAAAGACCCATACCTCTCCTGCATTCGCACAAGAGGTATGGTGGCCGGTAGGGCATGGGAATCGGTCCATGCAGAAGAGGACAACGTAGGGGATCCTCCTTTTAAGACTGGGGTCGGCTCCCATGCCCTACGCAGCGCCATCCTCCACGCAAAGTCGCCGGAGGTATGGCCTGCTGCTGCGGGTGGTAGAGGGACCGGTTTGCAGAAAATGTCAGGAAAGCTTAGGGGTAAATGCAAGAGTTCAAAAAGTTAAGGGTCAGAAAATAATTATTAAGGACCAATTTGTAAAGTGGGTCAAGACGACCTTCCCTTAGGTCTACATTTTGGTATAACCCTAATTTGGACCCAAGGAATCCAATGGTGAGGTTGGATTTTAGGTTTGAGTAAGTTTGACTGGATATTTTGCATGAAAACCCAAATTAGGTCAAAAATTGGGTATAGTTCTCAATCTAGGTTAAGATAGGTTCCAATGGCCAAATTGAAGGTTCTAAACCCTAGGGGATCCTTTTTCATGAATTTTAAAGGGTTTAATTAATTTTTATCTTTCCTAGAACCTCGTGAATTAAAGCGGATTTGCTTTAGGATTACAAAATGTCATTTAATTCCCAGATTTTGTCATAACCCTTTCCTGATCGAATCATCCCACTTTTTCTCTTATTAAGCCCATTTGACCTATGTCTAGACCCTTATAAATCCTGTTTATGTACTTCATTGGTAAAATTACAGTTTTACCCCTTGTGAATTATTTTATACTCAAATTTGTAATTCCCTGATTTAGACCTTCCCTTAGATTTTGTAGGAGCTTTTGTACACTTATTTAGGTCAAAATGTGCTAGTTAGGGTTTAAACCCTAGAGAATATTTTTCTATGATTTTTAGAGGGTTTAAGTGAATTTTATCCTGACCAAAACCTTGGTTAATTTAGTGGATCTGTTTTTAGGGTTTCAAAAGTCATTTAATTCTCAGAACATACACAAACCCTTTTCTGTCTAATCCAACCCACTTTTTATCTTATTAAGACCATTTGACCTTTATTCAGCCCTTGAGAAAACCCATGGTTGTATTCCATTCATGATAAGTTGGTAAAATTACAGTTTTAACCCTAGTTTCTTATTTTTCCCTTAGAATGCTTATGTAATGAATTATGACCTTCAGTTGGTTATGTAGGAGCATTTATTAACTTCATTGGGTCAAAATGAGCTAGTTATGGCTCATGATGGTGTTCCCATCATGAAGCAAGAGCTGGTTGTCTAGAACCTATTCCAGGTCTTGATCAGGACTGGGAAATTCTAATTACTTCTGACAAACAACCTGTTGTTCAAGCTTAGGCGGCGAGACTCGAGAGCAGTTGCTGAGTGCTCGAAACTCTAATTTGAGATGCTGAACAACTTTTTGACCAAACTTTTCCCGGGAAAGCTGCGATCCAAGTAGGTCGGACCATATTTAGTCCGACAGGTTTTTGGAAATGGAGCCATCGAAATCAGTCTGCCCAGCCACGATTCCGAACCTTTCATCGTGAACGGTCAGAGACTCAAGCCGTTCATTGATGTGACTTCTACTGATTCAGCTGAATCGTCTTATATCCTCCATTCCCTTTGAGCTTATTGCTCCCAGCCGATGGCATAAAACTCAGCACTTAACTGGAGGCAGCCCGTCATTTTCCTAAAAATCTAAAACCTTTTTCACACCTTTGTGCACTTAAGGTTCGCCCTATAGACAGCCGACTCCACCTCAGATGCTTGCATCTGGGATTAGAAATCGTCCGCAACAATCATCCCGACCCATTCACTCATTAAAACATCTGTCTTAAGGAATGAACTAAGTAAATAAAAACCCCCTAAGTCACAATGAGGACATTGCAAACCTTAGGCATGAGGGGGGTATAAAAGTGCAAAACTTGTAAGAAAAGGTTTTAAACAAAAAATTCACATATGCTAAAAACACCATAAAAAAAAATTAAAGAATAAGAGGAAAAAGGAAATTTTGTGGAAGAAGGAACAAAATGAAAAAGGAGCATAAATCGAAAGAAAAGAGTGATAGTCATTAGTAAGAAACTAAGGAATTGACCTAAGTTCTAGACCTTATTTGAGAAAAGAAATGAGAAGTGCATGGTGAGATTAGTAAGAACACAAACTTTAGGCATTCTTAGATAGACTCTTAGTACCCATTAAGATCTAGACATTCCTCAAGAGGTTGAGGAAAATGAAAAGCTTAAGTATTAGGTCCAAGGCTTAGGGAGTATTTAGCCTCATTAACTAACTTCTAGTTTACGGGACTCAGTAACCTAAGCACCTTTGCCAAAGACCTTAGGTTAGTTCTTGTGGGCCTTAAAAACCTTTGCCAAAGACTGAGGCTAGACAGATCTGGATCTTCATTGATACTAGAGTACCTTTTAGGCCTATGGTCAGCATTTTAACCTAATCTAAGTTCAAATGAAAAAGCACTTATCTGAAGTTATTAAAAACATTATGGTCTAGAACAAAGGTTAAAACCTTAAGTTTTTACTAAGGGACTAGAAAAAGCTAGGCATGGGGGTATGATGAGAACCTCATCATGAACCCTAAACTAGCACCATCTAACCTAGATTTGCAAGAAAAAGCTCCTACATAACTTAGAGAAAGGCTTGACTCAGAGAATTCTGAGTTTGTGAAGAAAACAGGAACTAAGAAGTAAAAATGCAATTTCACCAACACAATCAGTAAACAGGGTGACTCAAGTCCAAACATAGGTCAAACTAACCTAATAAGAAGCAAAGTGGGATGATATGATCCAATAAGGGCTACAGCAACTCCAAGGAATTAAATGACTTCCTATAACCCTAAAATAAACCCACTTCAATTCACGAGGTTCGAGGCAAATAAAAAATCGAATAAACCCTCAAAAATTCATAGAAAAATAATCTCTAGGGTTTAGAACCTTCAATTTGGCCTTGGGAACCCACTTTGACCTACATTGAGAACCATGCCCAATTAATGATTTAATTTGAATTTTTATGTAAATTGACTGGTTAAACAAGGTCTGATCTAGAAATAAATTTCACCATTATAATCCTTAGGTCCCATTTCGTCATGCATAAAAACTTGAGCCTAAGAAGAGACCTTCTTGACCGACTTTGCATTTTGGTCCTCATCTATTACTTTTTGACCCTCAACTTTGAAACCCTCGCATTTTGACCCCTAATTCTTCATCGTTCTTTGCATTTAGGTCCTCCCTGCAAAACCCTGAGCAACGCCATGCTTCGGCGACTTTGCGGGAAGCATGGCGCCACGCAGGGTGAGGGAGGCCCTCTGCCCTTTCAACGGGGTGTTCCCTGCAACGTCTGCTGTCGTAGGGACACCTCCATGATCTCTGCGGCAGCCCATACCTTCCGTGTGAACGCATGGAAGGTATGGATCCCTACTCCGACCGTCCTCCGACGAGGGAGGCACGTCGCCTCCCTCCGCCCACCTCTCCGCCTTAGCCTCTGTAAAAGCCGCCTCCGCCTGCAGAAGAGGGGAGCTCGGTCCTGATGGAGAAACACCCCCATCTTTCCTCTCTTCCCACTCCGGCAGAAGCCCTCCAGCTCCAGAGGTTCTTCCTCCCCCTCCTCATCGTTCTGCTGCAATACCAGCAGCAGAGTCACCTTCGCCCGCTCTTCCCGCGTCGCGCCGTACCCAGCGCACGCCCTCCCGCTCTCTCCTCGCCGCCGCCCTCTCCCTCTGGGCATCTTCTTCTCCGGCGACAATCGGTACGACTGCCGCCCTGCTCCGGCCCCTTTCGCCCCTTTAACTAGGTCAGCACTACTCCCCATCTCCCCCTCTTTCTTTTCCTCACTGTTTTTCATTCAATTAAGCCCTCGACCACTCTTGTCCATCATCACCCCCTTCGTCTCCGGCTACCCTCCGGTGAGACGCCCCCATCGCTCCACAGCCCCATACGCCTCGCCGACCCTCACAGAACCTCCACCTCATCACACTGAGCAACCTCCGCCCACCCATTACCGCTCCACACCCCCACCTCACTCCCCCGAACAGACCCATTTTTTCGGCCGTTGTCCAACCTAGCCCCGCTGCCAGACGCCGTCCCACGACCTGCCACACCCCGTACCACCTTCGCCGTGCCATGGCGAAGGTCCCCCGCTAGTTTGATTAGGCCGAAGGGCCGTGTTTCTATCTGACAGGGTCGCTGCTCCAGCCGCCATTAACGATGACTGAAGCAGCTTCGAGGCGAGCTCCAGACCCTGCAGCCCCAGGTTCCTAGGTGCTGCAGGTTGGGGCGAAGTCCGCAAAGACTCCTGCCTTATTAGTTGGCACCGACATCGGCTACAGTTGAGTAGAGGGCGAGGTGGAGTCGTCCTGCGGGCGCGCGCGAAGATAGCACAAAAGATAGTCCCACATCGTGGGATTTCGAAATGCCGCCCGCGCATAAATTGGAAAAGTGCCTTAGCCTATTCGCCTCCTAACCACGAGGTAAGGTCCCTCTCACCCGCTTCACCCGGCCTCGTCCACGACCACCCCCCGCGGACCTGGCTCGACCCATATACCCGACCTGCACTCCTCGCCCACCACCGCACGCCGGTGGGCCTGGTCCCAGGCGCGAATCTGTACCCGAATACCCGGCTCTGGGAGAGCGATCCTTTGAGCGAAAGCTGAGAAAGAGAGAGACGCGGGGGAGGGTAGGGTTAGGTTTTTGCTCTGACCAAGCTATGTGAGTGTGCAGGCAGAGAAGAAGAAGAAGAACGACTGCAAGAAGAAGAAGCACTGTAGCAGACACTACTTAAGCCGTCTGATTGAGAAATCAGACGACGGATGAAGCTCTGCAGACAAAGTAAAGAAGAAGAAGAGAGGAGAAGGTGCCGCAGCTGAAGGCAAAGAAAAGAAGGAAGAAAAGAGAAGAAGAATCAAGAAGAACAGAAGATAAAGGAAGAAGATAAAGAGCTGAAGATCAAAGAGAGAAGGAAAGAAAAAGAAAGAAGGTAAAGAAGAAGAAGAACTAAGGACGATCAAGCAAAGAGAAGAGAAGAGAAAGAAGAAGAAGACAAAGACAAGAGAGAAAGAAGAGAAGAAGAAAAAGCCAAGAGACCAATCTACCTCTCTCTCTCTCTTATTTTTGTAAGAGAAACATTGTACTTCTAGAATTATAGTTTGCTCCCTGAGTTCGACCTCGGGAAACCTTTTTCCGAGTAAAATTGTAATAGTGGCAATGATTATCTGTACTACAACGCCATTTCTATAACAAACAACAAAACCTAGTCATACCGCCACTATTTACTGATATATGCTTCATATTGAAATAAAAGGCATTTATATTTCTTGTATATTACTTTTATGTCTTATATTTTGTAACAATTGTAATAATCATTCCTCTATCTTTGTTATTCATTGTAAATCATTCATGTAAATTTCTTTTCATTAATGGAATAGTTGCCATGATTAGAGTTATATTCTTGTGCAACTGTTCATGTACTTAACATATCACTAATTATAGATTTAATTAATCAATTTAATATTTAATTATGATTAGAATAAAAACGGTGAATTAAAATTATAATTATACCTCCCAGTGAACGACCTGGTCTTAATCAGTTAAATGAATTAAAAATCTAAAATGTTAGGTTAACTTGACCTTATATTGCAATTAACGACAACATCTTAACAAATCAGGTTAACCTAAGTCATTTCTTTATGTGATTAATCAAAATTAATAACCTTAATTAACAGTATTGAGAATTGTACCATCAGCGTCTGATAGATTACACAGCAGGGCTGCTCTTCTCCTTATGTGGTAGGTTGCAGGGCCTTCTCTAGGTCCTTGTGCAGTCAGTCTGATCTCTTTGTTTCTCTAGCATGGCGGTTTAGGTATTCGTGACCTTGGATCATCACGCTTAAGGCCCAATCTGATCAAGATCACTTATTTCATGGTCTAAAAGTCCTTTTCAATCTCTTTTTTTTTTGGCATGATTTCTACGGCCTCTTGACTCCAAATTTCATGATCAAGAGGTCATATTTTCATTGATATTAGGATTTTTAGATTTGAATATTGTATTCAGATCGTATTTGTGGCATCTTTCTTCGATTATGTGGCTCAAAGATGGCAAGTTTTAGCCTATGGTGATTCCCTTGGTCCATGCTTGGCACAATGGCAATCTTAGGAGGAGTAGAGATGGCATTGGATATCGCTACCATGACAGGGATGGTGGAGTGTGCGGGCATGATGATGCAAGAGCATGGTAGGAGTCACTGTGGTGTAGGATGATTGGTCGATTTTAGTGCTTCACAGCACCTTTGTGGAGATCAGGCCTATTTTAGGTCACTCAGTTCCATTGTATCAGGGAGAATGGTACAAGTTACTGATAGCAGGCACGCTCTAGTTGTTAGCTAAGGGGCAGCGTATGTGACCCCTACGTTGTAGCTGCCAAGAACACTACACATATCAGAGTTTCCCATGAGCCTGTTGTCTATGAGCACGATCACGAAGGATCTTCATTGCAGGGTTATTTTTGATGAGATTGGATGCATTGTCTAGGATAAGTGCACTAGGAAAACCATTGCCATAGGTACACAGGAGAATGATCTTTATCACCTTGGCCAGGAGCCTTTTGCTGGAGCCAGCAAATATGATGGTGGGAGTGCCTTACAGTGGCACACTCATCTAAGTCATCTGCGTCTGGATCACCTTAGGAGGGTGATTCCACACATTTCACCTACCACAACTATTCAATGTGATGCTTGTCAATTAAGTAAGCATCATTGGTCCTCCTTTTCTACCAGTACCTCTCCTGGATCAGCAGCTGCTTTTGAGTTACTACATGTAGATGTCTAGGGATCGAGTAGAGTTCCAGATAGGATGGGACATCGGTATTATCTGGTAGTCATTGATGATTTCACCAGAGTATCTTGGGTGTTCCTTTTGAAGGCCAAGGGAGATATTTGACGTATCATAGAGACTCTTCTCTTGGAGATCAGGGCTCAATATTCTGCCATGGTAAAGATTATATGAATAGATAATGCCCTCGAGTTTTGTACTGTTAGACTTACTAAGTTTTACAGGACTCATGGGATTATCCACCAGACCACTTGTCCCCATACTTCACAGAAGAATGGGATTATAGAGAGGAAGCACAGACACTTCGTAGAGGTTGCTCTCACTCTACTTATTCACCACAGTGTTCCACAGAGATACTGGGGGGATGTTGTTTTAACAGCGTGCTACCTCATTAACAGGATGCAGAGTTCAATCCGTCACGAGCAGATACTGAATCTTCTATTACATCTAGATGACGAGCTTTTTCATGTGTTCCTCAGGACCTTTGGATGTGTTGCTTTTGTTCATGTGCCATCACTAGGCCGTGACAAGCTTGCTTCTCGCGCTGTTAAGTGCATTTTTTTATGATACTCCAAGAGTCAAAAGGGGTACTGGTGTTATGATCCCATCCACTGCAGGCATTATGTTACTGCTGATGTGACTTTTCATGAGATGACACCATACTTTTCTATTGCTGGACAAATGAGTGTTCATGATGATACTACTCCCATGCCTATTCCTCCAGTTCCACTTGAGGCGATTCCGATCTCCACACCTTTGCTGACTTCTTCAAGGTCTACTACCCTCTTGGATGACTATTAGAGATTGCATGGTCTACTGCAGACATATAGTAGACCTCATGCTACACTACAGAGGCCTCTACCGGCTCCAATGACTGATGTTCCAAAGGCAGTTGAGATGGGCTCTGAGGATAGAGATTGTCTAATTAGACTTGATCCCCCTAATAGTGCAGATCACCATAGTAGTGAGGTTCGCTCTGCAGAGACTCGGTCAGAGATACCAGATAGGTCTGATCTTCATATTACTATTAGGAAGGTGCCTCACACGTGTGAGTCCAGATATCAGATTGCAGGCAGTTTGGCTATAGATGTTCTTGGTTCTCAGTTTAGCAACTTCTGCTAGGCACTTATAGCTTCACCCATTCCGTCTACCTACCAGCAAGCCATGCTTGATCCGAAGTGGTGTCAAGCCATGGAGGACAAGACGGAAGCACTTTAGAGCAGATAGACTTGGGATATCACGTTGCTACCTACAAACATACAACTTCTTAGCTCCAGATGGGTCTTTGCCTTAAAGTACAACCTTAATGGGGCTATTTCGTGGTATAAGGCCAGGTTGGTGGAAAAGGGGTTCACTCAGACATATGGAGTGGACTTGTTTGATACTTTCTCTCCCGTTGTGCAGCTTGCTACTATTCGGGTACTTATCTCTATTGTTGCCCATAGAGATTGGCAGTTACACCAGCTTGATGTGAAGAATGCTTTTCTCTATGGTGATTTTCAGGAGGAGGTTTACATGCAACAGTCCCTAGGTTTTGAGGTTCAGGAGGAGTGTATATGTAGACTCAGGAAGGCCATTTATGGCCTGAAGCAGAGTTGGAGAGCCTGGTTTCAGAAGCTCTTAGATGTGTTGCAGAGGTCCTCTTCAGATCATTCTTTGTTTGTCAGGGAGATAGAGAATGGCATTGTAGCACTACTGGTTTATGTAGATGACCTAATTATCACCGGCAGTGATGAGGCTGGGATAAGGCAGGTTAAGGAGTCTCTTGTACAACAGTTTGTAATGAAAGATCTGGGCCAGCTTAGATATTTTCTGGGGATCGAAGTCGCTAGGAGTAGAGATGGGATTGTTTTCTCTCAAGCAAGTATGCATTGGACGTCCTTCAGGAGACAAGCATGCTGGGGTCCAAGCCAGCCAATATTCCTATGGACCCCAAGGCACATCTACATGATGAGGAGGCAGAGGCAGTTGATAGCAAAGCGTACAGACAGCTTGTGGGCAAGCTGTTTTACCTGACCATTACCAGACCAGATATTGCCTTGGCAGTAGGCAAACTCAACCAGTTTATGGAGAGGCCGATGAAGCTGCACTAGCAGGCAGATATACAAGTGTTAAGATACTTGAAGAAAGCACCAGGTTGTGTTATTCTCTTCCAGAGAGGTTCTCTTATGATAGTGGTAGAATATTCTGATGCAAATTATGTGGGATGTGTGCTTGACAGGAAATCCATCACTGGTTTCTGTACCTTCGTGTTTTGTAATCAGGTTACTTTGAGAGCAAGAAACATGGGGCAGTTTCTCACTCTAGTGCAAAGTCGGAGTACAGGGCAATGGCCCAGACTATTGTAGAGATGATCTGGATACGGTCTCTCTTGTGTGATTTGCATGTCTAGATTGAGGAGCCCATGGAGATGTGATGTGACAATCGAAGAGCTACCTACATAGTGATGCGTTAATTCTCAATACAGTTAATTAAGTTAATCAGACTTAATTAATTGCACAAGAATGTAACTTAAGTTAACTCGAATTAATGTCATGAATGTAGTATAGGATCAAGTTAATCTAACATTTTAGATTTTTAAGTTCTTTTTAACTGGTTGAGTCCAGGTCGTTCATTGGGAGACATAATTGACTCCTAATTCACCATTAACTTATAATTAACAATCAATTAATCAATCAGATTATAATTAATAATACTTTAAGCACATGAATATTTGCACAAAAGATTAATCAATTAAAAGCATACAATATTCCATTAAGAAGAAACAAGTTTACAAGAGAAATCTATCATTTAAAACCAAGTAAATAAGTTTATTACAATTTCTTACTAGAATATTAGGCAAAAAATTGAAATTACAAGAGTTATCATGCCTTTTATAACATTAAAAACTCGAAAACATAACAAATAACAACTTCAACCCTGAAATCAGACATCTGAAAAGAGAATTAGTCGACTTAAAGATATAAGTTGGACTTTTGAAGTAGGTATTGGACATCTGACATCTTTACATTTCTTTTCTTTCATTTTCTTCATCTCTTTGCCTTCTTTCATCTTATTCTCTCTCTTTCTCTTTACTTGTGCTCTCTCTCTCTCTCTCGAGCTCTTTCTGTTCTTCTTGTTTAAAGGCTCTCTTCTTAAACTCTTCTTCTCTTATTTTCCTTAGTCCTTTATCTTCTTCTCCTTTCTTCTTATTTTCTTAAGTTCTCTGTGCATGCCTTATGTCCACACTTGGCCAAATTTTCACCAACTTAACCCATTTACTCTCTTCAATTATAAAAATTAGGTTTTTAATGGGTGACCCAAGCTCGTTCGGGGATACACGGCACCCTAATGGGTGGGGCTAGACCCTACTTGAGCATGGGGCTAGTTTATTTAAGGTGGATTTCATTTATTTTCATCAATGCACAATACCAGGCCCACTCTAGGCCTGCTCGCAATTACGCCCACACTCGGGCCCATGCATGCACACAGGCGCACACACCCACGCACAGGCACATGCCTACGCATGCACTCGCACACATGCTCAATTTATTTCACGCCCTGCGCTGACGACCGAGGGGGTCATAGTGCAAAAACATGATCTACCATGTCGTGCGCTCCAGAACTCCTGATGTGACCCTTCCAAACCGATCTTCCAGTGAAGATTCCGATAGACTCCATGAACCAAACTGGTTAAACAAAGGCTCAATCAAGAGCCAATCAAATGCTCTATACGATTCAAGAATTAATTTGATGCTTCTATCAAGATTAGTCCATCAATTCGATGGACGAAGTTGACAGCTTCACAAGACCATTTAAGCCTGCAAAGAAGGTCTTCAGGCCTTATGACCTGCAGAAGGAGGTGTTGCCCTCAACTGAGGGTCTGAATACCTTCAGTAGGGTATTCCGCGCATATTGGAGAGAAAAAGAAGTCTGGAAGAGGCTTTGAAAGCAGCAAAAGCTCAAGAGCTTCGTTCTTAGTGTTCAGAGCTCCAATTCATCCTATAGAGAGAAAACAACCTCAACAGGTGGTCTGAATAGATTTAGGAGGTCCTAAACAAGAGATCTGGGTAGGATTTGGATTCAAATCTTGACAAATAGCTCAGAAATAGTATTGGGTTCCATATGAACTCAAATTCTGCAGACATCTAAATCTCAATTAAACCTAAATAATCTTCACCTAAATCAATTCCATTGACCTTACAATCCTCCCAGAAACTTAATTAACCCTTTAGATCAGAGATTTAAACCTAATTTCTTCATATTCAACTCAATTTTGACCTAATGGGCTTGAAGTTTGACTTTCTGCTCCAAGGGCTCACAGATCCAATTCAAGCCCTAAATTGACTTAATTCAGCATTAGGAATATGCACCACAAAATTGTGTTTTGTTTGGTCTAGAGATGTTCTCAAGCATCGCCACCTGATGTAAACACATTTACACTACTTAAAATGTCTATTTATGCATGTTCTTAAGCATAGGATTGCATTTCATGATATAAATATTGCATTACATGCATCATCTTGCATTTAGAGTAGTTTGAATAAAATGGAGGTTAATTATCTCCTTTTATGTGCTTGGACAGGGCAAATATTTTATCGGGGCCTCGGATCAAAGATCCAACCGTATGGATATGATCAGGGCGACGATTGGAGTTCAACGACTCCAAGATCGCCCTAATCAGGCATCCGTAGCATCAGATAGAGATCGGGGAACCCTAGAAGATCAAGGGCCAGGATGGTGTAAATCTGCACTTCAGATGGAAAATCCGACCACACGGATGAATTCGGATCGACGATCGCAGCCGAACGACACAAAAATCGAGTCAATCCGACATCCGTGGCACCATCTACAACTTCCAGAAGATGGACGGCCAAGATGGCGCCACGTGGCGCCATCCCAGCCGCCCAATCGGCCGCAGGAGTCCTGTGAAGACCGCGCACCGTCTCCTCTCCGCCGTTGGATCTCGATCCAACGGCTGCGGTCGCTCGCGTTTAAAAACGTCCGCGCGACCATTTCACCCGCGTAGCGCAGCGGCGACGCAGCTGCGGGCGAAGCGGAGGTCGCGGGTTCGAGCCGCGGTGAGGGGGTCGAAGGCGCGGGCGAGCGGGCGCGCACGAGCGTCAGATGAAGATCCAACGGCCCCGCGCGCCCGATAGCGCCGACGCGCAATTGGACGCTCTGGTGGGCGCGCGATCGCACGCGGGCGGGCGCGCTACGCAGCGGGCGCGGACGCGATCTAAGCCGTCCGATCTCGCGATCGGACGGCTGAGACGACGCGGACGTGCGTATGCGTTACGCGCGCAGGCCAGCCGAGCGGGCGCGCGTGGGCGCGGCGGCGACGGCGACGGCGGGGCTTTAGCGACGGTTTTATCCGTCACTAAAGACCCCTTATTTATTATTTTGAAGATGTAATGTCCATTTTGCCCCCACTCCTTGCAACTATAAAAGGAGACCCCCTCCATACGAAATTTTCATCCCTTCCTTCTCCTCTCTACCTCTCCAAAGCTCAAGAGAAGCTTGTCCCACACCCGGGATGCTTCTCGCGAGATAAAGTCCAAATTTTCGTCCCCCTTCGGAAGTGGATCCCGCGACGACGACGGCGTGCTGCTTCGTTCCCGTTCTTCTGCTTCGTCCTCCTTCGTCCCGCTTCGTTCTCCTTCGTCCAGGCGTCGTCCCGTCCGGCTCGTCCTCCAAGCGACCGTCGAGGAGGATTTCTCTCTCCCTATTCTTTTTACTGCTTTCTAGTATAGATTTACTACTTTCTAGAGTAGTCTATTCGTCCTCCGAGCGATCGTCGAGGAGGACATTTCTCCCTCCATTCTTTTAATGCTTTCTAGAGTAATTGTTTTATGTTTTCTAGTTGTAATGAAAGAACTCTTTTATGATAAATTCCTTGTCTATTCTACATCTCATTTTGATTTCCATGTATAGTATTCCTTCTCTCTCTCTTACTCCCTCTCTCTCTTTTATTTGTTGTAGATACTTAGATAGTTTAAATTGAATTTCTTGGTGACAAAATAAAAAGAAACGCGGAGTTTTTAAATCAAACGTTCGCCTCCCTGTGTTCGACCCGGAATTCTTATTTCGGTATAAATTTTATTTGTTGAACACGAATCCTTCGCTTTCGAACTACAACGACGGGTTTTCCAAAACCAAACACGTTAGCGTAGATTCTCGCTCAACACCACCTGAGGTGAAAAGTGCCTGTGTTCGATGGATTAACCTAGAGGCTTTTAGTCCTAATCAAGACCTGTAACAAACTTCTGAAGCGCTACTGATGCTTACTAACCCATTGATTTCTTAGAAACCTAACGGAATCAGTCTTTCCAACTCCGTCGGAGTTGGAGAAGATGATGATCAGGGAAGGTTTCTAATCATCCAAGCATAGATTAAATCAGTATTTTTTTATTCTAAGACATTTTAGGATCATTCTGGAGCTTTTAAGAAACTTCCAAAGGTCGAAGCTCAAAATTGACTCGCCGGAGCTCACTGAAGCTCCAGTAAACTCAGAAATAAGATTCTGGAGTTCAAAACTCCATGAAACTGATCTGGAACAGTCTTAAAAGACTCCTGAGGTCACAAGGAACCTCAGGAGCACAACAATTAAAGTAATTGGCGATTAATTCAGAAAATATGTTATGAATTCAGTAAAAACATAATCTGAGTTTGCTGGAACTCAGATTGACTCCACTCACTCAATTGAGTGAGGGGAAATGCTTAGTGACGTGTGGCGATAGTGGAGATGTGATTAATTAGGCGAAATAACTCCTTTGAGCTCACCATTGACAGCAGCTTAGAGGTTGAGATGAAATTTAGGCCTTTGTGATTTAAATGGTGATTTATCTAATTGAGATGTCGATTGGGGCCCTTAGATAATGTATAAGTGATGGAGGGCCCTTATGAGTGTGATCTAAGCTCGGAGACCTCTGCTGTGGACAGCGGAGGTCACCGGTGAAGGTGATGATGGACTAGGCATATCAGCTGATAAAAATCACGGGAAAGAAGTGATATGAAACCATGGGAAGTAAAGGAAGCTGAACAGTGAGTTAACAAGATCAAATCATGCTTCTGACGAGCTCAATGAGCTCGCCGGAGCTGAAGACGACGGAAGAAAAACTAACACTACAACTAACTACCTACCTAATCAACTACGCTAACCTACTCTAACTTACCTAACCTACTGTTACCTGGACGAAGGGAGCAGAGAGAACTCCATTGACGGTCGTAATGGAGGAGGAAACAGAGGGGTAGTGGAAGAAGTCCGGTGGGTGAATTCGTGTAGTGGAAGCAGAGTCCGGAGTCGTCGCCTTGTCCAGAGACGCGGCGGAGGACGGTAGACCTCGACAGCTGGTGGAAATGGTCGGAGGGAGTGTGTGGAAGTGGGGGTAGTTTGCTGGAGTAGGTAGGAATAGCTTATTAGTTAACTACAGTTGGGGAAGAGGGTAGGGAGCTAACCGCTCAAATCGGAGGTATGGCGGGCTATTTATAGGTGATGGTGGAGGATAAGGGGGTGTACTTAGATGGAAATGCGTCTAGGTTCAGCTAAACCACTAATGAGAGCCTCATCATGAACCCTAACTAGTACAATTTGATCCGAATAAGTATGAAAAAGCTCCTACAAAACCTAAAGAGAAGCCTAACTCAGAGGATTTTGAAGTGAAGAATAAAGCAAATTATAAGGGGTAAAACTGTAATTTCTCCAATGCAGTACACAAACAGGGTATCTTAGGGTCTACACACAGGTCAAATAAGCTTAATAAGAAAGAAAGTGGGATGATCTGATCTGAAAAGGATTATAGCAACTTTTAAGAATTAAATGACATCCTGTAACCCTAAAACAAACCTGCTTTAATTCACAAGGTTCGAGGTAGGATAAAAATTAACTAAATCCTCTAAAAATCATAGAAAAATATTTCCTAGGGTCTAGAACCTTCAAGTTGGCCTTTGCAACCTGTTTTGACCTAAATTGAGAATCACGTCCAATTTATCACTTAATTCAGGTTTTTATGCAAATTGATCGGTCAAACATGGTCAAACATAAAATTAAAATTCACCATTAAGTTCCTTAGGTTCAAATGAGGCTGGTACAAAAATTTGGGCCTTAGAGAAGACCATCTTGACCGACTTTACAAATTGGTCCTCCTGAATTACTTTTTGACCCTTATCTTTTGAAATCCTTTCAATTAGACCCCTATCTTTCTAGTCGTTCTTAGCAGAACGGTCCTCCCTGCCATTTCTGCGCAGCGCCATACCTCCGGCGACCTTGCACGGAGGATGGCGCCACGTAGGGCATGGCAGCCGTTCTCAGGAACGAACGGGGGGTTCCCTGCGTCGTCCTCTGTCGCAGGGACCCGCCCCTGCCACCTGCGGCTGCTCATGTCTCTCATGCGAACGCACGAAATACATGGGTTTCCATCACCAACCATGCTCCGGCGAGCCCTCCATGCCGCTGTCTCGTGCGTCTCCCCTCGCCAACGCCTTTATAAGGAGCATCAGGGTCTGCCGTCTCCTGCAAGCTAGTTCTGGCCGAGAAACTCCCCCTCCTTCGTCTCCTCTCTCTCCGGTCAGACTGCCCAAGCTTCCAGCAAATTCTCCTCCTCCACCTCGTCGCTCTGTTGCCATACCTGCAGCAGAGCCCGCTCTGCCCCGTCGTCCCACGCCAGGCCGCACCAGCTGGCATCCTCAGATCTCCTCCTCGTCGCCGATAACCCTCTCCTGGGCATCTTTGTCCCCAGCACCGGCAGGTACGCGCTGAGCGCCACCTCCCTCCCTCTTCGTCAATTAGGCAGGTAGAAACCTTCCCTTCTCTCTCCCTGTTATTTCCCCTTCTTAATTTACCAGTTTAACCCACCGACTGCCACTATCCATCACAACCTTCCCCATCTCCGGCCGCTCTCCGGCGAGGCGTTCTCGCCACTTCGCGCCTCCAACCGCCTCTCCAGCTACCCCTTAAGCTCCGCAACACCTCACTGACACCGAATCCGCCTTCCATTCACTTCCTAGCACCTCCAGACCACCCCCCGAACACACCCATTCTCACGCACGCAGTGTGCCCTAGGCGCACGGCCACAGGCATTCTCGCATCTCGCCGACCCCCGCACCACCTTCACTGTCCTCTGGCGAAGCTCCCTACGTTGTCTGATGTGACCGTGAGGCTGTCTTCGTGATTTCAGGTCTCAGCCTCCTCGCCGCCATTGACAGCAGGTTGGAGCTGCTTCGCGAGCAGCTCCAGACTTCTTCGGTCCCAAGCGCAGGTCCCAGGCAGCGTGGGGCACTTCCACAGAGACTCCCAGGTTCTCATTTGGGGTCGCGAAGCTTCGCTGCGGCCCCAATTGCGCGAAGCTTCCTCCTACGGGAGCCCGAAATCGGAGGTGGGACTTTAGTCCCACCTCGTAAGTGTGTGGCCTCTCACCCACACTTAAATTGATTTTGTCCTTTCGGCTTATCGCCTCTGAAAGCACACGGGGTGAGGTCCCTCACCTATTCACCCGCCTCGTCCGCGGCACTACCCATGAGGATTTGGTGACTTGACCCGACACTCCTGTGCACTCCTCGTGCACCACCTACACCGGTGCGCCTGGACCCGGGCACGCAACCCGACCCGATTACCCGGCTCTGGGAGAGCTTCCTAAAGAGAGATCCAGAGAGAGAGAGAGACGTGGGGAAAGGGGTAGGGGGTAGGTTTTGCTCTAATGTATGTGTGTGCACGTAGGAAGGAAGGAAGGAGAAGAGGCAGCGGCTGAGACTTAGCCTCACGGAAGGAAGAAAGGGAAGAAGGAAGAAGCAGGAGAAAGGAAGGAAAGAAGCTGAAAACAAAGAAGAGGAGCCACACTGTAGCGACTGAGCGGTTAAGCCGTTTGAGCGCCAAATCAGACGTCGGTGAAAGAGGAGAGTCAGCAGCAAGCAGAGTAGAAAGAAGAAGAAGAAGAGAAAAGGCCAACGCAGAAGAAAGAAGAAGAAGAAAGGAGAAGAACTTAGCAGGAAGCATAAGCCTCTGCAGCCGCAGAGAAGAAAAGAAGAAGAGGAAGGCAGAAGCCTCTGAAGAAGGCAAGCTGAAGAAGAAGAAAGGAGAAGACAGAAAAAGAAAAGAAAGAAAAGAGAAGAAGAAGACGCAGAGAAGAAAGGAAGGAAGAGAAGAAGAAAAGCCAAATCTCTATCTCTCTCTCTCTCTTTCCCATTTGACTTATATTTTTGTAAAACATCATATTGTGAATTTATATGTTTCTAGAACTATAGTTTTCTCCTTGAGTTCGACCTCGGGAATCTTTTTATTCCGAGTAATAAATCAAATTAGACTGGTAACCGTTTTTGTCATATACTCCAACGACTGTAATTACCATAGCGACAAAGGCTGACACCAACCACCGGCATCGTCTCCAACTCCGGTGAGCTTAACTGCTAGACCTAAATAGGATTAAAAGTCAATCTGGTCCGTCGGATGAAGAAGGGAAGGTGAGCGGAAGAAAAATAACCAAGGCAACGTTGTTCTGTTGAGGAATGAAGGTGGATCGGATGGTGCGGTGACTGGCTGGCGAGAGCCATCCGTGCAGGTGAAGATGAAGAAAGGAGGAAGGCGATGCTGTGTACATGGGGACTGAAACGTAATAAAACAAGGGACCATTTTCAAAGAAAATGACTCGATTAAAATGATTTCTAAGGACCAGAATGTAAACTGGGGCATTTTAAGTTAAATTTAATTTAATTCTTTTCCAACTTTTTCTATATAATTATAAATTAGATAAATATTATGCAAATGCCTTGAATTTACATTTTTGACCCATTTAGCTTTATTTATTTTAATTAATTAATTTACTTAAGTTATTACATACTTAGGGTTAAATATTTATAATGTTAAATTAAATATTAATTAGGTAACTAAATATTTATAATTCAAGTCCAAATTATTATTTAAATTAATAATAATAATTGATATTTAATTTAGTATTTTTAACTTATTTTATGGTCCTTTAATATATTGTCCCTTATATTATAATTAAACCTTAAATAGACATATTCCTAGTTAATTAACTAGAGAAACTAATTAATTAGGGGTATTTAAAAGCCATGATAAGTCTCTCATCACATAGCTAACAACCCGATGTTCCTGAGGTGGACTGCCATTGTACTAGAGATCTTATACAACATGACTTGTTGTGCACTACTTATGTGGCATCTGAGGATCAGACAAGTGATGTGTTCACGAAGCCTCTACCTCGTTCAGCATTTAATTCCTGCTATTCCAAGCTGAGTATGATTGACATCTATGCTTCATCTTGAGGGGGAGTGTTGATACTCCTATTTATCTAGCATTTTATTATTTATTTTTTCTTTATGGATATGTACTGTTATTTACCCATACCTCTCTCTATAAAGAGGTATTAGGTTCTTTTCAATGAAATATGACGATTCATTTTGTCCTACTATACCTTGTGACATGCTTAATATGATAATAAGCAAAATGTTAATTAGTTGCCCGGATCACTGGTTAGTCAATGATTGTCTGTGGCCAGGGAGTTGTATGCCTCCTATGACTCAAGCTTATTCCAAGATGGGTGTGATCTCATGGTTCTCTTACACTGGATGTGGAATGTTCTGTCTGTTGGTGTCGTAGGGAGAAGAGCTATACAAGGTAGACAACACCTTATGCCTATGATGTAGCTGCCCCTTGGTTTGTTTTTGAGGTCATATGTTGATTGTGTCCTACATCACGGGTTTTTAAGGTAGGCAAGACACTACTAGCCCTAGTTGAGTCCAAATCAAGGGACCTTACGAGTAGGGACAAGTCTAGATCTATAACTCAAATTTTAACACAAAATGAGGTGATAGGTAAATTGATGAAATGATTTAATAAACCAATAATTTAAGGTATCCACTAATTGTTGCTTCTAAGTGTTAAAAATTAGTTAAACATTAATCATGCATTCCTATTAGCTTACTATTTCAATTTCCTGTTCATCTGCTATTTCCATCTTTTCTATTGTTACAGTGATACCTGTTCTTGTTGCCTGTATAATTAGTTGCCTAAATTTTAGATATGTTCTATTGGGAGTTTGCTAATTAACCTAAGTTCAGACACATGTGAATTATCTCAAGTTGAGGCGACAATGGGGGGAAATCTTTGAGTACGTAGGAAGCAAACAATGAACTATAAGGTTATTATTTACTCTACTTGGAGATGAACACGTTACTTAATATTTTGCATGTTATATTTTTGGTTAGTTATGTTATTTGATTATAGTTGTGTTTTCATGTTTGTGTGTTGGACAATGTACGATTCAGGTTTGGAATTTTTGACCCGATACCGCGTGGTGTTGGGTTGCCACGGTCCCCTCTACAATTCTTCAATGCCCCAATGAGGATACTCATTGGCAAGTCATTGCCAAAGAAATGGATTTCACAATGGTCACAAAATGTCTCGTTAGAGAGGACTAGTTGACGAGAACCTCATCATAAGCCCTAACTAGCTCTTTTCAACCTAAAAAAGAGAATAAAAGCTCCTACATAACAAAGAGAAAGGCCTAATTCAAGGGATCACTAATCTGGGAAGAGAACATGAAACAAAGGGTAAAACTGTAATTTTACCAGTACAGTTCATCAACGGGATTTTCCAGGGTCTAGACATAGGTCAATTGGACTTAATAAGAGAAAACGTGGGATGGTTCAGTCAGAAAGGGTTATTGTGAAATTCAAGAATTAAATGACATTCTGTAACCCTAACATAAACCCACTTAATTTCACAAGGTTCCAGTCAGGATAAAAATCAACTAAGCCCTATAAAATTCATGGAAAAATATCCCCTAGGGTTTAGAACCTACAATTTGGCCTTTTGGAACCTGTTTTGACCTAGATTGGGGACCAAGCTCAATATTTGACCTAATTTGGATTTTTGTGTAAAATGTCTAGTCAAACATAGTCAAACCTAAAATCCAACTTCACCATTAGATTCCTTAGGTCCAATTAGGTTTATACCAAAATTTGGACCTAAGGGAAGGCCATCTTGACCTACTTTGCAAAATAGTCCACCCAATTACATTTTGACCCCTAACTTTTGAAAACCCTTGCGAAGACCCCCTCAACTTCTTCGTCACTTTTCGCATTCAGGTCCCTCTACCATTGCAGCAGAGACCCATACCTCCAGCGAGGTTTCGAGGAGGATTTCTCCTCGCTTCCCCAGGGAGCAGTTCTAAAATTTAAAAAGGGAGTCCTCTACAAAACTCCCTACCGCTTGAGCAGCTTCCCATGCCCTGAATAGTCCCATACCTCTCGTGCGAACGCTCGAGAGGTATGGGTATCACTTTCAGCCATACCTCCGACGAGGACTTTTGGCTGCCTCTTTGCGCCTAACCCTCTACCCATGCCTATATAAGAAGCACTAGGTATGGCCGAATGAGTAAGCTCGACTTGGCCGAAGAATCACCCCAAGTTCGTCTCCTCCTCCGATCAGGAGTCCAGCGAGCTCCAGTGAGCCCTCCTCTTTTTCGTCACTCTACCACAATACCAGTGGCAGAGCTGCCTTCACCACCTTCCTCCGTGTCGTGCAACGCCCGTGCACGCGCCTCTAGACCCGTCATCGTCGCCGTCACCCCTCCCTTGGACATCTTCGTCTCCGATGACGGCAGATACGCGTCGTCCGCCCCTCTACCTCTCCTTCGCTCCAATCACCACAGATTAGTTCCTCTCACCCTCCTCTTTATTTCCCCTATCTTTATTTCTATTTCCAACCCCTCGACAACCACAGACCACCACCATCTTCTCCACCTCCGGCAGACCACTAGCGAGGTGTCCCCGTCACCTCCCCACACCAATCCACCTCGCCAGACCCCGCAGAAGCACCACCACCATCCACTGATCACTTTCCCCATATCCATTGACCGCCACAACCTCCCTAAACACCCCCCGATCAAACCCATCTTCACGGCCACAGAGCAACCTAGGCACGCATGCTAGGCCACCCCGCAGCTAGCCAACCACCGCAGCACTTTCGTTGTGCCACGGCGAAGCCCCCTTGTGATTTAACGAGGCTGCAAGGCCGTCTTTGTGAATTTCATATCCGACCCTTTTCCGCCATTGGAGCAGGCAAGAAGGAGCAAGCTTGCTCGTCCTAGGTCGCACCGCTCCAGGCTGAAGAGTCCCAGGTGCGCGGAATTAGTCCACGAACCTTTCGCACCCAGCAATCAGAGGCTTCAGTGATTGCGACTGCGTCAATTGGTCGGACATCCTCCCTGCGGGCGTGTAAAGAAGTGGGTGGGACTTTAGTCCCACCTCGAAAACGCTTGGCGCAGGTGCGTGCTTTTTATTATTTTTGTGTTTCTTTCTCTTTGCCTTAGAACACAGGGGTGAGGTCCCTCGCCCTGACTCGCTCACGCCTCGTCGCGACCTACCCCCGCGGATCTGGCACCAGACCCGATTACCTATCCCACGCACTCTCCGCGCACCACACCCATGCTGGTGCGCTTGGACCCAGGTGTGCTTCACCCGACCTGATTACCTGGCTCTGGGAGAGCATTCGTAAGAGAGAAATAGAGAGAGAGACGCAGGGGAGGGTAGGGGCTAGGTTTTGCGTTGTGGTGTTGTGCAGGAGCTAAAGGAGG
The DNA here is from genome assembly GCA_037157565.1 of Thalassia testudinum. Taxonomy (NCBI): domain Eukaryota; kingdom Viridiplantae; phylum Streptophyta; class Magnoliopsida; order Alismatales; family Hydrocharitaceae; genus Thalassia; species Thalassia testudinum. Next base: position 139,527,340 of record JAZHRO010000073.1, read on the forward strand.
CAGTTGCTGAAGAAGGAAGGAGAAGAAGAAGAAGCCAAGGAAGGAGCTAAAGGACTTAGCAAGGAAGATTGAAGCCGCAGAAGAAAAGGAGGAGAAAGTAGCTACATGAAAGGAGAAGAAGAGGCACTGTAGCCGCAGAGAAGCTGAGGCAAAAGAAGATAGGAGAAGGTGCGACTGAAGAAGAAAAGAAAAGGAAGCAGAAGAGAAGAAGACAGAGAAAGACTAAGAAGAAGATAAGAAGAAGAAGCCAAAGAGGAAGCCACAGAAGAAGATGAGGAGCAGCTGAAGACAGAGGAAAAAGACAGGAAGGAGGAAAGCCAAGTGAAGAAAAAAAAGAACAGGGAAGACAAAAGAGAAGGAAAAAAAAGTGAGTATTGTAGCATTCGCCAGTTAAGACGTTGATTCTCAGAATCATACATCTAAGAAAGGAAAGACAAAGAAAGAAGGAAAAGGTGCAGCCAAGAAGAGAAAGAAAAGGAAGAAAGAGAAGAAAGAAGAAGCCATCAAGAGAATTTCCTTTTCCATTTCCATTCTCTTTTTAGTTTCCTTATGGACTCTCATTTATATTATGGTTAAATATCATATTCTAAGAATTGTGATTTTTGTTTCTAAAATACCAATTTGCTCCCTGAGTTCGACTTCGGAAATTTTAACTTTCGAGTAATAAAATTGTTAATTGTTTATAATACTTTTTCAACTATACTACAACGAGACTAACTTAAAAACACGACAAAGCATTACAACACTAGTACTTTGAAGGAATTAGACCCAAGTCTAAATTCCTTAAGACTATTCCTTGCCTACTTGCTCGTTTTGTAGCTTGGAATCTCTACGGAAAATCCGTTTTCTTTTGATCATGTGTCCAAAGAGCTTCCTATATTCTTTATGCAATCATGAACCATGTCAAGCTTAATTGGTGAGATCTTGTGATGGATTGTCTAGCCTCTACTCATTGTTGCAATCTTCCTTTGGCATTCTTGTGACTTGTATTCTTCTTCATCTTAATCTTGGACTCTTCAACCATTTCCTTGATGAGAGTGCTAAGGAATTTGACAAAACAACTCTTCTTATGGGCCTTAAGAAGAGTAATCAAGAAGAATCCCAACCTCAACCATCTTAAGTAGAAGAAGATCTTCCTCCATCTCATGATTCATCTCAACCACCTTCTTTCATGCCATCTAATCTCAATAGTCAATCTTTTTATCAGAATGCATCTTGGGGGTACAAATAGGAAGACATGCCAAGAGGCCTTCCAAAAGGCCATGTTTGATGGTATGAAGCTTCAACTAAAGTAGCAACAAGAAGATCATGACTACCTCCAAAGCTTCACCAACCAATATGACATGCACATGACAAACTTGAAGATAGGATGAAGAATCTTGAGATGAAAAGGAAGAATGTGAAGATGTCTTGGCTTTGCTTGACTCTCACCTTCGGCAATACTATCATTTTTGCTTTAATTGGGATGCTTTACGCCTTTAGGATCTTTCTTTCGTAAACTTAATTGTGGCATGTACTAAACTATGTTTGTGTCTTTGTACTTGTGATTGTGTGCTTAAACTTATGCTTATGCATGTGAACTCTTATATGGCTATATTTCTTATGCATCTCTTTATGAATATGCATACTAGATTTCTCATGCTCCTTATATTTTTGATAATGACAAAAAGGGAGAGAACAAAATGAATAACTGCCTGTTAATACTTGTTAACCTTGTATATTTTGTTTTCTCATTACAAAAAAGAGGGAGATTGTTAATGACCTAATACTCTAACTCTAGTTTTTGATAATGACAAACAAATATTATGTTATATACTTTTGTGGAGACTAATAAGTTATGCAGGTCACTCAAAAGTTGAAGAAGAAGTAAAGGAAGAAAGGATATACTAAATAAGAAACTTATGCATGTTGTGAAGGTAAGAAGAAGCTGAAATGAAATTCATGTATTTTTTTTCTTGTTTAGAATGTAAAGGAGCCCAAGAGAATTCTTAAATAATATTAGGAAATTGTTGAGTGCGAATGAAAAGATTTATGAAATGGTCGTCGTAGTACACTCCCAAAATCGCACAACAAACACTTAAATTTATAAAACACAGAATCTAGTTGGAGTTAGAGGTCGTTCACAAGGAACAAATATGGAATCCACGCACTAATCTTAATTCAGAATAAATGAGCACAGTAAATCAAGCATCAGATAAAAGATATGCAATGAATAAATTGCTCACATTGATATTCAAATATAAAGCAATGTACCTCAAAAAATCTTTGGGATAAAAAGAATTAAAGAAGCAAAACAATGGTGATTTGAATTACCAATTATTCTTCTTAATTAAGCATGTATCCCAACTATTCAAATTATTCAAATAAATTAATAGTGTTCTCAATCAATTTAATCCACGTTAGTCTCAAGTTTAGAATAATGTCACAGTGCCTTTAGAATCAAATTAGGTGTTGCCCCTTACTCTTAGACGACTTAAGTATTAGGCACAACATCAGTAAGCACACAAGGGTGCTTTCTCTTCTTCAAGCCTTCACAAGCACAGTACCAGAGCTAACTTCCTCAGAGGCTAAGTATCAAAGCCTCTTCCTTCAGCATGCACCTTGAGGTGCTTAACTGCGTGGCAAAACCCTTCCCCCTCCTCTCACAAATTCTCTTCTTTTTCTCTTGGACTCGGGGCTAATCAAGTATACGGGCAGGTAAATGGGTCATAAACAGTGTCGAGTTTGGACTAGGCCCGCGTGCCATGTGCACGGGCAAGGAGTGCATGTGTGAGCGGGGGATCCGACCCCCTGGTGTCTCGGGCGAACAAGCAATGGCAAGAAATCACTTTATATCACTACAATCGCTTCACCATTTACGATGTGGGACTATGTCCCACCATCTTCTGCTCACACACAACTGCAGCCAAGCCCAAAGAAATTGAAGATGTTGCTGCTGCTATCTTGGCTAATTGGAGGTCCAGGCACCTTCGTGGTGCCAACTCACATCTGATAGAGGTCGGGGCAAAGCCAAAGAGGATCGGTTGAAGCGTGATGGCGTCGAGGAAGACGACGGCGTTGGCGAGTGGCCGACGAACTTGAAAGGAGGAATATGGACTCAAAAGCCCTAGTCAGTATGACTAATAGGGTCGCCGTGAGGAGAGGAAGATGATGGAGGTGTTCGTTTGGTGATCGGGTGTGTGTGGAGGTCTAGCGAAGTTGGGGAAGGTGAGTGGATGATGGGTTGTCTGGTGGGAGTTTTGAGTGGGTGGAGATTGAAATAGGAGGGGTTTTGATGGAGGTGGTGAGGCAAAGGTTTTGGAGGTGACGCGAGGGTGTTTGGTGGACTTTGGAGTGAGGAAGGCTTGGCCAGAGTGGAGGAAGATGATGGGGGAGGCGATGATTCGGCAGTCGAAGTAGGGAGGTAAGGGTCCTAATCTAAACTATGGAGAGAGAGAGAAAGAGAGAAAGAGAGATATTTAGAACCTAATTAAGGATAAAGGGGGAGAGGGAGGTGTCGGCTTTGATTGGCCGACGTCGGAGAGGAGAAGTCCTCCAGTGAGGGAACGACGAGGAAGAAGAGGGTTTGGAGAGCTTCTGCCGGTATCGCGAGAAGCAAAAGGAGCTGAAGAAAATCCTACTGCCTATGGTATGTGGCAGCAGGTGAAGAAGCCGAAGAGAGAGGAGTCGTCGAAGCTACGACGGAGGAGGTCAGAGAGAGATTTATTGAAGAAGTACGGCCAAACATAGTTAAGGAGCAGGCCTCGCGCGAGGGATCCTTTTAAAGGCCACAAGGCATTCTCTAAGCAAGGAAGGAAGCTCAGAAAGCTCGAAATCTCAGGGAAGAGAATCCTTGAATTCGCGGAGTTCGCATGAGATTTCTGGTGCAAATCAAGGTCCAAGACTTGGTTCAATCGAAAAAGGATCTTCTTAGGATTTTTCCTTCCAATTTTGGGAGGATTTGGTTGAGTATCGAGTGAAAAAACCTCGCTCGAATCTTGGTGGAGAAGCTTTGTTCACACTAATGGTGGTAGGGATCTTTTTGCAGAAATGATGACAAAGTTAGGGACTTGAACACAAATATTTTGAAAGTTGGGGGTTGGCTATAAGAAATAAAATTTAAATGGATTGAAATGTAAACTAGGTCAAGATGGACTCTGATTGGGCCCGAATTTCGGTACCAATCTAATTTGGACCCAAGAAATCTAATGGTGAAGTCGGATTTTAGTTTTGACCAATTTTGACTGGGCAATTTATGCAGACACCTAAATTAGGGTAAAATTCCGTCTGAGACTTTGTTCAAGGTCAAAATAGGTTCAAATGGTCAAACCAAGGGTACCAAACCTCTCAGAATATTTTTATATGAATTTTAGGAGGTTTAGATGAATTTTATCCTGACCAGAACCTCTTCAATTCAAGCAGGTCTAAAATTAGGGTTTTAGGTGCTGTTGTGGTTCTCGAAATGCATGAAATCTCGTTTGTCTGTATGGACACATTTATTAGACTTTAATGCTCATTTGACCTTCAATTAACCCCTAGGTAACCTTGTGGTTACTCTGTATTCATGTTGTGATGTTAAAGCTGCAGAATTAACCCTAATTTAATATTTTCTTTTCAAAATGAATTTGTATGGAATTATGGCTCTCAGACAACTATGTAGGAGCATTTGTCAATTAATCCTAATTAAATAAAGCTAGCTATGGCTCATGATGGTATTACCATCATACCCCCATGCCTAACCTTTGCTAATCCCTAGCAAATTCTTATGGAAAGAACTAGATCTCTATACCATGCATTAATGTTGAGATGCCTGATTTGTGCCTCTCTAGAAATTAGATCAGAATGTCAACAATAGGCCTAGAGGTACTCAATTATCAATCAAGATCCAGACCTGACTAGCTTCAGCCTGATTCTGCAGTGAAGGTTTCTTAAGCCCGCAAAAACTGCCCAGAGGTTCGTTGAACCCAACAGTTAAAACGCCCGTGCATAGACGTAACAGGTCCAAATTCAGTTTTCTAGTGCATTTTTGTAAGAGAGAGATAGAAGGATTTTTCATTTTGAGAGTTTTCTCTCTTTTCCTTTTATACTTCCCTAGATCCAGCCTTGGATTGGCCTTAAACACGGTCTGTATCGAATTCCTTGTCCCCACCATCAATCCTCGAAAGGTCCCTGACTTTCGATGCTTCGGGATAGCACCGCCTATGGAATCTCCCAGAACCCTGGCTTTCGACACTTTTAGATAGTGCCGTCCATGGCATTCTGTAGCTAAATTCAGGCCTTAGCAATCGATATCTCAGTATAATCCCGCCCATGACACTTGAACCAGCACAAGGTGCTTACATGCCCCCAGTAGGATATTTAGATATCCTAGGAGACAAGCACCGAGGAGACGATATGTTATCACACATCTTTGAGGGGAATTTCCCACCTCTCCACATCGGGAAGTTGTCCAATCAACTTGTGTTGTCGAGCCACTCCTAATCTAGATCTTCGGGATGGCTTTTCATAACAGAATACTTTTGGCATGATCTTTATTAAGCACACTAAATCAGACTAGTGTGTGGATTTTGGGTGCATAGGTTACCAAGTCCTACAAACCAAAGGGTAGGCAACGGGGCCGAATAATCCCTAACCCTTGACCTATTACATCAACCTCACACTTTCCTCAACCTCTTAAGGACTAATCCGAATCTTAACAAATACGTGAGTATTTAAGCCCTAAAACAAACCCAAGAGGCCTAAGATCAGCACTCATTACTAATCTCCCTGTCTCTAGCACTTTAGGACTTAATCTTTGTTTTGATTTGGTCTAGAACTTAAGTAGATTCTATAATCAATTGCTATGACAATCATTTTTTCTTGATTTTTGCTCCTTTTTGACATTCTTTGTTTCCTCCTCTTTTCTTCCTCAAGAAAGATTTGCAATCATTTCAAAAAATTTCCTCCCCTTTCTCCAATTTTTTCTTTCTTTCTTTCTTTCTTTTGAATATGTATTTTTTTTTAGAACCTCTCAGAGAATGAATTTCCATATGTTTGTACTTTAACACCCCCCATGCCTAAGTTTTGCAATATCCTCATTATAAATTAGGAGAGTACAAATTCAGCTTGGTTCAAAGTTTAGAATAGGGTTAAAGGGTGGGTGAACGGGTCAGGATGACTATTGTGGACAATTTCAAGCTTTAATACAAGTACCAAAGGTGGAGTTGGTTGTTCTAAAGTTGAACTCAGAAGTGCAGTAGGAGTGTAGCTCAAAAGATAATTAGAAGGGTCTCAGGTTTTTGGAATGGCAGGTTGCCTCCCGTTAAACGCTAAATTCAATGCCTTTAGCCGAGCATAAGGTGGTCAAGGAGAAGGGGTGGTCAAATTAAAGGAATTTTGTAGAACAAGCACCTTGATAAGTAGCTTGGTTAGTTCAACCAAGTGCTCGTTCAGATCAATGGGCTGATGATGCAGACCAAACCTAATCAGTTTGGTGGGTTGATGGATGTGAATCAGTAGATGTGGAGCCCACCAGATACTTTGTAGCTCGAAAAGATGTGGAAATGAAAATCGCGGGTTTGGTTGAAGCAGTTCAGCCTGATTAGAGTAAGGGTCCTCAAAAGAAAATGGATCTGTGGAGGATGTAGGAACCCTACTGATAGGATTAGAAAAAGATAAGACATGATTGTTGGTTTGAATAATGCCCGATACCCAATCGAAAGATGGAGGTGAATCATATGCAACCGGATCAAAGAGAGGTAAGTCAGAGTAGAAGTTGATTCTGGTGGCAGGTCGGGATTGGGATTGGATTTTGGAAAGCTTTGGCTCTGTGATGGAAGATGTGGCTTTTTCAAAATCTGGGTTCGGAGAGCACTCTTCTAGAAATGATTCAAAGAAAGGTTCATCTAGAGAGTCTTCTTGATGTTCATTCAAATCAAATGTTAATGCCTGGAGAGTGCATATAAGATCATGGAATTCTGAGTCAATGAAAGATTCGAACTCTGGATTGTGGACACTCTCGACACTTACTGTTTTTGATTCCTGCATATCATAACAGAATGATTCCAACTCAATGGAACATGATTTTGAATCAAGGATCTCGAGATCAGCGACCTTAGAGTCAGAATCAATGAACGAGTCATATATGCTGAGGTTGTAGATTGGCTCGTAATCATCAGGAAACAAAGGCTCTCCAAAATAAGAGTATGATTCGAAATCATCCGAGAATCTGCGAAAATCAGTTTATGAACCTAATTCCAGATCGAGATTTCCACCACATGATAAATCATGATGCATACAATCAACAACTTGATTTGGATCTAACCTAATCTCAAATTCTGAGTTCAAAGAAGTGTCCTTATTAGGCATAGGCTCAGGTTCTTGGCTCCTAGGGTAGACCCAATCAAATCTCAATTCTTCCAACTCCTCTATTTTTGTATCATAAATCGGTGTAACTTCTGAAAAATCAATTCATTTTTCTGAGGAGTTTGGAGAGGTGTAATCATCAAATACAAGCCCAGAATCATAATCCAAATCTAAAATCAGATTCTCATCACATTGGGCCTCATGATCATCCCAAATAGGCTTGAATCTAGATTCTAGGTCAAGGTTAGGAAGTGGGTCACTAGAATCTGGATTTGGTTCTATCGGGATGTCAGAATCACTCTTGAGGATTACCTTAATAGGATAAGGTTTGGGAATTACATCCTCGAGAGGTTCTGATTCAAGTTTACTACAGGTGTTTGGGAAATCAAGGCATGATGGACCAGCTTCATGGCTCTCTAAGGCAGGTTCAGGATTGAGAACACCTGCAATTGGTCCTCCCAACTCATATCAAGATCAGGCATGTCAATCTGCACAATGTTTGAATCTGATTCTATTACAACTCGATCCCAGATCCCTACAGGACCCAAGACTGGTCCGCCGCAACTAATCCCAAGACCTAGTCGTCCAACGAGAAATATCCAAAAGCAGGAAATAATTCACACCCACATGTGCAATGTAACTAAGCAGAAAATAATTAAGAGATAGTAAAAGAAACAGAGCGAACAGTCTATCAATATTACAGGCCATCACAACTACGACAAAGGAAAGTACAACGGAAAAATAACTGAAACAGTATTATATAGAACAAAGTACTCACTACTGCAACAGAAACTAGGGAAACAGTAAGAAAACGTAGCTAAGGCTGGGCTCGACTGGGCCCAGCTCCCTCTGCAGCCAGAGGTGCTGGCTGCTCAACTCCCTGACTTGGACAAGGTTATAAAATTTTCAGAGTCAGTGAAAGCTGAGTAGAGTGGTAATTCAGCCATTTACATGTAATTAAAATGAGCAATTAATTAATGCAACTCAGTAATTATCCATTTTCATTTAGCTCAACCAAGTACTTCTAATTTGTTGCTCTTTTATTCATCTAATCATTTCTTGATCTAGCCTGTTCCTCACGGTCACGACGTAGCGGTGACTACAGCACGCGTGATAAGCGCGGGTAACTATCCCGCACTGGCACATGGTCAGTCGTTTCCGCTAGTAGTCGTTTCTTACCTCAACTCAGTTAATTAAGTTAATTTTACTTAATTAGGAGTAGAAGAAATGTCACTTAGGCAAACTCGAAGTTGTGTCGATTAGTAGTATAGGGTCGAATTAACCTAACATTTTAGAAAATTTTTACTAGTTGAGTCCAGGTCATTCGCTAGAAGGTATAATTCATTCTAAATTCACTAGTTATCTTTATTTTCTTTTATAAGTATAGGAGGTATATTTAAGTTAACTATGGAAGCATGAATTTTACTAAAAATTGATTAAAATAGAATAATATGCAAAATCCCATATGAACTTTTATTCTCCACATTTATTTCAAATGATTAAAGGCAAATAAGATTTATACATTCAAAACATGCCTTATTACAATTAAAAGCAAGAGAATACAAGAAAGTAAATCTTTTCTTTATTTCTTCAACCTTTCTCTCTCTCTCTCTTTTCTTCTTTAGCTTTATTCTTTCTCTTATATTTTCGAGTTCTTTCCTTTTTCCTTTCTTTTTCTTTCTTTCTTCTCTTCTACTTCTGTTTCTTGCCCTTCTTCTTCTCCCTTATTAAGTATTTCCTTATGCCTACCTTCTTTCTTCTTCTCTTTTCCTTAGCTTCCTTTAGCTTCTTCCTTAATGCCTTCACGTCGGTTAACCTTCCTTTGCCTTATCTTTCTTTACTTAGCAAGTTCTTCTTCCTCCTCAGCCTTCTTTCTTCAGCCTTTACTCTTCTTTCTTTCTTAACTCCGAACCTTAGTTTCTTCCTGTAACACTTTGCCTTCTCATTGAACTAGGTTTATTTCCTTTTCAACCAAAAATTAGTTTAGGATTTGCGGCGAGGTCCTTTCGAGGATACACAGCACCCTGAGATCAGGGTGGGGCCAGACCCTACTCAATCCTCGCCTAATTTCATTAGGGTCCAATTTCGGTTTATTTTCTCTTGAGCCAAACTAGCCCTCTCTCAAGACGAACTAGCTCAACGCCTCCCAGGCCTCGCCCTCCTAGGGCCAATCGCACGCACATGCCCACTCGGGCGCACACCCACAGATGCACTCGCCCGCACACACACACGCAATGCTCAGATGATCAAGGTTTTCTTTTTGCATTGAGCGCTAACAACTGAATCGCCTATAACACAAAACACTTTTATACTAAGGCAGGCGTTCGAGGATTTCTGATGTGGGATTAAGGTTCCCCCTTCCAGACCCAGCTTCAAACGAAGATTTCTCCCTACTCAGAGCTCCAAATCAAGCGAAATAAAGCTTGATGGAGAGCTCTAAGATAGCTCTATAGGATTCTAGGGTCAATTTGAGGTTTACAGGACGATTTCCTCTCTGATTTGAAAAGCAAAGTTTGGGGGTTTCTACGGGTTAAATGTGCCTGGAAAGTGAAATGAGACTTGCAGAATCCTTTAACTGGACTTTATCTCTTAGCAAAGGGTCTAAATAGGATTTACAGGTATTTCTGCAGTTGTTTGTATAGGTTTTAAGTCCTCAAGAGCTTCAGGAAGCATAGGGAAGCTCAAAGCTTCACTGAAAGCTTCAGAGAGAGGAATTTCAAATGAAGAAAGGTGTAACAGACACTAAGGATTATTCTTAATAGATTCAAACAGACTCGAAGGAATGTAACAAGCTCATATGGGCAGAATTTATGATCAAATCTCATCAGAAACTTACTGCCAACAGTTTGGGTTCGAAAATAACCCAAGTTGGTAGATTTGAATTCCAACCGAAATCATTCATCTGAGATCAATAAAATCATTCTAAAATCATCCAACAGATTCTCAGAAAAGATCCTAACTCCTCAATTTCCCAGATTGAGCTCAGAATCAGAGTTTCCTCCTCAGGTTTGACTATTAGGCTTGAAAATTGACTTTCTAATTTAAGCCTTTTTACAAGGAATTAAAGCCTAGAAGAGAATCCTATCAACTTCAGGAACTTATCCTATCCTTTAAACAAATGATTTGACCTAAGACGCTAGGGTTCCAGGCTCATCGCTTGAGCTCCAAATGTGGTTTGTTCGACAGAAGGATTGGAAGATTGCTACACTAAAATGAAGACATAGATAGCTTCAGTGCACTGCACTGAAGCTTCTAGACCTGTTAAATGCGACTTTTAAGCTTCTGTACAGTCATCTCCAACTCCGTCGGAGTTGGAGAAGATGAATGCTTAACTACAACTCCAGTTATTTAAATCTCAAATAAATGACCTCAGCACAATCAATGAACCTCAATTCATCATTCTGGAGCTTCTTAACAAATTCTAAAGGCTGAAGATCAGTTTTGCTCCGGTAAGTCCAGAAAAAGATGAAAAATGTGTTCAGAATGAAGAATTGTACCATTTTTTTTTGAAAAGGTTCCTGAGGTTGCAAGGAACCTTAGGATCTGACGTGCCTTCGTGCGTGTGTGTTAAGAGGTGTCGTTATAGTTGCACTTGATACGTCGGTTTTAAAAGAAGTAAACGGAGGTGAGTCCGAGTGTCGATCTCAGGGAGGCGTGGAAATCGGATTTTGTTTACCACTTGTTGTCACGAAAAAGGCGAAGTTTTGCTTGCGAAAGAAACGGTTTTGAAAAGCGAGAGATAGAGAGAGTTTAGGGTTAGAAAGCTCTTGGTTTTGATCATGCACTTTAAACAGAAATTAAAATGGCAACTAAATGGAAAATAATTTCATTAAACATGCATTCATAGTTCATGGTTTACAATATTAAATACATGCTTCAACAAAAGTAAATGAAAGCTTAAAAGAGAGAGAGAGAGGTAGAGAGAGAGTGGAGAGCGACGAGGCAGTCACGGCGGTGGAGGAGGCTCCGTCGGCGGCTCGTCGTCTCCGGCGATTACAAGAGTGCCTAAGACTAGCTAGGAGAGGAGTGGAGTAGTTGCAAGTGGGAGAGGATGCCTTGAATGGTGGTAGAAGGGGGTTTAAATAGAGTTAAGGGCTTCCTAAAAGAAGAATGTGCTTTAGCGACATCCAGAACGTCGCTAAAACCGCTTCCATATACGTTGGTGAAGGCCTTCTGCCGCCGGTCAGCCGCCCGCCCCTCTCTCTCTTCAGGCGCGATCCGTGGCTGTCGAACGAGAGCCGTCCGATTGATGATCGGACGGCTGAGATCCTCCCGCGCCTGCGCTAGGATCGCGCTTCGGGCGCGCGTGCGCGCGTGCTTTTCCGCCCGGCGCGCGCGCACGCGTGGGAGGTGGGTCGCTGTCGTCGCGCCGCGTGGCGCAATCCTGGCCGCTCGCTTCTGATCGCGCGGCTCAATTTTGCCGCGCCCTTCGCCCGCAAATGATTTTCGCTCCGCGCGAATCGAACGCGCGTCGCCGCGACGCGGGCGTGCGCGCTAACCGTTGCGCCACTCCCGCGCTTTGTCGCGGCGACCGCGGGCGAGCGCACGGATCTCGGCCGTTCGATCGAAGATCAACGGCCGAGATGCGTCCTTGGCTGGCTTGGGGGCGTGCGGGCGGCGGGGGCGGGGCGACGTGGCGCGTTCTAGGCCGTTGATCTCCAGATCAACGGTCAGGATTTCTTGGGCCCATTGTGGGAGCTCCGGATGTCGGATTTGGCCGATTTTGAGTCCGTTAGACTCCGTTCGTCGTCCTGAATCCATCCGTGCGGTCCGATTGCTCATCTGAGGCCTGCTTTGACAAATGCTTTACACAAATGGCCATTAATACAATTTATAAGCAATCTTGGTACTTGATGCATGCAATGCTCCTATTCTACTTTATGTTGTGCCTTTTATTCTAAAGATGGGCCATATTCAACCTAATTACTACCCCCTTGCGTGGTGTTATCATACCCCCATGCTTACTCCTTGCTAGTCCCTAGCAAGGTTTATTCTAGCCTTTATTTCTTTGGCGAATTCAAGAAGTAATTGCTTAGGCACTTCGTTACTTGTCAATAAGAGGAACTATACGAAGATCTTAATCTACAAAGACTAAGCAGCGCCCGGGTGCCTGCCAAAATACGAATCGCCCGAATCCTTGCTTTGTATATATAACTATACTTATGTATACGTATATATCTATATATGTCTTTTTAGAATTTTTAGAATTCAGTGTGGGTTGGTAACTTTTTACGGCTACCCAACCCACCCAAAACTCGGTCAAAACCCTAAGTGCTAAGCATCTTGGTGTGAATGTTGTGATAGACTTACTTAACGGTAATTGAGACAGACTTCGAGTTTCTACGCCTCTAGGTGACCGGAAAAGAAAATAAATTTTTTCCTGAAGGTGTATTTGTTCGATTGGTAGCTTTCTCCCTGCGTTCATTTTACTTGGGGTCAACACAAGGATTTTCCAATGTATATCTCCCCGGCTTGTACTACTTCCCCGCTTCTTCCTTAGGTGTTTTTGGTCTTCTCTCTTTTTTTTTTGTGCAATTATTGAGCTGGGCTCTGGACAACCGACCAATGGGCTGTTACCCACGATCACTTGCCAGCCATACTTGTGCGGTGAAGTGTGGTTTATTTTCTTTTCTTCTTTTTTTTTTTTTTTAATTATTATTTTTTTTTACGTAGGTGGCTTCCCTAATCTCAAATGTACCTAGAGGCAGTGAAAAAGAAATGGCCTGTGGCTGGGTTCTGGACAACCTGCCAATGGGCTGTTACCCACGACAACTTGCCAGCCATACCACCCTAGAGAGTTCATTAGCTACCCAATTTCTGTCAAAATCTCCGAGAAGTGAGTCTGTGCAAAAATGTGTGTAGATGCTTAGACTCAAAGTTTTCCTGAGTTAGAGGGTGAGTTGATAAGTCGTATACTTATTACCTTATTTATTAGGTGGATTAGAATAGCTTAAAGTTGCAAGGGTTCGCCGCTAAATCCATATTTTAATGGACACCAGGGCTAATTAAGCCTGAAGGCCTGAAAAGTCTAAGTGTTTAAGTTCTTTTTGTATTATTTCCCACTATTGACAAGTTTCTAATGCCTAAGTTTTTCTTCCTAAATTCTTTTTTTTTTTTTTTTTTTAATCAATTAATTTATTCATTCAGACTGATTAATTAAGCTCAGGATTATGCAGTTTACCATCCCCCCCATGCTTAAGTTGAACAATGTCCTCATTGGCAGATGCATGGATGCAAAAGGGTTTAAAAAGATAGTACCTGAGTGACGTAAACTACCAGATCAGTCTGAATCCGCTAGGTTGCCTCCCAGGAAGCGCTGAGTTTAACGCCTCCAGCTGGGCGGTGCCTGGTGTCAGCCCTCAACAAGGGTGACACTTTCCTTGGGGGGTACCTGGGCCAGGAAATGCTTCAATCTTTGACCATTGACTGTAAAGGTGTGCCCGGTATTAAGATCGGCGATTTCGACTGCCCCATTGGAAAAGGGCTTGACCACCCGAAATGGTCCTGTCCATTTGGACCTAAGTTTTCCTGGAAAGAGTTTCAGGCGTGCATCAAATAGCCAAACTTGTTGGTTTGGCTCAAAGGTTTTCCTATGAATGAGTCGGTCGTGGACGGCTTTCATTTTCTCCTTATATAGCCGACTATTGTCAAAGGCGTCCCGACGAATTTCTTCAAGCTCAGATAATTGAAGAGTCCTTTGCGCACCAGCTAACTGGGGATCCATGTTACATTGCTTAACAGCCCAGTAAGCCCGGTGTTCCAATTCGACAGGGAGATGGCAAGCTTTGCCAAAGACCAAGCGGTAAGGTGACATGCCTATTGGGGTCTTAAAAGCGGTCCTGTATGGCCACAGGGCATCATCAAGTCGTGTGGACCAGTCTTTCCTGTCAGGTCTCACAGTCTTCTGTAAAATGTTCTTGATTTGTCTGTTTGAGACCTCAGTCTGCCCATTTGTTTGTGGATGATACGGGGTGGCAATGCGGTGGTTTACCCCGTATTTTCTAAGTAGGGCACGGAACTGGGAATGGATAAAATGGCTTCCACCATCACTGATCATGGCCTTGGGTATTCCAAAATGGGAAAAGATGTTCTTCTTTACAAAGTCCATGACCGTCTTGTGATCGCATCGTCGGGTGGCGACGGCTTCAATCCATTTGGAAACATAGTCTACCGAGACCAAGATATACTCGAAGCCGTTGGATGGTGGAAAGGGGCCCATAAAATCGATACCCCAAACGTCGAAAATTTCGACAATCAAAATGGGCTGAAGGGGCATCATATCTTTTTTGGTCATTGTCCCTAGTGTTTGGCATCGTGAGCAAGTCTTGGCAAAGATGTGTGCATCCTTGAATAGGGACGGCCAATAAAACCCAGACTGCAAAACTTTTGCAGCTGTTTTCTTGCCAGAGAAATGGCCGCCACATGCTTGGTCATGACAAAAGGAAAGCACACTCTGAACCTCGTCTTCGGGGAGGCACCTCCTGATGATCTGATCAGCACATAGGCGAAAGAGCATGGGATCATCCCAGAAATAGTGCTTGGCCTCAGCCAAGAACCTGTCCCGTTGCTGTCTGGACCAGCTGTGCGGGGTTTGTCCTATAACCAGGTAGTTGACATAGTCAGCATACCATGGCATTTTCTTGTCTTGCACGGCTAGGATGTGTTCATCAGGGAAGGTATCAGATAGAGGTAGGGAGGGTCCAATGTGGTCTGGATGAAGTCTTGACAGGTGGTCAGCCACCACATTTTTCGATCCGGCCTTGTCTTGGATTTCCAGGTCAAATTCCTGCAAAAGCAGGATCCATCTGATGAGCCTGGGTTTTGCGTCCTTTTTGGCCAACAGGTGCCGGATGGCTGAATGGTCGGTGTAGATAGTCACGTGGGATCCCAGCAAGTATGATCGGAATTTTTCCAGTCCAAAGACTACAGCAAGCAACTCTTTTTCTGTGACCGTATAATTACGCTGGGCCTCGTCCAACGTTTTGCTCGCGTAGTAGATCACCACGGGCTTCTTGTCTTGCCTTTGTCCCAGGACAGCGCCTATGGCAAAATCTGATCCGTCACACATAATCTCAAAATCCTGGGACCAGTCTGGGGGTTGAAGTACAGGTGCGGTGGAGACTAAGTCCCGGAGGGTCTGATAAGCCTGGGTGCAATCAGGAGACATGTGGAAAGTTGCGTCGTTGGCTAGAAGGTCGGTCAAGGGTTTGGAAAGTTTGGAAAAGTCTTTGATGAACCTTCGGTAGAAGCCAACATGTCCTAGGAAAGAACGAATCTGTCGGACCGAACTAGGTGGAGGAAGTTTGGAAATTAAATCAACCTTAGCTCGATCTACCTCGATGCCCTTATGCGAAACGATGTGTCCGAGGACAATTCCTTCTTGAACCATAAAATGGCTCTTTTCCCAACTTAACACCAAGTTAACCTCGATACATCGTTTCAGGATTTTCTCCAAGTTGCTCAAACAATGGTCGAATGAATTCCCGAATACAGAGAAATCATCCATAAAGACCTCCAAGTATTCACCCACCATTTCTGAAAAAATGGCTAGCATGCAACGCTGGAAGGTTGCGGGTGCGTTGCATAACCCGAACGGCATTCGACGGAATGCAAATGTGCCATACGGGCAAGTGAATGTGGTCTTTTCCTGATCTTCCGGAGCAATTGCGACTTGGTTATATCCTGAATATCCATCCAGGAAGCAAAAATACTTCTGCCCTGCCAATCTTTCAAGGATTTGGTCAATGAATGGCAAGGGGAAGTGGTCCTTCTTAGTGGCTTCGTTAAGCTTCCTATAATCAATACACACCCGCCATGCGGTGGTGGTGCGGGTGGGAATGGATTCGCCATGATCATTAGTGACAACGGTGAGCCCAGCCTTCTTTGGAACCACTTGAGTGGGGCTCACCCAGGGGCTATCAGAGATAGGGTAGATGATGTCGGCGTCGAGCTACTTGATAATTTCTTTTTTAACGACCTCCCGCATGTTAGGGTTTAACCGTCTCTGCATCTGGCGGGAAGGTCGGGCCCCGTCTTCCAGGTAAATCTTGTGGGTGCAATAGGTGGGGCTAATTCCTCTTAGATCTGAGATGGTCCAACCAATGGCGGCCCAATGTTCTGAAAGAGTTGCAGTCAACCTTAGTTCCTGATCCTTGGTTAGATGGGAATTAATAATCACTGGGAAGGTCTGGCCAGGTCCCAAGAAGACGTACTTGAGATTCTCGGGCAATGGTTTAAGTTCAGGTGCGGGTGGGACCACAGTCGATGGGAATGGAAAGGGCGGTAGGTGATCAACATTGATTTCTTCAAATGGTGTCATGTGATGATACTCAGCCTTACAGAGGTCCACAGGTAATGATGGTGTCGAGTCAGAACTACGGGTTGGGTGGTCTGAGACAGAATTGAGGGTAAGGCATTCCTCGATTAAAGTTTCCACGGGATCATGTTCCTCAATGTAATCACAATCAAAAGACTTTGTTGCCCGGAAGATATCTAATTGCATTTTCCTGTCTCCGAAGACGATTTCCATACATCCCGTGTCGCAATCGATGTTTGCTTTAGCCGTGGCTAAGAAAGGTCTGCCTAAGATTATGGGTGCGTTCTGTAATTTTTCAGGGACTTCCATGTCGAGCACCAAAAAGTCGACTGGGAAATAGAAGTCCTTGACCTGTACAATCACGTCCTCGACAACCCCCTTCAGGGTTTTCACTGATCTATCCGCCAGCTGGATGGTGACAGGGGTTGGTGCCAGCTCCCCAAAACCAAATTGGTGGTACAAGGTTGTGGGAATTAGGTTGATAGAAGCACCTAGGTCCAGGAGCGCTCTATCAAATGTCATGTCCCCGATGTTGCAGGAAATCAGGGGTGCTCCTGGGTCAGTTCGTTTGAGTGGAAGGTTGCTTGATATCACGGAACTGGCTTGCTCAGAGAGTACAACCTTCCTAGGTGCTTGAGGTCTCGGCTTACGCTTGGGTGTATAGGCATCCTTTAAGAACTTGGCGTAAGCGGGGATGTGTTTGACAGCTTATAGAAGCGGAATATTAATCTGTACTTGTTTAAAAATTTCCATCAGCTCCTCAGTTTCCACAGTATTCTTTTTTCTCTTGATTGTTTCCAAGGCCTCAGGATAGGGTGTCTGGATTGGTTCCATGTTTGGGTCCTTGGTTGGTGCTTCTTCTAAGTCGGGTAAAGTCTCGGGGAGAGTTGGCCATTTGGGATCCTGGGTTTTGGTGCCGCTTCTCAAGGTCACCGCATTCGCAGAGGCATTGGGGCCATGGGGTGATCCTTGAGAAGATGAGGATGAAGAGGCGCCAAACCCAGGAGGTGTTTGTGGAGCCGGTTGGACCATATGAGCCTGCCCGGGGTTGCCTTGGAAACCTTGCGAATTGGGGCCTCTGTTAATTATGTTTCGCGGGTTTGGTTGTGGTTGGGAAGGTAGAGATCCTTGCTGTTTACAGTCCAAGAGTTGGCTTAACTGTCCCTTTACCAAGGCCATTTCTTCCTGATGTTTTTGGTTCATGTCAGCCATCATCTTTATTAGGGTGTCCATTTGGTTTTGTGGGGGAGGGGCCGCCCTATTTTGGTTATATTGGGGTCTAACTGGTGGTCCTTGCTGATAGGGGGGCAAGTGTGGCTGTTGGTTTGGCCTGGGCTGGTTTTGGAATTGCGGTAGTTTCTGGTTTGTCCAACCAAAGTTGGGGTGATTACGCCAGCCGGTGTTGTAAGTGTTGGAGAAAGGGTCAGGTTTTGCATATCCTTGGACGGCTTGCACATCTTCTAGAATAGCCGATGTTGATGAAGAAGGAAGGGAGTAATCAAGGGTCGAGGGAGCAAAGGTCCCTCCTTGGAACATGGTTGGGGGTTGTTCCAGGTTTAGTTGGGTGAAGGGTTGGACCAGGTCAACATTATGTGCTCCTTTTGCTAGGGTGAAAGTCTGCAAGGGGTTCCTGGTCTGGTTTAGAAGCTCATCAATCTTCTTGTCCACCAATTCCACTCGATCCAACTTTTTGGCAATAATGTCCATGTCAACCATTCCAGAATTTGCTTGCACCTCATAAATCCCACCACGGGGTTGACTGGATCTGTTAAACTGGTTCATGGAGGCATTGTTGAGCGAATTCTCGCTCATAGACTCAAAGAGCTCAAACGCGCTCTCCTCATCTTTGTTTAGGAAGTTTCCCCCGCATGAGGCATCGACGAAGTTCCGTAGGTTGCTATCCAGACCGTGGTAGAAGATCTGGGCCAATTGCCACCTTGGAACTTCGTGGTGTGGGCATTTCCTCAAAAGTTCATTGAATCTTTCCCACGCCTCATGAAATTGTTCCCCACCCTGGAGTGTGAAGGTAGTGATAGCTCTTCTGAGGGCATTGGTCTTTCCTATGGGGAAGAATTTCTTTAAAAATGCATGCCTCAGTTCCTCCCAGGTGGTGATGGGTCTACCTAGGGTTCTAAGCCAATGAGAAGCCTTGTCTCTTAATGAGAAAGGGAACATCTTGATTAGAACAATATCAAGGCTAATGTTCCTAGGTTTTACTGTTCTTGCTATGCGGTCTAGATCTTCTAGGTGCTGAAAGGGGTCTTCATTTGAGCTTCCATGAAAGTGGCTCTGGATTAGACTTAATACATTAGGTTTTAGCTCAAAATCGTCTCCCCCTTCGGGGATCCTAAGGTGTGGCTCGACTCTAATGGTAGAAGGGTTATAGAAATCACGGAGGGGTCTTGGCTGGTTCTGAAATGGTGGTAAATCAAGTGGTGGTTGTCCTGGTATGTCATTGAAAGGTGGTGGTTGTTCTTGCGGGTTCTGTAACCGTTGTGTGGCTTGCATGATGGTGTGGATTTGTCGTTGCTGAAGCCGATGGTTAGCATTGATTTGAGCCTGGACGACAGCCATAGCATCTGGTGGGGGTTGATCTTCAGCCTCATCTACCCTAGGTTCAGCCATGTTTTCAACAGAGTTACGTCGCCTAGATTCCTACCCCAAAACACACAATTCGGGATGCAGTGAGCGCCTCCCGTGCATACACTAGAGAAGAACTGGAGGGGATGCGGAGGGCGACAGATGCGAGAAATGTGTTTCAATCAAGCACGCAAGCCTAATCCTTATGGTGTATTCCTTAGGAGACCTAGAAATCTCACAAAGGGTGATTAAGTCCGTAAGCACTGGACTTCCCTTCTCAAGGCTAATCTGGCCAGGTTGATTACGAGGGGATTGCAGGGAAGGTTCTTCCTTTGGCTTACGCCTCCGGTTCCATAGACCCCACAACCACGGTCGTTTGACACTGCCCCGCAGCCTAGTCACCAGATTCTACCAAGGGAATGAAAGCCAAGTGCCTAGCAGACAAAACCTCACCTTTTGAGACTTAACTCAGTCCTGCCTAGGGCACGTCTACTCAGTTTTAAAGGGCTAGGATAGTGCTTGTGCTTAGGGTGATGTGATGAGGCGTTGATTGGGGTGGTGCCTCTTAATGTTCTACTTTCAAAGTGTGTGCTTCTAGCAAAACATGATTTTCAAGCAAGGATTTGTTAAGATATAGTGTCTTTTTAGTGTTTCATCCTTACTTAAGTACTTTTTAGGGTTGACGTGTCTTAATTTTTTCAAACAAGTTTCAGTGGGCACGTCAAGTTCTGCACACAACTTAGTGAAAGTAGATTTCCTTTTATTTTGTAGAGGCTCTAAAACCCTAGTGTACTCATCCTGATAATCATGCAGCTTCTATTAGATGAGTCAGTTTTAGGGTTGAGTGGTGCGGCCCAGGTCAACTCACGGTGGCTTCGCAAACACCACTCAAGAGAG
Source organism: Thalassia testudinum (assembly GCA_037157565.1). NCBI lineage: Eukaryota > Viridiplantae > Streptophyta > Magnoliopsida > Alismatales > Hydrocharitaceae > Thalassia > Thalassia testudinum. The sequence continues at coordinate 139,547,456 of JAZHRO010000073.1, forward strand.
AAAGAAAAGAACACTCCAAGAATTTGTCCAGTATATTAGAGTGTACATTTTTTTGTAGGGTGGTGTGTTAAGAATGTGGGTCAAGCAATCATTCGCCACGCCAATTTTTTTCAGTTTTTATGATTTTTTTAGCTTTTTCACGCAAGCAAACAATGAGAGAGAGAGAGTACTCACTATCGGTCCTCGAGGCGTCTACTTCCTTGCTACCATAGTGGAATGCGTCGCTTCGCCGTCCATTGATAACACCACGCAAGGGGGTAGTAATTAGGTTGAATATGGCCCATCTTTAGAATAAAAGGCACAACATAAAGTAGAATAGGAGCATTGCATGCATCAAGTACCAAGATTGCTTATAAACTGTATTAATGGCCATTTGTGTAAAGCATTTGTCAAAGCAGGCCTCATATGAGCAATCGGACCGCACGGATGGATTCAGGACGACGAACGGAGTCTAACGGACTCAAAATCGGCCAAATCCGACATCCGGAGCTCCCACAATGGGCCCAAGAAATCCTGACCGTTGATCTGGAGATCAACGGCCTAGAACGCGCCACGTCGCCCCGCCCCCGCCGTCGCCACGCTCCCAAGCCAGCCAAAGACGCATCTCGGCCGTTGATCTTCGATCGAACGGCCGAGATCCGCGCGCTCGCCCGCGGTCGCCGCGACAAAGCGCGGGCGTGGCGCAACGGTTAGCGCGCACGCCCACGTCGCGGCGATACGCGTTCGATTCGCGCGGAGCGAAAATCATCTGCGGGCGAAGGGCGCGGCAAAATTGAGCCGCGCGATCAGAAGCGAGCGGCTAGGATCGCGCCACGCGGCGCGACGACAGCGCCCCACCTCCCACGCGCGCGCGCACGCCGGGCGGAAACGCGCGCGCGCACGCGCGCCCGAAGCGCGATCCTAGCGCAGGCGCGGGAGGATCTCAGCCGTCCGATCATCAATCGGACGGCTCTCGTTCGACGCCCACGGATCGCGCCTGAAGAGAGAGAGGGGCGGGCGGCTGACCGGCGGCAGAAGACCTTCACCGACGTATATGGAAGCGGTTTTAGCGACGTTCTGGATGTCGCTAAAGCACATTCTTCTTTTAGGAAGCCCTTAACTCTATTTAAACCCCCTTCTACCACCATTCAAGGATGCTCTCCCACTTGCAACTACTCCACTCCTCTCCTAGCTAGTCTTAGGCACTCTTGTAATCGCCGGAGACGACGAGCCGCCGACGGAGCCTCCTCCACCGCCGTGGCTGCCTCGTCGCTCTCCACTCTCTCTCTACCTCTCTCTCTCCCTTTTAAGCTTTCATTTACTTTTGTTGAAGCATGTATTTAATATTGTAAACCATGAACTATGAATGCATGTTTAATGAAATTATTTTCCATTTAGTTGCCTTTTTAATTTCTGTTTAAAGTGCATGATCAAAACCAAGAGCTTTCTAACCCTAAACTCTCTCTATCTCTCACTTTTCAAAACCGTTTCTTTCGCAAGCAAAACTCCGCCTTTTTCGTGACAACAAGTGGTAAACAAAATCCGATTTCCACGCCTCCCTGAGATCGACACTCGGACTCACCTCCGTTTACTTCTTTTAAAACCGACGTATCAAGTGCAACTATAACGACACCTCTTAACACACACGCACGAAGGCACGTCAGTTTTTGGCGCCGCTGCCGGGGAGGCAACGGATTTGTTTTATCACCTCCATTCCACCTTCATTCTCATATCGTCTAATGCCCTATTTTCCTTTTTACTTGACGGATGCAGGAATTCGGCGCATGGACGGCGAAGCGATGCATTCCACTATGGTAGAAGGAAGTAGACGCCTCGAGGACCGATAGTGAGTACTCTCTCTCTCTCATTGTTTGCTTGCGTGAAAAATCTAAAAAAATCATAAAAACTGAAAAAATTGGCGTGGTGAATGATTGCTTGACCCACATTCTTAACACATCACCCTACAAAAAATGTACACTCTAATATGCTGGATAAATTCTTGGAGTGCTCTTTTCTCTTTCTCTTGAGTGGTGTTTGCGAAGCCACCGTGAGTTGACCTGGGCCGCACCACTCAACCCTAAAACTGACTCATCTAATAGAAGCTGCACGATCTTTAGGATGAGTACACTAGGGTTTTTAGAGCCTCTACAAAATAAAAGGAAATCTACTTTCACTAAGTTGTGTGCAGAACTTGACGTGCCCACTGAAACTTGTTTGAAAAAATTAAGACACGTCAACCCTAAAAAGTACTTAAGTAAGGATGAAACACTAAAAAGACACTATATCTTAACAAATCCTTGCTTGAAAATCATGTTTTGCTAGAAGCACACACTTTGAAAGTAGAACATTAAGAGGCACCACCCCAATCAACGCCTCATCACATCACCCTAAGCACAAGCACTATCCTAGCCCTTTAAAACTGAGTAGACGTGCCCTAGGCAGGACTGAGTTAAGTCTCAAAAGGTGAGGTTTTGTCTGCTAGGCACTTGGCTTTCATTCCCTTGGTAGAATCTGGTGACTAGGCTGCGGGGCAGTGTCAAACGACCGTGGTTGTGGGGTCTATGGAACCGGAGGCGCAAGCCAAAGGAAGAACCTTCCCTGCAATCCCCTCGTAATCAACCTGGCCAGATTAGCCTTGGGAAGGGGAGTCCAGTGTTTACGGACTTAATCAACCTTTGTGAGATTTCTAGGTCTCCTAAGGAATACACCATAAGGATTAGGCTTGTTTGTTTGATTGAGTGCACAACTCTCTCTCATCTGTTCTTCCCGCATCCCTCCATTTCTTCCATGGATTTCAATGCCTATCCATCTTACCCAAATTACCCCCAACAGGATTTGTATGCTAACCCAAGTAGACCATACCCACAGCCGACTTGGGCTAACCAACCACCAAGTTGGGGATGCAACCTGGAATATCCCTCTTGGCCCAACTATGACCAAACCACACCAACCTCTTATTGGAATACACCCAACATAGCCACCCAAGGGTACAATTCAAATCATGGGGCTCCATATCTCGATTGTCCTCACGATGCCTCCTCATTTAGGTCCGACCCGCTCTACTGTGATAGGACCTACACTTTAGGAGAACACCAAGAACCCTACCCATCTCAAGATAATAACCAAGAAAGGTCATCTGAATTCAACAACCTTGCCTACTTGACCTTTGGATTAGAAGGAGTTCTAGACAAATGGAAATCAGAAAATGATCAGAAATCTAGGCAAGCCCAGGATCATCAACCTCTGATTTGGTCCCCTGATGAAGAATCTGACTGGGAGGAAGACTTAGAACCTCAACTATTCTGGAGTAGGACCAAACAGAGAATGGTTCCTCTTGAAGACCTGGACCCTGAACATGACAGAATAGAGGACCCACCCAAGAACCTAAACACCAATATGGATTCTGATCCACAACCTCAACCATACTCTCTTAACCTGGATTTCAAGGAGGAAATCCAAAGGACACCAAATGACACCATGTCAATTCTTGATAACCTCCAGTTAGAACTACACAGACAGAATCAAGAATTGGTTAAAGGGCAACATGCCATGTTGGAGTTGTTCCAACAATTGGGGGAAGAAGGCCAAAGAAAGCTGTTGCATACAACGCCATTCATGGAATTCATAAAGCAAGGACCTACCATGATCAATTGGACTACACCTAGTCATCCTGATTTGGTTCAGTCCACCATTGATACCCCTCAGGAGTTGGATAGCTCAGTGGATAAGGAAAGTAAGGATTCCTTGGAGCACAATTTGGGGAGCATTGAGAACAAACATCAGGAGGAAACTGAGAAGGTGAGGGGAGAGACCTTGGAATCTGAATCTAATCAGCTCAAGACAAGTAATCCGGTGGGAGTAGCAGCCAACGTCGGAAACGGAGAATGGAGTTACAATTTCAAAGAAATTGATTATGAATTGGTTAGAATCCCCATCACAAATTTGGAGGAGGGCCGAGAGAAAGAATATGATCTAGAGGATGAAATTGACCCTACCTCTAATGCAACCCCAAACAGTGAATCTGATACAAAGGAGGTTGAAGAAAATATTCTTGAGATCAAGGGCTTGGAGGGAATGAGCAATGAAATCATAGTTGCGGAAGAGATGGATGCGTCTTTAAAGAGAAGACTGATGCTTGGTTGTAGGGCTCAGTATGAAACTCTGGACTTTGTTACTTGCCCTACCAGAATAAAGATCCCGCAACCCGAATGCACTAGAATTGATACACTTTCGATGGATTACAATTTTATGGGGACACAAGCTGAATATAAGACCTACATCTTTAGTGTTTGGCATGTCATATTTGGGGTGCGTTCGTCCACAGCAACTTGTTTGCATGCCCACAAACTAAGAGAGGATCTGACACGGGCATGCATGATATATCTGTTACAGAATTCCCGCCCCTTAGGAACGGGACTCCACCACAACCTTATTCGCATCTGTGGACTTCTGATTTTGGGTCTGGTTAACTTTGAACATATCTTCTTGACCCAAGTCAGTCCTGTTTGTGCACCGCCCAGCTGGAGGCGTTAAATTCAGCGCTTCCTGGGAGGCAACCCAGCGGATTCAGACTGATCTGGTAGTTTACGTCACTCAGGTACTATCTTTTTGAACCCTTTTGCATCCATGCATCGGCCAATGAGGACATTGTCCAACTTAAGCATGGGGGGGATGGTAAACTGCATAATCCTGAGCTTAATTAATCAGTCTGAATGAATAAATTAATTGATTAAAAAAAAAAAAATGAATTTAGGAAGAAAACCTTAGGCATTAGAAACTTGTCAATAGTGGGAAATAATACAAAAAGAACTTAAACACTTAGACTTTTCAGGCCTTCAAGCTTAATTAGCCCTGGTGTCCATTAAAATATGGATTTAGCGGTGAACCCTTGCAACTTTAAGCTATTCTAATCCACCTAATAAATAAGGTAATAAGTATACGACTTATCAACTCACCCTCTAACTCAGGAAAACTTTGAGTCTAAGCATCTACACACATTTTTGCACAGACTCACTTCTCGGAGATTTTGACAGAAATGGGGTAGCTAATGAACTCTCTAGGGTGGTATGGCTGGCAAGTTGTCGTGGGTAACAGCCCATTGGCAGGTTGTCCAGAACCCAGTCACAGGCCATTTCTTTTTCACTGCCTCTAGGTACATTTGAGATTAGGGAAGCCACCTACGTAAAAAAAAAAAAAAAAAAAAAAAAAAAAAAAAAAAAACCACACTTCACCGCACAAGTATGGCTGGCAAGTGATCGTGGGTAACAGCCCATTGGTCGGTTGTCCAGAGCCCAGCTCAATAATTGCACAAAAAAAAGAAGACCAAAAACACCTAAGGAAGAAGCGGGGAAGTAGTACAAGCCGGGGAGATATACACTGGAAAATCCTTGTGTTGACCCCAAGTAAAATGAACGCAGGGAGAAAGCTACCAATCGAACAAATACACCTTCAGGCAAAAATTTATTTTCTTTTTCGGTCACCTAGAGGCGTAGAAACTCGAAGTCTGTCTCAATTACCGTTAAGTGAGTCTATCACAACATTCACACCAAGATGCTTAGCACTTAGGGTTTTGACCGAGTTTTGGGTGGGTTGGGTAGCCGTAAAAAGTTACCAACCCACACTGAATTTTAAAAATTCTAAAAAGACATATATAGATATATACGTATACATAAGTATAAAGCAAGGATTCGGGCGATTCATATTTTGGCAAACACCCGGGCGCTGCTTAGTCTTTGTAGATTAAGATCTTCGTATAGTTCCTCTTATTAACAAGTAACGAAGTGCCTAAGCAATTACTTCTTGAATTCGCCAAAGAAATAAAGGCTAGAATAAACCTTGCTAAGGGACTAGCAAGGAGTAAGCATGGGAGTATGATAACACCACGCAAGGGGGTAGTAATTAGGTTGAATATGGCCCATCTTTAGAATAAAAGGCACAACATAAAGTAGAATAGGAGCATTGCATGCATCAAGTACCAAGATTGCTTATAAACTGTATTAATGGCCATTTGTGTAAAGCATTTGTCAAAGCAGGCCTCATATGAGCAATCGGACCGCACGGATGGATTCAGGACGACGAACGGAGTCTAACGGACTCAAAATCGGCCAAATCCGACATCCGGAGCTCCCACAATGGGCCCAAGAAATCCTGACCGTTGATCTGGAGATCAACGGCCTAGAACGCGCCACGTCGCCCCGCCCCCGCCGTCGCCACGCTCCCAAGCCAGCCAAAGACGCATCTCGGCCGTTGATCTTCGATCGAACGGCCGAGATCCGCGCGCTCGCCCGCGGTCGCCGCGACAAAGCGCGGGCGTGGCGCAACGGTTAGCGCGCACGCCCGCGTCGCGGCGACGCGCGTTCGATTCGCGCGGAGCGAAAATCATCTGCGGGCGAAGGGCGCGGCAAAATTGAGCCGCGCGATCAGAAGCGAGCGGCTAGGATCGCGCCACGCGGCGCGACGACAGCGCCCCACCTCCCACGCGCGCGCGCACGCCGGGCGGAAACGCGCGCGCGCACGCGCGCCCGAAGCGCGATCCTAGCGCAGGCGCGGGAGGATCTCAGCCGTCCGATCATCAATCGGACGGCTCTCGTTCGACGCCCACGGATCGCGCCTGAAGAGAGAGAGGGGCGGGCGGCTGACCGGCGGCAGAAGACCTTCACCGACGTATATGGAAGCGGTTTTAGCGACGTTCTGGATGTCGCTAAAGCACATTCTTCTTTTAGGAAGCCCTTAACTCTATTTAAACCCCCTTCTACCACCATTCAAGGATGCTCTCCCACTTGCAACTACTCCACTCCTCTCCTAGCTAGTCTTAGGCACTCTTGTAATCGCCGGAGACGACGAGCCGCCGACGGAGCCTCCTCCACCGCCGTGGCTGCCTCGTCGCTCTCCACTCTCTCTCTACCTCTCTCTCTCCCTTTTAAGCTTTCATTTACTTTTGTTGAAGCATGTATTTAATATTGTAAACCATGAACTATGAATGCATGTTTAATGAAATTATTTTCCATTTAGTTGCCTTTTTAATTTCTGTTTAAAGTGCATGATCAAAACCAAGAGCTTTCTAACCCTAAACTCTCTCTATCTCTCGCTTTTCAAAACCGTTTCTTTCGCAAGCAAAACTCCGCCTTTTTCGTGACAACAAGTGGTAAACAAAATCCGATTTCCACGCCTCCCTGAGATCGACACTCGGACTCACCTCCGTTTACTTCTTTTAAAACCGACGTATCAAGTGCAACTATAACGACACCTCTTAACACACACGCACGAAGGCACGTCAGTTTTTGGCCGAATTCCTGCATCCGTCAAGTAAAAAGGAAAGTAGGGCATTAGACGATATGAGAATGAAGGTGGAATGGAGGTGATAAAACAAATCCGTTGCCTCCCCGGCAGCGGCGCCAAAAACTGACGTGCCTTCGTGCGTGTGTGTTAAGAGGTGTCGTTATAGTTGCACTTGATACGTCGGTTTTAAAAGAAGTAAACGGAGGTGAGTCCGAGTGTCGATCTCAGGGAGGCGTGGAAATCGGATTTTGTTTACCACTTGTTGTCACGAAAAAGGCGGAGTTTTGCTTGCGAAAGAAACGGTTTTGAAAAGCGAGAGATAGAGAGAGTTTAGGGTTAGAAAGCTCTTGGTTTTGATCATGCACTTTAAACAGAAATTAAAATGGCAACTAAATGGAAAATAATTTCATTAAACATGCATTCATAGTTCATGGTTTACAATATTAAATACATGCTTCAACAAAAGTAAATGAAAGCTTAAAAGAGAGAGAGAGAGGTAGAGAGAGAGTGGAGAGCGACGAGGCAGTCACGGCGGTGGAGGAGGCTCCGTCGGCGGCTCGTCGTCTCCGGCGATTACAAGAGTGCCTAAGACTAGCTAGGAGAGGAGTGGAGTAGTTGCAAGTGGGAGAGGATGCCTTGAATGGTGGTAGAAGGGGGTTTAAATAGAGTTAAGTGCTTCCTAAAAGAAGAATGTGCTTTAGCGACATCCAGAACGTCGCTAAAACCGCTTCCATATACGTCGGTGAAGGCCTTCTGCCGCCGGTCAGCCGCCCGCCCCTCTCTCTCTTCAGGTGCGATCCGTGGCTGTCGAACGAGAGCCGTCCGATTGATGATCGGACGGGTGAGATCCTCCCGCGCCTGCGCTAGGATCGCGCTTCGGGTGCTCGTGCGCGCGCGCGTTTCCGCCCGGCGTGCGCGCGCGCGTGGGAGGTGGGGCGCTGTCGTCGCGCCGCGTGGCGCAATCCTGGCCGCTCGCTTCTGATCGCGCGGCTCAATTTTGCCGTGCCCTTCGCCCGCAAATGATTTTCGCTCCGCGCGAATCAAACGCGCGTCGCCGCGACGCGGGCGTGCGCGCTAACCGTTGCGCCACGCCCGCGCTTTGTCGCGGCGACCGCGGGCGAGCGCGCGGATCTCGGCCGTTCGATCGAAGATCAACGGCCGAGATGCGTCCTTGGCTGGCTTGGGGGCGTGCGGGCGGCGGGGGCGGGGCGACGTGGCGCGTTCTAGGCCATTGATCTCCAGATCAACGGTCAGGATTTCTTGGGCCCATTGTGGGAGCTCCGGATGTCGGATTTGGCCGATTTTGAGTCCGTTAGACTCCGTTCGTCGTCCTGAATCCATCCGTGCGGTCCGATTGCTCATCTGAGGCCTGCTTTGACAAATGCTTTACACAAATGGCCATTAATACAATTTATAAGCAATCTTGGTACTTGATGCATGCAATGCTCCTATTCTACTTTATGTTGTGCCTTTTATTCTAAAGATGGGCCATATTCAACCTAATTACTACCCCCTTGCGTGGTGTTATCAGGATCTCATTAAATTCCTTAATTGATCATTAGAATTAAGAATTAGCAGTGAATTCAGTTTGAATGGATTTTTAGTGGGTTGAAGCACAGGACTTGCTCTCCCACTTAGAAAAGTGGTTGAGACAAGTCTAAAGAGAATTGTGATGATAAATATATACATAATATAAAGTTTTAACTGCTCCTGAGTCGCCATTGATAGTGAGATCAGGAGCTTATTTAAAAAATTGGGCGTTTAGATTATAGGTGGTAATTATACAAATTAAAGTGTAAAACAAGGTCCTTAGGTTGTAAATAGGTGATGGAGGACCCTATGGAGGTGGATCTAAGCTCAGATACTGTCGCCATGGACAATGACAGTGTCTGTTGAAGGTGAAGTTGAATTAGGCGAACAGTGATTAAATTTGAGTTTTAATGAAGTAGAAGTGGTCGTGAGGGTTAAAGGAAGGTAATCAACGAATTTAAAAGACAAAGCAAGAGCTCCAGCAAGCTCAAGGAGCTCGCAGGAGTCGAAGGAGATGAAGTCTAAAATCTGAATTTAAGCTAAGCTAACTAACTAATTAACTACCTAAACTACTTCTACTCCTACTCCTACTCCTACTCCTATCTACTGTTACCTGGACGAAGGGGTCAACAGGATTCCGCCGATGGCTCATAGCAGAAGATGAAATTAGAGGGTATAAGAAGAATCTCCGGCAGGCGAATGTGAGGTGAAGCAGAGGATCTCCTTGGTCGACGCCTGTGTCCAGAGACGCGGCTGACCTCAATGAGTCTCCTCGGCTAATCAAGATGGATGGAGGAAGTTGGAGAATGGCGTGGAAGCTCGTCGGAGTTGCGGACGAATAGCCTATTGGGTCGGCTCAGTGTTAGAAGAAGGAAGGGCGACAACTTGAGAGAAATCGAGGGGGTGAGGGGGTATTTATAGTGAATGGCGATGAAGAAGGTGGCGAACTCTGGACGAAGAAGAAGCTTGGGGAGGTTAACCTCTGGCATCGTCTCCGACGACGGTGAGGTTAACTCACTCCAAAAATTAGGATTTCAGAGTAATCCAGACTGATGGATGAAGATGGGATGGTGAGCGCAAGCTCCAAGAGCTTGGAGAAGGAAGAATGATGTCGGCAGGGCGATGATCGCGAGGTGGAGTCATTCTCCGTCGTCAGTCGTTCAATCAGCTGAAGAAGAAGAAGAAGAAAGGGACCTAAATGCAGTGAAACTTAAGGACCTATATGAAAATTAAGGACCCGATTGCATTGAGTTTTAAGGACCAAAACGTAAACTCAGGTTTTAAAGGTTTATTTTAACTTAGATCTTTTTCAACTTTTCATATATGTTAGTAAATAAGGTAACTATTATGTTTTCACCTTGAATTTACATTTTTGACCTTTTTGAGTTAACTTATTAGATTAAGTAAAGTTATTTAAGTTATTATATACTTATGTATATATTATGTCTAAGTTACTTAACTTATTAATTAAAGAAATGATTAATAAGATTTCGAGTTCAATTATTAATTAAAATATTAATTGAATAATAAAATATCATTTTTAACTTATTTTAAGGTCCTTTACTAAATATCCCTTATTTTATAATTAACCCTTATAAATTCATATCCTTAGCTAATTAACTAAGAAGACTAGTTAATTAAGGGTAATTAGAGATCATGATGAGTCTCTCATCAGCTAGTGGGTACGCCTAAACTTACAGCACAGAACAGTACAGGGCCTTGTCTATCAGAATAGGGGTCTTATCCCTCAGAACAGAATAGGGGTCTTGCCCCTCCACAGTCTGCATACCCTTGTTCGACTATCCCAGTTTGCCCAGTGGGCCTAACAAGAGTCGGTGCAGGGCAGCTAGTCTTAACCCTAGGCCCCCTGGGGCGGCTAGCTCCCTCCCTACACTGAGTAGCTGTTATGACCTGATTGCCGTATCCCTACAGAACCCAAGACCAGCTCGCCTCGACTAATCCCAAGACTTAGTCGTTCAATGAGAAATAATCAAAAGTAGGAAATAATACCACATCCACACATGCATTATAACTAAGCAGAAGGAAAAATGAAACAATAAAGGAAAATAGAGCAACTGTTTCAAAATAGTATATGCCACCACAACAATAACAACGGAAAGAAAATCGAAAGTAACAGGAACAGTAAAATATAAGTCCATTACTCACTACAACAGCAGAACAATGAAAGAGCTGGAAGGAAACGACTACGGCTGGGCTCGGCTAGGCCCAGCACTCACTGCAGCCAGAAACTCAGGCTACTCAACTCCTGGTCCTAAATAGGGTTACGAAAAGACAGAGTCAGCGAACACTAAGTAGAGTAGTGTTTACATCATTTATGTGCAAGTAAAGTAAAACAAACAACCGGGTTTAATTCTCATTTCTATTTATCTCATCTATGTATTTATGGTTCATCTATTTCACAAAGTATCCAAGTATTTCTTGATCTTGCTTGTTCCTCATGGGAACGATCTTGATTGTAGTCTTTTTCGTAGAGTAGAAGGTACACGTGGTGCTCTTCTAGCCAGGAGAGTCCCTCGCGGTAATCCTACACCCAGTCAACCACCCCGAGGTCACTGTCGCGACATAGCGGTGACTACGACACACGTGATAAGGCACGAGTAGCTACCCCGCACTGGCATGCAGTTAGTCATTTCCGCTAGTGGATATGCCTAAGGTACAGCATGAAACAATATAGGGCTTTGCCTTCTCAGAATAGGGGATCTCGCTCCTCAGAACCAAACAGGGGTCTTGCCCCTCCACAGTCCACGTATCCTCGTCCAACTACCATGGTTTGCCCAAAGGGCCTAAAAGTCAGTGTAGGTGGGCTAGTTCTAATCCCGAGCCCTGTGGGGGCTGCTAGTTCCCTCCCTACACTAGTAGCTCACCTCGGTACCATGTACACGAGGGCCAACAAGGGTCGATGTAGAGTGACCAGCCCTACCCTGGGTCTCAACCTAAGGGGTGGCTGGCTCCCCCTCTACACTAAAAGGGACAGTTGCTCTCCTTGGTACCATGTACACAAGGGCCAGCTCACTTTCCGTCTACATACCATATTCCTTTCATACACAAAAGTTCTACTCCTAATTCCTCGTAGGGTTCATGCTCATATTCATCTTATTTATCAATATTCAAATCTCATAGTTTATAACCCATTCCTTATCCATATATAGGCAGCTCGTGTTTTCACAATTCAATTTTCAATTGCATACATGCAACTTGTGGTTTCACAGTTCAATTTCTCATTCACATACAAACAACTCGTATTTTAACATGCATCTCAAGTAAATAGAGCAGCTCAACATCAGGTTCATACATTTCTACTCTAGGGTTCATTCCACATCCTAGAGTTTCAATCAATTTAATCTGAGCAAGCATATTCTTTATTCACATCTTAACAAATGAATTAAACCACTCTATCGGGTATCATGGGAGGAATGGGGGCCTGCACCGCATATCTCATTGTCTCTGTGGGTTCCGAACACGCCACCGGCTGGTATCCTGTACCAGCGACTAATTTACATCAGATGAGCTCAAAACAATAGGTACACAACACGAACACGTAGAGAAACTCGAGTGGAAAATAGCGACACTTCGTTTGGAGAAATCCGATTCCGTTTGGGCCTTAAACGGGCCAAAAAACACAATTACTGTCCAAAATCAGACATCTGGAACTAGTCCCAGACGTCTTAAAAGACGTCAGATCTTACCATGTGTCTTCTGTGGGTTCCTCAGACATCCGGATCTCTCCGCGACCGTCTGAAGGAAGTTCCAAACGTCAGACTATGCCTCCGATCGTCTGAAAGTACCTTTGGATGTCTGGCGATGAGGTCAGACGTCCAAAATCACCTGCAAGTGCACACTCCACTCCTTCCCGATGCTCTACACTTGCGTACAGATCACAGAGCCCATTTTCAGCCCAACATTTCCTGTGCTATGATTTGCATGGCGGAAAGTAGCACAGGAAATACGTACCTCACGTGATATTATGCTTTCAGACATCCGACTTCAGCTTCGGATGTCCTGGTGTCTCTCCAAATGTCTGGTCGATGCTCTAGACACCTGATACTAGAAATTTTCCAGTACTAGAATCTCCTCTGCAACGTTGCTCTCCTCGCAATGCCGTCCACAACGCACAGCAGCAGCTACAGACGGTCGAGAGGCCGCCTCCCCGAGCCCCTCCTCCTCGTGCGCATGCCCACCGTCGGCCGTGCAAGCTCCGTCGAGCTCCCCAAAGGTCCACCGACCTTAGTCCTCCTCTCTCATGCTCTTCCTTCCTCTCTCCCTCTATCCCCCTCGTTCTCCCTCGCTCACCCTCTCCCTCGTCGCTCTCGTTCTCCCTCACCGCGGCTGCACATGGAGGACAGTAGGAGGTGGCGGTGGCTAGTGGTGAGGGGGTGAGGGTGGTGAGAAGGGGGTAAGGGTTTAAGGGTGAGGGGTGTGGAGGAGAGAGAAGCTCTGCGCATCGCTCGCGTGCAGAGCGCAAAGGAACGTACGAAAATTTCCACTTTCAGACGTCCGGGCCTGTGTCCAGACATTTGGACAAACATTTGACTGAAACTCCAGATGTCTTATCCGACTAACAAGGTAACGGGTCATTTCAGTAGCTCACCTCGGTACCACATACACCAGGGCCAAATAGAGTCGGTGTAGAGTGACTAGGCTTGACCCCGGGGCTCAACCCAATGGGCGACTAGTACCCGTCTACACTAAAGGGATAGTTGCTCTCCTTGGTACTGCGTACACAAGGGCCAACACACTTCCCATCTACAGGAGTTCTTTTCCTAATTCCCCGTAGGGTTCACGCTAGTATTCCTTTCATTTCATGTTCCAACATTTCTGATCGCTCTATTACATTACCGGTTTCATTCTTCAAATAGGCAGCTCGTGATTTACAAACTGAGAAAGCATCACATTAAAATAACCAATACATTTGCTAGTATTTCGAGTTTCACATACATCTCAGGTAGACAGTGTAGCTCAACAATACTCATTCGTTTCTGCCCTAGGGTTCATTCTCATCTTAGGGTTTTACATGCATATCAAGTATACAGTGTAGCTCAAACCATACTCATTTGTTCCTACCCTAGGGTTCATTCTCATCCTAGGGTTCATTCAAGTTATTCTAAACATGCAGTTTATTTATCTAAATCATAATATTAATATAAACCACTCTACAGGAAACCACGGGAGGAACGGGAGCTCGGATCGCAGATCTCGTCACCTCCGCGGGTCTTGCGTACTCGACTGGCTGGAGACCTATACAATTGGCTAACCACATCAAACAAGTCCAAAACCGTATGCAAGTGACACTAACTCGTAGAGAAACTCAAGCGAAAAATAATGGTAGTTTGTTTGCGGAAATCTGATTCCATTTGGGCCCTAAACGGGACCAAAAACACGCACACTATCTAAAATCAGACGTCTAAAACTAGTCCCAGACGTCTTAAAAGGCGTTAGTACTCACCCTGGGTTTCCTGCGGCTTCCTCGGATGTCGGGATCCTTCTGCGATCATCTGAGGAGAGTTCCAGACATTGAACTCCCCTTCTGGTCGTCTGGAAGTATGGTCAGATGTTTGGCAATGTGGCTAGACACCCAAAAATGCCTCGAAAGGTGTACCGTGCGCCTTTCTAACACTCTGCCCCTGCGTACGTATGCGCAGAGCTAAAAGCGGCCAACCAAATCCCTACGATAAGACCTACATGGCTGGAATCGTGTAGAAGTACGTACCTTGGCACAAAGCGGGCTTTCAGACGTCCGACTTCAGCTCCGGACATCCCCCTGCTACTCCAGACGTCTGATACTGGAAAATATCCAGTACACAGCACTCTCGCGAGCCTTCTTCTCCGGGTGGACCCTTCCGCGCTGCCTGCAGCTGCTACGCCAGCAGCTTCAAAAGGTTGCGAAGCTCACCCTAGCAAGCTCTTCCTCCTTGCACGTGTCCTCGACTCCTCCAGCACAAGCTCCTCTAAGCTCCCATGGCTCCCTCGCGAGCTCCTCCCCTCGAGCTCCTCCCACGCTCTCGCTCCCCTCTCCTCCACCTTCGCATCTTGTCTCTCTTCTTCCTCTCCACTCGCCGCGCTAGTGGCTGGGAGGAAGGTGGCGGCTGGCAGGAGGGAAAGATGGAGGTGGTGGCTGGTGGAGATGGAGAGAGTCACGTGGGTGTGGGGGTTTAAGTAGGAAAGGGTTTAAGGTTTGGGGTGAGGAGAGAGAGGGGGTGCATGTGTTGCGTGCACGCAGAAAAGAAAATAAGGTACGGTTCTTCTACTTTCAGACATCCGACCCTCTATCTAGACATCTGATGGATAATCTAGACGTCTTAACCAACCCAAATGGTAGCGGGTCATTTCAGATTCCATTTGGATTGGGGGTCCACAACAACCTTGATTGTCGAACCCGAGGTTTGGGAAATCATATTGATCCTTGAAAGAGCGATCTTCGTTTTCGTTGAAAACTTTAACATAAAATGATGTGTCGTTGTATTTAATTGCGTGGTAGAAAATCGCTTTTCAAAACATTTTAATTTTCAGAATCTAACCATCAATAGTTAGGTCATCTCCACATGGAGGAATTAGCCTATTTAAACTAGTAAATAGTATCTCGTTTATTCCGGAAACTCAATGGGTGTGCATGCTAATTCATGCGATTCTTTTTCTCACATAACTGCTCATTTTAACCAATTAATCAAGAATGTAGGTGTTTAGATGCAAAATCACCACCATATAATATTTTGTTAACAAGTGATCTTGGCACAGGAAAACACCGTAAATATTAATCTCTAATAAAATGTAGCTTGCTTACTATAATCAGTATGACATGCTCGATCTCATTCAGTAGAGACATTCCATCCCAAATAATTTCAACTGAATAATAGGGTATCTATGCAAATTCACATCAATAAATTTATTCAGTAAATAAGGGAATAGTATACCAGCAATGGCAAAAGTTGTAATTTTTAATTGGAGGAGAAACAAAGGATTTCTCCTCTCTCCTCCTCGCGTGAAGGAGTGGGCGCGGCTGGTTGCAAGAGTCGTCGGAGGAGCTGGGTCGGAGGAGGGGAACACTCCGGTGGTGGTGTGGTGGCGAGTGGTCATCGTGGGTCGCCGGTGGATGAAGAAGATAGCGTTGATGATACGTCCTAAGGAGGCCGTGCGCAGGTGTCGGCTGGTGGTGTGAAGAGGAGGGGAGCAACGAGGGAACGAGGGCATCTCAACAGTGGTGTCGGCGACGAGAACGGAGACCGGAGGGGGCCGCACGGCGTGGGTCAGGCCGGTGGCTGTTGGGTTCTTTAGGAGGAGTTGCAGGCGGCCTGTTGGGAGGAAGAAGACGATGAGGACCGCTGGCTGGAGCGTGGGTGAGCGGCGCAGTGCACGCGGCTGGCTGCGCGTGCGGCTGTGTGCGCTGCGAGGTTGCTTACTTACGCTGTGGCAGTGCGCGGCGCCTTCACACGCGCGGCTGGCAGCACGCTGTGTGCGTAGTGCTTACTTACCCTTAGATGGGTGCAGCGCCTATGGGCAATGGTTGGTGTTGCAAGGGCACGTGCGCACGCGGTGGACAGGCTGGCGTGGGAGGATGAAGTTGATGCTGCTGCCTGGTGGGCGTTGCACAAGGGGGTGGCTGTGCCTGTGCGGTGATCGTGGCATTGAGGAGTGGTGGTGTTGATGGATTTGACTAGAGGAACGGTAGCAGGAGGTTGAAGAATAAAGTGGAAAAGATGAAGGTGGCAACGGTGGAGGGAGCAGCTGATGGTGGTGGTGCTCTCTGTCACTGAGCACCACCTCGTCGAGACAAGTGGAGGTCAAGGGCAGCTTCGGTCCACGGTGCAAGCTTGAAACACAGGGTGCGCTTGTTCCACAGTGGTGAGAGGGAGAAGATCCCCACCATGGGAGGAAGATCATCACCCACTGATCTCCCTCTCCTTTGCTCCACCTCCTCTTAACTCCTCTCTTTTGCCCTTCAAGGGATTTTCAAAATCCTTTCTAAATATGGCTTCATTTTTTGAGGGAGGGCGGCGGGAGATTAGATATTTGTGAGGGAGGAGTTGCGGCTGGCCGGAGGATGAGGAAGGGATTGAGCTGGCTATTTGTTGGGGAAATTTATTCCCCCCTCCTTGTTCTTTCCCAATATCACTCCCAATAAAATCATTATATATTAAGTTATAGAATGCGATAAAATAGATGTAAACTTAAATAATGATGTATGCAAACATTCTATAACTTAATATAATTATTAACAAACTTAAAAGGTAAGATTAAAGTTAACTTAAGCGTAACAATAGTTTATTAAAATGGACTCATAAAATACCCCCATGCCTAAGATTTGCTAGTCCCTAGCAAAAATGAAAAATAATAGAAGTAATTAGAAGATTTCTTCTATTCTTATTTCAAAACTTTAGAGATCCAGACAAATGTGAAGTGATGATAGCCTAAGTAACAGATCAATGTGAAAAGCTAATTCGTATTGGGAGTTCGTACTTTACCTTCGGTAAATATTTCTGTCGAGATAGGCAACTACTTCCCTCAGGAATAAAGCAGAAGATAATATGTAATTTGACCCTGGATTTTGGCTTAGGTAGGAGATATCAAGTAGAATGGATTTGTATTTGGTGGCACACACTCATCTGGTGCTACATGTAGTCTAGTACTACAGACTCTAGATTTCTAGACTATTAGATAAGTCAACTCAGAGAGAGGCTAAACAACTGTGCTCTTTTGATGTTCCTGGGCGCTCACTCTTTTCTTTCTGAGATCGCAAATCTCACCAGATTCAGTAATTGTACTCACTGTTTGATAGACTCACATGGCATCCACACTTCAATTAAAGTTCTAATAACTCTACAATTATATTAGAGTCCTTAATCAGTATTCGGGCGATCAGAAATACTGAAAGATAGGTATGGGTCATATTTGGTAGAACGCGATAGGTGTTTTGTTGCCTCAAAAACAATGTTACAACGATAACCCTGGACTTTTTTCTTTTTCTTTTCTCTCTCTTTTCTTCTTCTTCTTCTTTTTTTTTCTTTCTTTCTCTCTCTCTCTCTTTTTAATTGTTTCTTCTTCTTCATTTTCTTTTTCTTTTTCTTTCTTTATTAATTAACACAACACAATACAGACTTTTATTTATGAGGCATTATTAGGGATGATGATGGTCAAGAGGGAATTGTATGGCTTATTTGGTGGAAGTGCCTATTCTCGGCACCGGGAAGAAATGGATAGGACAGACGTATTTCTAACCTTTGACACTATTACCCTCCTTCAGCTGAGGATTCTATGAAGGATGGTCGTAACCATCCACCATAGTCATAGCTTTATTAAGACTCAATCTCTGTATATCTGCCTTATTTGGTGACTCTCAGGAATTCACGCAGAGTACGCACACAGGAACAGAAAGTGAAAACTACGCCTAACTCAGAAGTATCATCATCTAATTATCCAAAACTTAAGAGTCCTTGCACCTTAAGAGTCCTTGCACTAGACTTAGCTCACCAGTAATCTCTCTACTTTCTTCTCACAAATATGAGGTGGATCTACTAGAAGATAGTATGCCTGACTCGCTATGAACTGTCCAAGGGTTTAGTAGACTACAAATGCTTATTGGTTTTCCTCAAGGATCCATTACCAAGTCTACGTGCACGTGAAATAAATGTACTGGATTCTAAACTTAAGAAATAATTCAGGAAGAAAAACCTCCAATGACAAAGATATTTTGCTAGAGATTAACCCAATCAGCTCAAGAAAAGAGAATATTTTTTTTATATGCTAACCTAAATGCATGAATACTTCCTACAATGCAAAATGCACCCCCTCATGCCTAAATCCTACAATGTCCCTATTGTAAAATTAAAACAGGAGGAGAAAGGAAAGAAATCACCTGATGACGGTGTTATTCAGGCCGCTGGGTTGCCTCCCAATAAGCGTTGCATTTTCTGTCAACAACCAGACTTATAAGGAACCTGTAAGTCTGGTTCCAGACAGAAAAGGTTAAGCCATAAAAATATGTGTAACAATGCGGGCCTAGAAAACAGGTAGCTATGGATGTTGGCGAACTAATGATGCAACGTAATACCAAATGCTCGCCAGAAGATATGAAAGCGAAGAACCTCGTTGGCTACCTTGGGAGGTCTAGGAATAATAAAAGGAATATGAAAAGGGACCTCCCAAAATGGAATAAGTGGAGGATAACAAGGATCCTCCAAAGCAGGACAGGTTTTAAAAGATATAAACATTAATAGTCCAAACCCTTGAATGGCGAGAGTAAAAGTACAAGCATCAATCCACACTCGCCATTCTACCCGAGGATGTACTGGCCTGATATGTTCTCCAGAAGGAATGTACATGAGTAGAGATCTGAGCCAATGATCGGTTAGGGAGTATAAGGGTTGTTTGTAGTGTTGGAAGGTAATGGTTAAGTCCAATGAGGGCTTAGTCGGTGTTAGGTCCAATTCCATCAATGATTCAGATTCTGTATACTCCCTAACAGTTGTAGACAACTTCAGGTTACCCTGCCTAGCATTAATAATTGGAGTCATATTTGAATCAAGGGTAGACTCCAAATTACAACTCTTTGATGGCAGGGTCAAAATGTCAGAATCCTTATCATTAAGCTCATCCTCGGATTCGTTTGGTTCACTCAAATTTTTGTCGAGGTGTATATGTGATTCATTAGGAGTTGGATCAGTATCCTTAATTATTCCTAAGGGAGGATCAGTCTTAATATTTTGGAGCAAGCCTATATCATTGAATTTGTTATTTTTCTCGGGGTATAAATCCTCAATTGACGTTTTTTGTCCCCGAGAGTCTCCCATAGACTTCTCACTATTTTTTTTTTCCTCCTCTAATAGCAACTCCTGTTTTGATCGAGGATGACTCTCAAAAGAAGGGAGGAATCTGGATTTGACCATATTGTTTATATCCTTTGGAGGTAAATCCTTAAATGATAAATAATTTCCGTGTAATTCACTCCAGATTTTCAGTCCAGGTTCCTTTATTGGGGCATCCTCATCCTTTGAAACAGACTCTTCATATCCCTGAGACCAAAATTGATCATCCTCTATTCCCTTAGGGTCACCTTCATTGGGTGCATTTAAATCCTCAGGATGCTAAATGGTAGGCGTTGATTCCCTAAGTGGAGGGTCAGGAGTAGGCTCACTAAGGGTAGAATGGGATTCCACCAGATAATCAATAGGGGAAGTGATAGGAATAATATAACCTTGACCCGGGTTGGTAGGGGTAAGGAGAATACTGTTATTGGGGTCAAGGTCCTCAAGAGGTACCATCTTCCCTTGCTTTCGACTCCAACATAGCTCAGGTAGATAATCACTATAATCGTTTTCCTCCAGTGGCCGTGTCTCATTGGGAGAGTCTAAGTGATAGCTACATAAAACTGGATCCCTATTGTCAATGGTTTCCTCAGAATTATTTTCATGATCATGGTCATATGGGTAGAGATCAGAATTATTGGGAAGTATGTAGCTAAACTGTCTTATTTCTTCATTTAACTATTGACTATTCCACAACATCTCTCCCATTGATTCCATCATTTCCTTTTGCTGTTTTTGCATTTCTATCATAAAAGAGGAGAGGCTACTATTATCAGGTTGGGGAGAATAGTCAATTTCAGGCTCTGGTTGCCTAGGGGTATCGGTCCAACCTCGATACGGAAAATCATGAAGGGTGGGAGGGTTGGGTGTTTGCATAGAAGTAGGGATTCCAGGGTTGGAAAATCCCGCTCCTAGGCTTTGCTCAAAAGTGGGAGTTATCGAGCCAGTACTCCCAGGATAGGAATATGAATGATCCCATGAATTGTCAATGTACCCATCAAAGGATGGATACGCTCGGGGCATGGGATCCTGGTTAAAAGATGGGAAGTATTGACTCTGATAATCTAAATGATAGGAGTAAGGGTGATCCATTTCTTTAAGCAAAACAGTTTTAACTCTCTTAGGATTTAGAAAAATTCAGAATACAAGCAGAAACTTCCTAGAGAGTTCTACTGTCAAAGCAAACACAAATTCAATGGGATCTATTTTTAGTAGATTGTAGGTCTTAGAATTAAATGTTCAGTTGGTGGCCAAACAAGTTTTGCAAAAAAATTACGCTTCCTAGGCCAACCTTCGCTGGTGCCTATAACCTACTCACAAGGGATGGAAGTCTCGAATCGAGCCCACACACAAGGAACCGAAGTAACTTGGTGGATAAGCTTGTTGATTTCCGACTAACTTCCCTTGTGGTGCAAAAGAGGAGAGGTAGAAATTTATCTAGTGACCTTATGTGTGAGGTGCACAGTGTCTCAGGTGTGCAAATATACGATCATGTTTTGAGTTTTGAAATTTCGCAAACAAGATCCTTTTGCATATAATTTTCAGTCACAGATTTTAAAGTCCAACCTCTTAGCAGTCCCAATTTTTAAAGTGACCACTGAATTAATTTGATTCAAGCACTTTAGTGGTCTTAGATTTAGGTTCAATGCATATGCATGACAGGTAATTGATGCTCAAGAGAAGACATACCTTACGCTAGCTTTCTTCGTGCAATAATGAATGCAATGCAATAAAAATAAACTAGATGCTGCTCATTTAATCCTAGATGGTCGCCTTATAGATATGCAACTTCTAGCAGGCAGTTCGATTTTTTTTTTTAATAATAATAATAATAAGCAAACATACCAAATCTAACTAACTAACAAACATGCAGTTCAAATAATTCAAATAATCCTATAATCTAAATAAATAGGAACACGCTCTCGAAAATACACTCCCGCATACAAGAGAGATAAGAAATGAAGAGGCACTGGGAACACGTTCCCAAAAATACCCGACAAGAGTCCAAAGACAGTAATTAAATTCTAATGTCTATCTTCATTTTCGTTGAAAACTTTAACATAAAATGATGTGTCGTTGTATTTAATTGCGTGGTAGAAAATCGCTTTTCAAAACATTTTAATTTTCAGAATCTAACTATAAATAGTTAGGTCATCTCCACAGGGATGAATTAGCCTATTTAAACTAGTAAATAGTGCCTCGTTTATTCGGGAAACTCAATGGGTGTGCATGCTAATTCGTGCGATTCTTTCTCACATAACTACTCGTTTTAACCAATTAATCAAGAATGTAGGTGTTTAGATGCAAAATCACCACCATATAATTATTTGTTAACAAGTGATCTTGGCACAGGAAAACACCGTAAATATTAATTTCTAATAAAATGTAGCTTGTTTACTATAATTAGTATGACATGCTCGATCTCATTCAGTAGAGACATTCCATCCCAAATAATTTCAACTGAATAAAAGGGTATCTATGCAAATCAACATCAATAAATTTATTCAGTAAATAAGGGAATAGTATACTAGCAATGGCAAAAGTTGTAATTTTTAATTGGAGGAGAAACAGAGGATTTCTCCTCTCTCCTCCTCGCGTGCAGGAGTGGGCACGACTGGTTGCAAGAGTCGTCGGAGGAGCTGGGTCGGAGGAGAGGAACACTCCGGTGGTGGTGCGGTGGCGAGTGGTCACCGTGGGTCGCCAGTGGATGAAGAAGATGGCATCGATGATACGTCTTAAGGAGGCCGTGCGCAGGTGTCGGCTGGTGGTGTGAAGAGGAGGGGAGCAACGAGGGAACGAGGGCGTCTCAACAGTGGTGTCGGCGACGAGAACGGAAACCGAAGGGGGCCGCACGGTGTGGGTCAGGCCAGTGGCTGTTGGGTTCTTTAGGAGGAGTTGCAGGCGGCCTGTTGGGAGGAAGAAGACGAAGAGGACCGCTGGCTGGAGCGTGGGTGAGCGGCGCAGTGCACGCGGTTGGCTACGTGCGCGGCTGTGCATGCTGTGAGGTTGCGTGCTTGCGTTGTGGTAGTGCGCGGCAGATGGGTGCGACGCCTACAGGCGTTGGTCAGTGCTGCAAGGGCACGCACGTGTGCGGTGGACAGGCTGGCGTGGGAGGATGAAGCTGATGCTGCTGCCTGGTGGGCGTTGCGCAAGGGGGTGGCTGTGCCTGTGCGGTGATCATGGCGTTGAGGAGTGGTGGTGTTGATGGATTTGACTGGAGGAACGGTAGCAGGAGGTTGAAGAATAAAGTGGAAAAGATGAAGGTGGCAACGGTGGAGGGAGCGGCTGATGGTGGTGGTGCTCTTTGTCACTGAGCACCACCTAATCGAGACGAGTGGAGGTCGAGCGTAGCTTCGCTCCACGATGCAAGCTTGAAACACAGGGTGCGCTTGTTCCACAGTGGTGAGGGGAGAAGATCCTCGACAGGGGAGGAAGTCATCACCCGCTGTTGAACGTATATAAATCGCAACGCTAACGTGTTCGATTTTGGAAAAATTGTCGTTGTAGTTCGAAAGCGAAGAATTCGTGTTCAACAAATAAAATTTATACCGAAATTAAAATTCTGGGTCGAACACAGGGAGGCGAACGTTTGATTTAAAAACTACGCGTTTCTTTTTATTTGTCACAGAATAATTCAATTTAAAACTACCTAATTATTTACAATAAATAGAAGAGAGAGAGAGTAAGAGAGAAAGAGAATATTACACAGAAAAATCAAAATGAGATATAGAATAAACAATGAATTTTTCATTAAGGAGATTGTTCATTACAACTAGAAAACATAAAACAATTACTCTAGAAAGCGATAAATTTACTCTAGAAAGCATTAAAAGAATGGAGGGAGAAATGTCATCCTCGACGGTCGCTTGGAGGACCAGTAGATTAATCTAGAAAGCAGTAAATCTATACTAGAAAGCAGTAAAAAGAATAGGGAGAGAGAAATCCTCCTCGACGGTTGCTTGGAGGACGAGCCGGACGAAACGACGCCTGGACGAAGGAGAACGAAGCAGGACAAAGGAGGACGAAGCAGAAGAACGGGAACGGAGCAGCACGCCGTCGTCGTCGCAGGAACCACTTCCGAAGGGGAACGAAAATTGGACTTTATCTCGCGAGAAGCATCCCTGGTGTGGGACAAGCTTCTCTTGAGCTTTGGAGGGGTAGAGAGGAGAAAGAAGGGATGAAAATTTCGTATGGAGGGGGTCTCCTTTTATAGTCACAAGGAGTGGGGGAAAAATGGACATTACAACTTCAAAACAATAAATGAGGGGTCTTTAGTGACGGATAAATCCGTCACTAAAGCCCCAACGTGGGCGTAGCTTCCGTGCCCACGCGCGCCCGCACAGCTTCTCGCGCGCGCAACGGCTTCCCATGTTCGTCGATTCTCAGCCGTCCGATCATGAGATCAGACGACTTAAGACGCATCTCCACCCGCTGCTGCGCCTGCCTGGCACGTGATGCCGCGCGTTCAATCGCACGTGAACGCTATTGGGCGCGCGCGGCCGTCCGATCGCGATCCAACGCCCGCCCGCGCCCAATCGCTTGCGCCTGATTTGAGGCTCGCGGGACTCGATCCGGCGACCTCTGCTTCGCCCGCCGCTTCATCTCCGCTGCGCTACGCCGTCGAGAAGGTCGCGAGGATGATTTTAAAGCGCCGCGTCCACAGCCGTTGGATCGAGATCCAACGGCGGAGAGGGGGCGGGTGTGCGGTCTTCATGGAATGTAGGCGGCCGTTTGGGCGGCCGAGATGGTGTCACGTGGCGCCATCTTGGCCGTCCATCTTCTGGAAGTTGTAGATGGTGCCACGGATGTCGGATTGACTCGATTTTTGTGTCGTTGAGCTGCGATCATCAATCCGAATTCATCCGTGTGGTCGGATTTGTCATCTGAAGTATGAATTTTCACCATCTTGGCCCTTGATCTTCTAGGGTTCCTCGGTCACTATCTGATGCTACGGATGTCTGATTAGGGCGATCTTGGAGTCGTTGAACTCCAATCGTCGCCCTAATCACATCAATACGATTTGATCTTTGATCCGAGGCTCCGACAAAATATTTGCCCTATCCAAGCACATAAAAGGAGACAATTAACCTCCATTTTATTCAAACTACTTTAAATGCAAGATGATGCATGTTATGCAATATTTATATCATGAAATGCAATCCTATGCTCAAGAACATGCATAAATAGACATTTTAAGTAGTGTAAATGTGTTTACAACATACCCCCATGCCTATCATTTGCTAGTCCCTAGCAAAAACTATATGCTATATATAAAAGAATTAGGTTGGATTCTTTGGACCTGAGTTATTTTCAATCATTAAGAAATTGTCTACTTAGGAACTGAACTTTCAAGGACACAACAGCGCCCGGGTATCAGCCAAAATGCAGACCGCCTCAAGCCCTCGCCTTATTCAAAGAAAAATTTCTTTTTCTCTTTTTACTCTTTTCTAAATTTTTTTTTTTGAATTTTCAAATTTTAGGGTTTAAGAGTGGCTTTTTACGGCCATTCAACTCACCCAAGATTTGATGAGAACCCTAAATTTTTAAGCATCTTATTGTGATTGTGATAGACTCGTTGACCGGTAATTAAAACGGACTTCGGATTTCTACGCCTCTAGGTGACCTCAAAAAGACTTCTGCCTAAAGGTGTATCTTTACAACCGGTAGCTTTCTCCCTACTTTTCTTTTTTACGAGGTCAACACAAGGGTGAATCCAGTGTATATCTCCCCGGTTTATTCTACTTCTCTTCTTCCTAAGTGTTTTGGGAATTTTTAGTGCATTTTCTGAGCCGGGTTCTGGACAACCGGTCGATGAGCTGTTACCACCGACAACTTGCTAGCCATACTCGTGCGGCGAAGTGTGACTTATTTCTTTTTGTTCTTTTCTCCTTTTCTTTTAGATTTTTTTTTTTTAATAGGTGGCTTCCCTGGTCTAAGATTTACCTAAGGGCAGGAAAAAGAGAAAGATCCAATGACTGGGCTCTGGACAACCTACCTATGGGCTGTTACCCACGATAACTTGCCAGCCATATCACCCTAGAAGATTCATTAGCTACCCAATTTCCGTTAAAATTGCCGAACAACGAATCAGTGCAAAGAAAGTGTGTAGATGCTTAAGACTCAAAATTCTCTCAAATCAGAGGGTGGGTTGATAAGTCGTGTACTTATCACCCAAACTTTATTTACTCTAATTAAAATAAAATTCAAGTTGGCGAGAACTCGAAAAACAAATCCACATTTTAGTGGATACACGGGCTGATTAAGTTCAAAGACCTGAAGGGTCTTTGTGTTCAGATCTTAATGTAGTTTTTCCTAAGATTGAAAATTTTCTTAAACCCAAATTCTCTTTCCTAATTTCGATTTTTTTTTTAATCAAAATAAAACAAATCTACGGAGCTGACGAATGAATTCAGAGATAAATATCCACCCCCCATGCCTATCTAATGCAATGTCCTCATTGTATTAAAAAGACATAAAACAGAGTGGAAAAGCGAAGAAAGCACCTGAATTGCGTGAATGTCAGGTCCGCTCCGAGATGAAAAATTAAAAAGAACTGTATATGTGCTGAGTTTAGTGCCTTCAGCTAGGCACACTATACAAAGAAAAGAAATGAAGAATTCACAAGTGCAGGTCAGAATTAGAATAAATAGAAGAATCCTCCGACCTGTCAACAGAGGTCAACAGATGTGGAACAGATTGTGGTGCAGACCCACACCCCATAATTGAGAATATCTTAGGTTCTGGATAAAAATTACCCAAAACCTAAAATCAGAATGCAAGCGAGGTCGGGCCTGCTATTTATGAGGATGCAACCCAAGACCAAAAAGTCAGGTTATAGAGAATTGAAGCTTAAAAGGATAATCATTGAATGTGTGCTTGAGTTTGACATCCTCGAAACAAATGTCGTATGGGTTCTGATTTGATGGTTTCAGCTTAAAAGGAACCCTTCGACTCAATCTTCTATTTCCTCCAAAATTAACTTCCCAAATCAGAACTTCCCAGCTCCTATCCTCCTCATTCAGCATATCAAATTCCAGGACCTCTTGTATATTCATCACCCCGTCTGAAATCTCCAAGTCTAAATGATGTGGCAAAATCAAAATTGACTTGGGTCTAATTATCTTAGAATTAGAATCATCAATAAGCTCAACAGGGTGTAACTGATAATCAGGGCATTGAATTGATTCCTCCAGAAAATGCGATTCTGGATCCGTAATGTGTGCCCTAATAAGATCAGTTTCCTCAGTTATTAGGCTATCAAATGATCTATCAGATTCCTCAGGCCCAATCGACTCACAGAAATCGTGTTCAGAAAACTCGCGTGAGACTTCGCAACTTGAATCTTCACCATCAGGATCCGTATCAATATATGTCCCAAAATCATTTGTCACTTTCTGTTCCAAGGAGACATACGTTTCCTCGTAACCCGGCTTAGGGATCTCAGGTGAAGAAATCAGATCATCCTTAATTGATTGTTTTAATTCAATCTGGTCAGCCTCGTAACACGTGTCCCCCCCCAACAGGTGCCTGAGCAGGTTCTGTCATTGGCTTTTCTGAAGAGGGTTCATCCTGAGAATTATTCCAAGATTGAATTAAAGCAACCACGAATCTCATCCTCAATTTCGCTAATTTCCCAAGTAGAAACTCACCCGGGTTCTTATCCTTAACATCCTGGAGCCAATCCAACAAAGACTTGTTTAAATCATCAATCATTTCAATCAGGAGCTCCAATCTCTCAATGCAAGGTATTGGTTGAACTTCTAAAGATTGAATGATATTCCTCAAGTTAGCTAGAACCTTATCTTGAATCTAGTTAACCTGAACCAAATGAGTTGGTTCAGGGTTGGGCGGGTTTGGGCTTAATGCAGGGGAATTAACGAATTTAGATTCGTTATACCCTTCCTGATAATAGGTCATTTCAGACTGTTGAAAAGATGGTGATGACCTAAAGGCAGTAAAATCAGAGGATGGGTAAGGATCGGTGTATCCTTCTTGATTGTAGATCGTATTAGGTTGTGCATGAAAGGAAGACGATCTATAATCGATGTAGCTCTGAGAAGGATAGAAATCAGAATCAAAGTGTTCAGGGTTAGACCCTAAATACGGGGGTCCGGAATTGTATCCCCAATCCGAATTATCCCAACTGACTGATGGTTGATTACAATATGAGTTGGGATAATCGTCATGTTGAGGATAATTTACAACAGGAGGGAAAGAGCGGGAATGCATGAAATATGTGGAAGAATTCATGAGACATGGGAGGAAGAAAGGCGCCCTGCAATACAAACAATCAAACCTGTCCTTAAATGGGTTAGCCTACAGACCTACAGACTCCCAAAACCCATCTTGAGATAAAGGAACGATTTGATCTACTTCTGTCTGTTCAATCCAACCAGTTAGAAGGAGGGATTGGGGAGAAGGTTCTTCCTTCGGCTTGCGCCTCCGGTTCCTAGTGTACCCCCCAGCCGCGATCGTTTGACTCTGCACCCCTAGCTAGACATCAGATTGAACAGTAGAAACAGACTAATCGAAAATAATCTCGTTCTGAGTTCTGAAGAGCGAATTCAATCCTTAGGGCCAACGTCTACTCTGTTTTATTTAGGGCTAGGTTTGAATGTGCTTTGGAATGTGATGGGCCCTTTAAATGGGTTGTGCCCTTAATGATTGATTGATTTGTGCGTGCGTGCACAACCAGTGGTTTTCAAGCAAGATTATTTTTGATGTGGTGAATTTTAAGGTTCAAATCTTGCTTAGTAGCTTTTAGGATTCAACTTTAGGTGTTTTCAAACAGGTTTCGTTGGCACACCAGGTTTTGCAAGCACAGGTGAAGATGTTTTCCTTTAAAGCTTAAAAAGAATGTGGAGTGCCTGGTAAATCCCTAAGAGTTGAACCTAATTGGCAGCTACTTGATGAGTTGATTTTAATTGAAGTGATGCAGCCCAAACAACTCAAACAACTGGCCACATATGCACCACTAAGTTAGGCACACAAAGATGGTTAACCTAGAATGATTTCTACTCTTTTATGTGTTGCTTTATGTGTACCGGTTCCACAGATCAGAACCCGGTTGAGTAGAAACAAATCAATTTGGTTAAGTGCCTTTGAATGTGGGTGTACGTTGTGTGTTTGTTGAAAATTGCCCCACAGAATTATCTTTTTGTTTTTTTTTTTATATAAATGAAGGTGGAATGAATGTGAGTGAGAATCTAAACAACCAAACTATTCCTAGGATTTAAGCAAACACCTAAGTTAATTGGAATTTGGATTCAATGTGGCGAATGAAATTTATGGAGGGAGAAAGAATGGGGGATAACTTACAAAACCTTCCACAGCACTTTACTCCAATATACCGCTTTTGCTCATCTCAAAAGAGTACCTACAATTACAATAAGAAATGAGAAAAGTGAGGTAAATGATTTGTAAGTTAAAAAATGCGAAGAGAAATCAAAGAGCGTCGCCTCCGCGGCAACGGCGCTAAAATGTTGAACGTATACGAATCGCTACGCTAACGTGTTCGATTTTGGAAAACCTATCGTTGTAGTTCAAAAGCGAAGAATTCGTGTTCAACAAATAAAATTTATATCGAAATTAAAATTCCAGGTCGAATACAGGGAGGCGGACGTTTGATTTAAAAACTACGCGTTTCTTTTTATTTGTCACAGAATAATTCAATTTAAAACTATCTAATTATTTACAATAAATAGAAGAGAGAGAGAGTAAGAGAAAGAGAATATTACACAGAGAAATCAAAATGAGATGTAGAATAAACAAGGAATTTTTCATTGAGGAGATTATTCATTACAACTAGAAAGCATAAAATAATTACTCTAGAAAGCGATAAATTTACTCTAGAAAGCATTAAAAGAATGAAGGGAGAAATGTCCACCTCGACGGTCGCTTGGAGGACGAGTAGATTAATCTAGAAAGCAGTAACGGTTGCTTGGAGGACAAGTCGGACGGGACGACGCCTGGACGAAGGAGAACGAAGCAGGACGAAGGAGGACGAAGCAGAAGAACGGGAACAGAGCAGCACGCCGTCGTCATCGTGGGATCCACTTCCGAAGGGAAACGAAAATTGGACTTTAACTTGCGAGAAGCATCCCGGGTGTGGGACAAGCTTTTCTTGAGCTTTGGAGGGGTAGAGAGGAGAAAGAAGGGATGAAAATTTCGTATGGAGGGGGTCTCCTTTTATAGTTGCAAGGAGTGGAGGCAAAATGGACATTACAACTTCAAAACAATAAATGAGGGGTCTTTAGTGACGGATAAATCCGTCACTAAAGCCCCAACGTGGGCGTAGCTTCCGCGCCCACGCGCACCCGCACAACTTCTTGCGCGCGCAATGGCTTCCCACATTCGTCGATTCTCAGCCATCCGATCGCGAGATCGGACGGCTTAAGATGCATCTCCGCCCGTTGCTGCGCCCGCCTGGCGCGTGCGATCGCACGTGACGCCGCGCGTTCAATCGCGCGTGAACGCTATTGGGCGCGCGCGGCCGTCCGATCGAGATCCAACGCCAGCCCGCGCCCAATCGCTTGCGCCTGATTTGAGGCTCGCGAGACTCGATCCTGCGACCTCTGCTTCGCCCACCGCTTCATCTCCGCTGCGCTACGCCATTGAGAAGGTCGCGAGGATGATTTCAAAGCGCCGCGTCCATAGCCGTTGGATCGAGATCCAACGGCAGAGAGGGGGCGGGTGCGCGGTCTTCATGGAATGCAGGCGGCCATTTGGGCGGCCGAGATGGCGCCACGGGCGGGTGCGCGGTCTTCATGGAATGCAGGCGGCCGAGATGGCGCCACGTGGCGCCATCTTGGCCGTCCATCTTCTGGAAGTTGTAGATGGTGCCACGGATGTCGGATTGACTCGATTTTTGTGTCGTTGAGCTGCGATCGTCGATCCGAATTCATCCGTGTGGTTAGATTTGTCATCTGAAGTACGGATTTTCACCATCCTGGCCCTTGATCTTCTAGGGTTCCTCGGTCACTATCTGATGCTACGGATGTCTGATTAGGGCGATCTTGGAGTCGTTGAACTCCAATCGTCGTCGCCCTGATCACATCCATACGGTTGGATCTTTGATCCGAGGTCCCGACAAAATGTTTTCCCTGTCTAAGCATATAAAAGGAGACAATTAACCTCCATTTTATTCAAACTACTCTAAATGCAAGATGATGCATGTTATGCAATACTTATATCATGAAATGCAATCCTATGCTTAAGAACATGCATAAATAGACGTTTTAAGTAGTGTAAATGTGTTTACATCACCTGCTAATCCCCCTCTCCTTTGCTCCGCCTCCCCTTAACTCCTCTCTTCCGCCCTTCAAGGGATTTTCAAAATCCTTTCTAAATATTGCTTCATTTGTTGAGGGAGGGCAGCGGGAGATTAGATATTTGTGAGGGAGGAGTTACGGCTGGCCGGAGGATGAGGAAGGGATTGAGTTGGCTATTTGTTGGGGAAATTTATTCCCCCCTCCTTGTTCTTTCCCAATATCACTCCTGCAACATAAAACATAAAATCATTACATATTAAGTTATAGAATACGATAAAATAGATGTAAACTTAAATAATGATGCATGCAAACATTATATAACTTAATGTAGTTATTAACAACCCTAAAAGGTAGGATTAAAGTTAACTTAGACGTAACAATAGTCCATTAAAATGGACTCATCAATCCTCAATGTTGCTCTAAGGTTTCTCATCAACTTTTGAGTGTTGGTATGGGTATTTTTTATTGATGGCTTCATACACCATATTCAGCAATTTTCCAAGTTTCTCCATAAGACCTTGGTGTTTTTTCGAAAGTGGGGGATTTGACCAACATTGTAGATACTCATAGCTATGTAATTTCCTTAATTCAATATATTCTAATAAGAGATCATCCCAGGTTAAACCATGTATCATTTATGTCAAAATGTTGAGTGCAAATGAGAAATTTATGAAATGGTCATCGTTGTACACTCCCCAAATTGCACAACAAACACTTAAATTTATAAAACTCAAAATCTAGTTGGAGTCTGAGGTCGTTCGCAGAAAGCAAATATGGAATCCACGTACTAATATTCATTCAGAATAAATGAGCATAGTAAATCAAGCATTAGATAAAAGATATGCAATGAATAAATTGCTCACATTAATATTCAAATATAAAGCAATGTATCTTAAAAGATCTTTGGGATAAAAAGAATTAGAGAAGCAAAACAATGGTGATTTGAATTACCAATTATTCTTCTTAATTAAGCATATATCTCAACTATTCAAATCATTCAAATAAATTAACAGTGTTCTCAATCAATTAATCCACGTCAGTCTCAAGTTCAGAATAATGTCACAGTGCTTTTAGAATCAAATCAGGCGTCGCCCCTTACTCTCACGACTTAAGTACTAGGCACAATATCAGTAAGCACACAAGGGTGCTTTCTCTTCTTCAAGCCTTCATAAGCACAGTACCAGAGCAAACTTCCTCAGAGGCTAAGTATCAAAGCCTCTTCCTTCAGCACATGCCCCAAGGTGCTTAACCGCGTAGCAAAACCCTCCCCCCTCTCACAAATTCTCTTCTTTTTCTGTTAGACCCAGGGCTAATTGGGTATACAGGTGGGTAAACAGGCCATAAACAGTATCGAGTTTGGACCAGGCTCACATGCCGTGTGTACCAACAAGGATTGCATGCGTGAGCGAGGGACTCGACCCCCTGGTGTCTCAGGCGAACAAGCAATGGCAAGAAATCACTTTATATCGCTGTAGTCGCTCCACCGTTTATGATGTGGGACTCTGTCCCACCCTCTTCTGCTTGCGCATAGTTGCAGCCAAGCCCGAAGAAATTGAAGATGTTGCTACTACTATCTTGGCTAATTGGAGGTCCAGGCACTTTCGTGGTGCCAACTCGCATATGATAGAGGTTGGGGCAAACCTGGAGAGGATCGGATGAAGCGTAACGGTGTTGAGGAGGACAACGGCGATGGCGAGTGGCTGGCGAACCTGAAAGGAGGAATACGTGCTCAAAAGCCCCAGTCGGTATGACTAACAGGGTCACGATGAAGCAAGGAAGATGTGGCATCGTTCGTTTGGTGATCAAGTGCGTGTGGAGGTCTAGCGGAGTCGGGGAAGGTGAGTGGATGATGGGTTGTCCGGTGGGAGTTTTGAGTGGGTGGAACGTGAAATAGGAAGAGGGGTTTTGATGGCGGTGGTGAGGTGAAGGTTGTGGAGGTGACGTGAGGGTGTTTGGTGGACTATGGAGTGAGGAAGGCTTCGCCGGAGGCTTGTCCGGAGCGAAGAAAGACAATGGGGGAGGTGATGATTCGGTGGTTGAAGTATGGAGCTAAGGGTCCTAATCTAAACTACAGAGAGAAAGAGAGAGATTTAGAACCTAATTAAGGACGAAGGGGGTGAGGGAGGCACCGGCTTTGATTGGCTGGCGCCGAAGAGGAGAAATCCTCCGGTGAGGGAATAGCGAGGAAGAAGAGGGTTTGGAGAGCTTCTACCAGTATAGTGAGAAGCGGAAGGAGCTAAAGACGATCTCGCTGCCTATGGTATGTGGCAGTGGGTGAAGAAGCCAAAGAGAGAGAAGTCTCCAGAGCTACGGCGGAGGAGTCTAAAGAGAGGGATTTGTTGAAGAAGTACGACCAAACAGAACTAAGGAGTTAGGCATCGTGCGAGGGATCCTTTTAAAGGCCACAGGGCGTGCTCTAAGTAGGGAGGGAAGCTTAGAAAGCTCGAAATCTCAGGGAAGAGAATTCCTAAATTCGTGGAGTTCGCATGAGTTTCTGGTGCAAATCGAGGTCCAAGACATGGTTTAATCGAAAGAGGATCTCTTGAAAATTATTCCTTTCAATTTTGAGACGATTTGGCTGAGTATCGGGTGAGGAAACCTCGCTCGAACATCGGTGGAAGAGTTATGTTCACATTAATGGTAGTAGGGACCTTTTTACAAAAATGACGACAAAGTTAAGGACCTGAATGCAAATATTTCGAAAGTTGAGGGGTTGATTGTAACAAATAGAATTTTAATGAACTGAAATGCAAACTAGCTTAAGATGGACTCTGATTGGGCCCAAATTTTGGTATCAATCTAATTTGGACCCAAGAAATCTAATAGCGAAGTCAAATTTTATTTTTGATCAAGTTTGACTAGGTAATTTGTGCAGAAACCCAAATTAGGGCAGAATTTCGTCTGAAACTCTATTCAAGGTCAAAATAAGTTCAGATGGTCAAACCAAAGGTATCAAACCTCTCAGAATATTTTTCTATAAATTTTAGGAGGTTTAGATGAATTTTATTTTGATTAGAACCTCTTCAATTCAAGCGGGTCTGTAATTAAGGTTTTAGGGCTGTTATGGTTCTCGAAATGCATGAAACTCTGTTTCTTTCTGTATGGACCCAATTATTGGAATTTAATACTCATTTGACCTTAAATTAACCCATGGGAAACCCCGTAATTACTCTACGTTCATGATGTGATGTTAAAACTTCAGAATTAACCCTAATTTAATGTTTTCTTCTCAAAATAGATTTGTATGGAATTATGGCTCTCAGGCAACTATGTAAGAGCATTTGTCAATTAATCTTGACGAAATAAAGTTAGTCATGGCTCATGATGGTATTATAATAAGAAATCCTTTAGATATCTTCTTAAACCTTCTCTCTTAAATATCTCGCAAACTCTAATTTCCATGAATTTCAAATGTTTAATTTGACACTATAGACGTATGCCTTTTCTACCCCATTACAAAATCAACATTCTATGTTTTATTTAACTCTATTGTTCATAAGTCTATGCTTTTGAACTACTTTCTAAATCTTAATGTATTTTTAGATGTCTACATTTTCTTTAAGATGTCTAAAGGATGATTAATTACCTCAAACATTCATTTTCTTTAATTACCAATGTTTACCTCTTGATTACCAACGTTCATTTGAGATCACGACTTAATAGCACTTGATTTGATCTTTAGCAAAAAAGAGCATATTTCTTTGTAGACATTTAAATTGTCCATTTTAGATGTCTAGACCTATTTTTCAAATGTTCTTGGACCTAATTTACTAACTTGATAGGAACAAGCTTCAAGTCATGGCCTTGGCCTAGTAGATGTCTAAAAAGTCATTTTTAGACATCTAAATTTTTGACCAGACATCGTTAGACCTCTTATTTTTAACTCCTGTAACTTACTCAACTTCTATTATTATAGAAGACGTCTAAACTAATTTTTAGACATCTAAAATGACCCTTTTAGACATCCAAATTTCTAGATTAGATGTCGTTGCTGTATATGAACATTAGGACAACTATGAGCTCTTGATTGGAATGTTGGAGCCTTGAATTGAATGTTTATATCTTAACTTGAGATGCATACTTATAGTGATTAAAATGCCTATTTCCTCTTTTAGATGTTTGATTGAATCAATTTAGATGTCTAATCTTTTGAATAGGCATCTAAAACAACCATTTTCTTCATATCTATGTTTATAGCCTTTTTGGATCACATTATTGCATGCCAATTCAATTTTCAATGGCTTTATTGGCTTGAATTCGACCCTCAACACTATAAATAACTACTCAAGGTCTCCTTACACACAACTATTCTAAACAATTCCCATAGTATTAGCTTCGATTCTTCTCAAGATTGCTTATTTGTGCTCTAAGTGCTCTTTCTTCTTATTACAAATTTATTGAGCACTCTCCCTCCATATCTACGCTACCTACTCTTGAATAGGTTTGAAAAAGGGAGTATTCTAAGCCTTAAGTCAATTGCTGCATACTTCTCAACGGCTCTATAGGTTATTCATTTTCTTCTTACAATTTGTTTTTTATATTTTAGGTGCTCAAGCTGTGGGTTACCCGTTCTCTCTTTGAGAGGGACAAAACTTTCCTTGGTGGATGTCTAGAAGAGGGGTGTCTGTAATCACATTTTGAATAGTGATTTCCATTAATTTTGGAGGTAAAATCCTAGATTAAAAGATCTAAGTAAAGGCTTTTCCCCTAAGGGTTTCCTCTCTAATTTTGTTGTCTATATTGATTTTATGTATTTGCTCAATTCATCCCCCTCTTGTGCTAATATTAGGGTTAACCTAGTTAAGAAGTTTACTATAGAGCATTACAAGAACTTCATCAATGTCAATGGTTAAAAACCGTCGGCAATGAGGATTCCACTATCAAAAAATATGGTCAAGGAATGTTATGTCGCAGTTGTGTGTTATCGACGGGTTTACAACGTTACCGACGGGACAAAAGTGACCTCTCATCTGACATGTGGGTGTTTTCTCGTTTGTTTTAAAGGTGGAGGTAGGTTTTTCTCCACCGTTTCAAATACGCCATTGACATAAACATTAACCTCGACGGTGATTACAACTGATGAGCTATGCTAATCATGAGTAACTTATAGACTAGTCTCTTAGCTCATTTTTAAATAGGAACATGGTTAAAGATCTACTTGTTACAAAGAATTGTCATGCGAGCTAGGTTTTACTCACTAGTGCTTAGTAAAAGGTCAACATAAGATTGAGCTAATAACATTGCATTTAGGGGAAGAAATGAAATAAAAATAGGGAAAGCTAATATTTAAATGAGTTAGGTTTAGTCAATTACTTTTTCCTTGCTTAGGTTCATTTCTAGGCTATTCTCTACACCTTGGTTTTACCTCGATCCAAGATTTTTGGTAGGATTATTCTTGGCTAATAGACTAGGCTTTAGCTTGTCTAGTCTACTAATTGGTTAGGATTGGATCACAAAGGTATGCATTAGTCTTGCTTGTAGTTTGACATGCTCTCTTATAGGTCGAGCTTAGGTGTTGATTTCATTACTCAACTTGACTTGGCGTGATTTACCTATAATGTAGACAAAAGTTGTGCTCGTTTTAGGTCATAAATATATATTGAGATTAAGTCATGAGAATTTATTAAGATCAAACCATAAGATATGCTATTATCATGAAAAATTTAGCTTATTTTTAGACTAAAAGTTTTAACAAATAAATCCAACAACCACGAGATTAACATGATTGAAGAGAAGAATGTAAATAAAATTTCCTTGGCTTGTGACCCTTGTTGACCAGCTTGTAATAAACTAGGCTTGGGCCATGAATTTCGACCCATAGGCTGGTCCGACTTGAGTTTGAGCAAAGGTTTTTTCAAGGTTGGTCCATCCAACTCACGCAGTATGAATAGATCTAGATAAAATGTTGGAACATGGAGACTTCAATAGCAACATCTATTTCTAGTGCAACAATTAAGAATTAATTCTATATTCTTTGTATTTCATTTATGCCATTTACATTCATTATAATTGATAATACAACCTAGATAGGAAGAAGGAAGAACACTTTGACAATTGGTGGATGGGTATTTGCATCTTGCTTGGCAGTTCGCAACAAGAGGAATTACTAAGGAGGGGAGGAAGAGAGCAGTTGACAACCTCTTACATTCATTTGCCTTCGGCTTATACTATAAGCCAGAGCTTCTCCTTCTACTCCCCTCCTTCGACTCCT
This sequence comes from Thalassia testudinum, assembly GCA_037157565.1. Classification (NCBI taxonomy): domain Eukaryota; kingdom Viridiplantae; phylum Streptophyta; class Magnoliopsida; order Alismatales; family Hydrocharitaceae; genus Thalassia; species Thalassia testudinum. The sequence continues at coordinate 139,584,541 of JAZHRO010000073.1, forward strand.
CCTTGATTTGTTGCCTAGGGTCCTGATCGACCTCCGATCACCGATTGCCCCCCCCACCCCCCCTGGACCCTCCACTATGCTCTGCTCACATCACCCCCTTCCCTCCGATGTGCTTGGTTTGAGCTGTAACAACCTCTATTCGGTGCTCGCTGTTGTGACATGTGGGTGCGCTGGGCTTCGCCGTCAGGCTGCTTGTGACCACTAAGTTAGAGGTAGGTTTAAGAGTAACGTCGATCCATCACCTCCGGTTTACATCAGTGTTTTGATGTCGTTTTTGCTGTTGGGGCCACATTGAAGTTGGGCTTATCATGATCGAGTTGATGGTCTGCCTCGATCTGACCGCTTCTCACCCGTTAGCGCAATACATCGACGACGTCAGCGACGCTTTGTCATTCTTAGTGTGTGATGCATATTTGATTGCAATGGAACTGATATGTTGGGTGTTTCTTTTTGATTTTATTTTCTTTTTTTTTGTTTCATCTTGATTATTTTTTGAGTTACTCCCTCTTAAGTGTCAGCTTCCTTCCCCCTCTCCAAAGGATGTAAAAGATATCTTTTCTTCCTCCCTTTTAAAGGCTACATCATATAACATTTTCATTTTCTTAATAAAAATTTCATTTCAGAAAAAGATTACCTTTTGCATTCTAACCTTCTTCTAGTTGGAGAAAGTGGAATTAGTAACGGCATCTGGACCGTCCTCGGACGATCCAACGATTGAGAAGAGGGGGGATCCGTGCCATTGGTTTGGATCCAACGGCCGTCCGCTGCGACAACGCAAAGGATCAAAGCGGAGGGGAGGGGGGTTGGTGGGAGGGGGAGGGCACCGCCACCGGAGAGAGTAAGCGGAAGAGGGAAGAGAGAGTCCCACGGGAGAGGGAGGGATGGAGGGCGGTGATGAAGGCGCGGTGGGGGCGACGGCGGACTCGAAGGACCTCCAGCAGCAGAGCAAAGCCTTCGACAAGCTCACCGATCGCGTCGAGGACCGCCAGCTCGACTCCACCCGCGTCCGCACGGTACCGCAATCAATCGCCCCTTTCACCCCTCTCTCGCTCCCCATCCCTCTATGTTCCCCCTCCTTCTCCCCTCTTATCATCCCGATCTCGTGCATTCCCAAACCTAGGCTATGGCGTCACTTGCTTCCTCTGCCGAAGCCGATTGGAACGCGATGAAGCTACGGTGCGCTTCCTCATCTGCTCCCTTCATTTCTATGCACCCGATCATGTTTCCCGATTTCACTAGCTATTGGCATCCGATCCATGTTGCTTGTGATGCATTTACTTCGAAGTCGAGACGGCTCTATGCAGAGATCGCGGCCTTTGACCTTTATAGCTGCTGATTTCGAATTAAGAGAGCATTTGGATGGGGAAGTTCTAGGTTTCTATTTTGTTTGGATGAGGTTCCTCACTGGGAATAAGCTACTCCCAAGTCAGCGAAAGATCTTCCTTGATGTGACGTAGGCTGTTTGGCTTGAAATATTAGGAGAATGGCCATTCCAAGAATATTATGTGCCCCCACGGGATTGTTCCATTCTATCTTTCATAATTGACATAAATCATACTTATAACTATTAGATATGAGCTTAGTCCCCTCTATCGTATTAAACTGAATACAGATTTTATGCTTGGGTGGAAGGGCACGTGAAGAATCGGTGCTCCATATTCTCCATACCCTCCCCACATAGGACACGAGCACGGTTTGCATCAGGAGGCCACCTCCTTCGGTGGTCCTGAGTCACAACTCTCTTCCTTCTTGGAAGCCACATGAAAATTTTCACCTTAAGGGGGGTACACTCCCTTCAGATTTTCATGCAATCTAAACCAAAGCTTTGATCCATAGGACCCATGCCATCCATGAAGGTTAGGTAGGCCTTCCTGGTGGAGAACTCCCCATATTGCCAAATCGAACCATCTCTCCCAACCGCAGGCTGGATCCCATGGAGAGCTTGCAGCAAGAGTGTGAGGTCATCTAATCTAGCCTATGGCAATGAATGCGGCAAGGGAGGTAACCGACAATCCTTTGAGTAACAGTGCAAATTTGATGCCAAGGAATTAGTAGAGAGGGCGAGCAACTGCAACTGGTGACCAATGATTTGACCAAAGTCTAAACTTGGTGCCATCTCCTTAGAAGCTTTGATGATGAAGCCTTACTCTTCCTAAAGTCATCTGTAAGCCTTTCCAGAACTTTGAGTTACCTGCTACAGGAATCCTCAACTCCCAGTTGATGGAGCCACCATACAGGTCACTAAGGATAGTCTTCCAGAAAGGCATCTGCGGGCCCATAACCTAGAGTATCCATTTGGATAGGAGAACATCATTCATAACATGCAAATCTAGTTTCCAAGCCTACCTTCCTCCTCTAGTCTACATAACTCCTTCCAAACCACCAATGGCAAAAGTGATCACCTGAAGTAGAGGCCCAAAGGAATTTCCTCCTAATACAATTGAGGTGCTTTCAAACCACAATGAAAACTCTAAAAACTGATAGATAATATAGAGGTAAGGCGGAGATCACCAAAGACAGTAAGATTAGTCGGCCTTCCTAGAAAGAAGGTGAGAAGCCCATCCCTGAAGATGCTTCTCGAATCACTCCACAATAGGAATCCAATCTTTAGAGGATATACGCCTGGTAGAAAGGGGAAAACCCAGATATCTGAATGGTGCTTGCAGCTGTTGTACACCCAGGATCTCACAACACTGTGTTTACCTCTCAATGGGCAAGCCGAAGGGGAGTAAACTCAACTTGTGAAGGTTAACCTGAAGGTTGGATGTGTCACCAAAGAATCAAAGATCTCTGAAAGGAGCTTGAGCTTTCTTGCCTTTGTTGTGGAGCTCTTAGTGAACATTATGGTGTGATCAACATATTGCAGCAAAGGAACTATTGGTCCTCCACGACTTAAGCCAAATTTCCTGATGTAGCTTGCGCGACAAAGTGCAAAGGAGGCATTCGTGAGGAAATTGATAACTGGAACAAAAAGTAGTGGTGCAAGTGGACAACCCTACCTTACATCTCTCCTAAGTCGAATCCATTTCCCTTCAGGGCGACCATTAACCTAAAAGGAGCACGAGGTAGATTTTTCTCTTTTGAAAGGATGAGGTAGGTTTTTTTTTTTTTGAAAAAGGAAAGGGTAGTTATCCAAATGATAACCACCCTAGAAAGGATGAGGTAAATGTAATGCACAACTTCATCCGGTGAATCCAAGCCTATGGAAAACCTCTTACGCTGAATGAAGATTGAAGGAATCTCCAATAAAGACTGTCATTTGCCTTAGAGAAATCAACTTTAAGCAAAACACCTCAGTCTTGTACCTTTTCCAAGCAGCCAGAATGTCAGATGCACCAATGAAATTCTCTAGGAGTGGTCTTCCTTTGATAAAGTTGGATTGGACAGGTCTAATCAGGTCGTCCAAAGTATCTCCAAGGCATTAGGTCAGAGTCGTAGTGTTCAACAAACAAATGGAGTTAGAAAGAGCAATTGGCTTGTAATCATCCAAAGTTTCAGTGGTGTCCCCTTTAGGTAGAAGGAATGGACAGAAGCAATTGATCTTGGAGAGATTGGAGCCCGCTGGCAGGGAGTCGAATATAGCCATCACCTTGTGGGCGATTATCTTTCGGATAATCACCCTTCGCTTTTTCAAAAATATAGCCATCACCTTGGATTTCACCAGTGACCAAAACTCTTTGTTGAAAGGGATTGGAAATCCATTTGAGCTTGGGGATCCCTCCTGCTTCAAGGAGTTCCAAAGGAGTGTCGATATTCTTTCTGTGTTGGGAGGGAGTGGCAAGGGGAGTTCTTGTCCACATGCGTATGGTTGGGTCTTCAAAATCAACTACCGTTGGTTGAGTCTAAAGGGTGTTGATGAATGCTTAAGGTGATCCTAAGTAGGGATTTAAACGTGCCGTGTATGAGTTGGGTTTAACAATATCCATACCGATACCCATTTATAAATTCTGTACCTATACCCTACCCGTTTACCCATTGGATACATAAATTTAAACCCATACTCATGCCCACTTACCCATCGAGTCCCCATTTGCCTGTTGGGTACCCAATTATCTATGATGGATTGCACAATTTATCTTCGTATATAGGCTATGTTTAACACAAACAATAATTTGTATTATAAGAGATTAAGAACTTTGATGGTATTGATCATGTTAAATGGGTTGGGTAAATGGGTGAACTCCCAAACCTAAACCTATACACATACCCATTTAGGTTTCTAAATCAAAACCCATACCCATCTAAAACCTAAATGGGTTGGGTTGGGTCGAGTCGGGTTTGGGTTGAGTGAACCCAAATTTGCATCCCTAATCCTAGGCTTAGTGGAGTTATAAAGCCCTAAGAAGGTTTGTTGCATACTCCATGAGTTGGAAGGAGAAGGTGCTAGAAACACTTTTGGTGGTGGGGAAGGGAAGGGGAGGAAGATCAAAAATTCTGTTTCCATTTCTCGCCTTGGTTTTCTTGTGTGGCTATCTTGTTGTGAAGGCACAGGCAATTCCTTATCTTTCTTCGGCAACATCTTTTCTTTAAGGCTGTTAGAGTTTATCTCCCCCCTGTTCCCTACACCCCACATGCATCTTTGGGGATCGAATATCAACCCCTTCCTCCATTTTGAGGGTTTAGAGACTTTGGGAATCAAGAGCATGAATGGCCTATTCAATGAAGCAATATCATTGTCATTGAGTTTTCTTTGGCAACATCCCCTTAGGTGCCATATCCTTTCCTGCTCTTGACAAAAGAGATTGTGAAAGCAATCTGCAAAGGCTCTTCCAACCTCATGTCTTCTAGAATGAACCTGCTGGCCATCATGAATGGAGTCAATCCAGTTTCTTTAATTCTTTCCATTGGCGAAAGAATGAAAGAACCTAGTGTTATCTCCTTTTAACCACACTTGCCTGGACCTCAACCTCTATATTTGGTCTCCTCTTTGTCTTCAAGTTGCACTTTCTAATAGAGATGAGCTCTCTCATTACCTTCCTCTGGCAATAATTCCTTGGTGTCTTCTAACTTGTCCAACTTGGATATTCCATGCAAGGCTTCTTTACTTCTTTGTTCATCTCTTTTCTATATCATCACTGTTTTTCTCATGAGAAGAGCAACTTTCTATGATAGACCTTTGCTGGGCATCCTGGGCCACACATTCACTGTACCACTGCTCCACCCTTCTTTTGAAACTGTATTCAAGCAACCATAATCTTTTAAACTTACAGTTCCCACTGAAGTCTCTTCCTAGACTCCCATTCCAACAGCGTATGGTTGGAGAAAGGCCTAGGGAGCACCTTTGCCAAGCTAATTGGAAAACACTCACAAAAGCTGATCGACCTGAAGAATTTGTTGAGCCTCGATCTAGACCCCCTTGCTCTGAGCTTCTCTAGGAGAATCTACAGTTTGGTACTTCTAGTTCTATAGCACTTAAGGTAGAGACGCGATCAATGAAAGCATCTGCCCTTCTATCTCTGCCTCTGAGTCCATCAGGGTGATCATTGGAGCTTATGGTAACATTAAAGTCTCTGTGCACGACTAGAAGCCATCGGTAACCAACTCCAACAGTTCCTTCCAAAATGTCAGTTTGTTCTCTAAGCCACAAGGTCCATATACATTAATAATTTGGAAGGCGAAACCATCATTTCTCCTCACCATGTCCACCACCAATGTATAGGAGCCTTTGGTGACTCCCACCAAATTAAAGAACTACTTACACCAATCAATGTGAACACCTCAAGATCTTCAAGAAGCTTTCAAGATAGCAAATTGATCAAGGTGTCCACCACCAATCCTGCAGTAGTGAAGCAGTCCACATTCCTCTAGCTTTGTCTCTCGCAATAGTGCCACATTAACCTTCCAGTCATGGAGATATCTGTTCGGGATTCCTCTCCTATCCTCATCTCTTAAGCGCCTAACATTCTAGATGACTATCTTCATTGCAACAAAGAAGAACCCCTCCCAGACGCCTTTGTCCTCTGTGATCTGACAACTTATTCAATGAAGGGAGACATTCCCTCATTTAAACACAAAACATGGAACTTTCATGGAATATTTTCCTAGTTCAAGCTTCTTCCATCTTCCTTATTCCTCGTAAAAATGAGCTCTAAGGGAAGACATGTTGTAAGGAGTTGATGAAGAATAAAGGGTTCCTTGAGCCAACTAAGCCTCATCCAAAACTAAAGGGCATGGTAACTGTAATCTGAGATAGGCTAAGAATCAACAAGTTCCTCACTTCACTAGGGTTGTGTGTGTGCTTTGATTGAGGGAACTGCAGCCTTTTTGATCCTTTGATTCTCGAGTAGGAGCCTTGGTTGGGGAGTTTTGATCCCTCAAGCAGGTCCCCAATGGTTTGATCTAAGAAGGATGGGAGCTATTTTCAAAAGCAATAAAATTGGAGAAGCTTTTTCACTCATTAAGTAGGTCTCTACATGGAGTTTTTGCCTCTATTTAGGCTTATCCCAGGTTATTGCTGGGCCAAGAATAAGTAATCAGGATCATGTTTGGTAGTTTCATTGCAATACTTTGACCTTTCTCGATCCCTCTTAGGAATCTCAACATCCAACTTCTCAAATTTCCTTTGTAGATGTACAAATCACTTTAAATGTGTTTCTTTTATTTTATCCTCTAATGATATCAACCCAACCTTTTACCTAATAATTTCATTGCAAATCTAATCTTTCCTTGTATGACCATACATCCTCCTCAACATCTGTGTTTCTGTTATAGATGTTTGTTGTGCGTGTCTACAATTGGAAAATGACAAACCAATTCTCATATTCATGTAGCATAACAGGTCTTGTAGTTATAATATTCCTGTTTAACTTTCAAAAGAATCTTAACAAGCTTCCCTCCATTGCAACCAATAGGCATTAATTCTATGTTTGACATCTTCATTACTTTTTCCATGTTGTTGAAAAATAACATCATCAGTAGTTTTTTCATCTTGCTGAAAATAACCTTGGATAATTAGAAATATCTTTTTTAAGAATGCAAATTGCTTTACTTTTTATCTCTGTTCTGTCTCTATCTTTTCTACCCTAAACGTAGGTTTTGTGTGCTCAACCTTTGTCTTACTTAGCTACAAGCCTTAAGCTTCCAAGATTTCTCTCCGAAGCTCAAATTTTCTTTATCAGCAAAAATATATATATATATAATGACACTTTACTTTGGATGTGCTTTGTCAATTCATCCATAACCAACGTAAAGATGTAAGGGATTAAGGTTGATCTTTGATGCATATTGAAAGAAAAGTAGTCTTTAAACCCAACTTGTATGCTCGTAGAAGCTGCAATAGGGATGTAAATGGACTGGGTTTGGCTATATATCTGAACCTATACCTATTTATAAATCCACTACCCATACCCTATCATTTACCTATCGGGTTTCTAAATCCTAACCCCTTGTCAGGTACTCATTTACACATCGAGTACCTATTTATCTATGAAGGGTAGTAAGTGGTGGTGCTTATGGGTTGGATTTGCATCGGAGTCTTAAACTCTTACCATTAAAAAATCCTTGTACCATATATTTGCTTCATTTACCTGTTCGATTTTAAGGTCAAATCCATATCCAAATCTGTTTCTTCATCAGGTTCCCCGTTTACGCACTGGGCCTCTATTTATCATTATGTTCTCGTTTACCCATCCTGTCACCCATTTGCCTGCCTCCTTAACCTAGCTTCTTGACCTGCTTTACGGCAATGACAAAAAATTAACATGATAATGCTATGCTTGTGACGTTTCAAAAATATTTTCATTAATTACATTTGATTATTAATTACAAACCTGCATTTTATGGGTTTATATTATAAAGTGAAGGATAACAAAACTTTGTTCTTTTAATTTGAGGAATGATCCTTTCATTTAAACATCAAAAAAGACACAATACATTATTTATTTTGTGTATTTTAGATAAACTTATTTATGTTTTTGTATATATCAACTATGCTACACATAAAATATATTAGGTAAATGGGTTAAACAGGCTTGGTTGCCTTCAAACCAACGTAAACCCGATCCAAACCTGTTGGGCTTTCAAAAATTCCAACCTATTCAGGGCAGGTTGGATTGGGTCCTGTTGGGTTGAGATAGCTGGACATCCCTAGTTGTAAGATTCATCATAATATATGAGTAATACTCAACATAAAACATATGATTGTACCTAAAAAAATGTAGAATTTTAGTGATGTTTGATATTTAGAAATAGAAAACATAGATTCACTCACCACCAACCAAATAAAGTATTGCTAGTTGTTTATCATAATTTGGACTCACTAAAATAGTATAGAGTATTTAAAAAGCATTACTCCTACACATATACATACACGCATACACACATGTATTTATTAGGCAAACGGATTGAGTAAATGGGTAATTTTTCAAATGCATACCCATAACCATATCCGTTTGGATTTTTAAATTAAAACCCTATGCACCCCATTTATAAATGGGTTGGGTTTTACCAACTATAGTTAGGTCGGGTTGAGTCTAGTTGGGGTGGGGTGGACCCAAATTGGTATCCTTAGGTCCAACTTCATCATACATATTTTTTACGAGGTTGATATATAAAGGTGACACCTAGTTCTCCAAAATTCTCAAAAGAAAATATCCTTGGAAATAGAATCATAGATCATCTCTAAATTAATAAAAATCATAGGGAACTCTTTCTTCACTCTGGGGATCTCCATTAGATGGCATAGAAGATGAATTACTTCAGTTGTAGACCTGCCAAGCTTGAGTCCAAATTGGTTCTCAGTTATCCTGGAAACCTGCCTTAACCTTTTTTGAGTTTTTCTTTCTCAGTTTCATTACATGCCCTATCAATTTGATTCTTTTATGATTTGAGTGGTTTTTCATGTCTAATTTGTTCTTTTATAAAGGGATGATAATGCTTTTCCTCTATTCATATCAACTTTCCCTGCCAAATAGAATTAAGTAACCCTATGAGGCTTTTTTGTTTTTTAATTAAGCATTTACGAGCCATGTCAAGCCTGCCTTGCCTGTTACTTTCCAAACAGCTATAGGAATAGCATTAGGTCCCAACAACCTTTCCAGGTTCCTCATCTTTATAGCTCCTGTTACTCCTTTTCTTTGTATATGTCTATGGCTTGTAGGGTTCAAGTAAGCTTCCAAACTTGATAACTCCTTTAAAGTGACATCAATTGTTTTATGTCCATTGAAAAGCTTATGAAAAATTTCTTCCATCCTATCTCTTTATCATGAGCATTTGGTACTTCTTTCCTATGTATGTGTATTTAACTGTATGACTCAAGCAAACTTCAAAATTTGACAACTCCTTTAAAGTGATATTGATAGCTTTATTTCCATTAAAAAGCTTATGAAAAAATTCTTCCTTCCTTTCTGTATTACAAGCGCCATTGGTTCTTCATTCTTGATGCATCTTAGTTGTGTAAGATCTTCATTCTTTACTATCTTGTTTTAACTACTTTGGAAAGAAATTGAGGAGTTCTAGGCCCTCCCTTTACTGGAAGGGATCACTGTTTGTTGGATGGCAACTAGACAGATTTGACTTTTAGAGAGGATTTGCACCCCTGGTCTCATCCTCTTTCAGGTCCTTAGATCTTGATAAGTAACGGACTTGCTGAGGAGTTAATCTCGTTTGGTTTTGAGCAAGAATGGTCACTCTTTCCTCTCCTGCAAGTGGTTCCACATCTACTTATCTAGGTATCTTCCATTTCTAAACTTATCTGCTTGTAAATAACTACATGAGGCTCTGGTTTGGAGTTGGATTCATAGATATCCTCATCCTTGGTTTGGAAAGCTTAATAGTTTCATGTTTGAGGCTACAAATTAAATTCGTTACCTCTATTGCACATGGGGGGGCTATGAGCCTGTGGCTAACTGGAAGTCTCATCTTTCATTAGGTGCCACTTGATTAAAGCGATTTAAGGCTAACTGTCCCTTCTTTGCTTCTCATATCTTCTTGTAGAATGACCGTCTCTTCCCTTTGTTTCCAGACTCTGGGTTGCTTTGATGCAAGATAACTTGTGGGTTTTGCTTACAGTGTAGGGGTTAGGTAAGAGATTTATCTAGTCTTCGTGATCTCAAATGCACACGAATTTCCAATAAGAAATGATCCAGCATCTAATGTGAAAAAAAGGTTTAATTCTCACATTTTTACAAATAATATATCAACTCTTCTATCACATTCACATGATTGCTTCCAATATCTAATGAGGCAAAAGTGAAAAAAAATCCAATATCAAATGTAAAAAAACCCTACGTCTCAATCTCTACTTAAATTACATCAATTCGCTTATTACATCTAAATACTATGTATTCCATTACCCAATCAAACACCTTCTGTCAACTTATCACTTCCTAGAAATTATCCAGCCTTAAAATTAACTTGTAGCCACAGCCATGGGGAATAGTATTGAGGCTTAAAATGATATCCACCTATATGTGCGAAATCTCAGCAAGATTGCCAATAACATAGATGTGGAATTCAACCAGATTCCAATTCACAGTCTTTATTAATCCCCTTGTCGTGTTAAAATGCTTACACCAAATGAATGCTCCAGTAAAAGATGGTAATCTTTCTAACTCCATACACAGCTGGCAGTTTCAGTGAGGTAGCCTACTGTAACTGGCATTCTCATATGAGAATGTTTTTTTCCATTCTGCTTAACTAAAACTCATCAGCATTTCTTGCCTGCAATAACTCCTAGTTAATTTTGCTACTACTCATATTTTGCTCTCACCAGAACACTTACTATGAAATTACTTTATGCTCCTTGAAGTTTCATCATAAAAGCATGTAAACTAATTGGGAGCAATTAACTATTGATCGAAGTGCTCCCAATATCTTATAGTACTGAGGGGAAAATCACATCCAGCGATCCAGACTTCCACAAACTCACATACAATGCCTCAGCTTTTGAAGTCATACTTTTGCAAGTATTTAAACAATTTCTAAAAAGCCCTATACTACGGTAACCATATCTTTATTAGAAAATTCAACCATGGATTTGGTTGACCATTGGGACCCAAACACTCGATTCCCAAAATCTTCTCCTATCCAATCCAGATAGAGATCTCTATAGAGCTTTTATGTTCGATTCCCTAGTCTGAAACTCGCCTTTAGGCTTTGGATGGTCGTAGCAGGTTTTCATTTAAAGAAGTATAATAAGAGGACTCCTCATAAGTGCTTAAGCAAGGTGCTTATTTTCATGGGTTAATTCATGATGTTCTTGATCTTCATCCAATAGATTGGATTCCCTAGAATTGAAGTGCCGTCTCGTTGATGGTTGCTTGGGTGTTCTTAACATAGCATCCAAGCCTGAATATCCTCCTCTCACATCATCAGGCAATTAATTTGTTTGGGAAAGGGCAGATTTATCATCAAAACTAATAATAATTTGTATTTACCATTTCAATAAAGTTATTGTGGATAACAAGGATGCAAGATTCAACTGTCTGTCCCTGTGAACCATGTGTTTGCAGGCTGCATTTGCATATGAAAAGTATCACATTCACATGATTCGAAACAGTGATCTTGAATTATGACTGATAGTGAACACATTTTGCGTGCAAAGAGCTCAAATCGCATTCCCCATGTCTAACCAGTCCGGATTTCTTCTAAGGGAAAATATGGTATTTATCCATCTAAGAGTGGATTTAACTGTGCAATTGCAACAAGAAGTTATCAAGGAAAAGCACTGTGCTGTGTCTTGTGTCGGAAACAGGTGCGAGGATGAAGCCTTGGATTTTTGAGCTGAGCCCTAGATTAGGTATGCCTGTTGAGGAGGTTGTCCTACATGGTTATCGTGGTAATGAGTTTGAGAACTCCATCCAAACAGACAACTGCCACTTCATGGGAGGACTCTAACTTCTTTCTTTTTGCAACTTGAACATACTTTACACATGTCCTTTATCCAAGGTGGGGCCTTAGTTGAGGGTCAATTTTGGGAACCATCGACCTTGCTGATAATGGCAGTTCTAATGGAAATCCGAATGAAGGGGGATGCCTATTAATCTTGATACCTAATCAAAGAGGTTACACAATCACTTTAAAGTAGAGGTTGTGCGATAGCATTTCCTGAGACAGGATGTGGACAGACGTAATCTACCCTTTCTTTTTCTTAATAATTCCATCAAACATGTTGTCGATGCCCACCTTGTTTTTCAAGATTTTGCGGGGGTCCGATGCTTCTTGAATATGTGGTAGAGGTTGTTGTCTTTAGTCTACCTGGATATGTAAAGGAAAGGGAGGAAAGAACTTGCTACAAGGATAGGGAGTTCATGGATGTGAGGCCCTAGATAGCTATGCTTTGATCATGTGTGGTGTGGACAATCACTACACTTGTTGCTAACCTTGCTTCCATGATAGTATTTAGTGAAGGCTTGTAGAGCATGGGCAAAATGGCAACTTCTTTTAGATCCTTGGACCACCAAATTCATGCCCCTTATTGAAACAATTGAATGTACTGGCCTTAAAAGCTAGAACACATTTGTAGATGTGGTCTTATTTAAGCATTTGATGGTATTTGGCCAAGGAGTCGCAATTTGATGGAGCTCATGCCATTTCCCCCTTCTTTTATAAATGGTTTCTCAGCCAAATGATCCAAATGAATCATTGTAGTTTTATTTAGCTTCAACATGTCTCGAGCATTTAAACTCTGATTTCAATGTCATTCTTGAAGTTTTGGAAAATGTTCATTTTATAGGCACACTAGAGAAATTACAGAAAATGAATTTTAAAGCACCAATGATAAGCAAACATAAGATCAATAGCTTCAAAAGAAATAAGAGTAGCAAGTAGAATTGTTGATGTCATCACCATTGTCTTCAAAACCTTCACAATGCCATTGTTGATACCTATAATGGGTAAATGTAATGACAATAGTCTCCCCACAACATGGATGAATATATGATATGATAGTTAGGAGATATTGCTAGTAGTGGTGATCATCACGCTCGTAAAAAGTTGAATAATATGAATAAGAGGAAATGTAAGAAGATATCAAAATAAAGAAATAAGAAATACTTGAGTTTACGTGAAAACCCCACTCACGAAGAGTGGGGAGAAAATCACATGAGAAGGCCCCTATAGGGTGAGTTTTTGTGTTACTCTTCTCAAAAAAATAAGTGAGGAGTTCATGCTATTTATAGACCATTATACACTAGACAAAGTCCTACTCCACTATGTGGGATTAAACTAACTACACATACTCTAACACTCCCTCTCAAGTTGGAGTATGCAATGCTTAACTTGTACAACACAGAAACCTCACTCTACACAATATAACACAACTCTCTCAATCTAGTTCTTACTTGTAGGCAGGTGTGCTAATGACAACATGGCTGTAGCTATTAGACAAACTGCTGTAGCTAGCTCTGACAAGGGTCTCTCCTTTGGAGACCTCAACTGGTGGTGATGGCTCCCTATTCAGTATCCTTGTTATAGGCTTTCCTCTAAAGGCCTCAAAATTGGATCTCCCCTCTGGAGTCCACGAAACTAGATCTCCCACATAGAAACCTAACATGAGCCCTTTCTCTGAGATTCTCAAAACTAGATCTCTCTCCTCTAGAGACCTCAAAACTCTGGACCTTCCAGAGTTTTAGTTTCCCATGTAGTGACATCGAACAAAGAAAACCCCAAATGGAGGATAACTATAATAGGATCCACACTCTTCCTTTCTCCTAAACTCCATGGGAGAAGAAATAAATATGGTGAACATATTTAGACTAGAGAAGAGTTTCTCTCCCTCTTCTCTTAACATTCATCATTTTGTTTTCCTATCTCTCTCCTTTTTTTGTGATATTCTCTTCTTTTCCCTTCTATTTTTTCCCTTTTTTTTGATATTTTTCCACTTTTTTTTACTCAAACTCGGTTCCTTTTCTTTTTACATCCTCTTTTTATTATTCCCCTTCAGCATTTCTTTTCTTTTTATCATTTTTTTAATCTATGTCCTTTTTTAATTTCTCTACTTTGTGTCCTTCTCACCCTCCTTTTTTTGCTAAATAGACCAAAAAGAAGTAAAATGACACTATAAACAGGGCAAAATCGTAAACAAAAAAAAAACAAAGAGGGAACCTATCACTTAGGACCCGTTTTAAGGGGGAATAAAACACTGTAGGGATAAGTTAAAATAGAATAAGTGTAGATTGGTGTTTATTTGGGTGGTGGAATAAGGGGAGAGTTAAGTGGAGGAATAAAATAATTGGTATAATGATGTAATATTAGTGGATATTTGTTTAATAGTATAAGTGGGAGTTGAGGATGTTAGTAGGTATTTATTTAATATTAAAAGTGTGAGTGGAGGTGTAGTGGGTATTTGTTCAATAGTAAAAGTAAGAATAAAGGTTATTGTGATTTGATTGGAATGATTGGAAGTAATTGTGTAGGAGTTTGTGTTGAAGTGATGGGAAAAGCTTCAACAAATATCTTAAGTCAAGAAAAAACTCCCCAAACCTCACCACCAAACACACCTCACTTAGGGTTCGAAGAACCCACATCTGTCACCGCCTCTCCTTAAAGGCATCATCGTCCTCCTCCTCTTGCTCGATCCTTGCCTGTTGCCTCTCGTTCTCCTCCTTAATCGTGAGATCACCTATGGTCTTACACAAGATCACCTCCTGCAACACTTGGAGGTCGATGATCGTGAGCTCTTCTCATTGATTTAAATGCCGCCGGCATGCCGTTGGCAAGGCTATTTCTGGAAGGGAGTCATGCCGACATGACTATGTTATTGATTTATAGGTGTGTCGCCGACATGCCGATGAATTTCGGCGGCATGCCGATCGACGCTGCAGGAGATTCGGAGGGACGTTTGCATGCCGATCGGCGCTCTGTTTGAAATGCAGGTGCTGGAGATTCGGAGGGACTGAAATCTGAAATAGGGGGGATTAGTCAAGGGTTGAAATTCGAAAATTGGGGGACTGTCACACACTAAAACAGAGCGGTTTGAATGCAGGAGTGGGAGATTCGAAACTGGGAATGTGGGGGGGTTGAAATGACACACACACACGATGATTAGCTCAACTAGAGACACTCAAGCTTTCCAAGTAGACACACACACACACACACACACACACTTCATTTTGAGTATTTATGTGATTTTCTGTCGGCATGTTATCGGCATGCCCACAGCGTGCCCTCGACATGCCCATCGGCATGGCTATCGAAAAACGGGCATTTCCATAGCATGCCTTTGGCATGCCCACGAAATGTACACTTAAAATTTTGTCGGCACGGCATCGAAATCGGCATTTCGAACCTTGGCTCTTCTTCACCTCGCCTTCTCCGCCATCTTTGAAGTGGGCAATCTCCTATATTCTCTTTACTCACTTCTTTGGTCACATCTTTCAACAAGTTGTGGATATAGTTGTAGTTTTTGCTTGGTCTGATGCATCCATCAAGGGATTTGAGGAAGATAGTCTTTATATCACAATATACAAGGAAGCTAATTATCCAAAGTGATCAAAACATATTGTGCCCACTTTTCTTTGATTGGTTCATAAAGGAATCTAAATCTCCATTGGGAGGTGCTTGTTCATTAATTCATGTGAAGTGGGAGCTTTAAATGCCAATGACATACTGTTCCCCCAAAAACCAATGGCATGGATTATTTCATCCTTCATGAGTTGTGAAGGTGCAATAGCAGCATTGGCTCCAATTCCATGAGTAAAGAAGAGTTGGAAATGACTCTTTCAACTCCTTTGTCATTTTCAAACAAGCCTTTCACTGTTTTTTTCTTTGCTGTTTGTCCTTGTAATATAAGCAGGGATGCTATGGACCTAAGCATGAGGCACTTTGCTTTTGATTCTTCAGCGGTTGTTGTTTGTTGCTGCTAATCCTGGCTTCTGTGAATCTTGAACTATCTACTTTCTCTCTGCAAGACTTCACCTTTTATGTACATGTCTCATGGACTTTACAGCTTTTCTGATATTTCTATCCTTCACATCCGTATCAGTGTTACTCAGGTATTGGGAATCATCATTCCCTGTTTGGTAGTTCCCAAATAATGCTTCTAAAAATGTTGTACCCTTTCTCTCTGTTACAATATCCTTGTCTTTTTTTCCCCTTCTTCTTGCAAGTCTCATTGATAAGTTCTCTTACCACATGTATGCACTCTTGCCACGAAAGGACACACCTATCATCTACATGATGCTCATAAATGGTGCACAATATTTTACGTTTTTAATGCTGGTTTGAACGCCCTCTACCATATTGGAAAAGGGGCATATACTGACAGCATGCCAGAGAATACCTAAACAAACAAAAAAATAATCAAAGATAGCTTTATTGAGTTAAAATTTCACGGAATTTAGATTTTAATATTTACCAGATAGTAAAATTAGTAATAATAAGTTGAATTAGTAACTATAGTGGCTAATTTACTTGTTAAATAATAAATAACTTGGAGCTTGGCAAGTGGTAATTAGTAGTCTTATAAAGAAAATTAGCAAGATTAGCAACTAATTAGTAAGTTGGAATGTATCTATACTAACTAGTAAGAAGTACTTGGAACTAGTAAACTACTAGGTATTAAGGAATAACATGCTCTTGCAGGTTAATACTTAATAGAGCTTCCTTACATCTAAGTGCCCAAGTTAAGCTTAAGTAGCTAAATGATAATTCCCCCATTCTCTAATTACAACATATTACTTTATCTATCACATCTAACGTGCTAATTCCACCATTAAACTAAACATCTTTCCACATAATCCTTCCTAAACGTTAACCACTAAACCTGCAACCAAATGTAATTATCAAAAGAAAAATGTACACAATTGAAATTCATGTTATGTAAATAACAATTATCAATGTCAAGAAAGACTTTCTTGGGGGAAAACTACTTGTATAATGTGTTACGATAAGTAGCTAGCTATTATCTAACATTAACCACCAACAAGATTAGCTATGTAACTAATAAATAATAACTAAAGATTAATGAGGGATAAGTAATATCACATATTGTAATTATACCAATTCATATGTTAATATTTATTTAATAAAGTAGCATACTTTTGTTGTGCAAGTAATGTTTTTACCATTGACATATCAATGATTATTTATCAAGTAATATTGTTAAGACTAAGAGGATCTTGGAGAGTTGAATACTTAGATCTAGCTAAGAGGACACTAGTTCTACCTAAGGCCCAGAAATATCTAAGCTCTAACCAGGAGGGGCTCAGATCTAAGCTAATAGCCTAAGAGGAGAAACTAGTAGGTTATATGGAGATTTCGAGAGGAGAGGCTTCAGAGAGCTCCACAAAGCAGCACCTTGGGAAGTTAGAGTAAGGTGGGCAAAAATGGGCATTGCCTTGATTATTTCGCCCTAAATATGGGCGAGATCTTGGAAAAATTGCACTCAAGATCTTGTTCAATGAGCGAATGGAATTTTCCATGAAACTTTTGGCCAAGTCTCATCGATAGACCTTTGAAGTTTAAGAACATGAAAGTTGAAACTACCTGTTGAAACAAGATCCTCATCTGATCGAAATGCATGCTTTGGGCGGAATTTTTACTGCTTTGATTGAAATTGAAATTCATGGTTTGGAACAATCAAGACGGCATGGAAGATGGAAGGAGGCAGGAAAGTAGTAGTAGGTTAGGATGGTTATCCATCAAGGACAAGGGGCTTGGGATGTCATTGCCAATTTTCTCCTGATAAATGATAATGCTTCCTGGAAATCCTTTATTTAATCTTTACGTTCCCATCTTTGTTGCATCATATTTATTCTTTATTTTATTTCCATGCCTCTAAATTCCATTTTACAGTTTCTGTGATTTTTAAACCCTGAAGCTTTTCATATCTTTTGTCATGTAATAAAAGTAATTAACATGGAAAATGACGACTTTTATTGTTTTTCCACCCTAAAGATTTTTTCATTATTTCCTTTTAAAAAAAAATCATTATTCACCAAGAAAACCCTTAACTCTCGTATTAAATGCACATGCTTATCCATCATAATTTTCTGCCCTAGCGGTTGCTCATTTCATCTTGTACATTTTATCACTTCTGTGGCAAACCTTGCAACTACCAAAAACCGACTACTTTTCAATTCAGAGAGAAGGAACTTGCTGCTGTTAGGATCAACCCAGCTGATGTCGATATCATAGTGAATGAGCTTGAGGTATGCCTGAAACTCTCTTGTACTTGGACATGCAATATTCCATGATTTATTTATCAAACTGACAAATATGCAGCTGGATAAGAAGGTAGCTGAGAGAACACTGAGAGAGCACAAAGGTGATGCTGTTGCTGCTGTGCGTTACTTGCTACGCTAATGAATCCTGTCAATATTACATAGATGCAGAACATTTTGCACACTGCAGGAGGCTTCTTTTATGCTAGTTACCTTTGTGGTGGTAGAGTTGTGATGCAAACAATCATTGTCCCCTACCTTGAAGATTTTTTTTTGGGAGAATGTACCTTTTTTTTATCCTTTTATGCCTCGTATGCCCCATTGGTTGGCCCTGTTGAAGGGGTTACCCTCTGCACTGATTTTAGGTTATGTGCAGGGGTAGTTGGGTCTACGATATCCTCAGCTGTATTCTTGAGTGTAGCTTTTGCCAAGTTTCAATATAAAAAATCACTTCTACTATAACAACTATCACATCTTACACACAACCGAATACCTTAATTTCACTTTTTTCACCCATCAACTTATCCTAGGTGTAGTCTATCCTGCTGCCAAGGTTGCGAAACGTGCACTTCTTAAAACACGAGGGAAGCAAGAAAACAAAAATCTAATTAGCAAGGTGAGGAAAAAAATGTGCTTGTTGAGAGTGGCAACTATGGTTCATGTTTGTCTAGTTCCTCCGTGTGAAATCCAAATGCAATTCAAAAGACGTTTATTCAAATTGCATGATCATCAAAAGCTTTGGTGGAAGTTTTTAGGATGGCATGGATTAAGGAGGCTTTTGTATGGTCCGAGAGGGAGATTCTCTTTGGGCGTGAGTCATCAAACAGGGAGTTGCATGAGATTTGTTACGGGATTGAAAGATTCTTGTGGCAGGTAGGGAAATTCATGTCAAGAGATAAGGTTGGAACTTCCCATCACGAGAGACACCACCCACTACTAAGTCTATGGGTACTTTGCCTTCAAATTAAGTTTAGCACCCCATCAGTAGCTAGCAGGTGTAGCAAGAGAGTCCCCACCCTTAAGGAGGCATGCTGTGTATGGAACAACAGGTCTGGGCTGTGTTAATCACCACAAGGTGCTAAGTTAATAATAGGTTCTGCCTCTCACGAGTGTCATAAATTGCCCATAATATCAGATCATAGCCTCTACTTAGATCAAATTATGAATTCATGGATCCTTCTTGTGATTTGGTGATGTCTGTCTTAATATGGACACCTAATCATGGTCAGCTAGCGTCCCTAATCTATTCAAAATTGACAATTAATAGGTCAAATGGGAAGATTCCCAAGTTGGGCCTCATACGACCATTCCCTTGGTATAGGCTTGATAATATGCCCGTCATCCACCTTCTCTGGTGACTAAATTGACGTTTGGGTGTCTAGGGCAATTAAGTCTAAGCTAAGTTATCGATGAGTCTACGTTTGGGTGACTAGGGTCGTTATTTGGGAACCTAAATTTGCAACGGGTTTAATTTGCACGACACCAGATTTATGCAGCCAAACCCATTATTTGGGCACCCCAACTTGCAACTTTGACTTAATAGATCTTACTCGAGTCCTGATTAATTGAGGTCTGATTTAAAATGATCTGGGTCCTACTTCCTTCCACTGATTGGGAGGTTGTTCTTCGATTTGATCTCTAAGCTCAGAATCCCTCAAAACTTCATAAATTAGAGGAAATCTTCACCGAAAACATTGCTGTTTAGAGTTAATATAGAACACAATTTTGTGAAGAAACTCACTAGCATCAAGAAAGAGGCTAAGGGATGGGCAAAGTGGCTAAACCCTAGAACTCAGACACACTTCCATGAAGTCGAGAATCAAGCTGGGAAGCTATGTACGTTCAAAATTTTAGGGACCATCTTTTTCTTTTTAGTAGGAAAGTCTAAAATTTTGGGATCTCCCAAGATCTTTTTCTTTTCCAATTCTCGTCTTACTAAAGTATCCAAAATCATGATTCTAGTTTTATGAGCTGCACACGTATAAGTATGGAAAGGATTAAGGAGAAATACCAGCAATGATACCAACATTAACTAACACTAAGACAATCTAGTGATGGGTTAAGTGATAAATTACCCACCTTAGGCAGGGTTGTAGATATAACATGCATGGGTTAAAATAGAGGGCTAAGGGGCAAATAGAGTTTTAAATGTACAATAATTCCACATAAGCAGCTAATCCAACATCAAATATTAAGCAAATAATATATAGCATATGCTTTTCTGGTTAGAATAATCAACTCACTAGTTCACATCCGATCTACTATTTATCCCTCTATTAGCAAAATAATCATAATTAAGGATGACCCCAGTGTTAAATATATTGTATTTAATTCAAATTAAAATTATATTTTAATTACAATTCCCTAACATTTAATGTGTTTACTTCTCCAACAATATAACTCTCATTGACAAAGTCTATTTGGGTGAAGATTACAAATGAGAAATCTTATTAGGATTCTCCCTTTATATATGTACCTCATGGGAGAGTGTTACAAGGACTTTCTATATATTCTCTCCCAAAATTTTAGAGCTTGCTTGACAATGTGGTTGGCTGGTCTAGTGGTAGTTTGCAAGGAGATGGCAATGCAGTGCATCTCCCTTGGAATTGTATCCTCAAAGATGAGATTCTAACAACCTTAGCATAGGAGGCAATTCTTCTTCGAACATATACCCCAAGAAGATGGATGGTGCTGGCCGAATCCTAAAATAATATAAGCAAAGCCTTACCCTTAATATGCTTAGAAAATTTCAAATGCTATAGGTAGTTGAAACGTCGCTTCTCACCACAAGATTGATATTATCTCAAACAATACAACTAGATTCTTTTTTTTTTAATAACGAAGAACCTCCAGAGTGACCCACACAATCCTTCTGAGATAAACTCCAGGGATCCCGTCCCACCCAGCTACTATGGGATATTGGATGGAGTAACCTAGCAGGTAACACCACCGCTTGAGCTTTATGAGCGTGTGGGCAAACGTCGAATTTCGAACCCGTGCACCCTGCTCATGGAAAGCCTTACAGAGATGGAGGAACTTGATTGGGATACCTCTAACACCCAATACAAATGGATTTATAATATGAACATCTTGACTCAAATGCAACAAGATCTAACTACAACTCAATAAAAGATATTTAATTACTTTCATTGATAACTTTTCTAGATATTGCTTGGTATTTTTGTTGAAAACAAAAGATGAAACTTTTGAAAATTTTCCTATTTATGAGTCTCTGGTTGAAAGTCAAATTGGTAAATTAGTTAAAAAGGTTAGATTAGATAGAGGTGAATACTTTTCTATTAAATTTATTAGCTATTGTGAACAAAATAGCATTTTACACCAGTTTACTGCTCCTTATGCAACCCAATCTAATGGGGTTGCAGAAGGGAAAAATAGACTTTTGGTTTGCCTAAAAGCTAGTGGTGGGAAGCCCTTTATACCCCATGTACGATATTTCATATGATTCCCTACAAAGATGAAGCTGAGATGCCTTATGAATTGTGGCATAAGGCCAGGCCTAATCTTAAAATCTTTAGGTCTAATTTGCTAAGGGGGATAACTTATTAAAAGAGGGGTTAACCTTATTTGGTGAGAAGAATATTTTGACCTAGGTTAAGAGGATTTAACCCAAGATAAGTTATTATGGGGTTGATGTGAGATAAATTTTTTGTGTGGATTATCCCATGTATTTTCACAAGTTAACTGAGAAACTTTCTAAAGAGTTACAGGTTAATCCACCAGAATAACCTTTATGATTTTCAAATAAAAATGAATGATAACTCAGCTACAAAAAAATTATCCCATAAAATTTATCCCTTTATCCAAACTAGCACTTAGGGTGTGGGCTTGCTTAACGAAGGTTGGGATACTTTACAACAAAAGGAGAAAACTTGGACCCAAAATTATTGATTGTGTTTTCCTGAGTTATGCAAATAATTGGTATATTTAAAGATTTCCTGTTATTAAGTCCAATGTTCTTGATATTCTTGCTAATTCTGTAATTGAAGAAAGAGATGCTGTATATTTTGCAACCATATTACCTTTGAAGGAAAAATCTGTAGAATGTATGATTGATTCTGCTTCTTGACATTCTTCTAGCCATTTTGAGTCTGTTATTGAATTTAGAAGAAGCAAAAGACCTAGAATAGAGAAAAATCTAGGTGAAGACTTTATAGCTTACTAGATTAGTAGAAGAACCTAAAACATATAGTGAAGCTATCAACTCTAGAGATGCACCCTTTTGGAAAGAAGCTATCAATTCTAGAGTAGAATATATATTAGCCAAGAATACTTGGATTCTTACTTATCTTCCTAAAGGTTGCAAATCTATAGGGTGCAAATGGATTTTTAGAAGAAAACTTACGTTAGATGGATTTATTGACAAATATAAAGCTAGCTTAGTAGCTAAAGGTTATATACTGGAAAAAGATCTAGAGTACTTTGCCAGATATTCTCCTGTAACTAGACTTTCAATAATTAGATTTTTAATTACATTAGCCTCTATATATCACTTAGAGATTTATCAAATTGACGTTGAGATTGCATTTCTTAATGATGATCTAGATGAAGAAATTTATATGGGTCAATTGAAGAGATTTTTAGTTAAAGAACAAGAACATAAAGTATGCAAGTTAGTAAAGTCTTTATATGGGCTTAAATAAGCGGCCAAGTAATGGTACGAAAAATTTGACAAAGTAGTTGTAGAAGGAGATTTTTGTATTAATGAATTTGATAGATATATTCACAGTAGAGTAATAGGTGATAATTATGTAATTCTTTGTTTATATGGTGATGGCATTCTTATTTTTGGCTATGATTTATCTATTATCAATGAAACTAAGTTTTATTTGGCAAAGAATTTTAATATAAAGGATCTAGTTCTAGTTGATTTAATTTTTGGATTAAAACTTATTAGATTTGCATCTAGCTTTACACTTTCAAAATTTCATTATGTAGAAGCTTTGCTTAAAAGGTTTAGTTATATAGATTCAAAAATTGCTGAAACACCTATTAATCTTACACGAACATGAGGGTGAACTTGTTGCTCAACTTTGATATGCACAGGTAATTGGAAATCTCATGTATCTTACCAATGGGACAAGACCAGATCTATCATGTGCAGTAAACACTTTGCGTAGATATGCTAGCAATCCTCGTAAAGATCATTGGAAAGTTATAGAAAGTGTTTTTTCATATCTCAAGTACACGAAAGAATATGCTTTACATTTTTCTAGCTTTCCTAGTGCATTAGAATGTTTTTGTGATGCAAATTGGCCACCTTGTTCTACAAAAACAAAATCTACAAGTGGATATGTGTTCCTCTTAAGAGGTGGTGCTATATCATGGAAAACACCTAAATAAACTATTATTTTTAGATCCACTCTGAGGCTTAAAAATCTGTTATTTGATTTACCAATTACTCTTAAATCTACGTGTTGTATTTGTATTCATTGTGATGGCACCACATGCATTACTTTGTTGAAGAAGAGTAATAATACAAATAAGAAATTGAGTAGGCACATAAAATTGAAACATAAATCTGTTGGACACTGGATATCTACATGAGTGATATCACTTAAGTATGTGAAATCCAAAGAAAATTTAACTAATCTCCTAACAAAGGGATTGAGTGAGGTGCAAGTCACTGGATTATATATTGAAACCCTTAAAAAGTTTGTGCAGTGAAAAGATTTAATTAAATTGAATTCAACTACTTTATAAGACAAAGCACTGAATTTTTGGGAGTGTGAATCCAAGCCCATCCCTCGGGTGAAAAGTGCTTTGAGCTACAATGAGAATAGGATGATTCAAGGCCTAAATATTGGTAGGGTGAAGAATCACAATTCACACTTGGAGATTCACCTATAGTGAATGTGGTTGTGGAGCCGCAACTTTTGGGATACTTGGGTAGCCTCCTAAAAACATTCACAAAATGATACAAGTGCATCGCTGTTATGACTTGATTCCTGGATCCCTACAGGACCCGAGATCGACTCGTCTCGATTAATCCTAAGATCCAATCGCCCAACAAGAAATAACCAAAAAGTAGGAAAGTAAACTACATTTACATAGGCAATATAACTAAGCAGAAGAAACGTACAAGCAGTAAAGAAAAAATAAATATGTTATTTTAGTACATACCACAACAACAATAATAATGGAAAGCGAAAGTAAGCAGTATAAACAGAACAGTAACTAACAGTCCAATACTTACTATAACAGTAAATGAACGAAAAGGAAGTGCTGAAAAACTACGACTGGGTTCGACTAGACCCAGCACCCTCTGCAGTTGGAAGCTCGGGTTGCTCAACTCCTGATCCTAAACAGTGTTATGAAAAGATAGAGTTAGCGAACGTTGAGTAGAGTGGTATTTATATTATCTAAAAATAGTAAAAGCAACAGGTTTAATTCGCTTTTCTATTTATCTATTTTATATGTATTTCCTTTTCACCCATTTTTCTTAAACATCCAGATATTATTGATCTTGCATGTTCCTTGTGAGAACGATCTTGATTGTAGTCTTTTTCGTAGAGTAAAAGGTACACGTGGTGCTCTCCTGGCCAGGAGTCCCCCGTGGTAGTCCTACACCCAGTGAACCACCACGAGGTCACTGTCAAGACGTAGCGATGACTACGGCACGCGTGATAACCGCACGAGTAGCTACCCCGCATTGACACGCGGTCAGTCATTTCCGCTAACGGGTACGCTCAAAGTATAGTACGGAACGGTATAGGGCCTTACCCTTTCAGAACAGGGGTCTCGCCCCTCCATAGTCCGCACACACTCGTCTGACTACCCCGGTTTGCCTAGAGGGCCTAACAAGTCGGTGTAGGGTGGCTAGCTGAACCCCGGGTCCCGTGGGGTGGCTAGCTCCCCCCTACACTAGTAACTCGCCTCGGTACCATGTACACGAGGCTAAAAGGAGTCGATGTAGAGTGGTCAATCCTAACCCCGGATCTCAACCCAAGGGAGCCTAGCTCCGCTCTACACAAAAAGGGGACAGTTGCTCTCCTTGGTACCACGTACTCAAGGGCCAGCACACTTCCCATCTACATTCCAGGTTTCCGTCTATCTACAGGAGTTTTGCTCGTAATTCTCCATAGGGTTCATACTTATGTTCACCTCATTTATTCCGATCTAGATTTCACCTTTCACAATTCAGTTCTCATCCATATATAGGCAGCCCTTGTTTCCATAATTCAATACATGCAACTAGTGATTTCACAGGTAATTATTCATTAAATACAGGCAACTCATATTCTAACAGGCAACTCACAATTATATTACAGGCAATTGGTAACAGTTTATCTCAATTTTGCATGCAAGTACATCATACAGCACAAACAGTTCATTCATTTCTCTACCTTAGGGTTCATGCCACATTATAGGGTTCCATTCAGCTATTTACACAAGAACATTCTTATTTAAATATTATTAACAGAATTAAATCACTCTACCATGTAACACGGGAGTAATGGGGGCTCGAACCTCAAACCCAGGCGTCTCTACAAGCTCCAAACACGCAGCAGGCTGAAATCCTATACTAGGAAATACATCACAAAAGGAGAGTTAGAACAGTGTATAACAGACTCAAGTACATAGAGGAACTCGAGAGGAAAGTGTAGGTATTTCGTTTGCATAAAACGGACCTCGATCGGACTCTAACAAGTCAGAACCGTGCTTACTGTTCAAAATCAGATGTCTGGGAATAATTCCAGACGTCTTAAAAGGTATCAGATCTTACCTTAAGTCCCTGCGGTATCCTCAGACGTCCAAACATTCTCTGCGATCGTTTGAAGGCAGTTCCAGACGTCAGACAATGCCTCCGGTCGTCTGGATGCACCTCCGGACGTCTGGTGATGTGTTCAGACGTCCAAAAGTGTGTGGGAAAGCGTTCCGCACTCCTTCCCAAAGCTGCACCTGTGTACGAAATCGCAGGCGCGGTCAGCTGACAAATACATATGCACTGCGATATGCATGGCACAGGGAGATACGTACCTTGCGATAAATGTACTTTCAGACGTTTGGCCTTAGCTCCAGACATCTAGGTACCCTGCTAGCTGTTTGAACTCCACTCCAGACGTTTGATACTGGAAAACTTCCAGTACCAGGAACTCCTCGCAGCTCTCTCCGCTCACTCCGCCTCACGCCGCAGCAGCTCCAGCCGCTGTAGAGGGCCGGAGGTCGCCTCCCCGAGCCCTCTCCTCCTCCAGCACGCACCCGCCGGTGACCGTGCAAGCTCCGCCGAGCTTCCACCGAAGCTCCTCTGACCTTGGCCTCCTCGTCTTCCCACGCTCTCCTCCTTCCTTCGTCTCGCTCTCCCTCCCTCGCCCCCTCTCGCCGCTCCCGCACAAGCACTGAAGGTGGTGGTGGCTGGTGTGTGGAGTGGAGAGGAGATAGGAGGGGGGGTTTATATAGGAGGTGTGGGGTTTAGGGTTTGGGGAAGAATGAGGAAGGGAAAGAGAAGAGGACGGTTCTACACGTTGCCCACACACAGAGCGCAGTGTGCAGTACAAAAATTTCATTTTCAGACATCCGGGAATGGGTCTAGACATCTAGACAGATGTCTGATTGAGACTCCAGACGTCTTAAAAGGCTAAAAGTGTGACGGGTCATTACATCATAACAAACTTAAAGAAAGTTTCATCCCCGAAACTTGAGCTAGCTAGGTTGCGGAAAAAGGAACATAAAATGCATAACAAACTTAAAGATGACCGAAGTAGGTCCGAAAAGACATACCCTTGAAAAGCTCCAGGTACCGCTCTCGCATCGCCTCCTCAGGCTCCCAGGTCGCCTCCTCGTACCGCTGGCTTCTCCATAGGACCTTCACCAGTGGTACCTGCTTCCGTCTCAGACTCCGGACGGCTCTGTTTAGTATCTGCACTGGTCTCTCGGGGTAGGTTAGGTCCTCACCCACCTTGATGCTCTCGTGGCTCAGAACATGACTAGGATCAGCGACGTACTTCTTGAGGTTGGACACATGGAACACGTCGTGCACTCCAAAAAGCTGGGGAGGAAGGGCAAGCCGGTAAGCAACGGCTCCCACCCGCTCTAGGACCTCAAATGGCCCTACAAACCTCAGCGCAAGCTTCCCTTTCACCCAAAAACGCTGTAAGCCCTTCATGGGCGAAACACGGAGAAAGACATGATCCCCAACCTCGAACTGTACCTCTCTACGTTTCCGGTCAACGTAACTCTTCTGCCTGCTCCTGACAGTGTGGAGTCATCTGTGAATCTACTCTATCACCTCCTGACTCTACCGGATTAGCTTGGGCCAACCTCCCACTTGGTCCCCACCTCGACCCAACTGAAGAGTGTAGTACATCTCCGTCCGTACAGAACCTCGTAAGGTGCCATGCCGATGCTCGAGTTGTAACTGTTATTATATGCAAACTTGGCTAGGGGTAAATGCTCCTCCCAGGAGCATCTTCAGTCTAATACACAGGCGCGTAAAAGGTCCTCAAGTGTCTGTATGGTGCGCTCCAACTGTTCGTCCATCTAGGGGTGGTAAGCAGTACTGAACCTCAAACATGTCCCCAAAGCCTGCTGAAACTCAGCCCAGAATTGGGAAGTAAAATGGGTATCTCTGTCAAATACAATCTTCCACGGAACTCCTTGCAGGCGTACCACATCGCGAATGTACCTGTCTGCCAACTGTGCTGGTCCCAAGGTGACTCGAATCGGCAGGAAACACGCCATCTTCATCAACCTATCTACTATCACCCAGATTGCGTCGTGTCCTCGCTGGGTAATTGGTAGACCCACCACCAAGTCCATGGTGATGCTCTCCCATTTCCACTCTGGTACAGGAAGTGGCTGCAACGGCCCTGTAGGCCTCTGATGCTCGGCCTTCACCTGCTAGCACACCAAACACTTCTGCACAAACTCACCAACATCTTGCATCATCCCTCTCCACCAAAAGTTGCGTCTCAAATCATAATACGTCTTTGTGTTCCCAGGACGTATGGTGAATCTGGACCCATGCGCCTCAGGTAGGAGCTCTCTTAATAACTCCCCGTCCCTAGGAACGCATAAGCGTCCCCTCATGCGCAATATCTAGTCTGTAAAGGAAAGGTCTCCTGGGTCTCCTGTCAACACCCTGTCTCGTAGTGCCTGTAAGTACGGATCTGTCATCTATCCTACAATGATGTGGTCTATCAGCTCTGGTCGCGTCTGCCGCGTCACTGTCACTGTCCCATAATACCCCTGTGACTCCCGGGGTCGCAACTGCCCAACTCCTCCATAAGTCTCCAACTCTGTGCCTGTAGACTAACCAAGTGGGCGGGCGCCTTCCGGCTCAAGGCGTCAGCCATCACATTGGCCTTCCTTGGATGGTAGGAGATGCTGCAGTCGTAGTCCTTCAGGAGCTATAACCAACGTCTCTGTCTCATGTTGAGCTCCTTCTGGTCAAACAAATTCCTGAGGCTCTTATAATCCGTGAAAATCTCGAAAGTCTCACTATAAAGGTAGTGCCTCCATGTCTTTAGCGTGAAGACAATAGCTGCCAACTCTAAGCCATGGGTAGGGTAGCTATGCTCATGGGGCTTCAGTTGCCGCGAAGCGTAAGCGACAATGTGACCCCATTGCATGAGCACACCCCCTAACCCCTGCAATGAAGCACCCATGTAAACCACAAAACTGCCACAGCTGTCTGAGATGGTAAGCACAGGAGCTGAAGTCAGTCTCTCCTTCAACTCCTGAAAACATCCCTCGCACTCATCTATCCAGGTAAAGGGCACGTCCTTCCGAGTCAGCTGGGTCATAGGATATGCAATCTGAGAGAATCCTCTGATAAACCACCAATAGTAACCTGCCAATCCAAAAAAGCTGCGTATCTCTATCACTATACGTGGCCTCTCCCACCTGAGTACGGCCTAAACCTTGGCTGGATCCACAACCAAACCATCCCCTGAGATCACATGGCTCAAGAAAGTCACCTGCCTCAACCAAAACTCGCACTTGTTGTACTTGGCATACAGCCTGCGTGGCCTTAAAGTGTCCAAGATCATCCGTAGATGCTGCCCGTGCTGCGCCTGATCCCCCGAGTAATCGGGACGGCCTTGCTCTGATACCATCTTGTTACGACCCGATTCCCGGATCCCTACAGGACTCAAGACTAGCTCGCTTCGACTAATCCCAAGACCCAGTCGTCCAACAAGAAGTAACCAAAAAGCAGGAAAGTAAACAATATTCACATATGCAATATAACTAAGCATAAGAAACGTACAAGCAGTAAAGGAAAAATAAATCTGTTGTTTCAGTACATACCACCACAACAACAATAACAACGGAAAGCAGAAGTAAACAGTAGAAGCAGAGAAGTAACTAACAGTCCAATACTTACTACAATAGTAAAGGAACAAAAAGGAAGTGCTGAAAAACTACGGTTGGGCTCGACTGGGCCCAGCACCCTCTGCAGCTGGAAGCTCGAGCTACTCAACTCCTGGTCCTGAACAGTGTTTGAAAAGACAAAGTCAGCGAACGCTGAGTAGAGTGGTATCTATATTGTCTAAAAATAGTAAAAGCAACAGGTTTAATTCTCTTTTCTATTTATCTGTTTTATATGTATTTCCTTTTCACCCATTTTTCTCAAACATCCAGATATTCTTGATCTTGCATGTTCCTCGTGGGAACGATCTTAATTGCAGTCTTTTACGTAGAGTAGAAAGTAC
Source organism: Thalassia testudinum (assembly GCA_037157565.1). Taxonomy (NCBI): domain Eukaryota; kingdom Viridiplantae; phylum Streptophyta; class Magnoliopsida; order Alismatales; family Hydrocharitaceae; genus Thalassia; species Thalassia testudinum. The sequence goes on from JAZHRO010000073.1 coordinate 139,614,314, forward strand.
ATGTGGTGCTCTCCTAGCCGGGGGAGTCCCCCGTGGTAGTCCTACACCCAGTCAACCACCCCGAGGTCACTATCAAGACGTAGCGGTGACTACGACACGCCTGATAAGCGCAGGGTAGCTACCCTGCACTGACATGCAGTCAATCGTTTCCGTTAGCGGGTACGCCCAAAGCACAGCACGGAACAGTATAAGGCCTCCCCTTATCAGAACAGGGGTCTTGCCCCTAAGAATCAAACAGGAGTCTCGCCCCTCCACAGTCCGTGCACCCTCGTCTGACTACCCCTGTTTTCCCAGAGGGCCTAACAAGTCAATGTAGGTTGGCTAGCTGAACCCTGGGTCCCGTGGGGTGGCTAGCTCCCTCCTTACACTAGTAGCTCACCTCAGTAACACGTACACGAGGGCCAACAGGAGTCAGTGTAGAGTGGCCAATCCTAACCCCAGGTCTCAACCTAAGGGAGGTTAGCTCCGCTCTACACAAAAAGGGGACAGTTCTCTCCTTGGTTCCATGTACTCAAGGGCCAACACACTTCCCGTCTACATTCCAGGTTTCCGTCTATCCACAGGAGTTCTACTCGTAATTCTCCATAGGATTCATACTCATGTTCACCTCATTTATTCCGATCCAGATTTCACCTTTCACAATTCAGTTCTCATCCATATACAGGTAGCTCATGTTTCCATAATTCAACACATGCAACTGGTGATTTCACAGGTAATTGTTCATTAAATATAGGCAACTCATATTCTAACAGGCAACTCACAATTATATTACAGGCAATTGATAGCAATTTATCTCAATTTTCCATGCAAGTACATCATACAGCACAAACAGTTCATTCATTTTTCTACCCTAGGGTTCATGCCACATCCTAGGGTTCCATTTGGCCATTTCCACAAGCACATTTTTATTTAAATAATATTAACGGAATTAAACCACTCTACCAGGCAACACGGGAATAATGGGGGCTCGAACTGCAGACCCAGGTGTCTCTACGAGTCCCAAACACGCAGTAGGCTGAAACCCTATACCAGGGAATACATCACAAAAGGAGAGTTCAGAATAGTGTATAACAGACTCTAGTACGTAGAGGAACTCGAGAGGAAAGTGCAGGTATTTCATTTGCGTAAAACGGACCCCGATCGAACTCTAACAAGTCAAAAACGTGTCTACTGTTCAAAATCAGATGTCTGGGAATAATTCCAGATGTTTTAAAAGGCATCAAATCTTACCTTAAGTCCCTGCGGTATCCTCAAACTTCCAGACCTTCTCTACGATCGTCTGAAGGCAGTTCCAGACGACGGATAATGCCTCCGGTCGTCTGGACACACCTCCGGACGTCTTAGAAGACGTCTGATGTTTTTGCCAGATGTCCAATTAGTGAACCGTTGGCTGGCTTAACAAACTCTGAAGGATATGACCGTTAAAGCCTTTTCAGACGTCCTTAAGCCTTTCCAGACGTCTGATAAATGACCGTTTTACCTCGCCTGACCAGAAAATCTCTCCTCAGAGATTTTCTAGCCGTTGCACTCTCTTGGAAATCCATTCCCATAGAAAAGTAGGTTTCCTGATGTCCAGACATAGTGCTAGACGTCTTGTATGTCGTCTGATGGACATGTACTAGAACCCTGTTTAGATCTGATTCAAGTCAGGAAGAAACTCTCCTAAAATCAGACGTCTGACTTTGTTCCCAGACGTCTTAAACTGATCTACCAGACATTTGATTCGAGGATTAGATGTCTGATTACCCTATCAGTGCAATGATTGTTCCTGATTTCGGCTTGATTCTCTTGGGCTTTGCACCCAACGGCTATGGAAGCTTTCCAAAACCTTCCAAAGCCTTCCTAAGGCCTCTATAAATAGAGGAGTACCTCTTGCACACAATACACACCTAGTAATACACTTTCACACCATTTTGTGTCTCTTGATCCCAAGAAGAAAAGCTCTTGCTCTCCAAGCTCAAGTTCTTCATCTTGAGAGCATCAACCCTTTGCGCACCCGCTCTCCCGCCGTAGTTCACGAGAGCGACGTCGCGTCGTCGTGTAGCTCACGCACCCGCGTCATCGATTCGATGCACTCCTTGCAAAGGGAAGCATCTTAATTCCTATAGAAGCTTAGGTTAAAAAATTACTTTGTTGGCTCTATAGGATTGTTGTTATTTTACTTTATTATTTGGTTGGGTATTTGCTTTGCGAATTCCCGTCTCCTTCGTGGGACAAAATCCTTCTCGTGAAGAGAAGGGGTTTGAAGTACACTACCCTCGTATAAAGTAGCGTGGTTGTAATTGAGGTTAAATCATCCTCGTTTAAGTGATTCGATTAGTGGATTTGATCAACTTGGTTGATCTAAAAATCCTAACTCGAGAGGGTTAGGTGGTGGTTTTCACCCGATTTGGGTTTCCACCTAAAAATAATTGTGTACATTGTGTGATTGTTTATTTTGTGATATTATTTTACATTATATTTCCGCAATTTATTACGTCACCCCCTCCTAGTAGGGAATCTACAGCCTCCTCCTCCTCCCTCGCTCTCCTCCTTCCTCCCTCTCGCTCTCCCTCGCTCGCCCCCTCTCGCCGCTCCCGCACAAGCACTGAAGGTGGTGGTGGCTGGTGTGTGGAGTGGAGAGGAGATAGGAGAAGGGGGGTTTATATAGGAGGTGTCGGGTTTAGGGTTTGGGGAAGAATGGGGAAGGGAGAGAGAAGAGGACGGTTCTGCGCGCCGCTGACGTGCAGAGCGCAATGTGCAGTACAAAAATTTCATTTTTAGACGTACGGGAACGGGTCCAAACATCTGGACAGATGTCTGACTGAGACTCTAGACGTCATAAAAGGCTAAAAGTGTGATGGGTGATTACAATCGCTGTAAGGTGCAAAATTGAGAACCATCAGAGTACCCTTACTATGTGTGTAGTACATTTAGTCTACCATAAAGGGCCTAGTTCATGGCTTTGTCCACTAGGTTTGTTTCTTATTTCAATATGTTAACACTAAGTGAAGGTTCAAGTTCAAAAGACGCCTTCATCTATTGACAGAGAGATTCTCGCTTAATTAAAATGATTACACTAAAATGATGCGTCATCTAAGTGATGGAAAATCTCTCCATCAAAAATAATAATTAATGCAATAAACCATGAAAATAGGATGTTGTATCCACAGAGAGGAACGAATCAATTAAACTCACAAATAATTTCTATTTATGCTCATGAGTCATGGAGAAAGTTCATTGCACACATCAATGTAGAGGAAAGATAGAGAGATATAGAGTTGAGAGAGAGCATGACAAAAGAAAAAGACAAAGTGCAGGGGTGTGAGAACAAAAACAACACCATAAACATATATTAAATAAAATCCAACATCTTCAATCACCTTTCCCCCTGCTCATTTAAACTAATGGCCCCCCCACCATAAGCAAAATAGGGGAGGCGACGTCTGGCGAGACTGTGGGCAGCAGCGGGTTCAACAAAGAATGGCGAGCTTGATAGTTGTGGTTGTGCATCTTGAGGCGGCCGGAGTTGGCTGGTTGGCGAACCCAAGGCCAACGGCTTTGGGTTCTTGCATGGAGCATGGGGTTGGCGGCAGGATTTGTGGGCTGCACGTGGTCACGTTGATGGCAGGGTTAACGTAGTGGTGTTGGTGCTGAAGATGGTGGCCGTAAGAGGCTGTTGTGGTGAAGTGGCCGACATTGTTGATGGGTTGTTCATGGGAAGGCAGAGGTTGGAAATCGAAGAAGAAGGAGAAAGATGAAGGTGAATAGTGGATTGTGGTGATGGCGTTGGTAATGGGGAAGGGATGTTGGGGGAACGGCTGGTGGTGGTGGTGCTCTTTGTCATTGAGCACCACCGCGTCAAGGCAAAAGGAGGAGAGGCGAGGTCAGCGTCGATCCATAGTGCATGCTTGGGTTCACGGTGAAAGCAGGTTCCATGGTGGACAATGAGGAGGGAGACCTTCCCCCTACTAGGCATGGCTGTCTCTTTTATAGATGTTTCCCTCTGAGCCTTCGGCACCGCCTCATCATCAAAGTTGATGGCTGAGACGTTGCAATTGAGAGGTGGCGCGGTTGTGAGAAGCTCAGCCGACTTGGGTTGGCGGTGCATTGAGTGGCAGTAGGTCTTGCATGAAAGAAAAGATAAAGAAGAAAGAAAATTAGGTTATTTACAAAAATAATCTAAAACAATGCATGTAATGCATGCATGCGACTATAATGCATACTATCTTCTATTTCATATAAATGTAATGTATGAAATATACATACAAACACTTTTATGAACTAATATATTTACATATTAAAGTATGCTATGTACATGTAGACATTACTCTAATATAGGCATTTATATATTTAATTAATCCACAAATGTGGTCACTATCACCTATTGCATCAACCAATAAGTTTATTTTTTTTTTTTTTCACTTTGGATGTTTATAATTTTAATTTGAATTATTGGGGGATTGTTAAATGTAATGTATTTATTTCAAATTAAAGTTATATTTTATTTACGATTCTCGAACGTGTAATGTGTTTAATTATCCTACATTACTCCCATCGACAAAGTCTATTCGGGTGGAGGCTACAATTGGAAAATCTTATTAGGATTCTCCCCTTACATATGTGTACCTCATGGAAGACTGCTATAGGAACTTTTTATATTCTCTCCCAAAATTTTAATGCTTTCTTAAGAATTTGATTGGTAGGTCTAGTGGTGGTTTAGAGATAGATGTCAACGCACCGCATCTCTCATGGCATGGTATCCTTAGGAAGGAGATTCTAACGGGCCTCGTGCAAGGAAGGCAATTCTTCTTCGAGTTAAGGGCGAAATCCCCCTCACCAAATATTGGTTTTATCTCTAAACTTTAATCTTTATTTCAAATAATATAGATGATTCAACTTGAATAATTTATTATGATTTTAAGAAAATTTCCAACAACCAATCCTATGTATATAAACTATAAATAAATAAGCTGCAATTTCTCGTTCAATATTTATAACACATCAACTTTTGTATTATACTTAATCCACTTATTTCATTACCAAACTAAATAACTTTTGATACGGTCATTACTGAAAGTTAATTACTATGTTAACTTGCAACTAAATGTAACCTAAGTTGCCGATGCAAAAATATATACAATTGCAATGAATGTTAATTAGGTAATGTCTTGTCAACGTTAACATAATTTTTCCAGTGAAAAATATTTTCAAAAAACCTACCATATAGTTAGCTAACTATTATGCAAGTTAGTACTAACCCCTAACAGATATAAGTACCGTTGATCTAATAGAAAAAACCAGATATAAATACCATTAACATCTGAGCGATAGCCTTGCCAATTTTTCTTTCGAACATATGGTAATGCTTCTTGAAAACCGTTTGTTTGACCTTTACGTCCTCTGTCCGTATTCTTCACCTTCTCTTTAATCTCAAAATTAAAGCATAATACTACTTGACATCGATCAGGCTTATCCTAAGGTTGGTTGAAAGTTTCGAATAAATCAGTTACAATTCTTTCTAATTGTGAAGAAAATTTTTCTGATTTAATTTTTTTTTCAATGTATTTTGCAATGTGTTCAGGAAAATATATTGATATATTTTAATTTTTCACTAATTAAAAATTAAAATACGTCGATTGAAAATAAAAATACAACTATATATTTTGATTTTCAATCGATCTTTCACTTATGCAAAGTGATTCTTCTCTTATAAAAAGTGGGAAAGTAGTGAAAGTGAGAATTTTTCCATTGGATTTATTTTAGAGGCAAAGGGATTTTTCGTGAGATTTTTTTGGATGTTGTAGGTAAAATTTTTTAAATAGTGAAAAATATAGTTCGCATACTTGTAATAAAAAATATCTTGTAATATGTTATGCAGATCTAATTTTACATAAGATTTATTTGAATCATCATTCAATATAAGAGTTTGAATTTTTGAATGTATTTAATAGGTTAATTAAAGCCTTAATTAGTTGCTTAATGGTAGATTAAGGGACCTTGGGTGTAATCTTACCATTTCATATTTTAAAGGTGGGTGCTTGCCAAGGAAGCCTCATTTTTGTTTTAACTTGCGAAAGAAGCCTCATTTTTATTTTGGCTTGCAAAGGAAACCTCTTTTTTATTTTAGCTTACAAAGGAAACCTCATTCTTGCTTTAGCTTGTGAAGGAAGTCATTTTTCTTATCTTGCATGGGAAGCCGTCCTTATCTTGCGTCGGAAGCCACTCTTCCTATCTTGCATGGGAAACCATTTCCTCCTTATAAAGGGAAAAACTTCATTTCTTCTCCTCCAAGTCAAGCCACTCCACTCTCCTCTCCTGCATCGGTACATCTCCCCCTCCACCTTGCTCCATCGACCAACCACCTCGCCGACTGCCGCTGCCTCTATTGCTAGAGAAGCTACCATAGTTGATGATGCTGCTGTCGCCATTGTAGCTGTTGTGGTTGCTACTACATGAGAAGAAAAGAGAAGGAAGGAGCTTAAATTTGAGGTAGGGATTTTCTTTCTTGATACCTCCTCTTGTTTCCTATGATTAAGAGTGCGTTTTAGGATTAAAATTAGTGTTTACATGTGGAGATTTGATGATAGACTACTATGTTTTTATGCCTTGATGGGTTTAATATGATAACGCTCATCCTGGGTGGGGGGATAAATAACCTGTAAACCTATCCTCCTAGGTTAGTCGAGACTCGAACTGGGACATGTCGATCCCACTTAAGTGGTATGAGCTTACTCACCAACTGAGTTCCCCGACAAGCTCGGTGGGTTAAATATGATCTTTTGGGTAATATTTTATATGTGTTAGCGTATGATCTCAGCTCTATTGCCACTCTCTTGCTTGGTCATCTCCTATGTGGGTGTAAGTGCACTATGAGGTCATTCAAGTTTACGTATATCCGCTAGGAATTGAGAGATATTTTCTGAGGGGTTTGGCTACTGAGTGTTTTAAGTAGGGATGGTACCTAGTATTTTGAACACATACATCATTGGAAAGACCATGTAACTAGATTGTATTTTCCTACTTAGTGGCAACCAACAAGAAAATATTAAGTTGCAGATATTTTCTTTGGCAGTTCTTATTAAAGAGTATTTTCTTTAGATCAAAAGACCAAACTTGGCTCAGTAACTTTAGCACATGGTCTCACTATCTCAAATCATTCTCATGCTAATTGATGTTAAAATATTCATATGTAAGCTTTGTGTTGTTCTTGACTAATTTCTTGTGAAGTTCAGATAATATTGAGCAATGTTCAGAAGTAACTTAGATCCTGGGCATGATCTTGGATAAATTTTCATTTTTGCACTGCAAACTTATAATTAGATATCCACAACAAATGATACCCTTATTCTACATAGTTCTAGATAGTAAAATGCAAATACACATCTGGGTCAATCATCATAATTTTGTTAAACATGATAGAACTTTTGTTGAGTGGGATTTAATAACTCCTACTTGAGTGGTTTAGAGAATTGCACATTGAGAATCAATTGTAACTGCAGAAGCAAAAAACATACACACAGTAAGAGTATAGTGATCTTAAATTGCTAAGCAAGGCACAACCATAGAATGCTAGGGTGAAAGTCCTATCATGAACACTAGTGATTGTAAGGGTATGGTATGGAGTTCTAGGCCTAATGCCATGAGACACACATGTGTATCTTGAGTGTGTACTGCTTGGGGAAGTAGGCCAGGTCAAGCAATGGGTTGTTATTATGGGTTTAAGGAGATTATTACCTTTAAACTTGTGCAATTATATTGTGAATTCGAGGGGTGTACCCACTTCTTGGTTAATTGTGTAATCTGGTGGTGAATGTCAATAAACAATGGAAGAGTATTTCCCTTGATTTTCTCTAGTTGCTTGTGTTCTTTCATGCTTGTAAATACCTGGAATGGTGTTCTAAATGTGTAGTGTTAAGTGGTAAACATGGAGAAATCAAATGGAAGGTTTTAAAGTTTGGAATTGGGTGCTGGAAACACCTGGTACTCGTACTGGTGACCAGTACCGGTATTAGTTGGCTCAGCACAAGCTAAAAAGGGACTTAAGTACTGGATGAATTCAATGGCCATGACAGTGGGTGCCTAGTATCGGTGCCCAGTACCGATACAGGTGCTCAATATCGATATTGGCACACTATGGCCTGATTGGGACAGTGGGTGACTAACATCGGTACCTAAGACTAAGATCGGTATTGGTGTACCTTTTCCACTCTACTTGAACCCTAAAAGGAGGATTAAAAGTTAATTGAATCTGGTCAAGTAAGGGATTGAATTCAGAATGTTGGGATTGGGGCTCTCTTGGGTTTAAAATATACCTGGTATGTGTGTGTATTGGTGGTCAAGTTTGCAGGTGGTTTAGGGGTGCAAAACCTAGATTTCGGGCATGAAAGGTAGGTTTTGCAGCTCTGAATTCGGACTACAGCCTGACCTAACGATATGTTAGGTGGCTGCTAGAGGGTTTCTTAACGTTAAGTAACAAGTCCCTAATGTTAGGCAGTCTGTTGGAATTGCTAATTGGCCTGAAATGTGGGTTTCTGACACTAGGAATCTTAAGGAATGTTGAAACTTAATTAGGGGGTCTGTAGGTGCCCCAATAGGTGGGGGAAAATGATGAAAATTGTAGTTAAACCTTGGGTTGGAAATGGGTGTGTGTGTGAACTTAAAGTTCTCTAAATGGATTAAAAGCAATCTAAATTGGCTAAGTAATGACTTGAACCTCACATGATGATGTTTGTGACTCAACCAAAGTCTAATAAATGGAATGCTTGGATCCTAAGGTCATAAGTAAGACCTCAAGTGATCCACTTGGTCTCTAGGGCTTCATTTCAGACACGGAACCTAATGAAATTAAATGAAAGTAGGTCGACTAGGTGAGCTCATAAGGTTGCACCTTTAGACTTGGTGAACCATGGGCTTACTGCTTGTGCAAAGGACCTGAGTTGTTGTGGAGGCTACTAAGGAATTTTGCCATAGAACTTGGAGGGTTCCTTGGTTTGGTGACAGGCCTTATGCTGTCATTAGTGTTTGGTACTTAGATGTACCCGAATCTGATTCGATGCGAAGGTACTCATCGCCCTAGGCTCTATCGGCACCTACATGTGCAACGGGGGATGCTAGGGTACGTGATACTCGTAGCTAGAGGCTCACTTAGCATCGGTGTGTATGGAATTTGCCTGGGTACTGTGATGGATTGGTTGAAATCCCATTCGATGGCGGATTGGGAGGGCACACTCGAAGATTGCACTCCTACGGGGAGTTGCTCCTGGCGGGAGCATTGATGTAACTTGACAATTCTAGCCAATCCTGCAATGATAATCTAGTTTTATCTGTGACTAGTCCTTGTTGGACACAAAACAAGCTTGCTTTTCATGGTCGTAAGGTTTAGGCCTGGGTAGCTCCTAAGAAGCCCGACTCTTCTGACGAAGGTCAACAATGTTCTTGATACGTCGAGAACAGGCATGCCTTTTTGAGGATCAACAGACTTGCTAGCCTCTCCCCTTGCCAGGGAGAGACTATCATACTAGAAATCCAAGAAAAGGATGCATCTCAATCTCCTTTGGTAGAGAGGGATGACTCCCAGAATCTGACTGCTAAGGTGAGTGAGAGAATAAATTTCATATTACTAAATAATGAGAAAAGGGGGCATCTCAATTAATGGGTTTAGACTACTATGGTTGGTCAGATATAACTAGGTTTCAAAGTCGAAACCTAAGGTGTTGGGTGTAGGCTAGGGATCTAGCCGGTTAGTGAAATTAGACACTATTCTTTTTTGTTGTGATACAGTATTGAGCCGATTGGCTCATTTCTTACTTTGTGACTTGCTTTTAGGTTGTTGCTTTCGTGCAGCAGTGATGCACGGGATTTGTCACTGTGCAGGTTTTGCCCAATATGTTAGCAAGTAATTTTTATGCTTTAGTTTTAAAGTAAATCCCTGTTTGATGCATGTTTAGTTTGTATTGTATATTATCATGTATGTGCCATCCTCCTGAAATCCTCTTCCATTTTCTAATTGAATGAAACTCTTTAATAACTCGACTTAATTTGGTATAACTTGAATTAAATAAACCAACACCTTTTCTATTACCATTCCCAGCAACTCCGACTCGCGTTTGGGACATGAGTTTTTGGGACGTGACAATCAACACTTTATAAGTTATTATACATATTTATTTCTATCATCCAATAATATATAGGTTTACAACTTATAATCAATGGTTAGCACCGAAAATATACTCAATGCTAATGATCTATCTCTCCTTCGATCCTTCCTTATTTTTTTTCAACCTTCATTCGTATTGATTAATATGATATCATGGTCTCTTTTCATGGTTGGAAAGATTACTAAAGGATAATTTCATTAAAAAAAATGAAATCCAAATATTTATATATAGAAGGACATATCTAACATATGGGAGTGAGTAACCCTTCAGAATGATGCTCTCACGGGCATCGGAGAATTTGCATTAGTAGTCTCGATTTTAGGTGTGAGCTAATATTATTTTGTAAATGTTTAATATTATTATTACATATTATGGGGCTTAGATTATTTTTGACCAACATGAGGGGATTGGAGCGGGGGAAGTGGGGTTGGGAGGCATGTGTTTGGTAGTAGGCAACCACACTTTTCTTTAGTTAATAGTATAGATATAGATTTTAAAAAATAATAAAATAATAATAATAATAATAATGTTCTATTCTAAACATGGATGTGATTACGTAAAATATATTTTTGTTGTAGTATAATCGCATTAGAAACTCTTAAATTTATTTCAATTGAACTCAAAAAAAATGAAGTTAAGGTTTTCAAAATAGAGTCCAAGTTGTTCGTAAAGAGGTTATTAGACTAATTCACTTTCCTAAGTTCTGAGAATGAGATTACTACTAGAATGCAAATAAAATTGACTAGAACTACAAACATGAATAGTTGACAAATAACTCGAAGGCGAGTTAAAGAAAAATTATTAAAACTTTTATCAAATGTCAAAATAAGATGGTTACAACTAGAAGAATGCTTGAAATCAAATCTAATGACAAATAGAACTAGAAAATAAAGAAAAAAAACTGTGGTCTTTGAAGGCGAAGTTCAGAGCGATGCCATAGTAGCGAATGCGAAGGTGCATCCACGAACTCCAAGAGAAGGAGAAGAACTAGTTCTAGTTGGTGGCCTATTTGGCAGTGGAAAAGAATGATCCTAAGGCGGGTGGCTCTGGTGTTTATATAGGACTTTAGGAGACTTCTTATTGGTTGGTTTAGGTTACCTAGGATCACTAAGTTGTAGGGCTAGGATTTAATGGGTTAGGGGAACGTGAGAGTTCACTAGCAAAAATATAGGTTAGAAAAATACGTCGTCGTAGTACAAATCGTGTGGTGGAAAAATCCCAAATAAAAAATATTTATCAGTAAAACTAACCATAGAGGATTAGGTCATATTCACAAGGAGAAACATACCAAGAAGATCACAGATAAGGAATAATCATGTTCGCAAAACTATTCGTCAAATCAATCAATGAATATGCTGCTCTAAATGTAAACCCCAAATTTGTAAAGAAGTTATGTAAATTTCATGTAAGAAATCAAAGCTCCAAAATATGTGAATAGGTCATGTGCAATGTCATATCATGTAATTTTCAATTGCATGCATACTAAAGTGCAGATCGGAATCTAAATGTGGTGTACATTGAGATAAATCATAAGGGTTGAACAAATACGCAGAAGAATAAGTGTAAGTCTGCAATTTCACCATAATTTATTAATTCAACAAAATTAGAAAAATGAGATTGGCAATGGCACGTTTAGTAATTTTTAATGGAACCCGAAATAGGGGATTCCTTCTTGTGTGCGCCAAAAGGAGGTCGCGTTGGGCGTACGAAGCTCAGTGGAGGTTAGCTGCAACGAGAGCTTCGCGATGGTGATTGCAGCGTGGAGAATGGTGGTCGGAGCTCGCCAGTCGGAGTGACGGAGGCCACTGGTGGGGAGGCATTTCAACCGACGAGATGGTGGTTGTTTCACGTGATCGAAGGCGAGGTTGAGCTTGTGAGGACGAGGCGAGTCTGGTGGAGGCAATGGCATGTTGAACGGAGGGTGGAGGGGTCGGCTACGTGTGGGGATGACTGGCCGATGATGGGTTCTTCTTCTTCTTTATCAATGGAGAAGGAGAAGAAGACGAGGAGGCTGCTGCGCGGCTGTGGGTGCGCACGACCTTAGGCGCACGAGGTGGCCGGCTATACTATGGCTGCATAAGGGCATGGCTACACTCGTGCGTGGCTACGCAATGAGGTGGTTGAACGAGAGCATGGTCGACCACGCAAGGGTCTATGGGGTGAAGGCGGCTGCTTCTACTTGCACATGTGAGGGGCGCACGCGAGGGCATTGGTACCCGTGTGGTTGTGTGGAGACACTGGTGGTGGTTCCGTTGAGGAGATGAAGGTCGGTGTTGGTGCCTTCTTGATAGACGAGTAGAGAAGGCAGAACGAAGAAGAAGAAGATCAAGCTGGAGGGGGCATGGGTCTTTGAACGTCCGGGAAGGTTCTCTGTTACGATCATGGGCGTCAAAAGCAGTTTAAGACGTCTGGGAAGTGCCCCAGACTTCTGGAACCATTCCCAGACGTCTGGTAATAAATTTTTTCGACGTATGGGTTCGCATCTGCGCGCCTGCGCGCGCAGACTGAACCCGCAGCCTTCGTTTTCTCTCCCTGCAGATGCCGCTTTCCTTCTCTCTCTTCCCGCGGCTGCCCTATAAGAGCGCTCCCCCTCTCCTTCACCCCCACTCCACCGTCTTCTCTTTCCTTCTCCCTGCGAGCGAGTGAGGGAGCTGCAGCGGCTGCAACAGGCGTGTGGGAGGGAGTGTTGTGAGAGGAAGAAGAAGCTCGACCGCGGAGGTGCGAGCTTGCCGGGGCAGCTAGAGCCGGCCGGCGAAGGAGCGGCGGGCGTGGGGTGTCGCGGAGGAGCGGCTGCAGCTCGGGCAGCCGGCGGACGCGGCACGGCGCGGCCGTGCGTCGCGAGCGGAGAGCAGATCGGGCACTGGTTTTGGAAAATTTTCCAGAATCGGACGTCTGGACTTACGTCCAGACGACACCGAGGACGTCTGGAGGACGCTCCAGACGTCTGACAAGTAAGATATTTCTCATCTTCTCCTTTTACTCGTGTACAGCCATGCAGCCGTCCGCTGCGCTTTCTTCTGCACTTCGTCGTGCTGAGAGCAGGTGGGTGTGTGCGCAGGTTCTGCTCGAGAGGGCGCGAGGGCACGCCATCCCACGTGAATCAAACGTCTGGCTACAGTACCAGACGACGGAGAGGACCTCCAGACGTCCGGGGTGACAATCGGACGTCTGGAAACTGACTTCAGACGATCCAGCGGGCTTCTGGACGTCTGAAGGACTGCGCAGATTAAGGTACGACCTGACCCACATTTTAAGATGTCTGGAAGAGGTTCCAGACGTCTGATTTTGGACAGTTTCGTCGTTTTTGACCCGTTTAGGGCCCGTTCGGAATCCGTTTTCCGCGTTTCGAGTTGCGTTCTTTCCAGAATAAAATCCTCTACCCATTTACAGTAATTGTATACCGTTCTGAGAAACTCCTTGTGATTGATCCTTGTGTTAGGACCCCATCCCGTTGCAGTCTTGGGGGTTGCGGAGGAGCGCGGGATTGCTGACCACGCCCCCAGTACTCCTGGTTTTGCTGGTAGAGTGGCCCTTTAAATTATTTAATAAAATTTGTACAATTATGAAACAATTAATAGAGTCTAGGGCATTGCATGAACCCTAGGACTGGAAAATTTGATTGAATGATAGATCCTAGGGCATTACATGAATCCTAGGACTGGAAAACTAGATTGAATGATAAATCCTAGGGTACGGCATGAATCATAGGACTGGAAAACTAGTTGAATATACAACCATTGCAGTCTTGGAAAAATGGAAAGAAAATGATAGCTGTCTGTGTATGAATTGGAATTGGAAATATGAGTTACGTGCGAATAAACGTGAAATGTGAATAGTCAAGTTGCATGTTACATGTGTAGAACTTGAGAAATGAAAATAGAATGATGAAACCTAGTATGGCTTGGCCTGTGAAACATGAGCATGAACCCTACGGGGAATTAAGGAGTAGGACTCCTGAAATTATATAGAATGAGATATGAAAATGTAACTGGGGAAGTGAGCTAGCCCTTGAGTACGGAGTACCAAGGAGAGAAATTATTCCCCTGTTTAGTGCAGAGCGGAGCCAGCCGCCCCAGGGACCCGGGGTTAAGACTGGCCACTTTGTACCGACTTTTGGCCCTCGTGTACACAGTACCGAGGAGAGCTACTAGTGTAGGGAGAGCATTAGCTACCCCACGGGCCCCGGGGTTCTGCTAGCTCTCCTACACCGACTTGTTAGGCCCACTGGGCAAACCAGGGTAGTCAGGCGAGGGTGCGCGAACTGTGGAGGGGCGAGACCCCTGTTTGGTTATTGTGGAGGGGCTGGACCCCTGTTACTGAGAAGGCTCTACCCTATACTAGTTCCGTGCTGTGCTTTGGGCACACCCATTAACGGAAACGACTGACCGCATGCCAGTGCGGGGTAGCTACCCGTGCGCTTATCACGCATGCCGTAGTCACCGTTACGTCTGTCAGCGACCTTGGGGTGATTGACCGAGGGTAGGACCACCACGGGGGACTCTCCCGGCCAGGAGAGCACCACGTGTTACTTCTACTTTTCGGAAAAGACTGCAATCAAGATCGTTCCCACGAGGAACATTCAAGATCAAGAGAGGGATCTAAGAAATAAATCAATAATGAAATAACAGAAAGACGTAAATGAAGAAAGTAAAAATATAACAGCTACTGTCCACTCTACTGCTTCTTCTGGTTTTTACTTGCCACTCTACTCAGTGTTTCGCTGACGTGTTACACTCGTTACTTTCAGGACCAGGTGTTGAGCAGCCAGGGTTAGCAGCTGCAGAGGACGCTGGGCCGAGTAGGGTCCAGTAGAGTTACCCGCAGTTCTTTTTGTACCTTTCTTCCACTGTAGTGAGTAGTTTCCTTGTTTACTCCCTGTACTTCTTTATTTTAAGTTTCATGTTATGTACATATTTGTTGCTCTACTGTTGTGGTGGTGTATACTGTGGTATTTCTTTTTCTTACTGTTATATTTTGTTATTGCTAGTTATATTCATGCTGAATGTGGTTTATTTTACTGCTCTTTTGGTTACTTCCTCGTTGGACGACTAGATCTTGGGATTAGTCGAGTCGGTCCGATTCCCGTGTCTCGTAGAGACTCGGGAATCGGGTCGTTACATTCTCGAACGTCTTAAATGAAAGGGAGAAGGGGCATGTGCTCCCTATTGGTCGGCGAACGCAGTCGAGGATGAGACAGAGCATGGTGGTGATCACCATTGTAGAGAATCGCAGTGGCGGGAACGTCAGGTGGAGTAGGGTGGTGATGAACTCACGGTGCTGGAGTCGTAGTCGCGGTGATGATGTCGGCGCTGTCACCACCAACCACGGTGATGGGAACATCGTGAGCGAGATGCGATGGTGATCGTGGCTGTGGTCGTGGAGCTCGCAGTGATGGAGTCAAGTCTATCTCGGAGAGAAGGTTCTCCTCCTCCGTGGAG
The DNA here is from genome assembly GCA_037157565.1 of Thalassia testudinum. Classification (NCBI taxonomy): domain Eukaryota; kingdom Viridiplantae; phylum Streptophyta; class Magnoliopsida; order Alismatales; family Hydrocharitaceae; genus Thalassia; species Thalassia testudinum. The sequence continues at coordinate 139,629,891 of JAZHRO010000073.1, forward strand.
AGAGAAGATGCTGGAGAGAGAATTTTCTCCCTATGGAGGAAGATGGTCTCTTTTGTCCTTCGTTCTCACTCTATATAAAGAATGAGAGAGAGAGAATTAGAGAGAATATCATGGAGAGAGAGAGGAAAAATTAGGTAGCACATACTAAGAGAGAGAATAATAAAAGAAATAAATGGGAAAAGGGGAATCCCATAGAATCTGGAAGTAATTTCGAGAGGGACATGTCTTCATCTCAATTTGATTTTTTTCCAAAACAATTGATTCCCAATGTCAACATTTTCCTAATTTTTATTGCTCATGTGAATATGATATTCTAAGTTTGTGCCCTCAAATATTCAAAAAAAATATGTATCTGCAATCAATTAACGAACATACGTATGCAGAGTATTTCTACAAAATTGCAGGAATGTTTAAATCCAAGTTTAATTAATTTCTCAATATAATGTATGTTGTACATTAAATTTCCATCTAAATAATAATATACTTAGATATTAAATTAGTCCACTAAAGTAGACTTATCATTAAACATCAAGAGTTAGGTGATATGATAGGTTAGGTTATCAATGGTCTAGATTAAATAGGAAAGGTGATGGATGGCTTAGATTAATAATAAGATGGGAAAAGAATAATTGTGGGGATAATTGGTTGGCAAAGGGAGAGGAAATCATATAGGATTTGGTTGCAGATAAAATGGACTAAATAAAAGGTGAAAATGCAAGGCTGGTGGGTGGGGATTTGGGATTTTGTTGGATTTATTATTAAGAAATATAATACGATTAAATGGTGGGATTGGGTAGACACGTTGGTTTGTTTATGGAGAGGGATAAATGTTACGTAGGATAGTTTACGTAATGTGCATGGGATGGATTATTTGTCAGTGGGTGAGGGGATAGTAATTTAGTGGGTGGGATTTTCGGTTAGGTATTTGCATGGAAAGAACGTGGGTTTAGTAGTGGGAATAGGTCACGCAGGAGTGTGGTTACGTGGGCTTTGGTGGAGATTGTTGCGTGGGATTGGGTTTGTTGCATGTGTTGGTGGACGCAGGTGGTAGATGTCAGGATTTTTTTTTTCGGTGCAATAGAGTTTCCTGACATATTAAATAAGTTAGCGATCTGGTTCAATGAGTTTTCAAATAAGTTTACCAATTAGTTTCAATCTTTTTTCAAGCGAATTCAAATCAGAAAGTTAAATCAACTATATGCCCCAATCAATTTAAAATTTTACATTTATACATGTAAAAATAAATACATCAAAATATCAGATATAATTATGAAAAAAATTACATAAAAGTCTAATTATATGTATTATCTATAAAATGACTTAGAATATCTAATCTAACTTAACTAAATATAATCTAACTTAAATTATTCTTAAACTAACATTAGTTAGATATTAATTATATAAATAATCATAATAATATCACGTTCCTGCGCATCATTTTTGTGAAAAGGGAACCAATCGATTGCATTTGGTTCCAATTAATTAACAGAGGACATCGACTTTGGAACGTTCCAGCGTCCACTCCCACGAGGGAAAAATGATCCACCACTGGGAAACCTCCACGTGTCAGTTGCTTGGATGGGGACAGCCGATGGGAGTGGGGGAGGGCGTATTGACGGAATAGGGAGTGAATTTTTTTAGTGGGGTGACACGGAGAGATGAGGTGCACCGCACCTCATTTTAGATTGTATTAGTTAATTGACCTCTATTTCGTAGTGAGATAGTCATCGATAAATTATTAGATTAAGTAAAATTGTATTTAGTTAATTGGTATTTATTTGAAAAAAATTAAAATTTAAAATAAGTGGAAGTATAAATATCAAAGTATAAAGATAATCATGAAATATTTGGATTTATGTTGAAACTTCACTAATGAGGAGTGGGAAAAAAATCACGAGAGAAACGTCCTATAATGTGTTTTCTCTGTATTTCTTCTCAAAGATAAATGAGAAGAGAACACGCTTATTTACAGGCTACACACACAAAGTGTACATTTTCCAATGTGGCATTAAATAACCACTCAATTCTCTCAATACTCCCCCTCAAGCTGGAGTATGGAATGATCAGCTTGTAACACAAAGAAACCCACTCTACACAGGCAGGAACAAAGGCTGAAGCTGCTGAAAGATCTGTGGCTGTCTCTGAAGACCTAGTGCTGATGGCTCCCCATCTAGTATCCATAAAAAGGATCTTCCTTTGAAGACCTTGAAGCTGCATCTCTCACATAGAAACTGATTGGGTTCCTCTGAGGACCACGAAAATGGAGCTCCTTCTTTTTGGAGACCTCGAAACTCTAGACCTCCAAGAGTTTGATTTCTCGTGTGAAGATCAACTACTAAATAAGTCCATAACGGTATCCAATGTCACCTCAACTGCTGGAGGATGCTATCGTGCCTTGGGACTGCAACAAAGGGACTATCAAACGGAGGTGATTACAATAAACTCCAACACTTCCCCTTTCTCTCATATTCGTATGGGATAAGATAATAATAATAAGAAGAAATAAAACCTGAAAAACTAGAGAAGACTTCTCCATTTCTTCTCTTAAACATAAACCTCATCACCTTTTTTTTTTTTTGAAATTTTCTTCTTTTTTTTCATCTTTTTCCTTTTTTTTTTATTTTTTTATCTCTTCTCTTTTTTCTTTTTTTTTTCTTTCTCCCTTTGATTTTCTTCTCTCTCCTCTTTTTTTTTTAAAGGTCAAAATAGGCAAATGACCAAAAAGAAATCTCACACCCCCCAAAGTCATGGTTCTTCAACCTCTTATTCTACTGCTACGTCCTCATCGCCATCGCCAGCTTCTCGAGAGCGAGATTTCTGTCGGAGTCACGATTTGCCACGATCCTTGCTGCGATCTTCACCTCCCTCTTCGCTACTCACATGATCTCTCTCAATGGGGCACGATCACACAGATCACACAATCCTCGCAATCACGCGAATCTTCACCACTTGCTATGCCTGGGCTTCCTACGATGCTATAGCAGTGCCTCCATTGGGCTCCTTTGCTCCTTGCATCCTCCTGATGCGAGATCCACACCACCTTTCCTCAAGAAGGTCATCTATGCCGCTTTCGTAGATCTCACAGAGAGTGTCGCCACTGCTTCGACTTGCGCCCCCGTGCGTGCCTTACCACCTCGCAACAGGAGCAGCAACGCTGTGGGTGCCCCTAGTTGCCCCCCCATGCCACCACCTACCACGTCTCGCACACTGCCTCTAGCCATCAGAGAAGATGGAGAAGCTCTCCATCTTGTCGCAGCGCCTCGTTCGACCGCACGAATGCCTTCGAAGCTTCGCTTTTCCCTCCTATGCAGTGAAGCACCAACTTCATGTCCCCTTGATGGTTAGGGTTCACAAAACCCAACAAGCCATGGCAGCACTTCTTCAACTCTCACCTTCTGATACCAAGTTAAAATCTAAAATAAGCAGAAGCATAAATATCAAAGCATAAAAATAATCATGGAACGCTTGGGTTTACATGGAAACCCCACTCATGAGGAACGGGGAGAAAACCACTGGAGAAGCGTCCTATGGGTGTGTTTTCTCTATATTTCTTCTCAAAGATAAATGGGAGTACACGCCTATCTATAGACCACCACTCACACACAAAGTGCATACTTTCTAATGTGACATTAAATAATCGCTCAATCCTCTCAACAAAAAATAAAGACACACCAATATAACATATCTATTAAAATTTATTCATTATATCACATCAACCCATTCACACTTACATCATAACATTAAAAAATCATCTATTAACATCGTATCATCATAACGATCATCTTTATCTACTAGTCTTATCCTCTCAAATAAATATCTTTCTCAATTTATCCCTCTTTTGTTATGTTTCGAGGTTATCTTGCTGTTAGACATAACCTTAAGGCCTCATCAACATTTACACTACATGGAGGTGTCGTTATCCATCATACCAAGACCTTTGTAATTCCATCTTATCAATGTTATTCGACACATCCAGGGTAGCTGATGCTAAAATAATTATTCAATTATGATCATCCATGAAAATAAGTAATGGCCATGATTTAGATAACTTACCGGTAAGGAATTGCATATTATATTTTTGTCACAAACTTCTGCAGATTATATACTAATGTTAACCAGAGATACGTATATATTCTAGGTGTCTATCCTAATAAATATTTCCGATTCAATAACTACCTACAAATTTGGCGGGCTATAATTCCGATTTCTTGGCGATATACTTTATATAAGGCTCAAAATTACGATGCAAATTTTATGCATTTCGTAGTTTGGCCATTACCCATGACATGTTTGGAAGGACTCGGGAGAGGGTTGTGCTGGGGGTGCGGGGTGTGGTGTCGTGTGTGTACGTTGCGTACACGCACCACATTGAGAGGGTGAACCACCGAATCTTTTTTTAGTATAGACCAGTGCCAGCCAGCCCATGTTTCACGAAATAATATTATTATCGATAAAAATATATATATAATATAATTTATTAAATATTTTAATATACATAAAATCATTTTTATTTTAATAATTAGAATACTAATCTATCTTAAATAATAAGAAAATAATATATGATCTAAACAATTTTGTATGAAAATAATTATAAAAATATTACTAGTTAAAAATTACTAGCTAAAGAAAAAAATAAAAACAGGTAATAAATAATGTAGAGAGAGAGAGAGGAGAGGAGCGATGGGAAACGTATGAGACGTGAGGGTCGGACATGTGGCTACTGGAACCTTGTTTAGTATATTTACTAAGAAATTGAGACTTTTGTTTCACGGTGAAAATAATATTATTTTTGATGAAAAATTTAAAAAATATATATAATATAATTTATTTTAATAATTAAAAGAATAGTCTATCTTAAATAATAAGTTTATAATATATGATCTAAAAAATTTTTAAAAGTTACTTCTAGTCAGAAATTATCTAGATTAAAAATTAAAAATAAAAAATAACAAAGCGCAGGAAGTCCAGACCACGTGAAATTAGGCTTTGTTCCTCGCATATGATCCCTGGGATTCATCACGTGGGCAGATCAACTAATGATGCGGAGACAAAAAGACGACCAAGAGACCTGTATACCTCTCATACATGTGACAATATCCAACTCAAAACCAATCGACATTGAAGCCAAGCATTTATTAATCGTTAACAACCGTGGACAATTCATCATGTTGAACACCTCCCACAGCTCTCTGAAGATAACTTCTTCCTCTTCTAGCAGTAATAACTGTCTCACATGCAATTCCAATCAGACCTTCTGACAATAAAGTGATCAAATGAAGATATTAACATTTAAAAAATCCATCTGAAAGTGGAACAGAAGGAAAATATTAGAGAGCAAGCATTGAGGTAAAAAGTTGCACTCTACACACGTTGAAACATTACATACGCATCCATCACAATACAAACATCTAGCACTAGTCCTGGCAGTTAAGCTAGTGGAATTGGTGATATTCATCAGCAACAGTGGAACTGGCAAATGATACAGTTCTACGTTTAGTGATGCTTGGAGGTACTAGATGTAACTGGACTTCAGGGACAACTGTTAACCTTTCACTACAATCTCGAAATTATACACTCCGGAGAACAAAACTGATGGGCAGGGCTGCACTGAGCATTTTTCAACCAAAATGGAGGATCCCCACTCCCAAGGGATGGTATCTTTTCTGCTTGTGGGATCTAGTCACATCCACTAAAAACCTGAACTGCTCAAGAGCAGCTGCCAAACAGCCTCAGGTAGCATTGGAACAGATCAATGGTGAGTGGAGTTTAGCTCCTTTCATTTGCTTCATGTTCCACCCCTTATCTAGGCATTTTTGACCCGGTCTCTTCGAGGACAAGGGAGATCAATGGTAATGTAAAAATAGCATCTCTCCGATTCCCTTATATATTGGACTCCACCATTCATCAACTTCAGAATCTTCCTGCACATGCTTAACCCGAGCCCCTCTTGGGTCACCCACCGTGAATTGTGGAACATATCCTGAATGAGCTCTGGTGGAAGGCCATCTCCAGGGCAGACCATCCTGAAAGGAGACTTACATCCAGGTTAGTAATGGAAAGATTATTTGCGTATCACGGGGGCAAAAGTTGAGCAAAACGAAACAACATTAGTCCCGTCCAGTGGCAAAGACATGAAAAAATAAATCAGATATGGAGGTCGAGGATCAAAACACCACCAGAATATTGTTACAATAGGTCACTGTCAAAAGTTGCCATATTATTGCAAATCCAAGAATAGAAACACAATTTATCCATCCAAAATGTCTAAACCCTACATCAATGTTTTGCTGAGTTATTAATGAGAAAAATATGGATATTGTCGTCTGCCTATGCATTTCCAATGAACGTTTCTTTAATCGCCTTAACCGAAATCTAAAAGATCTTAACAGTACGAGTTGGCGCCTATTTGCATGTCATGGGGTTATGCCAGCAATAAGATGCATGACAATTTCAAGATGAATCTATGCCCCAAGCCACTCTTGACTGATACCGACTGCCAATTAAATGCTATGAAATGATAATGTATAAGTGGTGGCGTGCAGTTTATATGCCCCTGTCCCGCTAGACATAGAAGTACAGATTTCAAAGTAGCATTGCAACAATATTGCAATATCCACTACTCAGAGACAATATCAGTACCCACGGTCACCTCCAAATTCAGTGTGATCTTGTAAAGGTTGAGAAAATTACAAATAATTCAAGAAAAATGCTCTTTCGAAGAAATAAGGGGATAAAAAAAAAAACGAACATGACTGGTCATAAGCAGCTTGTTAGCATGGGAATATAGCCACGTGGCAAGTGACAGGTGGCAGCACCAGATGATGGCGTGGCAGTGCCACATAGCAACTACAGTCAGTGGGCCCAATGTATGGGCACGTGAATTGTGTGTGTGCATGTGTTAGAAAACTTGTTTTAGATTTAGTTGTTTTCCTAATATGTTTTGTGCCTCTTATAGAAACCTTATTTTAGTTAATTTTGAATTATTACTTGGTTAGGAAGTTAAAATTGTTAAAATCCTAATCCCTTGGGTCTCCTTTGGTAATATAATAAGGGAAGGGATAGGAATAAGTCACCTCTATCAATATGTATATGTATCATCCTATTACATCACATCAATATCAATATATATTAAAATATCTTTACAATATCACATCAATCCACTCACATACATATCTAAATATTAAATAAATACCCACTAATATCACATCAATATCACCAATTATTTTATCTCTATAGTATTTTATCTTGGAATACCTCTTATCACACTACTAAACGCAGCCTTAATTGTTGGGATTGACTCTCTTCAAATAGAAAGGAAATCTCCATTTGTTTTCTTTACATAATAAAATCACATCTTTCCAAGCTCCCTTCTCTCCCTCCACCGTCGACCTCTCTCTCTCTCTCCACTGCACCAACTTCAAGGAAGAAGAAGGGCATCACCACATTGCGTGATTCCTCACAAAGTGCCTGAGCTTTGCTCGAGCTTGCTAGCGACCATGCGTGGGAAGAAGTGCGAGGAGACCAATTTCACTTACAAAGACATCTTGTGCATGGAACACGTAGAGAACATCCCGTAGCCTTCATTGTCGTGCTAACTTATCTGGAAGGGGAAAGCATTCTCACACGCAAAGAGAGACACTCCTTGATGACGTGGTTTCCCACGTACCTCAAAAGAACCTAGCGCCTTACGTGGGATCTGTGAGGATGTAGAAGAGGCTACTCGTTTTTTTAAGGTAATGATGGCTGATGCAAAAGCTCAAATCATCTACAAACTCCACATTATCCAACTCTATGTTATCCTGGAGAATTATGTAGTATTGTCTACATCCACAAATTTAGAGAGGCTCCAGGCTTTAATCAAAGAAGAGAAGACGACTGCGACCATAACTTTCGAGGTTGCCAAAAAGGCAACCACTACAGAGGTTGCAAGAGACTCATAGTTGCATCAAAAGATACATTCAAAGAAGATCCAAGAGCATGCATGGATGCAGATAGTCTCTTCAAAGTTCAAGAAAAGAAAAGAAAAAAAAAGAGCAAGTCTTCACCCTTCTTTGTCCTTAACTTGAGGGGGTGTGTTAGCATGGAAATAAAGCCACGTGGCATAAATGCCACGTGACAGCAACAGTTGATGAGCAGTTGGCAATGCCACATGGCAACTACAATTGGTAGGCCCACTATATTGGCACGTGAATTGTGTGTGTGTGTGTTGGAAACTTGCTTTAGGTTTAATTGTTTTCCTAATATGTTTTGTGCCTCTTATGGCAACTTTATTTTAGTTAATTTTGAATTGTTACTTGGTTGGTGTTGGGAATCAAGCAAGCCACATGGCACTACCACGTGGCAGCATCTCAGGGCCCATAGGAGCCGATAGTTTTGGTGGTCCAAAGGATCAAAATTAAAGTCTTTGCTTAATTGTTAAGTCTAGTCATTTTTAGTAAAAGTGTTTTAGGAAATATGCTAGGATTTGTTTTAATTAGAAGATAAGATCTTTCTAAATGAAATAAGATCTTTTCTTAATAAGGATAGAATCTTTTGTTTCTATTTGTAGGGATATGTTCTCTCTATAAAAAAAGTCCACATATTTTCTATTTTGAGCAATACCAATATTTCCAACACAACTCAAGGTTCTTCTCCTCTCTCTCTCCTCTCTCCAATGTCGGCCACCCTTGGCCACCGTCGGCCACCACCTCGCCGATGGTGCTCCCCTATGCCTTCAAGCCTATCGTGAAAAGTCCTCCATGTGGATTATTTTTCCCACGTATACGGAGTCTCCACACTCTTATGCAATTCGAAACATGGTATCAAAGCCTTCGTTCTAATCTCTTCATGCGTGAGTATCCTGACCATACGGTGGTTTTCGCATCCAAGAAGTTCCCGATAAATCCGACACCTTATGTGGAAAAGGAAGATTGTAGAAGATGACGGAAGCCTCCACCGTGGTCACCAATGCCATGTTGGGCTCAGGAGAAAAGAAGGCGAAGTTCGAGGCCCAGGAAAGAGAAGAGGAGATTTATCAGAAGATATTTCAAAGTCATATGATACCTTTGTATTTGATTTTTTACTTTTCAAAAGAAGATATTTTATCGAAACAAAGGGTACCAAATAGATCAAATGAGCAGAGAACGAGCATCACGGTAATCACTTCGACTCAAGAAGAAGAGGTGATAAGTCCACTTTCGTGAACCATTATTTGACCTAAGTACTCTTTAATTAGTTGATCTTAATTGTTAAGGAGTTAAATGGCAATTCACTTTAGTCTACATACAATTTTATGTGTTAATTTTACATTTAATAACATATGATATGATCTATTTGTTGAATGCAGGCTAGGTGCAAGGGTTAGATGTCCATTTTACTTATATAAGACGTCTAGAACTCAGATCAGACGTCTGGAAATTACCATCGTAGACTCCCTGAAGTCTACAATTTTTTAAGACGACTGATATTTTTATCGGACGTATGATGATTAACAGACATAACTTATCCTTCTGTTCCAACCACTCGCAATCTTCGCGAGTGGTTGCAAAATTCGGCCGCAAAGATTTTAAAAAGAGAGCGGGCCATCCTGAGGAGGGGATACCATCCTTCCCCCTGCGGGGATCTCCTCCTTCCTCCATCACCGTGGAACAAACGCACCTTGTGAACCAACCACGCACCATGGCCCCAGCTTGCTCCAACATCGCCGCTCATCTCCGACGAAGTGGTGCGTAGTGACAGCACGCACCACACCCTTTCCCGCTCTAACAAACGCACCACCAACATCAAGTCGCTCTGTCCACCGTCACCACCTTCTCCACCAAACAAAAAAAAAACCTCCCCCGCCACAGAGCACCTCCCGCGCACTACCACACCCACCGCATGCCACAAGCCCCTTGCGCACCCTTGCACGCACGCCATCGCGCCACCATCCTCGCGCGTGCGCAACACCACCACAACCACCATCACCCCTTAGCCAACCCCCCCTCTTCCTCTTCCAATCGCTCCCCCTTACAACTCCGAAGGAACCCAACACCTGCAACCAAACACTCTCGCCGTCCACCCTCCTCCAACCGCCAAACTCGGCCCCAAGCTAACTTCGACGATCTCAAGCACCGACGAGCCTCCTTGCTGATCGCAAGCACCCACCGCCTCCACGGTTCGCCCACAACCACCGCTCGCCGTCGACCACTCCTCCGTCCGACTGTCGTCGGCCACCTCCAAACATGCCGCTACCACTGTTGCGAGCCTCTCCTCCTACACGTCTCCACCCAGACTCACGGCCGGCGAGCCCCTCCTCCACACACGACAACAAGCGAGGATCCCCTATTTTACAGGCCCAATTAAAATTTACGACTCATGCCATTGCAGCTTCTACTATTCACTTATTTATTGATTTAATATATTGCATTAAATTTGCTTGAACATCTCTCTCTTTAATCTAAATTACATATGATTAAGTTCTTATGAATGACAAAACATGGGATATTGGTTATAGTAAAAGGGTGCTATTAGGTAGGAGATTAATATAGACATTGTTTGCTATTACCAATATCACTATTAGTGACAATCTTATATAGTGGTGATTTTGCATGTGAGCACCTATATTTTGATCAATCACATAGAAAAACTTATGTTGAAAATGAATTGCTCGAATTAATATGCACATTTATTGAGATTCTCAAATACTTGATGCATCATTAATAATTTTTTTTATAGGCTGATTCCTCCTTGTGGAGATGACCTAATTATTTTCGTGGCTAGTTTTGAATTATTAAATATTTTTTAAAAGCGATTTTCTACCACGTACGAACTATAACGACACATCATTTTATGTTAAAATTTTTATCGAAAACGAAGATCGCTCTTTCAAATGACGTCATTGCTGGGGAGGAAATACGTCTATTAATTTTTTTGTAATATTTATATTATTTTTATGCTCTTTCTAAAGCTTTTCTGAATTGCTGACCTTGTTTCTGTTTGCGTGCAAAATTAAACGAACGCGATAGATGGGTACGACAGAGGGGGTATTTCTGGTGGACCTTGACGCCACCTAAAGGGTAGCAACAGGAGCATGTGAGCCTTGATCCCACACATGTGGAAGGAGGATCAGCAACCAGAGACATTTGTTTGCTTCTTTTAGATTTAGATTAGGCTAGATAGACATACATTTAATTTGTCTTGTGGATCCTTGTTGGGCATTTTTGGGAACGTGTTCCCATTGCTTTTTATTTCTTATCGCTCTTGTATGCAGGAGTATCTTTTCGGGAACGTGTTCCCATTTTATTTAAATTATATGTTTATTTGAATTATTTGAACTGCATGTTAATTAGTTAGATTAGGTTTGTTTGCCTATTATTAAAAAAATAATAATAATAAAAAATAAAAAAAATTGAACTGCTTGCTAGAAGCTACATATCTATAGAGCGACCATCTATGATTGAATGAGTAGCATCTAGTTTATATTTCTGCATTACAGACATCTTGCATGAAGAAAGCTAGAGTAAGGTACGTCTTCTCTTTAACGTCAAATACCTGTCATACATCTACATTGGACTTAAATCTAATACCACTAAAGTTTTTGAATCTAATTAATTCAGTTGTCACTTTAAAAATTGGGACTACTAAGAGGTTGGACCTTAAATCAGTGACTTTAAATTACATACAAAAGGATTTGATTGCGAGATTTTAAAATACAAAACACGAACGTGTTGCACACCTGAGACACTGTGCACTTCACACATTAGGTCACTAGATAAATTTCTACCTCTCCTCTTGCACAAGGGAAGTTAATCGGAAATCAACAAACCTATCCACCAAGTTACTTCGGTTCCTCGTGCGTGGGCTCGATTCGAGACTTCCATCCCTTGCGAGTAGGTTGTAGGCACCAACGAAGGTCGGCCTAGGAAGCGTAATTCTTGGAAAACTTGTTTGGCCACCAACTGAACACTTAATTCTAAGACCTAGAATCTACTAAAAATAAATCCCACTGTATTTACGTTTATTTTGACAGTGGTAGAACTCTCTAGAAAGTTTCTACTTTTGTTCTAATTTCTTCTAAGCCCTAAGAGAGTTTAACCTATTTGACTTAAAGAAATGGACTATCCTTACTCTTATCATTTTAACCAGAATCTCATGTCTCGAGTGTATCCATCCTTTGATGGGTACAATGACAATTCATAGGATCAATCATATTCCTATCCTAGGAGTATTGACCCAGTAACTCACTTTTGAGCAGAGCCTAGGAGTGGAGTTTTCCAGTTAGCACTCAACCCTCTCCCCCTTCATGATTTTCCTTATCAAAGTTGAACCGATACCCCTAGACAATCAGAACCTGAGATTGACTATCCTCCCCAATCTGATAGTAGTAGTCTCTCCTCTTTTATGATAGAAATGAAAAAACAACAAAAAGAAATGGAGTCTATAGGAGAGATGTTGAGGAATAGTCAACGACTGAATGAGGAAGTTAGTCAACTTAGCTACCTTCCTACTATTGATTCTAATCCCTACTCGTACAACATTGATCATCAAAATAATTCTGAGGAAACTAATGACAACAGGGATTTCATTTTGCGTAGTAGCTATCACTTAGACAATCCCCATGAGACAAGGCCACTAGAGGAGAATGATCCTAATGATTATCTACCTGAGCTATATTGGAGTCAAAGGGAAGGGAAGATAGTACCATCTGATGACCTTGACCCGGTTGACAGTATTTTCCTTACCCCTGATGACCCAGGTCAAGGACTTATTGTTCATATTACTTCCCCCATTAATCATCTGGTGGAACCCCATTCTACCCTTAGTGAGCCTAATCCTGACCCTCCACTTAGGGAATCAACACTTACCATTCAGCATTTTGAAGATTTAAATGTGTCCAATGAAGGTGACCCTAAGGGAATGGAGGATGAATTAAATCACTTTTGGTCTCAGGGAAACAAAGAGTATTCTAGATGAGGATGATGACCCAATGGAGGAACACGGGCTTAGAGTTTGGAGTGAATCATAGGGGGTTATGTGTTATTTAAGGACTTACCCCCTGAGGATATAAATAATCTGGTGAAATCCGGATTCCTCCCTTTTGATTTTGAGAGTCATCCTCCGTAAAACCAGGAGTTGATATTGGAGGATGAAGAACACAATAGTAAGAAGCCTAGGAGAGACTCTCAGGGACAATACACATCAATTGAGGATTTATGTCCCAAGAAAAACAAATTGAGTGATATAGGCTTACTCCAAAACATGAAGACTGATCCTCCTTCAAAAATAATTGAGGATACTGATCCAACTCCTCTCTTTACTGGTGAATCACATATACACCCCAACAAAAACTCAAGTGAACCAAAATAATTCGGAGATGAAATTAATGAAAAAGATTCCGTTGCTTCGACCGTACCATCAAAGGAATTTGATTTGGAGTCCACCATTGATTCACATATACTGAAGAGTGAAAATATGACTCCGATCATTAATGATAGGCAGGATAACGTGAATTTTTCTACAACTGTTAGGGAGAATAATACAGAATCTGAATTGTTGGACTTGACACAAAGTAAGCCCTCATTGGACTTAACCATTACCGGCCAACACCACAAACAACCCTTACACTCCCTAACCAATCATTGGCTCAGGTCTCTACTCATATACATTCTTTCTGGGGAGAATATCAGGTCAATACATCCTCGGGTAGAATGGCGAGTGTGGATTGATGCTTGTACTTTTAGTCTCACCAAGAGTTTGAAATTATTACATTTATATCTTTTAAAACCCTTCCTACTTTGGAGGATTCTTGTTATCCTCCTATTCCATTTCGAGAGGTCTCTTCTCATTTTCCTTTTGTTATTCCTAGACCTTCCCAGATAGCCTACAAGGTTCTCTACTTTCATGTCTTCTGGCGAGCATTTGGGATAACGTTACATTATCAGCTCGCCAACATCCGTAGCTACCTGTTTTCTAAGCCTGCGCTGTTACATATGTTTTTAGGGCTTAACTCTTTCTGTTTGGAACCAGACTTACAGGTTCCTTATAAGTCTGGTTGCTGACAGAAAATGCAGCACTTGTTGGAAGGTAACCCAACGTCCAGAATAACGCCTCATCAGGTGATTTCCTTCCTTTCTCCCCCTGTTTTAATTTTACAATGATATTGTAGGATTTAGGCATGGGGGTGCATGTTACATTTTTAGGTAGTATTCATGCATTTAGGTTAGGTGCATAAAAAAAATCTTGAGCTAAATTGGTTAGTCCCTACCAGAAGATTATTATCAAAATGTCATTAAAGAGTTTCTTCTTAAATTGTTTCTTAAGTTTAGAATCCAGTACATTTACTTCACTTGCACATAGACCAGGTAATGGATTTTTATAGAAAATCAATAAGCATTTTTAGTCGGTTGAATCCTTGGACAATTTGAAGGGAGTCAGGCATACTATCTTCTATTAAGATCCACCTAATATCTGTGAGAAAAAAGTAGAGAGACTCAAGTGACAAGTCCACCTAATATCTGTGGACAGAGCAGAGGATGTTGGACTCCTTTCAGAAGATGACAGGGTTTACAGAGCGAGGTAGACTCAGGTGATTCAGGAGGAAGATCGGAAAGCGGAGGTGGAGTGGAGGGTGAGATCTAGGCAGAAGTGGCTTAAGGAGGGCAATTCCAATACCCGCTTTTTTCATATGGCTACGTCGGGCAGGAGGAGGAACTGGATTGACAGATTGGTGGTGGATGGGGAGGAGTTTGTGGGAAGGGAAGCGGTGGGAGGGGCAGCTGCAAGTTATTTTAGAGGTTTTACGGGGTGGAGACAAGGGGGAAGGTGGAGGTGGTTAGGATCTGGGATACCACAGATCAGGGAGACAGACGCCAACCTCGACGGACTCTTTTGGGGAGAATGAGGTCCGTGAGGCAGTTTGGGGGTTAAACGCGGATGGGTGTCCAGGGCCGGATGGCTTTCCGGTTGCCTTCTACAGAGAGTTCTGGCCAGTGGTGAAAGAAGACGTAATGCAAGTGGTACAAGAGTTTAGAACGGGCAACTCGGGATTTAATAGGCTGAACAAATTCTATATATTCTTATTACCGAAGAGGGAGAGCGCTGAGGAGATTCAGGAGTACAGACCGATAGCTCTTTCGAATGCTATCTACTTAGTGGTAGCGAAGCTTCTGGCGAACAGATTGAGGACTTTGGGTGAGATTATAGACTTGGTGCAGACGGCTTTTGTCCCTGGCAGGAATATTTTGGAGGGTTATGTGATGACCTCAGAGATCCTTTCATCCTGGAAGAGAGATAAGAAGAAGGCTTTCTTATGAAAGGTCGATTTCAGCAAAGCTTATGATTCGATCCAGTGGTCGTTTCTTTGGGCGTCCTTGGTGAAGAGGGGGTTCCCGCCAGTGTGGATCGAATGGATGAAGAGGTGCGTCACTACGACGTCTTTCTCAGTTCTTATCAATGGAAACCCAACTAGGGGTTGGATCCAACCTAGGAGGGGGTGAGGCAAGGTTGTCCGCTAACCCCGCTACTCTTTGTGATTGCTGTGGATGCTCTTGCTAGGTCGGCGAGGTCTTATGAAAGAAGATTGGTGAGTGGTTTCTCCCTGAGGGATGGGACGAGTATCCCTTTGCTCCAATATGCGGATGATACGATCTTTATTGAAGGTGGAGAAACGGAGGCCAGAAGGTTGAGGTTCCTTGTTTTCTTACTGGGTGAGGCGTCCGGATTGCAGATTAACCTAGATAAGTTGGATTTTGTCCCTTTCAACATGACTGAGGCAGAGGCAAGGGGATGTAATTTGGGTCTTGGCACAGAATAGGGTAAGCTCCCGGTTAAGTATTTGGGCATGCCGTTGTCAGATGGGAGGATTCTGGTGAGACTGGATCTCCCTGGTGGAGAGGTTGGTTGGGAGGTTGGAGGGGTGGGCGTCCAGGCTTCTGTCTAGAGGTGGGAGGTTGATCCTGCTCAAGGCGGTTCTGTCGGCGATGCCGTCATATTTCATTTCTGTACTGAAGATGCCTCAACAAGTGATTGCAAAGATTTAACAAACAATGAGGAGTTTCTTTTGGTCCAATCAGGGGACGAGTGGACAGGGTGCCAGGTTGGTCACTTGGAAGGAGGTCTGCAGACCGCTGAGAGATGGGGGGCTCAGCGTAAGGGATTTGGAGAGATCTAATGACAATCTGTTGGTGAAGTGGGTGGGGTGCCTGTTGGAAGGAAAGGGGGATCTGTTGGGCAAGGTGTTTGAGACGGCATATGGCTGTCCGATGCGTTGGGATCTCTTGGTGTCTCCGCCTAGGGATGCTTCTCACTTCCTGAAAGACTTGTCGATGGTGGCCCCTAGGGTGAGGAACTGCTTCGTCCCTGTGTTGGGAACAGGGGGGATTTTCATATTCTGGCAGGATGACTGGATAGGTGATGGAGCGCTTTGCAGAAGATTTCAGAGACTGCCTTGTCCCAGAACAAGATGGCGTCTGTGGTTGAGGTGTGGATGATGGGTGGTGCCCGCGTTTCGTTGGCAGTCTGTCAGATGCGAGAACGCATGATTTCTAGACCTTACTTGTTGAGTTTGAGGGATTGCATCCGGCGGCTGGTACAGACATGTGTGGTTGGGATGAAGGTGAGTTTTCAGTTGCGGCTGCATACAGGAGATTATCCGCTGGTGATCCTGAGGTGGAGCTGGATCTGGTAAGGGACTGCAGACAGATTTGGAAAGCCGCGTATCCGCTGAAAGTCAAGATTTTTGCCTGGCTGCTTAGGAGGAAAAGGCTGGTGACTAAGGTGTGGAGGGCAAGGTAGGCTCCTGGAGAGTGTAAGGTATGCTCTTTGTGTGGGGGTGGTGAGGAGGACGTTGACCACCTTTTTTTCGATTGCCCTTTTGTGGTGCAAATTTGGGACAAGATGGGAGGGAGATGGTGGGAGTGTCGGCTGTTTGAGGAATTCTGGCATAGCTTAGAAGTAGAGGTGGTGGTGGCGGACGATTTGTTTTCTGTACGGAGATGGTCAGGCCGTTGGCGGTCCTTTGGGGAATCTGGTTGGGCGGGAATGCGGTGGTCTTCCGGGGCTTGAGACCTTACGTGGAGAACTTTGTTGAGTCTATCGACTCTTTGTTTTCTCTTTGGGTTGAGTCGTTGTGAGTGGGAGACCTTGGTGTCTACCTGTTGTAATATTGTTTATTGTTGATTCTATGTTATAAGATTCTGGGTAGTTATCATTCTGGATAACTACCCTTTCCTTTTTAAAAAAAAAGAAAGTAGAGAGACTACTGTTGCACTTAGTATAGTGCAAGAACTATTAAGTTCTGGATAATTAGATGATGATACATCAGAATTAAGTATAGTTTTTGCTCTCTTTTCCTCCGTGCAAACATTGTGTGAATTCCTGAGAGTCACCAAATAAGGCAGATACACAGAGATTGAGTCCTAATAAAACTATGATTATGGTAAATGATTACGACTGTCCTTCATAGAGTCATCGGCTGAAAGAGGATAGTAATGTCAAAAGTCAGAAATACGATTGTCCTATCCATTCTTTCCTGGTGCCAAGAGTAGGCACTTCCACCAAATAAGCCACACAATATCCTCTTGACCATCATCATTCCTAATAATACCTCATAAATAAAAGTATGCATTGTTTGTCTTAGTAGTTGAAAGGAAAAAAAAGCAGAGATAAAGAAAGGAAATATTTATATTTAGAAAAAAAAAGAGAGAAAAGAGTCCGGATTAGGAGTTTCATCTTCTTGTCATTTTTTTATTATATGTTAATATTTTTTGAGGCAACAACAAAAACACTCATTGCGATCCACCAAATATGACCCATACCTACTTTTCAGTATTTCTGATCACCCGAATACTGGCTATGGTCCTCTAACTTAGTTGTAGGGTTATTAGGACTTTAATTAAAGTGTGAATACCATGTGAGGCCACAAAATATTGAGTACATTTACAAAATCTGGTAAGATATGTGATCTAAGAAAAGAAAAAAGAAAATGCCAAAAGAAAAGAGAGCGAGTGAGCGCAAAGGAATGCAAAGAGAGTACAGTTTTTAGCCTATCTCTGGGTTGACTTGTTTAATAGTCTAGAGATCTAAAGTTTACAGTACTAGATTACATGTAGCACCAGATGAGTGTGAGTCACCAAATATAATCCATTTTACTCTGTATCTCTTACCTAAAAAGTCGAGATCAAATCTCAAATTATTTTAAATTTTATCCCCGAGGGAAGTAGTTGTTTATCCCGGTAAAATATTTATCAAGGGTTAAGTACGAATGGTAAATGTAAGTTGATTTTTTACTTGGATCAATTACTTAGGCTACTATCACTTCACATTTCTCTGGATCTCGAAAGTTTTGGAATAAGGAAAGGAGAAATCTCTTGATTACTTCCATTGTTTTTCACTTTTGCTCTGGACTAGCAAAACTTAAACATAGGGGCATTTAATAAGTCCACTTTCGCGAACCATTATTTGACCTAAACTCTTTAATTAGTTGATCTTAATTGTTAAGTAGAAGTTAAATGACAATTCACCTTAGTCTGCATATAATTTTATACGTTAATTTTACGTTTAATAACATATGATATGGTCTATTTGTTGAATGCAGGCTAAGTGCAAGGGTTAGACATCCATTTTGCTTATATAAGACGTCTGGAGCTTAGATCAGACGTCTGGAAACTACCATCGTAGACCCCTTGAAGTCTACAATTTTTTAAGACATCTGATCTGATGATTAACGGACAAAACTTATCCTTCTATTCCAACTACTTGCAATCTTCGCGAGTGGTAGTAGAATTTGGCCGCAAAGATTTTAAAAAGAGAGCGGGCCATCCTGAGGAGGGGATCTCATCCTTCCCCCCTGCGAGGATCTCCTCCCTCCACCGTGGAATAAACGCACCCTGTGAACCAAGCGTGCACCATGGCCCCAGCTTGCTCCAACATCGCCGCTCATCTTCAACGAAGTGGTGCATGGTGACAGCACGCACCACACCCTTTCCCGCTCTTCTCTGACAAATGCACCACCAACATCAGCCGCTTCGTCCACCATCACCACCTTCATCTTCTCCACTAAACAAAAAAAAAACCTCCCTGACAAAGCACCTCCTGCGCGCCGCCACACCCATCGCGTGCCACAAGCCCCTTGCGCACCCTTACACGCGTGCCATCGCACCACCATCCTCGCGCACGCGCAACGCCACCACAACCACCATCACCCCTTAGCCAACCCTCCCCCCCCCCCCCCCCCCCCACCCCTTCTTCCTCTTCCAACTGCTCCCCCTGCAACTTCTCTGAAGGAACCCAACACCCGCAACCAAATGCTCTCGCCGTCCACCCTCTAACCACCAAACTCGACCCCAAGCTAACTCCAGCGATCTCAAGCACCGACAAGCCTCCTTGTTCGCCCGCAACCACCACTCGCCGTCGGCCTCTCCTCCGTTCGACCGCCGTTGGCCACCTCCGGTCGTGCTGCTACCACCATTGCGAGCCTCTCCTACCATATGTCTCCTCCACCCAGACTCGCAGCCGACGAGCCCCTCAACGCACGGCAACAAGCGGGGAACCATCCCCTATTTCGCTTCAGTGAAGGCCCAATTAAAATTTACGACTCATGCCATTGTAGCTTCTACTATTCACTTATTTATTGATTTAATATATTGTAGTAAATTTGCATGGACATCCCTCTTTTTAATCTGAATTACATATGATTGAATTCTTATGAATGACATAAAACATGGGATATTGGTTATAGTAAAAGGGTGTTATTGGGTAGGAGATTAATATAGACATTGTTTGCTATCACCAAGATCACTATTAGTGACAGAAACTTATATAATGATGATTTTGCATGTGAACACCTATATTTTGATTAATCACATACAATGATAACTTATGTTGAAAATGAATTGCTCGAATTAATATTCACATTTATTGAGATTCCCGAATACTCATGCATCATTAATAATTTTTTGTACAGGTTGATTCCTCCCTGTGGAGATGACCTAACTATTTTCGTGGTTAGTTTTGAATTATTAAATATTTTTGAAAAGCAATTTTCTACCACGCACAAACTATAACGACACGTCATTTTATGTTAAAATTTTTATCGAAAACGAAGATCGCTCTTTCAAGAGGCACAATGTAGCCTCTACAAGTGCACCACAACTGCATCGACTTCTCCACTTTTTCTTGGTGACCTTGGCTCGAGGAAAAGTCGAGGATCTTTTCTGGCTCACGAGTAAGATGCCATATTTTTCAAGAAGGCACGTGAAACCCTCTAATGCATCAGGGAATGCAGACATGGACTCGACTCTCGAGCATAGAAAAGGCATGAAGATCATCCTTAACTCTTCAAGAGAAAAACGATGTAGCAATATCAAGTTCGACAAGTCATCGTCCTCTCAGCCTTCGAATTGATGGGGAGTGTTGGGAATCAAGCCGGCCACGTGGCATTGCCACATGGTAGCCAGCAGGCCACATCACAGCATCTCAGGGCCCACAGGGCCCAACAGTTTTGGTGGTCCAAGGGACCAAAATTAGAGTTTTTACCTAATTGTTAAATCTAGCTATTTTTAGTAAAAGTGTTTTAGGAAATATGTTAGGATTTGTTTTAATTAGAAGATAAGATCTTTTCTTAATAGAGATAGAATCTTTTGTTTCTATTTGTAGGGATATGTTCTCTCTATAAAAATTCTTCCCATCTTTTCTATTTTGAGAAATACCAATATTTCCAACACAACTTAAGGCTCTTCTCCTCTCTCTCCTCTCTCCAACATCGGCCACCCTTAGCCACCATCAGCCACCAGCCGGTGGTGCTCCTCCACGTCTCCAAGCCAATGCGTGAATAGTCCTCCACGTGGACTATTTTTCCCATGCACACAGTCTCCATGCTCCTACTTGCACGATTCACAATAGTAAGAAAGTTAAGCTATTTTAGGAAAATAGTAAATAATGATTAGAATTGTTAAAATCCTAATACCTTAATTGTTGGGATTATTGCTGGGATGGACTATCTTCAAATAGAGAGCAAATCCCCATTTGTTTTCTGAGTCAACATAATAAAATCACATCTTTCCAAGACTATCTCTCTCTCCACAGTTGACAATACACAATCCAATAAAAGTAGCAACTTTGTTACTACAATACATAGGCACATGTAGTGAAACTGAGATATCAAAATCCTCAAGGATAAACAATACCTAGGATAATTCATCGATGGTGTGAGTTATTGCACAACACTACTTTGCATTAGACCAAGACAAAACATTATGCTTATATAAGATATACTTACTTGCACATTTCAAGTTTTCAACAAGTAAAATATATCATCACAAAAAAGTGAATCATTTTCAAGCTCAAGATTATGAAAACAAGCTACAAACCATACATCCAAACAAAATAAAAACACAATTTCAAAGTATCTAAGCATTAAAAGTACAAAAGACAAATCATCAGTGAACATCTAGAGTTCGATTGATGACACGGCGAGGCATATGTTGTGGGAGGATCTCAGTCAAGTCTCTCTGAAGTTTCAGGGGTGCTCGTGGCTGATTATAGGGGATTTCAATGTCACTCTGTTAGCAGAAGACAGGCCTGATAGGAGATGTTGTCGGGATCGTGGTTCGGTCGACTTCATGGATTTTGTGGAGGGCCATGGGCTGGTGGACATGCCTCTATCCTCTTGCGCCTACGCGTGGCGTAGTTCCAGTGGGCAAGATGTCGAGGCTAGATAGGTTCTTTTCAGTGGAGTTGGCAGAGGTTTTTTCTTTGGCAAATGTCAAGCCGATGCAAGGCCGTTCTCAGATCACACCCTGATCATGTGGAGGTCTAATGAAGGTATGAGCTCTGGTATTTATTTCAAGTTTGAGAAGTCCTGGCTTCTAGAGGAGGGTTTCAGGGAGAAAGTGGAGAAATGGAGGTCCTTCCAGACTGTTGGGTCAGCAACAACGAGATGGGAGACTAAACTCTGGGAGCTCAAAACCTTTCTAAAGGAATACAGGAGGCAGATCAGAGTGGACAGAAATAGGAGGAAAGATGAGGCTCTAGGAAAGATTGAAAGGTTGGATCGAGTGAAGGACCTTGGCCTCCTCCCTGCAACTAACTGTACGGCGAGGGCTAAACATGTTAAGACTGTACAAGAGGATGATAGAAAAGCGGAGGTGGAGTGGAAGATCAGATCCAGACAGAGGTGGTTGAAGGAGGGGGACTCTAATACACGTTTCTTTCACTTCATGGCATCTGGGAGGAGACGGAGGAATTGGATTGATAGGTTGAAGGTGGCTGATAACGAGGTAGTTGGGAAAGAGGAGATTGGAAAAGCGATGGTAAATTTTTTTAGAGACTTTTCATGTAGGAGGCAAAGAGGATAATGGAGGTGGCTGAGGTAGGGCGTGCCCACCATTACAGAGGTGCCGGCAGATGGGCTAGTGTCATCTTTCTCAGAAGAGGAAGTCAAAAGGGCTATATGGGATTTGAATGCAAATGCGTGTCCAGGCCGGGATGGTTTCCCCATGCATTTTTATAAAGAGTTCTGGGGTTTGCTCAAAGATGAAGTCATGCAACTAACAAAAGAGTTCAAGGAGGGGAATCTTGATTTTAACAGATTGAACAAATTCTTGTTTTTATTGCCAAAGAGAGAGGGGGCAGAGAGTATTGATGATTTCAGGCCCATTACACTTTCCAATGGAATTTACTTGATTGTGGCAAAGGTGTTGGCCAATAGACTGAGGAAGGTCTTAGAGGGGGTGATCTCTCCAGTACAGACAGCTTTTGTGCTGGGGAGGAGCATTCTTGACGGGTATGTTGCAACCTCAGAGATTCCAGCCTCTGGGAAGAGAGAAAAGAGGCAGGCTTGCCTATGGAATGTGGACTTCAATAAGGCTTACGATACGATATAGTGGTCTTTTTTATGGACAACCATGACCAGAAGGGGCTTCCCACCACTCTGGATACAATGGATGAAGCAATGCGTCACTACTACATTCTTGGTGCTCATCGACGGTAACCTGAAAGGTGGATGGGTTCAGCCGAGGAGGGGTGTCAGGTAGAGGTGTCCTTTGGCACCCATGTTGTTTGTGCTAGATACAGATGCTTTGGCTAGATCGACAAGTAAAGCTACTGAGGGAGGGCTTCTAAGAGGTTTCCGGTTAGATGGTGGTGGTGCGATCCCTGTATTACAGTATGCAGATGATACTTTGTTTTTTGTTGAGGGATCCCACATGGAAGTGCGAAGGATCTGCATTTTGTTAGATCTATTTAGAGAGGTCCGGATTGAAGATTAATTTCTCTATATCAAAGTTTGTTCATTTCAATATGTCAGAGGAGGCTGTAAGATTTGGGGTTGTTTTGGGTACAGATCGGAGAGCGCTACCCATCGTTTACCTTGGTCTACCATTGATAGATAGGAGAATCCCAATACAAGAATGGTTGCCTCTGGTGGAGAAGATTGAGGGGAGGTTGACGGGTTAGGCGTCTTGCCATCTTTCCAAGGGGAGGGAGGCTTGCGCTTTTGAAGGCAGTCTTGACTACAATGCCCTCGTATTTTGCATTTGTCTCGAGGATGCCCAAGCAGGTGGGGAGGAGGATTGTGCAACTGATGAGAGCTTTCTTTTGGACGAGCGTCGTTTCGAATGGGAAGGGGGCAAAGCTGGTGGCTTGGGAGGAGGTGCGCAAATCGATCAAGGAAAGGAGGTTTGGGTGTTAAGAAGGTGCAGAGGATGAGTGAGCTTGACGAAATGGATTTCCAGATTGTTAAGGGATGAGGAGTGCTTGGTTGGGAAGGTCTTAAGGTCGTGCTATAGCTCTGTATTGTCTTGGGATTTGCTATGTTCTCCCCCATGTGGAGCATTACATTTCCTCAAGGGGATCTCTATGGTGGCACCCAGAGTACAAGGGTTCTTCACACCGATGCTTGGGACAAGGACGACATTTAGATTCTGGGAGGATGATTGGATAGTGGCAAATGCTTGGGAGGGATGCTAGTGCCCAACTCTCATGGGTAACTTGTCGGATCAAAGGATTGATGAGCTCTAGAGGATGCTACTGCAATTGGAGGGGTTCAAGTTGGAGGAGGGGGGGCCTGACTACTTTAGCTGGGAGGGCAACTTTTCTGTTTGTGCTGTTTATAGGAGATTGGCAAATCCAACGGGTTTGGGAGACATTGACTTAGTTAGAGACTGCAACCAGATGTAGGCAACGGTGTGCCCTTTGAAGGTTAAGATCTTTAGTTGGTTGCTCCAAAGTGGGAGGATCATGACGAAGGCATGGAGGTCGCGATGGGTTATTAATGCAGATACCACTTGTCCTCTAAGACTGGGGGTGGAAGAAGACATTCAGCATTTGTTCTTCAACTGTCCCTTTGCGGTATAGGTCTGCAGTATAATTTCCGATTTTTGGTGGGCTCATCACACTTTTGATGCTTTTTGGAGTTCTTACAGATCAGGGAATAGGGTTGGGAGCCACAATATATTTACATCGAAGGAGAGGGCAAGACGACTGGCGATGTTGTGGAGTCTATGGTTAGAAAGGAAGGCGGTGCTTTTTAAGGACCGACGTCCGCATGTGGAGAATGTGGTGGAGTCACTTTATCTTTGATTTCTTCTTGGAAATGTAATTTGTAATTGGGCCTAAGGCCTTTTTTAGTGTTAATACAATTTGGGTGGTCATCATACGAAGAACCACTTTTCCTCTTTTCAAAAAAATAATCATCTTCCTCATCCAAAAAATAAGGGAACATCCTCTTAATCTTCATCTTCATATTGGGTTGATATCGAGTCAAGGAATAGGATGGGGAGGAATCAGGTTGTAGGAAGGGGGTTTTATTTGTATTCGGATTGAGTATATTTACTTGGATTCGCAACATCTCCATGAGAAACTTGACCCTATACTCAACCGAGTAGACCGAGGCTATTGAATATCATGGTTGCAGAAATCAACTATCAGTATTTAATCGGTGAGGTCGTCGACTAAGGAGTATACGGTATGCGGGTGATTAATCGAGGATTAATTAGTTTAGTATTTTTAGGTGTTTAAAAATTTAAATATAATTATATATACTATTATACTTATTATATATACATATATATAAATTGAAAATATACACATATGTATTAGTATTATTTTTTTGACATGCATATTCTCTCAAGGAGACCCAACATGGAACTGGTAGGGTGGTGGTAATAGAGAACTGAGGAGAATCGGAGAAGGGGCGAAAGTTTAGGGTTTCATTAACATTCAAATGTAGGGGGAGGGGGATGGAGAAGTTGGGTGGGGTTCTTTTTCTCTTTGGCATGCCAATTAAGACAAATAATTGAACTCCTAATGTTCGATCGAACGATTAATCAATTGATTAATCGGATAATCAATTAATTAATCGATCCACTCGATTATAGGCCCGAATATTAATATGTGGTTCAGTCCTTGACCACATACGATTAATCGTCCGATTAATCAACCACATAGACCAATTTTTGTATCCTTACTGAATATGTACCCAAGTATAGGTAGTCAGATTAGCCAAGGGACCAACTACTTGATCAATTTTTACAACAGAGGGCAACTATCAAGGAGCTAGAATTCCCATAATACCCCTCCCTCTTTTGAATCTACACCTTCTAGCCACCAACACCCCTGCTTATGACCAGTTGTGGGGAAGGGGAGGGCTCTACAATTGTGGGATCCTACAACAAACGCATATGATGGTCATGCTTATCCATTAGTGCAAGAGTGGACATAAAGCAACCAGGAAGATCCTCTCACATGCAAGGCCACTGCTTGTAGATTTCCCTTGCCAACAACTGTTCCATAGAGACAACCTTTTATAGGGCCTCTGCTACCACCCAAACCTTGTCACAATTCTGTAGTTGTCCAAATGAGGAGAACATCGCTTCAACCACTTGTAGACATTGGAAACATGGTCGAATGCCACCAACCTCTATCTATAAAATGATCAACAAGCTTCAATGGTGAGTTGTTCAATAGAGCCCCATGCACTACAGACCAGAAATGCCACCTGACTTCACTTCATACCTTAGGGCACAAAAACAAAGACCTTGCCTCCCTTCAACAAAACCATCTAAAAGAAGGAACTTGCAGAAGTCCAAGAAAGAGAGACAGATGCCCATTGTGTGTCCAAGCTTCTGCTCTACCATGGTTCACTATTTAGAACATCCATGATCAAGAATCTATCAAGGACCTTATTAGACTAGAGAAGCTTAAACCATTATGCAGAGAACACCAAAAGCTTAACTATAAACCCATCCTTAGCTAGATCTCAAAAGGAAGCTGCCCTTTCTTGCCAAGGTAAGCCTATGCAAAGAGAACCTCCAATGGCCTAGCCCATCACACTTGATTTACTTGACTAGATCTTGACAAACACGAGCCAAATGACGCCACCACAATATTGATAACATTAGAAACCTTCAGTCCTCCAACCAAGGTTCGAAATGTCGATTTCGATGCCGTGCCGATGAAATTCCAAGTGTGCATTTCGTGGGCATGCCATGGAAATGCCCATTTTTCGATGGGCATGCCGATGCATACCAACAAAAATAGCAAAAGCAATTAAAAAAATCAATAGCAACCTCGACATGAGCACCAATTTCGCCAGCATGCCGACCATGCCGACGGCATGCCGACGAAATCCCTGTAAATTGACGTTTTCTTCATGTCGGCACAACCCTTGCTCGGAAATGGCCTTGCCGACGGCATGTCGTCGACATTTAAATCAATGCCTCCAACAACCACCACTTCCTAGCAACTTCCCTTTCTCGTAGTCCTCGCCTCCCCTTTGAAGTCTATGTGCTACCATGAGTTCATGACCCATCCATCCCCTTCTTCTCCACTATTAGTCGGTCTTTTAATTTGATGTGTTAAGGCTTTGCGGTAGTGCAGCAAAGAAGCAGTTGAGGACCCCAGTAACAAACTACTATGATAGGCCCTTCCTTTACAAACATTAATTTAATATCATGTGAACCCATGTCCACATGTTAGATAAACTAATGAAAAGATACCACTTTATCTTGGTCCAAAGGCTGAGAAAGGTATAATTAGATTAAATTGAGAGCTTAATGAACAATTACTTAACTGTTAACACTATCTTCTCTTGGCTCCACCTTTTATGCATAGATGCCACTATCACCATTAAGAATTCACCCCCCACATCCATCCAACAACTCTTCTATTCCATCCTCATTCTTGTCCTTTTGCCTCTCCATGCCACTGCTTGTAAGCCATAAGTAGCATAATTCCATCCCTCTCTCTCCTAACCTCCCATCACTCTCAACACTATCACCACCGTTGTTCCTGAACAAGCACTCCATTGTACACCGACTGTTGTGTCACTTTCACTCACCAAATGATGTTACAAGCCAGACCCTGGAACAATGGAGAAGCTATTTCAAAACACAATCCTACAGCCAAGATAGGGAAACTTGGCAGCCCTTTGTCCACCATGGTGATATTTTCCTTGAGACCACATCCCTCAAGATGGCCCATCCCACAGCCAACCGTGGAATGGATTCATCCCAATTACCAGCCTCATTCCCCTTGACAAATAGGTCATCAGCAGGGGGCAAGATATACCATGTGAGGTACCCACAAACCAAACACGCCCTCAAAAATCAGTACAATAGTTTTATTGTTGAGCCCAACACCACCACGCACGAGTTAGAGTAGAGAAAATAGAGAAGGGCCCAAAGAAAAACAGTAAACAATTGACTGAACTCATTGATGGTAATTAAACAGCAATGAGTAAGTTGGCAAACCTGAACTGGAGATGCACAAGTTCTGTTCCATCAGAAATCTGCTGTAAGGTCAGTCTAACATGGATTTCCACCCAACCTTCGGGAGATGGTGCATATCTTACCATATTCAATAAGAAATCAGACAAGACTTGCTGCAAGCGAATTTGATCGCCATAAACAGCAACTACCTTAATTTCCTCCGGGATATCTCGAATCAGTTGCAAGCCCCTTTCTCTTAACAAAATCATTACTTGGCTGACAATGGCATTAATAACACCCCCAAGAAAAAAATCAGCCTCATCAAGCACCATCGAGCTATTACCAAGAGGTAGAGATATGACAAGGTCAGAATTATGGAAACCATCATAACACCAACAAAGAGAAATAGACAAAATAAAAATATAGCAATTGCCAAGCAAATTCCATGCTGTATTTGGTGTTTCAGATGCTTCTTTACAGTAAAAGTCATCAAATGCATGAAACAGGTCCAAAAGGAGTAACATGCTTCCTACAATTGCTTTCTTATTATTGAGAAAAATAAACTTCATTGTTCTATTCGCAAGCAAGCCTTGGCCCTTACATAGAGAGAAGGCCCCGATATAAAAGAAAAAATAAAAAGGCACAATAAAACAATCGCCAAAAATACAAAAGGTTAAAAATAGCAAAACAACCAAACCTAACTAATCCAATTCTAAAATATCTAATCTAATTTATTCTCTAACACTACCCCTCAAATTGGGGCATAGATGTCTCCTAGACCAAACTCGTCACACAAGAGTTGGAGCCTCTTCTTGGTAAGTGCCTTTATGAGTATATCCACAAGTTGCATCTCAAAAGTGACATGGAGAGTAGCTATTTTTTCTTCTAGGACTGCATTTTGCATGAAGTGACAATCTACTTCAATGTGCTTGGTCCTCTCATGAAATACTGGATTATAAGCGATGTAGGTAGTCAACTTCTTATCACAACGCAGAGGACTAGGCATCTATGCAAAAATCCCAAGATCTGCCAAGGAGAGTACCCACATAACTTCACATGCTGTATGTGCCATAGCTTTATACACCACCTCTACACTAGAACATGCCACCACAGCTTGCTACTTGCTTAGTCATGAAACACGATTCCCTCCAAGGAAAACAACATAGCCCGTAGTAGATTTTCTATCCTCCACTGCCCCAGCATAATTTGCATCTAAGTATGAAACAATACCAGTACAGCCATTGTTTTCGTAGGGGAGTCCCTTTCTAGGATTCTCTTTTAAGTATTTTAAAACCAAATACACCACGCCAATTACTGTATGAAATCGATTCTCTTTTAAGTATTTTAAAACCAAATACACCACGCCAATTACTGTATGAAATCTTCCCAAGGTACTAGCTGATGTCTAGACGAATGACTATTAGATATAGTAGCTTGCCCACTGTACTCCTATATCTTGTCACATCTTCAAATGGTGGATCATCTTTGAACAACAGTCTTCTTCTAGTGTTCAACAAGAATGCCAAACGGCTTCATACCCAGCAATCCTACCTCCACTAAGATTTGTAGAGTATACTTCCGTTGGTATAATGATAAGCCATCGTCATGTTGCATTGCTTCTATTTCCAGTAAGAATCTCAAGTGTCCAAGATCCTTTGTAACAAAGGTCTTGTGTAAAAACTCCTTGGTCCGTCTCACACCCTTCTCAACATCACTAGTCAAAATCATATCATCCACATAAACTGCTAGAACAATCCCCCATGTATCTTTTCTTATAAAGATTGAATGATCTGAGGAGGATTGATTGAATCCTATCTGTTGTACCTCTGAGCTAAGCCTTTCAAACCAGGCTCTTAGGCTTTGTTTAAGGCCATAGATGCCTTCTTCAACCTACAAACACACTCCCCCTTAATCTCGTAACCTGGAGGTTGATGCATACAACTCCTTTGTAAGATCACTGTGAAGGAGAAAAAAAAAGCCATATGGACTGCCACGTGGTACAGCAGCCATATGGACAATCCAAGTAGCATGGTTCACGCATCCAATAAGACCACCAGCCTTGATATTTTGTGGGTTTTCTTAGTTAGAAAGTTTTGCCAATTTGTGGCATTTGTTTAGTAGAATGATTTGAGTTCTTTAGATAATTAGTGGTTGCTATTTTTAGTTAATTAGGATTATGTATTGTTGTTTTCTTTATTTAGAAGTAGAATTACCTCTCTATAAATAGAGAGGACCCTACCAATTATCATTTGAGTTGTAATAAATCATTCTTCCACCTAAAAGAACTCCCCTTGTGCCAATACTCTCTTTTTCTCTCAATTCTCGCGCAAACACCATGTGTGGGATCTCCACACACCAACTTTGCCTTGCTTTTGTTGCAAATCATCACATAGGATCAGAGCCGTCGATTTAGGCTCCATCTTCACGCGCATGAATTAAGAGAAGCAAGGAGAGTTCACGCACAGAGAGAATTCTCTCTTGTGCATGAATACTTCACGCCAACACCTAGGCCATGTGATTTATGGCTCCTTCATTTGATGTAGGAGTTCTCTCAAAGAACTCCTTGGAAGACCTTGGCGCCTTACACAAGGCCCAAGGAGTCAAGGGATTCCCGGCAAATTCTCTTGCTATCGCATCCAACGCCTTACGCAAAGCACAAAAGTAGGGGGAGATTCATTGTATAGAGAAAAAAATGGTAAAAAATGAGGCCCAAGTGTCGGTTGGAGAAGGCAAAGTAATCGTCTATGGTACAACAATCAAGCTGCAGGGAGCAATCAATTATGTCCTATGGGCGAGGACATTCAAGATTTTCATGGGCTAACAAGAAAAGCTACACATCCTACTTGAAGCGCCCAAGAACAAGGACACATCAAAAAAGAAAAAGATGGAGAACGACAATTATCTCGTGATGATAAGATCCAAACAATGCTCCAAGAAAATAAGAAGACCATGACGACCATTGCGATGACTATTAAGGTTGCCAACAAGGCAACGACTTCGAAGGTCACAAAATGGACTCTCCATGGCTTCTAAAGGACCATAGAAGGAAAGCTCGGGCGTGAAAAACGATAAAGAGTGGTGGGGACTCTAGTCTCACCACAAGTCTAACAAGTCATCGACCTACTCCGACCTCGACTTGAAGGGGAGTGTGAAGGAGAAAAAAAAAAGGCACGTGGAGTGCTACGTGGCACAATGGCCACATGGACAATCCACGTGGCATGGTTCACGCATCAAATAAGGCCACTGACCTTGATATTTTGTGAGTTTTCTTAGTTAGGAAGTTTTGCCAACTTGTGACGTTTATCTAGTAGAATAATTGGAGTTGTTAAGATAATTAGTAGTTGCTATTTTTAGTTAATTAGGATTCTGTTTTGTTGTTTTTCTTTATTTAGAAGTAGGATTACCTCTTTATGAAAAGAAAAGACCCTACCAATTATCATTTAAGTTGCACTAAATCATTCTTCCACCGAAAACAACTCCCCTTGTGTTAATCCTCTTTCTCTCTATTCTCATGCAAATACCATGCGTAGGATCTCCACACTCCAACTTTGCCTTGCTTTCGTTGCAAATCATCACAATCACTATATAAGAAAGCACTTTTAATGTCAAATTGATATCACTGCAACGGATAAGGAGACCCATGCCACTAGAGAAAATGTCTCAAGGTAGTCAATCTCATAGGTCTGGGTGAAGTCCTTAGCGACAAGGCGTGCCTTGAATCTGTCCACAGTACCATCTTCCCGATACTTGATAGTTTAAACCCATTTACAATCAACTAGAGTTGCACCTGGTGTACAAGATACCAGCTCCCAAGTACCACGTGAAGTCAAAGGCACTCATCTCCTCATTCATTGTCGTCCTCCAATGAGGATCCTGGGACGCCTCAATATAATCCCACGGTAGTATAGTGCCAGTGAACACATTGGCAAATTGCTGAAGATCACAACTCAAGTGAGTTGCGTAGTTGGAGATTGGATGCAAAAAGCAAGACCTACTGAACTTCCGAAGAGCAATAGTATGATCATCCACTTCTTCCTAGCCAATTGGGGAAGATACTCTAATGGGATGCTCCTCCATGGACAGATCAAGAGAAGTAGGCAGTGGAGTATGCTGCCTATGATATACCCGAGACTCCCAAGGTGCTAAGTTAATAATAACCCCTTCTTTAGAGAAGTACGATACATTCTCAAAGAAAGTGACATCTGTAGTAACAATATATCTTCAGTATACTGGATCATAGCACTTATATCATTTCTAGGTATGGGAGTATCCTGGAAACACACACTTCATAGCTCGAGGGAAAAAACTTGTCCTAAGAGACAAAGGCATAAACAAGCACATACATCCAAATACATGCAAGGGCAAAGCAAAGGGACACTCTGAATATGGATGTAGCAATTGATAGGAATTTTTTCCATAAAGAATTGAAGATGACACTTTATTGATAAGATAACTAGCTGTCAGAACTACATCTCCCCAAAATTGCCTAGGTACCTTCATGAAGACAAGAAGGGTCCTAGCAATATCCAATATATGTCAAAGTTTTCGCTCAATAATATCATTTTGTTGTAAGGTATGAGCACACAACATTTGATGGAGAGTTCCCTTAGCAACAACATAAACTCTAGTGCATTGTCACTTCTAAAAATCTATATAGATGATAAGTATCCAGTCTGTACCTTTGCAAAGAATTGTTGTACAATCTAAAGAATCTCAAACTGATTCTTCATCAAGAAGACCCAAGTAGACCAACTATAGTCGTCCACGAATATCACAAAGTATCTATGACCTCCAGCACTAGTAATCTCGACAGATCCCTAGACATCGCAATGCATAAGATGGAAGGAAGAGGTGTTGTTCCCTTTAGTACGATGAGGGAAGGTGCTCCGATGATGCTTGCCCAACTAACAGGCCTCACAATTGAATGTGATATTAGGTGCAAGATCTGAGAACATCTATTGCATCTTCCTGACAGACAGATGACCAAGGCATTGATGCCACAATAAAGGATCTGAAGAGATGGACATGGCACTAGCAAACGGTGATGGGATGCCAAGAAGGCATAGTCCATCTTTCTCGATACCATCGCTAATTATCTTGTTAGTCTGTCTATCCTGGAAGTAGCAATGCCTGTCATTGCAAATAACTTAACATTGGAGATCCTTACAAGTACGACTAACTGACAGAAGATTCATAGGAAACTTTGGAGCAAAGTGCACCTCCAATAATTGCAGCTTGGATGATATTTGGATATCACCAACTACAGTAACGGGAGAATAGGATCCATTAGCCACCTTCATTGACTTTACACGCCTAGACTTCTTGGACGTCGTCAGGAGATTAGTATTGCCAGTGAGATAAATCAAAGCTCCTAAATCAATTAGCCATTGATCATGTGTAGCAATAGGCACAATCTTCTATACTCTACTTTTTACAACCGCCATGGCTACACACCACGAGGACCTTTTGTGCAACTACACACATACAACCAAACCTGCAACTAACCATATAGTAGATAGGAGGATAGGTAGGTATTGGGAGATAATCACAAGCACGATAGGAAAAACACTTATCACTTCCATTAGTGACATACTTGCGAGATCAACAACACCAGTGGCAACCATACCAAGGGGAACAGGAACACCAATAGCAACAACATCACACCTTTATGGAGAATGCAACAACAATAGCAACAGGGAACAACCAACAACACCAGACTACAGATCAAATCACAACAGTAGGGAAAAATGCAACATCAACGGCATATCGCAGCACAGAGAGAACACGATCAAACTTGTTGGCCG
The DNA here is from genome assembly GCA_037157565.1 of Thalassia testudinum. Lineage (NCBI taxonomy): Eukaryota > Viridiplantae > Streptophyta > Magnoliopsida > Alismatales > Hydrocharitaceae > Thalassia > Thalassia testudinum. Next base: position 139,663,360 of record JAZHRO010000073.1, read on the forward strand.
AGGACCACCCATTAACACCAACATCACCCAACCTGCTGGGGCGATCAAATCTGCCTAGGCAATTAGATCTGTGAGGAAGAGCACACAATTTAACCACGCCAACATATCATAGAACTTCAAATCACGCGATCTTGGAGTGGGGAGACACGATCTGGAGTAATGTGCTAGGCAATAGAATCACAATCACGCCTTGATCCTTGCATGTATTAGGATAGCGGGTGTTAGGAGGATATTTGGTGGGATATCATATCGTCAATCTAGGATCGCCACTCTGATACTATATTAAGAAAAATAATCTTCGTTGTTCTATTCATAAGAAAGCCTTAACCCTTTACATAGAGAGAGAGACAAGGTATTAAAGGAAAAACAATAAAGCACAATAAAACACTTGCCAAAAATACTAAAGTCTAAAAATAGCAAGACAACCAAACCTAACTAATATGATTATAAAATATCTCATCGAAATTATTCTCTAACACATTTTTTTTTAAAGGGCAATTGCTTTCATATTGAATCTTTGATTATCCAAATTCAGAGAATAGTCATATTCAAACATTGATTTAAAAACAAAAGATGTAGAAGTAGATCATGAAGTCAAATTTGCATGGTATGAGAGTGGATGCCCTAGGTACCTGGTCTATGGCATGTCCATCTTCTTCCTCTTCTTCATCGCCATCGTCACCACTATCTACCATTTCTCTAGTTTGTTCTATCTCCATGTTCTTCCTCTTCCTTCATCTTTTCTTCATCATTATCCACCATTACTCAAATCTTAAAACACAGGCAAAGAGGACTTTCAGGGCTGTCTGATCCTTCCCATGGGCATGCACATGCTATTCCAACACAGAAGGTAGGCAAATAACTCTGAACAGAGGTGAGGTGCTGTGAGCGCCTTGACTGAATTGCACCACTTGCTTCTTCTTACATTTCACTTACTCCTCATGTTTTCCCTTCTGCCAACATCGCCGATGAGCCTTTCTCCTACACTGCTGGTTTCATGCATGCATGATATTCCTGTATATGCTTTGCATTCCATGATTCCGCAGCTCCTGCTTCATGCATGGTCCCTTACAATTGCTGTTATGCTTGATTTCATTGCTGCTGCTTTGTGTGTGACCCCTACTTCTGCTAGTGCAAGAGGATACAACTTTGCTGCATGCCATCAGTTCAACCTTATTCTGATTAGAGCTTTCAAGAAGCAGTTCTACACTCCAAGGACTTCTGGTTACTTTTAGTGGATTCTCTCTTCTGTGGTCACAAAGCACTGAGCTTGCTATATACTTGGAATCAAGTCCCAGCTACTACTAGTCACCATCATGCTGCATGCTTGTGGTGCTAACAATTATGGCTATCCCTTTCACTAGAAATAAAAAGTCATACACTGAGCCAAAGATCTCTGATCTGGCTCCTATCATTGCAGGAGTGTCAGTTCTGGGCACTCCCTCTCCGGCGCCAAAAATCACATTGTGTCTTCTTCCTTTGTGTATGCCAAGGAACCTCTATTATAGATCATGATACTGTTCCAGACTCACTTGTAAAGATTTTACTGGACTAGTATCCCTAGTCAGTAGCCCGTCAATTCTGGTTCAATCCACTCTACTATTGCCATCTTCATTGAAACTACTGCAAGTGCAAACATTGTGTCTACTTCTATTCATTCAATCATATAACCGATGAAAAGAGGCCATTATGCCATGTTCTTGCTCATCACCTATTACATCTAACTAGTAGGCAGCACATACTTCCTATAACTAGTGCCAATGAGATCTCTATTAGACCTATTCTTACTCATGTCCTTCTAACTCCTGCCTTTTCATTAAGCCTCTTGGCTGTCAGCAAGCTGTCCAAAGCTTTGGAATGCCAATATTTGAATACCATTATTTCTATTTGAAAGACATCCTGATTATGTGGATTATTGGCTTTGGTCAGTATAAGGACGGGATCCATTATTAACTCTCTTCCCGGTGCTTCATCTATTTCAAGTTCTCAACTGATCCTTACTCATGGCATAACTGATCATTACTCGTGACATTCGCATCTGGGTCATCAATCTGTATCCAAAAGTCACCAAATCTATCCAGGCTAGTTGACTTTTCCTCTTGCTGATATGTGAAGCTCTTCCACATTTGATTTGGTTCCTTGTGATGTATGACATCCCTACTAAAACAATACTCACCCTGGATACAAGTGCTTTATTGTTTTTATGGATAATTATAACTGAACTTGTCAAGTCACCTTGCATAAGGATTGGTCGAAAGTTGCTGATCTTATCAAAAAGTTTTTCCTTTGAAATTCATAATTTCACAACCATCAAAATGTTCTTTTTTTTTTTAAAGGACTACCATCAAAGTGTTTTGCAGCAACAATGCCTTATAAATTGTTTAAAGTGACTCACAATCCTTCATTGCATCTACGAAGATTGTCCATTTTGTTAGACATCATGTGCTCACATTTCTCATCAAAATGGGGTAGCAAACCCAGGCCACCTATTTGATATTACAAGGTCTCTTCTAACTAATATGAAGCTCCTAAATATTTCTAAGGTGGTGAGGTTCTTCCTAGTTGCTAGCTGATCAAGCAAGTTTCCTCCTCTGTGCTTAAAGGAAAGATCCCCTTGCATGTACCATGTCTTGGAATAAAACCTTGCATCTACTTCTTTGTGTTTTTAGATGTTTACCGTACTCATCTCTTCAGGTGGCAAATATGTTGCCACCACGAGCTGTTTAGTGTGCTTTATTGGCCTACTCTAAAACTATAAAGGAGCTTTGGTACTCTTTATAACCAACAAAAGATGCTTTGAAAGTATCGATGTCACTTTCTTTGACAGTAACACAACCATATTGCTCATCTAAAGGTAGTTCTATTAAGGTTGGCCCACCAACTTACAGCTGTAGTGTAGCCATAAAATTGCACCTTCTACCTAGGTTCCCTTGCCTACTATAGTTGAAGAGCCCTAAAATAACGAGTCCTCAACATTAAAGCCAATCCAAGATGCCGCTCTAGATAATTCCCCACCTTCTAATGCTCCTACCTCTAATGAAACGACCTTGATCTTCTTGTTTCTCTAGGAAAGCATACTCATCAATATATTTTGCATCCTATTACAGAAATCTATATCTAGTAAGAAGTAATCCAATTTGTATAGCTCTATAGTTCCTAGAGATCATCATGAAAATATGAAGGATGAAGAATGATGCAAAGGTATAGACGAGGAAATGGATATTCTTCTATCTCACGGCACATGGAGTTCTGTCACACTTCCCTCTAGAGATACAATTGTTGGTTGTATTTACTGTCAGAAGTAATATACAGGGATCAGTTGTATAGTAGAAGGCCTACCTCAATGCCAAAGGCAACATCCCAATTATGGTGTCGACTACTTTGAAACTTTCTCGTTGGTTGCCCACTTGACTTCTGCTAGAGAGACTACTTCTATTGCCATTAACAAAGATCTCCCTTTTATCAACTTGATATTAAAAATGATTTTCCGTATGGTGATTGATTTAACAAGTTCATACGTCCCAATCACTTAGCTACATGGTTGATGGGAAGAATCTAGTATGAAAGCTTAAGAAAGCAAACTATGGCTTCAGGCTGAGTCTTAGAGCATGGTTTTAAAGACTAAACACAAAGCAACGAGAACTGGCTTCCAGAAATTTACCTCTGACTGCTGTCTTTGTTACATGTTGGTGATGGCAGAACCAGTATTCTGGGGTCAAAACTTCTCTTTTGAGACCAAGCCTTTCTTAAATCCTAAAAGAACCTTCTAAGAAACTGAAGGTACTTGCTTTGATGAACCACATTGGTACAAGAGTATATTTTCTTTGAAAAGGAAAAGGAGGATCCCTCAAGATCAATGATCCTCCAAGATACAAAAGTACTATATGTAAACTTCTATATCTTGATCTTATTAGGACCAGTATCAAATTTTGCAGTCCAGGCTGTCCAACCAGTCGATTTATGGACAAACCACAATACAAGCATTGCCAAGAAATCTGTTTTATACCCAAACATCTATGAGGATCACATGAGAAAGATCCAGCTCTTTTTTTGAAAAAAGAGGGAAAGGTCTTCTATTCAGAAGACATTATCATATTGATATATGTGCATATGATGATGCTAAAGGCAAACTCAGGCACAAAGCAATTCAGTGATTTGTCATAATATGCTTGTTCCTTAGAGGTTAGGAAGTCCGCATCTAGGTAATATAGATGGAGGTAACTTTGTCCAATGGACGAGCAAGAATCATAATATTGTCTCTAGGTCCAATGCTAAAGTGTAGAGCTATAGCCCATACAACCTATGGGTTTCCATGGACTAAATCATTTTTAGATCTTTGAGTCATTATAATGCAAAGGGGGTGTTGGTATTTTTATTTAACTTGAGGGGATACTTATGTAATTAACCCAATCCTCTTTCTTATAAAAGAGGGCTAGGATTTTCATTTGTGAGTAATGCAATTCCCTAGTTTCAACATGGCATCAAAGCAGCGATCTTAGGACAATGCTCCAATATGCCACCGAAAATCCACCAAAAATATGATTAGATCACCCAAGTGGAGGTGATCCCATGGGAGATCACAAAGATCTCTTTTCCATCATCGTCACCGGCCAGCAGAAGACCGACAAAGTGCAGACGACCGTCAATGCCGCCCCTGCCCCTGCCCTTGCAGGCGCTGCAATGGTCGTTGCCGCCCCTGCTAATGCTGCAACAGCCGCCGCCGCCCCTGCGGCAACCACTGGTGCTGCCTTCAGTGCTGCAACAGCCACTTGCACCACTGTTGGCATCCATCAGGCCACTGTAGGCAACTGCGTTGCCACTATTGAGTGGTGGTACCGCCCATGGAGGTCAAGACCAAACTGCACTAATGTCATCTCGCGTGTGTTTGAGCCTATCTCACACATAGCATATGTAGTGATGAGTCTTCTCTCACCACTAATAAAGAAGATATCTCTGTCAAGCATGATGAGTCCTCTCTTATGCCAAGAAGATGAGTTTAATATGTCAGAAAAATCAAACTCAGATATAGGACTTACGTTTGCAGTCCAAGAAGTTGAGAAGAAGAGGAGATACAGAGGTGCATGGGTGATAGAATCTGGAGCTTCGGTACATGTCACTGGAGATCAAGAACGTCTGAAGAATTCTGTAATCTCACAAACACTACAAGAAGTGTGGGTGGCAAATGGAAAGACCTCTCCTATGGCCGTAGTTGGGTGTGTAGATGCTACACCCAAGATAAAGCTAAAGGAGGTATATTATGCCCTTGAATTTTCTATGCATCTTTTGTCAGTGAGTAGTATTTGGAAGAATCTTGGATGCCGTGTTATTTTTTATGAGAAGCATTGTTATTTTCAAGATCGAAACACTAGGAAAATAATTGGCAATGGCATAGAGATAGATGGTCTATATTATTTGGACATGCCTATGTTGTTTGCTAAGGCAGTGTCTATCTCTCGTGATCCTTTGCTTTGGCACCGAAGACTTGGGCATCCTTCTGTGAATAAGATGTACCAAATGTACCCAGAGTTACCGAATTCCTTGACTTTGGACTATGAATATTATCAATTGAGGAAGCATCATAGGAATAGCTACCCTGGGAGAGATGTTAGTGTGAGTTCAGCCCCTTTTTCCCTCGTACATTGTGATGTTTGGAGACCATCTAAAGTTGTCTCTATTGGTGGACATAGGTATTCTGCAACTATGGTTGATGATAGTAGTAGACTTACATGGGTGTTTTTTATGAAAGCCCATAGTGAGATTCCAACTATTATTCATCATTTTCTATTTGAGGTGCAGACACAGTATGATACTACTATTCAGGTCTTTCGCAGTGATAATGCATTAAAGTTTATACATGGTGACTTGCAAGAAGCTTTCCGAGCCAAAGGGATCATTCATCAAACATCTTGTCCTCATACTTCCCAGCAGAATGGGATTGCAGAGCACAAATTTTGACATTTGCATGATATTGCCAGGACCTTGATGTCTCATAAAAAGGTTCCTAGGTAATTATGGGGTGATGCCATACTCTCATCAACATATTTAATTAACAGGCAACTGTCTTCTATGCTTTACGGTCAGATCCCATATCAGATTATATATCTTGACTACAGTAGGGTCTTTCTTGTACCACTACGAGTGTTTGAATGTGTATGCTTTGTTCAGAATTATGGTGCCTAGGACAAGTTTGCCCCCCGTGCCACAAAGTGTCTTTCTGGATTACTTTAGGACCTAGAAAGGCTACAGGTGTTATGATCCAGCTCACAAGAGATACCTTGTTATTGTTGACGTGACCTTTAAGAAGATCCCTTACTTCTCAAAGGATCACCTCTAGAGGCTGCCATAGAGGAGACAAATATATCACAGGAAATCAAAGTTACAAGATTTTGCATGTGAGGAGCTTGCCCAGCTTGTTACTTCTTCAGACAGAATTGAGTTAGATAGGGAGGAGGAGACTGTGAAGAGGAGATCCGACTCTACTCTTCATCATATTTCTCATTACACTACAGTCTCCCGTCTTCAGGAGAGGCCAAACAGTGTGCATCTATTATTACTACTACAGTTGTTCCTAGAGATTTTGTGCAAGCACTTCATGATCTTAAGTGGAAGGTGGCCATGGATGCAGGATCTTCAAACCAGGGGAATATGGGATCTTGTTCCATGCCCTGAGGGTGCCACAATTGTTGGTTGCAGATGGGTGTATACCATTAAGTACAGATCTGATGGGACAGTAGAGAGATATAAAGCCAGACTTGTTGTCAAGAGATTCACCCAGACATATGGGGTGGATTACTTTAAGACTTTTTCACCTATTGCACGTATTACCTCTATCAGGATTATCTTATCACTTACTATGTTTAGAGAGTGGCTATTGCATTAACTTGATATAAAGAGTGCATTTCTATATGGTAATTTAGCTAAAGGGTAATATATGAGACAACCACCATATTATGATAGTCAAGGGGAGCTTGTCCACCGCTTACGGAAAGCCATTTATGACCTGAAGCTAAGTCCACGAGCTTGATTTGAGAGGCTCAATCTAGAGATCAAGAAGCTAGGATTTCAAAAGTCTACCACTAACCATTCTATATTCATTAAATGAAATGAGCGTAGTGAGATATGGAGGGTGGTTATCTTGGCAGTCTATGTTGATAATATGATTATGACAAGTGATGATACTATTGCCATAGTAGAGATGAAAGCTTTTCTCCAGTCCACTTTTGTCACCAAAGATTTAAGTCATCTTCACTACTTTCTGAGGATAGAGGCTATTCGTCAAGAGGGAGGTTTGCCTTTATCTCACAAGCAGTATACTTTACAGATCTTAGAGGAGGCTAGACTTCTTGGGTCCAAGCCACCAGGAATATCAGTAGAGGCATCTACTAATCACTGCTCCGATGAGGTAGATCCTTTGTTTGAAGATGTTACCAGGTATCGTAGTACCGTTGGTCGCCTATTGTACTTGACGATTACACATCCAGACATAAGCTTCACAGTCAACTGAGCCAATCAGTTTATGCAGAATCTCAAGTACAGTCATTAGTATGATGTGTATCTCATTTTGAGATACTTGAAGGGCAACCTAGGATGAGATCTGTACTACAGTGTGAGTGGCACTTTGGATCTAATAGCTTATTCTGATGCAAACTATGAAGGATCAATAGAGGACAGGAGGTCTACGTCTAGTTTTGTTGTTTATTTGAGAGGAAATCTTGTTTCTTGGAGGAGCAAGAAACAGAGCGTTGTTGCCCGCTCTACTGCAGGGGCTGAGTACAGGTCCATGGCACAGGCCGCATGTGAGATCATGTGGATGGTTGGGTTTCCACAGGATCTAGGCGTGTTAGTCGATACTCCAGTGACATTCTACTGTGATAATAAATTGGCTGCGTATATTGCCTCCAATCATGTTTTTCATAAACGAATGAAGCACATAGAGATTGATTGTCATTTCATACGGGATGTTGCTCTGGAGGGTAAGATAAGTACCCCTTATATTTCTTCTGAGTTACAGGTTGCTGATATTTTTACCAAGCCCCTTAAAAAGAAACATCACAATTTCTTGAGTAATAAGTTGAGGCTCATTGACATACACGCCCAACTTGAGAGGGAGTGTTGAGTTGCAAGAGGGTGTTAGTATTTTTATTTAACTTGAGGAAGAACTTATGTAATTAGCCAAGTCCTCTTTCTTATAAAAGAGGGCTAGGACTTTCATTTGTGAGTAATGCAATTCCCTAGTTTCAACAAGTACAATTACAACTCTTATGACCTCCCCCCCCCCACCTCCCCTTCCAAAAGAGAAGAAGAAAACCTCTTATGACCTTCAATCTTGTTTTCAATTAGAGAGCCAAGTACACAAACATTGATTGCCATTTTATTGAAAATTTCATGACTTTAAGATGCTATTCACGCATCCCCTCTGATTTTCATATCATCAATATCTTCATTCAAACTTTCTTAAGTGCCATGAAATTACTTCTAAGAAGTTAGATCTATGTGATGCATATGCTCCAGCTTGTATTCTTCTTCCATCTCATGGTTCATAAAATTTACCATGTTCTTTGAGAGGCACCTTATGATTTTCCCTCCTGCCTCTGTATATATGGAAGTTTAATTCCTTTTCTTTGCCTTCACTTTATTGCAACAAAACGTGTCTTCTTTTCTTTTGTCAATTCGTTAACCATATAACAAAAGCCTTCCCTAAGACCAACTTAGCTAGAAAGCTTGCAATCTCCAATATACCTTAATGTGAGAGTTGCCACGTGGCATGGTTAGTGAGTTAGCATGGAAGCACATGTGCGGGTGTGTGTGCGTGTGAAAGTTGGTGTAAGTTGTGTTGCCTTGTGTGGTAGTTTGGTTAAGGAGATATTTTGGTGTGACTTGGTTGTCAAGTTTAGTCTTTTAAAAAAGTTGTTTTGAGTCCTATTAAGATTCGAAGTAATTGAGTCCTATTTCTTTATTTAGTCAATTTGTTAAAGGGATTGGATCTCTTTAAATAGAGACCAACACCTCTTGTTTTTTTCTTGAGTTCCATAATAATAAAATATCTCTATCTCTAACATGGACTCCTCTCGCACATCTTCTCTCCACACCAATTCTTTCTCCCTCACACGTGGCCTTCTTCACCTCTCGTTGTGCTTGTAGACTCTTCCCAAGCGAAGGAGAACTCCATCCCGATTCTTTACGTGGTATCAACACAGGTGGTTCTACACAACACCAAAGTTTAGGATCCGCACGAAGATCCTCGTTTGTGGAGAAGAAGCATCGGTGGCCCAAATTTGAGAGAGGTTATGCCCTTTCTCCCTAAGTTTGCATGGGAAGGATAAGGGTGTCCCTTCAACTCCATGGTAAAGACCGTGGTGTCCCCTCGGCTCTGAGAACAAAGTTTATTTTACGCATGAGTTGCGCATAGGCCACGACAGATGCAAAGTCGTCAGTCATAGCAAAGGCAAAGATCCTTGTTCAAAGCACCACCATCAAGTTGATGGGGGCCTCCAACTACATCTTATGGGCATGTGCCTTTAGGATATACATTGATAGTCAAGAGAAGCTTCACATCCTCTTAGATAAAAGTCCCAATGTGCGTGAAAGAGCGAAGACAAGAAAATAGCAGATACAAGAAGAATCCAAGGCCCAAAGGAATAAGCTTCAAGCTCGTCATCATGCTTGGGATCAACTCTCGTTCTACCCCATCATCGACGAACCTCATCACATCTACTTCGACAAGTCTTCCCTCCTCTCCAGGAGTCTAACTTGGAGGGGAGTGTAAGAATTTAAATAAAATGTCACGTGGCGTGGTTGGTGCGTTGGCATGGAAGTCCATCCGTAGGTGCGTGTCCATGTGAAAGTTGGCGTGAGTTGTGTTATCTTGTGTGGCAAGTTTGGTTAAGGAGACATTTTGGTGTAACTTGTTTGTCAAGTTTAGTCTTTTAGGAAAGTTGTTTTGAGTCCTATTAGGATTATGAGTAATTGAATCCTATTTTCTTTTAGTTAATTTGTTAAAGGAATTTGAGCCCTTTAAATAGAGATCAACACCTCTTGTTTTTTCTTAAGTTCCATAATAATAAAATATCTCCATCTTTAACGTAGACTCCTCTTCCACATGTCCTTCTCTCCATGCCAATTCTCTCTCTCCCTCACGTGTGGCCTTCTTCACCTCTCATTATGCATGTAGATTCTTCCTGAGAGAAAGAGAACGCCATCCCAATTCTTCACACTTAAAAATCCCAACAACCTAGTTATTTAGAAGTATAATGATAGGAGTGTTAAAACTCTTCAAGTTGGCTTCCACCATGGCCATCAAAGGTGGGAGACGCTAAAAGGCGAGAGGGATCCAAAACACCAAAGGTGTTAGGCACTGACCCAAGAAAAATGATGTGCTAAAATATAAATATATAAATATTAATAAAATAAATAAATAAAACAATGATGATTAAATCAATCCAAGGTTTTGTTAAATAAAAACCATTGTTAACAAAATACAACATAATCACAATGAAAAACAACCATTGCTAGCATAAAAAAATAACTATCATAACAAAAAAAAATATAACCATAGCTACCAGTGAAAAATAGACAATTAGGAAAAAATAATCATCATGATATTTAATATAACAAGCGATATATATATATAAAACAACAAAATAAAGTGTACAAGAGAGTAACAACAAAATTGTTATAATTAGTAAGCTTGCAAGAGAGAGTGCAAGAAAGGGAGACAGGGCGAGTAAGGGATAGGTGTTCACCTCAATGACTAACACCTCATGGTGAGGTGCTCGCTAAGCATTGTCCAAGCCAGATCAGGCGAAGCGAGACCTGGTGAGGTGCCAAGGCCTCACCTCACCTCAAGTTGGCACCTAGGCTACCTAGGCAAGTGGCTTGACAGCATTGGTTTCCACCACACTGCATTTAGTAAGGCGTTAGAGGGCAAGTTAAGGGGGGGTTGGCTGGAAATGATCGATGGTAAATGTGGATTAAAATGAGGTGGGTGAGGTTTCCAATGCAAAAGAACTTCTAATAAAAAATCAAATAAACAATCACTTCACTCACTTGCTACACCCAATCCACTATTTATCCCACTACCAAAATAAAATAATAATAAATCTAACTCAACATCAAAGATATGGCAAATAATCAAAACCATAAATTGCCTACCTACAATATATCAACACAGCTATCGCATTTAACCCACTACTCATCACACATTCAAAATAATGCTTATCTCAACTTAACCGTAAAAACTATCCAATGCTAAATCCTAATGCTAGCAATGCAACCTAAGATTTGGTATGGGAGAAAGTTTCGGAAGAGTTGGAATTACTACAAGCCCATGCTTAAGCATTTTAGGTTGTTGCCTCGAACCCATTTTCAAGACCCAAGCCCAACAAGCTATTAGGACCTATCTTTCTATGTTTTTGAGTCGTCAGAACATTTCTTACATGGTCTTTCCCCATTTTTACATGTGCATCCATTCAAGTATGAACAATTAAACTGCATCAATAATAGATGACGAAGATTGACGTATTTACCTTTCAGGTATAGAAGGTATGCTATGACCACTAACAGGAATTTTTCGAATACATGCTATTCCGAAAAGAGCAGTAACTCACCATCACACATTCAGAAAATGGGCATGAAGCCTGAGAGAATTATGGACCTAGCCAATTCCTTTTAGCATCTAATTCATTTTTGGGGAGTTTATTCTGGTACGCATCAATGCAGTGTACCTCCCAAAAGTTGATTCACGGTATCTATTTGTCATAACTGGCATTCAAGTCAAAACAACTAGTTTCGTGCAGCCAATCAGACACAGACATAAACCGGATACAGAGACAACCACAGAAAGCATCCATGAGCAGAGTATCTACTCGGGCAAAGAAGTGCTCACCCGTTATCAATGCTTTCCAAGTCAACATCCTTTATAATCTTGAACATCTGCCTCTCACAAGAAGCACTGGTCTCAAGAAACTGCTTCTGGCCCTCAGATAAACCTGTTGCTGCTAGGAGCGAATTTGCAAATCTTATACCACCAAGGGGATTTTTAATTTCTTGGCAAATGTAGGCCAACTCTTTCATTCTCGCGTAGCACTTCTTTTCCTGTTGTCTCTGGATTTCAAGAGCTTGCTGCAGTTCTGGACTAGCGATCTGCAAGAAGCAAAATGCTCCAATAACCTCACCATTTATGTTAGCCCTTGTATTTGCTGTCAGGAGAGCCTGAGTAAATTTGCCATTCTTGTCGTAGAATGCAAAGGGGAACTTGTCTGTCTCGTCCCCTCCTATGGCATTGTGGAGAACTATCATGAACCTGGTCAGGGCGTCCGGTCCTTTCAGCTTGCAACAGCTACCAAAGACCTCGCCAACTAACAGCTTCCCTAATATCTCTCCCCCTGTCCAACCTGTAAGCTTCTCCATAGCTGTATTCCACTCTGAGCAACAAGTGTTCTCATCTGAAGCAAAAATGGGGGGAATCAAAAGATTCGGGCTGTGTATGATCGCCTTGTAATCACTCTGGATACGGATAAACTTATCCATGACTACTTTCTGGATGGTGACATCCTGTCCAACAAAACACACACCGACTATAGTGTTGGTGTGATCTCTACTAGAGCAAGCATTTATGACGACGTATATCGCATCCTTTTGCCGTTGCGAACCAAAGGTTTTCAGCTTTATCTCCACGTTCTTGTCTTCTTCACCTGCAAGAAAACGAATCCACTGAAGAATCGACTCTGAGAAAAGAAGGCCTGGATGGTTGCTGGTTATGGGGGTGTGCATGTGTAATCAGGATCGAAAACCAGACTCCTTACGTTAGTAAAGACAGGAAGAGGACAACCAGTAGGAAATGCCAACCATACAAGTTTTTCACAAAGATAGATAAACACCGGGAGCAAGCGATTGATTACCCTGTAATGCACGGTAAAGAAGCTTCTCAACGACCTCCACGGATTCCTCGAACACAAGGTCCTTGTTGAGCGACTTCCCCATGGCTTCCTCGAGGGGGAGGCCAGTCAACTCGGCGGCCTTCACATTCCAACCGTTGATGCAGCCGTTGCAGTCCACCGCGAAGATCGGGGCAGTGGCGGTCTCGATCAGCCGGACCATCTCCCTGGCGACGGAGCTGAGCTCGTTGATCCCCTGCATCTCGAGGTCGCTGGACCGGGCATCGACCATGGCCCTCAAGTCGCCGGCGTCCTCCGTGGAGGCGGCGTCCTTGAACGTGTCGCGCAGGATGAGCTGCAGGGAATGTATGGCGTCCATCTCTGCATTGTCCCAGGGGAGGCTCCTACTCTTGACGACCTCGAGGAAGGCCTTGAAGGAGGAGCGCGGGTGCATCTTCTGCCCATCGTCCTTGTCCTCGGGATGGTGCTTTGCGCCGCCCCACTTGATCTCCTTGGCGGTGTGGGACCGGAACCAGAAGAGGAAGTCCCTGGAGGAGATATACGCCACGGCCATCCCGCAGACGGCGTCCCCGAGGAAGGCGGCGCCGGGGTACCCGGCGTCGGCGAGGGAGTCGGTGCTGAGGCCCGTGGAGTCGCCGTGGGAGGCGAGGAGCCACTCGACGATGTCCCTGATCTGCTGCTCGGTGGGGGTGACCCCGAGGGGCCAGTAGCTGCCTGTGTAGTAGAGGGCGGCGCCGTCGCACTTGACGAGGTCCATGATGGAGGGGCTCTGGGTGACGATCCCCGTGGGGGAGTCGCGGAGGAGCATGTCGCAGAGGAGGGTCTGCGTGCGGAGGATGTGCTTCTCGGAGACCTGCGCGGCGAGCTGGAGCTCCATGTTGAGCTGGAGACCGAACGCCTGCATGAGGAACTCGCAGGCGTAGCGGAGCGGGAAGGGGATGCAGCGCGGGGAGGTGTGATGGCAGACAACGAGGCCCCAGAGCTTCATGGAGGAAGAGGAGGAAGAGCTGCGGGAGGGGGCGGACTCGTCCTCGCCGCCGTTGATGATGACGGCCATGACGAGGGAGGCGATGGAGCCCATGTTGGCCATGTACTGGGCGTGGCAGCCGTGAGGGGCGCGGAGGGTGGAGCCGACGAGGCAGAGAGGCTGCATGAGGCTTTCGTCGTGGATGACGCGGACGGGGGTGGCGCCGCAGTCGGCGATCATGCGCACGCGGTTCTGCTTGAACAGGAAGCGGGAGGCCTGGGGGATGTCGGTGGCCGGGTAGTGGAGGCCGATGTAGGGCTCGAGGTCGTCGCGCTTGTTCTCGGCGACGACCTCGCCGTGCTCGTCCTCGTGGAACTTGTAGACCATGACGCGGTCGTAGCCCGTGAGCTCGCGGACGTGGTCGACGACGGTGTCGCAGAGGAGCTTCACGTCGCCGCCGGGGAGGGCCTGGAGGCGGGAGATGGCGCGGACGGCGAGCTTCTGGGACTGGACGGCTCCGGCGATGGAGAGGGCGGGGTCCTCGGACCGGGCGGGCTCGAGGTCGACCACAATGCCGACGTCGACGCGGTGGAGGATCGCGTAGAAGGGCCTCCCAGAGGCGCGGGAGTGGATCCAGATGGGGTTGAGGAGGGTGATCTCTCGTGCGGCCGCCGCGCGCTCGAGGAGGACCGCGGACTGAGGGGTGAAGAGGGAGCGGAGGTCTGTGCCGAGGGAGAGAGGGGGCTCGGAGCCCCCGCGGTGGTCGTCGAGGGAGGGGACCGAGTGCTGAGGGGTGAGGTCGAGCATGTCCGCGGCGTTCTCGCTGTAGGCGATGATGGAGAAGGTCGGCTCGTCCACCGCGATGGTGCAGCCGAAGGGCTGGATGTGGCCCCCGCGCTGGATCTTCGAGATGTACGCGGTGATCTGCTGCTCGGGGATGCGCCCCGCGGGCGTCCACACCGACTGCGAGTAGTCGAACGACCTCCCCGACTCCCCGGACTGCTCGAACACCGCGTGCAGCCGCGCGTCCATCGTGTACTGCGCCATCGCCTTGCTCACCGAGTCCGCGGTCTGCGTCGCCGCGGCTCCGCGCGCGTTGCTTCCCCCCGAGGTCAGCGTCTGCCGCGCCGTCGCCTGCCGCCCACCCCCGCTGCCGGAAGCCATCCGTGCCCACTCTCTCTCCCTCTCTGTCTCTCTCTCTCTCTCTCTCTCTCTCTCTCTCTCGCTGTGCCTCTCTTGTTCCACGATAGCTGTTAGTTCGACTCCATGATCATTTGGGAAGGCGAGGGAGAGATTGTGGGAGGAATCGAGCGGAGCCGAGGTGTGGAGTTGGGGAATTCGCCTGCCGAGTGGGATGGGATAGATTTCGATTAGCAGTGTCAGTTAATGGCTACGGGAGTGATGGTACGTTGGGTTTGGTGCTTCCTTCTTTCGCGTATGCGTTTCTGTTTTTTTTTTTTTATATATCTGACTCCGTGGATCGATCCCACTGCGGATGGATTATAATGTGGTTCTTCGACCATTACGGCTACGGTTCTTTACCTCTCGGCAAAAGAAAAATGTATAGTACGAGGGTTCGTTTATCTGTCCTTTGTTTCATGTACAGACGGATGGTGGCGGCGAAGTGGCGATGTCCGAGACGTTCGCGGAAGATGTGCATTGGACGGGGACGTTGTTCGCATCGGCTGGGAAAGAGTTCTTCAACGCCGTTGATCCCGTAAGCGGTGGTATGGTTTATACAGTTCGTTTTTCGTTTTTTGTCTTTTTTTTTTTTTTTTTAACATGGAAATTAGGATAAGTATTGGAAATTTATCTCGGCTCTATGGAGGAGATGGAATGATGGTCCGGATGGATAACGATAGGGGATGCAGATAGTACGGTGGATACAGAGAGGGATGTGTCGAGCGGAGGAGGGCAGAAGAGATAGAGAGATCAGCTAAAACGGTTGGGTTGCGGGCACGTGGGATGGATGAGCGGGAGCCTCCTTCACTCACCCTCCACGTGTAAAATATTATCAAGTCAGGGGTGACAAAACCCTCCACGTCTCAGCCTCCCTCACTCACCCTCCATTCAACATTTAATGCAATCTCTCCGCCCATGACCCGAGTTTTGATATTTAGGATTAGTTTACTCGAATATGCGTTTGGTACGTAGGTTAAGTATTTAATTTATTATTTAATTTATCTTTTATTTTATGTTAGGTTAAGTAAACTTAATTTAAGATAAAATTATTTTACCTTTATCTATATGTAATAATTTTAACTTATTACAAAATATCTAAAAAAATTAATTTACTTATCCTATCATTTATTTCACTTCTTCAATTTATTCCCCTTGTCAAATTGAACTTTAGTAATTAATCTCTTAAAAAAAAAAGGGAGGTTAATCTTTTGACTATTTAATCTCTCATTTGTTAATGTAAGTTTAGTAACTTTAATATATGTTTATCTAACACCTATTTTAAATAGTGTCAATCAAATTTGTATTAAAATTATACACCACTTGCGTTTCTAACATACCTCACATTTCATATTCTTAACATCACTACCAATTAAACACCACAAGCAATAACACAACAACTTAACACCAATTTAAGTAAACACAAACCGGTGTTAGCACTACTCTACAAGTAAACACAATTACAATTTAACACTAATTTTATAGTTGTTAACACCACTGTCATAACTTCTCTCTGTTTGCTCATTCATCTTATGAGTAGGGATATCAATTTAATATTCTTCGGTAGAGATCCGACCCAATCCGTTTCGATTAGAGTGGATTTTACTTGCCTCATTTGATAAATGGATGGCTTTGAATTTACTAAACCATCCCCGATTAAATTTAGGTTCCAATATGAAAAAGGATATCCTCAAATTCGTATATTGTAAAGACTCGTTCTGTCCTGAGCTTTTTAGGACGTCTGGACTGTCGATCAAATGTTTGGTCAAACGTCTGGACAGCTTCCCAGACGTTTGGAAATTGAAATTTTTTGGTACGAGCTCGCGTCTGCGTGCGGGCTGTGCGCAGACAGTAACCTCTCTTTTTCCTTCCCTTCTTCTCTTTCCCCCCACCTCCAGCGAACCCTAACCCGCCAACCTTATAAACCCCCTTCCCCCTCTCTCGTTCTCCCCACTCCAGCCACCTTCCTCTCTTCCTCTCCACCCCAGCGAGAAAGCTAGTGCGAGCGAGTGAGCGTGAGAGCAGTGACGAGGGGGAGCGGCGTGAGGAGAAGAGGAGGAGTTGAGCTCGCGAGCTCGTGTGGGAGCTCACCGGAGGGCGCACCGCCGAAACGGCGTGTGCGGGAGGAAGAGGAGTGCGTTGAGGGAATCATCCCTGACACTGCTACAGCCGGAGCTGCAGGCGAGGAGGCGAGCCGCGGCCGCACGCGACGAGAGCGAGCGGGAGCAGGTTCTGGTTCTGGATTTTTCCCAAAATCAAACGCCTGAAGTGAGGTCCAGACGACGGAGCGGACATCTAGAGGCGATTCCAGATATCTGAAAAGGGGTCTTTACGAAGATACGTTCCCTTTGCGGATACGGCCATGCAGGCCGCTCCGCAGCTACGCTTCGTGTGGCCATTTTGAGAAGATTTTGCTGATGGCGTGCAGGATTTGCTTCGAAAGGTTCGGGGCACGCCCTCCCACGCATCTCAGACCTCTGGGCGGCTTACCAAATGGCTGGAAGCACTTCCAGACATCCGAAGAAGATGTCAGACATCTGAAGTTGGGTCCAGACGGTCCAAAAGAGATCCTGGACATCTGAGGTCGACACAGAGCTTGAGGTGCATTTCTGGACACTTTTAAGATATCTGGAAGTTGTTCCAGACATCTAATTTGAGTCAGTAACCCTATTTTTGACCCGTTTAGGATCTGTTTGAGGTCTGTTTTACGCAAACAAGATACCGATGTTTTCCTTGCGAGTTCCTCTACTTGTTAGAAGGCTTTCTATACTGTTCTGAATGTTCCATTGTGATTGTTCCTTTCTATAGGACCTCATTCCGTCGCGGGTTTGGGGCTTGCTAAGGCACGTGAGCTTGCCGTTCGAGCCCTCAATACTCCTGGGTTGACTAGTAGAGTGGCTTCCCCTAATTTAATTATAAACCTAAATGCATGTGTGAAATGAATGAGTAGAAACTAGGATGTGGCATGAATCCTAGGACGAGAAACAATTGAAATGTCTATATATGTGTTTTGCAATCTTGAATGAGTAGATAAAAAACAACTGCCTGTTAATGAACAAGAGCCGCCTGTGAAAAAAATGAATTAACTATGCTAGTGAAACAGTTGCATGTAACCTTACCTGTTGTATACGTTAAATGCTAGAATATGAGCTGCATGTGTATAACCTGAGAATGGAAATGTGAATGATAGAAATACGAGGTACATGTGTATACCCTAAGAATGGAAACGTGAATAATAGAAATACGAGCTGCATGTATATAACCTAAAAATGGAAATGGGAATGATGAAACCTGGTATTGGAATGGCATGAGAAACATGACCATAAACCTTACGGGGAGTTAGGAGTAGAGCTCCTGGGAATAAATGGAATGGATATGGAAATGTAAGTGGGGAAATGTGCTGGCCCTTCAGTACGTAGTACCAAGGAGAGCGACTGTCCCCTGTTTAGTGTAGAGCAGAGCTAGCCGCCCTTGGATCAGGACCCAGGGTTAGGATTGGCCACTCTGCACCGACTTCTTACCCCTCGTGTACACTGTACTGGGGAGAGCTATTAGTGTAGGGAGAGAGCTAGCCACCCCACGGGACCTGGGGTTTAGCTAGCCACCCTATACCGACTTGTTAGGCCCACTAGGCAAACCAGGGTAGTCAAGCGAAGGTGCGCGGACTGTGGAGGGGCGAGACCCCTGTTTAATTCTTAGGGGCTAGACCCCTATTACTAAGAGGGTTAGGTCCTATACTGTTCCGTGTTGTACTTGGGTGCACCCGTTAACGGAAACGACTGACCGCGTGCCAATGCGGGGTAACTACCCGTGCGCTTATTGCATGTGCCGTAGTCACCGTTACGTCTGTCCATGACCTTGGGGTGGTTGACTGGGTGTAGGATCACCACGGAGGACTCTCCTGGCCAGGAGAGCACCACGTGCTACTTCTACTCTTCAGAAAAGACTGCAATAAAGATCGTTCCCACGAGGAACATTCGAGATCAAGAAAGAGATCTGATAAATAAACCAAGGGGTGAAAAGGAATAATTTGTAAAATAAAGTAAATGGAATAAACAAGTACCTGTTCACTTTTACTACTTTAGTTAGTTGGTTGCCACTCTACTCAGCGTTCGCAGACTTTGTGTACTCATAACCCTTTTCAGGTCCAGGTGTTGAGCAGTCCGAGTCTACGGCTGCAGAGGGTGTTGGGCCTAATAGAGCCCAGTAGCTGTAGTTCTCTGTTGTTGTACCTTTTGTAGTAGTGTGTTTAGACTCTTGTACTTTTATGTTTTGTACCTTTACTTTTCTGTACCTTTATGTTCCTGTACCTTATTACTGTTTTATTGTTGTGGTGGTGACATGTAATGTAATAGCTTTTACTTTCTTTACTGCTGTACTCTTTTACTGTTAGTTGCTTAGTATAGTGAATGTGGTTTATTTTTCTACTTTTTTGTTATTTCTCGTTGGACGACTAGGTCTTGGGATCAGTCGAGTTGGTTCGATCTCGGATCCTATATGGATTCGGAAACCGGGTCATAAGATATATCCAATTAGGTGCAATATTTTTTTTATTAGATTTTGTTCAACATGTTTTTCTTTTTAAATTAACTTATATCTATTCCCTAAATTATCTCTTACATGATGAAGTGTTTGTTTAATTTAATAAATAGTACACTTTTATAATATAAAATATGTCTTTATTTAATTATTTATTGATATGTATTGATAATTTTCATATAAATTTTGTTAAATACCTCTTAACTATGTATAAATAGGTATATGGGATATGTTAACGAACATCCGTTGAAAAAATAAATATCCAATGATTAAATAAATATGAGATAAATTGTTTTTACTAAATAAATGTGCACAGATATAAAGAATGAATTTGTAGATGAAGATAAATTTAGTATTACCAAACCTATCCAATTAACTTCCCACAACCCCTGATCCTCTCTCTCTATGATCAGATCTGTACTTTTTTTTAATTTTTCCATATATATTATAGGCATCGTATAAATCATGAACCAGCTGGAAACGAAAGAGACGACTTGGGTTATTTAATATCTCATGGGCCTTAGTCCATCTCGAGGACATGTGAAGGACCCAAACATTAGATAAAGCAATTCCAGGAGGGATAGGGAGAGTGGTAGCGGATAGGTTGGAAAATAAAATAAATTAGAAATTGCTTGTAGATAAAATAAATGTTAATTGAAAAGATATTTATAATTATATTTAACGTGTAACTGTCATTTATTTATATATAGTAATTTAATATAATAATATGTGCATGTATAATTTACATCATCTCTAAAAGTTTTTTCTAGCTCTCTACCTATTGGTAGCACTATATTCAAGTTATCAATATAATCTTTTTTCAAGAGTTTAAACTTGACTCATTATAATTTTAATAAAAGTGTTATTACCTAATCTATTGGTGACTATCTCATTGCCAAGCATGAGTTAATTGACTAGTTTATTAATAAACAAAGTAGCATGATAATTACTTTTTAAATTTAAAGGATGTGATAAGAAATACAATTACTTTTTATTATGTTTTATAATGACAATTAATGAGTATCAAAAAAAAGTGTTATCAAAAGAAGGCAATTATTGTTATTCTAACTATCATAATTATTACGTTCATGAACCTAAGAAAATATATTTCTCTACTCGTGTTAATTTCTTATTCACTATAATGAAGTCACTTAGAATAAAAAATTTGCCTTTGCAAAACATGTGATATTAGATCTCACAAATATTAGTCTTGTAGTTAATTACGTAACCTAAGTGAATTCATAAATTAAGAAAATTTAATTAATGCATCATATAATCATCACTAAAACTCATTAGTTTTCTTTAAATAGATCTTTCAAGTTGCATTTTAAGGGATGTTATCTTCACTTTACACCAATTGATCATCGATGTCATTTTTGGCCACTTAAGTACTTTGTTTACTTCCACATTTTGTCATTTTATCTTGTAAGGAAGCTTCATACTATTCCTTTCAATTTAATTATTCTATTTTAAATTATTCATCATAATTTTTTTTTTCATTTTCTTTCGTTACTTATCACTGATACTAGACAATCCTATCTAGACTTGGATAAGTTCCACTTCAATCCCCCCAAGTATTGTTATGTAAGGATTCCTACCATTATCTTCTTGGTTCTTTAGATTTCATATTTGAGTTAAAAGAGTCAATTTATTTCGGTGACAATCAGTAGTTCTACACTAGTGTAGATTTAACCGTCCGCAACATGATTGTTGGTGAAATTAATTGTTTATACAATTCTGGCAAAACAAGTCACAACCTTAGGTCAAGTCATTATTTTTGAATCAGTGTCTACGTTATCACTTGTCCTGTTATGGTGTAAATTCATGTTATCACTTATACTTGACATTTTCATTGAATCTATATTTTTAAAGTAATATAGTTTTGGATAATCATTCAATCTAACTTAATATCAAGTAAAATTTTTATCTTTATTATTATAGTTCAAATTATTAAATCCTATTCACTTCACTAATATTTTCAAGCTCCTTCATAAATTTCTAAAAGTGAATATTTAACTATCATATAAATTGATATGATTGAGGAAGTATATTTTATTTTATGATTACATTATAATCTTGATTCTTTCACAATCTTTAGCACAAACAATCATGTAGATATGGCCAACAACAATACAAAAAATATCATGACATACTTCCTATTGTTAATTTGAAAGAAAATTCTAAGTGTCACAAATCATACAACAAAATATATTAACATTCTCAAGTCATTATCAATGAATAAAAATTTCTTAATTAATGCTATATACCTTGTTTACAACATGTTGCAATTCCTAGTCTCAAGCACACGGAATACCAATCGGTGGTGTTATCCTATTTTTCATGTAATAATCTATATTAGAGAAAAATTAAGCCCTCTACCCTCTACCCAACACATATGTTTCATTTTATTTTCATATATTCCTAAGTAAGTCAACTATTCTTTCTCAACTAAACCGATGACATTTTTCAACTCAATGATGCTTATGAAAATGACCCGATAAACACATTATAAGATTGAAAGGGTACCCTTTGCTTGAAAAATTATCAAAGATATTATAAAATGCTTAATTGCGAATCATATATAACTATGATTTCAAATTACACAACTTGAAGTTGAAATCCCTAAATAGCTAAAACCATCGTATTCTTTTTATCTGTTTTTCTGGTGTGGAACATATAAGTAGTTACTAAATGGAACTTAATTATGTAAACCGTTAAAACATTTTCATAATATTCATAATCACTTCGTAATATAAGTTATTAACCTTAATGGGCACAAGCAAGTAATAAGTGAAAGCGATCTTACATTTTTGGGGTTCTCCTAATTTCTTGGTGAGATTTAAGTACTGGGGAGATGAGGGATTAGCGAGAAAGGATAAGGAAAGATTCATGCATTCATGAAGAATTGGAGAGCATTAATGGGAGAGAAAATCTACGCAAGTAAATCTTATTCCTACATAATAATTTTAAATTTAAAAAATCAAATTGAGGTCTTGAAATCGCATGAAGATGAGAATAAAACGAATTAACGGAAGAGCCATTGGTTCAAACAAATCTAAAAGTTCATTTGTTTAGTAGCTCTGGTTGATTATTTCACAAGAGAAATTCTCAAAATCTTTTTTTTTTTTCCTAAATCTTTAAAAAATATTCGACAAACATATCTTAAGATCATAAACTAATTTATCTATGTACCCAAATAATGACATTAGCAACTTAGCAATCTACGACTATACATCTTTCAATACTAGCACCATCGATCCAATACCCCACCTATTTAGTTATGAAAAAACATGATAAAGTGGGAAGTGTTACCTCAATGGTGACAATTCCACCCAATAAAACTCTTAAGGTGAATATTATTTTCACGATTAAAACGTATCTCAACCTCTGCTCCTCTCTAAAAGTCACGTTCATGGCCCAAACTTTCATCCTCTCATTGATTCAATGGGAAGGAAAGAATGACCTCCAATTATTTCCTTCTTTTTTTATTTTGCTAAAGGTAACTATGACATTGGAGAGATGTAAAGTGATGAAATCTATCTTCCCGGTTGGTACTCCAACAATAAATTCTTAATTCCATCTTTGTCACCACACAAAGAATTCCCCTGAGGGTAATAAGTTTTCTTTTTCTTTTTTCTTTTAATGGCATGAAATGATTCCATCAAATACTTTATTGCATAAGTTTATAAAACAAATCAATATTATTATCATCATTCTCTTTATCCTTTTACAATAATAATGTGGGTTTTGTGCGATGATTCTAAACAAATTGATCCCCAAAGTTTGCCATATGTGAGAGTACCATATTTGATTTAAGAGTAATGGTTTCTCCATGCTTAATTAATCTCATGCTAAATTCGACCCAACCCATCATAGCGACTCATTTGTGGCAAAAAGACAAAGGGGGCTACGGACCCTAGTAAGGGGGCAGGTTTCCCATTCTCTCTAAGGTACTGTTTGTTTCACGAGATTGGCCTCCATGTCCCGTGTTTGGGATGCTTGATCTCGGGATGGCACACCACCAGGATTAAGGCCTTTACCACGGGATGAATCAATCCGGTGGGAGGGGGTGGGTTGACGGCATCCCATGGGTTAATCCCGCTCGGTGTTGAAGGTAATGGCCATTTAACCCCTCTTGGCCTAGCGATCATCCATATGTGTGAGCCCTTCTCCTTCTTCGCTGCCCTCCACAGGTGATCATGCCCTAGCAACAATCTAATTGTGGGAGCCCTTCTCCTTCTTCACTACCCTCCCCAGGCGATCATGCCCTAGCGACAATGCAATTGTGCGAGCCCTTGTCCTTCTTTGCTACCCTCCCCAGGCGATCGGCCATGGCAGAATGATCGATGGAAGTAATCTCCCGTTGGTATGTTATCACGCTAACAATAGTGATTACCCTTTCCGCACACTTCTCGTGAACCCTATTTCTGTGCTGCTCTAATGGTAGATGCAAGTAGGCACTATTCATCCTTGATAGATCTACTTTTGTGTTTGTCTGTAATTGAATCTTCCTACCCTCCTCTTTTTACTTCATCTCCATCCTTCCCGATTGACGAACACCCTTTGTAACTGCTGGACAAGGGGTTGGGTCCTACTATTGTGTTGTGATGGCTACCTCCAGTTGTTGTTCGCATACATCTGCCATATCGTGTGGAGGCTGGTTGAGGATAAGGGCGAGGCAGTCAAGCATAGTCTATTTAAGCCAGGCAGATCCATGTTTCTGCCTCGTCGTTGCCATTATCCTACTTTGCCTACTAGAGGGCATGGATGAGGAGGAAGAGGGCGGATCTGGAAGGAAGGATATGGTCTTATTTAAGGCTTTCATAAACCTGTCTATGGGCATTGATTGTTAACTATTTTGGTGTTGCTTGTATGAAGCAGTCCCAGCTGACTTGACCTTGGAGCGTAAGGCAGTGGCGTCCAAGTTGCTGCAGCTCTGCCTGATAGGTTTTTGTCATCTCGAGTGTAGGTAAGTGTTGCTTCCACTTTCTTCCTCCTACCTCTTTCTTCCTATTTTTTACTTTTTTCTAAGGTAATTCTTAGCAGCCTCGTAAGGTCTTTCAGAAGAGACTTGATGGTGAAAATAAACACCTTGATGATTTTGATTTCATCAAAAGAGAAGGAAATAATCATAGAAAATATAATCCCATTATCAATGCTTGAAGATCGTTTTAATACTTTTTACAATGTAATTTTTATTGACAAAAGCTATTCGTGGTTATGTCGCTGTTGATTACAAATTTTTATCTTAAATAGCATTGTACACATCAAATGTTGAAAAGTTGGACCTATCTTCACTCCAGAAAAGGTCTTTTTTTATCTATCTAAACCCATTTTGCTTTCACGATGAGCGATGGACTGATGAAGGGTTGTAAGTGAAGGTTAGGCCCTCAAACTAAAAACTTGAGAAAAGCCAAAACAGTGAAAGAAATAATTTCCATATGTCATATCTGGTTTGCTGTTTGGCGAAGTGGTTATTTCGTGTAAAGATTTAAACTTTTTTGGGGAGTTTTGGTGGAACTTACTAGTTTTTCAGTGTGATAAGTGGGTGGTGATGCATGGAAGTGATGGAATGCCTCAGGTATCTGGTATGAGAGGGTATGTGGTCAGACTGGTGTGAAAAATTTGCAATTTTCCTTTTCTTTATGTCTTTTTTTATTTCTCAAAGAAGTAATCAGAACATGATGAGAAATCATGTAATTTGTGTTTGAGTAGAGTATATGCAGCCATGCACTCTAGTTGCTTGCTAATTCTCAAGATCCTAGCAAGAAGAAGTAGTGGCCTAGGCCACCATGTTGCAACTGTTGGGATATTGTTGTGATTGTCTTTATGATTTTTTCTCTGGAGCTGTCAACTGGTGTTGCTGTTGCAATCATGATTTTTCCTCTGGTTGTGACTTCCCTAGAAATCACGAGTACCCAATGTCTTCATTTTCAAACACGTAAATTTAGTTTATCATTACTATAATTCATATGTCATACATTCTATTCCTATCAAGTGTTAAGGGCCTAAAGTTCTGCAGTTGAGTGTATGCTTCTTATTCTTATGTATCCTTTTATTTCTTCTTTCTCTCTAACTTTTCCTAAGTTAAGTAGATGTATGAATGGTTTTAAGAAAATTTGTGATATAAAAAGGGAAGATATGAAAGGAAGAAAATAGCCAACCACTTTCCAGATTATTTGATGATGCCCTTGTCTGTTTCTATTTACCATTGAATCATCACCTTTCTACTATACCATTCTTTCCTCAAATCCCCAAACAAATTAGGAATGTTTTGTGAAAGTTGGCTAGATTATCCTTGACCATCAATCTTTGGAGTAGAGGCAACACTTCATATTTCACACTACACCTCTCCCACTAATTTTCAAAGGTGTTAGAAAATTAATATATGGCTGGGTTGCATTTCAGTTATGTGACCCTCGGTTAAGGGAGAATGTAGAGTAGGTGGTTGAGTGCTAAGCTTTAGATTGCGTACAGATAAGAAAAGTTTTAGGCTTCTCACACTAAATTCTCAACAAACAAAAGTAGGATATGGAAAATCATATTAACAAGTTATAATTTGTAAGTCATCAAACACTAAACTCCAAGTAGACATCCTAGTATTTACTAGAACAAGAATGACATTCTACACGTACAATCACATGCAAATGTAAACATATTAACAAATATATACACATAATAAATGCAGACAATGATGTACCCGTAAACAATATTAGGTCCTCCAAAGTATATAAAAATGTTTGTAACCTCCATGGAATGAGGGGACAGGTGTACTTGCTGGAATATCTTCATAAGAAGAATGGAAAAGGACCATTCTCCACGAGGAAGACTTGGGTATCATGAAGGAGTTAGACTCTTCAATTATAATTTTTTGGAACTAGGAGTAGGAGACAAAGGATAAGGAAGGTTGGTGTGGTGGCGGAAATCGTCGCAAAAAGGATTCGATTTTGAAAAACCCGTCGTCGTAGTATGTTTTCCGAAGAAATCCGTCAACAGATGAATTTACCGAAATTCCAGGTTGAACACAGGGAGGCTACGTCGATCTAAAATCCGCGATTATATTTTTTTTGTATTTTTGTTCTAAAAGTGAGATAATCACAATGAGTTTGATATTAACATTAAGAGAGAGAGAGAGAACAATCACTTTGCAATTGAATATTATTTTTACAGCTAAAAAGAAGGAAATGATTACAGCTAAAAAGCGAAAAATTCTATTCTAGAAAGCAGTAAAGAAGGGAGAGAGATGTTATCCTCCTCGACGGTTGCTTGGAGGACGAGCCGAATGGGGTGACGCTTGGAAGATAGAGGACGGAGATGGAAGACGAAGAATGGAGCAAGAAGAACCGGGGGCAAGGCAGGGCGTCGTTGTCATCGTGGGATCCACTTCTAGAATGGGGAGAGAAAATTTTGATTTTAGCTCTCAAGGAGCATCCCAGGTTTGGGACAAGCTTCTTAAAGCTTTGGAGAGGAAGAGAGGTGAAGGAAGGGATGAAGAAGAAGTGGAGGGCGTAGGTCCTTTTATAGGTGAGGTTTGAGGGGGCAAATGGGTCATTTTACTTTAAAACCATTAAATCATGATCTTTAGTGATGGATAAAATCATCATTAAAGCCCAGATCGTGGGTTTTGTCCGCGCACGCGCCGCACACCTCTTCCTCTCCCCACGTGCAACGCCATCGCACGATCTTTGATTTTCAGCCGTCCGATCAAGCGATCGGACAGCTTAAAATCCATCTCGCGTGCCGCCTTCGTCCCGCGTCCGTGCGTGAGATAGAGCGTCAATGGTGTGTTGGATCACGCGAGAAGGCTTCATGCGTTCTGGTTGCGCCACGTCGCTGCTCTATCCGCCATCTGCACCGCATCCGATGGTCGAAATTGACCGCGCTCGCGCTGCGCTGAATTAAGGCACACAGTGAGTTTCAAACCCGCACCCTTAGCTCGCGTATGGAGTTGTAACGACCCAGTTCCCGAGTCCCTACGAGACACGAGAATCGGACCGACTCGACTAATCCCAAGACCCAATCGTCCAACGAGGAAGTAACCAAAAGACAGTAAAATAAACCACATTCAGCATGAATATAACTAACAGTAAGAAAGTACAGCAGTAAGGAAAGAAACTACTACAGTAGGCACCACCACAACAGTAAAACAACATTTATCATATAACAAAAACTGCAGGTAAAGAAGGTACAGCGGAAACAAAACTACTCACTAGAACAGAAACAAAAAAAGGGATACAAAGCTGTGGTAACTCTACTGGACCCTACTCGGCCCAGCGTCCTCTGCAGCCGCCGACCCTGGCTGCTCAACACCTGGTCCTGAAAAAGGTAACGAGTGTAACACGTCAGCAAAACGCTGAGTAGAGTGGCAAACTAACTAAAGGCAACAGTAGAGTGTACAGGAGCTGTTATGTTCTACTACTTCCTTTATTTACATCTTTCAATTTTTCTTACTATTTCATTTATTTCTCAGATCCTTTACTTGATCTCGAATGTCCTCGTGGGAACGATCTTGATTGCAGTCTTTTCCAAAAGTAGAAGTAGCACATGGTGCTCTCCTGGCCGGGAGAGTCCCCCGTGGTGATCCTACCCTCAGTCAACCACCCCAAGGTCACTGACAGACGTAACGGTGACTACGGCACGCGCGATAAACGCACAGGTAGCTAGCCCGCACTGGCACGCGGTCAGTCGTTTCCGTTAACGGGTGCGCCCAAAGCACAGCACGGAACCAGGGCAGAGCCCTCTCAGTAACAGGGGTCCAACCCCTCCACAGTAACCAAACCGGGGCCTTGCCCCTCCACAGTCCGCGCACCCTCGCCTGACTACCCTGGTTTGCCCTAGTGGGCCTAACAAGTCGGTGAAGGAGGCTAGCAAAACCCCGGGGCCCGTGGGGTAGCTAGTACTCTCCTAACACTGCTAGCTCTCCTCGGTACTACGTACACGAGGGCCAGCAAGTCGGTACAGAGCGGCCAATCCTAACCCCGGGTCCCTGGGGCGGCTGGCCCCACTCTGCACTAAACAGGTACAGGTACTTCCCTTGGTACTGCGTACCCAAGAGACAGTACGAACTACATCTCAGTTCCATTCCTTTTTCTTTCCAGGAGTTCCACTCCTAATTCCCCGTAGGGTTCCAGCTCTTTATCTCAGAACATCATATGTTTCACTTTCCAGATTCACATTCTCAAAATCCATGATCTCAAACATGTTTCTTTATTCGTAACAGGCAGCTGTTAATTAATTTTACAGGCAGCTTTATATATATTCCTTTCCAATTTTCCAAGACTGCAGTAATATACATTCCACTAGTTTTTCCACCCTAGGATTCATGCCATATCCTAGGATCTATCATACAATCTAGTTTTCCGGCCCTAGGATTCATGCAACACCTAGGTGCTATCATTCCATATATTTCTCATTCCTAGGATTCATGCAATGCCCTAGGTTCTAGTTATGGTCCCATACTTTAACAGATTTTATTAATACTTAAAGCCACTCTACCAGGTACAACGGGAGTAATGGGGGCGTGATCGGGAATCCCGCGCGCCTCCGCGACTCTCAAGACTGCAACTGAACGAGATCCTGTCACAAGGATCAAACACAAGGAGTGTCTCAAAACAGTGTATAGCTACTGTAGGCGGGTAGAGGAATAAATTCTGAAACGAACGCAACTCGAATCGCGGAAAACGGAGCCCAAACGGGCCCTAAACGGGTCGAGAAAGACGATACTGTGCAAAATCAGACGTCTGGAACTCCCTCCAGACGTCTTAAACGGTGGATCAGAGAATTACCTGTTCAGCGTGGTTTCCCAGACGTCCACAAGTCTGCAGGGACGTCTTTCCTAGATCCCAGACGTCCGATGGTCACTCCGGACGTCTGGAGGTCACTCCCGCCGTCTGGTACAACTTCCAGACGTCTGATTCGCAAAGGATGACGAATCAGAAACCTGCGCACAGCCAACCCCCCTCCCTCAGTACGGTCAGTCGACAAAAAGGAGAAGAAAGCGGAACTCACCTTTCAGACGTCTGTATGGTCTCACAGACGTCGACCTTGCCGTCTGGATATCAATCCAGACGTCTGATTCTGGAAATTTTTCCAGAATCAGAGCCCTGCTCGGCCTCCGCTCGCGACGCCGCCCGCGTCGCACCTCGCGCGTACGCTGCTCCGCCCGCAGCAGGTCCCTCTCCGCGATGCTCTGCGCCCCCTACGCCCTCCGCCGGCCGGCCAAGCCGCTCCTGGCGAGCTCGCCCTCACGGCAGAGCCTCGCCCTCGCACACCGCAGCTCCTCCGCGCTCACTGCGGCTGCCGCTGCCGCTGCGCCCTCGCGTCCGCTCGCTCTCGCGCACAGGCAGGAGAAGAAGGAGGAAGATGGTGGAGACGGGAGGGGAGGCGCGCCCCCCTTTTAACGCCGCACGGAGAGGAGAGAGAAGGCGGTCGCAGCCGCCTGCAGCCGCAGAGAAAGAGGGCAGAACGCAGGTCTGCGCGCACAGGCGCGCAGACGAATATCCCGTGCGAGCATAACTGTTCGCCAGACGTCTGTAAACTATCCCGGACGTCTGGTCAGACGTCTGGATGTGATCCCAGACGTCTTGACAGACGTCTGGGCCACCTCCCAGACGTCTTAAAAGGCGTCTGGGGCACGCGCTCGTTACAGGAGTGCTCGACCGCTGCATTGTAGCTATCGCTTTGTCACGCTTACGTTTTAAGCGCGCGAGCCTATGGCCATTGGATCAAGATCCAACCGCTGAGATTAATCAAGTGGGTGAAGAAGAGAGAGTGTGCGGTGGTCCTTACTAATTTGGCTGGGCCGGTTTGGGTGACTGAGATGGCGCCACGTGGCGTCATCTTGGCCGTCCATCTTTTGTGACTTGTATAAGGTGCTACGAATGTCGGACTGGACCGATTTTCACGCCGTTAGGCTGCGATCATCGATCCAAACCCATCCATGAGGTTGGATTTGTCATCTGAAGTGCAGATTGACACCATCTTGGCCCTTGATCTCTTTCTTGGATTATATATGATGCTACAGAAGTCCGATTGGGGCGATCTTGGAGTTGTTGAACTCCAATCGTCACCCTTATCAGATTCATACGGTTGGATTTTTGATCTGAGGCTCCGATTAAAATTCTCCCTGTCCCTGGCCACCAAAAAGAAGTAATTACTACAATTTGTACAATTTGACCTAAATGCATGATGATGTATATTATGCAATATTTACAATGCGTGATGCTAATATGATACTAAGAACATGCATTAATAGACATTTTTGGCTATTCAGATGCATGCACATCACACCCCCATGCCTATCTTTTGCCAGTCCTTGGCAAAAACTATATGCTATTTATAAAAGAATTAGGTCAGATTTCTTAGGTAAAAGTTATTCTTCAACACTAGGAAATTTTTACTAAGAACCTGAACTACAAAGAGACAACAGTGCCTGGGTGTCTGCCAAAATACAGATCGCCTCAAGCTCTCGCCTTATTCAAAGGAGGATCTTTTTCTTCTTTTCTACTTTTCTAATTTTTTTGGATTTTTGAGTTTAGGGTTTCAGAGCAGCTTTCTACAGCTACTCAACCCACCCAAGACTCAAAGAGAACCTTAAGTTCTAAGTATCTTTGTGTGAAATGTGATAGACTCACTAATCGGCGATTAGAACGAACTTCGGGTTTCTATGCCCCTAGGAGACCTTGAAAAGAAATTCTACCTAAAGGTGTATCTATTCAACCGGTAGCTTTCTCCCTACTTTTATTTTTATGGGGTCAACACAAGGGTGAACCCAATGTATATCTCCTCAGCTTATTCTACTTCTCCGCTTCTTCCTAAGTGTTTTGGAATTTTACGTGCATTTCTTGAGCTGGGTTTTGGATAACTTACCTATGGGCTGTTACCCACGATAACTTACCAGCCATACTCATGCGGTGAAGTGTGACTTATTTCTTTTTCTTTTCTTTTCTCCTTTTCTATTTTTTTTTTCCTTTTGGATTTTTTTAAAGTAGGTGGCTTTCATGATCTAAGATTTGCCTAAAGGCAACAGGAAAAGAATGGTCGTGTGACTGAGCTCTAGACAACCTACCTATGGGCTGTTACCCACGATAACTTGCTAACCATACCACCATAGAAGGTTCATTAGCTACCCAATTTCCGTAAAAACTGTCGAAAAGTGAGTCAGTGCAAATAGTGTGTAGATGCTTAGACTTAAAATCCTCTCAAATCAAAGGGCATGTTGATAAGTCATGTACTTATCACCCCAACTTATTTAACCAATTTGAAGTAAATTCAGAATGGCGAGGAATCGATAAGCAATCCACATTTTAGTGGACACCCGAGCTGATTAAGCCCGAAGACCTAAAGGATCTAAGTGTTCAGATCCTGCTGTAATATTTCCTAAGGTTGAAAAATCCTTATGCCCAATTATTCTTTCCTAATTCAATTTTTTTTTCAATTTTTTTTTCTTTTTCATTTTTTTAAGAGAATTAAAGTAAGTAGAATTTACAAGAATTTCACAGAACTGACAAAATGATTCAGAAATGAATCCACCCCCCCATGCCTAGCTAATGCAATGTCCTCATTGAAAATAAAAGGCATGAAAGGAAAGGTAGAATATAGAAGATATCACCTGAATATGATGCTCGGGTCAGCTCTGAATCAGACTATACATGTGCTGAGTTTAATGCCATCAACTAGGCGAAGTCTAGCCAAAGAAATCAGGATGTGATTAGAGAAACCGTGTCTAGGACGGGTTCTGAACAATACGATCAACAAAAGGCTTCAGATGTTGATCGTTGACTTTAAAAGAATTATCGTATTTGGGCAGAGATCCGAATAGCTCTATTTGAAAATATCTGATCGACGATGAACGGGCCATTCCATTTTGACATAAGTTTGCCAAGAAAGAGCTTAAGTTGAGAATCAAAGAGCCAGATCTTTTGATTCAGCTTAAAGCTCTTGCGGGATATCAATTGGTCATGAACAGCTTTGGTTCGAGCCTTGTAGATCTTGGCATTCTCATATGCGTCGTTTCTAAGCTCCTCCAACTCAAATAGTTGGAGTTTCCTGGTCTTTCCGGCTAAACCCAAATCCAAATTGCATTGCTTGATTGCCCAAAATGCCCGATGTTCAATCTCTACGGGTAAATGGCATGCCTTTCCATACACCAGACGAAATGGTGACATGCCGATAGGCATTTTGTATGCCATACGGTAGGCCCAAAGAGCGTCTTAAAGCTTGTGAGTCAAATCTTTACGATCAGGTCTAACCGTTTTCTGCGGAATATTCTTGATCTCCCTATTGGAGATCTCAGCCTGTCTATTCATCTGAGGGTTGTAAGGTGTGGAGATTCTGTGATTTACCCTATATTTTGCCAGTAAACTATGGAATTGGGCATTCGTGAAATGAATACCACCATCGTTGTTGATGGCCCTCAGAATCTCGAACCTACTAATGATGTTCTTCATGACGAAATTGATGACCACCTTATGGTCATTGGTTCAGGTGGGAATGGCTTCAATCTACTTGGATATGTAATCAACAGCAACGAGAATATGCTGGTGTTCAAATGAAGGGAGGAAGGGTCTTATAAAGTCGATGCCCCAAACGTCGAAGATTTCGATGGGAAGAATTGGGTTTAGAGGCATCATATCTCTCTTAGTTATGCTCCCAAGTTCCTGGCATCGGGAACACGACCTTGAGAACTCCTAGGCATCCTTGAATAAAAACAGCCAATAGAATACAAATTGCAAATTTTTGCAGCCGTCCTCTTCCCAGGGAAATGTCCACCACACGCAAATGCATGACAAAACTTAAGTATACTTTGGAATTCATTCTTCGGAACACATCGGTGAATAATCTAATCAAAGTCGATACGGTACAGTTCAGGGTCCTCCCAGAAGTAATATTTGTCCTCAGATTTGAGTCTATCTCGTTGTTGCTTGATCCAATCCTGGGGGACTTGACCAACGACCAAATAATTTACAATGTCTGCAAACCACGGAGTATGGACACCTGATACTATAAGAATAGTTTCGTCCGGAAAAGTATCAGCAATCGAAATATCTGAACGAGAAGAATCACTTAGAAGTCTCGATAGATGATCCGCCACCACATTATGTGCCCTGGATTTATCTTTGATTTCAAGATCGAATTCTTGAAGCAGAAGAATCCATCAGATAAGCTGGGGTTTGGCATCCTTTTTGGCCAAGAGATGTCTCAAGGCCGAGTGGTCTGTGTAAATTATGATGTAAGACCCTAAGAGATAAGCCCTGAATTTCTCCAAAGCAAATACTATAGCTAGCAATTCCTTCTCAGTAACAGTGTAATTCCTCTGGGCCTCATCCAGGGTTTTACTAGCGTAGTAAATGATAGAGGGCTTCCTGTCAATCTTTTGACCCAAAATAGCCCCGACTGCGTAATTAGAAGTGTCAGTCATGATCTTAAATGGGGCTGTCCAAACCGGTGGTTGCAACACCGGAGCACAAGTGACTGCCGTTTTAAGAAAATCAAATGCCTTACGGCATGATTCGTTAAAATCAAACGGCGTATCTTTGGCGAGAAGGTTGCTCAGAGGGCGAGCAACCTTAGAGAAGTCCTTGATGAACCTCCTATAGAATCCCACACGACCAAGAAATGATTGAATTTGTTTGATAGATGTGGGAGGAGGAAGTTTAGAGATAGCATCAACCTTAGCTTTGTCAACTTCAATTCCCTGTTTAGAGATTACATGACCCAAGACGATGCCTTCTTGTGTCATGAAATGACTCTTTTCCTAGCTAAGGACCAATCTTGTTTTGATGCATCTTGTAAGGATTATTTCAAGATTAGCCAGGTAAGAATCAAACGATTCTCCGAAAATAGAGAAATCTTCTATGAAGACTTCCATAAACTCTCCCACCATGTCAGAGAATATGGCTAGCATGCACCTTTGAAAAGTCGCAGGTGCATGGCATAAGCCGAATGTCATTCTACGGAAAGCAAAGGTTCCGTAGGGATAGGTGAAAGTTATTTTTTCCTGGTCCTCGGGATGGATAGGGACTTGATTGTATCTCGAGTAACTTCTAGGAAATAAAAGTACTTTTGCCCGGCTAGTCTTTCAAGGATTTGATTGATGAAGAGCAAAGGGAAATGATCTTTTTTTGTGCTGTGTTAAGCTTCCTATAATCGATATAGACCCTCCAAGTGGAAGTTGAACGAGTTGTGATAGATTCTCCTTTCTCATTAGTAACAACAGTAATCCCAACTTTCTTGGGAACAATTTGCATGGGACTTACCCAAGGACTATCTGAGATCGGATAAAAGATTCCTGCGTCGAGCCACTTAATTATTTCCTTCTTGACCACTTCTCGCATATTAAGGTTTAATCTCCTCTGCATTTTGTGGGAAGGGCGGGATCCATTTTCCATGAATATTCTGTGATTGCAGTAAGATGGCTCAATCCCCCTAAGGTCATGAATGGTCCAACCAATTGCCTCCTTGTATTCCTTTAGGACCTTGATCAGTTTAATCTCCTGCACCTTAGTTAATCTAGCACTGATAATCACAGGGAGCGTCTTTTGAGAACCCAAAAACTGATATTTCAAATTCTCAGGCAATGGTTTCAGTTCTAGCTGGGGCGGGTTTAAGATGGAAGGTAAGATGATACTGATGAAGATTCATCAAGAGGAAGAGGTTGAAAGTGAACAAATCAATAACCTCTTCAGAATGTGGCGGGTTTGCCACAGAGGGTTGCGGGTCAAATCCATCACAACAGGAGGAACTTTCAATTGCAGAAACTGTCATACATGTTTCAATATTCAAGTTATCTTCCTCAAGTTCCTCTATAAATCCACAATCCTCAAATTTGTTAATTACCTTAAAATATCCAATTTCAATTTCTGATCCCCAAAGATGATTTCCATGCTATCGCTCTCACAGTTGATATTGGCCTTAGCAGTAGCCAGGAACAGACGCCCTAGAATGATGGGTGTGTTCCTTAAATTCTCAGGTACATCTATG
Organism: Thalassia testudinum; assembly: GCA_037157565.1. Classification (NCBI taxonomy): domain Eukaryota; kingdom Viridiplantae; phylum Streptophyta; class Magnoliopsida; order Alismatales; family Hydrocharitaceae; genus Thalassia; species Thalassia testudinum. The sequence continues at coordinate 139,698,922 of JAZHRO010000073.1, forward strand.
TCAAGGACAAGGAAATCTACAAGAAAATAGAAGTCCTTAACCTTAACAATAACATCCTCAATAACGCCTCTCGGATTTGTGACCGAACGGTCAGCTTACTGCAGCATTACTGAGGTCGGCCAAAGTTCACCTAATCCGAATTTTTCGTAAAGAGAAGTCGGAATTAGGTTAATGGATGCACCTAGATCCAGAAGTACCCTATCAAAGGTGTAATCTTCGATGACACAAGAAATCAAATGGGCACCTAGATCTCTCTTTTTCGGAGGAAGGTGATGCAAGATAACAAAACTAACGTGCTTGGAGAGTATCAACTTCCTCGTAACAGATTCCCTCGACTTACGCTTCTGTGTGCATAAATCCTGTAAAAATTTATTGTCAGCCGATATGTGGTTGATAGCGTCAAGGAGCAGGATATTGATTTTTACATTCTTAAATATATTCAAGAGCTCCTCGTTACTATCAGCAGGCTTCTTCTTTCAAGGTTTAATCAAAGCCTCAGGAAAAGGAACATGAATCAGATCTTTGAAATCAGGTTCTTGAACCTTGATTTCTTCAGAGTTCTCCTTTCTCTCCTCAAGCTCTCCAGGATTTGGTAGATCTGAATAGAGTAGTTGTGGGTCCTGGGTTTTCTTTCCACTCCTCAAGGTAATAGAGTTAGCAGATGCATAAGGGTTTGGGTCTTGGGGAGGTTTAGGAAAGATTGGAGGGCCCTCATTAGCCAGAAACCTAGGATTTGATGAAGAAGCAGAAGAGGAAGGACCCTACTCAACCACCTGAGCATGTGCGTGTGGGTCCCTCTGATTCCAATACCCTTGGGCTTGATTGCCCAGATTCTGTATATTATGCGGGGTTGGGTACGTGTTTAGATGGTGGAGATCCGGGTTGACGGGAATTAGCAATGAACCCAGTTTGCAAGCTGTCTAGCGAGGTTTTCATTTTTTGCATGAGCTGAAGCATAGATCTTTGCATCTCTATCATTTGACGGTTCAAATCAGCCTACCCTACAGGTTGACTGGCATGCCAAGCTGGCTAATTGACCTGATTTGGGGGCAGCTGAGTATAAACATGACCCTGACTCATTGGTCTTTGCAGAGCATAGTTGCTAAGTCGGAATTGGGTCTGCTGCCCCAAGTTTTTCCAAGAGAAGTCAGGGTGATTCCTTCAACCCTGATTATAAGCATTGGAGTAAGGGTTGGACCTAACATTCTCTTGTACAGCATAGACATCCTCATAGGGTAAGGATGCAGAGAAAGAAAGGGAGGGATTAGAGAAACTAGGATCAAAGGCCCCAGTTTGGAACCTATGGGGTTCCGAACAATGTTGGCTCACAGGTTGAGCCGCATCCAATTGATTCACGAACTCCCGTCCAGAAGGAGCTCGCGAAGAATGGAATCCCAAATCCTGGGATTTAGTGGATTGAGAATTATTTGCAGAGTTTTCCACCATCCACTCCTCCATCCTCTTGGTAACCAAGTCCACCTTATCTAGTTTATTACAAATCAGTTCCATAACGAATGAATGAGAGTCGTGGACCTCATTAACATTCGATCTGGGTTGTTGGGATCGGTTAAAAGTACCCATGGAGACATGATTGATTGAATTTTCACTCATTTCTTCAAACAAATCGTGCATGCTATCTGTGTCTTTGTTGAGGAAATTGCCTCTGCAAGAAGCGTCCACGTGATTTCTAAGTTGCTCAGTCAACCCGTGGCAGAAGATCTGCACAAGCTGCCATTTTGGCACCTCGTGGTGTGGACACTTCTGCAATAAGTCCTGGAATCGCTCCTAGGCAACCTGAAATTTCGCCCCCGACCGCTGGGTGATGGTAGTAATCATCCATCTCAGAGCATTGGTACGTCTGACAGGGAAGAATTTCTTTAGGAAAGCTGATTTCAGATCATTCCATGTTGCAATCGGCCTTCTTATGATCCTGTACCAATGAGTGGCTTTATCCCTAAGAGAGTGGGGAAAGAGCCTCATGATCATTTCTCTTCATTCACGTTTCACGCTTTAATGGTTTGGACCAAAGTGGCCAAGTCCTCCAAATGTTGAAACGGGTCTTCAGAGCTAAGCCCATGGAAATGTTTGATTAGGATTAACACCAGGGGCTTAATTTCTACCTCTCTGCAAGAATCTGGACGTCGGGACGTTCCCCGTAATTTGAAGGATCATAAAAATCCTTCAAGGGCTGAGCGCCCTACATTCATTGGAGCCATTCATGCATTCTCTGCATTTGTTCCAGCTGCCTTTGAAACATCTCCTGTGGATTCTGAGGCAAAGGAGGTTGTTGATTGGCCATGGGATCAATTTAGCCAAAATTAAATCTACGTCTCCTAGAATGATCTAATGGTTCTTCCAATCGGGGATTCAATGACCTCCTTCCAAGCATAAACTAGAAAAAGGTCGAAAGGATTGGGGATAAGGACCCTGCGGCACAATAAAACAAGCATGTCCTTAAGTTGGGTAGCCTAAGAATCTACAGACTCTCAGAATCCATCTTAAGATTATAGACGATTTACTCTACTTGTATCCATTCAATCCAACCAGTTGGAAGGAGGGACTGGGGAGAAGGTTTTTCCTTTGGCTTGTGCCTCCTTCCTAGTGCACCCCCCAGTAGCGATCGTTTGATTCTACTCCCTGAGCTGGACATCAGATTAACTAGTACGAGCAGGTTAATCGTAAACAATCTTAGTCTGGGCCCCGAAGAGCGAATTAGTCTTTAAGGCCAACATCTACTTGATTTTATTTAGGCTTAAGATTGTAATGCTTATGGCATTTGGTAAGCCCTTAAAATGGGTTGTGCCCTTAATGATCGATTGAATATGTGTGAGTGCGTGCACAACTAGGGTTTTCAAGCAAGATTATTTGGATGAATGGATTTTAAAGTTCAAATATTGCTTAAGTAGCTTTTAGGGTTTAGAATTAGGTGAGTTCAATCAAGCTTCAGAGTCAAACCAGATGTTCAAACACGGGTGAAGATCTTTTCCTTTTGAAAGCAAAACGTAAAGTGGAGTGCCTGGTATTGACCTAAATTGTAAACCCTAATGGGAAGCTACTTGATGAAGTGGTGCGGCCCAAACAACTCAAACAATTGGCCGAAATGCACCACTGAGTTAGGCACACAAGATGATTAACCTAGATTGATTTCTACTCTCTTATGTGTTGATTTGCGTGTACCGGTTCCATAGGTTGGAATCCTAGTTGAGTAGATAAAAATTAAGTTAGGTTATGTGCCTTGAATGTGGGTGTATGTAGTGTATATGTTTATTTATCCCACAATAAGTATCTTTTATTTTTTTATTTTTTATTTTTAACGAAGGTGAGATGAGTGAAAGTTGAAATCAAAGCATCCAAACTGATCCTAAGGTTTATGTGAACACGTAGGTTAATTGGGGTTTGATTAAGGTTGTGGAATGAAATCTATGGAGGGGGGAAGAATGGGGAGCACTTACAGTTGTCTTCAACTGGGGAGCACTTACAGTTGTCTTCAATTGCACTTTACTCCTTTCTACTGCTTAAAGATTCCCTGTTGAGGTACCTGCAAAACAATAGAAGAGAAATAAAAGCAAGTTAGAAAACCATAAAGTGTGTGAAATGCAGAAAGAAAATCGAGAATCGTTGCCTCCTCCGCAACGACGCCAAAATGTTGTGACGGAAATCGTCGCAAAAAGGATTGGATTTTGAAAAACCCGTCGTCGTACTATATTTTGCGAAGAAATTCGTCAACAGATAAATTTACCGAAATTCTTAAAGAAATTCCAGGTCGAACACAGGGAGGCTACGTCGATCTAAAATCTGCGATTATATTTTTTTGTATTTTTGTTCTAAAAGCGAGATAATCATAATGAGTTTGATATTAACACTAAGAGAGAGATAAAACAATCACTTTGCAACTGAATATTATTTTTACGACTAGAAAGCAGGAAATGATTACAGCTAGAAAGTGGGAAATTCTATTCTAGAAGCAGTAAAGAAGGGAAAGAGATGTTATCCTCCTCGACGGTTGCTTGCAGGACAAGTTGCACAGGGTGATGCCTGGAACATGGAGGACGAAGATGGAAGACGAAGAATGAAGTAGGAAGAATCAGGTGCGAGGCAGGGCGTTGTCGTCATTGCAGTATCCACTTCTAGAACAGGGAGAGAAAATTTTGATTTTACTTCTAAAGGAGCATCCCGGGTTTGGGACAAGCTTCTTAGAGCTTTGGAGAGCGAGAGAGGTGAAGGAAGGGATAACGAAGAAGTGGAGGGCGCAGTTCCTTTTATAGGTGAGGTTTGAGGGGATAAATGGGTCATTTTACTTTAAAACCATTAAATCATGGTCTTTAGTGACGGATAAAATCGTCACTAAAGCCCACATCATGGGCTTCGTGTGTGTGCGTGCCACACACCTCTTCCTTTCCCCATGCGCAACGCCATCGCATGTTCTTTGATTTTCAGCCATCCGATCAAGCGATCGGACGACTTAAAATCCATCTCGCGCACGCCTTCATCCGGCGTTCGCGTGTGAGATCGAGCGTTAATGGCGCGATGGATTGCGTGTGAAGGAATCATGCATTTGTTGGTGCTAGAGCACTATGATCGATTATTTTGATGATAACAAAACACGTGTCATTTAACATTTGCACTTGGAGTCTTAGATTTCAGGTTAATTGCAAATGAAGACGTGATTAGACGGAGTTCGAGCTCGCATCCAGGATGGATTAGAGGAGCTTGATGGAAAATAGAGGAGATTCGCGAGGAGCGATAGATTAAAGATGGAAGGACAAGAAGAATATGATAGAATTATGTTTATTTCTTTCATGTACTTTTGTCTTTATTTCCTTGCTCTTTTTTTTGTTCCTTAGAACATCATGTTAAAGAGCCTCAAAGTACCCTAACAGTAGTCCTAGGAACACCGGCACAACCCTAGGATACTTAAGTTTTCTGTAGAGAACTTAGAAAACCAATATAAGGTTCAAACAGCCTTTTCAAACGTCTAATTCCAAAAACAGACGTCCGATAATGGGTTGTAAGACGTTTGACTGTTAATCTAGACGTCTGATAACAATTAAGCTGGACTTAGCTAGTTCTGTCTGATGAAATTAGACGTCCAGACCTTAGACCAGACATCTTAGAAGATGTCTGATGTTTTTGCTAGACGTCCAATTAGTGGACCGTTGGCTGGCTTAACAAACGCTGAAGGATATGACCATTAGAGCCTTATCAGACGTCCTTAAGCCTTTCCAAACGTCTGATAAATGGCCGTTTTGCCTCGGCTAACCCGAAAATCTCTTCTCAGAGATTTTCTAGCCGTTGCACTCTCTTGGAAATCCATTCCCGCAGAAAAGTAGGTTTCCAAACGTCCAGACATAGTGCCAAACGTCCTATATGTCGTCTGATGGACTTGCATTAGAACCCTGTTTAGATCTGATTCAAGTTAGGAAGAAACTCGCCTAAAATCAGACGTCTGACTTTGTTCCCGAACGTCTTAAACTGATCTTCCAGACGTCTGATGCTAGGATCAGACGTTTAATAACCCTGTGAGTGCAATCATTGTTCCTGATTTCGGCCTGATTCTCTTGGGCTTTGTACTCAACGGCTATGGAAGCTTTCCAAAGCCTTTCAAAGCCTTCCTAAGGCCTCTATAAAAAGAGGGGAGCCTTTGCCACTCAAAATACACCTAGACACACCCAAGCAACATACTTTCTACTCTTTTGTGTCCAAGAAAAGCTCTTGCTCTCCAAGCTCCAGTTCTTCATCTAGAGAGCCTCAAGCATTTGCGCACCCGCTCTCCCATCGTAGTTCACAAGAGCGACGTTGCGCCGTCGTGTAGTTCACACATCCGCGTCGTCGACGCACTCCTTGCAAAGGGAAGCATCTTAATTCCTATAGAAGCTTAGGTTAAAAATTACTTTGTTGGCTCTATAGGATTGTTGTTATTTATCTTTGTTCTTTGGTTGGGTATTTGATTTGCGAATTCCCGTCTCCTTCGTGGGACAAAATCCTTCTGGTGAAGAGAAGGGGTTTGAGGTACGCTACCCTCGTATAAAGTAACGTGGTTATAATTGAGGTTGAATCACTCTCGTTTAAGTGATTCGTTTAGTTGATTTGACCAACTTGGTTGATCGGAAAATCTTAACTCGAGAGGGTTAGGTGGTGGTTTTCACCCGGTTTGGGTTTTCACCTAAAAATAATTGTGTACCTTGTGTGATTGAATTTTGTGATATTATTTTATATTATATTTCTACAATTTATTATGTCACCCCCTCCTAGTAGGGAATCTACAGCATTCTGGTTACACCACATCACTGTTCTATCCGCCATCTGCGCCACATCCGATGGCCGAAATTGACCGCGCTTGCGCTGCGCTGAATTGAGGCACGCAGTGAGTTTCGAACCAATGCCCTCAGCTCGCGTATGGAGCGTTCAACCGCTGCACTGTAGCTGCCGCTTTGTCGCACTTACGTTTTACGCGCGCATGCCCGTGGCCGTTGGATCAAGATCCAACGGCTGAGATCAATTGAGCTGGTGAGGAGAGAGAGAGGGTGCAGCGGTCCTTACTAATTTGGCTGGGCCAGTTTGGGTGGCTGAGATAGCGCCACGTGGTGCCATCTTGGCCGTCCATCTTCTGTAACTTGTAGAAGGTGTCATGGATGTCGAATTGGACCAATTTTCGTGCCGTTAGGCTACGATCATCGATCCAAACCCATCTATGTGATCGGATTTTTCATCTGAAGTGCTGATTGACACCATCTTAGCCCTTAATCTCTAACATTCATTGGATTATATCTGATGCTACGGAAGTTCGATCAAGGTGATCTTGGAGTTGTTGAACTCCAATCGTCGCCTTGATCAGATCCATACGGTTGGATCTTTGATCCGAGGCCCCGATTAAATGTCGCCCTGTCCTTGGCCACCAAAAAGAAGAAATTACTATATAATTTGTACAATTTAACCTAAATGCATGATGATGCATGTTATGCAATATTTATAATGCGTGATGTTAATATGATACTAAGAACATGCATTAATAGACATTTTTGGCTATTCAAATGTATTCACATCAGTTTGAATGGTGAAATGATGAATATTGGGGTGCTTAAGATTTATACAAGTTGGTGTTTTCCATTTCATTCCATACTTGTTTCAATGTTGATAATGGATTCTTGTGAAAATGTCGTGCTCCCAATGTAAGTAAACATTCATTTATGCAGTTGGTGGCAACAAGGTTTCATGTAGCGATTGTGCTTGATTTGATGTATCAATTAATTATATCTGATTTGATGTACCATTTCATAGTGGCTGACTTTAATTTTTACCCACATTTAGGTTAGTTTTGGACCTCCAAAATTTGATACAATTTGACATTGGATTACCAAATCGTATATGAAAATGCTCTACTTTTGACTCTAGAATGTCATCATCCCAAGAATCATCCTTCGTCGATCCGAAGAAGACTAAGAAGTGGGACTATCGTAGTACTAATGAATTACTAAAGATTTGGTGAAGCACCATAAGGATGGTCACTGGGAGAATGGATCGTTCACGAAAATCGCTTGGAATGGCATTGATAAGGAGTTTGTCACAACAATTGGGTTACCATGCAACCACAACTAGATTCTCAATAGATGGAAAGAGTTGAAGAGGAAGCACACCTTATATGCTCAACTCTTGAGCAAGAGCGGGTGGGGAATGGACCCGAGGACAAGTTTTCCAGTAGCACCGTCACCCTATGTTTGGAATGGGGTATTAATGCCAACATTCGTTGAATACATCAAACGAGTCATGGCACTTGTTCTTTCATAGAAATTTACACTTCCGTTATATATGTATCTCCCACCTGAATTGGCGGAAATTCGAGAGAAGCCATTTGTGCACTATGAGCATGTCCATAGCATTATCAGGAGGGATACAGCTATAGGTGAGCATGCGCTCTCATTGAACGTGCAAGAGCAAGTGAATGAGGTCGTTGAGGATCATGTTAACATGGGAAATGATGATGCAGGAGCTTTTGTTGGAACACAAAACACCTTCACTACTTCATCTGCAACTAGATCTATCTCATTTGATAATACAGGTGCAGAAGATGTTTGGACATTCCTAAAGAGGCCTTACACTAGCCCCAACCTTTTTGTGAGTTCCAATATCCCAACAGCTTCAGCTACGAACCCTCCTCAAAAGCAGCAAACTCCTCCTCTGCAGACAACTTTTGCTCGAGAAAGGTCGAGGTGTGCTTCTAGGAGTTCCGCCTCAAGTTGGTCGAAATGGAGGAAGAAGGCATCCTCCATTGCGACTGAATCAGCTAATGCAAGGTTTGGGGAGTTTACAAAACTCATGAGAACTTTGGTCAAGTGTCATATCTCTCCCCCATCCAGGGTCAACCATTAAGGTGATGACATTCATGATTGCATGTGGAGCTTACGCATGCAGGTTCCTAGTATCACACCCGACGACTTGGTTACTTTGGCTGATGTCTTCACCCATTATAGTTGGAGGGCAGTATTCAAGGATGTAATCGACTCTGATGCTTAGTTGGGAGCCTTTCTAAGGAGGCATGTTGGCAGCGATCATGTCTTCAGAGCATCTTATTGGCAGTATCTTTGTTTCCTTCTAGTAGTTGCGGTAGCTTGTTTGTTTTCATGTCATGTTTTGTCATTTTTTACCATTCGGGCAATCTTTGACATTGTTCTGCACTAATTACGATGATATGTACATGGGGTTTATGGTGTGTTGGTCTGCTAGTTTTGTTATGGCTCTTTTTTTATGAACATTTTATCCTCTGCTAATGAATGCCTTTACCTTCATGGTTTTTGTGGTACATGTTAATGTCTACATTTTCACACACTTATCTCTCCATTGTCAAGTTAAGTTCCACATACATTGTTGCAATCTGCAAATTTGGGATGTTTCTCAGCAGGATGAGTTCTGGTCGATGTCCTCTGTGGAGGACGACTGCGAACATAATAATTTGGCCTTAGCAGAGGTCGTGCTTCCACTAGCAATAGGATTCCCACTATTCGGGGTTCAGTATGTTCCTAGGTAACCTCAAAATAATGGTGCTTTGCGTGGTCACTATTAGGTACGTGAGTTACTAGAGGGCCACCTCTTATGATGCTTCGAGGAATTGCAAGTTACGAAGGAGGCCTTCATTTCAATCACTCAGTACCTAAAGGAGAATATTGATCTGTGTGATTCCCGAAATGTTACCGTCAATGAGTAGTTGGCGATTTTCCTGCATGCTCTTGCACATGCATCCTCCAATCGACACATGATAGAACGCTTTCAGCATTCCAGGGAGACTATTTCAAAATACTTCAACAATGTATTGCTTGCTATCGTATCCCTAAAGAGGAGGTTCATTCGATTGCCCACAATTTGAGCTGAGGTGCCAAATCAGGTTAAGGATAATAGGAAATTCTTCCCCTTCTTTAAGGTATGTTAGTATAGCAAAAGTTTCATCTTTGACTTAGTTATAAATAAATGTACACTAATTCATACAAATGTTTCATACAAGGACGTGCTTGGAGCGATCGATAGATGTCATGCTCAGACAATGGTCTCCCCAACAGATCAAGCTTGTTTTCGCAACCAGAAAGGTTGGACGAGCCAAAATGTTATAGCGGCTGTCAACTATAACTTGCAGTTTGTCTACGTCGGCATCAGATGGGAGGGCTCCGCAGCAGACATGAGGGTCTTGCGCTGGGCAATATGGAATGGACTGACCATCCCCAACGGATGAAGGTATCTGGTGGATCTTGAATATGCAAACACTGACTCATTTCTTGCTTCGTTTCGTGGTGTTGCATATCACTTGCAAGAATATAGGAATCTCTCCAATAGATATCAGAATCACAAGGAGCTTTATAACCACCGGCATGCCCAGCTTCGCAACGTTGTCTAGTGTGCATTTGGGGTTCTAAAACGGCGATTCAAGATACTTGACTCTCGTCCATTCTATAGTTTCAAGATGCAGCGGCACATAGTGATGGCATGTTGTGTTAGACACAACATTCTATGCCTGTGGAATCTTTATGATGACATTTTTTACACTAGTTTGGAGGAGGAAGATGTAGGGGATACCGAAGTTTGGGACAATTTGGTTGATGAGATGGCAGTTAGAGCAGGAGATTTCCTGTGGGTTCAGGTTACACATGCTCTTTGAGCTGATCATAGGGGTAGATGATGTCATTCTGTAATATAAAATGTGATGTACCTTAAAAGCTAGTATGTGTCCAAACTCTTTCGTGCTTCCAGTGTAATTGTTGTTGTCATGCTAGGGATGATGTGTCGTGTGGATGTTATTGAAACGCATTTTCGTTAATTCCCTACTTAGCAGATTTACCTACTAATGTTCTTAATTTGTCTTCTACTGAAAACTTGCTCGGAAAGACGAAGATATTTCTCTTCATAAGTAATACTGCAAGGATGGCTGGCGGATACTTGGCAACGAAACATGGCCGGCGATGCACATGTGGATTGACTTATTTACTGTCATTGGAGGCGAAAGGATCAGAATATTTTGAGGTCATGGATCGCCTTGTCTACACATGTGCATTTGCTGATGTGGTACGTACATATATTACTCCATATAAATTAACATTGAATGGTAATTATGACATAACCTTTTATTCATGGTAGGGTTGCAATTACAAAAGATATGCCAACCAGCTACCCCCAACAATCGACTCAGCCAAAGCGGAGTCATTCTTCTTGTCTTTGAAGTACCATGTGTTAGAGTGGAAGATCGCAGATGTATCACGTACTATTGAGGAAAATGATGAATATGTTGAATACCTTAAAGATCATATTAAGGCATTAGAGGAACAAGTAAATGACTCGAATAAACACAATAATAAACTGCAAGAGAGGATGGATGAGATTAAGATCGAGGCTAGGGTTATGGAGGTCAAATTACATTCCGCACATGCATCTATAGTTGACAAGATGCAGAACTTGTCATGCTAGTTTTCTTATCTCATATCCTATCACATATTTCCTGCTATGATGGAGTGTATAACTTGCAGTTTATTTCATTATCGTTTTCATTTAGTTCTGCCTCTAGTAGACTTACTCTAGTTGACATTTATGTTAATGAATGCGACCTTAATCTTGACTTATTCCTCAGCATAGACATTTACATATTCTTAACTGCAAAATTGTTTTTCACATAATATCATTCATGCTTTGTGTGAGTTTGCAGGGTTTGACATTCAACCAACTGGGCAATGATGACAACATGTATCAATCTGGGAACTTATGTCAGGGAGGGACACATGCTTACATATAAATTTTACCATGCTCATGGGCTAAAGCTCAATTGTGTTGGATGGCTAGATTTAATCTTAGCAACCCCATTAGTAAGCTCTTCAATTGCAAACATGGATTGTTTAGGAAATTCCTAAGTCCTGTTGTGACAGTTGAAATAGCAACATGCGATCCCAATGACTTGACACCAATCTTTGCAATGCTACCTGAGCCCAGTTTTCCATGGACATTCATGCTGCTATAGCTCCACCTGCCTAATCCATTTCAATGTCATTTTTGGCTCCTTAGCTGCTATTGGCTACAGCTCCTATTGTTATTTGTAGCTGCACCCATATGCATGTTGTTGTTGCTGCTCAACCGGACTGATCCACCAATTTTTGCATTACAATCATATTGTTGCATAGATCTTTGAATCACTGCTATATTTATATTCTTTTCCACCATTTGTGAAGTTGGTTTCTATGGAGGTGCTACACATGTTTCCCCTTCTATTCCTAGTCGTGGAATAGGTTGGTAGGTATGCAACCTTTCTCAAAAACTAGCAGATGCCGAGCTACGTGGATTTCCCATTCTTGGTAAGATGATTGCAATTTATTTTCTTCTATCACAATGTTGAATCATTCATTGTGTTCTATTATTTTTTAGGGATCATGGAGTCCTTTCTTAGTGACTCTAGTAGACTTACTCTACTTAACCATTAATGAATGCGACCTTAATGTTAACTTATTCCCCAACATACACATTTACATATTCTTAACTGCAAAATTGATTTTCATATAATATCATTAATGCTTTGTGTGAGTTTATAGGGTTTGACATTCAACTAAATGGGCAATGATGACAACATGTATCAATCTCGGAACTTATGTTAAGGAGGGACACATGCTTACATGTAAATTTTTCCATGCCATAGGTTAAAACTCAATTGTGTTGGATGACTAGATTTAATCTTAGCAACCCTAATTAGTAAGCTCTTCATTTGCAAACATGGATTGCTTAGGAAATTCCTAAAGTCCTGTTGTGGCAGTTGAAATGGTAGCATGCGCTCCCAATGACTTGACATCAATCTTTACAATGCTACTTGAGCCCATTTTTCCATCAACATTCATGCTACTGTAGCTCCACCTGCCTGATCCATTTCAATGTCATTTTTGGTTCCTTGGCTGTTGTTGGCTACAGCTCCTGCTGTTATTTGTAGCTGCACCCATATGGCTGGGGTTGTTGCTGCTCCACCTGCCTAATCCATAGCACCATTGCTGGTTCATTGGCTATTGTTGGATACAACTCCTGTTGTTATTTGTAGTTGCAGGCAGTGGCTGGGGTTGCTGTTGCTCCACCTGCCTGATCCATTGCACCATTATTAGTTCGTTGACTGTTGTTGGATACAACTCCTCCTGTTATTTGTAGCTGCACCCATATGCAATTGTTGCTGCTACTCCACAGGGCTGATCCATACTGGTGGGCTACCTTCCTCTATAGTTTTATTATTTCGTCGTAGTATAGTATAGAGAGGTGATTACCAATTTAATACAATTTGTTACTCGGAAATAAAAGAGTTCCCGAGGTCGAACTCAGGGAGCAAGTTGTATTCTAGAGATACAAGTTTCTTTTACAAAAAAATAAAGAGAGAGAGAGAATTTGTTGGCTTCTTTCTTCTTCTCTTCTTTTCTCTTTGCCTATCTTCTTCTGCTTGGCTCTTCTGCTTTATCTGCAGCAGTAGTGATGCTCTTCTTCTTCTTTCAGTTCTTGTTTCTGCTCATCTCTTTCTTTTTCCTCTCCCTTGCGGTCCTGTTCTTCTTCTTCTTCTTTCTTTCTTCTTTTCCTTTCTTCAGACCTTCTTCTCGTGCTCTTCTTCTTCTTTCAGTTCTTCCCTTGGCCTCTCTGCTTTTCTTCTTCTTTCATTTCTTCCCTTGGCCTCTCTGCGTTCTCCTTCTGCCTCGCCTTCCTTCTCCTTCTTTGCCTTCAGGACGTCGTCTGATTTTCCAATCAGACGACTTAAACCGCCGCTGCTACAGTGCCGCTCGGTGATCCTCCTTCCTTCAGCCTTCGTCTTCTTCCACGGTTCTTCTTCACCTGTGCCTGCACACTTACACAGCTTGATCAGAGAGGGGCAAAACCTATCTCTACCCTCCCCCGCATCTCTCTCTCACAGAATCCGCTCTTAGGATAGCTCTCCCAGAGCTGCCGGGTAGCCGGGTACGGGTCGCGCCCGGGTCCAGGCCCACCGGCGTGCGTGGTGGGTGAGGAGTGCAGGTCAGTCTAAGTCGGGTCGGGCCAGGTCCACGGGGCGTGAGCGCGGACGAGACCGGGTCGAGAGAGCGAGTGAGTGAGAGGGACCTCACCCCGTGCTCAGGAGGCAACGAGCATAAGGCACTTTTTGCCTTTATGCGGGCGCTCTCCTCTGAAAGGTTACGAGGTGGGACTAAATGTCCCACCCCAATTTCGGTGCCTGCGCGGAGGAAGCAACGGCCGTCGAGGCGAAGCGCGGGGACTTCGCGCGAGAGCTTCGACTCAACTGCAGCCTACGCTTTGCTGAAATGCCCCCGCACAGTCTGGGAGTGTGACCTGGGCGCGGCGCACCTGGGGCAGCAGGTGAAGAAGCTGCTTCGCTTCAACAATGGCGGCGACGAGCGCAGGTACCTGCCCACAGAAAACGGCCTCTCAGCCCAATCAGAAACGCGGAGGACCTTCACCGTGGCACGGCGAAGGTGGTCGGGGGGTGTGCAGGCGGCGGGGCGGAGCTTAAGGGCTGCCCTAGGTCAGACTGTGGGTCGGGAGATGGGTTTGTTCGGTGGAGTTGCAGAGGGTGATTTGGGGGAAGTGGAGGGGCGGAAATGGATCAGGGTGAGGAGGCGGAGATTATGTGCAGGTCGGCGAGCCGTGTGGGATGCTGGAGTGATGGGAGCGGCTCGCCGGAGGATGGCCGGAGGCGGAGAAGGTGAGGGTGATTGGTCGGAATCGAGGGCGACAGTAGATGTTTAAAGTGAGGAAAAGGAAGAGGGGAGGAAGAGGAGGAGTTCTACCTACTTAGCAGGACGAGGAGGGGCCGGAGCGGGCGACAGTCGTATCGACTGTCGCCGGAGAAGAAGATGCCCGGGGGAAGGGGCGGCGGCGAGCAGAGGGCCGGAGAGGCGCCAGCTGGGTGTGGCGTGGCGCGGGAAGAGCGAGGGAGAGCAACCCTGCAGCTGGTAGTGCGGCAGAGCGACGAGGAGGAAGAGGGGAGGCTGCCGGAGCTGGAGGGCTTCCTGTCGGAGTGGGAAGAGAGGAAGTGGGGGTCTTTCTCCGTCAGGATCGAGTTGGGAAGAACGGTGGAGCGACGGGGGTATTTATAGGGACCGAATCAGAGAGGAAGGCGGAGGGAGACGACGTGTCTCCCTCGTCGGAGGACGCCGGAGATGGAAACCCATACCGTCCGTGCGTTCGCACGGTCGGTATGGTGGGTTGCAGCGACAAGGGGGGTGTCCCTGCGACGGCTGACGACGCAGGGCACCCCCGGTTTACTTGCCAGACCCTCCCCCTCACCCTGCGCGGCGCCATGCTCCACGCAAGGTCGCCGGAGCATGGTGCTGGCAGGTTTTGCAGGGAGGACCTGAACGCAAAGAACGAAGGAAAGTTAGGGGCCAAAATGCGAGGGTTCAAAAGCTGAGGGCCAAAAAGTAAATATATGAGGACCAAAGTGTAAAGTTGGTCAAGAAGGTTTCTTCTTAGGCTCAAGTTCTTATACATGACTAATTAGGACCTAAGGAATATGATGGTGAATTTTATTTCTAGATTAAACCTTGTTTGACTGGTCAATTTATGTAAAAACCCAAATTAAGTTATTAATTGGGCATGGTTCTCAATGTAAGTCAAAATGGGTTCCTAAGGCCAAATTGAAGGTTCTAAACCCTAGAGATTATTTTTCTATGAATTTTAGAGGGTTTATTCTATTTTTACTTTGCCTCGAACCTTGTGAATTGAAGTGGATTTGTTTTAAGGTTACAGATTATCATTTAGTTCCTTGGAATTGCTGTAGCCCTTGTCAGATCATCTCATCCCACTTTTATTCTTATTAGGTTGCTTTGACCTATATTTGGACCCTGAATTACCCTGTATGCAGATTATACTGGTAAAATTGCATTTTTACCCCTTATGACTCATTTTCTCCTTAAACTCAGAATTCTCTGAGTTAAGCCTTTCCTTGAGTTATATAGGAGCTTTTATCCTTTGTATTAGGTCAAAATGAGCTAGTTATGGCTCATGATGAGGTTCTCATCACATACCACCATTTTTGATTCGTTGGTTGTTGTTGGCTACAGCTCCTGCTGTTATTTGTAGCTGCACCCATATGCAGTTGTTGCTGTTGTTCCACCAGGCTGATCCATACCACCATTTTTGGTTTGTTGGCTGCTGTTGGCTACAACTCCTGCTGTTATTTGTGGCTGCACCCATACGCATGTTGCTATTGCTGGTCCACCTGCTTGATCCATAGCACCATTGTTGGTTTGTTGGCTGCTGTTGGCTATAGCTCCTGCTATTATTTGTAGATGCACCCATATGGGGTTGTTGCTGCTCCACCTACCTGATCCATAGCACCATTGTTGGCCCATTGGCTGCTGTTGGCTATAGCTCTTGCTGTTATTTGTAGCTGTGTTGATATGCAGTTGCTTGCTGGACGCTATTGTTTGTTTGTGTTGTCTTGGGGTGATGGACACTATAGCTTGATTTTGTATAGATGTGTTGGCCACATTAATTTAATGTAATTAGCAGTGCAATAAATGTGTTAATTACTCTGTCATGTTTATTCAAGGAGATTTCCCTCCATGTAAATAGGCCCTTAGCTTTGGAAGTCACTTGGCGCAACATCTCTCAAGTACACCTACTCTCACCAGTGAATGCATTTGGTGAGAGTATTCTAAATTTTCTACAATGGTAATACCATAGAAGGTGGCTTTTAGGGCAGCAATGCCCTTTAAGCATTCTTATAGCATATGCCAGGGAGGTCTTGGTACATCCCTTAGTACCTTGTAATCCTGTCTGGAATAGGTCCCAGCAGATGACATGATGAGCTGTGGGATGACTATGCAATAAGAGATAATAGATGGAAAAGAGTAGGATGATGCAAACGATAGGGAATTTCCATCATCGAAGCTCGGTGATATGATGTAAATGGTAGGCTAGAGTGTGATGATGGATAATGATTCAATGATGCTCAGTGGGTGAACTACGACCATCATCGAAAATGTTTGAGTGGTGGTGAACTAAGGAAATAAGAGTTAATTGAAGAAATTCTCACATTGCATTTACACTTTCTAGTTTAAATATCATTGTAGCTAATCAAAAGATCACATAACTGAGACATGCTAAGCTTTTTATTATTATAAGGATTAGAATATTTTAAGAACTTAATTTTATCTATGTTCAACTATAAAGTAGGCCCTTATTTGATTCGTGGATAAAATTTGAGTCGAGTTGCATAGGTTTATCTTCCTGGTGATAGAATCATCAACCATGATTGATAATAATGGTAGTGATGATGATGGTGGACATTTTAATTAAAATGTAGTGGTAAAGCTGGCCAAGGAACATAGTGATGGTGGTGGTGCTTATGCGTTGGTGGTGGTTCTTATGTGTTGATGGTGGCAGAATACACGGTCTCGTCTGTCCTTGAGAGGTTTCATAATTTTCATTCCCACAAATTTCTACATACACCTACACCTCCATTTCCATATTTTATTAAACGAAGGGCAAAATGATCATTTACCATCTTTCCAACTAACTTCTCCCACAGACTTGACACATCAACTACCAACCAATCTCACAAAACAATCCCTTCCAACCTAGCTAAACAAGGGATGGGATCATCTAATCCCATGTTTTCCTCCAACACAAACCAAACAATAAACTATCACAATCCCGGAATTACCTCACAATCCCACATACATAATTTACAATCCCTAAAAATCAATCCTTGCAAACAAACAATCCCTAAGGCAAGGGGCATTGAATTCAACTTAAAACAATGCTTTGCTTTTCTATTTTTCTTAAAAATAATTGTTGATTTCTACCGGGCACTCCCTAGAAGTGAAGAAGGGGCATGGTAGTTGGGTGATGTGCCCATTTGATTTCCCCTTAGTGTAGAGAAGGTCACTGCCGAGGGGTCATTGTTTAGTCTACTCCACTCCGTGGTGTAGCGAAGAAGCAGAGTGGTTGAGTGTTTAGTTATCTTGAAAGATATGCTTGTCGATACAACTGAAATGTTCTGTACCTATCTTGTGGAATATATGACGGACCTATGGTTTAGGAATACAACCTACCATGATAATCTCATGGAATCACCATATATGACTTACTTCACGGTTGGTATATTGTGGCTTCTCCTTAAAGCCTAGTTTACTTGAATGATTAAGTACAGTAAATGGGAGTTAACCTTCATTTACCTTGTAGGTTAACATCACCCTCCAAAAATCTATATTTTAGAGAGAAAACACAGATTTTGCATGAAACTTGAGTTCACGCTAGTGTTAAGATGGATTTGGTGTTGATCCTCTTTTTTTTTTATCTCTTTTTTGATACCATAAGTTAACACCTATGTCAAGTAAGCAAAAACATATGTTAGACCCTCCTGCAAAGTAAACAAAAGAAGGTATTAACACCCCTTGTAGTAGTTAATTTTGTAAACTTAGGTTTTATAACACATCAAGTAAACTAATCCTAAGGTCTAGTTTACTTGGGAGATGGGGTTAACCCTTCAAAAGGGGGCTTAACCACCATTTACTTAACTACTTAACTTCCCATTTGGTAACCTGGGTTTAATCACTTCAACTGGTGTTAGTTAAACCTGTGTTAAAATTATATACTGCTTATGCCTCTGACAACCCTTATGTTTCATATTCTTAACACCACTGCCAAGTAAATGCCATAAAGGTTAACAACACAACTTAACAATAATTCAAGTAAACACAAACTGATGTTAATATTACTATCAAGTAAACACAAACAATTACAGGGTTAATACTAGTTTTACATTTCTTAACACTATCTTTCTAATCCTTCAAGTAAATTAGTTGGATATCACATCTTGGATGGAAGGTTCATGGATTGGTGGGGGAAAACAACCCAATAATAGTTTAATATCTAATATCTCCACACAAATCACATTTCATATGCCTTCATGAAGCTAAAATGGTGTCCCTCCCAACTTGTTGAGATTTTTCTATTCTGCCATAAACAACTAGGAGTGCCACCTTGCTTCTAGACTAGCTTGAGGCAAACTAACAAGCTAAGATTCCTTGATTTCACACTATATCTGCTTTGAAATTTGTATACGAGTTAGATTGGATCGAGTTGGGACCTAATCCACAACTTGACCCAATTTATGCAACTTGGGAAATTGAGATGTTTTCAACTCAACCCAACTCAACCCATGAAACTAGTTTAAATTGAGTCAAGTTGGATCAAATTGTTGACTAGTCAAACTGTTAAAGTTTCTAGGAGAGTTTGCTATATGGTATATTGAAAAAATACACACAAAACAACCATTTAAGTTATAATAAAGTAAAAAAAATGAGTATAACTAAAAAGAGAAAGGGATGGAAGGGATGAGGTTTAAGCTTTGTAAGTTTGAGGTTTCTGCCTTTGTGGTGAGAAGGGAGGGAAGAGTGGGATTGGAATGGCCCAAATTGGGTTGTGAACAAAATGTTGTTCCTTGGAATTGCTAAATTGATGGGTTATAAAAATGTTATTTACTTTAAGGAATGATAGAATTCTAAATTTTTGATGTGTATAAATAATATTTTAGAAAGGAATTGTGGTTGGTGTACACAAGCACTACTAGAAAAATGGGTTATGCCATCAGTTACTTGCCTTTCGAATGTATTTTCCTCGTCGCTTATTCAAATAAGTGACGGTGAAGGTCTGTACTCGACTGAAGAAAAGGAAGGAGATGGGTGTGCGATGGTCATAAATATTTATCGTCAGTAATTCAAGCGACGGTAAATATATTTTCCCCATCGCTTATTATCATAACCAACGATAAAAGGAAGGTTAAAATTTACGCCTAAGATTTTGGAGGGATTAGTAACGTTTACTATCGGTTAGTGGAAAAAATGATGGCGAAAAGTAAGTGAAATTTAGCAGCCAAATTTTAGGCACGATAGCGGAGTTGTTGAAGTAATCCTTTGCCGTCGATTATCTTAATAAGCGACGATGAAAAGACGGTTAAAATTTGTACTTAAAATTTGTGTGGGATTAGTCACCTATACTGTTGGTTAGTAGAAGAACTGATGGTGAAAGGTAGGTTATATTTAGCGGCCAAAATTTTAGGCGCGTACGAGGATGAACTGAAATGATCCTTTGGCGTTGATTTCTCATAGAACCGACGACATAGATCGCTTCTTCTATCACGTGCACGCCGACCTCCCCATCTCTATTCATCTTCTTCCTAAAAACCTAACCACAACGCACACCGACCCCTCCTCGTCCTCCTCGTTAGGTAACCTCTCCAACACCCTCCTCCTGCTCCTCCTCCGACGGTCTGCTCGTCGTCCTCCACGCCATCCTCGGTGACCTCCTTCCCCTCCGCGACGCCCTCCTTGGCCTTCTCCGACGAGGTAATCCTCCTCTGCCTCCTCCTCCCCAACCCCCTCCTCCTCCTCCACCCCGATCCCCTCCTGCCAGCCTCCCCCTCCTGCTACTCCCGTCCTGCTGCCCCTCGTCCTCCTCCCCGACCCCCTCCTCCTCCTCTTCCACCCCGACCCCTCCTACTAACCTCCTCCTCTAGCTTTCCCCCTCCTACCGCCCCTCCTCCTCCTCCTCCTCCCCCTCCTGCCATCCTCCTCCTTCTCGACCTCCTCCTGCCGCCCCCCTCCTCCTCCCCTCCTCCCTCCTCCTAGACTCCTCTTCCACCCTGACCCCCTCCTGCCGGCCTCGTCCTCCACCCCGACCCCCTCCTGCCGGCTTCCTCCTACCCCCTCCTACCACCCCTCCTCCCCCTCCTGCCATCCTCTTCCTCCTCCCTATCCCCTCCTATCTCCCTCCTCTTCCTTCTTCTAGACCTCCTCCTGTCGCCCCCCTCCTCCTCCCCTCCTCCTCCTCCTCCTCCTCCTCATCTTGCAGGGAACGCCCATGACCTCCCTCCTTCTCCTCCTCCTGCTACTTCGCCTTCCCCCATCCTCCTCTCCTCCTTACTGCCACCCTCCTCTTCATCCCCTTCTCATCTTACTTTCCTTTTATCAAATTAATATGTTAAGTTATTAATAACATAATGATTTATTATTTAATTTATTGTGCATTACTGAATTTACAGATTGTTGGTGATGGTTACGCTCGGTCACGCTCTGAGGCTGTAGTACATCGGAGGTATAATTTCACTTCTTTAAATTTATTTTTATGATATTTTAGAACTATATTAGATGTGGGGTGTGCCCATATAATGTCATTTTTTTGAATGTATGGTGGGGTGTGCCTACTTTTATGCACTTTATGTTTTTATGTGATGCACTATTATTGTGGGGTGTGCCCACTTTTATTATGTCTGTTATTTTGATATGCAGGGTTATGAAAAAACTTAAAATTTAAGGGAAAACTCTGTCAAAATTTTTTAAATTCTTTAATATTAAATGTATTGGTTAGTTGGGGATTTAGGGTTAGGTTAGGCTTTGGTTAGGTTATGTTAGGATTTGGTTAGGTTATGTGCACAACCTCTAGTTTCCACTACGCCGTGCACCCCTCACACCACCATCCTTGTTTTCGCAAAGGGAATCTCTTCCGCCATTGCCGTCTTGCGAGTTGTTGTTGAGGTGGACGATGGGGTGGAAGGCATCGAGGCGGATGTCATCGTTGTGTGGGGAGGGGAAGGGAAGGTGGGAAAGGGAGGGAGAGGAATTGGAGCTCGGTGGAGATGTTGAAGGAGAAGGAGGGCGAGTTAGAGAGGGAGAGACATCAACGAGGGTGTGAATGATAATGAGGGAGAGATGTGAACATGTTAGTTGAATGATGTTGAGAAAAGATGTCCATGAGAGCCTCCTCTCCAGTTGCTTCCCTTCTCTGCCGCAAGTCATTATACTTTATTAGCTACGCTCTCAAGTGCCGCAATCTACCAGCCAAAGCCCTCTTGGCGAGGCTAGTGGAGGAGTGATCACCCTCAAGCTTGCAGAGGAGAGTGGTAGAGTCGATGGTGGAGAAAGGATGCGCTCGAGGAGGCAAACGACGACGGCGATGCGGATGGCGAGGAGGTAGTCGGGTTGGAGGAGGAGTGGTGCTGCAGGTGGGAGGAGTTGCCGCTGCTGGGGGTGTGGGGGAGTGGTTAGAGGGTGGAGGTGTCCCTGTTAGGGCTCTGGTGAGGGGGTGGGTGGGAGGGGTGGAGGAGGGAGGTCCGAGGGGGGTGGGGGGAAGGGGTGGTGGTGGAAGTTGCCCTCGTAACTGTTAGTCTAGGTGGTGCTTTCTTCCATTTGAAGTAAATGGACACTTACAAGCATTTGAGATGTTAATCTACAAAAAACTAAGCCCAGAAAATCCATTTCATGTGTATGATTAATTAAAACCAGTTGTAATCTCCAATCAAATTAATTCAAAGTCCATTTAGAAACTCCATCTAAGCTTCTGAATCATTTTTGAACCTTAATCAACACCTTAACCCTTTAAACGAATGCTTGAAATCCATAAATCACCTTAGAGCTGGGTGATGAAAGTGTTCATCCCAGATTTGATTCAAAGCAATAAATCTCCATTCTAACTTATCGCAAATAATTTGTGATATATCTAGAATTCAATCAAACTTATATTAGGAATCTTTAGATCCTAGAAACCCTAATTGATCCCCCTCCTTATGCTACAGACAACGTGAAGGACGAAAATCACATCAGGTATTAAAATCAACTCAAAACCAATCATAGACCATTCAAATCTCTCAAGCATTGCTCAAACTTTGATAGATAAATTAAAACAACTTTCAATCACTCAAGCTGTCGTCCAGCTAGGCATTTGATCTTATGTTCATATAATTTATCATTCTGAAGCTACGTCATCCACTTTGTAATTCTATTTGATTTATTATACATTTCTTTTTAGCATTTAATAAAAATAATTTTATTTCTTATCAGATGATTGCTTATATTTATGTCAATTTCTTTGCAATTATGAGTATTATTTTAGATACACATACTTGCTAAAGAAGGTATATGCACGTGAGGCCAAACATTATGTATTCTAACCCTTAGAATAAAAGTCCTCTGAGTCAAATTGTGTCCAAATTACTCGCCCGTCAAGACTTATGATCATGTTATACGGACAATGCAGGAAGTGTATGTATACCTCACTTACATGCATGATACGTTGTCTTTATAGCATGCCATAAGACTCGATCGACTTTAGTTTGGTAAAGTACCGAACTAAAAAAGGTCCTTAAAGATTTGATGATAACTTAGTTTTGCTTGTTACATGTAACCTTGTGTAGTGAAATTTCGGTTACTTATTCCTACTCTTCTCTGGTATACTAACTAATCTTATCTAGTTTCCTACTGTGCCCTTAATTGGGTGTTAAAGGAAATCTAGCTAAGGTTAATATTGAGGAGTATATTGGAGAAGTGTGGGGAGATGCTGCCGAAATTTCACTGCACTAAGGTTACATGTAACGAGCAAAACTAAGCTATCATCAAATCTTTGAGGATGGGCTATAAAGTAAAAATTTTAATCAACATACACATCATTCGGTCATTTCCCATCCTAATAAGTGATTTGTTTATATTAAATTTTAGGTTATAATGGATAAATCTTGGATTGGATTACGGGATTCAGATTACACTAGATATAAGGATGAAGTAATTTCATTTCTGGATTGGGCTTTTCATGAGGATAGGAAGATATTTAGGCGAAGAGGTCAACTTGATAATATCTTCTGCCCATGCAGAAGATGTTTAAATAGTTCCTTGCATGATCATAATTTTGTGCTTGAGCACTGCATTTGTAATGGGTGGTGGCAGCATTACACTACTTGGGTAGCTCATGGAGAGGAGTTGACTGAGAAAGTCATAAACAATGAGAACACTATTGACCAAGAGATCGACAAGGAAATTGCTGATAGCAGAGGTGAAGAAATAGAAGAAATGTTGAACGAGATGAGAGCAGGAGAGAATATAAATACATACGAGGAAGATCCATTCAGTTGTGATCCGTTCTATGATGCTGTTAAGGCGGCTAAGGATCCTATTGTTCCCAGTGTTACGAAAATGTCAAAGTTGTTATTTTTGTTGAAGATGTTTCAACTGAAAGTTATGAATAGAGTTAGTACTAAATTCATGTCATAAATACTTCAGTTTATTGCTGAGCTGTTGAATAACCCTAATATTTTTCCAGCTTCATGGTATGAGGCAAGGAAACAGATTCGTAAGCTTAATTTGGATTGTCACAAAATCGATGCCTGTCCGAATGACTGCATTTTTTTCAAAAATGAATTTGCAAATTTTAGTAATTGTCCCGAATGTGGACATGAGAGATATAAGGAAGGTAAAAATGAAAGTAAGAGAAAACAACCTCAGAAAATTCTTTGTTACTTTTCACTGATACCAAGTCTTCAATGCCTTTTTATATCAACTAAAACTGCGGTGGATGACATGGCACCAGGATTGTAAATCTCAACATAGAAGAATATGTCATCCTACTGATTCAGAGGAGTGGAAGAGATTTGAAGAAAGAAATAATTTATTTGCTTTAGAAGCAAGGAACGTGTAGTGGAGTCTTGCTAGCGATAATTCAATCCATTTAAGAGTATGTATCCGTCGTACTCTATATGACTAATGGTAATGGTCACATATAACTTACCTCCCTGGTTATGTATGAGATCATCATTCATGATGCTAACCCCATTAATCTCCGATCCAAAACAACAAGAAGATGCAATAGATGTTTATCTCCAGCCATTAATCGATGAACTAAAACAGTTGTGGTACACCGGCGTGAAGACGTATGATGCAGAAAAGAAAGAATTATGCACGGGTCATTGTTGTGGACCGTAAATGACTTCTCGGTGTATGCAAATTTGTCAAGTTGGAGTACTAAAGGAAAGCTTGCTTACCCAGTCGTATGGAAGACACTCATTACTTACGATTACTGGAACGTAAGAAATCATGTTACTTAGAACATCGCAGATTTTTACCTATTGAACATAGATGGTGAACGTCCTAGTTCAGGAGTAAATTTGATGATAGGACATGTTGGCATTCAAAGAAAAATCCAAAGAATAAACTTAATATAGATTCTATCAGGTTACCGGGTCAGGTTATAATGGAGAGATTACAAGAAATGGGTGAGATACGGTGGGGTCGACCATTCAAACAAGACCAGATGGCCTCGAGGAATTCTAGATTTCAAAAGAAAAGCATTTTCTTCATGGAGTTGCCATACTGGAAAGATCTTACAATACATTGAAAAGAATGTGGTGGATAACATCTTAGACGTATTAATCTAATGGATGATTTAAAGGACACAGTGAAAACAGGAAAAGACATCGAGAGTTTAGGGATGCATCCGAAGCTGCATATTCATGAGGACGATAGCTACTTCTCACCTGCTATTTACAGCTTGAATCAAGATCAGAAGAGTAAACTGTTATGCTTCTTAAAGGAAATTCGGGTGCCAGATGGATTTTCATCGCAGCTTTCTCGTTGTGTGAATGAAGTGCAGAAAAAGATATCTAGCTTGAAAAGTCATGACTCTCACGTTTATATGCAAGTATTATTTCTACTAGTGATACAGGGGATACTGCTAGAGCCAATTGTTGATTCATTCACAGAGATGAGTAAGTTTTTCAAAGTTATTTGTTTGAAGATGCTACAAAATGATACGCTGGATCACTAGGATGAACAAATAGTCATTACCCTTTGTAAGGTAGAACATATTCTTCCCCTAGTCTTCTTCGATGTAATGGTTCATCTCACCCTACATCTTGCAAATGAAGTGAGAATTGAACCTATACAATTCAAATGGATGTATCTTATGGAGCGATTTTTTGAAAAAGCTTAAAGATTATGTTTTGAACAAGGCAAAGCCTGAAGGATTCATTATAGAAGGGTATCTCGTGGAGGAGTGTATAAATTTTACTTCCATATACATGAATGAAACCGACAACCGCTTTAATAAACTTCAAAGGAACTATGAAGGGGAATGCAATAACAACGATGAAGAATGTTTGTCAATTTTTGATATCAGAGGAATGTTGATTCTTCATACAGAGTACAAGGCAATTTCAGAAAATGAAAGACATTGCACACATTTATATATTTTAAAACAAATTCCTGAAATTGATCCATTTTACGAGGAATTCGAACGATTACCTTTTTCAAGGACAACTGAATTTGACTTCTTAGATTGGTTTAAAGACTGGGTTAATCAATTGAAAGAGGATAAGGACCCAAGATGGGTACCGGATTTTGATGTAATTGCCGATTCACCATTACATTATGCATATTACCACTCTGGGTGTATAATAAATGGGTTTAGATTTAGAATAAAAGAAATTGATGATAGAAAGGTTACACAACAAGCTAGAATTGTTGATTTAGATCTTTCCACCAGCCCAAATGGATATTATGGTGAAATGAGAGAAATTATGGAGATCAGCTTCAGATTTGATCACAAAGTTGTCCTATTTAAATGTCATTGGTTTGATGTTTTTAAAGAGGGTACCGGTTTCAAAATTGACAAGAAACGCAATTTCTTAAGTTTAAATCGTAATCATCAAATTCTTCAGTCTGATGAACCATTCACATTGGCATATCAAGCGGCACAAGATTTCTATGTCCTCGATAATTGCCAAAGGGGATAGGTTATACCCATAAGAACAGCACCGCACAACCATTTTGACGCACAGTCTAAAGCATACCAAGAATTAAAAGAAAAAGATCATTTATTTGCGCCGATGTTGACATCTAAGGTTAGTAACAATTTCTTTGCTTTGTTTCATTTTTGTTTAAATGAAATTCATATTAAAATTGAAATTTATAGGGGCATATATGTCATTACAAAGGGAGTTTGGAGTAAAAATTCTTTAACAATATTTGTTATGTTTAGCAAACTTTTTTCATTAATGATGTTTAATTATATTAATTATTGTATTTTTTACTTGTTACAGATGAAGTTGTTTAAGAAAAAAATCCAAAAAGAAAAGGTCCTCCTGAGACACAACCCTCCACACAACCCGATTCGTCTCCTCAGGCTCGGCCACCCATAGCAAGCTCAGCCACCCTTTCGACAGCAGGTTCAGCCACCCACCTCAGTCACGTTTTGTATGACTTAGGGAGATGACATGTTTACTGCATACCTGTAACGACCCAATTCCCGAGTCCCTACAAGACACGAGAACCGGACCGACTCGACTAATCCCAAGACCTAGTCGTCCAACGAGGAAGTAACCAAAAGACAGTAAAATAAATCACATTCAGCATGAATATAACTAACAGTAAGAAAGTACAGCAGTAAGGAAAGAAACTACTACAGTAGGTACCACCACAACAGTTGAACAACATTTATCATATAACAAGAACTGCAGGTAAAGAAAGTACAGCGGAAACAAAAACTACTCACTATAACAGAAACAAAAGAAGTACAAAAGACTGTGGTAAACTCTACTGGACCCTACTCGGCCCAGCGTCCTCTGCAGCCGCTGACCCTGGCTGCTCAACACCTGGTCCTGAAAAAGGTAACGAGTGTAACACGTCAGCAAAACGCTGAGTAGAGTGGCAAACTAAACTAAAAACAACAGTAGAGTGTACAATAGCTGTTATGTTTTATTACTTTCTTTATGTACATCTTTCAATTTTCTCACTATTTCATTTATTTCTCAGATCCTTCACTTGATCTCGAATGTCCTCGTGGGAACGATCTTGATTGCAGTCTTTTCCAAAAGTAGAAGTAGCATGTGGTGCTCTCCTGGCCGGGAGAGTCCCCAGTGGTGATCCTACCCTCAGTCAACCACCCCAAGGTCACTGACAGACGTAACAGTGACTACGGCACGCGCGATAAACGCACAGGCAGCTAGCCCGCACTGGCACGCGGTCAGTCGTTTCCGTTAACAGGTGCGCCCAAAGCACAGCACGGAACCAGGGCAGAGCCCTCTCAGTAACAGGGGTCCAACCCCTCCACAGTAACCAAACCGGGGCCTTGCCCCTCCACAGTCCGCGCACCCTCGCCTGACTACCCTGGTTTGCCCTAGTGGGCCTAACAAGTCGGTGAAGGAGGCTAGCAGAACCCCGGGGCCCGTGGGGTAGCTAGTACTCTCCTAACACTAGTAGCTCTCCTTGGTACTACATACGCGAGGGCCAGCAAGTCGGTACAGAGTGGCCAGTCCTAACCCCGGGTCCCTGGGGTGGCTAGCTCCGCTCTGCACTGAACAGGGGGATAGTCGCTCTCCTTGGTACTCCGTACTCAAGGGCCAGCTCACTTCCCCAAAACTATTCCATTAACTTTCCAGGAGTTCTACTCCTACTTCCCCGTAGGGTTCCATCCTTTTTACTCAAGATCCAGGTTTCACTTCCCAGTTTCACATTCTTACAATCCATGTTCTCAACCACGTTAGCTATTCACAACAGGCAGCTGTTAGTTCAAATTACAGGCAGCTTTATATCTCTTTCCATTTTCCAAGACTGCAGTATATACATTCCACTAGTTTTCCATCCTAGGATTCATGCCATATCCTAGGATCTATCATACAATCTAATTTTCCAGCCCTAGGATTCATGCAACACCTAGGAGCTATCATTCCATACATTTTTCATTCCTAGGATTCATGCAATGTCCTAGATTCTAGTTAAGGTTCCATACTTTAACAGATTTTAATAACTTAAGCCACTCTACCAGGTACAACGGGAGTAATGGGGGCGTGATCGGGAATCCCGCGTGCCTCCGCAACTCCCAAGACTGCAACTGAACGAGGTCCTATCACAAGGATCAAACACAAGGAGTGTCTCAAAACAATGTATAGCTACTATAGACGGGTAGAGGAATTAATTCTGAAAAGAACGCAACTCGAATCGCGGAAAACGGAGCCCGAACGGGCCCTAAACGGGTCGAAAAAGACGATACTGTGCAAGATCAGATGTCTGGAACTTCTTCCAGACGTGTTAAAAAATGGATCAGAGAATTACCTGTTCAGCGTGGTTTCCCAGACGTCCAGAAGTCTGCGGGGACGTCTGTCCTATCTCCCAGACGTCCGATGGTCACCCCGGACGTCTGGATGTCACTCCCACCATCTGGTACAACTGCCAGACGTCTAATTCGCAAAGGATGGCGAATCAGCGAACCTGTGCACAGCCAACTGCCTCCCTCGGTACGGTCAGTCGACAGGAAGGAAGAAGAAGGTGGAATACTCACCTTTCAGACGTCTGTATGAGCTTCCAGACGTCTCCCTCGCCGTCTGGCTATCAACCCAGACGTCTGATTCTGGAAATTTTTCCAGAATCAGGGCACAACCCGTCCTCCGCTCGCGACGCCGCCCGCGTCGTACCTCGCGCGTCTGTTGCTCAGACCGCAGCAGGTCCCTCTCCGCGTTGCTCCGCGCCCCCTGTGCCCTCCGCCGGCCGGCCAAGCAGCTCCGGCGAGCTCGCCCTCCCGGCAGAGCTCCGCTCTCGCACGCCGCACCTCCTCCGCGCTCACTGCGACCGCCACTGCCGCCCTCGCGCTCACGCTCACGCTCACTGGCTGAAGGAGAAGAAGGAGAAGACGGTGGAGACGGGAGGGGAGGCGTGGCCTTTTAAGGCCGCGCGAGGAGGAGAGAGGGCGCGGCAGGCGTCTGTAGCCGCAGAAGAAAAAAGAGAGGGAATAACGAATATGCGGTCTGCGCGCTCAGGCGCGCAGACGACTCGCGCGTGTGGAAGATAACGGTTTTTCAGACGTCTGGAAACCATCTCAGACGTCTGGCAAGACGTCTGGATGTGATCCTAGACGTTTGGTCCGACGTCTGGGCCACCTCCCAGACGTCTTAAAATACGTCCGGGGCACGCGTTCGTAACAATACCGAATGGAGGGGATAGAGGAAGGAGATTGCTTAGACCTTATCAGACCGAGTAGAGGATGATCTAGATTATGGAGGATCATATGAGGAGGAGAGGGGGGAGGAGGCAGGAGAGGAGGGAGAGGAGGAGGCTGAGGATGAGATGGTGGGGAGTACATCCCCAGTTCATGTCGACACCTCAGTGGCGGGCTCAAGTTTTGGTAAGAAATCATGTACCTTTAAGAAGTAAATTACTTATATATTTTAAAGTTTATTATAACTTCAAAAATATATAATGAATATGATTAATGTTTACGCAGGTAGACTAGTAAGAGGATGGGCGAAGAAAAAAAATCTAGACCTGCAGCGTATCCTCGAGGGCGTGAGAATAACAATTAGGCTTAGAACCACAGGGGAGGCAGAGAATTACCCGAGCTTTATCAGTCGAGTGAGCACAATTGTTAAGTCCATTGTGCCCATTTGCTACTTCGACTGGAGGAAGGTGCCCGCAGAGCTGAAGTGATAGTTCCTCCGTCAGTTGGAGGTAATTTCATTTATAAAAGTTATGTCTTTTATAACTTTATCTTAAAACTATTATAAAGAAAGATTGACATATAGTTTTTAAAATTAATGTAGGCAAATTACGATTGGGGTGACGACCCCAATGCCTCTCGATATATCCTTAAGCACGCTGCTAAAATCCATAGGGATTGAAGGACGAAGACCAAGAGAAATGTAAGAATTTTTAAACATTTACATTTTTATTATATACATAATTTCTTATATTATTTCTAACAATTTATATTTGGTATTTAGTTTTTCTCGAATAAGAGTTCACCTGAGGAGGCAATGGGTGATGCTCCTCCTGATGTCATACCTGACGATTGGAAGAAGGCATGTAAGCATTGGCTGAATTCAAAGACAAAGGTTTGTAAACAATTACAAATTATTCTATTAATTTTATATATCTTAAATTCATAAAAAATATTATTATATACATGTACAGGAGTAAGCAAGAAAAAATAAGGCCAATAAGACTAAAGCTCCACCACAAATCCATTGTTTGGGTTGAAAGAGTATCGAGACGGTCATGAGCCATTACGTAAGTGTTAGAACTATTTTTCAGTTGAATATTACTTAATTTTTATGTTACCTTAATATAGTTGTATCGTTTTATATTTTCAGTCTGCTACTTATGATGGGATGGAAATGAGTAGAATGGATATATACGAGATCACCCACAGTAAGGCTGCAGCTGAGGGTGCTCGTAAGTGGATTCATGAGTCATATTAGGAGAAATACGTAAGTTTCTTAAACTCAAAAATATTTATAACTTTCTATATATATTATAATGATATTTTTTAATACATGTAGTAGCAAATGATATAGTTAGTACATCCCCTTACTGACGAGATATCTGACAGTGTCCACCAGCCTTTGCAGCCAGAGGACACATTTAGGAGAATGATGCCACTGAACCACGGTGGTTTTGTTCGTAGTGCAAGGAGGGCACATACGTTATCTACCTGGTATGGGAGGAAAGGTGCCGTCTCATCTAGTGTCGTTAATCAGTTGCATTAAAAAATCAACACACCATAGAGATGAGAGGAAGAGAGGGAGAAGAGAGAGATATCTATGAAAAGTTAGATGGATGCCATGCAATCACAGATGATTAAGACAGAAAATAAGATTGAAAAGCTTCTAACTCTTCTTCTGAAGAAGGGTAAGTCAGAGCATCCATCTTCATCAGATCTCAGCATCCGTAGAATAGACGACGACAAGGACATGGGTAGAGCTGGTGACATTGGGGTAGCTGCATAGTGATATTTATACTTTTTCTTTTCTTATGTTTTTCATGTAAATATTTTATTTTCATTTTATGTAAATTTTTCATTTTCAAACTTTTTATATACTAGACTTTTTATATTTATACGATATAAACTTCTTTTCATTAGAAGTCTTTTAAGTATATTTATTATATAGTCCCATCATTTTGTAATTTCTTAAAAAAAAATTTCATACCTTTGACGTCGATTATTTAATTAACCAACGGCTTATAAATGATGGGAAAAATATTTTTCTCTTCGCTTTCCAGACTAACCGACGACAAAATGTTCTTCTCGCCACATATTTTTTGTCGCTTATAAGAAAACTGAAGGCAAAAATATTTTTGCCATCACATATCTGCCATCAGTTATAATGACAAGCGACGACACAAACATTTTTATCGTCACTTATATAACCGACGATAAATGTATATAACCGATGGGGAAACTTCAGAAATGGCTGCGTAAAGGCGGGAAAAAGTAATGGATGAAGGCCATCGTTTGATAAATAAGCGACGGCAAATACACTTATCGTCAGTTTTGTAACGACGACGAAACACCTAAACCGACCTTGGGTGAACACTTTTTTTTGTCATCGATTATCAATAAAGTGACGACAATTGTATTTTTCATCGATTTTTAACCGATGTCAAGATGGCCAATCTGTCATGTGGTCAAATACTCTTTTGACGTTGGATGTGCCCACAAATCGACGGGAAAACGAAACAACGACGATCATAATGGCATCGCTTAATGTGGTTTTGCCATCGATTTCAAATTGACGACAAAAGTGGAATATGTTGTAGTGAAGGTTATACATCCAAGTGTACACCCCCTCCTTTACCCAATAGCGAGGCCCACTCCCGATGGCAAGCCCCACTTGCTGGGTTAGGGAGGGGTACACTTGGGTATATAAACCCGTGTACACCCAGCATTTTCCATATTTGTGGAGGTTGTGGATTTCGTTGCTTGGCCTTACGATTTTTCATAATCCAATTTGCTAACTGAATTACATGTTTCTAAAGACTTAAATCATAGATGGAGATTCATATATTTAAGAGATGTGCATATTTTATTGGATTAGTGCAAATTGGAATTCGATGATCCTAACTTCTAAGACAGCATATGGCTTGTAAGTTAGTCTAACATGCAAATAGTCCAATACGCATAAAAATATCATACTGTACCCAAAACTATACTCTGTAGCATGCTTATTTTCCATGCAAGCATGAGGTCCACGGTTAATTTATTTGAACGAGAGTAAAGATTTGCTTTAAGTCCCTCTGCTAGCATATGTGAAAGTGCAACTGATTGGAACATCAAATAAAAGATCCTTTTGCAATGAAACATCACACAAAAAGATAGGAAATTTATTTATCTAGTTATACCTAGAAAAGGATATATGTCTAGGAAAAGCATGATAACTCTCAAAACTTCTCCTGTGTAGAATAGAGTACAGAAAATAACTTTTCTTTCTCCCATTCTCTATGCGTGTGTCCGCCCCATATTATAGGGATCTTTGCATTTTTATTGGCTAGTCATCTCATAACACACAATATTGCTGAAGCAAGATTTTGGATCATGTTAATCAAAGTCAGATGCTCAATCGTCAATTAAGGACTGTTATACGACACGTGGGTCACATTCCTCAATAATCGTAAGCACGTGACCTTAAATGGTTGCAACCGTCGTTCTTTTGATGGACTGACAATTCATATGTTGGGTAAAGTAGCTAGACTAAGGTTTGCCTTGCTGACAAGACCTTCAGGCGAGATAAAAGAAAAGAAGGTCTGCTTCATCCGTCAGGCTGACATGGAGCCTTTCCGATAGTGGTTCCTTCTAGCCGACTGTTCCACCTTCTGCCTATGCCTATTAGACAAATAGGCAGGGTGTGCGTTTATCCAACTGCCCACTTTCCCAACCAAAGAATTCGCTAAGTCTAGTAGTCGGATATTATTTGATTGGATTTTTTATCTTTAATTTATTGAAACTCTTTAGGTTTTTTTTTAACCTTTACGAGACCTTTAGCAATGAGGCATAATTAAAATTTTTTCCTTCCCTCGTCAATATCCAACAAAATTATTATCATAATATCCTAAAAATATGAAGAAAAGCTCCATGTATTTCTAATTGAGGCATTGTTACGATCTAATTTTCAGATCCCTATAGGATTCGAGATCGACTCGTTTCGACTAATCCCAAGACCTAGTCGTCTAACAAGAAATAACTAAAAGTAGGAAATAAACCACAATCACACATGCAATATAACTAAGCAGAAGGAAAAATGAAACGTAAAGGAACAACAGAATAAAACATGCCGTCACAACAACATAGCGGAAAAGAAGACAGAAAGTAACGGAAACAGTAAAATAGATGTCTATTACTCACTACAACAGTAGAAAACTAAAGAGATGGAAAGAAATGACTACAATTGAGCTCTGCTAGGCCCAGCACCCTCTACAGCCAGAAACTCAGGCTGTTCAACTCCTGGTCCTGAACAGGGTTACGAAAAGATAGAGTCAGCGAATGCTGAGTAGAGTGATGTTTACATTATTTAAGTGCAAGTAAAGTAAAACAAGCAGCCATATTTTATTTTCATTTCTATTTATCTCATCTATGTATTTCCGGTTCATTTATTTCACAAAGAATCCAATATTTCTTGATCTTGCTTGTTTCTCGTGGGAACGATCTTGATTACAGTCTTTTCCGTGGAGTACAAGATACACGTGGCGCTCTCCTGACAAGGAGAGTCCCCCCGCGATAGTCCTACACCCAGTCAACTACCCTGAAGTCACTGTCGCGACGTAGCGGTGACTACGACATACGTGATAAGCGCACGGGTAGCTACCCCGCATAGGCACACGGTCAGTCATTTCCGTTAGCGGGTACGCCTAAAGTATAGCACATAACAGTAAACAGTATAGCTTAAAACAGGCTGATACATTTCTACCGTAGGGTTCATTCCACATCCTAGAGTTTGATCAAATTATTCCAAACAAGCATATTCTTATTTAAATATTAACAACTGAATTAAACCACTCTACCGAGTATCACGGGAGGAATGGGGGCCTGCACCGCAGATCTCGTCGTCTCCGCGGGTCCCGAACACGCCACCGGCTGGTAACCTGTACCAGCGACTAATTTACATCAGACGAGCTCAAAGCAGTATGTACTCAGCACTAACACGTAGAGAAACTCGAGTGGAAAACAATGGTACTTCGTTTGCGGAAATTCAATTCTGTTTGGGCCTTGAACGGGCCAAAAACATGATTACTGTCCAAAATCAGACGTCTGGGACTAGTCTGAAACGTCTTAAAAGATGTCAGATCTTACCTTTCACTTCCTGCGACTGCCTCAGACGTCCAGACTCCTCTGCAACCGTCTGAGGAGTGTTCCAGACGTCTGACCTTCCTTCTAGTCATCTGGAAGTGCCGTTGTACGTCTAGTGATGTGGTCAGACATCCAAAAGTGCTTGGAAAGGCGCACCACGCACCTTTCCAAAGCCCTATACCTGCTGGCAAACGATGGCGACAACTAGGTTTTGTTATAGCGTTGTAGTACAGTAGTTATTGCCAACATTTACAGATATTTGTTACTCGGAAAATAAAGTTCTCCCGAGGTCGAACTCAGGGAGCAAGTCGTATTCTAGAAGTACAAATTCTTATTACAAAAATAAAGAGACAGAGAGATGAAAAATTTGGTGGCTTCTTCTTCTCTTCTTTCTTCCTCTTTGTCTCTTCTTTCTTCTCTTCCTGTTCTTCTTGTCTTCTCTCTTCTGTTCTTCAGAACTTCCTCTCGTGCTGTTCTTCTTCTATCTTCTGTTCTTCCTTGTTTTCTCTTCTTCTTTCTTTTTCTTCAGATCTTCTTCTTCTTCTTTATCTTCTTTCTTGTCTTTTCACTTCTTTGCCGCGGTCCTGCTTCTTCTTTTCTTCTTCTTCCTTGCCTTCAAGACGTCGTCTGATTTTGCAATCAGACGACTTAAACCGCTGCTGCTACAGTGTCTCCCTTAGCTTCCGTCTTCTTCTTCTTTGTGTTCTCTTCTTCTTTTTCTTCCGCAGTCCTTCTTCTTCTTCTTCACCTGTGCCTGCACACTTCAAGGTTTTCGTCAGAGGGCAAAACCTACTCTACCCTCCCCCCCCGCGTCTCTCTCTCTCAGAATTCGCTCTTAGGAAAGCTCTCCCAGAGCAACCGGGTAATCGGGTACGCGGGTCGCGCCCGGGTCCAGGCCCACCGGCGTGCGGTGGTGGGCGAGGAGTGCAGGTCGGGTTTAGTCGGGTCGGGCCAGGTCCGCGGGGCATGAGCGCGGACGAGGCCGGGTAATCGGGCGGGTGAAGGGGACCTCACCCCGTGATCTGAGGCGAACATCTTAAGGCACTTTTTGCCTTTAAGCGCCCGTTCGCCTCAGCGGGTTTCCGAGGTGGGACTAAATGTCCCACCTCAATTGGACGCCCGCGCGGAGGAGGCAGCGGCAGCCGAGGCTTCGCACGAGGGCTTCACCCCAACTGCAGCCTGGCACTTCGCGAAGATACCCCGCACAACCTGGGAGCCTGATCTGGGCGCGGCGCGCCTGGAGCAGCAGGTCGAAGGAGCTTCTTCACTCGTTAATGGTGGCGGCGAGCGAAGTACCTGCCCACAGAGAAACGGCCTCTCAGCCTAATTAGATGCGCGGAGGACCTTCGCCGTAGCACGGCGAAGGTGGTCGGAGGGTCTGCAGGTGGCAGGGCGGAGCCTAAGGCCCGCCCTAGGTCAAACTGCAGGTGGCGAGAGGGCGATTGGTGGGAAGTGGAAGGGCGGAGGTTGATCAGGGTGAGGAGGCGAAGGTTCTGCGGTGGTCGGTGAGCCGTGTGGGTTGCTGGAGTGATCGGAGCGGGTCGCCGGAGTGTGGCCAGAGGTGGAGAAGGTGAGGGTGATTGGTCGGAATCGAGGGCGACAGTAAAGGTTTAAAGTGAGGAAAAGGAAGAGGGGAGGAAGAGGAGAAGTTATACCTACTTAGCAGGACGAGGAGGGGCCGGAGCAGGCGACAGTCGTATCGACTGTCGCCAGAGAAGAAGCTGCCCAGGGGAAGGAGCGACGGCGAGGAGAGGGCCGGAGAAGTGCGCGCTGGGTGCGGCATGGCACGGGAAGAGCGAGGGAGGACAACTCTGCTGCTGGTAGTGCGGCAGAGCGACGAGGGTGAGGAGGAGAAGCTGCCGGAGCAAGGGGGCGTCTGTCGGAGTGGGAAGAGAGGAAGTGAGGGGGTATCTCCGTCGGATCCGAGCTGGGAAGAACGGCGGAGCGGCGGGGGTATTTATAGGGGCAGAACCAGAGAGGAGGGCGGAGGGAGACGACGTGTCTCCCTCGCCGGAGGACACCGGAGGAAGGATACCCATACCGTCCGTGCGTTCGCACGGCCGGTATGGGTGGTTGCAGCCATCAGGGGGTGTTCCTGCGGTGGCTGACGACGCAGGGCACCCCCATTTGACCTGGCAGGCTCCCTCCCTCACCTTGCGCGGCGCCATGCTCCGTGCAAGGTCGCCGGAGCATGGTGCTGGTCAGGTTTTGCAGGAGGGACCTAAATGCAAAGAACGAAGGAGAGGTAGGGGCCAAAATGTGAGGGTTCAAAAGTTGAGGGCCAAAAAGTAAATATATGAGCACCAAAGTGTAAAGTTGGTCAAGAAGGTTTCTTCTTAGGCTCAAGTTTTTATACATGACTAATTAGGTCATAAGGATTCTGATGGTGAATTTTATTTCTAGGTTAAACCTTGTTTGACCGATAAATTTACGCAAAAACTCAAATTAAGTTGTTAATTGGGCATGGTTCTCAATGTAGGTCAAAATAGGTTTCTAAGGCCAAATTGAAGGTTCTAAACCCTAGATATTATTTTTCTATGAATTTTAGAGGGTTTAGTTGATTTTTTCTCTACCTCGAGCCTCATGTATTTAAGTGAGTTTGTTTTTAGGGTTACAGGATGTCATTTAATTCTTCGGAGTTGCCGTAGCCCTTGTTGAGTCATTTCATCCCACTTTTCTTCCTATTAGGTTATTTTGACCTATGTTTGGACCCTGAGTTACCCTGTTTTCAGATTGGATTGGTGAAATTGCATTTTTACCCCTCAGTTTATGTTTTCTTTGCAAACTCAGAATCTCTCTGAGCCAAGCCTTTCTAAGGTTATGTAGGAGTTTTTTCTTGCAAATCAGGGTTAAATGGTGCTAGTTTAGGGTTTGTGACGAGGTTCTCATCACCTGCGTACGAAAATCGCAGGCCTATTTTCAGCCAAACATTCCTGCGCTACGGTTTGCATGATAAAAAGTAGCGCAGGAAACACGTACCTCCGCGCGAAAAAAAATGCTTTTAGACGTCCGACTTCAGCTCTGGACGTCCTAATACCTCTCCAGACATCTGATCGACATCACAGACATCTGATACTAGAAAATCAGTATCCAGAACTCCCCTACGCAGCTCGCCCCGCTCGCGCCTCCGCCCTTAGACGACGCAGCGGCAGCTCCAGCAGCTGCAGAAGCTTGAGAAGCTCCTCGTCGGCGTCCCCCTCTCTCCCACGAACTCCTCCTCGAGCTCCACAGAGCTCTCGCGGCCGTTGTCCCTCTCCCCCACTATCCTCTCACTCCCTCGCACTCTCTCGTTCTCGCTCTTCCCTATTCTCCCTCGCCGACTCCTTCCCTTCCTCGCTGCGGCTGCAGCAAAGACAGGAGGCTGGTGGGGCATGGCCGAACGCAAGGAGAAGGTGGAGGTGGCGGTGGCTCGAGTGGTGGGGGTGGAGTGTATATGGGGGGTTTAAATAGGAAGGATTTAGGGTTCGGGGTGAGGGGATGGAGGAGAGAGAAAGACTCTGCGTGCTGCCCGCGCGTAGAGCGAAAAGAATGTATGATATTTTCCTACTTCTAGATGCCTGGCCCTCCATCCAGACGTTCGGACAGACGTCTGACGGTTAATCCAGACGTTTTAAACACCCTAAACAGACACCGGGTCATTTCAATATAACAAACTTAAAGGAAGTTTTATCCCTGAAACTTTGGCTACGTACGGTGCGGAAAAAGTAACGTAAAAATGCATAATAAACTTAAAGAGGACGAAGTAGGTCCGAAGAGACGTACCTGCAAAAAGCTCTGAGTACACCTTTCGCATTGCCGCCTTAGGCTCCTAAGTGACCTCCTCGTATCGCTGGCTTCTCCATAGAACCTTCACCAGTGGTACCTGCTTCCGTCTTAGGCTCTGGACGGCTCTGTCTAATATCTGTACTGGCCACTCGGGATAGCCTAGGTCTTCTCCCACCTCGATGCTCCCGTGGCTCAGAACGTAACAGGGATCGACGACGTATTTCTTGAGGGTGGACACGTGGAACATGTCGTGCACTCTAGAAAGCTGGGGAGGAAGGGCAAGCTGGTAAGTAACGGGTCTTACCCGCTCCAGGACCTCAAAGGGCCCCACAAACCTCGGCACATGCTTCCCCTTCACCCCAAAATGCTGCAAGCCCTTCATGGGCGAAACACGAACAAGGACATGATCCCCAACCTCAAAATGCACCTCTCTGTGCTTCTTATTGGCATAGCCCTTCTGCCTGCTCTTGACAGTGCGGAGTCGTATGTGAATCTGCTCTATCACCTCTTGACTATGCCGGATAAGCCTAGGACCAGCCTCCCATTTGGTCCCTGTTTAGAGCACTTGCTCGATGTTTAAGAATGTCGCGTTGTAGTGCAGCCGAAAAAAGCGTTCAAAAACAAATACAATTTTAATACTCGAATTTGAAGTCTAAGGTCGAACACAGGGAGCAAATGGAATTCACGCACTAATTTCAATAATAAATACAAATTGAACACATAATACTACTTAAAATCTATAAGAATGTAACGCATGAGTATATGGAGCATAAAAAGAATTGTAGCTAAAAATAATGGAAAGCTTATGAAGAATTGGACGTCTGATTACAAAATCAGATGTCTTAAAAGTGATGTGCTACAGTGCTTCTCTTTCTCTGATTTCTTTTGCAAGCTTTCTTCTCCTTCCTTCTTTCTCTTCTCTAGCTTTTTCTATCTTCTCCTTCCTTCTTCTCTCGTTGGCTTCTTCTTCTCTTGGCCCTTCTCCTTCCTTTGCCTTTTCTTTGACTTTCTTCCTTCTTCTTCTTGAGCTTCTTTCTTTGCCTTGCGAACCTCAACTTCTTCCTCTCTTCTTTCTCTTCCTAGGCTTCTTTCTTCTTCGCTACTTGACCTTTTCTTCTTTAGCTTATGCGACTCTTTTCTTTCCTTCAACTCCTTCCTCTTCTGCTTCAACCTTTAGCCTTCTCCTTCCTCTTCTTCAGCTTCGCTTCTTCTCTTCTTAGCCTGCAGAGAAAAACCTACCCCTTACCCGCGCGAACTCTCTTCTCTCTTTTCTCTCTTAGGTTCTGCTCTCCCAGAGCCACGCTTTTCTCGGGTAATCAGGTCGGGTACGCACCCGGGACCAGGCCAACCGGCGTGCGGTGGTGGGTGAGGTGTGCTACTTGGTCGGGTAAACGGGTCGTGGCCAGGTCCGTGTAGGTAGTGCCGCAGACGACACCGTGAGAGAAGGGGAGAAGGACCTCACCCCATGACTTGGAGGCGACAAAGCTATGGCAGAAATTCCCTTTATGCAGCCACGCTCGCTCGTCCAACTCCAAGGTGGGACTAAATGTCCCACCTCTCTTGCGCGCGTCGCAGCAGCAGGTGCTCTCTTTGATTGCGAAGCTGCAAGGGCTTGTGGCTCCAATTGGGAACCTGAGTGCGTTCCTACCTCAAGTCCGCGCCACCTGGGCCTGTCGCTTGGAGCAGCAGCAGTTGGAGCACAACACGCGAGCTTCAAGATCCTTCATCCATGGCGACCGGTGTGCCTGAACCTGAAATCATGAGCACGGCCTTGCGGCCACGTCAAAATGTCTAGGGAGATTTGCCAAGGCACGACGAGTGTGCGGCGGTGGTCGGCGTGGCGTGGGGATGATTATGGTGGCGTACCTAGGGTTCTCTATGTCCGTGTGAGTGGGTATGTTCGGGGGTGCTGTTGGGTGGTTGACGGAGAGATTGGAGTAGTAGGAGATGATCAGTGAAGTGTTACGGAGGTCGTAGGGTGGTTGGTGAGGTGGATGGAGGTGCGGAGCAATGGGGGCACCTCGCCGGAGGGTTCGCCGGAGGTGGAGAAGGTGATGGTGATCAGTGGTGTCGAGGGGTGTTTTTGAAAAAAAAAGAAAGGGAACGGGAGTAGGAGGGAGAAGGAAGCTAACATACCTAATCTAAAGAAGAAGGGGACAGGGGAGGCGTCTGGGCTGGTACGGTCGACGTCGGAGATGAACCGTAGATGAGGCGACGGTGAAGACGAGGGCAGAGGCGGTGTCGGCCGGTGTTGCGCGACATGGTCTAGCCTATTCTTTGATTCTGAGCTTAAAGAGGTGTCCTAATTTGGTTTAGGCTCGAGTTCTAGGCTTATAGGAAAGACCCAGTTAAAACCCCACTCTTCCAACTCCTCGATTTCTATATCGTAGATTGGCGTGACTTTCAAAAAATCAATCTGTATCTCTGAGGATGTTGAAGAAGGATATTCATCAAACAAAGGCCCAGAATCATAATCTTCATTAAAACTTTGATCTTCGTCATACGAGGCCTTGTAATCTTCCCAATCAGATTCAGATCCAGATTCTAGGCTAAGGATGTGGGTTGAATTACTAGAATCTAGGTTAGAATTGCCTTCGAGGGTCACTTTATCAGAATAGGGGGTGGGATTTACACCCTTGAGAGGTTCCGTTTTAATCTCATTATTACAGGAGTCTTGAAGTTCTATGCCTGGTGAACCAGGATTTTGGTTTTATAGGGCTGGCTCAAAATCGTGTTCTCCTGCAATTGGGACTTCCCAACCTAATTCAAGATTAGGCATATTATATTCCATCTGGGTTGGGAATCCACAACAACCTTGTGCCTCAAACCCGGGATTTGGGAAGTCATGTTGATCCTCAATATTAGTCCAAGATGTTTCACTAACTGTTTGGGGTATGTATGGGTATTTCTGATAGATAATTTATTTTAATAATTTCATCATCTCTTCCCATTTTTCAAGATCATCTTGGTGTTTTTCCCAAAATATAGAATTTGTCTTGCATTGGAGATATTCAAAGTTATGCAATTTTTCTATCTCAATGTATCCTGTTATAAAAATGTGTCGGGTTGATCCCTTTGTTGCTTCTGTTAATAACAATTGGGCACGGTTTATGATGAAGGTTGTTGTTGTTAGTACACTAACCTGAATGTCTTCTACTAGTTTTGAGGTTTTGTACACAATCTCATAAAATTCAAGGGCATCCTCAATCATTCTATCTCTCATGGATCACTGTGATTCAGGTTTCTTGAATAGTCTTCCTAAGTAACCAGGTCGCATACTTGAATCAGATGGTGGAATCAAGATGTAGAATCAGAATTCAAGTCTTAGAATGAAGTGATTTGATCTGAATAGAGACTCCCAAAGAAAATCTATGTGTGTGCTCTAAATAGAAGGGATGAGGGACTGGTTGTGCTGTTGACCCAATCAAGACACCCAAAGATTTTTGGATGACTATAGAGATTCGGGGTGAATGATACCCCTAGATCAGAAAGTTGTCTACCTGAGAATTACCTGGGCAGCCAGAGAGAGAGAGTCCCGCAAAGACCCCTACACGGTAGAGCGCCCCCACGGGTTACAAGGT
Organism: Thalassia testudinum; assembly: GCA_037157565.1. Lineage (NCBI taxonomy): Eukaryota > Viridiplantae > Streptophyta > Magnoliopsida > Alismatales > Hydrocharitaceae > Thalassia > Thalassia testudinum. The sequence goes on from JAZHRO010000073.1 coordinate 139,740,630, forward strand.
TTCCCCCACCCGACCTCTCTTGTCATTGAGGGTCCAGGTAGACTAGAATGGATAACTTGACTTCTTAAGTCTACCAGTTTTATATCCTAATTTCCGCCTTTTATTTCACTTGAATTAGCAGTTGTTTTGACTTGTGACCTAATTTGGAGGTTGGTTGGTCTACAATGTAGTCCAACTTCACCTGACCTGCCCTAAAAATGGCAGAATGACTCCAGATCTAGACCTAGAAATCACTCTGATTTGACTCCCAGGTTATTATGTCCAAGTATTTTAAGGTTCAAGTGAGTTTAGAGTCTGATTTTAGGATTTTTCTTGATTAGATCTTTTCAATCAAGGGCTTGGGTAACACACAAATGTGGGTGGGTTTATTTCCTTTTATGCAGGCAAGTGTGAACTAGTACTCCAAAATCCTAATGTAGAAACCCTAATTTGGCTTTATTTCCAAGTCCACTTTGAGTTTTACAAATGTTCTCCTTAGATTTCAAACAAGAAGTGCATAGTCTAAGAAGATTAGAAATTAAGCATAATCCCTAATAGGCACAGGAATTTTGGGGTAGGGTTTCTAAAAATCGCTTCAACTTTAATGAGATTTGAAAAAAATTTCGCAAATTAGGAAGCTTTGCCTTTGAAATGATAATTACTATGAAAAGAAGGCAGGTGATTCCTAATTGATTGTTTTCTTTTTGTCTTCCCAAGAATAGGAGGTTGATTAGGGAAGAATAGAGAGTTACCTACCCTGGAGTGGTTGATTTGCGCGGGAGATCGCCTCATGAAGTGCCTCGCAAAATCATAATAAAGCAAATAGGGTAAGTTAGTGCTCAAATATAATCAAATAATGCAGAGACTAGTGGTGAATTGCGCGTTGCTCCCTGGCAACAACGCCAAAATGTTTAAGTGCTTGATCGGTGTTTAAGATGTCGCATTGTAGTACAGTCGAATAAAAAGTTCAAAAATAAATACAATTTTATTACTCGAATTTGAAGTCCGAGATCGAACACAGGGAGCAAATGAACTTCACGCACTAATCTCAATAATAAATGCAAATTGAACACATAATACTACTTAAAATCTAATTAGAATGTAAAGCATGAGTATATGGAGCATAAAAAGAATTGTAGCTAAAAATAATGGAAAGCTTATGAAGAATTGGACGTCTGATTACAAAATCAGATGTCTTAAAAGTAATGTGCTATAGTGCCTCTCTTTCTCTGATTTCTTTTGCAAGCTTTCTTCTCCTTCCTTCTTTCTCTTCTCTGGCTTTTTTTGTCTTCTCCTTCCTTCTCTCGTTGGCTTCTTCTTCTCTTGGCCCTTCTCCTTCCTTTGCCTTTTCTTTGACTTTCTTCCTTCTTCTTGAGCTTCTTCCTTTGCCTTGCGAACCTCAACTTCTTCCTCTCTTCTTTCTCTTCCTAGGCTTCTTTCTTCTTCGCTGCTTGACCTCTTCTTCTTTAGCTTCTGCGGCTCTTTTCTTTCCTTCAGCTCCTTCCTCTTCTGCTTCAGCCTTTAGCCTTCCTCTTCTTCAGCTTTTCTTCTCTTCTTAGCCTACAAAGCAAAACCTACCCCCTACCCGCGCGAACTCTCCTCTCTTTTCTCTCTTAGGTTATGCTCTCCCAGAGCCACGCTTTTCTCGGGTAATCGGGTTGGGTACATGCCCGGGACCAGGCCCACCAGCATGCGGTGGTGGGTGCGGTGTGCTAGTCGGTCGGGTAAACAGGTCGTGGCCAGGTCCGTGTGGGCATTGCCATGAACGAGGCTGTGAGAGGGGGAGAGAGGGACCTCACCCCATGACTTGGAGGCGACAAAGCTATGGTAGAAATTCCTTTTATGCAACCACGCTCGCTCGTCCAGTTTCGAGGTGAGACTAAATGTCCCACCTCTCTTGCACGTGCCGTAGCAGCAGGTGTTCTCTTTGATTGCAAAGTTGCAAGGGCTTGTGGCTCCAATTAGGAACCTGAGCACGTTCCTGCCTCAAGTCCGCGTCACCTGGGCCTTTTGCCTGGAGTAGCAGCAACTGGAGCACAGCACGCAAGCTTCAAGCTCCTTTATCCATGGCAACTGCTGTGCCTCAACCTGAAATCATGAGCACGGCCTTGCGGCCACGTCAAAACATCTAGGGAGATTTGCCAAGGCTCGGCGAGTGTGCGGTGGTGGTTGGTGTGGCGTGGGGATGACTGTGGTGGCGTGCCTGGGGTTCTTTTTGGCCGTGTGAGTGGGTGTGTTCGGGGGTGCTGTTGGGTGGTTGACCGAGAGATTGGGGTAGTGGGAGATGATCAGTGAGGTGTTGCAGAGGTCGTAGGGTGGTTGGCGAGGTGGATGGAGGTGCGAAGCGACGAGGGCACCTTGCCGGAGGGTTCACTGGAGGTGGAGAAGGTGATGGTGATCAGTGGCATCGAGGGGTGTTTTTGAGAAATAAAGAGAGGGAACGGGAGTAGGAGGGAGAGGGAAGCTAACATACCTAATCTAAAGATGAAGGGGACAGGGGAGGCATCTGGGTTGGTACGGCCGACGTCGAAGATGAAGATCTCTGTAGACGAGGCGGCGGCGAAGACGAGGGCAGAGGCGGTGCCGGCCGGTGTTGCGCGACGCGGACGATTGAGAGGGCAACAACCTAACCACTGGTATTGTGGTTGGGCGGCGAGAGAGAGGGCAAAAAATCATCGGAGCTTGCGGAGGTGTTGTGGTCACCGAGGAAAGAAGAATTGAGGGGGAACTGGCCCAATCTCAACCTGGGGAGAAGCTGTTACATTAGGGGCTGCTTAAATAGTCCTCTGGGGAAGGATTTGTGCTTGGAAGCCAAGCTTCCAAGCAAGGTATGTTCGCTGGAGTTGGAAGCTTCAAAAAGACCCAAATCTCTCATACGTTCGCAAGAGAAATTGGGTAGGAATTAGGGCTCATCAATGGGTTCAGATTGGAGAGGATTACTCAGAGAATCTCCCTTCCAATTTTGGGAGGGATTCTCTGAGCAATCAAGGAGAATCCTCCTTCTAAGGTTCACCGAAGTAAGATTTCCTTTGCTATAATGGCGGAGGGACCTATTTGCAAGGACGATGAAGAAGATAGGGGGCAAAATGTAAGGGTTTTCAAAAGATAGGGATACAAATGTAATCAGGCTGGACCTATTTGCAAAGTGAGTCAAGATGAGTTCCCCTTAGGTCTAAATTTTGGTACAAACCTAATTTGGACTTAAAGAATCCAATGGTGAAGTTGGATTTTGGGTTTGACTACATTTGACTGGGCAATTTACACACAAACCCAATTTAGGGCAAATGTTTGTTTGAGACCTTATTCTAGGTCAAAATGGGTTCTAATGGCCAAATTAAAAGTTCTAAACCATAGAGAATATTTTTTCATGATTTTTAGAGGGTTTAAGTAAATTTTATCCTGACCAGAACCTTGTTTAATCAAGTGGATCTGTTTTAGGGTTACAAGAAGTCATTTAATTCCCAGAACTCACACGAACTCTTTTCTGTCTGATCTAACTAACTTATTATCTTGTTAAGATCATTTGACCTATATTTGGCCCTTAGGAAAATCCATTTTTTTACTGTAATGGTAAAATTGCAATTTTACCCCTTGTTTCTTACTTTTATCTCAGAAAGGTTATTCAATGAATTATGACCTCCAGTTGGTTATCTAGGAGCTTTTATTCTCTTCATTGGGTCAAAATGAGCTAGTTAAGGCTCATGATGGTGTTCCCATTAGTCCCCACCTCGACCCAACTCAAGGGTGCAGCATACTTCCTCCTGTACAGAGCCTCGTAAGGTACCATGCCGATGCTCGAATGATAGTTGTTATTGTATGCAAACTCTGTCAGGGGTAAATGTTCCTCCCAGGAGCCTCTCCAGTCTAGTAGACAGGCACGTAGGAGGTCCTCTAGTGTCTGTATCGTGCGCCTCGACTACCCGTTGGTCTCGGGGTGGTAGGCTGTACTGAACCTCAGATGTGTCCCCAAGGCCTACTGGAACTCTGCCCAGAACTGAGAAGTGAAACATGTATCTATGTTGGATACAATCTCACGAGGAACTCCGTGCAGGCGCACCACATTTGTGATGTATCGCTCTGCTAGCTGTGTTGGCCCAAGGGTGACTCGGATCGATAGAAACCGTGCCTTCTTCATCAACCGGTCTACGATCGCCCAAATTGAGTTGTGTCCCCGCTGGGTAACAGGTAGACCCACCATCAAGTCCATGGTGATGCTCTTCCACTTCCACTCTAGCACAGGAAGTGGTTGCAACGGCCCTACAGCCCTCTGGTGCTCGGCCTTCACCGGCTAGCATACCAAACACTGCTAAACAGATTCACCAACATCTTGCTTCATCCCTCTTCATCCCTCTCCACTAGAAGTCATGTGCAAATCATGGTACATCTTTATGTTCCCGGGATGTTTGGTAAACCTGGACCCGAGCGCCCTAGTCAGGAGCTTTCTCAACAACTCCTCGTCTTTAGGAACGCATAGGCGTCCCTTCATGCACAATGTCTCATCTGAGAAGGAAAAATCTCCTGGGTTCCCTGTCGGCACACTTTCTCGCAGCATCTGTAAGTAAGGATCGGCCATCTGCCCTGCGATGATGCGGTCTATCAGCTCTGGTCGTGCCTGCCGCATCACTGTCACTGCCCTACATTACCCTCGTAACTCTCGGGGTCGCCAACTACTCACCTCCTCCATGAGTCTCCAACTCTATGCCTGTAAGCTGGCCAAATAGGTGGGGGCTTTCCAGCTTAAGGCGTCGGCCACCACATTGGCCTTCCCTGGGTGGTAGTAGATGCTGCAGTCGTAGTCCTTCAGGAGCTCTAACCAACGTTTCTATCTCATGTTAAGCTCCTTCTGGTCAAACAAGTACTTGAGGCTCTTATGATTTGTGAAGATCTCGAAAGTCTCATTGTAAAGGTAGTGCCTCCATATCTTCAGTGCAAAGACAACTGCTGCTAGCTCTAAGTCATGGGTAGGGTAGCTATGCTCATGGTGCTTCAGTTGCCACGAAATATAAGTGACAACGTGACCTCGCTGCATGAGCACACCCCCTAACCCCTGCAACGAAGTGTCAGTGTAAACCACGAAACCGCCACTGCTGTCTAAGATGGTAAGTACAGGAGTTGAAGTTAGTCTCTTCTTCAACTCCTGGAAACATGCCTCGCACTCCTTTGTCCAGAAAAAAGGCACGTCCTTCCAAGTTAGCTGAGTCATAGGACGTGCGATCTGAGAGAATCCCCTGATAAATCGTCGGTAGTAACCTACTAGTCCTAAAAAGCTGCGCATCTCTGTCACTGTGGGTGGCCTTTACCTTGGCTAGATCCACAGCCAATCCATCGCCTGAAATCACGTGGACTAAGAAAGTCACCTGCCTCAGCCAAAACTCACACTTGCTATACTTGGCATACAGCCTGCGTCACCTTAAGGTATCCAGGACCATGCGTAAATGCTGTCTATGTTGTGCCTGATCCTGTGAATAAACGAGTACGTCATCGATGAACACCACCACAAACTGGTCTAAGTACGGCCTGAAAACACGGTTCATCATATCTATGAAGGTAGCGGGGGCATTGGTCAGCTCAAACGGCATGACCAAGATCTCGTAGTGCCCGTACTGGGTACGGAAAGCTGTCTTAGAGACGTTTGTCTCCCTGATCCTCAACTGGTGGTAACCTGACCTCAGATCTGTCTTGGATAACATTGTGGTGTCTCGCAACCGGTTGAAAAGGTCGTCGATACGAGGTAGCAGGTACTTGTTCTTGACGGTGATCCGATTTAGCTATCGGTAGTCGACACAAAGTCACAGGGTACCGTCCTTCTTCTTCACAAATAGCATGGGGGCTCTCTACAGGGACGCACTGGGCCTCACAAAGCTCTTCTCCAATAGGTCTTGTAGTTGTGACTTGAGCTCTCGCAGCTTAAGCGGTACCATCCGGTACGGTGCAGTAGAAATGGGGCAAGTTCTCGGTACCAGTGAGATCTCGAACTCGATCTCACTCTCTGGAGGTAAACCTGGTAACTCCTCCAGGAAGACGTTGGGGTACTCGCAAACCACTGGGATACTCCAAAGGTCAGCCATGAGGCTAGGCTTTGCCACCACACAGGCCAAGAAGCCCTCACAACCCTGGCTTAAAAGCCTCGCTGCCTGAAGTGCAAAGATGCATCCGAAACCTCTGTCCACTGGCTGACCATGAAACTCAAAGGGAGGCAACTCCAGTATGGAGAAGACGATCTTCCTCCCAAAACAGTCCACCAGGTCGTGATAGGCGGATAGCCAGTCCATCCCGAGAATCACGTCGAAATCCTCCATCTGGATCACAATCAGATCAGTGGGAAGGCTGTGTTCCCATATGCTGACCTCGTAGTCCGTGTAGCTCTTCTCGACTACAAACAACTGGCCACCTGTGCCTCTGATCACAAACGGATCCTCTAACAGTACACTGCCCTGCCTCAAACTGACGGCAAAACTCGTAGAGACGAAAGAGTGGGTGGCACTGGAATCAAAAGGTAACTACACTAATCTGCCAGAAACGATAACCATACCTGCCATCACAGAACCCAAAGCCCTGACGTCTTTGTGTGTTAGGGCGTTGATACGCCCCTCAACTCTCAGTGCAGACGAAGCGGCTAGACTCTGGGTCGGACAAGTAGTAGCTGCCCGGTACCCTCCTAGTGACTGCTATCCTCCCCCACGCGCCTGGTGACCACGACTGCCAACTCGACCTCCAGTGCTCGGTGCGGGGAGCATCTACTATGCTCCGACCCTAGATGGGTAGTCCCACTTGATGTGTCCCGGCTAGCCACATTGGTAGCAGAGGGGTATACGACCTCCTCCCTTAGTAGGTCCCTACTGGCGGCTGGGCAGGGGTCCGGTGTTGGCAACTGGTCCCTATCTAGGGCCCCTAATGGCCACTGGTGGCCCCGCAAACAGAGACGGCTCTCCTACAGGCGCTGTGTGCCTCCTCTCTCGACGACCCTATGAGTACTTTAGCTAATAGGGCCTCTTCCGTCTGCCGTCAGTGTCTCGCGTGGCCAGGTTGGTCTCCTCGTAAGTCATGGCTGCCTCGACCACGTGTGAGAAGGTGGGAAACTTCAGGGGTTCGACATACCCCCGAATAGCAGGTTGAAGCCCCTTAGTAAACCTCCACAGGTGCTCCTCCTCGGTAGACACCGCTGTCGGGGCGAAACGTGATGGCTCCAGGAAACGCGTGCGGTACGCACTAACCGTCATCTTCCCCTGGCGGAGAGTGTGGAACTCCCGCCTCCTTTGGTCCTGCCAGGTTTGTGGAAAGTACTACTCGCAGAAAAGAGCCACGAACTGGTCCCACATCGGCTCTCCCCCCTCCTGGCCTCTGACTGCCCTCCACCACCTGTGTGCTGCACTCTCTAGCTGGTACGTGGCAAAGGCCACACGACACTCTGCAAGAGGGCGAAGGGTGTTGAACACCTTCTCTATCTGCTCCAGCCAATCCTTGAGCTCAGATGGGCTCTCATCCCCCTTGAAGGAGGGGGCTTCAGCTTCCAGAACTGACCTAAAAGCTCGTAGTGTAGCTGTAGCGGAGGAACAGGCACACCTCCAGGCAAGGAGGGCCCATGCTCAGAAGTGTCAGAGGGCGGTGGGGGCGGTGGAGGATCACCCCCTCCCCCTTCTGCTCGCCTGGCGCTGTGACAGCCTCTCTGTCCCACAGAGGACTCCCCCTCCACGTCCTCAGGGAGAGGTGCCCGAGGAGGCTGCTGGAGCTCCTCCCGCACGATGTCTCTGATCAGCTGGGTGAGATCCTGGGCCTAAATGCTTGGAAGGAGAGGTGGTCAACTAGTGCCTCAGGTCCAGCACGTGCGCCCCTCCGACCTCACCCACGGCCACGACCACGGCCCGCCTCGAGAACTCATCGACGAGGCATCTCCTACAAGGAGATGCAAGAGATAGAACAAGAAGCGAACAACAGAGCTAAAAGTCTCAACAAAGTAAAACATGCCATCACAACAACATAGAGGAAAAGAAGACAGAAAGTAATAGGAACAATAAAATAGATGTCTATTACTCACTACAACAGCAGAAAACTAAAGTGCTGGAAAGAAATGACTATGGCTGGGCTCAACTGGGCCCAGCACCCTCTGCAGCCAGAAAATCAGAAACTCAGGTTGCTCAACTCCTGGTCCTGAATAGGGTTACGAAAAGATAGAGTCAGCAAACGCTAAATAGAGTGGTGTTTGCATTATTTATGTGCAAGTAAAGTAAAACAAGTAACCAGGTTTTATTCTCATTTCTATTTATCTCATCTATGTACTTCTGGTTCATTTAGTTCACAAAGAATCCAAGTATTTCCTGATCTTGCTTGTTCCTCGTGGGACCAATCTTGATTGCAGTTTTTTCCGTGGAGTAGAAGGTACAAGTGGTGCTCTCCTGGCCGGGAGAATCCCCCCCGCGATAGTTCTACACCTAGTCAACCACCCCGAGGTCATTGTTGCGACGTAGCGGTGACTACGGCACGCATGATAAGCGCACAGGTAGCTACCCCGCACTGGCACGCGGTCAGTCGTTTCAGCTAGCGGGTACACCTAAAGTCAAGCACGGAACAGTATAGGACATTACCCTCTCAGAACAGGGGTCTCTCTCCTCAGAATCGAACAGTGGTCTCGCCCCTCCATAGTCCACGTACCCTTGACCGACTACCCCGGTTTGCCCAGAGGGCCTAAAAAGTCGGTGTAGGTTGGCTAGTCCTAACCCCGAGCCACGTGGGACAGCTAGCTCCCTCCCTACACCAGTAGCACACCTTGGTACTACATACGCGAGGGCCAAACAGGAGTTGGTGTAGAGTGACCAATCCTACCCCGGGTCTCAACCCAAGGGGTGGCTGGCTCCCCCTCTACACTAAAAGGGGCAGTCACTTTCCTTGGTACTGTGTACACAAGGGCCAGCTCGCTTCCCGTTTACATACCAAATTCCTTTTATACACAGGAGCTCTACTCCTAATTTCCCGTAGGGTTCATGCTCGTATTCATCTCATTATCAATATCTGAATCACACTATCAAATTCTCCATTTTCCATCACATACAGGCAACTCGTGCTTTGATGTCTAAAACAGTATCTCATAATTACACTAATACCATTGCTAACAAATTATTTTAAACATGCACTCAAGTAAACAGTATAGCATAAAACAAGCTCATACATTTCTACCTTAGGGTTCATTCCATATCCTAGAGTTCGATCTAATTATTTCAAACAAGCATATTCTTATTTAAATATTAACAACTGAATTGAGCCACTCTACTGGGTATCACAGGAGGAATGGGGGCTTGCATCGCAAATCTCGCCATCTCCGTGGGTCCCGAACACGCCATCGGTTGGTAACCTGTACAAGGGACTAATTTACATCAGACGAGATCAAAAGAGTAGGTACTCAACACTAACACGTAGAAAAACTCGAGTAGAAAACAATGGTACTTCGTTTGCGGAAGTTCAATTCCGTTTGGGCCCTGAACGGGCCAAAAACACTGTTACTATGTAAAATCAGACGTCTGGGACTAGTCCTAGACATTTTAAAAGACGTCAGATCTTACCTCTCACTTTCTGTGGCTACCTCAGACGTCCAGATTCCTTTGCAACCGTCTAACGAGTGTTCCAGATGTCTAACCTTCCTTTCAGTCGTCTGGAAGTGCTGTCGGATGTCTAGCAATGTGGTCAGACGTCCAAAAGTTTCTAGAAAGGCGTACTGCGCGCCTTTCCAACGACCTGCACCTGCGTACGAAAAGCGCAAACCTATTTTCAACCAAGCCTTCCTATGCTTTGGTCTGCATGACGGAAAGTAGCATAGGAAACACGTACCTCCACGCGAAAAAAAATGCTTTCAGACGTTCGGCTTCAGCTCAGACGTCCTGATGCCTCTCCAGATGTCTGGTCGATGTCCCAGACCTCTGATACTGGAAAATCAGTATCCAGAACTCCCCTGCACAGCTCGCCTTGCTAGTGCCTCTGCCCTCAGATGACGCAGTGGCAGCAACAGCAGCTGCAGGTGCTTGAAAAGCTCCCCGCCAGCGTCCTCCTCTCTCCCACGAACTCCTCGAGCTCCACTGAACTCCCGTAGCTGTCTCCTTCTCCCCTGCTATCCTCTCACTCCCTCGCACTCTCTCGCTCTCTCTCTTCCCCGTTCTCCCTCGCCGTCTCCTTTCCTTCCTTATCGCGGCTGCAGTAGAGACGGGAGGTTGGTGGGGCGTGGCCGAACGCAAGGAGAAGGTGGAGGTGGCGGTGGCTCGAGTGGTGGGGGTGGAGTGTAGATGGGGGTTTAAATAGGAAGGATGTAGGGTCCGAGGTGAGGGGATGGAGGAGAGAGAAAACTCACCTACGTACAATATCTTCCTACTTCCAGACGTCTGGCCTTTCATTCAGACATCTGACGGTTAATCCAGACGTCTTAAATATCCCAAATAGGCACCGGGTCATTTCAGGCATATGATTCAAAATTTTCCATCAATTGCATTAAAGTTATTCGAGTATAGTTGATCTTTCAAGATATATCAACCAATGATAAAAAGGCATATAAGTTAGTTTTAAAAAACAACCATCCCCCTTTACTAAGCTTACACTGCAAGCCAGAGCTTCCTTTCGCTCTCGTCCTTTGACTCCTCCTTGATTTGCTACCTGGGACCTCAATCGGTCCCTAATCACCGATCAAGGCCCCCCATGCTTCGCCCACGTCACCACCTCCCCTCCCTCCGACGTGCTTGGTTGTGCTACAACGGCCTCTACTCGACGATCATTGCGGTGGGCTCAGACATCAGGCCACTCGAGGATGCTCGTTATGTTGCAACCTCCGCGTTGAAGGAAGGTTTCACAAGACATCGATCTATCACCTCCGCTCTACCTCCGCATTTCAATGTCGTTTTCACTGTTAAGGTCATGTTGAAGTCCAACTCATCACGATCAAGTTGGCCAACTTCGATCCGACTACTTCTCACCCGTTAGCATAGTACATCGACAACGTCAGTGACACTTTATGATTTTTAGTACATCGTGCAAATTCACCTGCAACGAATTTGATATGTTAGGTGCTTCTTTTCTATTTTATTTTTTTTATTTTATTTCATGTTGGTTAATTTTTGAATTCTCTCCTCTCAAAGGGGAGGTACCTTCTTCCTCTCCCAAGAAAGTAAAAGATATTTTTTCTTTCTTGGCTTTAGAGACTACGTCATGTATCATTTTTAACAAAAAAAAAAAAAAAAAAAGAGAGAGAAAGGCAAATAAGTTACACATTGCTTGTTTTTTTTGCAAACATTTAATGCTGCACAATTCAATTTTTCACGTCTCTTCCTATTTCACAGCGTTGATTTGTTCCCACGGCTTCAAAATTCCGAGCGACGTTAGCTTTTAGGCTTGCTATGAGTATGTATTGAATTAACCAACACTAGGAGAGTAAGATAAACTACTCAGATTGTAGGCATTTGTTGCTAATTTTATCCCTTAATTCTCATCACAACCTGCATATATATCCCAAAGGGCATCGGGCGTCGTCTATCAAAGTCATGATCTCCTTGAGAAAAGACGATATGTTTGGCATACGAAGGAACAACTGCAATTGTCATCACTCCTCGATATACCTACAGATAAATACCCCACTAATTTTAAGTTTGTATATAAAAGTTCAAACAATATGAAATAAAAAATTTACTGTAACAAAATAAAGATCGGTAAAAAATTTAAAAATATCTATTCAAAATTAAAATACATCACATATTATAAATTATATTATTTGATATATTTTAATTTTTAATCAATATCTAAGTTATGTTGGCATTATCTTATTTTATATATATATTATTATATATTTTTATAAAAATATATTTAATATTAATTTTTAATAAAAAATATAAAATGAGAAAATAGATAGTAGAGATAAAATTTGAAACAATCATATATAATAATATATAAGAAAAATAAAATAAAATATAGAACAGAGATGAGAGAGAGAGGTAGAAGAAAAAGATGAGAGAGACGGAGGACCTCCCGAGTTCCGACCAAAGTTTTAAGAGAAAAATAAATAAACAATACCAAGATTAATGTCTGCGTCGTCTCAACGGCTTTCAACGTACATAAAAGATTGGTTGGCTTTCGCAATTTGTAAGAATAACCCAAATCAACCTATGGTTGGTCAATCCCAGTGACCATATTGGTCAATAAATTAGAGATGGACTACCATGGTCCCTTTACTCGGATTTACTTGAAAGTCTTGAGATAAAGAAACAACGTGGAAGAACCATACAGAGAAGTATTACAATATCAGTTCTAATAAACACCGACATTGATGTAATTTAGAAGGCAAGGTGAATTAGGGCGAGTTTTTTTTTTGGTTGTTTTGTTTATTATCTTATTGCTTTTATTTAATTTTAGGAAAAGAAAAAAAAAAAAAGTAGAACTCATCGCAAAAGAATCCGTACCTTTTCACCGTCCTCTCTTTTTTTAAATTTTCCGATTGCAACATTTACTTGGCAAATCCACAAGTTCAACCATTCAAAAATATATTTCTGCGGTGTTGATTATCGAGTAACATACATAGATGCTAGAATATATCTTAAGGTGAGATTGATGTTTCAACTTCACAATAGCATGATTGGTGAATGAAGATTATGTTCTGATACATTCTAGAAGATAAGGTTCAAAGTGATAAGGTTATGAACTAAGATTCTTCAGTTCCTTTCTTTTGTTTTTTCTGTCTTTTCGATCAATGTAAGAATCGGTCCTTGTCCGCCCTATTAGGAGACTTGTTGGGGGCTCCACAAAAAAGCAGGAAGAAAATGGGTTTCCCAATTGCTTGATGCCTGTATGTCTTGGAGTTGGCAGAAGTACCCCATATATATATATATATATATAAAGTGATCAATTAAAATTAATTTTAGGTATAAATATGAAATGTAAAGAGAAGGTGTGGTATTTAAAAAATAATAATGTGTAAAGATTATTATGTGATTGACGTATTTTTTGATGGATAGAATAACATCAAATCACCACAGCAATTAAAGTTTATTATAATTATTGTTTAATGGTAGTTATAATTTTATTATTGTAAAATAAAATTCAATTTCACAAATATTCACCATAAAAATCACACCTTAAATTTTATTGTTGTTTAATGATAGCTACAAGAGATAACTATTTTTAGGTGGAAGTCCGATAAAAATTATCATCTAAACTTTTCGACCTAAAATTTTTCGATCCACCATATAGCTCAAATTCACTAATTGTATAACTTTAAACCAACGGTAGTATAATTTTAATACAAACATACTACTTTAAATTGAGATTAGTATACCTTAAGCCCCTCTTCTTCGCAAAGAAAATTTTATCCTACAAGGAGACAAGAATTTGCAACATGAATACCAAATAAAAATACAAAAACAAAGAACCTATAGAGCCTAAAATAAATTAAGAAACTAAGCTCTTATAGGTGAAGATTACTTCCTTGAAGTGGAAGCGGATGAGCATGAATGCGCAACGTAATGGTGCTTTTGGATGTGGAGTGTAGAACTTGGAGAGTAGCTAGGCATAATTACAATCTCAATTTCACTCTAAGAGTATCCTTAGGCATTTATAAGGGTATTTGGAACACTCTAGATGGGTATTGGAACCTAAAATAGTCGTTGGATAGCTTATTTAAGTGACAACTAATGTTGAAAAATCAAAATAAAAGACAAATTGATCAAATAGTACTGATCGGTCAATGCCCAATTGGCGCGAAAGAACATAGTCAGTCGACTAGAAGATAGGATAAGTCAACACCTCAAAGAAACGAAAAAGGGTCGACTCAAGGCTTCTATGGTCCAATGACTATTGGTCGGCAAGTACTATACTAGTTGGTCGACTGACGGTTGGCCCCTGAAGGATCCTAAGTTCAAAATTCCTGGACTTGGAGATTTTTGGTAGTTGGTTGGCACCTGTTGCAGTATCATCCAACTCTCTATAATAGGACAGGTTGGTTGGTAATTGTCCGACTACAAGAGATCTCTTGGGAAATCAAGCCAAATCAATAGGTTATTTATTAGGCACAAGTTCAAAGATAATTGTAAACATTAGAGGGCCAAAGAGGGCCAACGACTAGTCTACGGACTACAGGTCGATGTCCAGTCAGCACCCTACATAGCAATCGGTCAACAGTTTGGCTCACCGATCAATTAGCTATTGAAGAGCTAGTCAACCAATAACTAAACTAGTCAACACCCTACACTTAGTTTTTGCTGTTTAAAGGCTTTTAAGGCTTGGGTTTGATTTTCTAGGTTGTCTAACAGATATCTAAGCTAATAAACTCTATTTTAGGGCTCTTTAACAATATTATAGCAAATAAAAGGGCAACAACAAGATTATATTGAATACAAACAAAATAATCTATCATATTCTTCTTTCTTCATAAACTTCAAGCCCAAAGCTCTATGCTTTAGCTCCATTGCTTCTTGATGCTTTCTCCATCTCCATGGATCTTAAGCTTGATCTCCTTCAACACCTTTAACTAAATTACATTTAACTTAAAATCCCGTAACTCAAATACAACTATTAAATATAAATTATTTTGTTATCATCAAAATCAAAGATTAAAGTTGTAAAGACCCGTTCTGTCCTTAGCACTTTAAGACGTCTGGACTATTGGTCAGACGTCTAGTCAAACGTCTGGACCCCTTCCCAGACGTCTTGAAATCAAAATTTTTGATACGATCTTCGCGTCTGCACACAGGCTACGCGCAAACAGTATGCTTCTTCTCTCTCCTTCCCTTTTCTCTCCTCCATCCAAACCCTAACGAGCCTTATAAAAGGCCCCTCTTCTCCTCTCTCGTTCTCCCCACTCCACAGCCACCTTCTTCCCTTCCTCTCCACTACAGTGAGAGGAGCGAGCGCGAGAGAGAGCACGAGAGCGGCGACGAGGAGGAGAGGCGGCGTGAGTAGAGGAGGAGGAGCTTGAGCTCGCGAGCTCATGTGGGAGCTCGCCGGAGGGTGCACGGTCGGAGCGGCGCATGCAGGAGGAGGAAAGCGTCGGGGGAGTCATCCCCGACAGTGTTGCAGCCGGAGCTGCAGGTGAGGAGGTATTCCGAACGCGGCTTCATGACGTCTTTTAAGACGTCTAGGATTTAATTTCAGCGGCACGATGGATTTTGTCTGCGCGCCTGCGCGTGCAGACCTGCAGATGCCTCTTTTCCCCTCTCTCCTCCGCAGGCGCAGGCGCTGCCCCTCTCTCTCTCTCTCCCCGCGCGGCTTTAAAAAGGGTCCTCGCCCTCTCCCTCACTCTCATCTCCTCCATTTCCTTCTTCTCCTTCCAGCCGGTGCGAGAGTGAGCGAGCGGCGGCAGCGGCAGCCGCGGCGTGTGTGCGGGAGGAGATGCTTGGCCGTGAGGGCTCGAGCTTGCCGAGGCTGCTGGAGCTGGCCAGCAGGGGAGAGCGGGCGCAGAGTGACGCGGGAGGGCTGCTGCAGCTCGAACAGCAGGTGGACGAGGCACGGCGCGGCCGTGCGTCGCTGGCGGAGGGCGTGTCGAGCTCTGATTCTGGAAGTTTTTCCAGAATCAGACGTCTGGGCTTCCAACCAGACGACGGTGAAGATGTCTGGAGGACTGTCCAGACGTCTAGCAAGTAAGTTTTTTTTTCGTCCTTCGTTCTTTTCTGCCACCGTTGTACTGAGAACGATGAGTGGTATGTGCAGTTTCCGAGATTCGCATCCAATGCAAATCAGACGTCTAGCCGCAGTGCCAGACGACTGGAAGGACTTCCAGACGTCCGGGGTGACCATCGGACGTCTGGGAACTAGGCTAGACGCTCCCGCAGGCTTCTGGACGTCTGAGGGACTACGTAGAACAAAGGTACCATCTGACCCACTTTTTAAGATGTCTGGAAGAGGTTCCAGACGTCTGATTTTGGACTGTTTTGTCGTTTTCGACCCGTTTAGGGCCCGTTCGGAGTCCGTTTTCCGCGTTTCGAGTTGTGTTCTTTTCGGAATAAAATCCTCTACCTGTCTACCGTAATTATATATTGTTCTGAGAAACTCCTTGTGTTTGATCCTTGTGTTAGGACCCCGTTTCATTGCAGTCTCGGGGGTTACGGAGGCGCGCGGGATTTCCGACCACACCCCCAGTACTTCCGTTGTAGCTGGTAGAGTGGCTTTAGAAATTATTAACATAATTTGTTACAATTATGGAACAATTAATAGACCCTAGGGTATTGCATGAATCCTAGGGCTGGAAAACTAGATTGAATGATAGATCCTAGGGTACGGCATGAATCCTAGGATTGGAAAACTAATGACATGAATATAGATATTGCAGTCTTGGAAACTGTGGAAAGGAAATAATAGCTGCATGTAAATTGATTTTAACAGCTGCCTGTTATGAATAAATGAACATGTTTGAGAATATAGGCTGTATGAACGTGACACCGAAAAGGGGGAAACCTGAATGTGTTGAGTTGAAAGAGCTGGAACCCTACGGGGAATTAGGAGTAGAACTCCTGGAAAGAGAATGAAATGAAAATGAGAAGGAAAGATGTGGAGGTGCGTTGTCTCTTGGGTACGTAGTGCCAGGGGAAGCACTTGTTACCTGCTTAGTGTAGAGCGGAGCCAGCCGCCCAAGGGACCCGGGGTTAGGTCTGGCCGCTTTGTACCGACTTGTTGGCCCTCGTGTACATAGTACATAGGAGAGCTACTAGTGTAGGGCGAGTACTAGCCACCCCACGGGCCCCGGGGTTCTGCTAGCTCACCTACACCGACTTGTTAGGCCCACTAGGCAAACCAGTGTATTCAGGCGAGGGTGCGCGGACTGTGGAGGGGCAAGGCCCCTATTTGGTTACTGTGGAGGGGTTGGACCCCTGTTACTGAGAGGGCTCTGCCCTATACTGGTTCCGTGCTGTGCTTTGGGCGCACCTGTTAACGGAAACGACTGATCGCGTGCCAGTGCGGATTAGCTACCCGTGCGTTTACCGCGTGTGCCGTAGTCACCATTACGTCTGTTAGTGACCTTGGGGTGGTTGACTGAGAGTAGGATCACCACGGGGGACTCCCCGGCCAGGAGAGCACCACGTGTAAGTTCTACTGTTTGGAAAAGACTGCAATCAAGATCATTCCCACGAGGAACATTCGAGATCAAGTGAAGGATCTGGGAAATAGATAGATGGTGAACAATAGAAAGATGTAAATAAAGGAAGAAAGAAAATGAAACAGCTTCTGTACACTTTACTGCTTCTTTAGTTAGCTGCCACTCTACTCAGCGTTTCGCTGACGTGTTACACTCGTTAATTTTCAGGACCAGGTGTTGAGTAGCCAGGGTCAGCGGCTGCAGAGGACGCTGGGTTGAGTAGGGTCCAGTAGAGTTACCATTGTTCTTTTGTGCCCTTTTTGTTCCACTGTAGTGAGTAGTTCTTGTTACTCTCTGTACTTTTCATTACTTGTAGTTCATGTTATGTTAAATGTTGTTCTACTGTTGTGGTGGTACATGCTGTAGTAGTTCTTTTTCTTACTGCTGTATTTTGTTACTGCTAGTTGTATTTCATGTTGAATGTGGTTTATTTTACTGCTCTTTTGGTTACTTCCTCGTTGGACGACTAGGTCTTGGAATTAGTCGAGTCGGTCCGTTTCTCGTGTCTCGTAGGGACTTGGGAATCGGGTCGTTACAAGAAGGTATCAGAGCAAGGTCGTCCCGAGAAGTGAATCAACTGACTGGAAAATAACCAATTCACATGTCTATAACTAGAGTAGCCACCACAACATATCTATTGACATGAGCTCTTAGACGTCTCCGTGAGGTATCATTCCATATTAACGTGTTCCGTTTTGTTTCGCGTGTCCTTGCAGGAGGTGCCTCGTCGCGGGAATGGTGAGGCGGGCCGCGGGCGCGGCCGAGGACAAGGTCGGCAAGGTTGGCGTGTCGTTGCCGACGCCTCAGTGGACCAGCCACTACTCCCGGGCGTCCAGGCCCAGGACCTTGCCCAGATGATACGGGACATTGTGCGAGAGGAGCTCCACCCACCGCCCCGAGCGCCTCCCCCTGGGGCTGCGGAGGGGGAGTCCTCTGTGGGACCACCCGACGGACGCGACGCTGGACACGGGGGAGGGGATGGGCAGCCGCCGCCCCCACCTTCCTCCGACACTTCTGTGCACGAGGCACCTTTGCCTGGAGGTGCACCAGCATCCCCACTGCAGCGCCACTCCGAGCTCTTTGGGCAGTTTCGGAAGCTGAAGCCCCCCTCTTTCAAGGGGGATGAGGACCCGACCGAGGCAGAGGACTGGCTCGAGCAGCTGGAGAAGATTTTCGACACCCTTCGCCCCTCGGTGGAGTGCCGCGTGGCCATTGCCACGTACCAGCTGGAGAGTGCGGCACACAGGTGGTGGAGGGCGGTTAGGGGACAGGAGAGGGACGAGCCGACCTGGGACCGGTTCGTCGCCCTCTTTTGCGAGCAGTACTTTCCCCAGACGTGGTAGGACCAGAGGAGGTGGGAGTTCCACACTCTCCGCCAAGGGACGATGACCGTGATCGTGTACCGCACGCGTTTCCTGGAGCTGTCCCTCTTTGCAGCGACAGCGGTAGCCACTGAGGAGGAGCTCCTTTGGAGGTTCACTGAGGGGCTCCGGCCTGCGATTCGGGGGTATGTCAAACCCCTGAAGCTGCCTACGTTTTCGAGGGTGGTGGAGGCAGCCATGACTTACGAGGAGACCAACCCGTCCGCGCGAGACACTGACGGCGGGCGGAGGAGGCCGTTTCAGCCAGACTTTTCACAAGGCCAGCGAGAGAGGAGGCACGTGGCGTCCGCACAGGAGCCGTCACGTTTTGCAGGGCCATCTGTGGCCTTTGGTGGGCCTCTACAGAGGCCAGTCGCCAGCATAGGACCCCCGCCCAGCCGACAGCAGGGACCCACTGAGGGCGGGAGTCGGGTTCCCCTCTGTTACCATTGCGGCCAACCGGGCCACATCAGGAGGGACTGCCCGTCTAGGGCAGGAGCTCAGCAGATACTTCCCGCGCAGAGCACTGGAGGGTGCGCAGGAGGCCGCGGTTCCCAGGCGCGAGGAGGAGGACAGCAGTCACGAGGAGGGTACCGGCTAGCACCTGCCCGTCCGACGCAGAGTGTGGCTGCTTCGTCTGCACCTAGAGCTGAGGGGCGTATCAACGCCCTGACACACAGGGATGCCAGAGCTTCGGGCTCAGTGGTGGCAGGTATGGTTTCAGTTTCCGGCAGACTCGTTTACACACTTTTCTATTCCGGCGCTACGCACTCGTTTGTCACCACCAGTTTCGCAGTTAGTTTGGGCCAGGACTATACGCTGTTAGAGAATCCGTTCGTAATTAGAGGTCCAAGTGGTCAGCTGTTTGTAGCTGAGGAGGTGTACACGGATTGCGAGGTCAGCGTCATGGGACATAGCCTGCCAGCTGACCTGATTATGATATAGATGGAGGGCTTTGGCGTAATTCTGGGGATGGACTGGCTGTCCGCTTACCACGCTTTGGTGGACTGTTTTGAGAGGAAGATCGTCTTCTCCATACCGGAGTTGCCTTCTTTCGAGTTTCACGGACAGCCGGTGGACGGAGGCTTCAGGTGCATTTCGGCACTTCGGGCGGCGAGACTTTTGAGCCAGGGGTGTGAGGGCTTCCTAGCTTGTGTGGTGGCAGAGCCCAGCCACGTGGCAGACTTCCAGAGCATCCCGGTGGTCAGAGAGTACCCTGACGTGTTCCCAGACGAGTTACCAGGACTACCGCCCGAGCGTGAGATCGAGTTTGAGATCTCACTAGTACTAGGGACAGCCCCATCTCCACCGCGCCATACAGGATGGCACCGCATGAGCTACGAGAGCTCAAGTCTCAGTTGCAGGACCTTTTGGAGAAGGGTTTCGTGAGGTCCAGTGCGTCTCCCTGGGGAGCCCCAGTACTGTTTGTGAAGAAGAAGGATGGTACCCTACGCCTTTGTGTGGACCACCGACAGCTGAATAGGGTCACCATCAAGAACAGATATCCGCTGCCGAGGATCGATGACTTGTTTGACCAGTTGCGGGGTGCCACGGTGTTCTCCAAGATCGACTTGAGGTCTGGATACCACCAGTTGAGGATCAGGGAGGCAGACGTCTCCAAGATAGCTTTCCGCACCCGGTACGGACACTACGAGTTTTTAGTTATGCCGTTTGGGATGACCAATGCCCCCGCTGCTTTCATGAACCTGATGAACCGGGTGTTTAGACTGTACTTGGACCAGTTCGTGGTAGTATTCATTGATGACGTACTAGTCTATTCTCAAGATCAGACACAGCATGGACAGCACTTGCGGATGGTTCTGGACACACTGAGACGACGTAGGCTGTACGCCAAATACAGCAAGTGCGAGTTCTGGTTGAGGGAGGTGACCTTCTTAGGTCATGTGATCTCTGGAGACGGCTTGGCGGTGGACCCAGCCAAGGTTGAGGCAGTGCTCAGGTGGGAGAGACCACGTTCAGTCACTGAGATTCGCAGTTTCCTGGGACTGGCAGGCTACTACAGACGATTCATCAGAGGTTTTTCACAGATTGCGCGTCCTATGACACAGTTGACCCGGAAGGACGTGCCCTTCATTTGGACAGACGCCTGTAAGGCGTGTTTTCAGGAGCTGAAGGAGAAGTTGACCTCGGCTCCCGTGCTCACCATCCCTGACAGTAGTGGCGGGTTCGTTGTGTACACGGATGCCTCCTTGCAGGGGTTAGGAGGTGTGCTCATGCAGAGGGGTCACGTTGTCGCTTACGCCTCGCGGCAGCTGAAGCCCCATGAGCACACCTACCCTACCCACGACTTGGAGTTGGCAGCTGTCGTCTTCGCGCTGAAGACCTGGAGGCACTACTTGTACGGTGAGACCTTCGAGATTTTCACAGATCATAAGAGCCTCAGATACCTTTTTGATCAGAAGGAGCTCAACATGAGACAGAGACGTTGGTTGGAGCTCCTGAAGGACTACGACTGCAGCATTTCCTATCACCTGGGCAAGGCCAATGTGGTGGCTGACGCGTTGAGTCGGAAGGCACCCGCACACTTGGCCAGCTTACAGTTATAGAGTTGAGCCTCTTGGAGGAGGTAGGCAGTTGGCAACCCTTGGAGTTACGAGGGCACTGTGGGGCAGTGACTGTGACACGACAAACTGGGCCAGAGCTGATAGACCGCATCATCACAGGACAGATGGCCGATCCGTACTTGCAATCCTTGCGCGACAGAGTACTGCCAGGAGACTCAGGGGACTTCTCTTTCACAGACCAGGTGTTGCGCCTGAGGGGACGGTTGTGCGTTCCCAGGGACGAGGAGATGTTGAGAATGCTCCTGACTGAGGCACATGGTTCCAGATTCACCATACATCCCGGAAACACGAAGATGTACCACGACTTGAGACGCGAGTTTTGGTGGAGGGGGATGAAGCGGGATGTGGGTGAATTCAAGCAGCAGTGCTTAATGTGTCAGCAGGTGAAAGCCGAGCATCAGAGGCCTTCAGGACCGCTACAGCCGCTTCTAGTGCCAGAGTGGAAGTGGGAGACCATCACCATGGACTTGGTGGTGGGTTTACCTGTAACCCAGCGAGGACACGACGCAGTCTGGGTAATTGTGGATAGACTGACGAAGACGGCACGATTCTTGCCGATCCGAGTCACTTTGGGACCAGCATAGTTGGCAGAGAGGTATATCCGCGACGTGGTACGATTACACGGAGTTCCGCGGGAAATCGTATCCGATCGGGATACCCGCTTTACGTCCCAGTTTTGGGCTGAGTTTCAGCAGGCCCTGGGGACGCGGTTGAGGTTTAGTACAGCTTATCACCCCCAGACGGACGGGCAGTCTGAGCGCACGATACAGACAGCTAGGGAGAAAGCTCCGCAAAAGCCGCAACTGCCTGCAGCTTTCTCAGCTGCAGGCGCCAAATTGGGGTGGGACATTTAGTCCCACCTCGGAAGGCTCTGAAGCGGCGCGCCGATCTAAATTGAAAAAGTGCTGTAGGCTTATCGCCTCAGCACACGGGGTGAGGTCCCTCTCACACCGCTTCACCCGGCCCGTCCGCGAGCTCATCACGCGGATCCGGCCGACCCTACCCGACTTGACTGGCACTCCTCGCCCACCACCCCACGCCGGTGGGCCTGGACCCGGGCGCGACCCGCGTACCCGACTATCCGGCAGCTCTGGGAGAGCTATCCTACGAGTGAATTCTGAGAGAGAGACGCGGGGGAGGGTAGAGTTAGGTTTTGCCCCTGACCAAGCTGTGTAAGTGTGCAGGCAGAGAAGAAGAAGAAAGACAACCGCTGAACAGGAAGAAGAAAAAGACTGAAGGAAGAAGGAGGAGCACCAAGGACGCACTGTAGCAGCGGGTTACTTAAGTCGTCTGATTGAACAATCAGACGACGCTTTGAGGACGAAGAAGAAGGAGAAGAAAAAACGAGCAGGACCACAACGAAGAAGAAAACGAAGAAAAGAAGAACAGAAAAGAAGAAGACAAAGAAGAAGAGCAAAACAAGAGGAAGAAAAAAGAGCAGAAGAAGCTCTGAAGAAGAAGAAAGAAGAGAGAAGACAAGAAGAACAGGAAGAGAAGAAAGAAGAGACAAAGAGGAAGAAAAAAGAGAAGAAGCCACCAAATTTTCATCTCTCTCTCTCTTTATTTTTGTAATAAGAACTTTTGTACTTCTAGAATACGACTTGCTCCCTGAGTTCGACCTCGGGAACTCTTTTATTTTCTGAGTAAAAAAATATATGTAATGATGGTAATAACTAGCTGTACTACAACGTAATTTCTACAACAAAAGCTAGTCACAACGCCACCATCAAGTACCGAGGAGAGCTACTAGTGTAGGGCGAGTACCAGCTACCCCACGGGCCCCGGGGTTCTGCTAGCTCACCTACACCGACTTGTTAGGCCCACTGGGCAAACCAGGGTAGTCAGGCGAGGGTGCGCGGACTGTGGAGGGGCAAGGCCCCTGTTTGGTTACTGTGGAGGGGTTGGACCCCTGTTACTGAGAGGGCTCTGCCGTATACTGGTTCTGTACTGTGCTTTGGGCGCACCCATTAACGGAAACGACTGACCGCGTGCCAGTGCGGGTTAGCTACCCGTGCGTTTACCGCACATGCCGTAGTCACCGTTACTTCTGTCAGTGACCTTGGGGTGGTTGACTGAGAGTAGGATCACCACGGGGGACTCTCCCGGCCAGGAGAGCACCACGTGTTACTTCTACTGTTCGGAAAAGACTGCAATCAAGATCGTTCCCACGAGGAACATTCGAGATCAAGTGAAGGATCTGGGAAATAGATAGAAGGTGAACAATAGAAAGATGTAAATAAAGGAAGAAAGAAAATAAAACAGCTTCTGTACACTTTACTGCTTCTTTAGTAAGCTGCCACTCTACTCAGCGTTTCGCTGACGTGTTACACTCGTTACTTTTCAGGACCAGGTGTTGAGCAGCCGGGGTCAGCGGCTGCAGAGGACGCTGGGCCGAGTAGAATCCAGTAGAGTTACCACTGTTCTTTTGTGTCCTTTTTGTTCCACTGTAGTGAGTAGTTCTTGTTACTCTCTGTACTTTTCTTTACTTGTAGTTCATGTTATGTTAAATGTTGTTCTACTTTTGTGGTGGTACATGCTGTGGTAGTTCTTTTTTTTACTGCTGTATTTTGTTACTGCTAGTTATATTTCATGTTGAATGTGGTTTATTTTACTACTCTTTTGGTTACTTCCTCGTTGGACGACTAGGTCTTGGGATTACTCGAGTCAGTCCGGTTCACGTGTCTCGTAGGGACTCGGGAATCGGGTCGTTACAGGAGGTGAGGCCACGGCTGCGCGCAGCGAGGGCGAGCAGGAGGAGGTTCTAGTTCTGAATTTTTCCCAGAGTCGGACATCTGGAGTGACATCCAGACGACGGAGTGGATGTTTGGAGGCGACTCCAGACATCTGAAGACAAATCTTCGTGAAGGTACGTTTCCTTTTGCGGATACAACCATGCAGGCCGCTCCTCAGCTACATTTTGCATGGCTTATTGTGGGAGATTTGCTGTCGTGTGCAGGGATTGCTTCGGGAAGGCGTGGGAAACGCCCTCCCACGTGTTTTAGACGCCTGGGCAGCTCACCAGACGGCTGGAAGTACTCCCAGACGTCCAGAGAGGAGGTCGAACGTTTGGAGCTGGGCCCAAACGGTCCTGAAGAGGTCCTGGATGTCTGAGGTCGACGCAGTGCCTGAGGTGCGTTTCTGGTCACTTTTAAGACGTCTGGACATTGTGCCAGATGTCTAATATGAGTTACGAACTCTGTTTTTGACCCATTTAGGGTCTGTTTGAGTTTCGTTTTGCATAAACAAGATATCGGTGTTTTCCTTGTGAGTTCCTCTACTTGTTAGATGGCTTTCTATACTATTCTGAATGTTCCATTGTGATTGTCCCTTGTTATAGGACTTCGTTTCGTTACGTGTTCGGGGCTTGCCAAGGCACGTGAGCCTGTCGTTCGAGCCCCCAATACTCCTGGGTTGTCTGGTAGAGTGGCTTCCCCTAATTTAATTATAAACCTGAATACATGTGTAGAATGAATGATTAAAACCTAGGATATAGCATGAATCCTAGGACGAGAAGTACTTGAAATGTCTGTATGTGTGATTGAATTGCAGTCTTGAATGAGTGGATAGAAATGTTAATAACTGTCGGTTAATGAACAAGAGCTGCCTGTGAAATATGAATTACCTGTGCTAGTTAAACAGTTACATGTGACCTTACCTGTTGTATACGTTAAACGATAGAATAAGAGTTGCATGTGTATAACCTGAGAATGGAAATGTGAATGATAGAAATACGAGCTGCATGTGTATAACCTGAGAATGAAAATATGAATGATGAAACCTGGAATGGAATAGCATGAGAAATATGAGCATGAACCCTACGGGGAATTAGGAGTAGAGCTCCTGGAAATAAATGGAATGGATCTGGAAATGTGAGTGGGGAAGTGTGCTGGCCCTTGAGTACGTAGTACCAAGGAGAGCGAATGTCCCCTATTTAGTGTAAAGCAGAGCTAGTCGCCCTTGGGTTGGGACCCGGGGTTAGGATTGACCACTCTGCACCGACTTCTTGGCCCTCGTGTACACTGTACCGGGGAGAGCTACTAGTGTAGGGAGAGAGCTAGCCACCCCACGGGGCCTGAGGTTCAGCTAGCCACCCTACACCGACTTGTTAGGCCCACTGGGCAAACCAGGGTAGTCATGTGAGGGTGCGCGGACTGTAGAGGGGCGAGACCCCTATTTGGTGCTTAGGGGCTAGACCCCTGTTATTGAGAGGGCTAGGCCCTATACTGTTCCGTGCCGTACTTTGGGCAAACCCATTAGCGGAAATGACTGACCGCGTGCTAGTACGGGGTAGCCACCCATGCGCTTATCACGCATGCTGTAGTCACCGTTACGTCAGTCCGTGACCTTGGGGTGGTTGACTGGGTGTAGGATCACCACGGGGGACTCTCCCGGCCAGGGGAGCACCACGTGTGCCTTCTACTCTTCGGAAAAGACTGCAATCAAGATCGTTCCCACGAGGAACATTCGAGATCAAGAAAGAGATTTGAAAATATATAAATCAATGGGTGAAAAGGAATAACTTGTAAATTAAAGAATTGGAATAGCTAGTTTACCTGTTAGCTTTACTGCTTTAGTTAGTTGGTTGCCACTCTACTCAGCGTTCGCTAACTGTGTTTACTCATAACCCTTTTTAGGTCCAGGTATTGAGCAGCCCGAGTCTCCGACTGCAGAGGGTGCTGGGCATAGTAGAGCCCAGTAGCAGTAGCCTTCTTTTTGTAATACTTTCTGTTGTACTGAGTTCAGACTCTTGTACCTTTACGTTTCTATACCTTGTTACTGTTTTACTGTTGTGGTGGTAATATGTACTGTAGCAGCTTTTACTTTCTTCACTGCTGTATTTTTTTACTGTTAGTTGCTTAGCATAGTGAATGTGGTTTACTTTCTTGCTTTTTGGTTATTTCTTATTAGACGACTGGGTATTGGGATTAGTCGAGTCGAGCCGGTCTCAGGTCCTATATGGATTCGAGAATCGGGTCATAACAAAAGTGCATTTGTACCAATAATATACCTAAGACAATACCTACCTTTAACCATAAAATGAATTATATGTCTTATTATTCAAGTCAAACTTCACTATAAGAAGCATCTTCTTAATTGTGATGACCTAGGTCTCACCAACCGAGTAAACCTAATTAAACTTGAGCCATCAAAAAATAAATTATCAACTTAATCATAAGATCATATCACCTAATACATAATCATAAAACAACAATACTAAATGAGTAAATCATAAAGTATTAATTAAATAAATAAATGAAATACCGATAAAAAAGAGTAATGCTAATCGTAAATACGTAGGTAAAGAAGAGCTTCAAATGCAGCTGCCGACATTAGCTATCGAATTATACCTAAGTATGGAACAAAAAAAAAACGTTAGCAATGGTTGAGTAGAGTAAAACAAAATAATGGCATAAAAAAAAATGAAAAGTGGGCACTATTCATATGTTAATCCATATGTCAACTATTGTTTGTTATTTAATGATCCATTGGTGGTTATGCATTTGCCTGTGTCAATTACAATCTTGATAATCCCAATCTATGACTCGGGGCACAAGATGATCTTAATGTTATATCCCGAGAGGTATAACCAGTATAAGTCACTTTCTTGGTAAGGAGGATGGCTCATACCTACTCCACAACTCAATTCGTTACCTTGGGTCATTGCGAGTAGAACGGGTGGCTATGTCATGTGATGTAAACATGTGCTAGCTGAACACATTGAATTATAGACAATTGTTTATCCACTCACCAACATAATAAAATATAAATCAACTCTAACTCTCGAGCCATACACCCAGCTATCCCAATTAGCCATTAAGCCTAGCTAGTCATAGGAGGCCAACAATTCTTTGACCAGTCCAACTGTTTTAAATCCAGATTGACACTATAGCCAAACATAGGCAAGCACTAAGGAATAAACTAGTTATCCTATAGTGCGTATAACCCAATAATTCCATCATTATCAAGTTTAATGAATTAATTCCTAAGTAACCAAATTATCAAATAATATGTCAACAAGAATTTCTTCAATGTTCTCATGTCAAGGTTATTAATGCTTATCAAGATTTAAATCATTTATAAGATAACTCTATCACATAATTAATAAGGAAAGCAAATCTAATAATTAAAGGATTAAACATGTTAATATCTCCTATTAGAGCATACAAGCATAGTAGTATATAATTACTTAGTTATCACATGTTCATAGTAATAATTAAGTATATCAAATGACTTCATTATTTATTAATGGGAGCAAGACAAATTGATAGAAAATGACCAAATATAATTTTAATCAATCCTTAATCACAAAAAATTTAAACAAGATGATCAAGTAGCCCAAGTTCATGAATCTAATTTACCCACTAATTGCAAGTTCATCACTATCAGGAAATTTTAATTATTATTAATCAATATTTAAGGTATCCAGCAGTAGAACAAATGACATTGAACAATAAAGGACTCCCATACTCAGCAAGAGAAACCAAATGCATGTAGAATGAGACAAAATAAGGAAACATGAAAACATTCCATTCGACAAGAGAATGCAACTACTCTACTTAACATTGGTGAGGGTTCACGGTAACTCTAAAACGTAAGACGAAGGCCTTGAAGTATTGTTCCGGGCACCCTCTCACTCTACGACACTCTGAGATGAAGAATCTAGTTGAGACATTCTAAGAATTGACCTACATACACATTAAAATACATTCTTGTAGTTAACATGTGAAACAATATTTTAAAAGGATTTTGGGACTCACCGACGTGTGGTATTTATCAAGATGATTTTGACGATACCTTATTTACGAGAAATGAACATTTGACCTTTGAATTGGTCAAAACAAGCAAGGAGTGTAAGAATTGGACTAGCTCAACTAGACTAGTGATCGGGAGATTTCATTTTTCAGAAATATAGGTTAGAAAAATACGTCATCGTAGTACAAATCGCGTGGTGGAAAAATCTCAAATCAAAGATATTTATCAGTAAAATTAACAACGGTGGATTAAGTCGTATCAACGGAGAGGAATAGACTAGTAAGATCACAGATATGTAATAATCATGTTCGTAGAAATATTCGTCAAATCAATTAATGTATATACTATTCTGAATGTAAATCTCTAATTTATAGACAAATCAAGGGCATCTTATGTAAATTCATGTAAGAAATCGAAGCTCCAAATACGTGAATAGTGCTTGTGCAGTGGCATCCCATGTAAATTTTACTTTCATGTGGGTTAAAGTGTAAATCGGAATCGCAATTTGAGACGATCAAAAGAGACAAACATGAGTTACATAATAATGTAAGAATATGAGGATGCTGCTACAATGTTACATCAATAAAATAATCAAAATTCAAAAAACAAACAATACACAATAACATCAAATGTAATTTTTAATGCACCCTTAATGTAACGACCCGGTTCCCGAGTCCCTACGAGACACGAGAACCGGACCGACTCGACTAATCCCAAGACCTAGTCGTCCAACGAGGAAGTAACCAAAAGACAGTAAAATAAACCACATTCAGCATGAATATATCTAACAGTAAGAAAGTACAGCAGTAAGGAAAGAAACTACTACAGTAGGTACCACCACAACAGTAGAACAACATTTATCATATAACAAGAACTACAGGTAAAGAAGGTACAGGGGAACAAAAACTACTCACTAGAACAGAAACAAAAGAGGTACAAAAGACTGTGGTAAACTCTACTGGACCCTACTCGGCCCAGCGTCCTCTGCAGCCGCCGACCCTGGCTGCTCAACACCTGGTCCTGAAAAAAGTAACGAGTGTAACACGTCAGCAAAACGCTGAGTAGAGTGGCAAACTAACTAAAGGCAACAGTAGAGTGTACAGTAGCTGTTATGTTCTATTACTTCCTTTATTCACATCTTTCAATTTTCTCACTATTTCATTTATTTCTCAGATCCTTAACTTGATCTTGAATGTCCTCGTGGAAACGATCTTGATTGCAGTCTTTTCCAAAAGTAGAAGTAACACGTGGTGCTCTCCTGGCCGGGAGAGTCCCCCGTGGTGATCCTACCCTCAGTCAACCACCCCAAGGTCACTGACAGACGTAACGGTGACTACGGCACGCGTGATAAACGCACAGGTAGCTAGCCCGCACTGGCACGCGGTCAGTCGTTTCCGTTAACGGGTGCGCCCAAAGCACAGCACGGAACCAGGGCAGAGCCCTCTCAGTAACAGGGGTCCAACCCCTCCACAGTAACCAAACCGGGGCCTTGCCCCTCCACAGTCCGCGCACCCTCGCCTGACTACCCTGGTTTGCCCTAGTGGGCCTAACAAGTCGGTGAAGGAGGCTAGCAGAACCCCGGGGCCCGTGGGGTAGCTAGTACTCTCCTAACACTAGTAGCTCTCCTCGGTACTACGTACACGAGGGCCAACAAGTCGGTACAGAGCGGCCAATCCTAACCCCGGGTCCCTGGGGTGGCTGGCCCCACTCTGCACTAAACAGGTACAGGTACTTCCCTTGGTACTGCGTACCCAAGAGACAGTACAAACTACATCTCAGTTCCATTCCTTTTTCTTTCCAGGAGTTCCACTCCTAATTCCCTGTAGGGTTCCAGCTCTTTATCTCAGAACATCATATGTTTCACTTTCCAGTTTCACGTTCTCACAATCCATGATCTCAATCATGTTTCTTTATTCATAACAGGCAGCTGTTAATTCAATTTACAGGCAGCTTTATATTCCTTTCCATTTTTCCAAGACTGCAGTATTATACATTCCACTAGTTTTTCCATCCTAGGGTTCATGCCACATCCTAGGATCTAGCATACAACTAGTTTTCCAGCCCTAGGATTCATGCATCACCTAGGAGCTATCATTCCATACATTTCTCATTCCTAGGATTCATGCAATGTCCTAGATTCTAGTTATGGTTCCATACTTTAACAGATTTTAATAATAAACTTAAGCCACTCTACCAGGTACAACGGGAGTAATGGGGGCGTGATCGGGAATCCCGCGTGCCTTCGCGACTCTCAAGACTGCAACTGAACGAGGTCCTATCACAAGGATCAAATACAAGGAGTGTCTCAAAACTGTGTATAGCTACTGTAGACGGGTAGAGGAATTAATTCTGAAAAGAACGCAACTCGAATCGCGGAAAACGGAGCCCGAACGGGCCCTAAACGGGTCGAAAAAGACGATACTGTGCAAAATCAGACGTCTGGAGGATCAGAGAATTACCTGTTCAGCGTGGTTTCCCAGACGTCCAGAAGTCTGCGGGGACGTCTGTCCTAGCTCCAGACGTCCGATGGTCACCCCGGACGTCTGGAGGTCACTCCCGCCGTCTGGTACAGCTTCCAGACGTCTGATTCGCAAAGGATGGCCAATCAGCGAACTTACGCACAGCCAACTCCCTCCCTTAGTACGGTCGGTCGACAGGAAGGAAGAAGAAAGCGGAATACACACCTTTCAGACGTCAGTATGAGCTACCAGACGTCGTCCTCGCCGTCTGCCTATCAACCCAGACGTCTGATTCTGGAAATTTTTCCAGAATCAGGGTGCTACTCGGCCTCCGCTCGCGACGCCGCCCGCGTCGCACCTCGCGCGCCTGCTTCTCAGACTGCAGTAGGTCCCTCTCCGCGTCGTTCCGCGCCCCTTGCGCCCTCCGCCAGCCGGCCAAGCCGCTCCGGCGAGGTCGCCCTCACGGCAGAGCTCCGCTCTCGCACGCCGCACCTCCTCCGCGCTCACTGAGGTCGCCGCTGCCGCCCTCGCGCTCGCGCTCACGCTCTGGCTGAAGGAGAAGGGAAGGGAGACGGTGGTGACGGAGTGAGGGGAGGCGCGCCCTTTTAAGGCCACGCAAGGAGGAGGGAGAGGCGCGGCAGAGCGTCTGCAGCCGTAGAGAATATCGGATATTCGCAGGCCTGCGCGCTGAGGCGCGCAGACGAAGATTCGTGCCAGAAAACTGATTTCCAAACATCTGGAAACGATCCCAGACGTCTGGTAAGACGTCTGGCCCACCTCCCAGACGTCTTAAAAGACGTCTGGGGCACGCGCTCGTTACACTTAACTATTGAGAAACAGGGAAGGCATCCCCTTGTGTGCGTAAGGAGGGGGCTTGGTTGGCGGCGCAGTGCTCGGAGGAGATCACCAGTGATGACGGGTCTTGATGGCGGTGGTGACATTGATGGAGGGGGCCAGAGGAGGCCGGTTGGCGGGAAAGAAGTTGCCGGCGATAGGTCCTCCCAACTGTGTGCGTGGGCAGTCGTCGACGACTGTAATGACCAGTTACCTTTTTAGCCATTTAAGACGTCTGAAGTTTCAGTCAAACGTCTGGACATGTTCCAGGATGTCTAAAAGTGAGTTTTTCGTGCTGCGCAGTGCGCTCTGTGCGTGGACGAAGCGTAGAGACCCTCTCTCTCCTTCGCCCCTTACCCAAACCCTAACACCCCTTTCCTATATATACCCCCTCCCTTCTCCTCTCCACTCCTCACACCACAGCCACTGCCACCTCCACCTTCTCCGCGACAGCCATGTTCCCCTCCCATCCCTGTTGTTGCAGCCGCGGCGAGCAAGAGAGGAGCCGACGAAGGGAGAGCGGGGAGGAGCAAGAGCGAGAGAGTGCGAGGGAGTGAGAGCAAGGGGAGGAGGAAGACAACCACGGGAGCTCGTGGAGCTCAAGGAGGAGCTTGTAGGAGAGGAGAGGATGTTAGCGAGGAGCTACCCAAGCTCCTGCAGCAGTTGGAGCTGTCGCCGCGAGCGAGCTGCGAGGAGGTTCTGATACTAGAAGTTTTCCAGTATCAGATGTCTAGAGTGAAGTCCAGATGTCTAGCGAGGCACTTGGACGTCTGGAGCTAAGGTCGGACGTCTGAAAGCACGTATCGCGCGAGGTACGTATGCTCCTGCACTGATTTTCGCCATGCAGAAGATCTCAGCGCAAGAGTTGTTGGGCTAAAATAGTGCCTGCGTTTTTGTACGTAGGGCAGGCTTTGGGAAGGCACGGGGTACGCTTTCCCAAGCACTTTTGGACGTCTGATTATATCACCAGACATCCGGAGGTGCTTCCTGTAAAGACCCGTTCTATTTTGAGCCCTTTAAGACGTCTGGACGGTCGGTCAGACGTCTGGTCAAACATCTGGACACATTCCCAGATGTCTAGAAATTGAAAAAAATTGTACGTAGCTTCGCATCTATGCGTTGGTTGCACGTAGACTGCCTTTTTCCCTCTTCTCTCTCTTCTTCTCCCCCTCTGAACCCTAGCGCACCCTTATATAAGACCCTCTCCCCCCTCCTTTCTTCCCCACTCCACCATAGCCACTGATGAGAACCTCATCATGAGCCATAACTAGCTCATTTTGACCCAATACAAAGGATAAAAGCTCCTACATATCTCAAGGAAAGGCGTAACTCAGAGAATTCTGAGTTTGAGAAGAAAACAAGTCATAAGGGGTAAAAGTGTAATTTTACCAGTATAATCTGCATACAGGGTAATTCAGGGCCCAAACATAGGTCAAAACAGCTTAATAAGAATAAAAAGTGGGATGAAATGATCTAGCAAGGGCTACAGCAATTCCAAGAGACTAAATCTGTAACCCTAAAACAACCCACTTCAATTCACAAGGTTCGAGGCAAAGTAAAAATAGAATAAACCCTCTAAAATTCATAGAAAAATAATCTCTAGGGTTTAGAACCTTCAATTTGGCCTTTAGAACCCATTTTGACCTACATTGAGAACCATGCCCAATTAATAACTTAATTTGGGTTTTTACGCAAATTGACCGGTCGAACAAGGTTTAAGATGAAAATAAAATTCACCATCAGATTCCTTAGGTCCTAATTAGTCATGTATAAAAACTTGAGCCTAAGAAGAAACCTCCTTGACCGACTTTACACTTTGGTCCTCATATATTTACTCTTTGGCCCTCAACTTTTGAACCCTCGCATTTTGGCCCCTAACTCTCCTTCGTTCTTTGCAATCAGGTCCCTCCTGCAAAACCCTGCCAGCACCATGCTCCGGCGACCTTGCGCGGAGCATGGCGCCGCGCAGGGTGAGGTAGGGGACCTGGCAAGTAAACCGGGGGTGCCCTGCGTCGTCAGCCGTCGCAGGAGCACCCCCCTGGTCATTGTAGGCCACCATACCGGCCGTGCGAACGCACGGACGGTATGGGTTCATGTTCCGACCATTCTCCGGCGAGGGAGACACGTCGTCTCCCTCCGCCCTCCTCCCTGCTTCATCCCTATAAATACCCCCCGCCGCTCCACCGACGAGGGCAGCTTGGATCTGACGGAGAAATCCCCAACTTCCTTCTCTTCTTTCTCCGGCAGACGCTCACCAGCTCCGGCGGCTTCCTCCCCCTCCACCTCTTCGCTCTGCCGCAATACCAGCAGCAGAAACTTCCTCCCCTGTTCTTCCCGCGCCACGCCGCACCCAGCTGGCGCCTCTCCAGCCCTCTGCTCGCCGCCGCCCCTCTCCCTGAGCATCGTCTTCTCCGGCGACAGTCGATACGACTGTCGCCCTGTTCCTCCCCTTTCGTCCCTGCAAGTAAGTTAGACCTACTCCCCTTCTTCTCCTCTTTCTTTCCCCGTTTTCAATTTAGTCAATTAAACCCTCGACCGCTCCTGTTCACCCTCATCCTCTCCACCTCCGACCACCCTCCGGCGAGCCGCTCCCATCACCTCAGCGACCCACACGGCTCGCCGACCACCGCAGAACCTCCGCCTCCTCACCCTGATCCTCTTCTGCCCCTCCACTTCCCACCAAACACCCTCTGCAGATCCACCGAACACACCCACTTCCTCGCTCACAGTTTGACCTAGGACGACCTGTTAGCTCCATCTCGCCCCATGCAGACCCCCTGACCACCTTCGCCGTGCCACGGCGAAGGTCCCCCGCCTGTCTGATTTGGCCGAGAGGCCGTTCTTCTGTGACTAGGTAACTCACCCGCCGTCGCCATTACTGCGCAGGCAGAGCTGCTTCACCTGCAGGTGCAGGCACGCCTTCGCCCAGGGATGACTCCCAGGTTGCGCAGGGACTCTCCGCGAAACGTCCCTGGTTCACAGACGGGGCGAAGGCCGCGCGGGAAGCCACGATCACCCACTGCTCCATCCGCGACGCGCGCTCAATTGGGGTGGGACATTTAGTCCCACCTCGGAACCTCTCGGAGGCGCGCAGAAGCATAAAGGCAAAAAGTGCCTTATGCTGTCTGCCTCCTGACCACGGGGTGAGGTCCCTCTCACCCGACCCGACCCGGCCTCGTCCGTGACCACGCTCCGCGGACCTGGCCCGACCCGATTAGACTGACCTGCACTCCTCGCCCACCACGCACGCCGGTGGGCCTGGACCCGGGCCTGACCCGAACCCGATTACCCGGTAGCGCTCTGGGAGAGCTTCCGAAGAGTGATTTCAGAGAGAAAGAGAAACGCGGGGGAGGGGGGTAGAGTAGGTTTTTGCCCTCTGATGCTGAACTCTTGAGCGTGCAGGCACAGGTGAAGGACTGCGGAAGAAGAAGAACTGAAGCGGCACTGTAGCATCCGCGGGTTAAGTCGTCTGATTGGAAAATCAGACGACGTCCTGAAGACAGGTGAAGACAAAGAAGAAGAAGATCTGAAGAAAAAGAAAGAAAGAAAACAAGGAAGAACAGAAGACAGAAGAAGAAGAGCACGAGGGGAAGATCTGAAGAAAGCAGAAGAAGAAGAAGAAGAAGAAGAAGAAGAACAGGAAGAACAAAAGCCAAAGAGGAGATAAGACAAAGAGGAAGAAAGAAGAGAAGAAGAAGAAGCCAAATTTTCATCTCTCTCTCTCTCTCTCTCTTTACTTTTGTAATAGAACTTGTATATCTCTAGAATACAACTTGCTCCCTGAGTTCGACCTCGGGAACTCTTTCATTTTCCGAGTAAAAAAATTTTTATATGAAACGTTGGTAACAACCGGCTTTACTACAACGTTATAACAAATACAAAACCGACGTCTTCAGCCACCTTCCGTCCTTCCTCTCCACTACAGCGAGAGGGGCAAGCATGAGAGAGAGCGCGAGAGCAAGTGACGAGGAGGAGAGGCGGCGTGAAGAGAGGAGGAAGAGCTTGAGCTCGTGAGCTCGTGGGAGCTCACTGGAGGACGCACGACCGAAGCGGCTTGTGCGGGAGGAGGAGCGCGTCGGGGGAGACGTCCCCGATGCTTGCTGCAGCCAGAGCTGCAGGCGAGGAGGAGAGGCCGCGGCTGCGTACGGTGAGGAGGAGTAGAAGGTAGTTCTAGCTCTGGGATTTTCCTAGAATTAAATGTCTGGCATGCCGTTCAGACTGAAGTTTCCCCTAGTAGGAGGGGGTAACGCAATAAAGTGCGGAAATAAAATATATAACAATCTTACAAAATAAACAATTGCACAATGTACACAATGATTTTTAGGTGGAAACCCAAACCAGGTGAAAACTACCACCTAACCCTCTCGAGTTAGGATTTTCCGATCAACCAAGTTGATCAAATCCACTAAACGAATCACTTAAACGAGGGTGATTCAACCTCAATTACAACCATGCTACTTTATGCGAGGGTAGCGTACCTCAAACCCCTTCTCTTCACGAGAAGGATTTTGTCTCACGAAGGAGACGGGAATTCGCAAAGTCAATACCCAATCAAAGAACAAAGATAAATAACAACAATCCTATAGAGCCAACAAAGTAATTCTTAACCTAAGCTTCTATAGGAATTAAGATGCTTCCCTTTGCAAGAAGTGCGTCAACGAGGCGTATGTGTGAACTACATGATGGCTCAACGTCGCTCTTGTGAACTACGGCAAGAGAGCGGGTACGCAAATGATTGATACTCTCTAGATGTAGAACTTGAGCTTGGAGAGCAAGAGCTTTTCTCGGACACAAAAGAGTGGAAATGCTTGTTCTTGGTGTGTCTAGATGTGTGTTTGAGTGGCAAAGGCTCCCCTCTATTTATAGAGGCCTTAGGAAGACTTTGGAAGGCCTTGGAAGGCTTCCATAGCTGTTGGGTGCAAAGCCCAAGAGAATCAGGCTGAAATCAGGATCAATCATGACTCTGACAGGGTTATCAAACGTCTGATCCTGACATCGGACGTCTGGAAAACCAGTTTAAGACGTCTGGGAACAAAGTCAGACGTCTGATTTTAGGCAGGTTTCCTTCCTAACTTGAATCAGACCTAAACAGGGTTCTAGTGCATTGTCATCAGACGACATACAGGACGTCTGGAACTAAATCTAGACGTCTGGAAACCTACTTTTCTGTGGGAATGGATTTCCAAGAGAGTGAAACGGCTAGAAAATCTCTGAGAAGAGATTTTGGGTCAGCCGAGGCAAAACGGTCATGTATCAGACGTCTGGGGCCCTCTACGGACGTCTGATACGAGGCTAACGGTCATTTCCTTCAGTGTTTGCTAAGGCAGCCAACGGTCCACTAATTGAAACTCTGGCAAAATCATCAGACGTCTGGACTAAGGTCTAGATGTTTGATTTGATCATACAGAAATAACTAAGTCCAACTTAAACATTATCGGACGTCTGAGTCAATAGTTAGATGTTTTAAAAGTATTTATCAGACGTCTGATTTTTAGATTAGACATTTGAAAAGGTCATTTGAACCCTATTTTAGTTTTCTAAGTTCTCTACAGAAAGCCTAAGTATCCTAGGGTTGTGTAAGTGTTCCTAAGACTACTGTTAGGGTTCTTTGAGGCTCTTTAACATGAATCTAAGTAACAAAATGAAGAACAACAAAAGAAACAAAATAACAATGACTGCAAGGAAAGGAAATCTATCATATTCATCTCCTTCCTTCTTCAAGCCATCGCTCCTCGCGAAGCTCCTCTGTTCTCCGTCAAGCACCTCCAATCCGCCATGGATGCGAGTTCGAACTCCATCTAAACACGTCTCCATTTGCAATTAACCTGGAATCTAAAACTTCAAGTGCAAATCTTAAATAACACGTGTTTTGTTATCATCAAAATAAATGATCGCGGTGCTCTAGCACCAACACAGACGACGTATTGGATGTCTGGTGACGACACCGGACGTCTGAAAGCAGTGTTCCGCAAAGGTACGACCCTCTTGCGGTCACGGCCATGCAGGCCACACCGCCGCTACGATCTGCATAGCTAAATGTAGAAGATACGTTCTGGCATATGCAGGGATAGCTTCGGGAAGGTGCGGGGCACGCCATCCCACACGTCTCGGACGTCTGGACAACTTACCAGAGGACTGGAAGCACTCCCAGACGACTGGAGGATAGGTCGGACATCTGGAGTTGGATCCAGACGGTCAAGTAGGGGTTCAGATGTCTAAAGTCAACGCAGGAACCCGAGGTGAGACTCTGGTTACTTTTAAGACGTCTGGACCTTGTGCCAGATGTCTGATTTAGGTCTGCAGCCTTATTTTTGACTCGTTTAGGGTTCGTTTGAGGTTCGTTTTACGCAAACAAGATATCGGTGTGAGTTCCTCTACTTGTTAGAAGGCCTTTTATACTATTCTGAATGTTCCATTGTGGTATGTTCCTTGGTATAGGACTTTGATCGGTTGCGGGTTCGGGGCTTGCTGAGGCACGTGATCCTACCGTTCGAGCCCCCAATACTCCCGGGTCGTCTGGTAGAGTGGTTTCCCCTTTATTTAATTATTAAACATGAATGCTTATGTGAAATTGGATAATTAGAAACCTAGAATGTGGCATGAATCCTAAGACGAGAAGTACTTGCACTATTGTATGCGTGTTTAAGATTGCAGTCTTAAATGAATGAATAGAAATATGAACATCTACCTATTAATAAATAAGAGCTGCCCGTGAAATATGAAATGCCTGTGCTAGTTAGAAAGATATTTGTAACATTTCTTGTTGTATATGCAAATTGTGAAAATACGAGCTGCATGTGTAAAATCTGAAAATGGAAATGTGGATGAGAAAATTTGGTAGCATGAACCCTACAGGGAATTTGGAGGAGAGCTCCTATGGACAAATGGAATAGATTTGGAAATGTGAGTGGGAAGTGTGCTGGCCCTTGAGTACGTTGTACCAAGGAGAGCGATTGTCCCCTATTTAGTGCAGAGCGGAGTTAACCGCCCTTGAGTTGGGACCCGGGGGTTAGGATTGGCCACTCTACACCGACTTCTTTGGCCCTCGCGTACACTGTACCGAGGAGAGCTACCAGTGTAAGGGGAGAGGTAGCCACCCCACGGGACCCGGGGTTCAGCTAGCCACCCTACATCGACTTGTTAGGCCCATTAGGCAAACTGGGGTAGTCAGACGAGGGTGTGCGGATTGTGGAGGGGTGAGACCCCTATTTGGTTCTGAGGGGCTAGACCCCCGTTACTAAGAGAGCTAGGCCCTATATTGTTCCGTGCTGTACTTTGGGCGTACCCGCTAGCGAAAACGACTAACCGCGTGTCAGTGCAGGGTAGCTACCCGTGCACTTATTACATGTGCCGTAGTCACTGCTACGTCTATCCATGACCTCGGGGTGATTGACTAGGTGTAGGATCACCACGGGAAACTCTCTCGGCCAGGAGAGTACCACGTGTGCCTTCTACTCTTCGAAAAAGACTGCAATCAAGATCGTTCCCACGAGAAACATGTGAGATCAAGAAAGAGATCTGAAAAGTAAACCAATGGGTAAAAGGAATGACTTGTAAAATAAAGTAATTGGAAAAGATAAATTACCTGTTAGCTTTTTCTGCTTTAGTTAGTTTGCTTACCACTCTACTCAGTGTTCGCTGACTCTGTTTACTCATAACCCTTTTCAGGTCCAGGTGTTGAGCAGCCCGAGTCACCGGCTGCAGAGGATGCTGGGCCCAGTCACAGCCAGCAGTAGTCTTCCTGTTGTTGTACTTTCTTTTGTTAGTGAGTTCATACTCTTGTTACCGTTGTGTTTCTGTACCTTGTTTTCGCTTTACTGTTGTGGTGGTGATATGTACTATTAGCAACCTTTACTTCCTTTACTGCTGTACGCTTTTACTGTTAGTTACTTAGCATAGTGAATGTGGTTTACTTTCCTACTTTTTGGGTTATTTCTTGCTAGACGACTGGGCTTTGGGATTAGTCGAGTCAAGTCGGTCTCGTTTCCTGTAGGGATTCGGGAACCAGGTCGTAACACTTCCAGAAGACAGGAGACCTTGTCCGACGACTGGAACCATCCCCAGATGGTCGCAGAGGGAGTTTGGACATCTGATCAGCTGCAAGAAACACAAGGTGAGTCTTTAACGTCATTTAAGATGTCTAGGATTAGTCCCAGACATCTGATTTTGATCAGTAATTGCATTTTTGGCCTGTTTAAGGCTCAAACGGAATCAGATTTCCGCAAACGAAATACCGTTGTTTTCCACTCGAGTTCCTCTACGTATTCGTGTTGAGTATCTACTGTTTTGAGCTCGTTTAATGTACATTGGTCACTGGTACAAGTTACCAGCCAGTGATGTGTTTGGGGCCCTCGAAGACGACGAAATATGCGGCTCAAGCCCCCATTCCTCCCATGATACCCGGTAGAGTGGTTTAACTCACTTGTTAACATTTAAATAAGAATGTACTTGGTTGGAATAGTTGGATTGAACTCTAGGATATGGAATGAACCTTAGGGTAGCAATGAATGAGCCTGTTTGAGCTGTACTGTTTACTTGAATGCATGGTTAAGATAAATTACTAGCAAATGCCTTTAATATGGTTAGGAGATGCATGTTAAAATACGCGCTGCCTCTATATGGATGAGGAACGAATTATGAGAAATGAGATCTGGACCAGGACAAATGAGATGAATATGAGCATGAACCCTATGGGGAATTAGGAGTAAAACTCCTATGGATGAAAGGCATCTGGAAGTAGACAGGAAGTAAGCTGGCCCTTGTGTATACAGTACCAAGGAGAGCAACTGTCCCCTTTTAGTGTAAAGCAGAGCTAACCTCCCTTGGGTTGAGACCCTTGGTTAAGATTGGCCACTCTACACCGACTCCTGTTGGCCCTCACGTACGTGGTACCGAGGCAAGCTACTAGTGTAGGGAGGGAGCTAGCCACCCCACGGGGCCCAGGGTTCAGCTAGCCACCCTACACTGACTTTGTTAGGCCCTCTGGGCAAACTGGGGTAGTCAGACGAGGGTGTGCAGATTGTGGAGGGGCGAGACCCCTGTTTGGTTCTGAGAGGGCAAGGCCCTATGCTATTCCGTGCTGTACTTTGGGCGTACTCGCTAGCGGAAACAACTGACCGCGTGTCAGTGTGGGGTAACTACCCGTGTGCTTATCACGCGTGCTGTAGTCACCGCTACGTCTTAATAGTGACCTCGGGGTGGTTGACTGGGTGTAGGACTACCACGGGGGACTCTCCCGGCCAAGAGAGCACCACATGTACCTTCTACTCTATGGAAAAGACTACAATCAAGATCGTTCTCACAAAAAACATGCAAGGTCAAGAAATACCTGGATACTTTGAGAAACAGATGAAACAAATACACATAAATGAGATAAATAGAAATAAGTGATAAATCTGTTGCTGTTTTTATTGTACTGGCACTTAAATAATGTAAACACCACTCTACTCAGCATTCGCTGACTTTGTCTTTTCATACTCTATTCAGGACCAGGAGTTGAGTAGCCCGAGTTTTCAGCTGCAGAGGGTGCTGGGCTCAGCCTAGCCTAGCCGTAGTCGATTTTTCAGCACTTTTGTTTACCCTATTGTTGTAGTAAGTAATGGACACTTAGTTTACTGTTCCTGCTACTTCTATTTCCTTTCCTCTTTTTGTTTTTGTTGTGGTGGCATATACTGAGACAGTTGTTCTACTTTCCTTACCGCTTTGTACTTTTCTTCTGCTTAGTTATATTGCATGTGTGAATGTGATTTATTTTCCTGCTTTTGGTTATTTCTTGTTGAAAGACTAGGTCTTAGGATTAGTCGAGGCGAGTCAGTCTCGGGTCCTGTAGGGATTCGGGAATCGGGTCGTAACAACGACTCTGGTGGCGTGGCCGAGGTCGCGATGTTGAGGCAAGTGCAGGGGAGTTGACGGTGTGAAGTTTCGTGGCCAGAGGTGGTGTCAGCGTGGAGGAGATGACCGGCGGCTTTGAGTTCTTTTCTCCTCTGTCGACGGAAAAGAAGAGGAAGAAGAAAGGCCGAGTCAGTGGCTGTGGGCATGCGAGGTGGCCAATGGCGTGCAAGGGCATGGCTTCACGCCAGGAGGCTGGCTGCACTGTGGCTGCGCACAAGCGTGGCTCCGCGTGTGGGTGCTGCACCGGTGAGGGTGGTGCACACTGTGGCGGTGTGCAGAGGCGTGGTCGCGCGGGGCTTGCGTGCGAGCGATGGCTATGGCGATTCTATTGAGAGAGAGAATGTGAGGAGTTGCAAGGATAGCTGTTGGTGCGTGCGGCTGGAGGAAGTGAGGCCGGTGTTGGCCTCGCGTCGGCATCGTGCATGGGAAGAAGAAGATGAAGCCTATCCGCAGGATGAAGATCAAGGGGGACTCTTCCTGGATGTCTGGGGAAGCTGTCGGATGTCTTATCTCCCACTACCTTTAGTGGCTGCATGTGTGCATGTGATGATGGTGGCGGTGATGCCTTGCTGGGGTTGCAAGCACCGATGGTGGCTGATGTGGAGTTGTTGTTGAAGAAGAAACATAGGAAGAGGAAGAAGAAAAGGTCGGTGACCGCTGTTGTTGATGGCCGGTCTCTGTTGGTTAGAGAAGAGGCCGTGCGTGGGGAGGCACAGTTGTGGTCGTGGTAGAGACAAGACGCAGTGGCAAGTCAAAGACGTAGTAGCGAATGCAATGGCAGCGTCAGCATTGTCACCACCGACCACAGTGGTAGTTCGCAGTGTGGAGGTTGTCGTGGTGAACGTAGTTGATGACGAGTCATCGCAGTTGTGGATGCCGATGCTGTCACCACCAACCGCGGTGATGGGAATGTCGAGGATGTGGGTGAGACACGGCGATGGTTGGGTGTCGTCGGTGGCTCACAGTGGTGGATAGTCTGTTGGCACGTGGAGGAGATGAAGGCAGAGGGCAGGTTCTCCCTCCGTGGTGAGGAAGATGTCCAAGCCCCTCCGAAGGTGGGTCCTTTTTAATTCTCCACATGAGAGAGTGGCAATGGAATTTTTGTGAATATGGAAGGAAATCCTCCCCCTTTAGAAAGAGACTGCCACCCTTCTCTTTAATTGAACTTGCCAAATAAATGGGAGCCAAAATGAGGAAGTAAGTCTCAAAGAAAATCCCCTTGATTTCCTTACTATCCAAATAACATTCCCACTTTTTGCACCTGAATCAACTCCTGCAAAAATATGTACACGTAAATATATGATTATGTAAATGAAGTGCATTAGATAAAAATGCAGAAACGATGAATCACGAACTTATCTAAATCCCTAATGCAATGCATACTCGAAATCTTATTTCTAACTCCCAATTAAATGCTCTTAGGCTTAATTCTACTCTACTAAAGTGGACTTATCAACCAGTAACCTGGATTGGTCCCCCCTTGCGCCCTACCATGTGTCACATTCCTATTGCCCATCACCCCACACTCTGGATCAATCTCCACGTGGCGACAATTTGTCGTCTTCCCTCTTTGCACGTTGTGCACCTTCGTACTCTCCTTCGCATGTGTAGCGGCCTGAATTGTGAAAATGCGAAAACATTGTTGTTCTTCCTTTTTCTCTTCCTTTTCCTTTATTTCTTCTCTCTCTTTCTCTTCTCAAGATTTGTGCAACAAGAGGGCTCAAATAAAGATGCAAAACCCTAGTTTAGGCTTTTTATAGGGCCCTAATCCCATATTAGGTTTATAATTAATTGGTATTGACCAAAATGCCCCCAGACTTTGGTTTAATTACACCTTTTACTTGTTCTTATTTTGAGCATAACTTAAACTATATACCTCGGATTCATATGAAACAAACATTGTTGAAAAGCTTGTAACTAAAGAATCCAACGAAATCAAATATGATCCATTTTGGAAAGGTTTGACCAAAAATAAATATTTTTTCATATTTTACGAGGTGTTTTGACCCGACCTTGCTAGATATTGATGAATTCGAAATAACCAGTTGATCGACTCCGAAATGACTTAGAACCCGGATTTTGGGGCACTACATTAATATCCTAATAGCCTTTATAACTTAAATTCCTTTATACAAGTCATCTCTTGAAGCTTCAACTCTAGCAAGGTTACACCCTCCTATAGGCATTATGCTGATCTCAAGAGAGTACTTAGATAACTTAGCATTATCAAGACAAATGATGTGATATGCCACATCTCCCATGACTAGAGAATATGCCACTATCCTTATCCAAATGAACCTCACTTACTTCTTAATACATGCTCTTCTAGTAGAGATATTGATAATGTGCTACTTTCATCTTAAAATACTTACTTGGGGATGACCTAGAGTTTAATTACCTATAGTAACTCTTCCTTGTGTATTCTATTTGGTATATTTGTATATACCAGGATGCATACTGTTATGCTTACTTTGACATACTTTGAATTGTAGCATTTTTCTTATCAGAGTTTGCACCAGCGTATTAGTTCTAACACCCTTACCTAGTAATTAGTTATAAATAGGATTTATTCAAGATAAACTTAAATAATTATCCCTAATCTTTTACCAATTGAAATACATTAGTCATAAATTACAACCAAATATCAACAAAACTATAAATCACCACTAGAAGATCTAGAAGTAAAACAATTAAAAGTAAATAAAAAATTTTGGTCTCTTCATTAGCCTCCTTTGAACCACAAGCTACCAACTTGGTCCACTAGGATTTAAATCCCTTGTACTTGCTATTGCCTCCATTAGGCTTGTTTTGCTCCTTCATCACTTGGATAAACAATAAAGCTGTTAAATAGAAAATGACAAGTCATTGCTTAACATGGAAAAATGAGAAGTGGCAAAGCAAATGCAAGCCATAAACTAGCATGATATCTAAATATCTACTCGAAGGTTTCCATAATTTCCATGTTCCTCTCGATATTCAAGTCAACAATATTAGAATCACTAATCTGACCTATAGTGACAGCAAGTAATAGCTTGATGCTACTAATTTAATTTAATGTATAGAAAACCAATACAAATTCCCATACATAAATAAAAGGATTAATCTTACCATAAAACTTGTCGTTACAAATCCATGCTATGGAAAATCTTTAAGAATGTTGATAGATCGATATCAAGGGAAAGTATCTTCATTGTAATCACTAAACTTACTCAAAATTATTAAATGAAATGGGAAATAGGAAACCCACAAGTTCAAATCCTACATAAATCCTAATTATCTCTTGATAAGTCAGAGAAGGCTAGTAAATGTCCTAGTCAAGAGATGTGAGGAGTTGGATGTTAGACCTCTTAGGAGGGAGTAAAAAAGATTAAAGAAATGTTGAAAGGAAACGATTAGCCATAATCCCAATTATTTTAGTTTGAGCATAGAAATAATTCAAAATAGATTTAAATGGAGGTAAAGAATCCATGTAGTCAAGTCCACTTAGTTTGGGAAAAGACTTTATTGTATCTCTTGATATGTCAATTGCATAATCAAATCAAATGACATAAACAAGAACCATAGAATGTACATGAAGCTCCTACATAAAAACCCCAAAATCTCTTAATGAATCAAAATCCCCCTTAAAGAAATCATAATTGCCAAAAAAAAAATAACAAACCAAACAATCAATCTCCATAAAAGTTATCAAAACTTGGTAGCATTGTTCTTCTTAAAGCAGACATGTGATTTTCCTCAAATTAGAAGTGACTTGATGATGTAAAGATGACAAAGTAACAACATTGATGAAAAGTGCCACAAGGGTGGGGTGATTAGGCTCTATATTGAAGAGCATGATGAAGTTAGCAGGAGGGGAGAAGAGGGGGCACCTTGAGGATATTAGGATAAGAGAGGGTTTGGCAGAAGAAGCCATGCAGCTTTAACAAACTCAACTGAAAGATAGAATTAAAAAACCCTT
Organism: Thalassia testudinum; assembly: GCA_037157565.1. Taxonomy (NCBI): domain Eukaryota; kingdom Viridiplantae; phylum Streptophyta; class Magnoliopsida; order Alismatales; family Hydrocharitaceae; genus Thalassia; species Thalassia testudinum. The sequence goes on from JAZHRO010000073.1 coordinate 139,785,539, forward strand.
AGATTATTGAACCCAAATGCAATATTCCAAGGCTAATTCTCTCTATTAAGCAGTCTAAGGCAAGTGCATCGATGAAGTCAAAGACTCTACAGTCACTTTTTAATAGGGTAAAGTCTTTTCAAATACGATTTCTTTTTTTTTTTAATGTAGAATTATGAGTTTAAATGAATACAGAGCTTATTCAAGGTTTAGATCATTGAATGGAAACTTCTGCAAGATGAAGTGTCCATGAATATTCTAGTGAAGATGATTATATTGATTGATCCCTATTTGCTTTGTAGATTCTTCTCTTCTTTAGTTTTAATATTTGTTGTCTTTAGTTGAGGAATGGCTCGTGCCATGACGATCTATGCTAACTAGAAACGGCACTCTTTGTTTGTCGTCATTTGTTTGAGTTATCGGTGAGAGAGAAAAAAAAAAAAAAAAAGGAAGGATTAGGATATATAAAATATTTTAAAAAATATAGTGCAAAGAACCTTGCCTTAGACGTACATCCCTTTACACAGGAGTAATCATTGCCACTAGTATCATCCCTTTACAGTGCTCTATTTATGCATTTGCAACACTTTTCATGAGTGGCTATTTGCTTAGCCTTTAATTTCTTTTTTAATAGTCATGTAATACTTTTTCTTTTCTTTTCTGTTTTTCTTTTTTTTTTTCAATGGCTCAGAACCCATGAAGTAAAGACATGCTTCTTGCATAACAATGCCTCTGGAAAGGGTAAGGCAGGATTCGAGCAGGGACCTCTTTGCCTGAGGTCAAGGATCCCACCCACCAAGGACCTTTTGAAGTACGTTTTTCTTGGTGCTTTTTTTTCTTTTGTTTTTTTTTTCCAAGCATTTTTGTAAAGGAACGTGTTATTTAATTTAATTGGAAATTTTGTATACCATCCTTCTTCAAATAAAAGGGAGTGTTTCGAATACTGAATGCTATTTTCAAATAAAAGAAACTGCATCACTTCACCATGTCATATGATTTTCTTGATTTCAAAGTGTAGAGCACAAATTTGACTGCCACTATTTTGTGAATATGCTCTCTTCTACGAGTTAATACTTGCAGACCTAAAAAAACAAATGGGATCACATTGCTTTCTAATTGCTTTCTTTATACTCGTCCCAAGACCTAATAAGGCTTAAATGAGCATGTATATCTTTGCTCTTAAGCAGCAAAGAAAATTTCTTAGATCTCTCGTCTCACATCTTGGATTGCAAGCACTCAACCTATGTATCTCACCAACATGCTACAACTTCTCCATCGTCCCTCGTGCTTCCAAGACCTCAATAACATGCCATCAGAGATTGCCACACTTTAGCAATGCACATGGTGTTTGAAGACCACGCAACCAACTATAATTGTGTGCTTATCGGTGAGCTTCAACACCAACACCATATTTTTTACAACGTGAAAGACATCATCTGAAACAAAAATGAGGCTCGAAATGCAAATACAAAATAACCAATTAAAGGACTTATTTATGTAGTTTATCTTATTTATCACAACTTAATAATAGGGGTTTTTTTACATAGATACTATTGAAAATAGTTGAAATTATTTTTATATCACTAGGTTGCAAATATTGTTATTAATGTCATTATGAAACTTTTCACGCCGTTTAAGTAAATGCCATCATGTTATCTCTTTGTTAGTTCACTAATCAGGGTTATGGAAAAGTTAACTCAAGTTAAGTTAAAGGTATTCATTTTGAAGGAAAATAGACAATGGTGATTTAATTCATCTTTGCGGATGGATTGAATGATTGAGGTTTATTAGGGATGTGAGACTCTTCCTCCTTCCACTTCCTCTCGACCATGTCCACAAGCTACTCCTTTCCAACTTGCTCCTCCTCCTTCCTCTTCCTCAGTCTTGCTCCCCCCCCTCCCCTATCTCCGACTCCTTTCACCTACGCCCCCCCCACCTCTACCTCCTTTATCTCCTCCTTCCACCTGCGCGCTTAACCTATAACATTTCTAAAGATAGTTTCACATCATAAACTCATGAAAATGAGTATTGGGATATAAGGATTTAAAATTACCATTTGACAACTTAGGCTTAAATATTTTGAGTGGTTACTTAGGTCCATTAGACTTGTACCCAACAAATTGTCAATGTTAGTTCTTCTCCATTAGACTTGTGTATGCTCGGGTCATTACAAATAATATCAAAGCCAAACTTTATCTACTAGGAGGAAAGGACTATATATCCTTGGGATGGTTAAAGAGTCGCCATTGCTACTAGGAGTATTGAATCCCGACAAATTCTAGGTGGTGCCCTCTCCTCTTCTCAGTGGCGACGACACCTTATACTCTTTACGTAACCCTCAACCTTCTCTCCCCCTTAACCCACCCACCCCCCTCCACCAGTGTCTTCAATGATCCACCTCTCCTCTTTTCCTCCTCATGAGGACCCCACCACTACTGTTAGAAAACTCACCTCTCCTCTCTTCTTCCACGCAAGAATCCCACCACCACCACCAGAGCACCCACTCTCCTCTTCTTCCCTACAAGAACCCATCCCCCCCCCCCAAGGGGACCACCACCACTGGATGACTCCTCCCTCAACACCACAACCCCCATTCCTCTCTTGCCAACAACCCTCCCCTCACTAGCTACCACCATTGGACTTCCCTCCCTTTTGTCTTTTAAGTGTATAGATTTGTAAGGTTGTCATTTTGGATAGTGGTCAGCAATACAATTATGTTTTATTTAATTTTTTTTGAAATTTATTATTTTATATGAATGATGTTTTTTTTTAAAAAATATTTTTAGATTGATGATGAAATTAAGAGGAACAATGAACCTCCTATGTAAAATATTAATGAATAAATCAACCTCGGTGTATCCAAATTAAAGGTTCACATAAGAAAGAATAAAACTTGAGAGGGGTATATTTTTATCTTTTCTCATTACTTTTAAAATATATATATATTTTTTAAATTTTTTATTTTTACTTTTTTAAAAGATTATTTTTACTTATTTTATTTACTTTTTTATAAGATACAACTTATGTGAGTTTAAAATTTTTTATTATTAAGCATGAAAATATAAGAAGCATGTACACTCCTACCTTTGCCTCTGCCTTTCACCTACACTCCCACCTCTATGTCCTCTTATCTCCTCCTCCCACCTTCCCCACTCCTCCTCCCACCTCTACCTCCACCACCACCTACCCACTCTTCCTCCTCCCTACACCACCACCACCAACCAGCTCCCCACCCCCTTACGCTGCACACCCTCCTCCCTCGCCACTGCTACCTCCCCCACCTCCATCATCCGTGTCACCATTGCTAGCGCTCGCCTCACCTTTGATCTCCTCTTCTATTATTGCTGTTACTGTTACTATTATTGTTGTTGCTTGCTATTACTTTGGTGGTGGTCATGATGTCATTATTGCTACTACTACTTTAGCGATGGTGGTGGTTATGATGTCTAAGAAGATGATAGATGAGGAGAGTGAGGAAGGAGGGAAATAAGATTTTTATCAAAAATAAACATACATTAACTCAAATTAAATAAACTTGTACCTAGAGATATTTTTATAAAAGAATCGTACTTTTCAATGACATAAATAAAAATATTTATAACCTAAAATAATATCAATGATGCGGCTGTCGAGGTAAATAGGTAGGCTCTTTCGTAAGGACGTCCACGTAGGCGGAAGGATCCATGGGATATCTGCAACATTATCGCAATTTGGATTATGCGTTTTCTTCCGATGGCCCCAAAATAAGCGTCTATGCAACATAGCACGCTACGGGCTATAATATTAGCTATAGTTGAACAAATTTCAGAAAATAAATTTTTACGTAGATGTCATTCAATATCAATATTATTTTCTTGTTGTTTATTTTTTAATATTATTTTATTTACCATCGAAAATGTGATATTATTTTTATGACTGATACTGATGGATATAAAAGTAATTAAATTTGTTTTTTTACTCATAAAATTTATTTTAATTTATTCACTTTTATCCATTTTCCCTCTTCATCCTCCTCTTCCTCCTTTTTCACACTCTTCCATGGCGGTGGACCAGGTCATTGTTGCCACCCTCCTCCTCCTCCTCACCCTCCCCTACCCTTGTACTCACCCTCCTTCCTTTGCCACGACAATAATTGTCCTACCATCCAGGATTGAGATCCACCACTGCCATGACACCTCCCTCTATCCTATCTCCACCTTTGCCAACATCCATATCCTTTACCTTGTCGGCAACCTCCCTTGATTGCTCTGACGTTCGCCTCACCATCCTTGCCCACTACTACAAGAGGTTGGTTAAGTTGGAGTTCTATAGGTGGGAGATAGTGAGGAGGAGCAGGAGTAAGGAGGTGAAGGAAGAAGGGTGGGGGACGACAAGGATGACTAGGGGAAGTTGGCAAATGGTGACTTGGTCCACCACTATGGGGGTTGGTGGAGAATGAGGAGGTAGAGGAGGAGGGGGAAGAAGGAGAGTGGAGGAAGGAGGGCAAGGAGGAGGAGAGAAAGGGGGAAGGATTAAAGAGAAAATAATAAGTTTGGTAGGTAAAAAATATAAAATATTATTATTTTTTTGTCCACCACAGTTAAATTTAACCGTAATTACGAAAGTAATCTCACAATTTTAATAGTATTTAAAGTAATATAAGAAAGTAGATGGTAAAAATATAATATAGATTATTTTAGAATGACATTGATATAAACATTCTTTTAAGAAACGGACGAGGGCTAAACAAACGTCTATAGTCTTTCCGATCCTCCTAATTTTAAAATATTGCAAAGAAGTGTAAACACTTTCTTTTCCATAAGATCGCACGAGCAAAGTTGTTCGTTGAAGCTTTCCTAGTTAAAGACTTACCTTACAAAGCTAAAGACCATTATAAACGGGATAAACTTGCGAGTAACAGATCTTAGTTTTTGAAACCATGGGAGAATCAACCACTCTCTAAATCAAAATTTTCTGCATAGGTCCCAATGCATGTCATTAGATAAAAGTGCAAACATGTTGCTGTTTTTACACCATACAAGATGGTGGTCTACCTTGGATCAAATTGGATTCAATTTTATTAAGTTGATAATACCTCTTGGTCTCTTTGGATCGAGATTTTCTGTGATCTAATTCAATCCATTTCAGCGTCTAAATTAATTCAATCTAATCAATAAAATTTGAGAATGATTTGAATAGAGTGAAATTTTTTTAATAGCACATAATTTTGTACACATTTCATGTTAGCTAATGCAATGATTGAAAGATTAAAGTTCCAAGTTTTGATCAGATTGGATTGAATATGTTTTGCCTAAATGCCACCCATCGCGATCAATTCTCAACCAATATTCCATCTCATTCCAATCCTATCTATCACCTAACTAACCCTGTACTTTCTACTAACAGTTTGGATGCAATTGTCTCGGACTTAATACGTACACCATCCAATTGAGGACGCACAACATATATATGGTGGAAGGCTGGATTTATTTATTTCTTCAAATTCTCCATAAGATCCATAAGTGACAAGCAATCAACCTGATGATATCTTCTCCACGTTCGTGACAGTCGTCTCGTACTTTGCAAATCTGTTCGTGCATTTTACACAGTCTTCGTGCATACATCAGTGCATTATTATATTAATTAAGTTTATTTCCATATGGTAAACAGAGATGGATATTAGATAGGGCAAGGCTTGAAGCACATGCACTTGAAAGCAGAACAGACGCCACCAGCAGGGTGGCCCTCTCGTTTGCAAGTGTCTGAGCAGCCACGGTCATTGAAGAAGCATAGCCCTTTATAATGACCACTCGGTCCTTGACATAGTCCACGCGGCAAATCTTCAGCTACTCCTGTCATCTCTGCCAATCACCATCCATCTCCTACCTTGTTAATGTACAGATATACATGAACGAAAGCCAAGAAAGAAGTAGGACTTTGTCTCTTTGTTTTATGCTTTATAGAAGGATGGATGATTTCTCGATCGCTACCTTATGCCCATTTACATGTACTTGCTTAAGATAGAAAGGATCAATTGTGGGACAAACCAGTTGAGAGGACGAGAGCAAGCGCGAAGAGAAAGATCAACTTCAGAGAGGATGTCTTGGGAGACATGAAGCCTAAAATTGTACTTGGCTTGCCGCACTTGTCTGTTCGTCCTTTGCTATCCTTCGAATGAGAGATTCCTTGAGTCGTAAAGGCTATTTATAATGAGAACGATGATTGAGATAGGTTGCAATATGGGGGCATCTGAAATTAATTAGTTGTGTATGCTTCGTTCCATACGCAACATGAATTTGGCATTATTTTCCATTTTTCCTCTGTGAAGATAAAGTTTTGAGTTCTTCCCCCTAAGTACTACAGGTCCTTGGGTGAAACTTTTGTCATCATGGTATAGACCATGTGCTGGGTCTGCAATTCCAGTAAGGCACTCATCAACGTTGATGGGAGTAATACAAATTATGGAACTCATCTTGGGTTAACGGGGTGGCCTGTTTCTCATCTTGTTTTGGTACGGGGAAATAAATTGGGATAAGTTGTGGATGCACTATTAATAAAATATACCCGAAATAACTATTTAAAACGCCCGAGGGACTTGTGATGTTAAATTTTTTCGTAAATATGACCAAACAGATCCATGTATAGTGCAGTGGAATAACACCATCCAACGATGCGATCTAAAGGCATACTTTACGTATTAACTGATGCGGTTCTCGGATATGATGGTCGCCTCTCATTTCCAGAATTAGATACCACCTTTAGATTCATGATTTCTGCACCTCCAATACGTCGTCCACACACAAATGACGACATAAAATCTCAGCCAATCGGTACTTTATTTTCCACTACTTATCTGTGGATATCATTTCCATTTGCTTTGCGAATCGGACTTGATTTGTCGAGTTCACGTCAGTGGCATGATACATGACGTGCAATCGAATACCTTGCATGAAACACGGCAAAGGAAAACCCTTCCAGACAAGCGACGGCTTGTTTCTTGTTTACTACCTGATTTCAATTAACGTCCATGTTGACGAGTGAATATTTGAATGTCTGAAGATCACTCATGATGGAAATTTCAAAAAAGCAATGTTTCCAATCACGTGGTGGATTAAAAGTTAAGAGTTAATTTAATCGAGAGGTTAAGAAAGAAATATTAAAAAATATGAAATTAACATTAACCAACAAATGTGTTTAAAAATGATGTTAACATTAATTTATATTTAATTGAATTAACGTTGGATTATGATGTTAACTTTATAATGTTTAATTAATAGTGATATTAGAAATATAAAATATAGGAGTTGTTAAAGATGTAGGTGGAATACAATTTTAATATAAATTTGACTAACATCATTTGAAACTGGTAGACAAACCTGTGTTAAGGTGACCAAACTTGGATTACGAAATGAAAGGTTAAGTAGCTAAGTAAATAGAGATTACTCTCCTTTTAAGGGGTTAATCCCTCAAGTGAATTAGATCTAAAAGTCTCACTAAGCCCCTCAAAAGGTTGTGATGCTTAAGAGAAAAAGAATGGGACTTTGCAGCTGTATGTTTAAACAGGAGACTTCTAGAAATAGGTTGGAAGAGCTTTACGAGAGGGAAACTCCTAGAAAAAAAATTGAGAATTGGTCGATGGCAAGCTCTCGATTACATGGCACGTCTCAAACTTTTGGAAAAAATAAAGCAAGCAATTTCTGAAATGCACTGCATTAACCATTATAGGTTACAAAAAGGGATAATCAGGGCAGGCACATGCCTCCTAGGTTCCGAAATGGAGTTCATCACATCTCACTGCGATGAAATAATAAAAGTCAGCATCAAAATTAGAATAAACCACCTAATGTACACTCAAACAAATAAACCCTCAAAGAAAGACGTAACCATGAGGAAAAAAGAAGCTACCCTTAAAGCCAAATCCACGGTTACTTTCTACAACCTTCTCTTGTGAAGGGGTCTACGGGCTTCTTTTCTGCTGCTGGTCACGGTGGTCGAAGGCGACGCTCCAAAACTTGGTTGCATCAAATCCTTTAACCTGTGAGAATATAGGATGCAATAGACATGAAGGCGACTCGACATTTCGAAACAAATATGGAAAAGTAGCAGAAGCAAGCAATTTTTCTTTTTCTTCTACCTGGGCATACCAATTAATAAAACAATAATAGCAACGCCAATGACAAGAGGATATACAGGTGCAGGTGTTACCTCCTGCAGAAGAAAATATTTCAAAAGATACATATTATGTCAGAAATGTCAATAATTATCTCTCCATACAAAGGAAACCATGATGAAATCATTGGATCAAAAGAAAATTCTGTGAAGAAGAATGTGCTGGCCTAATGGGCAATCATATGCATGTTTACGACTAGAAAAGAAAAAAAAGTAAAAGTAGATGTACAAAGTAAAATATAGTGAAGGAAGGATTGAGTGCTTAAGATGTCATAAGTAAATTTAAAGATAAATTCTTTTCAAGACAGTTTGTCAAGTTTCAATTACAGGTGGTCTTTTTCCAAACAGATTTAATTAAGATAATCCCGCCGTAAAATCTGACTGATTTCAATCAAACTGACTGATCTAAAATTTGATTTATGAGACCAAGCAGAGACTTCTGTTTAATCAATTAAGAGAACTCGGTACTTTTGTTGACATGCTGCAAGAACAGCATCTGTGATCCTCTCAAAACCCTAACCCTCTTTGTATGGAGGATTAGTGGAAATTATAGAAAATAAAACAAATAAATAATGACAAAAATGAGTATCTCGACATTCTGAGCTGAGCAAAGATGTCAACCACGCTGCTTGGTATGCGAGTAACAAAAGGTGTAGTGTGGAAGTGCCTCAGATAACATGGGTGATGTAACCTTTCTAGACAGACCAAAATGATAATCTATCTCCACTTGCTTTGCTCTCGTGGTACAATGAATTATTTGCAATGAAGCTTGTTGCACAATTGTCACACTTCATCTCCAAAGGCTATGCAGTGAGGGAAAGAGATTACCAAGAATTAATGTAATTCGCATCACGCCAACAACAGCCGAAGACAGTCTAAGTAACCACAACTAAACTTATTGATAAACATCAGCACGCTTCTTGCTTGAGCAAGTAACCAGATTCCAAGCCCACAGATGTTCATCACCCAATGGGCTTCTACTATGGAATTGGCATGGCACATTCAACACCTGATGGCCAAATATTTTCTCCTCAAAAAACGGACATCCTTTTCGTTATAAAGAAGATTTAAGATATCTCAATATAACATTTTTTTAGGGAAAAAGTAATAGATGGCTACTGGGGGTAAGTGGTCATCCTCTTCATTGCCACCTTCAAGAAGAAATCACCAAATTACACGTAATTTGTGCAAAACTTCCTGTTTCCACATTCTCCACCCACATCCTTTCCTCTTTGAAGATCATCCTATTTCTCTAAAGCCATAACAGAGAGTAACAACAGTCTTCACATGGATGATAAAGACTCTCAAAAGGCTTCCATTGTGTCATCCTCCCCAACTGGAATGGGCAATCATGTCCACACATCCCTGGCAAAAGCACATCAGACGAAGAGATGGTCAATAACCTCATCCTCAGCCCCACACAAAGCACAGGTCATATCTGCATCCTCAGGCCACTATCTCCACTCGACTTTAGTAACCAGGCTGCCCCTCCTCATCAATTACCACAATAAGATCTTTATGCTCAAAGGAATCTTCAACCTCCAAAGTCGAGCAGTTGAAACTCAAGTGCGCGTCAGCTCCAGGCAAAACAATTTACAATACCTGATAGGTCTTTTGACTGAAAAACTGCCTGCACCCAGGATACGGAATCCAAAAACCCATCTTTCAGCCGAAAGGCCTGTATCACCTGAAGCAATTCCTGTAAGTCTGTCATCCTTGCCTTAGTGAGAGCCCCCCCTTACCTGTGGGACCCAAGTGCCTGAATCTCACAAGTGGTCCATTCCAGCAGTCATGCACCACACCAAAATTGTCTGATGTTAAAGCATACAGTTTAGGTAGCAACACAAGTCGTCCAATCATATTCCCAAAATCTAAAGGTTTTTGGTCAATGAGTCTCCATTTCTCCCGAACTCATTCTGACCTCACTTAATATTCCATGGAGGGTTACACATACATGGATATCTCCACTATGTTCAAATACTTGGATATCTATGATGCCCTCATTCATCCTGACAAACAAGGGGAAGAATTAATCTCTTCAAATATGACCTTAATTGCCATGTTCTTTCGAGCATATTGGCTTCGACCTTTCGTGCTAAATATTCAGGATTCAAATGGGTTCCATAAGATATTCTCCCCCTTATCTATGTCATGGTGCAACAAAATAAAATTAATTGGAGCCCAGTTTTTATTTACTAAATCCTTATCACCGTCACGCCAAAAGGCACTACCACTCAACATTCTTGTCTCTCATATTTTTGTTTATCATGAACTTGATTTGTCCAACTTTGTACCCAAGCAACCCGATGGAAGATTCAATTGGACAACTCAAAAGAGGATGGGTGTTCTTTACAACAAACAAGATGAACCATCGAATGATGACCAACCTCAAGAGGATGATGATGCTCCTCAAGAGGAACCCACTCAAGGTCATAGTTCTTCTCATTTTGACGAAGGTTCATCGAGTTCTTCCTTTGTGCCTATGGCATTCCCATATCCACAAGCCAAGGCACCTTGGATTGGTGTCACTTATACTCCGAGTGACGACCTAATGCCACAAATTTTCTCCTCTCAATTACCTTGGATAATTTGCATCCAATGTAACCTATGGTATTCATCACCTTGAGCGAGATCTTCATGATCTCAAAAAGTCTCTGTGGGTAATTCTCCTCGTGGTCATCCACTGTTTCCTATCCCTCCACACCCAAGACAATTTGAGAGTCGGCACAACCAACCTGTGGCACCTCAAGGATTCTTTGAGCACCACAAGAAAAGTTTTCAAGATTCAAATGAGCCAAATTCGAGTGAACAAGTGGAGGATCAAGAAGATCAAGGAGGAGAACATGAAGGTAAGGCAAACAAAGAACAAGGAGGAGAAAATGTGGACCACGTTGAAGTAAGCAAAGGAGATGACTGCGATGACTATGTTGAGCCTCCAAAGCTACTTCACCAATCTCATCACACCAAGACGCTAAAAGCATGATTAGTGTTTCTTTGTATTAGATATTCTCCGTGTTTGAAGTAGTTGTGTTTGGACTTATGTCCAGTTGTAGTGTTTAGTCTATGTCTGGACCCTGTTATGTCATGACTACATTATTGTTGGGATTAAGGAGGCCACGTGGTAGTGCCACGTGGCACTAGGATGGAGACCCTCAGGGCTGGTGGCTAGGTGGACCAAGGGTCCAAGTTTTGTTTTGCTATTTTGTTAAGTTGGTGTTGGAACAAATGAATTGCATTGCCACCAGAAGAAAATCCTAGCCCTCTTTTATAGAAAAGAAAACTGAGCTAATTACATAAGTACCCTAAGGATAAATAAAAAATATCAAATACCCCTACAACTCAACACTCCCCCTCAAGTTGGGACATAGATGTCAACGGGCCCCAACTTGCTGCTCAAGAAATCATGACGTTTCTTCTTAAGGGCCTTGGTAAAAATGTCAGCAACCTAGAATTCTGATGAACTATACGGGGTACTTATCATTCCAAGACATCTTGTATGAAGTACCAATCAACATCTATATGCTTTGTTCTCATGAAAAACAGGATTAGAGACAAAGCCAGCCATCCACATAATCTCACATGCCACCTGTGCCATAGATCTGTACTCTGCCACTGCACTGGAGCAAGCAACAACACTTTGTTTCTGGCTCCTCCATGAAACCAGATTTCCTCCCAAATAGACAGTAGAGCCAGATGTAGATCTATCCTTTACTGACCTTGCATAATCTGCATCAGAATAAACAATAAGATCTAGAGTGCCACTCACCCTAGAATATAGACCTCGTCTTGAGGTGCCCTTCAGATACCTCAAAATGAGACACATCATGCTAATGACTGTACCTGGGACTCCATAAACTGATTGGTACAACTGACTGCAAAGCTAATATCTGGACGTGTAATAGTCAAATATAACAACCGACCAATAGTACTATGGTACCTAGTAACATCCTCAAACAGAGGATCCATGTCATCTGAACTGTGAGCAGTAGATGCGTCCACTGGTATCCTTGATGGTTTGGACCCAAGAAGTCTAGCTTCCTCTAGAATCTGTAAAGTATACTACCACTATGATAAGGATAAGCCTCCCTCCTGATGAATAACCTCTATCCCTAAAAAGTAGTGCAGATTACCTAAATCCTTAGTGACAAAAGTGAATTGGAGAAAGGCTTTTGTCTCATTGATTCTATCGATATTATCACTTATTAAAATCATATCATCAACGGACTGCCAAAATAACCACTCTCCATATCCTACCATGCTCTATCTATCTAATAAATAAAGAATGGTCGGTAGTAGACCTCTAAAATCCCATCTTCCTAATCTAAAGGTTGAGCCTCTAAAACCAGGCTCATGGACTCTACTTCAGCCATAAATGGCCTTCTGTAAGCGGCAAATAAGGTCCCCCTGACTGTTATAGCCTGGTGGATGTCTCATATATACCTCTTCTGCTAAATCACTATACAAGAAGGCATTCTTTATATCAAGTTGATGCAATGGCCACTCCCTGATTAATGCCAGAGATAGAAAAATCCTAATGGATGTGATGCGCACAACAAGGGAAAAGGTCTCAAGGTAATCCACCCCATAAGTCTAGGTAAACCCCTTGGCAACAAGTCTAGCTTTATATCTCTCAACTATCCCATTAGACCGGTACTTGATGGTATACACCCATCTGCAAGCAACCACTATAGCACCCTCAGGACATGGAACAAGATCCCATGTTCCTCTACTCTGAAGAGCCTCCATCTCCTCATCCATGGCTGCCTTCCATTTTGGATCATGAAGTACCTGAACAAAACCTCTGAGAATAATTGGTGTGGTAATAGCAAAAGCAAACTATCTGACATCCCCCTAAAGATGAGAAACGGTAGTGTATCGAGATATAGGATGAAGGGTGGTGTCAAATCTCTACACAGTCTCCTCTATATCTAACTCATCTCTGTCTGAAGAAACGAGCTGAGCTGGCTCATCACACGTAGAGCCTTGTGGCTGTAACCTCCTGTGATATATCTGTGTCTCTTCTGTGTCAGCCTCTATGCATAATCCTTCTTCTAAGAAATTGAGAATCTTTTCAAAGGTCTCATCCACAGTAACAAATATCTCCTACAAGTTGGGTCATAGCACATATAGCCTTTCCAGGTCTTGGAGTAACCAAGAAAGACACTGTGGCACGAGAAGCAAATTTATCCTGGATCCCCTAGTTCTGAACAAAATAGATGCATCCAAACACTCGTAGTGGCACAAGAAAGACTGCCACAGTCAGGATGTATAATTTGACAGAAAATCTAACCCCGAAGCACAGAGGGTAGCTACCTATTGATCAAATATGCTGCTGAAAGGATGGCATCACTCTAGAATTGCCTAGGAACCTATATATGTGACATCAGGGTCTTGGCAATATCAAGCAGATGTCGCAACTTGCACTCTACAACCCCATTCTACTATGACGTATGAGCACAAGAAGTCTGATGGATGATCCCCTTGGCACGGAAGGCCTCCTGCAAGTCACCATTCATGAACTCTAGTGCATTGTCACTGCGAAAAATCTAAATAGTGGTATCATACTGAATTTGCACCTTAGACATACAATGCTGAACAATAGTGGGAATCTCATTATAAGCCTCCATTAGAAATACCTAGATGAGTTTGCTACAATCATCAGCCATGGCTGCAAAATATCTGTGTCCGCCAGTAGAGCCAACTATGGACGGTCCCCAAACATCAAAATGTACAAGAGAAAAAGGAGTAGAAATAACACCAGTACCTCTCCCAGGATAGCTGCTTCTGTGATACTTTCTTAATTGGCAATCTTCACACTCCAAGACCAAATAGCTTCGTAACTTTGGATACATTTGGTACATCTTCTTCATAGAAGGATGCCCTAAGTCTTTGATGCCAAAGTAAAGGATCACGAGAGATAGATACCACCCCAGCAAACAACATGGGTGTGTCTAAATAATACAGGCCATCTCTCTCTAAGCCACTGCCAATGATCTCTTTTGTTTTGATCTTGAAAATAACAATAACAACAACCAATCATTTTCCCACACTAAGTGGGGTCAGCTATATGGATTCTTTGCCTTCACACAGATCTATTTTTAGCCATTTTAGGACTTAAATTAAAGTAATTGAGGTCATACTCAATAGTTTCCTTCCAACACTTGTTTGTTCTTCCTCGCCCCCTTTTAGCAGGTTCAACCTCCAACTTCTTGCATCTTTTAACTGGAGCATCTAGTGGCCTTCTTGAAAATAACAATGCATCTCATAAAAAATAACACATCTCAGATCTCTGCAAATCCTGCTCACTAACAAAAGGTTCATAGGAAATTTAGAGGTGTAGTATACCTCCTCTATTTTCATCTTAGGCGTAACATCTACACTCCCAACAACAGTCACAGGGGAGGTCCTTCTATTAGCCACCTACACTTCTCGTAGTCCACGTGGGATCGTAGGGTTCTTCATATGATCTTTGTCTCCAGTGAGTACAGAAGCTCAATCTATCACCCAAGCACTTCTGTATCCCTTTCTTTTCTTCTCAACCTCTTCGACTGCAAACGCCAGTCCTTCTACATCTAAGTTTAATTTGTCTAACGTATCAAACTCATCTTCTTAGTATGAGAGAAGGGTCATCATGCTCGAAAGGGATATCTTCTTCATTGGTTGCAAGAGAAGACTCATCATCACCTTTGCAATGTGAGAGGCTCAAACACATGCAAAACATTTGTCTATGCTGCTTTCGCCCCCCATGGGTTGTACCTCCATCCATCAGTGGTGGCGCACCCATCAAGTAAGCAACAACCCCTAGCGGCCACTGCAGCAGGGGCGATGGTCTACAGCGATCGTAAGGGCTACTACACCACGAGTGGCACCACCTACAGTGATCGTAAGGGCGATGCAAACCAGTGGCGCCGTGTGCATGGCGACCGACGGCAGTGATGTGGACGTCGCTCCCCACGGCAACGTGATTGTGAGGCTGATCGATGTGGAGATCTCCATCCGGTCAGCGCTAGGAGAGAGATCTCCCATGGAATCACCCTCGCTTGGGTGATTCAATCATATTTTTGGTGGATTCTTGATGGGATATTGGAACACTGGCCTAGGATCGCTGCTCTAATACCATATTGGAACAAATGAATTACATTACCACCAAAAGAAAACCCTATCCATCTTTTATAGAGAAGACTGGGCTAATTACATAAGTACCCCTTAGGATAAATAAAAAATACCAAATACTCATACAACTCAACAGTTGGTTTTTAGGAGAGTTGTTTTAGTGATTTGATTTGTTTGGAAATTTGTTCTTCCTTATTTAGAGATAAGATTAGTTGCTTATTTTAAAGAATATGTTCTCTCTTTATAAAAGAAAGCTTTCCTATTGTAATTTGATTTAAGTAATAATATTTCCAATATTTCCAACTCCTCTCCTCTCTCTCTCTCAACCTCACCACCGGCCACCATCATCACCGACCTCATCAGTGGTTGGTCTCCATCAAGGCAGCCGGTTGCTGCTACCCCTGTTGGGTTGTTTTTCCACACACCAAGGGAGCCTCCACGCTCCATGTGCACCAATCTTGACATGGTATTAGAGCCTACAGTCTAGGCTCTTTTGGCGTGTACGTGTTCTTGACCACACGTGCGTGGTTTTCATCTCCAACAGAATCTTCCTCAACAAATCCAGTGCCTTACGCGGAGAAGATCGTAGAAGATGACAAACACCTCCACTACGGTCGTCAACGCCACGTTGGGCTTGGGAGAAAGCAAGGTGGTGGTCTCTGGGACTACCATGAAACTACAGGGTGCCTCCAACTATGTGTTGTGGGCTCGTGCCTTCAAGATATTCATTGGAGGTTAAGAGAAACTTAATGTTCTCCTTGAAGAGTCACCGTAGCAGAAGGATGACAAGAAGCAAGAGAACTACATCGTCATGAATTGGCTCATGAACTCGGTGAACCCTTCCATCGCCTCGAACATGTTCTATAAGAAGAGTGCGTATGAGATTTGGACAACCCTTGAGAAAAGGTACACCTAAAAATCAAATAATGCTCGTATTACTGATCTATATACTTGTATATGAACTAATCAAGGAGATCTCTTCTTGACTAAATATTACGAGAAGATGGAGGCATTGTTCGAGGAGTTGGACATCTACAAGCCATTATGTTGTGACAAGAAAGGGGAGACATGGGCAATTTGGCAATCCGCCAAGTTTTTATCGGGGTCGTATCCCCGTTATCGAGCCACCCGCGATCAAATCCTGACATTTGATGGGAAGATGGATCTTGAGACCATCTTCTGCCATTTCAAGAAAATGGAGATTCATGAAGATGAAGGCATGCCCAAGGGCAAGAACTCTGCACTTGCTATTCCAGAGGCAAGTGTGGGGCGTGGAAGAGGACGTGGCCAAGGCCCTAGTCGCGTCTACCCCAAGTGCAAATATTGTAGACGTACAAATTATCCACAAAAAAGATGTTGCACCAAGTTCAGGAGGCCTCCACGTGGGGCTACTAGCACCTCACGAGTAGACTCGACTCCCGAGGATCTCGAGAAGATACGGGCCATGATTCATGAAGAGAACACGACGACCGTCGCAACGACTATTGAGGTCGCCACAGACGCAACGACTTCGGAGGTCGCAAGCGACTACACCATTGATTCTTCCAAAGTCAAGACCGAGAGCATGACTCTCGAAAAAGAGTGGTGGATCATCTAGCCTCACAAGTTGAAGACTAAGTCATCGTCCTTCTGACCTCGACTTGAGAAGTGTTAGGAATAAGGTCACATGCACTGCCACATGGCAGCAAGATGGAGGCCCTCAGGGCCAGCAGCTAGTTGGACCAAGGGTCTAAGTTTTGTTTTGCTCAAGTCCCAAGTTTTACTATTTTGTTAAATTGATTTTTAGGAAAGTTGTTAAGATTAGTTGCTTATTTTAGAGGATATGTTCTCTTTATAAAAGAGAGCCTTCCTAGTATAATTTGATTTGAGTCAAGCAATAATATTTCCAATATTTCCAACTCTTCTCCTCTCTCTCTCTCTCGCTCTCTCTCTCTCTCAACATCAATCTCACCATCATCACCGGCCTCATCACCGGCCGGTCTCCATCAAGGCAGCCGCCTACTACTCCCCCACTCTCCCTGATCTCACATGGGACAACCCCTGTTGGGCTATTTTTCCACATGCCAATAGAGCATCCACGCTCCATGTGCGTCAATCTTGACAATTATGTTTTGTTATCTTCTAACTTATAATGCTAATGCTACGTTGAACTTAATGTTTAATGTTGATCTATGCTTTCTAATGTCATCTAAATCTCTTCAATATTTTTTTTTATGTCGAGTTATCTCATTGCGTTGTCATCTTGATATTTGACTAAAATGGGGAGACAGAGACAAACCTTAAGGCAAATAGATTAAAAAATAAGGGGTAGGTGCACTTATTAAGGGGGATCTATATCTCTTATATTAAGGTGGAGTTAGATATACCTCTCAAAATTGAACTTTAACTCTTAAACATGTACCCTTGTTATAATCTATTTGAATCTAGATTTCATCAACACCAAAAAGGAGATTCTTAGAACAATGTTCCACGTATCCAATGTTGGTGTTAACAAAATCCGCAATTGTATTAACCTTTGTATATCAAGATGTGATTGTAAGATAATGGTTAAGCTTGTGTGAAATATGAGAGGATAAAGTACAAAAGGATCAAGAATCGCAGTGGGCAAAAATGTATCCATGCTCAAGTATTTACGTGGACTCAATACAAGAGGATACTAAAGCAAAGTTTCAAATTATTCAAATGTTTTTTTTATTGTTTGCTCTTAGAATTTTTGTAAAGCCTCCCCAAAAATCAAGTTGTAAAAATAACTTAGAGATAACTAGCTTTTATCACTTCAAAAAGATCGTTTTGAAATTCATATTTGAAAGTTATACTCGTTAAGAGATCACTTGACTATATGCTTTGAAGGTCAAATTTGAAAAGCAAAAGATTGGATTTACATCAATGTCTTAATAGGTCATCAAACCACACGCTTAGGATTATCAAAAGCTAGATACTTGCCTCATGCACCAACATAAATATTTGGGGTTTTTACATATATATATACCCCTATAAACTTTCAATAAGACGTATATACCCCCTATGTATTTGGTATTTACGTATATACCTCTATAAAGTTACTCCATTAAGACCATATGGTCCTACTCCGTTAAATCCGATGAAAAACGTCATAAAAAAAATTTCAAAATAAGAAAATTTATATATGCATCCCTACATTTTTCTTCTTGTTTATTCCAACTCCTCTTCCCCCTTCCTTCCCCCTCCTTCTGCCTGTACTCTTCCTCATCGGCCTCGTTTTGTCTTCCTCAACAACGAGTTCCGCATCACTAGTCACCCCTCCGGCATCACCATCGCTATCTTCGCCATAATGACGTCTACCCTGGTGGAGTCCAAGAGGAAGGCCGTAGCTGTGGAGCACGACCTACTCGACCGCCCGAAGGCCACCATGCTGCTGAGCGTCTTTTGGCTGGTCCCCCAGTACGCCATCCACGGCCTGGCGGAGGCGTTCGTGATGGTGGGGCACCTCAAGTTCCTTTACGACCAGTCGTCGGAGAGCATGAGGAGCATTGTGGTGGCGATGTCGTGGATGGCAATGGCCACTGGGAACTACATGGGGCACACTGCTGGTGGTGCTGATGAGGGACTGGATGAGGGGTGGAGGGGAGTGGCTGCAAGACAACATCAAGGGGAGGTTGGACTGCTACTACTAGTTGGTGTGAGTGCTACAACTGAAGCAGCTCCTGTACTTCTTGGTCTATGCCAAGTTCTACACCTCCAAGCCGTTGAAGGTGGCTGACGGTAAGGTCTTCGACGACGATGCCATCGATCAAAGTGATGGTAATGGGTCTCCAGTCAATGCCCAACTCGTCGAGGAAGACGAAATCGAGGCCGATGAGGAAGAGGAGTACAAGGAGGAGGAGGAAGGGGGAAGAGGAGTTGGAATAAAAAAAGATAAATATAGGGAGATATGTATAAATTTTCTTTTTTTTATTTTTTGACATTTTCCGTTGTGTTTAACTGAGCAAGGGTATACGGTCTTAATGGAGTAAATTTATAGGGATATATATGTAAATATCAAGTACATAGGGGTACATACGCCTTATCGAAAGTTTACAGGAGTACATATGTAAAAATCCCTAAATATTTTTGTACATAACCAAGATAGCACTAGAATTAAGAAAATTTTCCTATTGATGTGTGTTCTCCATTGCAGAGTTAATTGATTCAATCCAATGCTGGAAGAAAATTTGTCTCAATAACATCAAAAATAGCACCCAAGTTATGCTTTTCCTTTGCTATTAAGTCATTACTCACATTTATGGCTTAAAAGAGTCATGGAATGGAACTTTGACCATAAAAATGAGTTCATAATACGATCCTTTTCTTTCGACTGCTAAATGTTATGACTTCCAATTCATTCGATCTCAAGTGTTCAAACAAAAAAACTTGCCCTTGAATGGAAGTAAATGAATTCCGTGACCATTATGATAATGATCAAAGGAATTCCATAGATTTCTTATCTATTCTAGATGGATGATTTTCTTATATGGATTCTTTGATTTGACTAAGATGGAGTATTTTGAATTATGGATTTCCTTTTTCTTTGGATTATAGTTTGATTTCTTATTGTGTAAGGAAATGAATAGAAAGAAGAATCCAAAATCACACTTACGGAATCCAAGTGGGTTTTGTTGTTGCTTCCATAACAAGTATTTTGGATTTCAAATCCTATCAACCCTTTGGTTTAGGAATGATTCATTGGAACAAAAAAAGTAATGGCCCGGCTAGCACAAATGAGTCATAGTCCTCCCTTGATCTCAAAATCAAGGTTTAGGTTGTAACACACATGTTCCAATACAAATTAGCTACAAGTAGAAAATTGTAAGCTACTTGCATCAATACAAAAGAATTTGCACCGGTACAAGTAACCCACAGTTGAGGGTCAAATTTGAATTTCAACAAAAACTGTAAGTTGCTTGTGGTGGCACATCCTATTTTGCACCGATGCATATGCTCGTTGGAGCAAATCTGACTTTCATTTTTGGATTGATATGTTCATAATTTGTTTCTAACTGTTATAATTCAAAATGAGACCTATAGAAATCTATAGACATGATCCCTTTACACTCTTTCACATACGATACACGAGAAAAATCATTAATGCTTACAAAGTGATTTGTGCTCTCAAAGCTCTCATTCTCTCAACATTTGCTTTACGCCCGCTCTCATCATCTTTGATTAAGAATTTTTTGCCTTGATCCGTTCTCCAACTCCTGGTATAAATACCAAGGCAGGCTATAGGTCTTGGATACTGAATTTCTTATAATCTTTCAATTTCTTATTATGCCAAGCACTTAGCTAGAACCCAACACTTTATATTTCTTGCAAAACTTTTATATTTGTGTTGAGGTAACCTGTTAATTACCTCGATTTTTATTAGTGGATATTGATTCTCTTGGAGTGAGTTGGGTCTCAAAATCCCAAATTGAAAGACTTGGGTAGTGGGTCGATCAACATGTTTGTCTCATCTTTTGTGATTTGTTTTTATTGAAAATTTTTATTTCCACACTATTCAACCTCCTTCAAGTACATGCTTAAGATCCTACAGGACTACCGGAAAGAACCCTCACTTTCCAACTAGCCAATCTTTTTTCCAATTTCACCAAGGGCAACCAATCTCCAACTAACGTTTGCTTCTCCTTTAAAGGAAAGCCAAGAAAAAAAAAGGCAAACTCCCCAATGCCAGTGCAAGAAACCTAGAGCACTCATCAAGCTTCATTTATGACATGTTGAAGGGCACAAACATATCTATCATGATAGATGCCTAAACCATAAATTGCTCAAAAAATTCTAATCACTATCACCAAATGTTGGCTTCTCTCCCTCCCCCCTCAATAAAGAAAACTATAGTGTCAGGGTAATGCAGTATATGCATCAACAAAGAAGTACCACTGTCCACCAAGAAGAAAAACAATAAGCCACCATCAGAAGCCTTAAAAGCCATCAAAGCTAAGGTATTTATTGCCAGGATGAACAAGAAAGGGGCTAATGAGCACCCTCACTTCCAACTCCCCTAAGTCCCCCCTCTGACCTATAATTCACATGCATAGAGAAATCACTACATTTAAGAAATCCACTCCACTGAGAACCACATGTATCGTAGAACCTGCCAAAAGTACAACCAAGAGACTGAATTATAAGCTTTGGAAAAATCAGCCTTCCAAAGAAACTCTTCTTGCCACTTCTATCCTAAGAACCCACCATTTCTTAAACCATGATAAAATATTCCCACAAGGATCTTCCTCCAATAAAGGCAAACTGAACTAGGCCAATCAAATGCCGTAACACAAGCCGTACACAGCATTTAACAAAGCAATGAGATGGTATTCATCAATTCTCTCCTCTCCTAGTTTCTTGGGCAACGAAAACATGTAAAATCTATCCAACTTCTCAAAATAGTTATTTCCATTGACGAGAGTTGGCTCTTTTTCATGTTTCCTCATTCTCTTTATCTTATTTTCTTATTTTATGAGGGTCCAATTGTAAATTTTTCATCCTCTATATATTCAGGATTGGGGAATTTCAGTGAAAGTAATCTCATCTTTTCTTCTAACTTGGTGTCAAAGCAGCGGTCCTAGGTCGATGTCTGGTATCCTCGATTCTCATTTCTTTTTTCCTCCACCAAGAAAAATATCCTAAAAGAAAGAGAAAAAAGCCCAAAAACTAAGGTTTAGAGCCCCAAACAGCAGCCAACCTCCTAAAGGTCGTCGAACCGATCACTGAATGACTAGGTCGTGTTGCCCCACCGCTACCACCAGCCCCAGCCAACGACCACCTACTGGATTTGGTGGAGATTTGGAGACAGTTGGGCTACAATGGCCTTATTTAGGTTGTTGTCACCACCATTGACCCTTGCTAGCTGCCACCAAGGTCTAACGAGGGTCATTGGCCTCCGCCCCAACCAACCAGGCCTTGTTGGCCACCAGTGGTTGGTCAAGCTGCTCGCCAAAGGGAGTTTTGTGGTTGAATTTGACCTGTTTGACAGTATTTTTAGCCAGATTTGAACCATTAGACCGCTGTTGGAGTATGTTTGGACATTGTTGGCCCTTGTTTGATGCCTACATGATTTCCTAGTGTTTGGTATTGCTTTAATGTACTAGAAACCCATTTTTGATACCTCTCAGTTATCTTTGACTTTGGTTGAAGAGAAAATGGCATTAAAAGACTAATTAAAGGTAACATCGATGAAAATGATGGGGATGGGGGCATATGGGAGTCGTATCTTCAATTCCTTATTGAGGTTGGATGAAACTAACCATGAATGATGGTCACAGACCTTAAGGATAATGCTGGAAGGTCAGGACAAGGGACACATTTTGCTTAAATTAGAGCTTGTAGAGAATGGTGAATATGCATGAGTTCCATAACCTCGAGGTGGCATGCATGCAAAAGAGTTCTAGTCATGTCACTATCTATTCAGATGAATAGTACACATGATTCTGATTAGCTTGTAGATTCTGGTGCGTCACGTCATTTGTGAGGTGATCAACACTATTTCAATCATTTTTAGCAGCTTCCTGCAGGATCGACGGTTCAGGTGACAAATAGGAGACATTCTCCCATCACCGATTAAGGGAGGTCACAGTTACCCCAACCATGCAGTTGCCAAGCATTCTACATGTTCCTAACTTTCCCATTAGCTTACTTTTAGTCAGCAAAACCACGAAAGAGTTGAATTGTCGTGCTATCTTTGATGGCGTTTCATACATTTTTCAAGACATCTTGACTGGGATGATCATTGGTAAAGGACAGGAGGAGTGTACTGACTACTTCAATCTCCATTTACTACCCATGCGGAGGTTCCTACATCGTTAGTGTCTACTCTTCAATGGCATTTGCAGCTGGGTCATCTTCCTCTTTGCAAGCTTCATCGCACCATTCCTCCTATTTCTCTAGGTGCAAAGATTTAGTGTGAAACATATCAATTAGGGATCCACCACAAAAGCATGTTTCCAGTCAGTCAGACACGGAGACTAGGATTCCTATTTGAGCTCCTTCACATGGATGTATGGGGTCCCTATTGTGTTCCTGATAGACTGGGGCATCGCTACTATTTAGTGATTGTTGACGATTATTCTCACCTAATTTGGGTGTTCCTACTTAAGTAGAAATCAGGAATTTGGTTATGGAGATGAAGACACAATTTGGAGCCATTACCAAAATTGTTCATTCTAACAATACCTTAAAGTTTTGCATCATAGTTATTTGTGACTTCTACATGTCACAATAGATAACACACCAAACTACTTATCCACATGCTTCTTAGCAGAATGGTATTGCAGAAAGAACTCCGACACATCTTGGATGTGGCCATGACACTATTGATCCATAATAGTGTCCCTCAAACATATTAGGAAAATGCGATACTTACAACATGTTATCTTAGTAACTGCATGCCTCCTTCAGTACTTAATAAACAGATACTAAAACAATTATTATATCCAGATGGAGAATTGTTCTTTGTTCAGCCTCATGTATTTGGATGCATGATGTTTGTTCATCTTCATGATCTTAGTAGAGATAAGTTAGCCCCTAGAGCAGTGAAGTGTCTTTCTATGATACTCCAAGTCACAGAAGGGCTATCGGTGTTACCATCCTCTCCAACAACGCCACTATGTTAGTGTAGATGTGACATTTTTTAAGTTTGTTCCATATTTTTCTACTACCAAATCACGCCTAGATGGTCCAGATGATGTGGTGGTGGAGGACATGTCAAATACCAAGTGATAAATACTTCACTTGCGGATAAGCACCAATGATAATCATGAGGATAGAACAAATTGGGAATGGCCAATAGCTCTACGGAAGGGACATTGTACTTGCACCATGCATCCCATTTCCAAGCATGCATCTATAGCATATCTTGGGCCCTCGTTTAGGAATTCATACATCTCACTGTCAAGCCTTGTTAGATCCACGATGGAGACATGCCATGGAGATGTCCGCGCTTAAGTCCAGTGATACCTAGGAGCTTACTTAACCACCGTCTGATGCCATTATGGTAAGGTTTAAATAGGCCTTCACCGTAAAGTACAATCCAGATGAATCAATCGCAAGATACAAGGCTAGACTCATTGCAAAAGGATTCACCCAGACCTATGGAGTAGATTTCTTTAACACTTTCTTACTAGTGGCTAGACTCCCTACCATTCGGATTTTGATTTCTGTGGCAATCCAATGGGAAAAGTCTCTTCACCAGTTGAATGTGAAGAATGCCTTTCTCTATGACAATTTACAAGAGGTGGTTTATATGCACCAGTTGTCAGTGCATGCAAAGCCTAATGAATCAAGTATGCACTCAAGGGAGGTGAATAATGTAATATCTATTTCTATAAAAATTTAAAAAAACATTCAGCATAGATCAAAATTTAAATAAGCACAAACAAAAAAGATAACACCTGATTTAGAGTGAAAACCCTTCCAGAAAAAAACCACTACCTAAGCCTCTCAACTTAGGATTTTCTCAACTAGTCGACGCTAGTCAAATCCACTAACGTACCACTTGAATGAGGGTGGCACAACCTCTTACAAAAAATCTTCTCTTATACCTGACCAAGAGAAGAACAGGACTTCCAAGATAACTTGGATTCCCATATCAAGAAGAACATAATATATAGTAAATAACAATGATTCCTATGGAACCTCAGTAGGATCAAAACAAACCGAGCTTTCTTGAATCGCAAAGGATCATGCTTTGGATCGCAATAGTTGTAGGCATAGAGGTGCGAAAGCACTAAAGAGA
The DNA here is from genome assembly GCA_037157565.1 of Thalassia testudinum. NCBI lineage: Eukaryota > Viridiplantae > Streptophyta > Magnoliopsida > Alismatales > Hydrocharitaceae > Thalassia > Thalassia testudinum. The sequence continues at coordinate 139,810,524 of JAZHRO010000073.1, forward strand.
ATATGCAGACGCTAGTCAAATCCACTAACGTACCACTTAAACGAGAGTGGCACAATCTCTTACAAATCGTCTTCTCTTATACCTGACCAAGAGAAGAACAACGAGACTTCCAAGATAACTTGGATTCCCAAATCAAGAACAAAATATAAAGTAAATAACAATGATTTCTATAGAACCTCAGTAGCATTAAAACAAACCGAGCTTTCTTGAATCGTAAAGGATCGTGCTTTGGGTCGCAATAGTTGTAGGTGCAGAGGTGCAAAAGCACTAGAGAGAATATACATGTTTTTCTTTTTGAAAGCTCTTGAGGTGTGCTTTAAAAATGGGGGGTCAAAGGTCCAATTTATAGGTGTTTTTCGCCTTGTTTTTAAAATACTGAAAATACGTCTTTGATTGATCAAAATATGTGTTTGGTCGATCAAAAATACTTATGGCCGATTAAATAAAAGTATTGATCGATTTAATGTTGATCGATTAAAATAAGATTTTAATCGACTTTATAAATTTAAAAAGAATTTGATCTTTGGAATATTTTGATCAATTAAATAAAAGGGGTTGATCGATCAAAAGGTAATATGACTGTTAGATGTCTTTAATCGATTAAACAAAGGAATTGGTCGATCAAGGTTTGGTCAATCCAAAAGCTAGTATTGGTCGATCAACAATAGTAATGACTTAGGTTCAAAAAGAGAACAATTTTTGCGAATTTTGAAAACTTAGTGGTTGTTAGTTTATTGAGGTTCCTTACATAGTTCAAAACTCAATAAAAGTAAACACAATCTTCAAGTCTTCTTAAATGATATCACATGAAGCGTCTGAATACTCTAGATGAGGGCACATCATAACTTGATTTAACCTGTAATGGTTAGTCCTCAATAAAAACATAATTTTGTTATATCAAAGCAAGGGTATTAACACCAGCCACTAGGTTTTGAGTCTCAAGGAAAGTGCCAGAAAGTATGTTGCCTTCGCAAAGAGATTTATAGTTTGAAACAAAGTCCCAGGGCATGGTTTCAGAAGCTATCCAAGGCAGTTGAGACCCTTGGTTTTCATAAATCTTCAGCAGATCATTCCTTATTTGTTTAACAAACATCTCGAGGGATAGTGGTGATGTTGGTTTATGTAAACATCATTCTTACTGGTGATGATACTCAAGGGATCCATGACTTGAAGAAATGCCTGACTGAGAACTTTGTGATCAAGGACTTAGGTCAACTTAGGTACTTTCTTCGAATTGAAGTTGCCCATAGCAAATAGGGTATAGTGTTATTCTAAGGAAAGTATGCTATTGATATCTTACAAGAGACTAGTACATTCGAAACCGACACATTCCTATGGATCCAAAAGTTCATCTTTATGGTGAGAATGCGTCACATGTTGATGCCTGCCAATTTAGAACTTTAGTGGAAAAGCTTCTATATTTGACCGTAGCGCATCCTGACATCACATTAACAGTTGGGAAGCTAAGTCAGTTCATGCATAAGCCAACCAAGCTATATTGGGATGCAGCTATGATGGCATTCAAGTACCTGAAGTTATCCCTAGGGAAGGACTCTTATTCAAAAAAGGCACCTTTCTTAACATTGTTGCCTACATAAATGCGGTCTATGGAGGATGTCTTAAGAATAGAAAGTCCACAACAAGTTTTGGAACGCATGTTGTCTAGAATCTAGTGACTCAGAGGAGCAAGAAGTAGGGAGTTATGTCCAAATCAAGTGTTGAGTCCAGGTATTGTGCCATGGCTTAAGCTACTATAGAGATGATGTAAATACAATTTGTACTATGTGGCTTGCATATTCCCATTAGATCTTTCATGGAGATGAGATGTGACAACAAGGTTGCTACCTATATTGCAAATAATCCTATGTTCCATAAAAAGATCATGTTAAGGTGGATTACCATTACACGAGATCTTATTCAGAAGGGGCTCATTCAAACCATCAACATCTCTTCTCAATATCAGACAACAGATCTCTTTACCAAAGCACTTCCCAATCCTTTACTTGATAGATGTTTTAACCTAAGCATGATAGATATATGTGCTCTAGCTTAAGGGGGAATGTTAAGAATTGGCACTTTTTCATGCTTCCTCATACCTTTTTTCTTATTTTTTGAGGGTCCAATTGTAATTTTTCCATCCTCCATATATTGAGGATTGGGATCTTTCAATGAAAGTGATCTCTTTTCTTCTAACTTCCATATAAAAACTTTGCAAGCATAGCCAAGAAGTTCCCTTTCACAACATCCCAAAGCTCTCTAAAGAATAACACCTAAAAACCGCTTGGGCTAGAGGAACCCTCGACCTTCATTCCAATGCATAACAAACAGAACCTCCACCTTTGAAACTTCCTTCACCAAATCATCAATGCAAACATTATCCAAACATTTAACCACTACATAAAACCACCCCAACACCCAAGCCTTTGTCTTCTCGTAGAGTCCTGAAAATGCAACCTCAAAACCTCCACCACCCTCTCCTTTCCTAAGATGACCTCATAACCCCACCCTCCAGGAGTTAGTCAAGGAGTCCAATTGTAACCCCCCACTAGAACCCCTGAGCACAAAAACCTACCGATCGTTTGACTTTAACCTTGCCAAATTCCTCCAAGTATACCTGCCCCCAACTATCAGTATGCAATATAGCTCTAAATACGCAACTAAGTCTGAGAAAGCCCCCATGCTTCTATCCTATCTACCATTTGGTCGGTCATCCACTAATGGAGTGGCATTGAAGTCGCTTCCTCTAAACTACAACCTACTATTAGCAAAAGAACCTACATGTCTAATCTCAACCTAAAAATCAGGTCTGAGTGAATCATCACATTGGTATTTGGCAACTCTCGTGAAGCAATCAATCAACATCCATCTATCGCTGCTATCAAAGACCAAATAGAATTGTTCATCACACCAAATAATGATTATCCCCCCATCCCCTCAATCTGCCCATGGCACCAACATGTAGGAACCTCGAAATGTGCCTTCAATCAATCACTTCACGCCCTCGTCAAGCATCTTGAGCTTTGTTTCTTGAAAGACAAGAAGTCTACCTTCCATTTCACAACATGTGCAATATATCCCTAAAAGTTGTCTTAAAGACCTCTAGCATTCCATAGCAAAACATTAACCATCAGAAACATAGGGATACCTATTAATTTTTACCAACATTTCCTACTTTGCCCCAACCACTGGGACAACCTTGATTTTTGCCTCATTAGGAGCAGGTCAGTTGTAGTCACCCTTACAATAGAAACCTCGCAATTCGGCCCACAACCCCTACTTGAACTTCTTCTATAAACCAACCTCAGCCTAGGCACAAAAGCCAACCTCCAACCCCAGGTAGAGGAACCATTCAAGCCCTTGAACAAAGCTCCATTAGATGGACTGACTTGTGATTGACACTTAATGTCATCAAAACCTTCTTAAAGGGAGGTCACACGCACCTGAAGACCAACTCTTCCCTTGCATCGCCCAACCAACCTACCTCATCGCTTGTAGACCCAGTCAGGTGCATAACTCTAAGAGCTCCATCTATAATAGCAACATGCAAAAAGTGCCTTTCGCCAAGGCTCTATGTGCTTAGCACTTCTCAATACACTCAATGCCAAGGAGGCCTCAACCTCCTCGAAGGCCCAAGTTGTGTTGCCTCCAAGTGCATGAAAGAGGTCTTTATTGTTTTGACATCAATGGAAACTCCATTGCACAAGGTCATAGGCCAAAGAACCAAATCCAGATTGGGATGCTGGTTCTGCTCAGTCAAATTCAAGTCTACGAGGCCAATATTGCAGCCCCCCCCCCCCCCCCCCCCCCCCCCCCCCCCCCCCCCAAGCCCACCTCATTAGCAAAAAACCCAAAAAATATATTGGGTTCATCCCCATGCCCAGATGGCATAACAAGGGAAGAAAAGGTAGGTGTAAAACCCACATAATCTTGAATCATGGGACTAGCTTCTTTCAGGCTCAAGAGATCTCCAAAAACCCCTCATTCCATGTCATTGATTCTTTCATCAAGAGGGGGGTTGGTGCCACGTCTTCGGTACACAGAAACAAAGCATTGGGTTTCAAAATTACCAGATTGCCCTCATCCTCTGAAACACTGGTGACCCACCAACACTGGTGGTCCTCAGTGGCTAGATTTGCATCCTAAATGCACCTCTCCCTTATCCACCAAGGTGACAACAAAGATTGGCTGACCTTAGCCACCAAAGGAATAACTTTGTCCGACTCCACTTCCATGCTAATCAACACCTCCCCTACCACCACGACCACTCTACACAACACTCCAAAAAAGATACCAAACCATGAAGAACTTCAAACCTACACATCTCCAATGATAGAAGAGGCCATAAAATCTTGCACACCCACCATACCTGTCGTTGTAAAACCTTAACAATGAGTTGCAACCACGTGATGAATCCTCCACCTCACAAATGGGTGCACATTCCTTGCACCTTCACCACAAAAGTATCCCTGATTACCATGACAGCCAAAAGACAATGCCGTCCTCCATCAAAGAGGGAAACCGCTGCTATTGGAGGTTGCACATGGCCTTGGAGATCATATGAAGTGAGGGCAACCACCTAGTGAGAAAACCAACCACTTCCTCCTTACCAACCTCATTCTTCCACCAAGTAGCCACCAACCTCCTTAGACAAGTCCACAAATGATGGTTGTGGAAAGAACAAGCTCTACAAACTACCACCAATCAACAATAGGCCATGAGGTAGCCTAAAGAAGGGCACTTGAAACACCAGAAAACCACTGTGATGCTCATTGCTTCCCTCCCTCTCCCTCTCACTTCTCCAATGTTCCTTTACTTGCCATCTCAATAGCACAATAAACGATATACGATTTGGTAGGGTTTCCCAAAATTGGTCAATTTTCCAACAACTAAAGCAATAACAGGCAAGGTGAATGACATACAAGAGCTTTGTAACTAATGCTTTGATTGGTTCTTATTTCTCATCATTAAGGTGTACTTTCAAATCCATAAGAACGAAATTGGTTCAGCCTCAACAATATCTCCTTTGGCAGATCTACAAGACTACAACATACTTCCTTTGGGATGGAACAAATACCATCCTGCTCCTCACAACATCAATTCCCAAAAAGTGCATACGTGGTCCTAGCAATTTAGTGCCAAAGGTGAGGCCAAACACTTATTTTGCCACTAATACCTTACGTAATATTACTAGAAAGAATAATATCACCTATATATGCAATCATGACCAAATAAATTACACTCACTCCCTACGTACAATATATTAACTCACCTATCATTATCCACCGCTTAATCTTCTATTCTTTTTTTTTTCTTTGGAGAGAATCTACTATTCTTTTTATGAAAGGGACCACTTACTCTACTACTCAACCAAATAATCATAAAACCAATCCACCATCAACTATAGAACCAATAAACTACAACTCCTAATATTGTATTTAAATCACATCAATTCACCCATCATATCTCACTCATTACCTGCTCCACCATCCAACCAAACATCTTTCAACTGAATTCTTCCTAAGAGTAATACAATCTCAACCTTAACACACATCCAAATATAAGGGTTCAAATTTATCATGGTCATATACAACCGCCTCAAGAAGGGGAAAATACTTTTGGCATTTTTTTAGGAAAAGGCAAAGAGGGGTTAACAAGTGATGTTACCCCTTAGAATTTTCATTAATAAGGAAAGTTAATCACACCATAAACTACAAAGAGACAAAAAAGGATGCCATACACGATTCTACACATGTCCTCTTACCTTTACAGATAAGGCCATTACACTCCAATCAAATACAACAATGCTACACTTTTAGCAATATAATCCAGACCAAAATGGTGAAATAAAAACAGTATTGACTCGACCTCAATTAACTCTGGATCACATCAATCTGTGAGAATGACGATAAAAAAGAGATGAAGGGAAGATCTGAGAAAAGGATAGTTTTCGAATTTAGAGCAATAAAAGAGAGGAAAAATCAACTAACCCCCTGCAGTATAGCCTCTGGATCAATTCACCCCTTGACCTTTTGGAGAGTATCATTTTGCCCCCTAAGTTTCCATTTTAAATCAAATCACCCCTTCTCCTATTACTTCAAGATAATAACCAATAAATAATGACAAAAGTACCTCCAGTTTTTCCATACCATAATACCGCATGTCCCTTGTCATCATGCTTAATATCCAATTAATGTATAAAATCAAATTAATGTCGATTCATATATTTTCCTAAACTATTCTTATACCAGCACATTATATATACTATATCACTATTATGTATCTTTCTTGCAATGCTGTACAGAGCAAGAGAAACAGGTGTGCACGTGGAGGACAAATTAAGGGTTTTTTGTCAATCTTTAATGGTTCTTGTCTTGAAATAGTGAGAGGGAATGATTAGATTTAAAAAAGAAACTTCAGGGGGTGAAACAATGAGTTTCAAAAAGATAGGGACCAAATGATTTAAAGACCATATCATAGGGAGCTACTCGAAAAAAAAAGAAAAAAGAGCTCTCCTATTTATACATTCCTACAATCAAAGTAAACTCAGATCCGTGCTTAACCCACCTTGCAACAGCATTGGCTAATTATATTTGTGTTTTCAACAAAGGATTCCCACGAATACAGGGATAGGAACCTGTGTACCCACCCCTCAAAGGATTGAACAGCTGGGAACATTAAATTGTAGTGAAGTGGCACCAAAACTGCAAAATTAAAAAAACTCCACTGCAAACTGGCAAACTAGGTATATGGTCCAAAAGTTTACCTGCTTTTCCTGGTACTCTTCAATATTGTACCTAAGAGGGCCCACATGCTTTTGCGGATTTAGTGCTAGGTCAACTTCAAGAAGCTCTGATTTGAACCTGTGAGAGGTTGGTGGTAGCTGCAAGGCAAGCTGCAGAACGTGCTTTTCTTTGGGCAAATCACGTATTTGGAAATAACAAGACAGAGGTAGTGGGACTATGGAAAGTTTGAAAGGATCACTAGCTAATCTAACTTCCACAGAAAGATATGGCTGTAGTTGCTGAAGATCACTTCCTTCAACATGACCACTTAAGATGGTCATCTCTGGATGTTCAAATACTACAAATTCCAAGCCTCTAATGTCCTTCGTACCAACCTGAGAACAAAAACACAGATTTTAGAGAGATGCAGGTCAAGATCTTAATAATAGAGCAAACCTCCAACCGAAACAAAGAATTTTTATTTTGAAATTTTTTACATTTATACCATTAGAAGCATACCTAATTACATCTATACCCCTCTAAACTTTATTATTACATCCATACCCCTACAAACTTGCACCTCATGACAGTTATACTCCTAGGTTAGATTTCCATTAGAATCAAGGAAATATTCCACTGAATATTTCCTAATAGCCATTAAAGTTAATGGTACAAAGTTTGAAAATTACATTAGTACCCTTGTTCAGGTTTTGAAATTACATAGGTACCCCTATCCACATTTTTTTCCTCTTCTTTCTTCTTCCGTCTCTCCTCTCCTTCAACCTCAAGCTTGGATCGCACCTCCACGTCACAGGCTAGGAGAGTGGCAACGACATCAAGATCATTGTCGAAGGCCGCCCTCCTTCTTCCTCCTCCCCAGTTGTCGTCCCTCCCCCCAGCCACCACCACCCAACCACCTCCCTCCTCCCTAGCCATTGCCCCTCCTTCCCCAACCCATCACCACCCCATGTCCCCTCCCCCCCACAATTTCAACCCCTCCTCCTCATCTAGCCCCCTTCCTAGCCATCTCTGCCCCACCTCCTCCCTAGTCACTATTGCCTCCCTCCTCCCCTACCATCATCCCCCTCCTTACTCCTCCCACATGACACTATCCCCTCCAAATAGAAAAATTTTATTTTTCTGGGATTCGGATATAACTAAGAAAGTGTCAAGGGCCATGGATATAAAAAACCCATTTGTTTGTTAACTATGGTATGGAGAGCATATTAACCATAGTTACCGCCATTGATCGTTAGATATAGTAGTAGGGGTACAACGGTGCAAGTTCGTATGGGTATGGATGTAATAATAAAGTATTGGGAATATGAAAGTAATTATGATTGTTTATAGGGGTATGGATATAAAAATTTCTTTTATTTTTTTTATCAAATAAAAGATGACTATTTTTTGAAAGGAATGAAAGACAGTTATTGAAGGTCAATAGACATAGAAACCATGACACCAATCCAAAATATTTTTGCTTGAAGAACTAATAAAAAGAAATCAAATCAATCGGCTGCAGTTTTGTTAAGAAGCACAAAATTTCATATAAGACATTGTCTGCATAGTCTTTCCCTCTAAAACTGGTCCTAGTTCACTTTTCAAAAAGGAAAAATTGGTCCTAGTTCATTGTCAGCCACCAAAAGCCAAAACACCACCAATATCCCTGCCGTTGTTTTTGCAGTATCAACCATTGCTGTTCTAAAAGCCTCTGACAAACCATCAAAAAATTATCAACAGACTCACAGGGGCTGCCGACAGGCCACCCTGGCAAAGATCCAAACAGAAATGACACGGTCCACATTCTTATCTCCAACTTTGCAACATGAACAAGCAATCTTGCCTCCTGGTGTCGGACTACTCTTAAGCACCTTATCACCAAGCTCCACCTTATAAGAAACAAGACAAAAGTTTTCATATTAAGCAATGCCTACAATGTGCTAAAAATTTTGACATCAAATGGAACAACCTCCTTGCCTCAATAGGGAGTGAGCTGCTTTCATCAAGAAATCTCCAGTGGGTCTAACATAGCAGTGACCACTTCACCTCTTGTCAGAGAAGTCTTAGGCAATGACAATATTGTCTACAAATTTTGCATATCCTCATCAGAAAGCAAGCTCCCTAACATGGTAACCAAAAACCTTACAATGCTCCATTGGGCAATTCCAATGCAGTACCTAACCTCACCTGTACATATTTTAATTATGGCAACCATAAAGCCTTAGAACTCAATCTGCAAAAGCTCTAGAATTTGTCCAAGCATCAGTTCAAAAAGAGGATACTTCACCCCCCCATAAACATGTCTATTGGTGCTACACCAACCCTTTCTCCAATAACTTCATTTCTCACTCATCATACACAAGCGTAAGCTGCAGCTTCATCATGCAAATGCATGACCGGAAATCGTCACCATTCTCCAATATGGGAGGGCATCATTACAAGTATGCCAATAGAACACATGGAATCCACCTTGTCCAATTGGCTCACCAACATCCTCTTACGACATTAGATGAATGGAGAAACTCATTGAATGTTCTCCATGTCAAAGAAACTTCCATCTCAACATATCAATCTTCTTATGCATCAAAAACAATTAAGTGGAAGACCAGAATAGCTGAAAAAATAGACTTTAAGTCTCACCAATATGCCTCCCTTGGAAGAAAGTATCAACTTCCATTCCCTCTACTCTCATCTAGCCTTTCCATCAAATGGTTTGCGTCCTTGAGATAGGTGCTTGGGAACCAAAGGCAACACACAGATGAATAATGGGAAGGGAGCCCAGGTCTTTTCAAAGTTACAGCACAACCATCAGGTTTCTTCATCGACATTCCAAAAGAAAAGAATGCAGGCTTGGTTCCAAAACTTTCTCATTTATAGGATAACAGAAGAAGAGGGCCAAAAATAACTTTAAAAAAACCATTAAAATAATATCATCCTTCTTTTCTAAAAACAATGTCTTCTCCTCATAGCATAAAAGAAAGGGTTTTTACATATACACCATTGGAAATATTGAGAAAGACATATACACTCCCGTACATTTCCTATTTACATATGTACCCCTACAAAGTTGCTTCGTTATGATCATATACCCTGCCCCATTAAACTTAATGGAGAATGATTTGAAAAATAAAAGAAATAAGAAAATTTATATTTATCTCCTTATAATTTTCCCATAGTTTCTAACTTCTCTTCCGCTCCCTTCCTCCTCCTCCACCACCTTTCCCACCTTCCCGATCACTTCCTCCTCTTTCCTCCTTTCCCCCTCCTCCACAACACGGCTGCAGTAATCTCCCGACTAGAGAACTACCCACCACCTACGTGCCACCCTCCTCCCCAACTACAACCCAGAGACCACCCTCGGCCCACGCCTCATCTAGGTCTTCTCAACCAATGCTACAACAACAACAATGACCTCTCAACCAAAGAGCATCCCTCCCCTGTTGCTCCACCCATCCCAACCATCCCTCGCTAGTCTCGACCCACGTGACCACACGAACTACACCTCCCTCTTCCTCTTCCACATGGCCGTCACCATAGCCGTCATCTGCTTCTCCTACAAGGTCGTGCTCAACAACTTCGGTGACATGGGCCTCGCCAAGCAAAGGAAGGGGCACCAGCAACTCTCCTTCTGGATGCCCCCCATCAAGGGCTCCTCTATCCTCACCATCACCCTCGACTAGCAAAGGGCCCTCTACATGTGGCCTTACGTCATGGTCACCTTCATCCTCTCGTTCTACTTCCCCACCACATTGTCCTAAGGGCCCCTCTTATCCTTCTCTCTCCCAACCACCAACATCCTCGAGGTTGCCCTCATCACCTTCCCCATCGGGAATAGCCTCTACACGTTCTCCATCAAAAACAACCACCAACAACCTCTACGCAACTGTGTCGTGGAGGAAGAGGGGGAAAGGAGGGAGGAAGAGGAAGTTGGGGAGGAGGGAAAGGTGGTGGAGGAGGAAGAGCAATTGAAAAATATGGGGAAAACTATGAGGAGATAAATACAAATTGTCTTATTTTTATTTTTTTTAAAACATTCTCCATCAAGTTTGTAAGGATAAATACATAAATATGAAATATACTGGAGTATACGCCTTTCCTAATATTTCCAGGGACATATGTAAAGAATCCTAAAAGAAAATGCAGTTATATATGAAGTGGCTACCAGCCCATTTTGACTTCCATTAATCAAACGAGTTCAATCACTTTGCAGTTACTACAACACTTAACACACCTTCCAAAGATCACATATCACACACCATATAAATTTAAAGACTAAAGGCCAAATATAAGCTTCAAGCTTGCTTGTCTAACAAATTCATTATGTTGAAGTCATTTCTGCTTTTATGTAGCTTTTTCCCTTGTTTATATACTTCAGGCAATTTTTCCCTTTGATCTTTCCTATATAAGAGAGGTGAGGGTTTCAGTAGACTTTGAGCCAATACGTTTTTAGCATGCTATCAAAGTGGGACCCTAGACCAATGTCTACACCATCCGTGATCTTTCTCCCCCTTTGTTTCTCCACCAAATAATTCTTGCTTTTCTTTGCCTCCAATTTGATGAATCTCTCACTGTGCACTGTGTGAATCAACCACAGTCACAGCAACATTGGTGGGCTAGCAGCAATGTCAGCCCTGCTGATGACGCCACTAGTGTCACTAGCACTGCCAATGGCAACAACAACATCATCAACAGCACAAATGGCCAACATCTGCTTGAACAGTAAATCTCCCCTCCTACCACACTTACCATCACTTAGAACCAAGAAAAACACTTTGATCCACAGAGTGGCAAGGAACAGAAATAATGCTAGGACAACTCCCAATCACATGCATCAGGGCCCTGGTTCTCAAAACATATTTAGATCCTTATCAGATTAAGATGTGGCCAAGTAAGAGGTCCTCTCATTCTCAAATTTCTTGCTTCTTTATGTGTCATGTTTGTCAATAACATTAAGCATCATTTCTATGCAAATGCTAGGACACAACTAAATTATGTTCTTTGTGCAAAGAAACATATAATTTACCTAACAAGAGGAATAGACATAACATATACTTTTATTCATCAAAAAATTTTGCCATAGATTTCAGAAGCAAGTTGACTTATTTACTATAATTTGTGTTCAGAACCCTGGAAAAAGTTTGACAGAGCTTCCCCTTATACAAAGTCATGTTGTTATAGAAATTTAAGCAAAGTCTCCTGAAGTGCAGCCACCAAGCGACCGCAGCCACCCACAGTGACAATCGTGTTACCTGCAACATCACCAGAGCCACCAATGCCTACTATGTGATTGCCTCTAATCGCTTTGATCAAATAAAATTGGAATGCTGGTTACAAAAACTGGTTCAATCAAGGTGGTGGCCTTGGTACGATTTGTGGGTTTTGTGAGATTCTATTCTTTTCAAGTCTTCTGATTTCTACTAGAGCTGTAGATTCATTTTTTCCCTAGGATGCATGAGATGTGAATCAATGGTCTGCCCATTCCATGTGATGCGGGATGTATTCTGCACATCATTAGGGATGTACTCAGCTATTTGATTCTAAAATAGCTTCTTTAAGAGTTTCATCATTGCTTCTTTTGATTTTATCATGCATTTGCCAAGATCCTCTTCAACTGAGGCCAAGCCTTTGGTCACTAATGCAATTGTTGCGGTTCAATGGACACCTACATTCTTTGATCCCAGGCATTCAAAATCATCCTTGGCAGATAGAAGAGGCTCTAGATCCTAATTAAAGATGCTCTTCAACTCCAAGCCTGCAAAAAAGGAAAAGTTGGAGAAGGAAAAGTATATGATCATGAATTAGTTAGTGAGTTACATTGAGCTGAAGACTATGACTAACATGTCATAGAAAAGAATGCCAAAGAAAGATGCAAAAGCTTAGCAAGGAAATAGTCTCAAAAATCTACTGACTCCAGGCTTAGTAACATCTAAAGGTGTATTTGGTCATTCAATAAGGGGCAGATGTGATTGGAGGATGGATTACCATACCACCATGGAGTCCCTCAACAAAGAACTTGCTATATCCCAACCTTCCTATTGCAATGGCCAAACTCTGGAGGAGGTCTGTCATTTCGAAGATGGACTTAATCCTCACAATCAGGCAGGAATCTTTTACTGTTCCAGATTCTATGCTTGATGTGGATACTACTTACAATCAGCTCCAGAAGAACAAGGCAGAGAGATCATTCTGTTATATCATTACTCTTCATATGATAATCACTTGTGCTTGTTTGTCAAACAAATAATAGATAGAAAATGTATCAGTTTGCAAATTAATAAATTGTTAGTCGTAGAATATTATTCCCGTCAAACTTGAGCCGAAGGAAAAAAGGGGTTCAAACAAATTTGCACCCCCACCCCCCCGGTCAAAGTAAATAGATGAAAGTGACAGGCCTTGGTCCACATTTTTTCACATATTACAAATGAATCGGAGGTTAGGTTTGCATTTTTAGCCTTTCCGATACTTGTATCTTACGTACCGCATGAATTATGAATACAAAATCTCTATTAAGGCATGACTGTCGGAAGCGATTCCTGTAGTAGCAGTGAGCAAAATGGGGGCAACCTAAACTGTGAAAACAGGGTTGTGGGAGAGCAATACAAGTGTCCTGCTGCTAGGTGAAGAAGTGGAATGCTGCACCATAAATGGTGAGAATTCAGTAGCCGAAAGCATCACTAGTTTACACTCTGACTTAAGTAGCATAAGGCCAATGGAATCCTATGTGAATCAACAAGGACCACATTGCAAGGCTAAATACTCCTAGGTGACTAATAGCGAAGTAATGCCGTGAGGCAAAGGTGAAAAGGACCCCATTGGGGAGTGAAATAGAACATATCATGAGCTCCCAAGCAGTGGGAGGAGAATAGGATCTCTGACCACGTGCCTATTGAAGAATGAGCCAGCAACTCATAGGAAATGGCTTGCTTAAGGGAACCCACTGGAGTGGTAGTGAAAGCGAGTCTTCATAAGGCAGTTGTCATAGCTTATAGACCTAAACTCGGGTGATCAATTGCTTTACCCCTAGATGTCCACAATCAACTACTGCACCTCAACGCATTTTGGGGAGAACTAGCTAGCTCTACGTTTGAGTGGCAGTTCACCCCTAACCACAACTCACCCCCTGATTCTTCAACATTAATCAGTTCAAACCTCCACTTAGTTTCATCCTGGTTATGGATAAATCACCCAGGTTCGGGTCCATAAGCAGTGACAATCGCCCTATGAAGCCTTGCTTTCGCTACGGCTTTGGTGGGTTCCCTTAACCAAGCCACTACCTATGAGTTAGCTCATTCTTCAACAGGCATGTGGTTAGGCATCCCATTCTCCTCCCACTACTTGGAAGCTCACAGTTTCATGTTCTATTTCACTCCCCAATGGAGGTCCTTTTCACCTTTTACTCACGGTACTACTTCACTACGGCTTTGGTGGGTTCCCTTAACTAAACCACTACCTATGAGTCGGCTCATTCTTCAACAAGCATGTGGTCAGAGATCCCATCCTCTCCTCCCACTACTTGGGAGCTCACAGTTTCATGTTCTATTTCACTCCCCATTGGAGGTCCTTTTCACCTTTTACTTACAGTACTTCGCTATCGGTCACCCAGGAGTATTTAGCCTTGCAAGGCGGTCCTTGCCTATTCACACAGGATTCCACATGCCCCATGCTTCTCGAGTGTCAAGGAGAGTCATACTAGAGGTCATGGTCATGGCAGTGATGGTGGTAGAGATAAAGGTCATACATATTCTTCATGTGTGCATTACAAGTACATAAATCACCCTTCTAAGAGGCGTTAAGAAAAGTTTGGCAAGCCATCTTAGGCAGATCGCTTACCAAATTTCATCCTTATTGATCACCCAAATTTCATAAATCAATCTGTGTGGAGATAAAGAATCCATATAGCCGACCCCACTTAGTGTGGGAAAGGACTTGGTTGTTGTTGATTGATCACCCAATTTTGGAGATTTAACCATTTGGAGATTCTACTATGAGATTATAGTTTTTTGCAATCATTAAGATCTTTCGCCATTGTGACACATCGTACTTCAAGGCCATCATCCTCTACATCTTTTGACTTCATAAGATCTTTCATCTATTGAAGTAGGAAAGGAATCAAACCCCCACCTAACGTAAATATTAACTTCAACCAACAATTCATATGTAAGTGAACAAAGGATCCACAGAAATCAAGGGTCATGATGATTCAAAGAAAGAGAAGTCCCTACAATTTCATCATCTCTTTCTTAACAACTTGTAATGAATCGGTCTAATTGCCTTTATCCCACTCACTAAAGGGAGGAAAAGCAGTAGAAGATTTCATCATCTCTTTCTTAACAACTTGTAATGAATCGGTCTAATTGCCTTTATCCCACTCACTAAAGGGAGGAAAAGCAGTAGAAGATGTCAAAAAAGGTTGTGATCAAGCACTGGTAACTATGAGTTCATCCTTCTATGCCTTTGACCTGTTTTATATCGAAAGTAGGCAAGAAAAGTCGGTGAATCATTCTCATAAATGAAAGGAAAGGAGTGAGGTGAGACACAAGGCTTGAGCAAACCAACCTAGTGACATAGTACAAAATTCTGCTTAGTGAAAGGAAGGTAAAGACTGAGAACCCAATCCTACAAAGTGAAGCTTTTCATAGTTTCACAAGTAAGCTTGCATTTATAGCTCGCTCATCTAAATTGCAGGTACAGGTCTTATCTCTGAACCAGTCTCATCCAAGTAATCACCCACCTACCTAATACAGGTAGATTGGGAACTCTCTTCCTTCCTGAGCTCATCCACTACACTTGGAAAATTGTGCCTCTACCATTAATAAGAACTGCATGGTAGACTCAAGTGCATCCAATCACATGATTATTAAAAGTGCTTCCTTGTAGCCATCTAGGAGGGTTAACTCTATGAGACTAGCAAACAGCTCATTTTCACCTATCACACCAGTGAGAGATATTTATTTACCACCTAGATTACGAATGTTAAATGTCTATTGCACACTAAATTTTACAGAATTTACTTTCTGTGAGTAAATTGTGCAAGATTTTTGGATGCCATGTAATATTTAACGAGCATCATTGCTATTTTCAGGACATCTAGATGAGCCAGACAATCAAAGGGGTTTTTGAGAAGGATGGGTAGTATTATCTAGATATTCTAGCTATATTTGCCAAAGCAACTTCTATCTCTGCCAATCTGTTTTTCTGGAGCCGACATCTTGGGCACCCATCAATCAATAAATTGTAGCAAATGCACCATAAGCTACCTCAATTTACCAGCTTTAAGTATGAGGCCTACTAGCTAGGAAAGCATCATCGTACTTCTTTTCCTCCTCAAGCTGAAAATCACAATCTGTTGCCTTTCTCTTTGGTTCATTATGATATTTGGGTCCTTCTTGTGTCAGTAGTATATATGGACATTGTTGTTTTGTTTTTTTTGTTGATGACTTTAGTTATTTATCTTATATGTTTCTAATAAAGGAAAAAAGGATTGGTCAAAGATTTCGGCTATAATAGTAGTAAAAAATCAAAACGTAAAAAGGTGCTAACAAGCAATGTTGACCCCCCAATTTCATTAAGAAAGGGAGACATCAAGACATTTAGTGGAATAGAGAAGATGAAAATGACACAAAAACCCCTTAATAGACACCCTTTCCCCTTTGCAAACTGCCCCATTACGGTCTAGCCAAATGCACCATAAAAGAATGAAAGGTCTCCTAACAGAGTCTCCATCAGTGAGGGTATGCAAGTTGAACCAGAAATCTGAAATGTAGTTGTAGCTATTAGACCAGTCACCGATGCTAGATTAAACCGAGTGCTAAAGTAACAAAAGAAGAAAAAGATGATTCACATCTTTTACCCCTTCACAAAAGGGGTAAGCTATATCAGTCCCTGACGCCCACCAACTCTTATACACCCAGGCAATCAGTCTTCCTCTTCTCAAGAGCCACAAGAAGAATTTCATCTTGAGGAGGATTTGACATTTCCAAATGTTCCAACAATCTGCTGTGAGGCCTTCATTGGCTTGAGTACTTTCCTTACATCTGAGATAGGCCTTACTGACCAAAAAAGTTCCATGCCTCTAGATCTAGCCACCATTGCCCTGATCAAGCCGAAGGTCAAAAATGGTCGGTAAGAGCAAGATCAGCTCCTCAGTCCTGTCATCAGAGAGTGAGTTAGGTAATGCAGGCAACCAACACCCTCCTAAGTAGCACTTAGCCACAGTCACCATGGAGTCAACTGCCAAGGCGGCCAACCTGGAATAAATGTCATCAGTGACTCCTGTTGTAGGCCACTCATGGGTCCAGAATCTGAATCTAATGCCATTCCCCATTAGGCTTTTGCAATGGGGCTTCACTTTCCTCAAAATTTTATGCAGCCCTACTCGTAATGCAGACAAGCCATGAGTCAATAATCTCCTCTTGTCCCAGTTGATAGAATCCCCATAAGAGTCACTGATGATTTTTTTTTTCCATAGTGGTAGGCTGGGTTCCATCAAGCCAAGCACCCACTTGGTGGGAAGGGCCTAATTCATGGTCCTCAGGTCCAACACTCCCAAGCCACCATCTGCCTTTGGCTTACACACATCCTCCTGAGACACCAAAGACAAGAATCAATCACCAGAGAAAGAAGACTAAAGACAATGCCTTCTGATGGAATCTACTCAGTGATGCACCGAAACCAAAATTCTGAAGATCAACAAGAAGTAAAACGGTAGAGCAGAAATCATGGAGATATAAAAGTCAATCTATCGCCTCTGAACAAGAGTCAGGCAGCCCATCCCTGCAATCGCTCCTCCATTAGCTCAATGATGAGAGCCCAATCTTTTGCAGAAATGCAGCCCATGTCTACTGGGAAGCCAACATACATGAAACGGGTCTACAAAGGCTGCACCCCTAAGATACCATCCCATTTGCACCTTAACATCTGTAGACATCCCAAACGTTTTAATAAAATTCATAACTTTGACTCTTCCATCATAACACTTTGCAAAGATAACGTACTAGAGTTTCTGCGGCATCACTTACAGTCTCTCTTTGCCTCTTATGGCACTTTGCATCAAACATCTTATCCTTATAATTCTCAATAAAATGGAGCAGAAGAGAGAAAACTAACACATATTTTGGGCATTGCAAGAACTCTTGCTTTTATGAAGGTAACAAAATATTTTTGAAGGGTCTTATAACCACATATCTTCTTAATTGGGTGCCTTCATCTCTTTTAAACAGGGAATTCCCTTTTAGCTATTGCATCAAGATTCTGATATTTTTGCTCTACTATTGCAAGTTTTTGGATGCATTTGTTTCATTCATTACTTTAGGCACTAAGATAAATTATCTCCTCAAGCCATAAAATGTGTTCTTCTTGGGTATTCTCATACCTAGAAGAAAACAGGTGTTAGGATCATGTTACTTGCCAGTATTATATACATGTTGATGTTAGCTTCTTTAAGAAAGGGAGAAATATTGATCTTTAATCACATCCTATTGTCTACAAGCAAAGGAATAAGATTTGTTGTGTTTTTCCTGCTTTTCAACTTTCTATGCAGGATGATAATCCATCTGACTCACCCATTCACCAAGTGTCTGCATCTAATGCTCCACCTTAAACCAATTTGAAATTGCCCTCTTAGAAAGTCAGTAAGATCTAGGTCTCATTATTACTTTGGTTGGTAGATTAAGTCTTTCAGTTGCATTGATGAGCATTACTATTTGTGTAGAGACTATACAGGATGTATGGTGGAAGAAGGCAATGGTCCAATGGATGATCAGATGGATGCTCTTCTTTCTCATGGAACTTGGGAGTTGCTTCCGCAAAATAGGATATAGATTCCATTGTGATATGAATTAATCTGTCCCTTTTCAACCTGCTTCTGTTAAATATCTTTATCCATATAGCATCAATGAGAAATGATCAAACCAATAGCAATTGCTGCCTACGTGATTTTTGTCGGGCTTAATGAATCCCTATGCTCTTCTTTCTTGCTTTCCTAGTAGATGGTTCTTGCTTGCTTCACTTTTCCATTCTTGACTCCCCTAATAAGAAAATAAGGAACCCTTTTACCTAATTTCACTTTTTCAGGCGAACTTCAATGATCACATATATATATATATATATATATATATATATATATATATATATATATATATATGCTTGTATCTCCAAAAGGAAAAACTCTGCTCACTGCTAATGCGTGTCTACCTTCCATTCAGTCCTCTCAAACAATGAAGTTGGATGCCCAACAGTCAAGTCTACACCATGAAATATCTACAAAATGACACTATTGATGAATTTAAAGCTAGACTCATTACTAAAGGTTTTACCCAAAAATAGGGAGTTGATTATTTTGGCTATTTTGTCCTGTTGTATGGCTCAGTACAACTATTCTTTTTGTTGCAGCTAACAAAGATTAGCCTTTATTTCAGTTGGATGTCAAAAACACCTTCCTATGTGAAGATTGACAGAAGAAGTCTACATGTCCCAGCCACATGGTTATGTGATTAAGGAAGATTATGCATGCAGATTGAAGTAGGTGGTTTGCGGGTTAAGACAGAGTCCTGCAGCTCAATTTAAGAAGTTCGATGGTGAGATCATGAAAATTGGGTTATGTGGGTCAAATCATATCATTCTATCACTATTAAACAGCAGGAAGTCGGTATCATTACTTCAACTGTATATGTGGATGACATGATTTTGGCTAGTAATCATGGTTCTAAATATTGTGCCTAAAGGTGAGGCGGTAGCCTCATCGTCTAGCAGCGAGGTATGCACCACAGTCTTGCGAGGCGGTGAGGCGAAGGTGAGGCACCACCTCAGCTGGGTAAGGCATTTTATGAGTCATGTGAGAGGCACATGACTCATTTAAGGCAAAAAAAACCCTTGGTCCCCAAACAAACCTCCTATTTTGACCCCCACATTGCCACCTGAACCCCTTAAGCCCTAAACCCTATTACTGCCCCCCAAAACCCCTGCTCGAAGGGTCGTCGAAGGTCGTGTGAAGTCGCCAGAGGTTGCAGCCTGGTCATTGCCCCATCACCAGAGTCCCCAGTGCAATTGCTGCCCCATTGTTAGTAATCCAAGCAATCCCCATCACTGCCATCTTTCTCTTCCAAAGACCCAATGTCCACTGCCTCTTCAAATTTTCATCGATTCAACTCGTGAGGTTCTATTTAAGCCTTATTAAGGTCTTTTCTTATGTTTGTCTGATACATAGGTTATTTATTTTACGTATCTGTTGTCTTTGCTTGGGTTTTCCAAGGTTATATTTAGGTTTTCTCATATATGTAACTGGTGGTCCAACTTTCTTAGTTAAAAACATTGATGGTGTTAGAGGAGGATATGAATAGAATGTAATTTAGTTCTTGTTTTCAGTTTTTTGATGTGGATGTAACTCCACCTAATTGTATGTTTTAAGTCTCTTTTAATGGTTTGGGAACTTGGTTTAATTGTGGTACTTCTCATGTTATGAACTTTTAATTCATTTTAGAATTTTGATTAACTTAATTTCAAACTTTCTATATTGTTTGGATATTTATCTTTTTCTCTAAATGTCACCTCTCACTTAATTTCACTCTTTCAATGTTGTAGTAGGGCAAAAATAGCATGAAGTAACTTCTTTATATTGTTTTTTCATTATTAACACTTAACAAGTAATATTTATGTCATTTGTCCTTATTTTCCATTCAAAGCCTAAGGCTTACGCCTCAATCGCCTTGAGGCATACGCCTCACATCAATGAAGGTGAACCACCTCAATACCGCCTTGCATCTTTTAAAACCTTGCTAATAATGATTTTTTTTTTTTTTTGAAAAGTTCTATAGAATATTTGTGTGACCAAGGACCTTGAAAATTTGATATATTTTATGGGTATTGAGGTTGCAATGAATTCTCAAGGGTCAATTCTCTCTCAAAGGAAATATGCCTCGGAGATTCTTGAGGAGGCAAGGTTGCATAGTGAAAAGCCTTCATCTATTTCTATGTAAGCAAAGTAGAAAAGAAGGGACGAAGATGATACACGTTTTAAGGACCCTAAATGGTATAGAAGTGTTGTTAGGAAGCTTTTCTATCTACTTATTACTAGATTAGATATCAAGTTTGCCGTGAGCTGTTGTAGTTAGCATATGGACTAAGCCCATTGAAATGAATGGTAGGGTATTTGTCCTATTTGTAGATACCGTGGAGGGTCAGAAAAGGTCATTATTTTAGGAGTTGTGTGCACCTTGATTTGTGTGCTTATTTTGATGTAAACTATGTTAGTACTCCCGATGATAAGCTACTTTCTTGGAGATATGCACCTTTCTTGGAAGAATTCTGATAATAACTTTGGCTAAACAAAAAGCAATCTATAGTTTCAAGCAAGTGTAGAAGCAAAATAAGGGTTGCGGCTATAGTGCATCTAATTATTGTAGGCTATCTAACAAATATTGGGCTTATGGTCTCCTATCACATCCAAATGTTTGTTGATAACAAATGAGCTACACACATTGCTTCAAATCCAATTTTCCATAGGAGAACAAAGCAAATTAAAATTAATTGTCATTTTGTGCGTTTTCTTTCCTTTGAGATTCAAGTTGTAGACATCTTCACAAGGCCCTTACAAAGAAGAGATATATCATTCTATGCAAGAAGCTAAGCATGATTAATATTTATGCTCGAAAAGGGAGTGTTGGAGTTATTTATGCATTTATGTAGTTTTCTTCTCTTTTTTATATACTTTGGGTACTATTTTGTAATTTTTCCCTTTCATCTCTCCTATGTAAGCGAGGCTAGGGTTTTCCATAGAGTTAGCCATTACATTCTAAAAGCATCCACGTAGTATTTATTATAAATATTCTATATAGAAGCCATGATCATTTGAAAGAAGAAATTTCAAGTATAACATAGTGCCAATCATTAGCAAATAACAATCAATTTCTTGGTCTACACACTTCATAGTTGGAATTTAAAATACATTTACTAAATAGGTGTGTCTCTATGAACCAAATGTGGTTGCTATATTTGTTATAGCGAAGCTTTCACCTTACACCTAGTGAGACATTAAGATAAAGAATCTTGAATGGTGAGGTAATGCATAAATAAGAAGCAAACCTCAACCATGACAGAATCAGGAGAGGACCGCTCAATTTCAGCACCCCCATGGTGTTTCTTAGTTGCCAATCTGACCAAATAAGATGTGTTAGGTAGAAGGCCCCTTAGGCGATAGTTACCAAAGGAGTCGGTAGCTGTTTCCTCATAATATCCTTTTGATTCTGATCGTGCTTCTAGATAAACACCTTCTTTAGGCTGACCTGATAGCAGTGACACGGTACCAAAAACACTGGGCAAAGAAGAAATAGTTTCAAGCAGAAATAAATTGCCAAACCAAGTCTATAAATCTAACAAAGTACCAAGGAAAATTCAAAGGCTCATAAAGTACTTATGAAACCAAAACTCCAAGAGGAGAACAAAAGGGTGAGGTCTCAATACTTGCTAATCAGCATTCACATTTCAAATAAACCAAAGTGCCCTGCCCCAAAATAAGTCTACATTTGACAACTTAGAAAGAAAAGGTTATTCCTTCTTAGATAATTTTACGTAAGTATTAGAATTTACATAGTTTTGATATTTATACTCTTTTGGGGCAGACCAATGAAATCTGGTCAAATTCTAAATGTTCATGTGGACATTTTAGTAACAAGATCTGCTAAACCTTATTTGGTCACTCTAAGAACTACCGTTCAATCAGTAGATCGATTAACAATTTTTGGAAAATGGTCGAGGGGGATTGCCTCCAAGCCACTATATGTAACAATAATTATATTTATCATACAATATCTTTCCTTACCAGAGGTACAAATACGAAATCAAGGTATCTATTCCATGACGAATCAGAACCTACCCTCTTTTTGTGCCTTACTTGGTAGGCCTCACATCTCTTGGTTTCGTGTACTCACTAATAACTTGATAATAGTAGATAAACCAAATGCTCATAAGATGTCCTATGGAAATTAAGAAAGATCTACCCACTCACCATCCGCACTGGAATAGATAAATTTTTCTTAAAAAACCTGCTAGAAGTGGAAGACCTTCTAGGAATAAGAGACATAGGGCTAAAGAGAGATTTTGGGAGAAGTTCAAATCTGTTGAATTTGGATATTGATTGGTCTTGGATTGACATGATTACCTTGAGAGAAAATGCATTTCAGGGTTTTCAAATTCAAGCTCAATGTCTTTTCAAGATGAGGATTTTTTTTTTTTCCAGAAGGGGGATTTAGTATATAAAAATAAAAATACATTAAATAATTTTAGAGAGAGAGAGAGAGAGAGAGAGATGTTTATGTCAAAGACTACTGCACGGTTAGTGTTGTGAAAATCAGCCAACTAGGCCACGACTACACTAGTGATGCTCCACAGTACTGTGGAAGGAAGACCCTTCAAGCATTGCACGAGGTTGCCACTGCCTTACAAAAAGAGGATTTCTCCTACACGTAGCATTTCACCGGAACTCAACTCAACCACCCATGTACACTATAATACTCACAACCCTTTTTGTCAGCAGTCTGTGGTTCTAGATGATTGGTGCCTGGCATGGCCTCTGTAAATGGCCAAGAATCCTCCCAAGGCACAAGAGCAACCCACCTGCCAAAAAACCTTCTTCTCAAGGTATTGATCCTCTTCTCCACCTTTCCATCCACAGGGAAAATGAAGAGAACTGCAAAGAGGCAGACAAGACAACTTAAAAAGAACCAGTCTTGGCTCTGGAGATCTATCTTCAAAAGAAGCTTGGGGCGCCACTTTATAGCCTCTGTTAGCCAATTCTAACACCAGCACCCAATAGATATCATCGGTTCCCTTATCACAAAGGGAAAGGTTGAGGTACCAAATAGGAAGTGAGCCAATCATACACTTGAGGACTGTCATAGCAATGATAGTCAACCTGATGGGATCTTTAAAAAGATCAATAGATTTCTTACGGTAAAAATGCATTGTTAAGAGGAAGCAAAATATGTCCAATGGACTAGGCCAAAAACCAGAGAGCAACCTAGTTGCAGGGGTACCAAAAGTACATCCACCAAGAGCATCAATTGTTTTTTTTTTTCCTGAAGAAAGCAAAAGGAAGATTACCTGAGGTAATCATCCAGTAGAATATAGTAATATGAAAAAAGGAATGGACTTACAAATTATTCAGCCAGGACTCAGATAAGCTATTCGCCTCACTCACTACATTTTCAGTCCCAACCCCTTTCCCCTCTAAAGATGTTGCCATTCCTTTGATTCCATATACACCACACAACTGCAAAACATTTGACCCAACCTGCCACATCAAGGGTATAATTTTCTCTAAATGCCTTCCAAAATGTATTGCTGTCCATAGTTGCCACTGTGGGGAGACCGAACTGATTCCAGATTTCCTTGGAGAAGTTTTCAGACCAATCATCTCGGGTTGCCAAAACTTGAACAACAACCCATCCCCCAAGTCCAAGAGCATCAATTGTGCAAACAAAGAATAATGCAAAAATCCTTTTCAGAAAAAAAAAAAAAAGAATAATGGAGAAATGTGATTTTCACATTGTATGTGGATACATTTTTTCATCCATAAATAAAGAATTTTTTTAAATGCAATATTGAGGAATTTTTCTAGGTTACATGTATGGGCACATACCCCACTCACTCACTCACCCATTACCCAAATGAATCTAAGTACCTAACCTCACAAGTGTATGGAAAAACTGCATCTGAAATTGTATAAGGTAGTCTTGTTGGATAAATACATGATCTTGAAAACTTTTTTTTTTTCGAAAAAGTAAAAGGTGCCCATCTTTTTGGTAGCCACCCGTATGATCTTGCAAACATTAAGCAAAGAACTAGACCCTACATCAATGACCTAATGCACAACAATCACATGGCATTTGAGCCCAGAGAACTACATTAGTCTTGATGACATAATTTGTGGAAGGTCACATGTCAGTTGAGCCCATGCCCTAGATTCAGCATCATCACACAATCTGGAAACAACCAGTTTTTCCTGAATAGATTCCACCTAGAGAGAATATAGATGATAGTTGTGCAGTCAATGTCCGAGAATTCCAAAAGCTCATGGTGACCATTTTTCAATAAGCCATTACCATTCAAAATACCAAGGAATGAAAAAATCTATTTAGATACACAGAAAGAGGAAAGAGGATTGCACCCCATACAGATATGCAGCCTCATAAGCAGGCAAAGTGCATATGCAGGCCGAGTATTATGCATATTAGGCCAAATACTCAAGCATATTTATAATAAACCATTTAATGCAACTAGTTTTTATTTAGGACTATATGTGTTCTTTTCTTTTTTGAAAAGTACAAAGAAAACTACTAGATAATCCGCTTCATTCAACCTTCATAAAAAAGTCACAATTAGGACCATACGATGTTTCAGTTTTAGCGTTTAAGTTTTTAAAACGTGATTTTTTGAAAGGAGTTTTTAAATGGTGCTTGTTATACATTAATATCCATATTTTCTTTTTATTAGTATTAAAATTTAATTGCTTTCTATTTATAATTTTAAACATACAAGTATGTTACAATATCCCTCTTATATTTTGTTATTTTGATATTCTGTTATTTCTCTAGTCCTCTTTTATATTTTACCCACACCTCTTCCTCTATATAAAGAGGTGTAGGGTTTCCTTGGAAAAATAACTTAAACATTTTCACCGACTTGGTATCAGAGCAATAGTCCTGAATCAAAGTTCTCCATATCCTACCCAAAGAGGCCTCTGAAACCCCAAACCACCCAAACCCCTCTCTCTCATGTGCGTGATTGGCAATGGCGGTGCCTCCTCACCGTAGCGACGGCACTACAGCACCTACGGGGGTGGTGCAACACCGATTTGGTGCGCACAGCGATGATCAAAGCCTCTACTGCGGCGGCGCAAAGCCAATCGAAGTACTTGCAGCAGTGGCACGACACCGATCCAGTGCTGCAACGACGATCTGAAGGCTGCTATGCTGTGCAGCGGCGATCTGAAGGCTGTTGCGCTGCCCTAAAAGTGTAGGCGATGGTCCTTCTCGTGATCGCAGGCCTATCTAAAGGCAGTTGCACTGCCCTGAAGTGCAGAAGGGAGTCCTCGTGATCGCAGGGGTTGCTGCGACCCTTATCTAGGGTTGTCTCCTCTGTGGTTGCAGCGAGACGGACTTAGTAGCCCTTGGCCATCTTAGGTGCCTTTTCCTACACCCTTGATAGGCTTACATCTGCCAAGGGGGCCTTCTGTCTAGCATGCAGATCTGAAAAGTTCAGATTCAGATCCTACATGTCTATGAAGTGATCTATTCTTCCTGGTTTCCTGTTCTTTAGCATCATGGCTAGCGTTCCAAAGACTGAGGACTTGTTTGAGAGTGTGACAAATCATGGGAACATCAAAAATCCGTTCTTTGTTCCCATTATGAAGCTTAATGAGACCAACTATGCCCGTTGGTCGCAAACGTTCCCCGTGATAATTGAAGGTCATGATAAGGAACATATTCTTTTGGAGCCTAAGACAACGGAGAAAACTGGGAAGAACGCCACATGGAAGCATGGCAATGCTATGGTAAGAGCCTGGATTACAAATGTTGTGGCTGCTCACATAGGAGATGGGATAATGTTCTACAAAACTACTAGAGAGATGTGGAACTCACTCCATTATACATATTCACATGAGAAGAACTCGAGCAAGGTATTCCAGATTAGTCGTGACACCTCACTGAGACAGGATGGACTGACACTAGCATAATATTATGCAAAAGTGAAGGGGTTGTTGGAGAAGTACAACTCATGTAGACCTATGTGCACTTGTGCGACACAGAGAGAGCATCACAAGGAGTTTGCGGTGCTCAAGTTCCTGTCTGGATTGAGCACTGAGAATGAGTCTATACGAGATCATATGCTAACTCTCACAGAGCTTCCTACTCTGGAGGAGGCTTACAGTAGAGTTAGTAGATTGACCATTAAATCTATTAATCCTGAAATAACAGGCCAGACTTCAGCCTTCGCTACTAATGGAGGACGTGGTGGACATGGAGTTCCATCCACTCATGGACGTAGGCGTGGCCGAGGATAGCCTGGCAAACGACGATCTACTTGCACATACTGTGGTCGTATTGGTCATGTGGAAGCTAACTGCTGGAGCAAGCATGGTTGTCCTCCTATGGCAAATCAGGCTACCTTGACACCGAAGATGGAGACTAATATGGCACCCAGTTCTGAGTATGAGGCTCTTGCTCAGAGACAGGCATAGACGACCCAAGAAACTCCACCTACGTCTGACACCACTGCAGTTGCCTCCTCGGGTATGGACTATGCCTCTAGTATTTCTGTCTCTCCCTATAGTTGGAGTACTACATGACTAATTGATTCTGGAGCCTGTCAGCACTTGAGTGGAGATCAGAGTTGTTTTAGATAGATATAAGGTATTTCTTCAAGTAGAACTATGCAAGTTGCTGATGGTCGTCATTCTAGAGTAGATGGACAGGGGGAGGTATCTCTCTCATCTACTTTACAGTTGCCTCAAGTTTTGTTTGTGCCAGAGTTTCCTATCAGTCTTTTATCTGTAAGCAGAATTACAAAAGGTCTCAACTACAGGGTTATATTTAATGATGTGGGTTGTGTTATAGGACAGGCTCACGGGGAGGATAATTGGTGGCGAACATGAAGAAAGGGTGTTTATTGCCGAGTCCAGACTGATATTGCTACTTCGTGTAAGAGCAAGTTCAGTTTTGCTGCAGGGACTACACTGCAGTGGCACTACTGTCTTGGACACATTCCTCTGGACAAGCTTCGCTAGATTTTCCCCCATGTCTCTCCGGCCACTGAGATTACTTGTGATGCCTGTCAACTTGGGAAGCATCACTGGACTTCGTTTACTACTAGTTCCTCTATTACTGATTCTGTGTTTCATTTGATTCACTTGAATGTCTGAGGTCCAAGTCGTGTTCCAGATAGACAGGATCATAGATATTATCTAGTTATTGTGGATGATTTTTCACACATGTCATGACTATTTTTATTAAATAATAAGTCAAATGTTGGCAATGTTATTCAAAATTTTATTCTTGACAAAACCACACAGTTTTCTACCATTATGAAATGTGTGCACTCAAATAATGGTTTGGAATTTTGCACTGCCAAATTGTGTGATTTCTACACATTGAATGGTATTGTACATCAGACCTCCTGTCCTCATACATCCCAATTGAACAGGATAGCTGAGAGGAAACATACACACCTCTTGGATGTTGCTAGAACTTTGATGATACACCATAATGTTCCACAGATCTATTGAGGCAATGCCTATCTTGTTGCTTGTTTTTTAATCAATAGAATGCCCAGTTCTGCATTGTCTGAACAGATTCCTTGGCTGATTTTGCATCCAAATAGAGAATTGTTTCATGTGCCACCTCGTATCTTTGGTTGTGTTGCATTTGTCCATATTAATGGACCTAGCCAAAACAAGCTAGCACCGTGAGCAGTAAAATGTGTGTTTCTGGGATACAGTTCTATCCAAAAAGGGTACAAATGCTATAATTCGTTGACCAAATGACATCATGTTAGTGCGGATGTTACTTTCCATGAGACTGTACCTTATTTTTCCTTCAGTGCACAGTGGATGCCCACTCTTCTTGAGATAGCACCGGTTAAGGCACCAATGCTAGTTCCTGCATTACAGTTTGGGGATTTCTCTCCAAACCAACTGCCAGTTAGCACAGATACCAGATTTAGGGGACAACCATTTGTGTACAAGCTTCCAGTGACTTATAGACCACATGTCACAATACCCCCCTCACCTGCCGCAGCACCATCATCCTCCCCCACACAGGTATATGTTGATGATACTAATATATCTGTGTCTGATTCTTCTCCAAGGGATAGTCAACAGGAACTCATCGGTGTTCTAAAGGAACACAAAGTTGCTAATGTTCCAAATGAAGCTACTAACGACAATGATTTGCCTATTACCATTCGTAAGGCACCTCAAAGTTGTGCTCAGTACAAGATTATAAGTGCTTCTATTGGTTATAGGCTTGGTTTCCAGTTTGTTGCATTTACTTCGGTTGTATCTGCATCCAGCTTGCCTACATCTTATCAGGAGGCCATGCTTCATCCTAAGTGGCTTCAGGTAATGAAGGAGATGACTACTCTATGTTCGCAAGGCACATGGGAGCTTACGTCTAGACCACCCACAGCACGGGTGGTAGGATGCAGATGGGTCTTTGCCTTGAAATATAACCCTGACGGGTCTATTTCAAGGCATAACACTCAGTTGGTGGCCAAAGGTTTTACCCAGACTTATGGGTAGACTTTTTTGACACGTTTTCCCTGGTGGCATGACTTCTGACAATTCAAATTTCTTTGTCTACTACAGCAAATAGAAGCTGGGAGTTACATCAATTAGATGTAAAGAATGCTTTTCTATATAGCGATCTTCAGAAAGAAGTATATATGCAACAGCCTCCTGATTTTGAGGCTGAGGGGGAGTGTGTGTGCAGGCTAAGGAAGGCAATGTATGGACTCAAGCAGAGTCCTCGTGCATGGTTCCACAAATTGTCACAGGCTGTGGAAGGACTGGGCATGGTAAGATCCAATTCGGATCATTCTTTGTTTGTCAGGAAAACTGACACGGGAATTGTGTTGCTCCTTATGTATGTTGATAATATTATCATTACAGGAGATCATACGGAAAGGATTGGACATGTCAAACAGGAATTGCCATCTCAATTCGTTATGAAGGACTTAGGTCCTCTACGATATTTTTTGGGCATTAAGGTGGATAGAGGAAAAGAAGGAATTGTTGCTAATCAGAGAAAATACGCTCTTGATATTCTTCAAGAGACTAGAATGCTTAGAGCAAAGGCAGCAAATTTACCCATGGATCCCAAGGTCCATCTATATGATACTGAGGCACAACAAGTGGAGAGCAGGAGCGACAAACAATTGGTTGGAAGGTTGCTTTACCTGACCATTACCAAACCAGACATCTCATTTGCTATAGGAAGGTTAAGCCAGTTTATGGACAAGCCCACAAAGCAACACTAGGATGCTGCTATGCAGGTGCTTAGATACATGAAGAAAGCACCTAGATATGGGCTGTTGTTCAGAAAAGGGTATCCTATGATAGTTATAGGATATTCAAATGCTGATTATGTAGGTTGTCATATAGACAGGAAGTCTACCACTGGTTTCTGCACTTTTGTTGCAGGAAATATAGTCACTTGGAAAAGCAAGAAGAAGACTGTTGTATCCAGATCAAGTGCAGAGTCAGAGTATCATGCCATAGGTCAAACTGCTGCAGAAATGGTATGGATTCATACATGTTCAGATAGAGGAGCCAATGGAGATGAAGTGTGACAATCTTGTAGCTACTTACATTGCCAACAGTCCCATGTTTTATGAGAGTACGAAACATATAGAGATTGATTGTCATTACACATGGGATCTCATCCAGAAGGAGATCATTTGCACTACGCCTGTCTCCTCAAAGGACCAAACCACAGCTATCTTCACCAAGCCACTTGGTCAGACTGCTTTTGAGAGTTGTTGTGACAAGCTAAGCATGATTAATATTTATGCTCCAACTTGAGGAGCAGTGTTACAATATCCCTCTTGTATTTTGTTATTTTGATATTCTTTTATTTCTCTGATCCTCTTTTATATTTTACCCACACCTCTTCCTCTATATAAAGAGGTGTAGGGTTTCCTTGGAATAATAACTTGAACATTTTCACCGACTAAGTATGCATACTCCCCCTCTTACTGAGTATTCACTATGCAATAACCTGACCAACCATATACTGGACACCGGTTTCTAAACATTTGCCTTTCCTGGAATTTCTAGCTTGTGTTCTGTTCAAGACATGACTATATCTGTCCTTCCTCTAACACGGATCTATAATACAAGGATGCCAGCAGATTTCCATATCACCATACAATCATTGATGGCTAGGATCTTACCGTCAATACAAACATAAGCAGCCAGAACGTTACCAACTTTGTCTCATTAAGATGGAATTTAATAAAAGCTGATAGTAGTCAAGACATAGGCCCCAGTTAGTTATCCATGCTGTAAAGCATACTTCATCTATCAACACCCAAAGAAAGGATAACCAAAGAAGAACTAGAATGATTGAGTGGAGAAAAGGTCTCAAAGTAGACAAGATCTTCATCCCAAAAATAGCAACAGAAACAGATTAGTCCCAACTGGTTCAAATTCAAAGCTTGCTATTTTGAGCTACATATTCACACGTTATTTTTCTGAATCTCCACATCTTTTTGTTCAAAAGATGGTCAAACTACTGTCTTTCGTAGGGATTTCTGAAAAGATAACAAAATATTAACTAGTAGTAAGAAAGTTTAATCCAGATGATAAGCATCATTAAATCAGAATCCAGAATTCCGATAGCACCCAGGAAATAACAAATGCACATAAAGACATCAAAGTAAAGAAGGATGAATATACCTGTATGCCACCCGAGTAGAATGGAAGATAATCTCTTTGTGCTCGCCAGATCCTAATTCTATTGCTTGGGTGGCTGGGTGGAAGGAGTACTCCTACAATTTGAAGATTGTGATGAGAAAACTATGCCAACTGCTACAAGAGGGCAATAAAATGTATAGTGCAGATATGCTTCATGGAAAAGACAGGAAAACTATAAAAAGAAAGAGATCACATAGAAAGACAAAGTGGTGAAGTCAATCAACAAGAGATTTCAAAGCTTTCCTTTTTATTTGAGATGAGAAGGATCTAAGGCTCCATTTGGTAGAGGTTTAAAGTTTAAGACTAGGTAAAGTTTAAGAAATCTTAAGAAGGAATAAGTGGATGCATAAGAGGAGGGTTAGTGACTGTGGATGTGATAGTTGAGTTGAAATGCTATTATTAGTTTTTATTTTTATTTGTATTAGGAGTGGATTAGTAAGATAGATGTGATGGGTGGATGTGATGGATAAGAATGAGTTAGTGGAGATAGATATTGTTGAGAATAAAGCCGGCCACATGGCACTGCCACGTGGCAAGTGCCACATGTCAGCATCTCAAGGCCCACAGGAGTTGGCAGTGCATGGTCCAAAGGGACCAAATTTGGTGCCTTGTTTAGTTTGTTATTTTTAATAAAGTTGTTTCTAGGAAAATATGTTGAGATATATCTTTATTAGAGGTAAAATATTTCCTAATGAAATAAAATCTTTTCTTATTAAGGATAGAATCTTTCTTTTCCAATTGTAGGGCTATGTTATCTCTATAAGAAGAGAGCATTCTCATCTTTTCTATTTTGAACAATAACATTTCCAACACAATCAAAGGCTCGTCTTCTCTCTCTTTTCTCTCTCCAACCACCCTTGGCCACTGTCGGTCACCACTATGCCAGCCACCAGCTTGTCAGTGGTGGTCTTCCATGCCTCCAAGCCCACGCATGCATAGTCCTCCACGTGGACTATTTTTCCCACACACACGGAGCCTCCACACACCACTACTTTGTCAAATCTTGACACGGTATCAAAGCCTTCAATCTAGGCTCCCTGTGCGTGTGGGTATCCTGACCACACATTTGTGGTTCTCGTATCCGAGAAGCCCTCGACAAATCCAATGCCTTATGCGGAGAAGGAAGACTAGAAGAAGGAATCAACCACGACGGTCGGAGATGCGACGCTCGGTCCCGGAGAAAGCAAGGTGGTTATTTCCAGGACGACCATCAAGCTAAGTGGTACTTCCAACTACATCTTGTAGGCTCGCGCCTTCAAAATCTTCGTTGGAGGCCAGGAGAAACTGAGTATTCTCTTTAAGTTGGCACCAGAATTCAAAGATGACAAAAAGAAGAAATTCAAGAAGGAAAACTACGTCGTTATGAACAGGCTCATGAACCCAATGGATCCGTCCATACCCTCAAATATGCTCTACAAAAAGAGCGCATTTGAGATTTGGATGGCCCTCGAGAAGAGGTATGCTCGAACCTCAAACAACGGCTACAACACCGAACTCTACACTCATATTTGGACGGCCAATCAAGGAGATCTTCCCTTGACAAAATACTACGAGAAGATGAAGGCGTTATTTGAGGAGTTGGAGATCTACTAGCCTCTCTGTTGCAACAAGCAAGGGGAGACACAGGTGGTTTAGCAATCCGCCAAGTTTTTATCATGATTGAATTCCCGTTATCGAGCCACCCACGATTAGATTATTGGTTCAGAAGAGATGTATCTTGAAACTATCTTTTGCCATCTCCTCAAGATGGAGATCCCTAAGGAGGAAGACACACCAAAAGGCGAGAGCTCTACACTTACTATTCTAGAAGTAGGTGCGAGGTGAGGACGAGGGCGTGGACCTGGCAGTGTCTACCCGAAGTGCCAACACCGTGGACGCAACAATCATCCACAAAACAAGTGTTTGAAGAAGTTTGGGAGGCCACCACGTAGGATTACTATTACCTCACGCATGGACTCCCTAAGTCAAGAAGACCTTGAGAAGCTGCATGCTCTTCTAAGAGAAGACAAGTTTACGGCGGTCGTCACAACGACTACTCAGGTTGACACAGAAGCAACAACTTCGGAGGTCATAAGAGGATTCGCCATCGACTTTTTAAAAGAGAAAACCAAGAGCTTGGCTCTCGAAGAAGGTGAATGGTGGGGCATCTAACCTCACAAGTGGAAGACCAAGTCGTCGGCTTCGCAGCATTCGACTTAAGGGGGAGTGTTGAAAATAAAGCCAACCACGTGACAATGCCACATGGTAGCTAGCAAGCCACGTGACAGCATCTCAAGGCCCACAGGGGCTAGCGGTGCATGGTCCAAAGGGACCAATTTTGGTGCCTTGTTTAGTTTGCTATTTTTAGTAAATTTATTTTTAGAAAAATATGTTGGGATTTGTTTCAATTAGAGATAAGATTTTCCTAATGAGATAAGATCTTTTCTTATCAGAGATAGAATCTCTCTTTTCCAATTGTAGAGATATGTTCTCTCTACAAAAAGAGAGTCTTCACATTTTTTTCTATTTTAAGCAATAACAATATTTCCAACACAATCAAAGACTCCTCCCCTCTCTCCAACCTGTCGATGGTGCTCCTCCACGCCTCCAAGTCCACGCGTGAATAGTCCTCCACATGGACTACTTTTCCCATGCACACGAAACCTCCACGCTCCACTATTTTATCAAATCTTAACAGATATGATTGGTGAGAGGTATATATGATGGATGATGGTAGATGTAATAGGTGGAGATAAAACTTTTTCACTATTCACTTTACCCTTAACACATAGGGTAAAACCTCCCTCTAAACCTCTACCAAACGGCGCCTAAGGGTCCAAAATTTAGGACTACCAAAAATAGAAATAACCAGAGTAACCCTTTTACTAGAACATAACATCTTGAATTAAAGAGAGATGTTCTAAGAATAGGCTTGCTATCATTTGCATCCCATACTCTTTTATATTTTTGTTTACCATAGCAGTATAATTATTCACTTCATCTGAATGGTATTGCTGTTAGAAGTCACCTGTTGTGTCACTCTTTTTTTAGAAAAAAAGAGGTTACCAAGGAAAGTTAACTCCTCATGATTCATTATGAGCAACGAGAGCTAAATGCACCAAATATTACCAACAAATGAAAAATACGAAGAACCCCCTTTTGTATCACTCTTTTTATCCCCTCTGCCCATTCTGCCTCCACCAATGTTCCATAATGGCAACATTTTTTTCACCTAAGTAGGCACGGATCAAACTCCTCGGCAGATTTCCATCAATCAAACAGAAGAAAAAAGGTGGCCACATATTTTTCCTATAGAAATACAGTTTCAATTATATGATAAATATTATCATTACTCTGCAAACCTAACAAAACAAGCCAATAAATATCATTCTTAAGAAACCCTCAGAAATATGGATCGTCAACAATAATAAACCAACAGACATCAATGCTCACTAAGTAATATACATATACACAAGACTGAATAACAGTTACAACAGAGCCCAAAGGTGAAAACAATAATATGCACCTCAAGCAAAGGCCGAATAACAGTTACAATAGAACCACAAGAATGTGCACCTTAAGCAACGGTCGCAAATAGAAGCTTCCAGGGAACAGGTTACTGAACACAAAACTTCCATCAGCACCAGTTACCGTGTTGTTCCTGTAACCATCATCACCACTGAGTGACAATAAAACAGAAGGTAATGATTCTCCCGTTTCTCCTGAATATATTTGTACTGAAATTTGGCTAAGTTTCTGACATAAAAATGAGCTCGGTCCAACTGCTTTGAGATAATATCCAGTCTGCCATGATTAAAAAAAGGATATATAAGTTAACTGTTGGTGTGTATGTGTCCCTGCATGTGTAAGTGCCTGCATACGCGTTCATGTGTGTGTGTGCACGCGCATGCGTGCATGTGCACATATGCCTGCAAAAGTGTTTATCCATGACATGAAGTTCTGTGATACAGAAAAGCAACAAAAACATCATTCATCTTTACAAAACAAACCGTGCAGCTTTTGTAAAGCAAAAGAAAATTGTAGTAGGACCACCAAATGCTAGCAAACATTTTTGAAAAGAAAATGCTTGCAAACATTGATAATGCTAGATGTACTTAGGTTGCCTTACATTTCCTTAGTCGTCATTTTTAATTCTTGATGAACTCTTCATGCAATTTACCTATAGCCCTTCTCTATGTAAGACAGGCTAGAGTTTTCATAATAGAACTTTTTTTCCCACTAATATGTTATCAGAGTAGCAACAACCTCCGGTGTTCATATATCTCACCAAATACCACCAAAAAAAAAAAGTTCTTGTATTCATGATCTCCAATCCCTGCTCATGAGGATCCCACACAAGATTGATCCTCAGGTGGGGATTTTTCCCCAACGTCGCCAACCCAGGGGACCTGCCTTGGGCACCACCAGCCACTGGAGGTTGTTGCTGTGGTGCCTCGCAACTACTGCAGGGGCTAGGGAGCCTCCTTTTGGGTCGCTCCGACCTTCCTGCTCCCTTAGCGCCACCACCAGGCCAGTTTAACCGGTTCCTGTGGGTCTACTGCGCTGCCCTTGGGGGTTGAACCAGCCTCATCAGGCCGATTTGATCCTCTCTTGGGTCCACACAACAAGGTGTGCAACCCCTCTCCCCTTATCAAATGATATCGGCACGTAGTGCCTTCCTTTTATGTGCTCTTTTGCACACCTATTGCAGCATACATACACTTGTTGATTGATGAAGATCTGATTTTACATGAGACATTGGTGATTTCTGCATAGCTCTCATGGCTAGTGCAGAGTCCTCAAGCCTTACCTCAAAGGCCAAGATGCATGCCTCTGCCTTTGCTCAAGGGACCACAATTAAACTGATAGGGTCCCAAAACTATGTACTTTGGTTGAAGGCATTCTGTATTTTTGTTGGAGGCCATGAGTGCTTGCATGCTCTAACAAATGCTGCCCCAGACAAGGATGAGAAGTTTCGGAAATGGGAAAAAGACAATTATCTTGTTACGAATTGGCACATGAATAGCATGGATTCGAAAATCATAGCAAATATGTTGTATAAGAAGACTACCAAGGATATTTGGGAGGCCCTAGAACACATATATTCTACGCAAACGAATAGCTCACACGAGGTAGATATTATAGGAGAATCTAGAACACTAACCAGGGTGATATGACTCTAGCAGATTACTTCACTACTCTTGAGGGGTTGTTCGAAGAGCTTGTGTTTCATCCTGCCTACTATAATAAGCAGGTTACAGAGAGATCAGAGTGGCAGACATATCGATTCCTTCCTGGATGGATTATCTGTCAGATATCAATCAGTCCAAGATCAGATTTTAGCAGCTGAGTCAATTCCCAGTCAGGAGACGGCCTATGGATGCCTCCAAAAGCTTGACGTTGATACTAACCCCGCTTCTACAGTTACTACACCTGAGCCCACTGCTCTTGCTACATCGGAAGGGAGAGGGGGTCATTCTAGTGGACGTGGTTGGGTGAAGGTCGTGGCAGGCGCACTTATCCCCCTTGTATCCACTGCTAGAAGACCAATCATCCCTCTGATCGGTGCTGGGAGAAGTTTGGAAAGCCTTCCTAGGCTAATCAAACTTCTACTGACTTAGTAGCTTCTTCTTCTGAGACTAAGGCTTCTATTGACCATACTGGATTCCCATTTACTGCTGATGAACTGGACCACCCACGATGATTTCTAAGATCTAATCGGGGTTCCTCCACTACTACTCTTGCCATAGGTACTGTAGCCCACGTGGCAGGTACGGTCAACTAGATTATTGATTCTGAGGCATCTACTTATCTAACGAGTAAAGCCAACACTCTATCTTCCTCCAAAGATTCCAATGTTGTTACATATGTTTGACTTGCAAATGGGAATATATCTCTTGTTACTTCTGGAGGCACTATGCAAGGCACTGTGCAGTTCTCTCCCCATTTGATATTGTCACATGTTTATTATGCCCCTGACTTCTCTCTCAGCTTACTATCTGTTAGTTAAAATTACAAGCAATTGAACTTTGTACAGTATTTAATGCACATAATTGTTATCTTCAAGACATCTAGACAAAATAGATAATTTGTGGGGGTTATGAGCATTGTGGACCTACAACTTGGACATGCCTTATGTTTTTGCTAAAGATGCCTCCATTTCCACCAATCCTTTATTATGTCATCCCAGACTTGGTCATCCCTCCTTGTTCAAGCTTCGCCAAATGTTTCCCAATATTCCTCCTTCCATGACCTTTAATTGTGAATTTGTGACGCCTACCAACTAGGAAAGCATCATCATCGTTCTTTTCGCCCTCACATTGAGAGACTGAGTCATAGTGTCCTTGAGTTGATTCAATTTGATGTTTGGGATCCCTATCCTATTAGTTCTATGTCTGGCCATAAATATTTTGTTGTTTTGTTGACTTCAATCATGCGTATTGGGTATTTTTGTTAAAAGAAAAGCCCGAGTTATTTTTAGTAATAATGTTCTTTTATAAAGTGCAAAATTTCTTTTCCACCCACATGAAATGTTTCAAATTTGACAATGCCTTAGAGTTTGTCAAGCACCCTCTATAGTTCTTCCTTTAGGATAATGGGACTATCCATCAAACTTCCTAAATAGAATGGGGTTGCGAAAAGGAAGTTGAGACATTTGCTTGATATTACTCGAACACTCCTCTTCTTTATGAGTGTTCCTAAATCCTTTTGGGACGATGCAATCCTTACTGGTGCATACCTTATTAATTGGCTTCCATCATCTATGCTTAAGGGTGATGCCCCCTTTAAGCTTCTTTATCCTAACCGAGAGTTGTCTCCCTTACCTCTACGCACTTTTGAGTGTGTTTTGTCCATAATTTCAGTAGTCCAGACTAGTTGTCACCCAAGATTACCAAGTATATCTTTCTTGGTTATTCCTACACCCAAAAAGGCTATAGATGCTTTTACCAAGTTGGCAGACGATATCGTGCTTGTGCAAATGTTACCCTCTTTGAAAAAGTTTCCCACTTCTCTTCTAAGGAACATGATGCTCAGTTTCAGCACTGTGTACCACAGAAGGGATCTTCCATCAAATATATCTACGCCCCTTCCCTGTTTTTGTTACCTTTGACCCTAATGCAGGTACTTGTTCACCTAATGCCATGACCCCTACCTACATTGCTCCAAATGCTCCTTCTCCCCAGGCAGAGGGCCATAGTGGAGGTGATGATGATCGGCCTATTGCGCTAAGGAAATCGATTCAATCTTGTACATTACATCTTATGTCAAATTATACTTCTAGTACCCACTTGAATTCTTCTATGCAGCACAGCACTTCTCATAGGCACTTAGCAATACTATTTTACCCATATCATATCATGAGGCAATCTAAGATCCAAAGTGGGTGGCTGCAATGGATGTTAATAGGAAAATTGATTGATTCAATTCTATTATGAGACACCCAGTACCTTTATATAGAGAGGTAATGGATAAATAACATGACACACCCACATAAAAATAATTATAATCACGCCCCTCAATACAACTCAACACTGTCCCTCAAGGTGGAGCATAAACATCAAACATGCTTAGCTTGGAACATAGAACCTCAAGTCGATTTATGTATAGTGCTTTTGTGAAGATGTCTGCTATTTGATTTTCAATACAAATATAATGTGTGTAGATCTTATCTGCAATGGCCTCTCCGATAAAGTGACAATCTACTTCAAGATGCTTCGTCCGCTCATGGAAAATAGGATCATTGGCAATATAGGTAACAGCCTTATTATCACAGTACATAGGAATAGGCCCTGAGACATGAATACCAAAGTCCTGAAAAATAGATCGAACACACAACAGTTCGCAAGTAGTCTGAGATATAGCTCTATACTCTAATTCAGCACTTGACCTCGAGACTACTACCTGCTTCTTGTTTTTCTAGATAACTAAATTGCTCCCCACATAGGTGCAGTATCCAGTAGTTGACCTCCTATCCTCAAATCCAGCATAGTCGGCATTAGAATAGCCACATAAATCACAATGTCCATAATTTTGAAAATGAGGCAGTTCATCCCAGTAGATCTTTCTAAGTGTCCGCATAAACTAGCTCAACCTCCCAAAGGCAATATCCACCCGAGTAATTGTCAAATATAACAATTTACCGACAATAACACAAAATCAAGTCACAACCTACAATAAGGGGCAGTCAACATTCTATAAGAGTCAAGGAAGCATCCATAGGCACACATGCCGATTTACCACCCAACATACCAATCTCCTTCAGCATATCAAGAACATAATTGCGCTAAAATAGCACAAGTCCTTATGTCTGTTGTATCGTAATACCAACAAAGTAATTAATTGGGCCTAAATCTTTGATAACAAATTGCGAATGTAGCAATTTCTTAGTATTTTCTCTGCCTCTCTTGTCATTGGCAGTCAAGAGTATATCATAGACAATAAGGATAATTGAACCTACGTCAATTGAAAAATATAATTCAGCAGAAGCATAAATAAAAGCAATAAAAGAATCATGAAACTCTTAGGTTTACGTGAAAACCCCACTCATGAATAGCAGACAGAAAACCACGAGAGAAGGCCCCGGATAGGACACTAATTTATATTTCTTCTTCTCAAAGGAATATAAAGTACACGCCTATTTATAGGTTACCACTCACGCATAAAGTCTACATCTTCCAATGTGGCACTAAACCTACAACTCAATTCTCTCAACACTCCTGCTCAAGCTAGAGCATGGAATGCTCAACTTGTAACACAAAGAAAGCCACTCTACACAAAAGGGAACATAAGCTAGAGCTACTGAAGGAACTGTGGCTATCTCTGACAATGGCCTCTCCTTTAGAGACCTAGTATTGGTGGCTCTCCATTTAATATCTCTGTAAAAGGGGTCTTCCTCTCTGGAGCCCACGGAACTGGATCTCCCTCTCTGGAGCCCACGGAACTGGATCTCCCACATAGAAAGCTGAAATGGACCCTTCCTCTGAAGACCTCGAAACTGAATCTCTTTCTCTAGAGATCTCAAAACTCTAAACTTCCTAGAGTTGGGTTTCTCATGCGTAGTCCAGGAACAAAAGAGACTCCCAAGTGAGGGATAACTACAATAGGCTTCCACACTGCCCCTTTCTCCCATACTCGTATGGGAGAAAAAATAACAAGAGAAGAGAGGAAATAAAATAATAAAAACTAGAGACGACTTCTTCACATCTTCTCTCTAACATAAACCTCATCATTTTTTATTTTTTTTCTCTACCTTCTTTTTTTCTGTTTTTGTTTTCTCCTTTTTTTTTCTTTCCTTCGCTTTCTTTCCTCTTTTTTTTATACCCTCTTCTTATTTCTATTGCCTCTTCTATCCACCTTCCTTTTTTCTTCAAAGAAAACAACGGGAGATAAAAATCTAAATCAAACCTTAGGATTCGGAGAACCCAACAACAAAGAGGTTGGCGGCTCCTCCCGTTGCCAACCGCAGCCGCCACCTCCGACCTCATTCGCTCCAACCGCCACCACCGCGTGATGCAACCTTGCATACCACCGCACCGCCGCTGCACACGCCTCACTGCGATGTCTAGCCCATGTCTGTCACGTTCCCGAGCTCCTCCAACTTCATCGTCCCAAAGGGCCCACCATATTTCGTCATCACGTCATAGGTCCCCCCCGTCAAGGGCCACGCGATGCGTAGCATGATCGGGGTGCAGTTCTCTACGATGAGGCCACAAAACTTCCTATTGCACTTCTGGACAATAGCCTCGTACTTGAGGCTCACCTTTAGGGAGCACTTCGCCACTACACCAACAAAGAGGGAGGAGGCATAAGGAAGGCTTCCCCATCGGCGATGTCTGATCTGCATCAGCAACTGCCACAGGAGGGCATCAATTGGCTCCACCTTTCTCTTCTCGCGTAGAGTTGCCCCTAACCGCCGATCCACACGTTGGAGTTGGGGATCCCAATCTGCATTCCTCAAGGCATCCACAACGATCTCCATCGACATCGATCAAGATGCATGATCCCACATCGCCAAAGCTTGATCTTGCCTTCAATCTCAAAGGCACAAAAAGAGCCCTAATAACAAGTGGAATCGTATACAAACAAGATAAAACCCAAGAGCGACTTGCTCTGATACCAAGTTAAATCATATACCAAGTTGGAATGCTTAGGTTTGCATGGAAACCCCACTTACGAAGAGCAGGAAAAAAACCACGAGAGAATGCCCCAATAGGGCATTGATTTGTATTTCTTCTTCTCAAAGGAATATGGGAGTACATACCTATTTATAGGCCACCACTCAAACACAAAGTCCACATCTTCCGATGTGGCACTAAACCCACAACCCAATTCTCTCAATAGTGTCCCCATGCAATGTAAAAACTGAGTGAACTACAAATGGCCTAACAAAGCTGTTCTCCTGTACAACTTTGTTGAATCTTACAAACCATGCCCCCGAACTTTGTTTCAAGCCATAAATGATCTTCTTAAGCCTGCATACTTTCTGACACTCCCCTTAAGTTTTGAAACATGGAGGCTGCTGCATGTAGACTTCCTCTAAATCTTCATACAAGAACACATTCTTGATATCCAATTGGTGGACAATCCACATTTTGTTGAAAGCCATACACAAAAGGATTCTTACAAAGTCAAGCCACACTAAAGGGGAAAGTGCCTCAAGGTAATCAATCCCAAAAGTCTGTCTATAGCCTTTGGCAACCAAACAAGCTTTATAACGCTCCATACTACCATCAGGTCGACATGTAAGGGTGAACACCCACCTACACCCCATAATTGTAGCTCCTGGGGGTAGGTCAACTAAATTCCACGTCCCACGAGATCGCAAGGCTGCCATTTCTTCCTGCATAGCTAATGTCCAAGATGGATCATGGAACGCATGTCAATGGTCACGTGGTACCTGATGAGTGATGATTATCCTGCTACAAGCAAATGGTTAAAGGATAAATTGTGAAATAGAATACTTGGCACAAGAGCATTGGGCCTTCCATTCTGCTATGGGAAGGTCTAGGTCAGTGTTGTCAGGAGCAGAAGGTACTTGGTTCTCAGATGAGGTATCAAAGGTTGGAGAGAACTAAGTAGGAATGGTAGACAGAGGCTCGTCCACCTGAGGAATATCCACAGACCTGCACTAAAGTGCTTAGGGAAGGTATCAGTAACATCAGGGTGACGTGAAAAAGCACCAAGATCAGGCAGGCATGCCTTTTATATAGGATGCTCAAAGGGTTGTGGTGGCTCAAAAGACATTGGAAGAGAAACTTCCTGAGGGATAACATGGTAGTATGGGATCTCCTTAAAAAAGGTTACATCTGCAGAAATATAAAATCGTCTTGTCATATGGTCGTGGCACCTATATCCTTTTTCAATCCTGGAATAGCCCAAAAAAATGCACTTGACGGACTGAGGGGAGATTTTGTCCACCTTGAATAGATGAACAAAACACAACCAAAAATGCCAGTAGTGAAAGAGAAGATATCTTTGCCAGGAAACAGAATAGAATGTGGAGTGTTACCATCCAAAATAGACGAAGAAACACGATTCACCAGATAGGTACCAGTCAAAATTGCATCAACCCAAAACAAAGAGGGAACATTCATTTGGAACATG
The DNA here is from genome assembly GCA_037157565.1 of Thalassia testudinum. Taxonomy (NCBI): domain Eukaryota; kingdom Viridiplantae; phylum Streptophyta; class Magnoliopsida; order Alismatales; family Hydrocharitaceae; genus Thalassia; species Thalassia testudinum. The sequence continues at coordinate 139,853,295 of JAZHRO010000073.1, forward strand.
ATAGTACAAGTAGCATCCAATAAATGACGAAGTTTACGTTCAACCACCCCATTTTGTTGTCATGTGTGAGTGCAATACATTTAATGAATAATTCCAAGAGACTGAAAAAAAAGAGTAAATCCAACATTCAAAAATCCTAAACCATTACCACTCCTGAAAATTTTTACAACAAAAAACTAAGTCCTTATTTCTTGAATAAAATTTTGAATAAGGGAACCTCAGACTTCACTTTCATCATAAAAACTCAAGACATCCTGGTACAATCATCAACAAGAACTAAAAAGTACCAAAAACCTCTTAGACTTCAGACCCTACACGAGCCCTACACATCAGCATGAGTCAACCCAAAAGACGACCTATGATGTTTGCCAAGTTGGCAAGCTTTATAGCGAAGGGACTCTGGAAAGGATAGCTCAAAAAACTGACGACGTAACACAGGTAGACTAGGATATCCAAGACGAAGGTGCCACTTAAGGGTAGTACTAGCAAAAATAGCATCAGTAGTAGACAAGGGTAGCATATGGAGATAGTAAAGGCCATTCTGCTCAAGTTCACCAATCCGCCTCATCATCTAGAGGTCCTACAAGAAAAAATGTTGGTCATGAAACACTGCCCTACACTGTAGATCTCCAGTAATTTGACTGATAGACATCAAATTAAGAGTAAATTTTCAGGCATGCATAACATTAAATAACAACAGAGTAGAGAAAGGAAATATTTCCAAGTCAAGTGACTAGCAACAAACCACCATCTACTAACTTCACCTGGAAAGATCTCGAAGGAAAGAAAATAAACCAGTATCACCAATAACATATGAAGAAGCACCTAAGTTAGAGATCCAAGCATGAGCCTTGGATCTAACAAACACGACTGATATACCTACATACTTCTGAACCGAGCCTCCAACTAAGGTAGAGGCCTGAGAAGCAATAAATCGCTCGTACTCTACCATGGATACAGAGATCTAACCATCATCTTCATGCACCTAAGTAAAATCCTCTGTATAAACCTGATAAGCACATGGGTTCATTCCCAGAGGATATCCATGCTTCACCTAGTAGCGATCCACAGTGTGTCTATTCCTATGACAGTACTCACAAAAAAGGTAACTCCATCCACAACCACGACCACCATGTGCACCACCACCATGGCCACAACCACCTCTGCCTCCAGGATTTCTTTGACCACGACCTACAACAGCCATGGCAGAGGAATCTAACATAGGAACAAGGTTAAAGGTCTCAAGTCTGGACAAACGAGTGTAAATCTAAGTAGGAGTGGTATCTCATCCATCATCATAAACTGATCCTTTACTACCTTGTACTCAGAGCCAAGGCCAACCAGAAGCTGAATGGAACAGATGACTTCTTGCTGCCTAGCCATAACAGCTGCACCAATAGATATAGGCCGATATACATCTTGCTCATCCCACAAGTTTTTCATTATGCCATAATATTTTACAAGAGCCATAGAGCCCTTCCTAAGTGTATGTATATCTTCCACGATACGATACAATCTAGTAATGTTGCTCTTATGGGAGTGTATTTCATGTAACACCTCCCATATCTTCTTGGCAGAAGCATACGTCGTGACCTATTTTGCAATTGTCTAGGTCATGTTATACAGAAGACATATGGCCACCTAATCATTGTTTGCCTCCAAATCTGCAAACTTCACAACGGGTTCATCTTCCATCAAGATATACTTCTTACAATGGGATTCGACAAATCGGGAGAAAGATGTAGACCAGAGTAGAAAGCTGGATCCATCCAACTTGATAGAAGTCCCTTGCATGTGTGGGGGAGTGCTCGTAGTGGATAATTTCCTCATCGAGTCGCTCACAGATTCCTTTTGGTCCACCATAATATCCGAAGTCGCGATCTACAAAGAAAATGACATTTATACACCAAAAGTTAAGATTCTGAAAATTATAATCAGGCCTCACTAGATCCACAAAACAGCCTTCATGATCAATAAACATCAAGATTTCATATCATGAAACAAAAGAACCGCAGCAAGCTATTGTATTGCACACGCTAGGGCATAAATCAGCCCCTGGAGCTACTCTTCCGGTTGTAGAATTCCTGTAGAGGGCCAATGTAAGTAGAAAAGACCGGTAAACTCCAATCCTAGTCGTTGTAGCACTACTTCAAGGCCTTCTGAATATTAGATTAAAGAAGAAGACCCAGCAAGCATGATCTAGGTCAGCATTGCCCCAAGCAAGATGTGCAAGAGGTAGAGCTAAACCAAGAGGAGGTTGGTAGCGTTGGTTGGTGCCCCCTACAGCACCAAGCAGTGGTTAGGGATGGAAGTTTCGGTAAACCCGACACAACCCAACCCAAAAAGAATGAGTAAAATCCGACCCGAACCTGACTGGGTTCAGGTATGGGTTTTATCCAAAAAATCCACCTAAGTTTAAGTATGGGTATGAATATCTACCTGATTAACCGTCCCGAATACCCAAATAAAATCCCCATTTACCTGAGATATGTAAGTCCCATCCTAAGTCTCATTCCTCCAACCCTAATCTCCCGTATGATTTCCTTCACGATTTTGAAAGTTGGGAGTGCTTCTGAAGCTTCCATTGAACAGTTATTTCAGGGATAGGAATCTTTAAATTAGAGTAGCCCAATCCCCTATGTTTCGAACTTGTTAAAAATATACAATTCATGAATTGTATTACATATTTTTCTTCTTCTTTAACTCTAATGGCACGATTTGTGGATACCTGATGGGTAGATAGATATGGATATGGGTTTGAATTTTTGTACGCGATGGATATATGGGTAGGGTATGGGTATGGATTTTGTAAATGGGTATGGGTATAGGTTTAGCCAAACTGGACCCAAACCCAACCCGTTTGCATCCCTAGCAGTGGTGCTACAAGCGATGCAGGGAAGAAGGCAAACCAACGACAGCAATCTGTAGGGCTCCAAGCGACACTGTTGGTCTGAGGGTGGCTAGCAGTGCTGAGGAGGGAGAGAAAGGGGTTAGGTGTAGGGGTTAAAGGGTAGGGTTTGGGTGGGATACTCGAGCACCGGTCTAGGACCGCCACTTTGATATCACGATAGGAAAAATGATTGATTCAATTCTATTATGAGACACCCAGTACCTTTATATAGAAAAATACATGGGTAAATAACATGATACACCCACATAGAAAAAAATAACGATAACTTGCCCCTCAATACAACTCAACAGATGCAAAAATGGAGGCTCTTACCACTAAGGGCACATGGGACGTTCATGCTCCTCAGGGGGCAAAGGTGGTGGACGACAAATGGGCCTATACAATCAAGTACCTTCCAGGTGGGGTTGTTGATAGATTCAAGGCTAGGTTGGTTGCAAAGGATTTTACCCAAACTTAAGGCATGGACTTCTTTGAGACATTTTCTCCCATAGCAAGAGTCAACTCCATTAGGACCATTTTGTTTGTTGCTATGAATCTGCATTTCTCTATGGTGATCTTATTGAAGAGGTCTACATGCATCAATATAAGGTTGAAGGGGAGTTCGTCTACGAACTAAAGAAGGCTATCTATGACCTCAAATAGAGCCCCTAAGCATAGTTTGACAGACTCAGCACTGAGGTTATGAAGATTGATTTTTACAAATCTATATCTAACCATTCCATATTTATCAAGATGGTGTCCGGTACTATGATAGTTGCTGCTTATGTAGATGATATGATCCTTACAAAAGATGGCACTGTTGGGATTTAGGAGATCAAGGACTACCTACAGCAATCCTTTGTGATTAAATACTTGGGCAAGCTACATTATTTTCCAGTATGGCATTAACTTAGAGGAAATATACCTTGAAGATTCTAATGGATGTTGGCCTGCTTGGTACTAAGCCCTCTCTATCGGTGTAGAATAGAAAGGTAGGTACAATCACTCTAGAGATGATACATACAGGAGTATTGGGGGGAAGCTATTACATCTGACCATCACTCATCCAAATATTAGTTTTGCTATAAGTAGGACTAATCAATACATGGATAAGCCCCAATATGATCATTAGAATGATGTCTGCCTCATTTTAAAGTACCTAAAGGGGTCTCCTAACAAAAGCCTCTACTATAAGAAAAATGGTCATCTTAAGTTATCCTCCTATTCTGATGCTGATTATACTGGCTCTTATGATGACAGAAAATCTACCACTGGTTTTGCTATCTTCCTTGGTGAAAATATTGTTTCTTAGCACAAGAAACAAACTGTTGTAGTATGCTCCAGTGCAGAGGTTGAGTACAGAGTAATGGCTCATATAGCTTGTGAGGTGATATAGATTACTACTTTTCTCAGTGACCAAAGTATCTCAATGAAAAGTGCTACTCCTATGTATAATGTATTGTAATAACAAATCAATCACTTATATTGCCTTGAATCCTGTTTTTCATGAGAGGACAAAGCACATTGAAATGGATTGACATTTCATGTGTAATGTTGTGATGGAAGGTAAGATATTTTCACTAAGGCACTTTCTAGAAACCGACATTGCTTCCTATGCGACAAGTTAAGCTTCAAGGACATCCACGTGCCAATTTGAGGGGGGCGTTACATGTTGAGTTATTTGTGTAATAGTTTGTTACTTATGTTGCCTTATGTTGCCTTGGTTATCATTTTTATTTCTTGATGGACTCATGTAATCTACCCATAACCCTTCTCTATATATGAGAGGCTAGGGTTTTCATCATAGAACAACTTTTTCTTTTCCCGTTAACAAATAACAATTCCACAAAATCTGTGTATAGTTTACAAGGAAGTGAATGTATGCTTGTATAAGTTGCTACATACAAAACAACATTTGACATGTTATGGTAATTGAAGATGCAATGAATACAAGGCTACATGTTCTTTTTTATAAACATAAATAAAGTATTTACTTTTTCAAAAAAAAAAAAAAGAAGTCTATGGTTTATTTACTTGGTTCATCGTAAAGGCTCAAAAGAAAATTCTCCACACAAACATATCCACAAGGGCATGCATGTTATACATGCATTCATATATGCAACTTGGTATAACATGAAATGGCCATTAGTGGAGGACGAGCCACCTCCTTAAGCTTTACATTTTGTCCGTGCATATACTATTGAGAGAACTCGATTGTAGGTTTAGTACCACATCGGAAGATATAGACTTTGTGTGTAAGTGATGGCCTATAAATAGGCGTGTAGTCCTCCCATATTCCTTTGAAAAGAAGAAATACAAATATGTGCCCTATTGGGGCCTTCTCCCATGATTTTCTCCTCGCTCTTCATGAGTAGGGTTTCCACGTAAACCTAAGTGTTTTGTGATGCTTATATGCTTTGATATTATTACTTTCGCGTTATTTAAATATTTCAACTTGATGTCATTGCAGTCCATTCCTTGGGTTATCATGTTTATTCAATTATCATGTTTTATTATTCTTATACTTGGTGTTCTCTTCCAAGAAGAAGGATCTCCTCGAAGATCATGATCTAGAAGGAGATCTTCCCAGTGGAGATCTCAAGGAATCGTGTAAGGGCCGCAGCAGTCCTGATGTTGGCAAAGGAAGATCACGCAGCCCCTGATAGGGCTGGTGGCAATGGCAGTGTACCAATCCTTGCAGAGTTCTTGTTGGTGGATCTGAGGACGCGACGTGGAACGAGACGAGGAAGAGGACAAAGAAGGTGCCCAATGGGGGACGCCTACCACGCCAGCGCTACGACGAGGGCAACGCGGATCTCCAGAGGCGACCTCGCGGCTACCACGCGGCGGTTATCACGATAGATCAAGGCGTGGGGATCCCATCGTCGAGCACATATGGACCAAGCCGCTGCCTCGTTCCCCTCGATTTCCTCCTAGTGAGGACCAAGAGCTCGATCTGCGAGCACGGTGAAGGTAATGCGTGCGAGGACGTAGCACAAGAGGTAGAGATGGCCGTGCGAGGAGTTGGGTTCTTCTGAACCCCAAGGGAAACCGAGGGTTTTTTAAAGCAAAAAAAATGACAATGAAAAGAAAGAGAAGGAAAGAGAAAAAAATCAAAAAAAGGGAAAAAGATAGAGAGAAAAATCGGAAAAAAAAAAATCAAACAAATGGTGATGAAAAAAAAATGTTTATGTTTAAAGAGAAGAGGTGAAGAAGTCTTCTCTTGCTTTTAGTGTTTTATTTTCTTCTCGCTATTACTTTTCTTCTCCCATACAAGTCTAAGAGAAAGGGGGAGTGTGGAAGCTTGTTATAGTCACCCTATAGGAGTCTCTTTTGTTCTTAGACTACGCATCTCTGGGAAGTCTAGAGGTTTAAGATCTCTTGAGAGGGAGATCCAGTTTCGAGGTCCTCAAAGGAATAGCCCATTTCAGGTTTCTATGTGGGAGATCCAGTTTCGTGGACTCCAAAGAGGGATATCCACTTTTGATACCTTCAGAGGAAGACCCCTTTTATAGAGATACTGAATGGAGAGCCACCAGCATCAGGTCTCCAGAGGAGAGGCCATTGTCAAAGACAGCCACAGTTCCTTCAACAGCTCTAGCCTATGCTCCTGCCTGTGTAGAGTGAGTTCCTTTGTGTTACAAACAGAGCATTCCATGCTCGAGCTTGATGGGGAGTGTTAAGAGAATTGGGTTGTTGGTTTAGTGCCACATCAGAAGATGTGGACTTTATGTGTGGGTGGTGGTCTATAAATAAGTGTGTACTCCTCTCATATTTCTTTGAGAAAAAAAAATACAAATCAGTGTCCTATCAGGGCCTCCTCCCGTGGTTTTCTCCCTGCTTTTCGTGAGTGGGGTTTCTACGAAAACCCAAGTGTTTTGTGATGTCTATATACTTTAATATTATTGCTTCCACGTTATTTAAATATTTCAACTTATACATGAAGACCCCTTAGCATTGCCTAACTAATTTTGAAAATAGAATTATCCAACCAATAATAAAGGTTTTTATCCACTCCCTTTTAGATACTTGTTTCCATACTGTCCAACATGTATAAGTCTACATGAATGGTTAAGAAGCATGACTAAAAGTTGGTAGCAAATTTGTAAATTCCTGGAGTACATTAAGAACATGAGAAATAATATTAATGAGGATAAATTGAGAACATGAGTTGTTAAAGGTGCCATTACATTTCTAAACTCTTAGGCTATGTTTGGTTGAGTATTTGAGAGGGGGGGGGGGGGGGTGTGGGGGCGGTTTCCTACATGTCATGGGTCTCATGTTGCATCATTGTCAATCTCTATTAATTACCAATAACATCTATCTCCCACAAACCCGCTAACTCACCACATCTACCTCCTACTTTCAAATCAAATAAAATAATATTACAACTTGCCCACCACCTCTACTATCTACTTCTAAACTAAATAAAATAACGCATCTTACAACACATCATTTCACTTATCAAATCTATCTCCCTCAAACCCACCACTTACTACTACAACCACCCAAACACTCTCATACTATATTTTAACCAGAATTTTCCCCTAATACACATCCAACCAATATTTTCCCTTAATACGCATCCAAACGAGGCCTTAAAATACACTAAAAACATGAACTAAAGGTGATAGCACACATCCGTACTCCTAAAGGTATATTTTTTGAAAAGACTCCTAATGGTATATTAAGAATGCAAGGAAGGTGCTACATAGTACTAACCTTCTAGAATATATTGTGAACAAGAGCTAAAAGAATTGGCACAACTCTAGATATGCCAAGAACCCCACATTACTATCACCACCCCCGCCCCACCCCAAGGTTAAGTCAAAGCATCTAGTGGCACTCTTTTCCAAGTGTTGAGCAATGAGCATGAGCGATATACATGCTACATTCTTAGATTTTTTTTCTATTAAAGCTATGTGATTTCACCTTACAGCTTCTTGCATAAAAAGGGATTTTACAATTTGTGGATCACATGGATGAAGAGGTGAATTACTATAAACTAGTGATGCCACATGTTAAATTCAACCCACAACCTTACCTAACCCAACACATTATTCAAGCCAAGTTGCACTCAAGGTTAAAATGGGTTGGGTTTGATTGTATTTTGACCAACCTTTTGAAAAGAAAGGGTCAAGTTAGCTTAGAGAAGCAACTTGACCTAACAAAATCCACAACTGCAGATACTTTTGATAAAAATATACCTTAGATATATCTTGAAATAGGCTACCAACCTCCAATGGCCATCTTTTCCCCTTCCAAAAAAAGATATATTTTGAAATACCTATTCTCCAAATAATCTTGCCTTGTTCCCTTGCCCTTCAAAAACCCATTGTAATATTGCATCACAACCCATCTACTACTTAAAACACCCCCTCCAAGCCCCAACACTATATTCATAGTTTACATACTTACATGCCAAAGTGTAATCTCACATTCTTATATCACATTTTCTTAAAGAAAGGAAAGATAAGGGGTCCGAGTGGGAGGAGGAAGGGTGAGGGTAATGGGAGGGGGAGCTATGGTTGACTCCGCAAGGTGGTGTGTTTCAAGTGTCGTGGAGTGGGTCATTAGGAGAGAGATTGCAAAGACCCGGTGGTGTGTCTACGTTGTCATGGCATTGGTCATCGCTAACAATCCTGCAAGCGTGGGTATGTTGATCATGCAGAGCAAAGGCTGCCTCCGCCACCTTCACCTCCCCCAGTCTGGGAGGTTGATTCTGCCTGGTCGCAAGAGGTGAAGGATTTGGACTGTCTTCTTGATTCTTCCCTGGTGGGAACTATCATCCACGGATTGCCGGAGTTGGATCAAATTAGGATGGAGGTGTCTGATTTGAAGCTGACGTCGTCGGTGTGGAAGGTCGCTATCTTTGCAAAGATGAAGGTACTGTTGTTTGGTTTGCATATTTCCGATGTCGCTCGTTTGCGGTTTCAAGTTTCAAACTTTAACAAGTTTTCAATCCAATGGAGCTCACCTAGCATTCACAAGGGTGCTAATGTCGAACATGTTCCTATTCGTCCTACGTTGTTTCGCATTATTGGAATTCCATAGCGGTGGAGAACGATTGGAATGGTAACTACATTATGTTCATTTGCTCGTGTAAGGTGTCATGGTGTTGGTCTACATGAAGGAGATGCTACTGCGGTGATGGTTGAGGCAGAAATCTCAAGTGGAAAGGTCCCTAGCAAGGAGCTTTTTCGGTTTGGGGGTTGTGCTTGTGTTATCTTGTTTGAAGAGGTGACAACAAAGCTGTACGATGGAGTTTCGTATGCACAGGTGGTTGTCAATGGCTTTGGAAGGTGCAGAAATGGTGTTGTGGATGAAAGATTGGTGAGGAAGGCTACTTCGGTGGCTGTGGAAGGTCACGACAATGGTGCCATGGCTGCAGGTGGAAGCCACGTCAACAAGCGACAAATCTGGAAGCCCAAGGTGCGACAGTGGCTGATTTCGAAAAGTCCAAAATGCGTCAAAGTGTTGGCGCAACTAATCCAGTGATTTGTAGGAGTGATTCTATTTTTGGAAGCCAAGGTGGCAAGGCTGGTGCTCTATTTTTGGAAAAACCAACTGATGGCAAGGCTGACGTAGCTAACCACGTGTTGAATGCATCATGTAATGCTGAGTTGGCATAGATTGTTTCGAGAGAAGCACCGCAGGAAGCAGCGCTGCGCCAATTTTCGCAAGAGGGGTTTCTTTCAGCAATGAACAGTTGGCACCCAAATCCTTTGAGGGATTCGGACGTGGTGAGTCTTCCTCAAAAGATCTTCACTCTTTTTATTCGTATGCTATGGGTGGGGTCCCCTCTCTTGCTGCAAGATATGTGGTGCAGGTGAAAAACTCACTGGAGCAACAGACAGTGCATCAAGTAGAGGCAAATGCTCGAAAGTTTCATGTTTTGATAATGGAGGTTACAGACCAACTCTTTGCTATATCGTGGGACTTTTTACAAGTGGCTGCTGGACCCAAGGTTGGGTCCGAATGTGGTGAGTGTTCCTCTAATGTTGTACCTTTGAAGTCATCATATGATATTTTGGGGCAAGAACTTAGGGGTGTTGTTGGTTGTTCTAACGCGGTGCAGGTGGCTGGGACACCTTTGGCCTTTGGGTATATTTTCAATGCATCTTCGAGAAGCCTAGAGAATGATGGCCGCACAGATGTGACAAAGGTTCGTGGACAGGCTAAATGTGATGGGAAAGGAAAAGGGGTGGCTGCGAGGTTGTCTTCGAGCCACTCTTCAAACTCAGCTCATATTATTTCGCAGAAGCATAAGTTGATGCTTAGTACCTACTATAAGCGTAAGAGGTTTCCAAGGAACAAGGAGGAGAGACACGAGGAGGTAGATTTGAAGGTGGTGGATGGGCGTGTAGCAATGGTTATTGGGGTGAAGAAGGTGTATAGGGGGGTGGCTAACAGATCTATTAATGCTTAGGGTGCTTTCTTGGAATGTTCGGGGTCTCCAAAATGAAGAGTGAAGATCTACCCTAAAAAGATATCTAACATATTGGAAGATAGATATTGTATGCTACAGGAAACACACTTGGATGCATTATCGGTGCAGATGAAGAATAACATTTGTGGTGATAGATATTCGAAGTATCTTGAAATTAAGGCAAAAGGCAAATCAGGAGGCATTCTTGTCTTATGGGATGGTAATCAGTTTCAGCTTGACTCATCATTGATTGAAGGGTGCTGTCGACAGCACTTACCAGAAAGTCAGATGGTTTCTCTTTTGTTATCTCATGTGTGTATGGGCCATGTGAAGATGCAACCAGACCTGACTTTTGGGAGGAGATATCTCAGGCTTCACATTTTGTAGATGGAAGGCCATATCTTATGGGCAGAGATTTTAATGCAACGTTACATATGGAAGATAGACCAGATGGGAGGTGTGATAGAACTACGGTTGACTTTCAACATGTGTTTCAGGAGTTAGAGCTGGTGGATCTCCCACTATCCGGGTCTCGATTTACGTGGAGGAATGGGCATGGGGCGACATCATGAATAAACAGATTTCTCTATAGTATTGCTATGGCTGGGGCCTTTCATGGGGCGGAGGTGATGGCGTGTGACAGACCATTCTCGGATCATACACCACTATTAGGGAGAAGTAATGAGAATGCAAATTTTGCTACATATTTTAAGTTTCGTAAATCATGACTGAATGAGTCTAGGTTCAAAGAGTTGATACGTGACAGATGGGTGGCTACTCCAGAATGTGCATCGACTACACGTACACTAGCAAGTAGAATACAAGCTATTTGGGAGGTGATGATGGAGTTTAGGCGTGGTTTACAGGAACGGAGAGAGGCAAGAAGGAAGGAGGCGTTGTCTAGGATTTGAACATTGGATAGACAGGAAGAGGAGGCGAGGCTAACACATCAAGAATGTGACAAACGTAGGAAGATGCAAACAGTGGTTTTGGAGGAAGATCACAAGATGGAGATGGACTGGAGGCAGAAATCTAGATAATTATAGTTAAAAGAGGGAGATTCTAATAAAAAAAATTTTGCATAGCTACAAGCAACAAAAGAGTGAATATGATCAATGTGTTAAAGGTTCATAATCATATGATATGTGATCGGAGCTAGATTTGTGATGCTTTTCGTAATTATTTTCATGAGTTCACTAGAAGGCAACCTAGTGGTGATTGGCATATGGGCACTTCAAAGCTGGTGCAAGTGAGGGAAGAGGCGAAGGCAGATCTTGTTCGTGAGGTAGGAGAGGAGATCATAGTTGCGTTAAATGGGTTAAAGGTTGAGGCCTCACCAGGACCAGATGGGTTGCAGACATTGTTTTATAAGGAAATGTGGGATGTTGTGGGACAGGATGTGGTAGTCATGATCTGGGAATTCTTTGAAAGTAATGAAGGTTTTGATAGGTTGAATCGTTTTTATCTATTCCTTCTGCTAAAGAAGACAGGTGCAGAGTTAGTTGATGATTTCAGACCGATAGTGCTTTCAAACTCTATGTATGTGCTTGTGGCTAAGATACTGGCAAATAGATTGCGGTCTGTCTTGTCTAATCTTATTTCTCCTATTCAATCGGCCTTTATTAAGGGCAAAGCGTTGCAGGACTCCTTTGTTTTGGCAGAAGAGATGATGGCGACTTGGAAGAGAAGATGAACGTCGGCATTCTTATGAAAAGTGAACTTTTCAAAGGCTTACAACTCCATTTCATAGACCTATTTGTGGGATATTTTGATAAGGTGGGGTTTCCCTTTGAGATGGATCCAGATGATGAAAAGATGGGTGACCGCATCATCCTTCGCTGTCCTTGTTAATGGACGGCCCAATGGAACTTGGATCCAACCACAGCGGGAAGTGAGGCAGGGATGCCCATTATCTCCTATGTTATTTGATATTGCAGTAGAAACGTTGGCTTCTTTGGCTTTTAAAGCTTGTGAAGGTCACTTGTTTAGTGGATTTGCATCTCTTAGGGATGGCACCTTAATCACCCCTTTATTACAATATACGAATGATACAATTTTTTTCTGTGGAGGGTGGTAGGATGGAGGCATCCCATGTTGCTTCTTTGGTAAGGATTTTTGCAGAATTGCGATTGTGTGGTGGGTAAGCTAACAAAAATATTGTACTCGTGGAGTGGTAGGCTTTTATCGAGAGGCAATCGGTTGGTACTATTGGAGTCTATCATATCCTCCATACCGGTGTTTTTCCTATTTGTTTTTAGGCCACCAAAGAAAATAATTAAAACAATGGATATTATTGGGAAGAGGTTCTTTTGGAAGGGTGAGGATCATGTGGGGCAATTTCCCCAAGTCGTCCCCTACAATGAAATTTGTCTACCCAAAAGTGAAGGTGGATTAAGGGTAAGGCGATTAGATGAGTTTAACATGGCATTACCACTCAAATGGATGGTGAGAATTCTTTCTGGTGACACATCAATGGCCAATATTGTTATAAAAGATTCGTATGGGGTGGATATGGATCTGATGGAGCAAGTTCGGCCTAGTAGAGGGCCTTCTTCAGTTTGGCAGTCCATTAGACCGGTGCTACAAGGTTCAATCGGCGACTTCAATACGGTCTTGGCTGATGGGGTTGATTTCAAGTTCTGGCTGAACGATTGGAGTAGTTTAGGGAAATTTCAGAATTGTATCCACATGTGTTTCAGCTTATCAGTAACTGAGAAGTTTTGGTGGGTGAAGTGTGGGATGAACAGCACAATGGTTGGGACTTTAGAATGCCTCCTGGCCTCTCGAAGTCTACTTTACAGGAGTTTCAGCAGCTGTAGCACTCTATTTCAGATCTGAAACCAGATAAAAACTATAAAGATGCATTCAGCTGGAGAAAGAAGGCCTTCACGGTGAAGAAGGCCCATCTAAGGTTGATTTCTGCTGATGGAGGAACTGATGATATCAAGAAAGATTCAAAAATGATGTGGAAATGTATGCTGCCTTTGAAGATAAAAATATTTCTGTGGCTGTTTAGGAGAAAGCGGTTGGTGACTAAATGCTTCGTGCGAAGGTGGACGGACGACATGGATGTCACGTGCATCTTCTGTCAAGCTGATGATGAAGATTTGGATCATCTTTTCTCTAATTGCCCATTCTCCAAGGGCATCTATAGTAGTTTGCATCTTCAAACAATCGATGTCTCCAACTTTTGGAGGTCTTTCCAGGATCATTACAACCTGGATGCTGCAGGTTGGGTGAAAGGCTTTGCGACAATATGGTGCATATGGCTACAGCAGAACAGCAAGATCTTTAGAGATGAGCGTTGCTAGGTGGAAAATGTAGTAAGTGAGGTTAATTACTTGTCTGAATTTTGGATCCAAAATTTGTAAGTCCATTCCTTTTATTTAATACAATTACTCTCAGGTAATCTTCATTTCCTTCTCTCAAAAAAAAAAAAAAAAATCACATTTTCTTAAACACTTCATTTCTTTTGTTATAAGTTTTTTGTTTTTTTTTTGGTTTCACATTCTTTTTAATTTGTACTAGCTGCGTTCGATTTGTTATAATTTGAGTAAGTGCCCACACGAGCTTGGTATTTTTTGACATCACATGCAAAACTATATAAAAGAAGTCTATCAATTCAACCACTTAACTCGATCCAGACTGGCCCATCTTGATGGGTTGGGTTAACCAGTAGATTGAGTTGGATTGAGTTGGTTGAAAAACTCCAAACGCATTGACATGGCTTTTACTTGTCGTTCAAGCCCCAACCTAATCCTTGTGCATCCCCATGAGTACAGCATCGTTTCTATTTTGATTACTTGGCAAGTGGGTGCAACCCAAAAGGATGTGGAGAACCCCTCTTGCACATTAGGTAGGGTCCCCCATCATGCACCTTTACAGCATGTAACTGTAACATACTTTCTGGTTTCACTTCCTATCCTGACTTTAGGAACTTGTACCTTATGTTGATGGCACCTTATTCTTCACAAAGAGATACATGGACAAGATGAGAGTAGACAACATGGTTGATGCTTTTGGTTGTACCTTTCGTCCCACAACATATCATTCAATGTTCTTCTTTATTCCTTTTGTAATAGGCAGCCAAGAAGGAGACCATATAAAGCAATATAAAGACCATCATGTTCTTTACCCATCATTTACTGGGGATTGCCTCCGTCAAATTCAGCAGTGAAGCTGATATACTTAACATGTTTGGTAGAACTGGTCGAAAAGAGATACTGTCATCGAAAGTGAGTCAGTCATAATCAGGTTCATATATGGGTTTTTGGTTTCTTTATGTCTTTCTCCTACCAAACAAGTTAAAGAGCAACTTGCTTATTTGATCTCAAGAAGCTGTGTAGAAGCTTTGTATCTGCTGCCAAAATGGTGAACTTGGGAGGCCAAGATGAGAGGTGACATCCTCCCCACAATGTATGTGCTTTCTGCATAAACTATGGTTAAGACCATAAAAACCCTCCTGTTCTTGCCTTTTCTTTTGGTAAGTGTCCTCTTTCTCATTATTCTACATGGAAAGGGTCAAGTAGACCCCACCAAAGGCTTCACGAATAATTTCCACTCTGGTATAAACTAAGAAGTTGATCCTTGACCTTCCAACTTTTACTGAAAGGTGAAAGGACTAGATAGGGGATATCAATGAAGTTCGTAATTAGGTTTATGACAGTAACAAAAAGGGGGAGCATATCAACGAAGTTCGCATTAGGTTTATGAAAGTAACATAAAGGGAGGAGCAACATTGGATTTCAGCAAAATTCAAGTTCATGGAGGAAAATGTGCAACCTCCGTCTTAGCTAAACCACCAAACATAAAGCTCTCTCAAACTCAAATCATTGGCTCAGGAGATAGAATATAGGGTACTTCTCTCCTCCCACCTCCCCTTTTTTGAACTTGATGTTTGCTGGATTCCCAACAAACTTCTTGAATGATCAGTAATGGTTTCCCTTATGGATTTACAGGAAGTCCATTTACCAAATGAAGGTGAATAACCAGGTGTGACACACAAGGTGAACAACCAGATGTATCACACGCAAAGGCGGAATAGCTGCTTCAGAGCCATCCTAACAAGGTGAGAGACCGATCCAGTATTAGAATATAGAGACTTCCCACTTTCAGGGCCAAGCAAAAGACTTAAGTGTTTATCCCGAATCTTCCCCTCGAATGGCATTCCTCTCTTTCCTCCATATAGAGAAGAGAAAGAGAACACGAGATCATCTGCTGGCCTTTCCCAGACAAACTAAAAGAAAGTCTGACGAACACAAAATGAAGTTATTCAGGCGACAACCCATCAGAGGTAACACAACCTAATAGGCTATGCTGCTTGAAATGCCCTAACCAATGTACTTGGTTCTCTACCAGTAAGGGAAGTTGACTTTGCTTAGCTAAACATTATCATGGCTAAAAATTTTGCCATAAAAACAGAAGGGCATCCTCATCTTGGGTAATGGTATCCTAAACCAGTTACTACCTGCTTGCCTAAGCCATGATGATGATCATGCAGAAACTCAACCGTCTTTTTCATGTATACCTTCTAGTGAATTCCATTCAACTGTCCCCTTTCCACTTGCTGCTTTCAATTCTTTTAGGAAGTTTGAGGTAGATCAGCATCAAATCCTTGCTCTAGTCTGAGGAGAACTTGATGCAAGAGAAGATGTATAACAATAACGGATATGTTGCGTTATATATTTGGTTCACAAGAACAAAACAATACAACGATAAAGGGAGAAGTTGACATGACACTAATTCAAGGAAGAATCAGAAAGATGCAACTAAGGCAGTTGGGAATATGGAGAGATGACCTTATGGAACAGCACAGAATAGGTGTTAGAAGCAGATGATGAGCACTAGAAGCGGGGGTGGATCTATGAATAGGAAATGTGATAAAAACCAGAGAAGGTTAAAGATGTTGGAAGATAGCTCTTGCACAAGACCTTGCTTGTTAAAAGCTCATTTACCCCAGGATAGACACTGATCGGAACATCAGTATAAAAAGAACCTTCATATCTGACACCGCTTTCGGAGAAAAAGTTTCAATCTTCAGCTTTGAATTTGGGTTTGGAATGACAAGCGCAAGATCTTTCTACCAAAGAGCAGTCAACTTTACTAAGTTCAGGCTAGCATCTCCCTATCAACTTAGAGGAGTGAATTTTTTGAAAACTAGCTTAGAGGTTGTTTAAAAAAAAAGAAATTAGAGGAGAAAATTATCCAAGTGTCATGGTTAACTAATGGATTTTAACAAACAGACTCTGGAGTACTTCACAGTCTTCTAAATGCTCGTCTGTCAATAAAGTATCAGGGTTACAATTAGTTTAATGCATGTTGTCATTTCTGTGACAGCTCGAATAACCAAATTATCAAATAACAATATCATTACTGCAGATTATCATTGGTAGTTTTATTTCATGAAATAAAATAAGTCATTATTTTCACATGGCTACTTTGAGGGGGGAAGATTGGGAACAAAAGGCTTTGCAAAAAGGATGGAGGCCGCATTCAGATGCTCTTTGCACCTTCTATGGAGTTTCCGATGAGGACCACATTGACTGGATTCTCGCGGAAACTTTCACACATGCTTGAGGGAAACACCAAAAACCTGAACACTTTGGATGAGTTCTGAAATGTCTTGTGAGGTGGGTAGAAGTTTGATGTCAATAGGTGGGTGAGGATTTTGCAGGTTTGGGGTAACCGTTATTGCAGCAAAACTGTCCATGCTTAAAGATTGAAAGATCTTGAGTAGAAAATGTCGCTGGGAAAGCTTTGTTTTGTATAACTTTTGGAGCCAAAATATGTAAGTTTCTAGGCTTTTTAGATGTTTACTAAAGCAGATAAGTCTTGACTTCAAGTAGCCACTAGCCATCCCTTTTAACTTCAAAAAAAAACATTTAATTTGAATTCAACAAACCTTTGAAGCCTCCACACTGTAGGCTGTATCATCATATAGAGGACCAGCTCTAAAGTAACCATCAGCCCCTGTTCTCACTTCCAGAGCCAATTCACCCTTTTGAAGTGGAGAATTTTCACTAATCTCTGTTGCAAATATTTTGATATGAACATCAGACACAGCTGGAGATACTGACCCTTCAATGTACATCCCCACCCTTCCAATAATTGGAGGAACTGCATCTTGGCAATTATCAGATAAAACCGACACCTACAGAGACAAACATATAACTAAACGTTATCAGTAGGACATCAAAAACAAATCATGAGATTAATGAGCCACTAAAATCCACTTACATGGCGCTTTCTTGGGTAAAAGAGTATTTTCTTATCTTCATTAACCCTGAAAAAACAATGCTCAGAAATCCATAGCTTAAGATAGCAGATAAACTAAGACAAAGCAGCACCAATGAGGAGGAACTGAAAGGAGTCTTGTCAAGTTAGAAACCTGTAAAAACATCTCCCTCAAACCTAAGTTGCTACAAAAAAAAAAGGCATACTCATTATGTAATTTACATCACCTGACCATAATTACCATTTCCAATCTGACAAGATCAACTTTCAAATAAAAAAATAAATCTGATAGGACCAAAACACAGACCCTAGAGAAGCAGCCCATAATGACTTCCCAATAAAAGGAAGAACAAACTGTATAGTTCTTATCAGCTATGAAGATATCATTATATGTTTATTTAATAATGCCTTCACTGCAGTAATTAAAAAAATGCCTATTCACTCTTCATATATTGTTGCGTGAAGAGGAATGACAGGGCAAGGATAATTTACTCTTTAATAATCAACACCCACTATCAGAGTGTCTATTCCCACATATACATAGAAAGAGGCTGCAAACAAATAGCTTCATACAATGGGCATCAAAATCAGAGGGCTTGCTACTAGAGACAAATACCTTGTTCTTAATCAGGTGGTCATCTAATTATCTAAATGACTTATTCACTTGGTTCTATTCATTTTATAGTGGTTTGAGCGTAATTACTAAGTTGTATATCAATTGACATTTACAGAATACAAAATGATTGCATATGACAAGTGATAGTTCTATATTTTTATGCATATATGCATTTACTAATATCATTTTATTAAGCATATCCCTCACAAGATAACTGCTGGAGTACATACTCACCCGAGTAAAGGAATATAAATGGGTAAGACATCTCTATTGATAGTTTCAGATAACCACAAAATCTCACAAAGAATGTAAATATAGTTCATTTATATTTCAATATAACTATTACATTCTGCATGTCAGACGTAGTCGGTAACAAAACTAAGTCAATTGTTTTGCTGCCTCAATAGAAGTAAAGGGAACAGCACCACGAGGATTCAAGGACAACTCAGAGATGCTTAAGTAAATTGAGAAAATTATCCAAACCTTGTATCACGAGGAACAAATATCATATTTTCTCCAAGAATGGACCACACGGAGTACTTGTAGACTGAAATTAGAGATGGAGCACTCTCATCAGGTGCAAAGGTGGCAGAGGCAGTATCAACAACTCTGCTGTTCTCATTCAGAATATCAATTACAAGATACTCCAACAAACTATTGTCATTTTCATTGGATTCTATGTGGATTTCTCCTCTAAGAAGGTATTTTTCACCAGTGAGATATATGGGTTGTACCTGAAAAAAAAAATGAAGAAATCGGAAGGTATCCAGGGGAAGAAGCAGAACAAAAGAAAATAGCTTGCTAGAAAACTTTCATACTGGTGAATCCAGTGTATTGAATTCTAAGGATGAACTTCCAAACAAGATGCAGGAGTTAACAAAACGAAGCTTGTGATGCCCAGAAGATTCCACGCATACCCTCTGTGAGCCTTTCTGAAGATACAATGAAAGATGAATGTCAAGCTCATCTTGTATTTGCAGCATTGAGTAATTCAGATCCCAGCAACTCTCATTTAAATACAGTAAACATACAGCAGTTGTCTAAATACATGATCTATTAGTGAGCGACCCACTATTTTTGAAAGGTAGTGACTCACTATTGTCTCCGTTAACATAAAAGCGGATGAACCAAGCAGTTCAAAGGTCGAGCAACAAATCAAAAACTTTAAGAAAAAACTTGACTGTCTCAAGAAGAAGAAAAAGACAACAGCACCTTTATCTGCAAAAGCCTTTGCAAGGAATCAGATTGCTGAATAGAAACATTGACATCATGTGTTGATATTAAATTAATCCAATATCCTTTCTGAACAAAGGTGATTCCCTCTATGTCTTCAGTGGCCACATTCAAGTCAATTACACTTCTTTCCCAGCACCAATCATCCTCAAAATCTGTTTCCGAAGAGACACGCTCAACCTGTAAAATGCAATAGGGAAACACCATTCCCACAAATAAATACACTGTCACCAAAAATCTATAGATAAAGCCCCAAGAAACACTAGGCACCACAAAATTATCAGTATAATTTAGTCTTTTCTTTTCGAAAGAGCATGAAAAACAATGTTGCAAGAGAAATAAATGTCCTATTTAAAAATAGCCCTAGTCCACTTTATACAAAGAGGTGCTAGACAAATTCCAGAAAAATTCCAAAGAAAATAAAATAGATGCAACACACAAAATAACTTAATATAGCACTAATTCTAACACTCCTCAAGCTAGAGCATATATGTCACGCATGCCCAGCTTGGAACATAAGAGATCATGACAATTCCATGAGAGTGCCTTAGTAAACACATCTGCAATCTGTTACTTTGAAAAGGAAGTGAGTGTGCAAATCTTCCCTATAGACCATATCTCTTACAAAATGGAAGTCCACCTCAATATGTTTAGTTTGCTCATGGAACACCGGATCTGATACAATAAAGGTAGTTGAGTGGTTACCACATAACATATGCATTGGGAGTGTAACCTGGATGCCAATATCACTAAGGAAATTAACCAGCCACATAATCTCACAGGATGTGTGTGCTATAGCTCGGTACTCTGTCTCTACACTAGATCTGGCTACCACTAGCAGCTTTTTACTTATCCAATTAACCAACTTACCACCAAGGAAGGTGGCATAGCCTGTAGTCAACCACCTATCCTCCACAGATCCTACATAATCCACATCTGAGTATGCATGTACATCTACATGCCCACTATTCTTCATATAGAGCTCCTTCCCAGGATTACCCTTAAGGTACTTGAGGATAAGACAAATAGCCGGCCAGTGATTGTACTACGGATTCTCCATAAATTAGCTTGCCCTATTGACAACAAAGCTGATATCAGATCTAGTGACTGTCACATAAAGAAGCTTTCCTACAATGCCCAACATCTTCTTCACTCAAACCTCCTAAGAGGCTCCACAAGAATAGAGAATAGCTTAGCTCCCAACTACCCAGTCTCCATAAGTAGTTCTAACACATATTTCCTCTATGCGAGTACCATCCCACTAGAATTCCTAGCAACCTCAATGCCCAGAAAATATCTCAGTGCCCCGAGATCCTTGGTAAGAAAGGTGGACCACAGATAGTCTTTTTCCTCCTGAATGTCGTCAATACTATCACCAGTAAGAATCATATCGTCAACGTAGACAACTAGAATAATCACACCGGAGTTCACCTAATAAAAATGAAGTGATTATATGTGGACCTTGATAAAACCAATCTTCCGAATCTCAAAGCTAGGCCGCTCAAACTAGGCTCTTAGACTCTATTTCAAGCCATATATCACCTTCTTCAGCCTGCAAACCTTCTCCCCTTCAACCACATAAACCGATGGTTGAACCATGTAGACTTCCCCGATGGTTGAACCATGTAGACTTCCCCGATGGTTGAACCATGTAGACTTCCTCTTGAAGATCACCATAAAGAACGGCAATCTGCACATCAAGCTGATATAATGGCCATGCCTTATTGACTGCTACAGACAAGACAATGCAAAACGAGTTGAGTCTGGCCACAGGAGAGAAGGTGTCAAAGTAGTCCACACAATAAGTCTGTGTGTAACCCTTAGCTACTAGTCTGGCCTTCAACTGCTAACTTGCCCCATCTGGTCTGTACTTAACAGTGTAGACCCGATGGCAATCAACAACCTAAGCACCTTCAAGAAGGTCAATCAACCCCCATGTGCCCTAAGAGACAAGAGCAGTCATCTCTTCGTTCATAGTCTGTCACTAGCCTGAATCCTGTGCAGCTTCATGATAAGAGTAAGGAACTGTCATAGTTGCCAAGGCTATAGAGAAACGTTGTAAAGCAAGGTTGAGATGATCAACAAAGGTATAATGTGACATAAGGTGTAAAGTACAACTCCTTACATACTTCTTGAGAGCAATTGGAAGATTGTCTAGCGACAAGACAGGGACATCCGAAACAAATGCTGGGAAGGGGGGATTGCTCCTAAGAACTGTTAGTCGACTCCCCAACCTGCATAGAAGGAAGAGGTACAGACACTGGATCTTGCTGACGATGCACATAGGTATAAGTAAACCAACCTAGAAAAGAACCCTCCTCGTGGTAAAAGGGCACCTTCCCCACATAGTGGTGCTTCCCCATAGGATCATAATATCGATAGCCCTTCTAGGACCTAGAGTAGCCCAAAAATACACATTTAACTAATCTAAGGGACAAGTTATCAACCACTCTAAAAAGATGGACAAAACATGAGCACCCTAAAATTTGCAATGGCAATGCAAGAAGAGCATCAAGCTACAAAAGAAAGGGGGTTTCACCATTAAGAACAAGTGAAGAGACCCTATTAATCAACTAAATAGCAGTGAAGATATCCCGCCAAAAATGCCTGGGAACATGAATAGTAATCAAGGTTTAAGCAACATCAAGAATATGGCACAATTTACGCTCGGCAACTCTATTTTGCTGAAGGGTCCCATTATTTGATAAAAAAAATCATGAACATCTTTTTGCATGAATTCAAGGACATTATCACTGTGAAAAATTTTGATGCTTGTGGAGTAAAAATTCTGAACTCCATAGAAAAAATTTCACAATAATAGAACCAACTTCAAACCTATCCTTCAGCAAAAAGGTGCATGACAATTGACTAAAATTGTCAATAAATACCACAAACCAGTAACTTATTCAACAAGGACCCAAATGTCATAAGGAATTAAATGTAAACTGAACAGACTCTTCTTTTGGCTTGGACTGAAAAGAGGCCCTATAGTGCATGCCCAACTGGCAAGCTTCACACTCTAAGGTGGTAAGAACAATAGACTCTGGAAACATCTTTCATAGTCTAGAAACAGACGATTGACCCAAACGGCAATGCTAGATTTCCAGGCCAGCTAAAATAGATGCAACACCAGGAAAGAGCTAAGGAGTGTCATAATAAAAGTCGTCTCTCTCAATCTTGCCACCAATCATATTCCTCGTATGGATGTCTTGAAAGAAAACATAGTACTCATCAAAAATCACCCAACAAAAAAGCTCTCTACATAAGCGACAAACAAAAATAAACTGAGGGGAAACTCCAAGGCACAATAAACACTGAACAGACATAGTAAGTCTAAAAACAAAACATCTCCTACAGCTGTAACAAGAGAATACGACCATGTACCAAACAGACCGAGGTAACTTCTGGAGTCTGTCACACAGAAATCAGGGCATCCTTCTTAGCAGTGAGATGATTGAAGGCACCAGAGTTTACCACCCAGGAAAAGGTGGAAGTAGCAGTGACCAGGTTGGCTAAAGTACTCATGGCAGCAATAGAAGGCGTATCTCCTAAGAGGCAGACAGGGTAGAAGCCTAGTAAAGAAGCTCCACAAGTTGTGCATAATCAGTAGCAATAAGAGAAGAGATCCCAACAATAGCCACATTGGCCAGACCAGGTTGGGAAAACTTGGCCCAGCATTTCTCAGATGGGTGGTTGGTTCACTAGTAGTGGATACATGACTCACATGTAGTCCTCGTCCTCAACCAAGTCCACAACTAGCACCAGAGCCACCACGCCCTGCAGTCACTACAAATGAAGATGTCTTCATAGGGGTAGCACCATGAGGTCTAGTATCAGGTGTCACAACAGAAGAACCAATATCAGGAGCAATCTTCTAAAGTCATTCATTTATCGACTCCAAATCAAGCATCTATTCAAGTGCAAGAATCTGATCTCGTGCAGGCATATACCAAGAACTCAGACCATCCATTCAGGAAGTGGTAACCCTGTCAATTTTGTCTCTACCCCATCTGTGTAACACAACATGATGGTTGAAACACATTGAGCTCCTCAAATGGAGACTCCATCTCTATATAGTAGTCCACAAGAGATCAATCACCCTATGAAGTAGACCAAATCCAACAATAGATGTCTGCAAGGTGAGAATGATTCGACCTATGAGAATACTTCTTGGCCAAACTATCCCATAAGTAGGCAGTCTAGGCACAGCCATGTTGATGTTGGGAAGCTATATGACAGAGAGAACTGATGGACGATGATTTAAAGAGCCATCCACACGAGAAAAAATCAATAGAGAAGGGCCACCAGAGGCATCATCTACTTAAAACCACCTCTAGTGACAATGAAGGAGGCCACACCCTCCAACAGTGGTTCTGCTGGCCTTGAAGGGGTTAGCGAGGGGCCTAGGAGAGATGTAAGTGGCTAGCACTGACACAAATGGGCCTAAGAGGGACCCACATGGACTGGAGACGGTACAAGGCGATGAAGAAGGGGTTAGGCGGTGGTTGGCAGTGACGTTGGACTCCTCAGAGAGGTGAAGGCAATCCCAAAGCCACTCCTAGTCGCAATGGCAACGCAAGGAATTGCGAGAGAAGACCATCAGTGGTGCTAGGGCTGCACAGTGGGTCACACAGGGCCGCAAGACATGGTGGAAACGCTAGAAGCACAAGAAAGGGGGCTTCTGCAGGAGCACTAGGGCTCCACAACGGTCTCAAGGAGAAGTACAACCTCCCTGTGACGGCACAAGGTTTCTAAAGAAGGGGGGAAGGCACTGTCAGTAAGGAACAAGCTTGACAACGACAAGAAGAGACAAGAGAGGAGAGAGAAGCTAGGGTTTTTGTGGTGAGGATACCAGAGCACGAAAATTCTAAGACCCACCTTACTCTAATACTATGCTGGAAGAGAAATAAACATCTTATTCTCGAAGAAGCCCTAATCCTCTTTATATACAGAGAGGTACTAAGGAAAGTTACAGGGAAATCCCAAAGAAAATAAAATAGACACAACCCACAAAATAACTCAATATAACGCTAATTCCAACAAAAAAAAGGCTTCTTTTGTTCCTTTTTCAGTTAAATTAAACTATAGTAATAAAGAAACAATACAGCCAACATTTGACAGCAAGGAAAGTTAAACACCTCAAGTTGATATTTTCCAGGAAAGACTTTTGAGAACATAAAAGCACCATTCTCGTTTCCCAAGTAAATTGTCCTCTTTTCTTCAGCAACATTATCCTGCAGTCTAACAAGTGATATGGAGATCGAAGGACTGCACCTCTCCTTGCATAGAACAATTCCATGGATGTTGACCTGCGCCTGATCATTAAAGAAGGTACATTTATTAGGAAAAGATTATCCAGCATCTTGGCTTTTGATAGCATGCCACAAAGCAAATGTCACACAACCTTCCCATTAGAAAAACTTCTTTTGAAAAACTCCAGAGGATTCTATTACATTCTTTTCAGTGTTTGAATATTTGACTTTTTTCTTTGTTAAGGAACACAAATTCTGCTGCCTAAACTTGAGTAGGTCCGAAGGTGACATATAAGTAATTGGAGCCACAAATTACCTAAATTACTTACCACCACACATTCCGATTATTTCTAAAGAGAACTGAAAATCACCCGCATCAAAAGGATGAATTTTCTAATAAGAAAATGGAAAAATCACACATACCTGATAAAATTCAGCACTCAACACTGGGCTCTTCACCAGAAGATCAATATGAGCTGGAGAAAAAAGAAGCTTAAAGGAGTCCTCTGAGTTTGCGGGAAGGGCAGATAATCGGTACTCTCCAGGTAAAACCTATTCCATTTTCAAAATTAGTGAAGCACAAGGTTAGCCACATTAGGGACTGAATGAATATTTGATCCGGAGCTCATTATTATTTGAATCCTAAAATGCCTGCTCTACTTTTATTTTTTTTTGAAAAATTCCCATTCCACATTTTAGCACCTTAAACAAATAAATTTGAGATGAGTTATGCTTTCATAACATGAGATAGCTAGAAAAGATAAATAAATTAGCAAATTTTGTTCTTTGAAAGAAATCACTATAATTTTTTTTTTTTCTTGAAAAGGTTATATTGTTCAGATACTCTTGTTTATATTTGTCTTATGTCCTATTTTGTTATTTCTTGTTTTATGTTGGATATGTATTGTTATTTACCCAATACCTCTCATTTATATAAAGAGGCGTTGAGTCATTTGATAATAAGATTTCGACATTACCTCCCAGATATAATTTTTTTTAAATGAATAACGAGACTAAAGAATTATTAGGTTACAAGTCCATATAATAAAAAAGAGCACCTCAAAGCAGAAGTTCCCCTTCTCGTCAGTGTTTTTCACCTGCGGCTTCACATTTTCAGGGCCATGAGTCAAAGCCACCTAAAAGATAAGTCAAATAAGAATGTTAAGTTAAATAAGAATGTCTGCTAGGCAGAAGGGTCATCGCATGTTGCATAATGCTTCAAAGGTATTTACAACATCAATATGGTATGTTGAAACCATAAGAGAGTACAATTTGGTATAATATAGATAAATCTTTGGGCAATATTGACAGTTGTAAAGAAAATGACCTCCAAGAGCATTGTTTACTTTACTCAAACAGAGGTACCTTTGCCTGTTGACGTCCACTGACTAAATGCACAACACCACAAAGATCATAGGAGACAGCTTCAATGTCTGGAATGGCAGCCATGTTTGGAAGGACCTATTGTTGAAAAAATAATGCTTTACTTAAGTAGCAAAAAGACTGAGAAGCACGTGAATCCCTCCATGTTCAAACTTAAAGCATGGTTATTGAAGTTCAATTCAACCGCCTGCAATTACCAATAAATTTTCCAAGCTTTTGAACTTGTAATGGCTCTTTTGTGCTCCAATACTATACTTCCTAGAAGTAACCTGCAGAAATAGTTTAATCAAACGATTACAAAAAAGACATAACAGAATAAAACACATCACCATCAGCAGTCCACTGGTATGAATACCAGTTGAACCAAAATGAAGAACTAAGTACAATTTGAAAAACTTGACTGATTTAAATTAAACACTGAAAACAAAAGGCAAATATATAGAAAAATCAACCTGTTGAATGGAAACATAGACAAAGCACCATAAATCAACCTCATACCACTCCTTTACTCAAAAGCTGACTTCCATGAAAAACAGAGACATTCAGAACTAAAGCTTAAGTGTGTCTGTATGTGCAATGGGAACAGCATCACTGAATAGAACTAGTCAAAAATATGCAGCACTTATTGTTGAGCCCCTTCAGTGTTATGTTCTTTATTATTGTCGTTTTTTGTTATTTTGTTATTTTCTTATGAGGTTGTCACCTACTTTTCCCAACTCTCTTCGATGGCATATATCGCCGATATATCAAACCTTAACTTCATTCCACTTGGTATCGGAGCAGCGGTTCTAAGTCGGTGCTTGGATATCCCACCAAAAAGCCTAGTCTCCAATACCTCCACCTCAATCCCTTTTCTCTCTCCTTGGATGCCGATAGCCCTCCACCTTGCTGTGTTGCCTCTCATGGTGGTGCAGCAACCCACCGATGGCAGTCAGCGCTGCTGGTAGGCCTCGTCCTCCTCCAAGCATTGCATGCCCCTGCAGGTGGTCCCCAACGCCGCCGCCTGACCCTGCAGGGGGTCCCCAATGCCACCACCTTCTTCCTGCTGGTGGCTGATGATACCATCAGCACCTAAAGGGGATGTTGCCGGTCTACTGGTGGCTGCAGTGCCACCTCTGGATGCAGCAACACCGGTGCAGGTGGCTGCAGCCCCAACTTTGGTGGCTGCAGTGTTGATTAGGGGCATTGATCAAGTTCTTCCAATCAAATCAAATCAAATTTGATTTGATTCCGTGCCACTATGGTCTGAGTACCTTTCTCTCCGGTAGATCTGAGTTGATCTGATCAGATCCGAGTTGATCGTCCAACAAATCTGAAGGCTTGATGGTCAGATTCTTTCCTTTTCTGCGTTCATGGAGGTCGGATGATTCTGTTTGAGGTAGATATGATATTAGAAAACATGCTTGAGATAACATGGAAGAGAGTTCCGACTGCAGAGTATCAGACCCTTGCCTCGGCATGGAGGTCACATGACACTGTCACTATATCCAAGAGTGAATATGAGACACTACCCTGTGTATTTAGTTAGCATGGTGTGCCTCAAGCAAAAGCTGTGTGTAAGCCTCAAGCAAAGGAAATAGATTGACTTGTTGATTCAGGCGCATCTCGACACAATTGTGGTGATGCGAGACAATTCTCCAGTATTCATTCAGTTCCATCCAACAGAACTATGTAGGTCATCGATGGGCGACATTCCCCTATATCTGGTCAAGGGGAGGTTCGTGATGAAGTTGGAGAATGTTCCTCTGGCTTCTAATTTTCCACTAAGTCTGCTTTCAGTTAGTCAGATTACCAAAGAGTTAAACTATTATGCAATCTTTGATGCAATGTCTCTTACATTTAAGGATGTTCTCACCAAACACACCATTGGGTGTTGCCGTGAGGAAGGTAGAGTCTATCATTTTCTTCAGTCGCCTTATGCAAGTCATGTCTCTCTCTCACTAGGGGGTGCCTCTAACCACTTGTAGCATCTTCAGTTCGGTCATCTCCCACTGCCAAAACTTCGAAGGATGTTGCCACAAATTCTTCCTACTACCACCTTCCAACGTGAGGCGTGTCAACTCAGGAAACATCACAGGAGTACCTTCCCAAGGAGCCAATATCAGGGGTCCTAAGCCTTGTTCTAGTTACTTCATATGAATATTTAGGAACCTAATAGGACTCCAGATCGTCTAGGGCACAGATACTATCTAGCGATTGTAGATGATTTCTCCCGTCTCACTTACACATGCCAAGTCTGAGGCTAGTGATATGATTCATGCCTTTCTAGTAGAGATCTGGAATTAGAATAAGGCGAAAGTGAAGATTATTAGATCGGACAATGCTTTGGAGTTCTGCACCACCTCTCTACGTGCATTTTAGTAGGATCATGGCATTATTCATCAGACGAGTTGTCTCCATACATCTCAACCAAATGGAGTGGCAAAACAAAAGCATCAACACATTCTCAATGTTGCACAGACACTCTTGAATCAAATCAGTGTGCCAAATAGATATTGGGGAGATGCAACGTTGATCGCATGCTATCTTATTAATCAAATGCCCTCTATAGCTCTCGATGACAAGTTTCATACTCCATCTTATTTCCAAATAGTGACCTATTTAGGGTGTCACCCTAGGTCTTCGGATGTGTTGCATTTGTGCTATTCATGAACCCAGTAGGAATAAGCTTGCTCCATGCACTATCAAGTGTATCGTTCTTGTGTATTCGAGGACACAGAAGGGATACAGATGTTATGATCCTATTGGAGGGCGCCAGTGCAGGTGCAACCTTCCACAAGTCCGTTCCATATTTTTCTACTACTAAGAGATGTTTCTCTCCTGAGGTTACTGAAGCACCAATGCTTATTCCTCTTATGCCATTGAAGACAATTCCTATCACTGAATCTATGCCATCACCATCAAAGCCATCACTCTCCGAACCTGAGAGATTTCACAAGCCCCCGATCATATATAGGCTTCTTGTTACCTATCACCAGCCATCCTCTTCTTCTATGCCAGCTCCACCTCAACCTTAGATGACCACAAGAGATTTACATAGTGATGATGCAAGGGGTCCACAGGACGACAGTGGTAAGGTTGTACCCAGTGCTAAGATGGAATCAGAGCAGTTAAAGGATGCAATGCCAGCTGATCTTGACCTTCTGTAGGCATCCCACAGTTGTGCCAGATACCCTATTTTAGGGGCCTTGTCTGAAGAGGGTCTGGGCACTACTTTTCAAAAGTTCTCATATGCATTGTCAGCCACACAAATTCCTTCTACCCACTAGTAGGCCATGCTTGATCTCCAATGACGTCAAGCTATGGAGGATGAGGTGGCTGCACTTCGTTCGTGTAGTACCTGGTAGCTTACTGCACTATCAGATGGGGCAGCAATCATCGGTTGTAGATGGGTTTTTACCATCAAATACAATCCAAATGGGTCAATTACTAGACACAAGACTAGGCTTATTGCAAAGGGGTTCACACAAACATGTGGTGTGAACTTCTTTGATACTTTCTCTCCAGTGGCACACCTCCGTACTATGGACATCTTGATCTCTATGGCAGTTCAGCGCGATTGGCAACTTCATCAATTAGATGTGAAGAATATATTCCTCTATGGAGATCTCCAAGAGGAAGTTTACATGCAGCAACCCCCTGGCTACGATACTGAGGGGGAGTGTGTATGCAGATTGCGGAAGACGATATGTGGCCTAAAGCAAACTCTGAGAGCCTGATTCCATAAACTCTCCAAAGTGATAGAAGCTATTGGTTTTCAGAGGTCATTGTCTAATCACTCCTTGTTTGTCACGAAGACAAGGAAAGGAGTAGTGGTGCTCCTTGTTTATGTCCATATTGGATCATTATAGGAGATGATGTGACTAGGTAACTAAGGTCAAAAAAAGTCATGCAGGCAAGTTCATCATGAAGGATCTTAGAATGTTGAGATACTTTCTTGAGATTGAGGTTTCACGCAACAAGAAAGGCATAGTATGCTATCCCAGAAAAAGTATGCACTTCATGTTCTGTAGGAGGCTGGCATGCTAGAGGCTAAACCGACAAATATCTCTATAGAACCCAAGGCTCGCCTATATGATGAGAAGGCGAAGGCAATGGACAATAAGCAATATAGACAGCTGGTCGACAAGCCCCTACAACTAACCATCACTAGATCGAACATTTCCCTACCTTATGGTCAGGCCAACAAGCCAGCATTGAGATGTTGCAATGATGGTGCTGAAGTACCTAAAGAAAGCACTAGGATAAGGGATTCTATTTAGCAGAGAGATTTCCATGAATGTGGTAGGCTATTCAAATGCAAATTATGTAGGGTGCTTAGTTGATAGAAAGTCGACTACAGCTTTTTGTACCTATGTGGCAGGAAATCTAATGACATGAAAGAGTAAGAAGCAAGTAGTTGCCTATAGATCCAATGCCAAGTCTAAGTAGACAACCATGGCCCTCACTACTACTGAGATGATGTAGATGAGATCGCTCCTTGCATATTTGCACACATCTGTTGACACAACTATGGAGATGAGGTGTGACAACAGAGCGAGAACCTACATAGCCAACAACCCCATGTTTCATGAGAGGACCAAGCACATGGAGATTGATTGCCACTACACATGTAACTTGATCCAGTGAGGACCCGTCTATACTACTCCAGTCTCTTCAAATGACCAGACAGCAGACATCTTCACCAAGCCATTGCCACAGTCTTCATTTGATGTTTGTTCCAAGTTTAGCATGATTGACATCTACGCTTCAGCTCGAGGGGGAGTGTTGAGCCCCTTTAATCTTATGTTCTTAATCATTGTCCTTTTTTGTTATTTTGTTATTTTCTTATGAGGTTGTCATGTACTTTTTCCACCTCTATATATATTGAAAGGTGGAACTAAAGAATAATCCAACTTGATTCATTTCATTTCACTCTTATACATACATAAAATATGGAAAAGACATTAATGGGTTCTGAACTAGCATTGACTAGGCTACGGTGCATCTAAATAAACTATTAACATGTACAAATGAATGGAAGGCAAGTCAAAACTCCAATAAAATAATTAAACACTGCCCACTATAAGGACAGGATCAATAAGAAGGACCATTATTATTCTTAAGTTACAACGCTACATGCTTGGATCTCCATCTTGAGAACATTAACTTTTTCATTTACTCGCCACACTAACTACAAGCATACAGACACAAGTCATGCACTGGTCAAAACACTAGCATGAACATAAACACAGGTGGCATGACTGATGGACATTACATAAGTAGAGATACATCCAGCCTGAGTTCATGAATTCTAACCACTAGAGATATGGAATCTCAAACCTCAAAAATGGCACATCAAGAGGGTGAAGCAAATAACACTCAGATAAACATAGTTACATGCCACGGACAATAAATGAGGCATGGAGACATAGCTCTCAAACCTCGGACAGGCAATAGTACCAAGACATGATGTCAAGAAAATTCTGCAATTCACTTGGCCAAAACTTGCAAGAAGAGTGAAGGCAGATATCCATAAAGTTTGCCAATGCATAGAAACATCAAACTTGAATTTTTTCTTTGAAATGGATCAAACTTGACATTTCTCAGCCATTTCTTAATCACAATTCATGCATTGGTCAAAACCAAAGTTAGATGAGAACACGATCCATGCTAACTATATGTTACATGTGAAAATATAGGTCCAGAAATTCAGATAGAAACTTGGACTCTGACAAGTAAGGAAAAATCCATTATGATATTTCCTAGCTGATACACCCCACAATTGGAACATGGCAGAAGGAGATGATCATGGAATCACTTGATGAAGCTTTTGATAGTGGGAGATGTCCAAGATTGACATGCATGACCTGCTTAACTGGATAGGTGACTTGAGGACATCCCCAGGTGATATAATGCTCTTCATACTGGAAGCGGTGTACATAGTTATTTTTATGGAACACCCTCCTACCACCATCATGATTTTGAGGTGTGAAGCTAACATCTATACCACATAAAAAAACCTGCATGCATCTTATCATATGCGGCATTGTGCTTATTCAACACGATAGAAACATATCTATACATCTCCTCCCTACCTCAAATTCTATAAGGAAAGCGAGAAACTACACATAATTTGGCATACAGATAAAAAAAATGAAGAAAACAAATTCAGTATTTAACCACACACCTGGTCAAGCTTGTAATATCCCTGTTTATCTGTGGTTGCTCTCCGACTACCATCTAGTAAAATGTCAACATCGTCAACTCCAGCACCATAGCTATCAATAACACGACCACCAACAGAAAATCCAGTAACCTGTTCACAAGATGGAATCAGTAAGAGGTATTCACATCAATAAGTACATCAACCATTTCGTTAGACTGTCCATGGAGATAGCGATAGGTCTACAAAGCACTGAAATGCCAAAAAGGAAAAGAGGATTGCATCAAGCAGAAACCATTTAACCAATCACCTAGAAACTTTGTTAGCAGTTTCTGTAAGGTATCCACTTCAGACCTAGTGTTGTCAACATAACTGGACATTGAGACAGCAGCACTAAGAGAAGAAATTTTTTGTAAGTTCGCATCAGTTTAACATGGATGAGGAAGTGCTACTTGAAAAGGCATTTCTTGGGGAAATCCAATGCACAACATGTTTGCCCTTTTTGTTATAAACGAATATATGGCTAATGCTAAAATAGATTTTCATGGAATATAGACAAAAAAATAGCCCACCTAGACCACAAAACATCACAATTTATCACCTAGCAAAGCCCTTTGAACTCCATGCACAATAGATAGGCCAACATACGCAAGGGAAAGAACTAGCTGATCAGAAATACACAACAACAGCAAGGCCTTTTCCCTCACTGAGTGGGGTTGGTACATGGATTCCCTGCCTCCACTTTGATGTATTTTCAGTCACTTCTCGCTTAAATCTGAGTAAACATGATCATGACTAATGATTTCCTTCTAGAACTTCTGTGGCCTTCCCCACCCCTTTCCAGGAGGCTAAACATCTGACTTCCCACATTTTCTAACTGGGATATTAACTCTCCTTCTATGCAAACGTCCAAACCACCATAGACGTTTTTTCTCATTTTATCCTCTATCAATGCCACCCCAGCCTTTTCCCCTAATAACCTCATCAGAAATCCAATCCTTCCTTGTATGGCTACACATCCACCGTAAAATCTTCATTTTTGCTAAGCACAGACTAGAAATACATAGACCAGGAGAGGGAAAAAAAACCACCCATCTGTAGAAGCCATGTTTGCCTTTGCCCTTTCACAAGAAGATTTGTGGTTTCTTTTCAAACCCATTGATGTGACTATTAATTTTTTTTTGAAAGGCAAAAGGATAATTATCCAAGAGATAACCACCCACATTCATTCAAAACAGAATCACATCAGATTGATGTGGCTATTAATTCAATGCCATCATTCTTCTATTGAAAAATGAAAGGCCCTTAATAAACCAGATAATGTACACTTTCACGGAAATCTAAGACCAAAAGGACGGTGATCATTAGAAGTTCCAGTTTTGGTTGAAAGCAACAGAAACTCTGGACATGCGATTTTTAGCATTCATATTCAGCATCATCACCCACTGCCTAACTGGCCTACCATGGGCCGAAAATCACACTTTTCCTGGAGTTCAGATATGATCACCTCCATCCATTGCCCCACTGCCTCCACAAGTAGCCACAACCACTCCCATAATTAGGAGCCAATCAAAACCCATCTGCAGCTGAAATTCTTAATAAACTGCCACCTGATGACACTACAACATTTTCATAACAAAATCTTTATTCAGTATACTCAATCACAGTGCACTTGAAATTCTAATGCAAACCATTGTACCAAAATTTCATAATTCACAATATTGGAAAATCACAAAACCAACACCCATGGGTCAATCCTGCTTTCTACTCTCAACACTCTCACCAACCACACATAAACCACCTTCTACACCCACCACCACCTACAAGCAACGAGCCATATCCTTCTCTCCAATGAGGTCCACTTCGAATGGCCACTTCTTCCATGGTGACCACCCCTGCAGGCAGAATTTTGGGTCATCACTTGGCTAAATTCCACATTATTTGCAGTACATTGCTCACCAGATGATGAAGGACCTACACTGATGATGGTTGAGTGCGAGAGAGTTGGTGATGGGAAAACCCACTTTCACTGTATGCCATTGGGAAGCAGCCAGTTTCATTGCCTCATCAGAGGCAATTAAGAAATACGGGGACTTTCAAGTTCTTCTCATTCAAGATGGATTCTTCCATACCTCTTTCATGTTAGGATGTGGGTACCTAATGTCAGGTTGTGCAAGGGCTTCTTCCCCAAAATGAAAACATAATCCAAGGGTTCCTTTGCATTCTGAAACTACTCACAGTAAGATGTCAAGGAGGATTTGAAGACCCATCTCATGTGACAATAGCCCTTGTGTAGAGGTCATTCAGGTCAATGTTCAAATTGGTACACCCACACTTCTTACCAATAAGGTTTTTGTACAAATTCAGAGTGATCGATTGGTTGTCAGGGTGACATGACTAGAGACCCCTTAGTTGCACTAGATGCTCTATTTTTGGCCATGAATTGGAATCTACCCCATTATGGGTGGTGGCAGCAACTGCTACCATGGGTGTCCTTGACCATCTTTGCTGAAGTTCCAGTGACATCCAGACAATGACGGAGGCATCAGCACTTACCATAGACGTGGATGCAAGTTCCACAATGTAGTTGTGCATTCTCAAACAGTTCTGCAGTTAACAGCCCACCTATAAATAAGGTTAATCCTGAGGTTCTGCCTAGGTTAGAATGGGTGCCTATGGTATCCAAGGATACCATAGGTCATACAGCTTGTTCTTTTGCAGCCAATTCTAGTGTTGCTCCAAAATATCATTAAGTCATGCAAATTCTTCACCAATGGTCAGAAATGGGTGGGTGGACTCTTGTTTATCCATAGAAGAAGTAGAGGCCAATTAAGAAGGTTGGCCCTCCAGTTGGGCCAGGCATTTTGCTTGGAGCTTGACATCAATAGACACCTTGAATCTGCCTCCAGGAATCAAACACCAAGATCATGTCCATTCTGAAGATGATGATCCTCCATATGAATGCAGAAAGGTAGCAGACAAACAAACTTAACAGAAGGTAAAATGACATCAAATGTGTAGATACAAAGAATTTGACCATGGCAGTGGGGCATGGAAGAATGTTGCATGAGATGTACAGGTACTTGAATCAGATGCCCAGTACATTCTTATCAGAGCCCTAAATTCTGGCAACCTTTCTCTTAACAGCAGTACTAGGAGGCTATTATGGGATTCTCTCAAGAAGATGTCCTTTACAATTAATTATCCTTGGTTCCTTCTAGGAGACTTCAAAACTATTTGGTTCAGTGCATAAACATTTTCACAGTCCAAAATTTACAGGTGATAAGCTAGAAGTGTTTATTGCCACCTTAAGGGTGACTGCAGTGGCAGATCTTTGTGGCTAAAAAACCATGTTGGCCCCAGTCTAATTTGAGCTACTAGAAAATTGGAGTCATGTGCAGCTTGGACTGGCACCTGAAAACAGCAACTGCTTGGCCATCTTCCCGCTTGTTAGCATCATCCACATGCTTACTGCCTGTAGCAACCACGCAACAAGGCACTTATCTTTGCTTCTGATTCCATTAAAAAAGAAAGCATTTCCTTTTTTTTGAGAGAGAAAGGTAAAAGGAAGCCTATTCAGGGTCAACAGCTCTCGTCTCATTAATAAAAAGACAGGGTTAGGTAGAAATCAACAAAATGAACAACCCTACTCTATCAAAGCCCTCACACAAAACAATGTTAAGAAACATAATCTTCATCGTTCAACTCATACGCAAGTCTTAGCCCTTTACATAGAGAGGGACAAGGTACAAAAGCAAAAACAATAAGGCATAATAAAACACTTGCCAAAAATATGAAAGACTTAAAATAGCAAGACAACCAAACCTAACTAATCTAATTCTAAAATATCTACACTCCCCCTCAAGTTGAAGCATATATGACCACTAGACCCAACTTGTCACACAAGAATAGGAGCCTCTTCTTGGTAAGTGCCTTTGTGAGTATATCCGCAAGCTGTATCTCTGACATAGGGAGTAGCTATTTTTCGTTCCAGGATTGCATTTCATATGAAATGATAGTCTACTTCAATGTACTTGATCCTCTCAAGAAATAGTGAATTGGAAGCAATGTAGGTAGCCAGCTTATTCTCACAATACAAAGGAATAGGCATCTAAGCAAAAATTCCAAGATCAGCCAAGAAGAAGACTACCCACATGACTTCACATGTCATATGTGCCATAGCTCTATACTCTGCCTCTACACTAGAACAGGCCACCACATCTTGGTTCTTGCTTCGTCCTGAAACAAGATTCCCTCCAAGGAAAACAGTGCAACCTGTGGTAGTTCTATCCTCCACTACCCCAACATAATTCGCATCTGAATATGAAACAATATCAATAGACATTATTTTTGTGTTGGAGTCCCTTTCCAAGATTTCCTTTTTAACTATTTTAAAATCACACATCACGTCAATTACTATACGAGGGCTTCTCCATGTATTGACTGGCTCTACTCACTGCAAAGCTGATGTCTAAGCAACTGACTATCAGATATAGTAGCTTGCCCACTATACTCCAGCATCTTGTCACATCTTTGAACATCAGATCATCTTCGAACAACATAGCCTTCTTCTAGTGTTCAACAGGAATGCCAGACGGCTTCATACCCAGTAATCTTGCCTCCTCTAAGAACCGCAGAGTATACTTTCGTTGAAATAATGATAAGCCACTGTCCAGATGCAGTAGTTCTATTCCTAGGAAATATCTCAAGCGTCTAAGATCCTTTGTAACAAAGGTCTTGTGTAAGAACACCTCGGTCTACCTCACACGCTCATCATCACCAATCAAAATCATATCGTCCCCATACACTGCTAGAACCACAATCCCCGTATATCTTTTCTCATAAAGATTGAACAATTTAAGGAGGATTGGTTGAACCCTATCTGTTGTACCTTCGAGCTGAGCCTCTCAAAATAGGCTCCGAGGCTCTGTTTAAGGTCATAAATGACCTTTTTCAACCTACAAACACACTCCCCTTTAATCTCTTAACATGGGCGCAAACGCATATACACGTCTTCTATAAGATCACAATTAAAACAAATGAATCAAATTCTTTATTCCATAGCCCAACCTATCGAAACATAGCGGTAGGAAAATTACATGAGATGTTCATAAGGAAATAAGAAAATACAACTAATTAGGAAACAAGAACATAAAAATATAACCAGACCATAGGGGCTAACACTCCATCTCAAGCTAGAGCATAGATGTCAATCATGTTTAACTTGGAACAGCAAATATCAAATGATGCTCATGGTAATGCCTTTGTGAAGTTATCAACTATCTAGTCATCCAGAGAGAAATGGGTGGTGTAGACAAGACATTTCTAGATCAAGTCACGTGTATAGTGACAGTTAACCCCTACGTGTTTGGTCCTCTTCTGGAACATAGGATTGTTGGCAATATAGGTCGCCGCCTTGTTGTCACATCTCATCTCCATAGGGATGTCAACAAGCATATGCAAATCTACAAGAAAAGATCTCACTCACATCATCTCTGAGGCAATATGTGCCATGGCCCCGTACTCGGACTTAGCACTGGACCTGGACACAATAGCTTGTTTCTTGCCCTTCAAGGTCACTAGGTTTCCTGCTACACAGGTGCAAAAATTTGTGGTAGACTTCCTATCTACTCGGTGCTAGACCTAGAGACAACAACTTGTTTCTTACTCTTCTAGGTCACTAGGTTTCCTGCTACATAGGTGCAAAAACTTCTGGTAGACTCCCTATCTACCAAACACCCTACATAATCAACATCTAAGTAGGCTACCACACTCATAGAGGTTCCTTTGGTGAACAGAACACCTCTTCCTAGTGCTTTCTTCAAGTACCTCAGCACCATCATTACAGCATCCCAATGCTACCTTATGGGTCTGTCCATAAACTGACTTAATTTCCCAACTGCAAGGGAAATATCTGGTTTGGTGATATTCAAGTAAAAAAGCTTACCCACTAGCCCTCTGTACTACCTGTTGTCCACTGTCTCAACTGTCTCATTATACATGAGTCCTGGGATCCATAGGGATATTGGCTAGCTTTGCTCCCAGCATGCCAGTCTATTGTAGCAAGTCAAAGGCGTACTTCCTCTGGAAAGTACCACACCCTTCTTACTGCATGCCACCTCAATCCCAAGAAAATATCTTAACGGTCCCAAGTCCATAACAAAACTCCCTGCAAGGCATTTCTTGACTTCTGTTGCCAATCTCATCATCCCCAGCAACAATTAAATCATTAACATATACAAGAAGTATCACCATGCCTTTTCTTGTTTTCCTGACAAATAGAGAATAATCTGACGATGATCTCTAAAACCAATCGTCTCAACCACCTTTGAGAGCATCTAGAACCAAGCCCTGTAGGGCTTTGCTTCTGGCCATGTATAGCCTCCTGCAGTCTACAAACCCTGGAACACTCCCTTAAGTCTCATAACGTAATGGTTACTGTATGTACACCTCCTCCTATAAGTCACCATACAAGAATGTATTCTTCACATCCAGCTAATAAAGAGGCCAATCCTTCTGAACAACTACAAAAATGAGAATCGCATAGTTGAAAGTCTCGCAAGTGGAGAAAAAGTATCAAAGAAGTCTACGCCATAAGTTTGCGTAAACCCCTTTGCCTCAAAGTAGGCCTTATGGCTGGCAACTGTCCCATCGAAATTGTATTTAATGGTTAAGACTAAGGCTGCTAATCAAACTGAGCAGTTCGAATTTGCCTCGAAATCGTTTGATGAAATATTCGATAAAAATTTGTTCGAAAAAAAATGAACATTAAAATTAAGTCGTTAGCTTAACGAACCGAACATGAACATAATATATGTTCATTCGATAAAAGTTCGAGTTTGAAAATACATACAAACAAAAATGTGTGATATAATTATGCATTTATGCAGATATAAAAAACTTATTTGATTAAAAAAAATTAACCCTCCCCTCCCAAGTTCCCAACCTCAAAATCCACAAAAAATAAAAAAAATAAAAAACCAAAAGAAGACCCAAACCCGCAGCCCCACTCTCCCCGCAGTGCTCCCTAAAAGGCTAAACCCTCAAGACTCCCACACCACACAGCCTAACCCTAAGGTCCCAGACTCCCAAACCTCCGCCGCCAACTACCCAAAGGTCCAAAACCTCCGCCCGTGTCCTCCATCATCAGCTCCAAGCCTCTGCCCACGTCCTCCATCATCGGCTCCACCCTCATCGACGTCGTCCCCAAGCTTACGAGCTAAGCTCCTCCATCTCCGGTCCTCCCCCAAGGCCCAGCCATCGACTATTGGTCCTAGACTCCTACTGCTCTGATCCTCCCCCAGCCGACGACTGCCCTCCGCCCTCATGTCCACCGACTCACCAATCACCCTCCTCCCCTTCCCTCCACTCCAACCACCCTCCACCCACTAATGTCACCACAGCACCAAGGCCTGCCCCACCCTCCGACCACCAAGGCACCAAGGGTGGTCCTCCCCACAACCCTCCGGCCTGCTCTACCTCTCTCCGCTCTCCAACTAGACCTCCCTCCTCCCCTGCCCTCCATTCCTTCATCCTCCCCCGGCCTGCTTCCTCCGAGGCTCCGCCCACCCTCCTCCCCCAACCTCAGTTGTCTATCAATAGGCATCAAGCTTCTTGAAGCCCCTATTTTTTTTCACAAACTCGTTGAGGACAGTCCACAACATCTTGCTTAATAAGGAACCAAAACTTCTATTTGAA
The DNA here is from genome assembly GCA_037157565.1 of Thalassia testudinum. NCBI lineage: Eukaryota > Viridiplantae > Streptophyta > Magnoliopsida > Alismatales > Hydrocharitaceae > Thalassia > Thalassia testudinum. The sequence goes on from JAZHRO010000073.1 coordinate 139,893,174, forward strand.
GGCTTTGAAGAATGTCACTAGGTTGAAGGCTTTTCTCATTGTGTTTCCTTCCACAAGGCACCCATTCAGATGTGAAAGAAATCATTTTTTAATTTCAGTATTGCATTTTTTTTTTGCATGCATTTTATTTAATATTCTTAATTTTCAATAGAATAGATCAACTTCTATTTGCGATATGTATTTATTTGGGATCTTTATTTAACTTGTGTATTGAATTTTAATTTAAGTTTCGTTATGCATTATTAGATGTCAATGATGAAACTCCCTTCATCTCAAAATAGTGCACCCGATGCATCACTTCATGAGGAAAATAAAGTTAATAATGAAGTCAATAAAATCGTTGAAGTTAATGAAGAATATGAAAAATATGATAATGAGGAAATAGATCACAATGTTCAGAGTGATCCACTTGCTAAGGAGGGAAGAAGAAAAAGGTCAACCGTTTATGAAACATTTTCACATAAGATTGTGACAGAAAAGAGTATTACAAAAAAAAATGTGGGTGTGCAATGATTATAACCATAAATATAAGATAATTCCAAGTAGGACAACATCACATTTTATGAGCTATCAAACCAAAAAATGTCCCGGTAGATCCAATATTGATAACAAACAAAAGAGCTTATCATTCAATCCTCCATCATTAGAAAATGACTCCATAAGCACTCTTTCTTTGTCATCTTCCAAGTTTCATCAACTGAAGGCTTGAAAACTTATTTCAAAGTGACTAATAGTGCATGAACATGCATTTAGCATTATTGAAGAGTTTTTCTTCAATACTATGTTAAAGTATTTCAATTGCAATTATGCAAAAGTTTCGAGAGTCACAATCACAAATGATTGGATGAAAATATTTTCATTTGAGAAGGACAATTTGAAGAAGAGTCTTTCGGAAGTTGAAATGATCAGTCTCACATCTGATACATGGACATCAAATCAAACAAGATGATATATATGTTTAACCACTTATTACGTCGATTCAAATTGAAAGTCGCAAGAATGCATTCTCAATTTTTGTGAATTAGATCCACTGCACACTGGGATTGTGATTGCAAATGCTATACTAAGTTGTCAAGTTGAGTAGGGTGTTGATAGTAAAGTAATTAGCATCACTCTAGACAATGCTAATAGTAATAATGTGGTGATGAGACAATGACGGATACTTTTAGTGGGCAAAGGTGCTTGTTTTTCAAGGGAAAGCTTTTTCATGTAAGGTGTTATACTTATATTTTAAATCTTATAGTTCAAGATGGTTTTATTTCTATTCAAGCTTGCATTTTCAACATTTGAGGAAGTGTGAAGTACATGAAAAAAAGTCCAGCACGTCTGAAAAAGTTTGGAGACATTGCTAGACAATTAAACATCCCAACTTTTAAATGCTTATCCATAGATGTTCCTACTCGTTGGAATTTCACCTTTTCATGTTGAATTCTACATTTTTTTACAAAATTATTTTTCAAAACTATGCCAAAAGAGATGACAATTATAAATGATTACCTTCTAAGGAAGAATGGAAGAACGCAGACAAAATGCATCCTATATTAGAGCAAATTTTTGAAGTTACATCAGTTTTTTATGGCACCTCATTTCCAACATCGAACTTGTTTCTTCTTAAAATATGAAAAGTTACAGAAATCTTAAAGGAAAAAGTTCGATCAAATGATGAGTTCATAAAAGAAATGGTCATTTTAATGAAAAAATAGTTTGACAAATATTGAAAAAATTACAGTTTGCTGATGTCTATTGCCATTATTCCCGATCCTAGATATAAATTCAAATCCATTGAGTTCATATTTGAAAGGGTTTATGATTCCATAGATGCTCAAGATCAATTAACAAAGTTGAAAAATGATTTGTCTAGCATTTCCGAGTTTTACACAAAAAAGGTTACTGCTCGAAATGAAGTAGCAAAACATTCGTATCAATGTGAGGAACCTCTTAATGAATTGTCAAGCAAACCTAAATTAGACAAATACATGGATGATGTTGGAAGTGAGCATCCTAAAAGATCAGATTTGGATAAATATTTGGAGGAACCTACATTAAGATCCAGAAAAGGAGATCCTTCTTTTGATGTGTTGAATTGGTGGAACTCAAACTCTTAAAAGTTTCCAATTCTCCTAATTATGGCTAGAGATATATTATCGACCCCAATCACTTCTATTGCTTCAGAGTCTGAATTTAGTTTGGAGAAACCTATATTAAGATCCAAAAAAGGAGATCCTTCTTTTGATGTGTTGAATTGGTAGAACTCAAACTCCTTAAGGTTTCCAATTCTCTTAATTATGGCTAGAGATATATTATCTATCCCAATCACTTCCATTACTTCAGAGTCTGCATTTAGTGTGAGAGGAGGAGTTCTAACATATTATAGAAGTTCTCTAGCACCAAAGACTGTGGAAAGTCTAGTATGTGCATCTAATTGGATTCGAGCTAGTGCCAATGTTTCACATGTAATAAAGTTAAACTTGAAAGGCATTTTTTGATATTTTTCTTTAAATATACATGTATGTCTTTATATGTTTTAACTTTTTTCTAATGTAAACATTTATAAAATAACAACTTTGAAGATGAATATCTTAAAGTAGGGATTCCAGATTAGGGAGAGTTACTCATATACCAACAACAACAACCAAGCCTTTTCCCACACTAAGTGGGGTCGGCTATATGGATTCTTTGCCTCCACACAGATCGATTTTCAGCCATTTTAGGACTTAAATTAAAGTAATTGAGGTCATACTTAATAGTTTCCTTCCAACACTTGTTTGGTCTTCCTCGCTCCCTCTTAGCGGGTTCAGCCTCCAACTTCTCGCATCTCCTAACTGGAGCATCTAGTGGCCTTCTTTGTAAATGTCCAAACCATCTTAGACGGGCCTCTCATTTTATCTTCTATCTGTGCCACCCTAACCCTGTTTCTAATAAATTCATTTGAAATACGGCAATTTCTTATTTGACCACACATCCATCTTAACATCTTCATTTTTGCCACAGACATCTTCTGTACATGCCTATAGTTTATAGCCCAGCATTCAGAACCATACAACATGGCTGGTCTTACCACAGCTCGATAGTATTTTCCTTTGACTTTTAAAGGAACCCTCTTATCACAGAGAACACCAGAAGCACCCCCCTATTTCAACCACCCTGCATTAATTCTATGTGTAACATCTCCATCAATTCCACCATCATGTTGGAAAATGGATCCCAAGTACTTAAAAATATATTTCATTGGAATGCACTCTTCTCCAACTTTTACCTCAATCTCTTCGTTGTTCCCTCTGCCACTAAACTTACATTCCATTTACTCAATCTTCGTCCTACTTATGCGTAATCCTTTATCTTCCAGAGCTTCTCTCCAAAGCTCAAGTTTTTTGTTCACTCCATCTCTTGTCTCATCAACCAACACAATGTCATCAGCAAAAAGCATACACCAAGGCACCTCAACTTGGATATGCTTCGTCAACTCATCCATAACCAAGGCAAAAAGATAAGGGCTTAAAGTCGAACCTTGATGCAAACCAATGGTGATATCAAAGTAGTCTGTCAAATCATCCTTAGTCTTTACACAAGCTGCAGCTCCATAGTACATATCCTTTATGAGGTTGATATATATAATTGGCACTTGTCTCTTCTCCAAAATTCTCCACAAGATATCTCTTGGGACAGAATCATAAGCCTTCTCCAAATCAATAAAAATCATATGTAAATCATTTTTCTTCACTTTGTATATCTCCATCATACGTCTCAAGAGGTGTATTGCCTCAATAGTAGACCTGCCTGGCATAAAGCCAAATTGATTTTCAGTTACCATAGAGACTTGCCTCACCCTTCTTTCAATTATTCTTTCCCAAAGTTTCATCGTATGACCCATCAACTTAATACCTCTATAGTTGGAACAGTCTTGTATATCACCATTGTTCTTGTATAAAGGTACCACAAAACTTTTCCTCTATTCCTCTGGCATCTTCTTGCCTCTCCACACAGTATTAAATAAATTTGTGAGTTAAGTTATACCCCGTTCTCCCGTCATTCTCCAGACGTCTATAAGAATATCATCAGACCCAACAACCCTCCCACTTTTTATCATCTTTAAAGCCTCCTCTACTTCTTTCTTTTATATCCTTCGATATGGTAACTAATTTATATTAGTCGTACTCATGAGTAGAGGTTTGTATCTAATTTAATTTCTTACGCAAAGTCCTACATTATTCTTCATCGACGACTCTTTTGACTTCTTTTTTGTTTTCATTCTTCAGGAGATATGGTCTTATGGAATGGTGAACGAGAGCTTGTTGAAAGGAAACTTTCTTCTTTTTTTGGAATTATGATATGTGGAGCAAAATATGATTTACATTGTATTTGATATTCTAATTAGAATTTAGAACTTTAAATGTGTAATGCTTTATTTTATGTTGAATCATGTAAACATTTGGTCATGACATGCTATCTTTTTTAGTTGTGAATTTTTTTTTAATTTATGATAAAAATGTTGTTACGTGCTCTGGAAATCCATCTAAATGCAGCCTTAATGTGGTATGGTTGAGTGTTTCATTTTTGCTCTGGCACCAGCCTTAATTTATCATGTACCAGCCATCTCATGCCACTAAAAATGCAGTAAATTTCATGTTCCTCCATTAAATTATACATAATGGTTTCTTTCTGGTCCAATTGTCCTCATGGAGATTTATTATGTAATCTCTATGCATGCATAAATCTTAAAGAGTAGGATCTGTTATCAAGTTTGGTATTTTCCAAATTCCAATTGCATCTGGTTCCACTGCCAGTAATGCTGCAAGTAGTTCTCCAATATCTAAAATAAGTGAAGACCTGAAGATATATTCTCATCTGTGAAGGTTTACTTTCAATGAGCTTAAGTATGCCACTAGGAATTTCAAACCTGAGAGCCTTCTTGGAGAGGGAGGATTTGGTTGTGTTTTCAAGGGATGGGTTGAGGAGAATGGAACTGCTCCCGTGAAACCTGGCACTGGGCTTGCTGTTGCTGTGAAGACCCTTAACCATGATGGCCTTCAGGGCCATAGGGAATGGCTGGTATCATATTCCCTTCTCCCATATTCATGTGCTTGTATAATTCTCAAAAATGCTGTCACATTTCCTCTGTATGTCTGAAATCTCTGTGCCAATGCAGGCGGAAGTAAATTTCCTTGGTGAACTTGTTCATCCAAATTTGGTTAAACTGGTAAGGTATTGTATTGAAGAAGATCAGAGATTGTTAATCTATGAGTTTATGCCTCGAGAAAGCTTGGAGAATCATCTGTTTAGAAGTATGCACTTCTTGAAAGTGCTATTTTTAATTTCTCTGAGCTTCTGATTTCCACACTTGTCGTATGTGGGGTTCACTCAATGCTACATGTTTGAATTTATTGCAAATACAAGTGTAGTAGCTTTTTGTTTTACTTCCACCTACTAGTCTTCTACTTGACTATCTAATATATATGAATTTCTCACCAGCATAGAATTCTTTTCCGTTGAACTTTCCAAATTTGGTGCTGTATCTGATTTAAAGTAAATGTATGCAGCAATTCAGCCAGATTTTTCATTAGGTAATTAATTGCTATGTTATTAATAGGAGACAGAAGAAATACGCGTCCTTAGTTTCATTTGCCAAGAGAGAGGATGCAACATCAACCAAATTTTGTGATGGAGAAGTTTACTTTTTCTGGATGAATATTTTCTTCTTAATACTTGAAGAAAAGCTATTCACATGCCCATTGAGAATTTATGTTATATCCCATCCTTGAATGTCACTTGGTGATTACTTGAGTGGGATGCAGGTGCAAGCAGCTGCAATGATGTTGGCTGATGAGCCTTTTTTTATGGATTGTACCATGGCAATGAATTCATAATAATTTAACAAATTTTGTATTTTTTTTACTTGGAAATTCATGTGGCAAATAAAATTGAAAATTGGACAGACGCTGACATGTCTATAGGAAGTGTAGGAGAAGTTTAAAATTAAAAAAGTTTCTTTAAAGTCTTATATCAAGATAAGACCGATGAAAATATAGAAAATTACAAAAGAGCAAAGAAAGAAGCAAAGAAAGTGATTTGTGAAGCAAAAGTAAAAGCTTAAAAGTATTTTTATAAGAAACTTGATTCTAAAGAAAATGAAAAAGATATCTTCACGTTAACTAAAACAAGAGAGCAGAAAGCAAAGGACCTTACACATGTAAGGCAGATCAAGGATGAAAAAAGAAAGGTGCTTATAGCTAGTAATGATATAAATACAAGATGGAAAAGATATTTTCATAAGCTTTTTAATGAAAAACAAAAGAATGATATCATCTTATGGGAGTTAGCCAATTCATTAGATTTTGTAAATCAGGTAAGTTATCAAATAATATAAAAGAAAGAAGTAGTGGAGGCTTTAAAAATGATAAAAATTAGGAGGGTTGTTGAACCTAATGATATTCCTATAGACATTTGGAGAGTGATGGAAAAAAGGGATATAACTTGGTTCACAAAATTATTTAATACTATTTGGAGAGGCAAGAAGATGCCAGAGGAATAGAGGAAAAGTTTTGTGATACATTTATACAAGAACAAGGGAAACATACAAAATTATTCCAACTATAGAGGTATTAAATAGATGAGCTATACGATGAAACTTTGGGAGAGAATAATTGAAAGAAGGGTAAGGCAAGTCTCTATAGTAACTGAAAATCAGTTTGACTTTATGCAAAGACGATCTACTATTGAGGCAATACATCTCTTGAGACATATGATGAAAACCTACAAAGTCAAGAACAATGATTTACACATGATTTTTATTGATTTGGTGAAGGCCTATAATTCTGTCCCAAGGGATATCTTATGGAGAATTTTGGAAAAGAGACGGGTATCATTTTTATATATCAACCTCATTAATGACGTGTACTGTGGAGCTGCAGCTTGTGTAAGAACTAAGGATGATTTGACGGACTACTTTGATATCACCATTAATCTGCATCAAGGATCGACTTTAAGCCCTTATCTCTTTGCCTTGGTCATGGATGAGTTGACGAAGCAAATCCAAGTTGAGGTGCCATGGTGTATACTTTTTACTGATAACATTGTGTTGGTTGATAAGACAAGAGGTGAAGTGAACAAAAATTTGAACTTTGGAGAGAAGCCTTTGAAGCTAAAGGACCACGCCTACGTAGAACAAAGACTGAGTATATGAAATGCAAATTTAGTAGTAGAGGAAATAATGAACAGATGGATGTAAGAATTGGAGAAGAGTGCATTCCAATAAAAGATGCTTTTAAGTGCTTGGGATCCATTTTCCAACAAGATAGTGAAATTGATGGAAATGTTACACATAGAATTAATGTAGGGTGGTTAAAATGGAGGGGTGCATCTAATGTTCTCTGTGATAAGAAGATTCCTTTAAAAGTCAAAGGAAAGTACTATCGAGCTGCGGTAATGCCAACCATGCTGTATGATTCTGAAAGTTAGGTTATCGACTATAGCCATATGCAGAAGATGCCTGTGACAGAAATGAAGATGTTAAGATGGATGTGTGGTCATACAAGAAATGACCACATTTCAAATGAGATTATTCGAGAAAAGGTTAAACTGGCACCGATAGAGTATAAAATGAGAGAGACGCCTAAAATGGTTTGGACATTTGCAAAGAAAGCCACTAGATGCTCCAATCAAGAGATGCAAGAAGTTGGAGGCTGAACCTGCTAAGAGGGGGCAAGGAAGACCAAACAAGTGTTGAAAGGAAACTATTAAGTATAACATCAATTATTTTAATTTAAGTCCTGAAATAGCTCAAAATCAATCTGTGTGGAGGCAAAGAATCCATATAGCCGACCCCACTTAGTGTGGAAAAGGACTTGATTGTTATTTTTTCTACCGAAGAAAATGTCTTCCTTGACAGTCTTTTCCTCTTCCCTGGTCTTTAAGAATGAAAATTGCACTAGGTGCTGCAAAGGGCCTTGCTTCTCTACATGAGGAAGCTGAAATACCTGTCATCTATCGTGATTTCAAAACTTCTAATATTCTATCAGATGCAGTAACTACCACAAACTCACCTTTTTTATCATCTGCCGGTTCCTTGTGCTGGTTAGATGACATTTTTTCTAATCCAGGATTACAATGCCAACCTCTCTGATTTTGGGCTTGCGAAAGGTGGACCCGAGGGTCATAAAACTCATGTTTCCACCAGAGCCATGGGGGCATATGGCTACGCAGCTCCTAAATATGTAATGACAGGTTAGCTGTTTCTCTTTTCCTTCTTCATTTGTCAATGTGCTGATATGCATTTGTCAACATAGACTAATGCGCCATCAAAATTCCACGGCTTTTGGAATTTGAATTCTTCACACTCATAAACATTGATTATGGTAGATGTTCAAATATAAAATGCTCTATTTACTCAATTGAAGATTTCTTGTTCTGACTAATAGTTTGTCTTTAATAAACCCCAACAATGTTCTAAGTGGTGCTTGAACTATATGACTGAATTAATTTTGTTCTTGGGCTTTCAGGTCACTTGACATCTAAGAGTGATGTCTATAGCTTTGGGGTTGTTTTCCTTGAGTTGCTGACAGGGCGGAGGCCAATGGACAAGCATTGACCGAACGGAGAGCACAACTTAGTGGGATGCGCTAGACCTTACCTGGGAGGTCATTTGGATCTATTTCTTCAGTAGAAACAGCAATATGGAAGTAACAGCCTGATTAGTTTGTTTGCATAAGATGCTTTATGTTGCACAATCTGCCAATAACATTTTCTTCTTTTACTTGGATCTAATACGAAGCCCGATAACATGGGACTGTCCTTCTCAGAGGGGGTGGTGGCTATTTACTCGAATGATTTTTCGATGAATCCACAGAAAACCCTCCACACTATTTTGAGTATATCAGGGAGAAAAAATAATCTATTTGTTGAGCTTCTCTTTTAAGCATCACCTGTATCTTCCAGAGCCCTTTTAAAACTGCCTTCTTTTTAGATTTAGCACATTCTTCGGAAGATTTGGTGATGGCACCTATGTTCAAAAAATGTAAACGTTGAGAAACGGCTACATAGACAACTTAATCCCAACATGTATTTTTGAACAAAATCGAACGAATTGTTATTGAACATTTAAATTAAAATATTATTCGAACAAACTATCGTCGGACGAATTGTTCTCAAACTATCATCAAACACACTGTTCGCAAATTTACTGTTATTGAACATATTATCAAACTTAATCGAACATATTCCTTTGAACAAAGCAAACGAACTAATAACAAACCAAACTTGAACGTTCGACTTTGTTATTGAACCGAACTTGAACATTTGTAATCGAACACTTAACAAACTCGAACATCGAACATTTTATCAAACTAGAACTCAAACATACCTATGTTCAAGTATGTTCGATTTGATTAGCACCCCTAGTTAAGACCCATCGACACTCCACAACTAATGCTCTGTCAAGCAAATCTACAAGTTCCCATGCATATACCAAGTGTCAGGAGTGTAGCCATCTCATTCTTCATGACCTATCGCCCCTTTGGATCAAGCATAGGTTACTAGTAAGAAAGAATCTGTGTAGTGGACAAGGCACCACAAGATTTGGCAAATGCACTCCCCAGACACTCTGTAGATACAGTACTAGAGATAAGATATCTGGCACAACTGCGTGGCGCCTTCCAAATGGAAATCGGAAGGTCAATATCACCCAATACAATATCAATGATATGTTGTTGTGCACATATCTAATTAACCTCAAATGTCTATTTATGCATGTTACTAGGGTCATAGAAGTATCATGCATTATAAATATTGCATAATATGCATCATCATGCATTTAGATTAATTTGTACAAATTGTATAATAATTCGCCTCTTATTGTGGCAAAGAGACAGGGCAACATCATTTCAGGGCCCCGGATTGAAGATCCAACCGTATGGATCTAATAAGGGCGATAATCAGAATCCAACGCCTCCAAGATCGTCCTAATCAAACCTCCGTAGCATCAGATGTAGTCCGAGAAAGATCAAAGGTCAAGGGACAATGTAGTAAAAATCTGAACCTCATAAGAACCCAACCGCACTGATGGGTTCAGATTAACGATCGCAGCCCAATGGCACGAGAATTGGTCCAATTCGACATTTGTGGCACAACTTACAAGCATTTAAAGATAGATGGCCAGGATGGTGCCACGTGGTGCCATCCCAGCCACCCAAATCGCCCCAGCAATGCATACAGCTCTTCCTCTGATCAAGCAATCTCAACAGTTCGATCATCCATCCAACGGCTAGGGCAGCTCCTTGCCAACGCTTCACATTTCTGAAGAAAAGACCCACGCAATCTCAGCCATTGGATCTTCATCCAACGGCTAAGATCGTGTGGACGGAAATCAAAAAAGCGTAACAAAGAGAAGCTAATGGCCCAGCGATCGAGCAACATATGCAGAGAGGTCGCGGGATCAAATCCTCGCACACCTCAAATCCACAGCGCGAGCGCTTAATTTGGGCCATACAATCGAGATCGGACGACGGAGCGGCGATCGCGTGGCCGCACAGATGCTCGACATTGCACACGCACGCGATGACACGCCATCATACACAGGTGCGACCCTGAGCGCGCGATCAACATGCAATCACAGCCCTCCATTCCAGATCTAACGACTAAGATGCTCTAACCCCTCACGCTTCATCTCTTCATCAACATGAAACGTACGTAATGCCAGCGCGATCCTAAGCCGTAAGATGCAGATCCAAGGGACATCCTTCCACGCGTGCTTCAGCAACATGGGGGCTTCAGCAACAGTTACATGTATTACTAAAGACCCTGATATTAATTTCTAAGCCTTAAAAGGGTCATTTTGCCCACATGACTACACCTATAAATAGCTTACCCCTCCTACACATTTCTTCATACATTCCCTTCTCAATCTCTCCTCTCCAAAGCTCGAAGAGCTAGTTCCAAACCCAGGATGCTCCTCTAGAGTAAAAAAAATAAATTTTGTCCCACTTCTCATCTCCTTCGTGGAGCACTCGTGGTTGTCTTCTCACCACCATTCGGCAATCGGATCCCGTGCTGGCAACATCCCGTGTCTCATCCTCGTCTTTTGACTCCGTCCCCCTTCCAACATCCCATCTCCATTGTCCAAGCGCCAACAGCACGGCTCATCCTCGAAGAGGCCATCGAGGAAGATTTTTCTCATCCCTATTTTTTTACTGCTTTCTAGTGTAGTTTTAATTTTGCAAGTAGTTGTATGAGCATATGGTTATGAAATATTTGTTCACTCTCTCTTTTCCTTTGTATTATTCTCTCTTTCCTTTCTATTATTTATTCTTTAAATAGAATAACTAGCATAGATTAATTTCAACCAACTACTCTACCTTATAAAAATAAACACGAATGTTAAATCAAACATTCATATCCCTGTGTTCAACCTGGGACCCACCAGAGTTTCGGTTAAATTTATCTAGTAGTGGATTTTTACGCACTGCAACGACGGATTTCTAACTCAATAGTTTTCACGTATAAAATCTAGCTAATCATCTGAGCATCATCTGTATGGCCCGAGGAGCTAGGTGGAGTACTATCATCAACCTGGAGTGGCCCTATAGCAACATCACTAGCCAAAATATCATCAGTCTATAAAGCACGTGCTCACCTAAGGAGGAAGAGGAGTTGGTGCTGAAAAGGGGGTCACTTGTAGGTAATAGGAAGCCTGTACATGACAAGGGAGTCACGAAACCACTCAAACTCAAAGGGTGGTGGCTCTAAGGATGGTGGCTCAGAGGGTGGTGACTCAGTGATCAAAGTAGCCTCCAAGGGAGTAGGACGAATGGGCATAAGTCATCAGTAACCTCTGGGGAAAGACTTCTCCCTACAATAGAAAAGGGATAGACTTATGGAATGTGACATCAACACTCACATAGTATCTCCATGTAAAAGGATCATAGCATCTATATCCCTTTTGAGTGTGACAATATCCCAAAAAGACGCATTTGACAGCCCTAGGAGCAAGCTTATCCCGACCAAGAATAAAAATATGAATAAAAGCAACACACCCAAATACTAAAAGGGGAATATGAAACAGATTGGCCTGTAGGTAAAGGACCTACAAGAGAATCTGTTCATGAATAACAGAAGAAGGCATTCTATTAATCAAGTAACATGTTGTAAGCATGGCATCTCCTAAATGGAGAAAGGGAACACTATGGTGGATAAGTAAACTACGTGCTACATCAAGAATTTATTGATACTTTCTTTCAGTTACCCCATTCTGCTAAGAGGTATGAGAACAAGTGATCTAATGAATAATGCCATGGGACTTATAAAAAGCAAATACACGTTGGATACAAAACTTAAAGAGAATTATCGAAACGAATATTTTTGACACATATATCAAACTAGTTCTTTATTTCAATAATAAATTGCTCCAAAACAAGACCAACATTATACTTATTCTTCAATAGGAATAACCAAGACAAACGAGAAAAGTCATCAAGTGTCAAATAATAACGGTAAACAAGCCAATCAAGAATACGACTTGGGCCCCATACATCAGTACGAACCAATTGAAACAAAGCAGTAGACCCGAGACTCTGCCTCCTAGGAAAAACGCTCTGATGATGCTTGCCCAGCTGACAAGTGTCACAAGTAATGGTAGCAAACAAAGAACTATGAGGTATAACCCGACAAAGGTTATCCGGGAATAGACGATCAAGTCACCAAGACAAAAAAGCCACTAAAAAGGAGACCCACTGGTAAATGTGACAGCTCCATAGCAAGTAGTAGCAACAGGAGATTGGAATAGGCGGTATACCTCCTTCACGACTGCCACCAATCGTCTTCCCCGTCAAGATGTCCAAAAAAGTACAAGTTGTAGTGTCAACTATGACACAACAATTTAACATTAGGGGTAACTGAGACCTAATATAACAAATTGGAAAATTTGTTACAACAAATATCAAGCAAATTGGAAAATCAAGCACAGGGAGGACATCTACCAATATAATATTAGGGGTAACTGAGACCTCACCCTGTCCAGCAATCTTAGAGTATCCCCCATCGGCCACCTACACCGTTCACCCTCAAGGAACAGACCTCATATAGCGGAAGCACCTCCGATCTCCACTCAGATGTCTCAAAGCTCCCAAATCAACTATCCAATCGATGTCTAGGTCTGTATCACAAGAAGCATCAACATAAGTAGAGAGAGCAAACTCGATTCCTAAGGATGAGGCAAAGGCTGCAGTCCCTGAAGTGGGTGATGCCTCCTGCGACAACTAAGGCACTAAAGAACGTTATCATAATCAGCCTTAGGCACAGATATGGTGTCAAAAGTCTGTTCCGTGGTGATCACATCCTGATTAGCCATAGGAGGGCATCCATGCTTGGTCTGACAGTTATTCTCCTCATGCCTTAACTTTCCACAATATGTGCAAGTCAGTGGTCCTCTCACAACAAGTCCATGATCCCAGCCTCTGCCTCGTGTAACCAGAGCACCTTGACCACGACTCTGACTAGCAACAAGGGCCAATATCTAACTAGCAGGCTCAGTACCAAAAAGAGTGACAAAATCTTGCTCATCCTACTATACGCTTTCTCCAAGGTAGAAAGCTCTAACAGAGTAAGAAGTTAAAAGCAAGTTGCCACATAGTCTAGTCCAAGACCAGCCAGGAACTAAAGAACAATGGCTTCCTTACAATATGCCCTGTGATTAACGCATGTGCAAACTGATCTACATACATTGAACTTCTTTAGAAGCCCCATCAGGGTCAAGTAGTACTAAGATAATATGCAACCCTCCTGACGAAGCTGAAATAGCTCACTATATATCTAGAACACTCAACTGGAATTCTTTTCATGGGAATATATATCTCGTAAGCTCTCCTGCATCACCTTCCCAATCCAATAATACATGATCCCATCCCCAATCCTAAGGATCACAAAATTCATGACCCATGCACAGACCATGGCATTATCTTTTCTTCCAGGAAGAATTCTTCACGGTCTTGTCTTATGGTTTTGGTTGAAGCAAAACTTGCTCTTTGTCGTGACCTTCTAGTGTCATCAAAAGGTCTGTGACCACCAAACATAGTTGGTCTCATCCAACTTCACCAATGGGACCTAAAAAAGGCTTTTGTATCCGTTTATCTTCAAAACTTACTCTGATGTCCCCTCGGATGAACTCTCAAATGCCATTGTGCTTCAGCCAGACCATAAATAGAATTTCCAACTTGATGAAGTGTAAAATTAGACCATCAAGGCCACGCTACAAGAGGACCACGTGATATTGCAAGAGGCGATGCAGCCTCACGCAGCACCTCCCTTAGGTAGGCAGCACCCTCCTGGCAATGCAACACCCTCAAGGCAGCCCCAAGCAATGGTGCGGCACCCTCGTAGGCACTAGGTGACAGTGCAGCACCCTGTTGGGTGGTGTTACGCTCTCTGGGCAACGCTAGACAATGGTACGACAACCTACTGGGCGGTGTTGTGCTCTCACGGGCAACGCTAGGTACCACATCCTAATGCTCGGAGCCTTGCGACACTACCAAGAAGCACTGCAAGATCGGTGGAGGGTGCAGCAAACCCTGGGCATCCTGGTGGAGGCACGTAGGGGGCAGCAATCAACCCACTAACTGGCCATGAATGGTCGTCGATGGTAGTGGAAGGTGCCTTCTCAAGACCACTAGAGTTGGGCTTTTTTTTTAGTAAAGAGAGGGGGTATGAGAATCAAGGTGGGTACACACACTAGTCTAAGACCACTGCTCTAATACCAAGTTAGAACAAATAAACCAAGTTCTTTATTCCATAACTCAACTTCTCAATATATAAAGGTGAGAAAATTATATGAGATGTCCTCAGGAAAATAAGAAAAAACAGCTAATCAGAAAACAAGTAAAGAACATAAAAATATAACTAGACCATAGGGGATAACAATCACCATATAAGAAAGCATTTTTAATGTCACTGCTTATATACCGCAACGGAAAAAATAATGCATATAGAGGAGACCCATCCCACTGAAGAAAATGTCTTAAGATAGTCAATCCCATAGGTCTAAGTGAAGCCCTTGGTGACAAGGCGTGCCTTAAATCTGTCCACCATGCCATCTACTTGATACTTGATACTATCCATTGTCGTCCTCCAATAAGGATCCTGGAACGCCTCAATATAATCCCGTGGTAGTACAGTGCTAGAAAGCACATTAGCGAATTGCTGCAGATCACAACTCAAGTGAGTTGTTGTTGTGGAGTTGGAGATCAGATGCAAAGTATAGGGCCTACTAGACTTCCAAAGAGCAATGGGAGGATCATCCACTTGTTCCTGGCCCACTAGGGAAGATACTCTAATGGGGTGCTCCTCCATGGACAGATTGATAGCAATAGGCAGTGGAGAATGCCACATATGATATACTTGAGTCTTCCAAGGTGCTAGTAGCCCCTTCTTCAAAGAAGTATGGTACCTACTCAAAGAAATTGGCATCTGCAGTAACAATATATCGTGGCACTTGTAGCCTTTCTGGGTACGAGAGTATCCCAGAAACACACACTTCACACCTCGAGGGAAAAACTTATCCTAAGAGTCAAAGGGTTGAACAAAGCACGTGCATCCAAATACACACAAGGACAATGCAAAGGGATGCTTTGAATCTAGATGTAGTGACTAATAAGGAATTTTGCCATGAAGAACCGGAGATGGCACTCTTTTGATAAGTAACTGTCAGAATTGCATCTCCTCAAAATTGCTTAAGTATCTTCATGAAGACGAGAAAGGTTCTAGCAATATCCACTGTGTCGGAGTTTTCTCTTAGCAACACCATTCTACTATGAGATATGAGCATACGTATGATGAAGAGTTCCCTTGGCGACAAAGATCTAAAGACCTACTTGCATAAACTTCGGTGCATTGTCACTTCTGAAAATCTGTATGGATGATGAGTATCCAATCTGTATCTCTATGTAGAACCATTGTACAATCTAAAGAATCTCAGACCAATACTTCATCAAGAAGACCTAGCTAGATCGACTATAGTCATCCACCAATATCACAAAGTATCTATGACCTCCGACACTAATAATCCTAGCAAGTTCCTAGACATCGCAACGCACAAGATGGAAGGGAGAGGTGATGTTCCCTTCAATACGTTGAGGGAAGGCGCTCTAATGATGATGTTTGCCCAATTGACAGGCCTCACAATCGAAGGTGATATTG
This sequence comes from Thalassia testudinum, assembly GCA_037157565.1. Lineage (NCBI taxonomy): Eukaryota > Viridiplantae > Streptophyta > Magnoliopsida > Alismatales > Hydrocharitaceae > Thalassia > Thalassia testudinum. The sequence goes on from JAZHRO010000073.1 coordinate 139,909,350, forward strand.
GGTGCAAGGTCTGAGAATATCTGCTGCATCTTCCCTGAAGGTGGATAACCAAGGCGTTGAAGGCACAATAAAGGATATGAAGAGATGGACACTGCACCAGTATACATTGATGGGATGTCAAGAAGATATAAGCCCATCTTTCTTGATACGATCACCAAATCTTATTAGTCTGTCTGTTCGGGAAGTAGCAATACCTATCGTCAAAAATAATCTGACATTGGAGATCCTAGCGGATGCGACTAATTGACAAAAGATTCATAAGAAACTCTAGACCACAATGCACCTCTGATAACTACAACCTAGATATCTGTACAACACCAACTATGGTAACGGGAGAACAGGATCCATTAGCCACCTTCACCGACTTCACACACCTAGACTTCTTGGACATTGTGAGATAGATTAGTATTGCCAGTGAGATGAACCGAAGTTCATGAATCAATTACCCACAAATCTTGTGTGGCGGTAAGCACAATCTTTTGTACTCTTTTTTGGCAACCCGCCATGGCTACATCACAACATGACGAACTTTTATGCAGCCACACACATGCAACCAAACCTCCAACTGACCATATAGTAGTCAGAAGGAGAATAGGTAGGTACAGGTAGACGATCCCAAGCACGATAAGGGAAACACATATCACTTCCATTGTTGATATACTCACAAGATCAATAACACCAATGGCAACATCACTAAAGGGAACAGGAACACCAACAGCAACAATGTCGCACCAACATAGAGAATGCAACAACTGTAGCAACAAGGAACAACCAACAGCAGCAGACTACAGATCAGATCACAACAGTAAGGAAAAACGTAACAACAGCAGCAGATCAAATCACCGCAATAGCAACAATAACATATCGCAGCAGGAAGAGCACACGATCAAACATCCCAACCTGCCGGGGCAATCAATCTTCCTAGGCGATTAGATCTATGAGGAAGAGCACAGAATCTAACCACACCGGCAGATCACAGAACATCAAAGCATGCGATCTAATGTGAAATGATCACACAATCTGGAGTGGGGAAACAGTCTAGTGTAATGTGCTCAGCAGCAGAATCATGGTCACGCCATTATCCTTGTATGTATTAGGATATCAGGTAGGAACATTTAGTGGGATATCAAATCATCGATCTAGGATCGCCACTCTAATAACAAGTTAAGAAAAATAATCTTCATTGTTCAACTCATAAGCAAACCTTAGCCTTTATCTAGAGAAAGGGACAAGGTAATAAAAGGAAAAATAATAAGGCACAATAAAACACTTGCCAAAAATATGAAAGGCTAAAAATAGCAAGACGACCAAAGTTAACTAATCTTATTCTAAAATATCTACAAACACCATCTTCTGAACACAAGGCTTAGAGGAGCTAGACTTCTTTGCAACCAGATAGAACAAAGAATGGCAACAAAGTCACCCATTCCCTGTTAGCTTTACACTATGGCAGTCCCATGGATCAACACCCCCTTCCATAAGAACTCAAACTCCCCAAACAAGGCATGATTGATCCATTCCACATCAACCTCTCCCTGAACTCTCAAGGCCAAGGGTTAATGAAAGAAAATGTGCTCAATATCTCCACCTTTGTCAAGGCAAAAGGAACATGTTGTCACCATATGTGGATCCCATCTCTGGCACCACATTTTCGGTACTATTCTTTTTTTATCTCATCGCGAAAGCAAAGAACCACACATTCAAAGGTTCCTTAATCTTCCATAGAAATCTGCAATCACATTTGTGAGAGTCCTTTTTGGCATGAAAAGTAGAGGATGCCAAGGGTAAAGGATTTCCTTCCCAACAAGAGGCCACAATGGAGGCTCCACCTTTCTCCAAGTCACTCCTACAATAACCGTGCTCACTTTTTCCCTCTTAATAATGTTACCACCAAGGAAGAACCCTCACCAAAGACCAGTGAAGACAGTAACTGTGTTTTCACTTGCATAAGTTATTTCACATACATTGGGGAGGGGATGGCACATTGAATTCATATAACAGAAACTGCAGCTGCAACAATACCCAAGGTTCGAAATACCGATTTCGACGCCGTGCCGATGAAATTGCAAGTGTGTATTTCGTGGGCATGCCGAAGAAATGCCCATTTTTCAATGGCAGATTTTGATGATTTCAATGGCTCGAAAAAATGCCATTTCGGAGACACGCCGAGGGCATGCCGACAAAAATGGTAGAAGTGGTCAAAATGATATCAGTTTCAAGAAAATCAAATGTTGATTATGTAACAATAAGAGTGTTACATCATAATATTCATATACAACATGACCATACAATGTTAAAATTCAATAACGAGATGAAATATTCTTACCATGTTAAGAATACAGAAAATTTAATACTAGAAGAATACAAAGAATTTAAGAATCAAAGAATTTAAGAATGAAAGAATCAAAGTATATAGTTTCAAAGTAAAAGTTAAGACTGTAATGTCTTGATGTATGATGTATCGGAAGTCAACACTTGGAACTTGAAAAACAGATTTCACCAGAACCAAGAGTATCTTGCTGGATGCATATCTTTATCATGGGTACTATCATCACTTGATTGATACCATTGTTGACTATTGTGTCGATGAATACTTTGAATGTATTCACAGTAATCCTTCCAAGATATATATGAATACATTGTCTGGTAATTCATTATGTGCTGTCCGTATTCATGTTCATTCATACAAACAAAAATTCCAAGACGGGGAAATCTACTATCTGCGTATGGTCTGTCACACTGCCCACGTGCACGATTAGTTGCACGTGTTTGTGAGAATCCTGTTGTTCTAAAATCATCTTGTGATGATTCTGATCTTGGCATTTGAGGGAGAGCTTGGGGTTGGAACTGCTGAGGAAAGTAATTTTGGATCGTACCATACTCATATGGGTAAGAATATTCACTCCCAGTCCTAGTCCCAGAAGTGTCAACATTTTCAGACTCAGCGTACGAATATGATGGATAATTATATGAAGGCGGCGGTGGTGCAAATGATTGCGGGTAGAATGGTTGAGCATATGAAGATCCCGTCTCACGTGTTGTGTCGTATGATCCCATGTCATATCCAGATCCAGGTACTGAAGAACCAAAAAATTGATCACTAATGCTCATGGAACCAATTGAGGAGCTCAAATCCTCCATGTAGGCATCGTGACTTGGATATCCCTCGTAATCCATGGCAGGTGGACTTGGACTTGGAATATGTTCGCCATGGATATTGGTGTGTCGTTCGTCATATTCTGTAACACCCTGAGTTTGCACTTGACCACCATGTCTCCCTCTGTCGGATGATCCTTCCGATCCAGATCCTTCTCCCATTACAAATGCATCTGCATTTGAGCCATCATCTGAGTCATCCTTTGAGGTTGAAGTAGACTGTGATAACTGTCGTTCTTCATCCTCTTCATCCAGTACTCTTATAGGAAATGTATGATGACCAGATCTGACCATATGTCCTTCAACATCAGCACCCATTTTCTTTGATAGCTCTGGATCTGGCCTTCCCCTAACATCCATCACAGGTTCTCCTCCAATGTCATTTATCCAACTTTCTAGCACATTATCTCCGGTTCGGAAAATGTAGGCCAGATCAATTGGATCGGTCATTTCCTTGTTTTTAAAATCAAAGCCCTCCTGAATGTGCCTCATTCGTAACCTTGTGTTGTAGTGGATATACACAAGGTCATTAAGCTTGTCAATTCCAAGCTTGTTTCTTCTTTTTGAATGGATAAGGTTAAATGTACTCCAATTTCTTTCACACCCACCAGCAGATGATGTTTGTGATAACACTTTAACAGCCACCTGCCGTAAATTTGGAGCTTCCGTTGCATACAAATTCCACCATTCCGCTGTAGGGAAACATATTCTAGTCAAAAATTGGATTTTATAGAGTAAATTATTATTAGTAAATATTAAAGGGATGTCGGTTATTACCAGGATGAGTGACCTTAATAGCCTGCTGTGCCATATGACTCCCAAAAGATCCCATCCTTTCTCTAAATAATTTAATCTACAACATGTTGACATGAAGATGTCAAATATCTTATTTAAGCATCAAATTTGAAGTTAAATTTGCCTACCTTATTCATGCACGCTATTTGCGTAGCAGTTGTAGGAGAAAACTTTTGAACAACTTTTTACACAGCTTGAATGAGATTTTCGCGCGTGCCAAGGTGGTATTTATAGTTAAATTTTAGGTTGAAATAATAACCTATGATAAAAGATAAATAGTTAAAATAATACAAAATTATTTGAATAAGATAAATTTATAATGAAATATACTTACCGACAAGGTGGAGCGGGTGGGATAGCATGCTTTGCCTTCGTTCTCTTATCTTTAAGAATGGCTCTTTAGACCTTCACGCTGCTTCTTCAACCTTTTCATACATAATTTCTAGTGCTTGGTATATGTAGCTGATGAAAACCTCATCATGAGCCATAACTAGCTCATTTTGACCTAATACAAAAGATAAAAGCTCCTACATAACTCAAGGAAAGGCTTAACTCAGAGAATTCTGAGTTTAAGGAGAAAACAAGTCATAAGGGGTGAAAATGCAATTTTACCAGTATAATCTGCATACAGGGTAATTCAGGGTCCAAACATAGGTCAAACAAACCAAATAAGAAGGAAAGTGGGATGATCTGACAAGGGCTACAGCAATTCCAAGGAACTAAATGATAATCTGTAACCTTAAAATAAACCCACTTCAATTCACGAGGTTCAAGGCAAAGTAAAAATAGAATAAACCCTCTAAAATTCATAGAAAAATAATCTCTAGGGTTTAGAACCTTCAATTTGGCCTTCAGAACCCATTTTGACCTACATTGAGAACCATGCCAAATTAATAACTTAATTTGGGTTTTTGCATAAATTGATCGGTCAAACAAGGTTTAATCTGGAAATAAAATTCACCATCATAATCCTTAGGTCCCAATTAGTCATGTATAAAAACTTGAGCCTAAGAGGAAACCTTCTTGACCAACTTTACACGTTGGTCCTCATTCATTTACTTTTTGGCCCTCAACTTTTGAACCCTCACATTTCTGCCCCTAACTCTCCTTCGTTCTTTGCGTCCAGGTCCCTCCTGCCAAAACCTGACCAGCACCATGCTCCGGCGACCTTGCGCGGAGCATGGCGCCGCGCAGGGTAAGGGGGAGGGTCTAGCGAGACAACCGGGGGTGCCCTGCGTCGTCAGCCGTCGCAGGAACACCCCCTGGTCGCTGCAACCCACCATACCGGCCGTGCGAACGCACGGACGGTATGGGTCTCCATCTCCGGCGTCCTCCGGCGAGGGAGACACGTCGTCTCCCTCCGCCTTCCTCTCTGATTCGGCCCCTATAAATACCCCCGTCGCTCCACCGTTCTTCCCAGCTCGGATCTAACGGAGAAACCCCCCAACTTTCCTCTCTTCTCACTCCGGCAGACGCCCACCAGCTCCGGCGGTTCCTCCTCCTCTTCGCTCTGCCGCAATACCAGCAGCAGAGACTTCTTCCCCTGCTCTTCCCGCGCCGCACAATACCGGCGCGCGCTGCCTCTGCCCCGTCGTCACCGCCGTCCTCTCCCACTGGGCACCTTCTTCTCCGGCGACAGCAGGTACAGCCGTCCGCCTCCTCGCCCCCTTCGTCACTTTAGTTAGGTTAGAACTACTTCCCTCTATTCTCTCCCTCGTTTCCCCCTGCTATTTTTATCTAAGTACCCCTCAACCGCGCCTAATCACCCTCACCTTCTCCGCCTCCAGCCATCCTCCGGCGAGCCGCTCCCATCACTCCAGCATCCCACACGGCTCGCCGACCTGCACATAATCTCCGCCTCCTCACCCTGATCCATTTTCGCCCTTCCAATTCCTGCCACCCGACCTCTGCAAATCCACCGAACACACCCACTTTCCGACCCACAGTCCGACCAAGGGCAGCCCTTGCACGCCGCCCCACGCCTCGCCACCACCCGCACGAGCTTCGCCGGACTCTGGCGAAGCTCCCGGCACCTTCTGATCAGGCCGAGAGGCCGTTTTGCTGTGAACAGGTCACCCTTCCTCCGCCGCCATTGCCGTGCAGAAGGAGCTGCTTCGACCTGCTGCTCCAGGTGCGCCGCGCCCAGGTCACGCTCCCAGGCTGTGCGGGGCATTTCGGCAAAGCGTCAGGCTGCAGTTGAGGCGAAGTCCTCGCGCGAAGGCCTCGCGTAAAGCCGCGATTACCAGCTGCTTCCTCCGCGCAGGCGCCAAATTGGGGTGGGACATTTAGTCCCACCTCGGAAGGCTCTGAAGGAGCGCAGCGGTATAAAGTGAAAAAGTGCTGGAGGCTTATCGCCTCAGCACACGGGGTGAGGTCCCCTTCACCCACCCGGTTACTCGGTCTCGTCCGCGCTCACGCCTCGCGGACCTGGCCCGACCCGACTAAACCCGACCTGCACTCCTCGCCCACCACGCACGCCAGTGGGCCTGGACCCGGGCGTGACCCGTACCCGGCTACCCGGCAGCTCTGGGAGAGCTTTCCTAAGAGCGGCTTCTGTGAGAGAGAGACGCGGGGGAGGGTAGAGTTAGGTTTTGCCCCTCTGATCAAGCTGTGTAAGTGTGCAGGCACAGGTGAAGAAGAACCGTGGAAGAAGACGAAGGCTGAAGGAAGGAGGAGCACCGAGCGGCACTGTAGCAGCGGCGGTTTAAGTCGTCTGATTGGAAAATCAGACGACGTCCTGAAGGCAAAGAAGGAGAAGGAAGGCGAGGCAGAGGAGAACACAGAACACGAGAAGAAGATCTGACGAAAGGAAAAGAAGAAAGAAAGAAGAAGAAGAAGAAGAACAGGACCGCTCTGCAGAAGAAAAAGGAAGAGACGAGCAGAAACAGCTGAAAGAAGAAGAAGAACAAAGGAAGAGAGCAGAAGATCTGAGAAGGAAGAAGAGGAGAGGATAAGCAAAGAGAAAAGAAGAGAAGCCAACAAATTCTCTCTCTCTCTTTCTTTATTTTTGTAAAAGAATTTGTATCTCTAGAATACAACTTGCTCCCTGAGTTCGACATCGGGAACTCTTTTATTTCCGAGTAACAAATTGTATTAAACTGGTAATCACTTCTCTATACCATACTACGACGAAATAATAGAACTATAGAGGAAGTGCGCCACCAGTAGCCCATCGGTGGTTTCTTATCTCCATCCACCAACTTCAAAACTAATACGACGGGCTCCATAATACGAGTAACGCGGCTACAATCATCCCAAAATCGTGAATTGTTTATCAAGTCATCTGCATCCTTCCCACCTTGTGTCCTAGTTTCTGCCATGGCAAACCATTTGGTAGAATTTACCATTAACTTTAATCCAACTTTATTGTCTACAATACTTTGCAAGGCAATGTAATTTGTAGCAAATCGTGTTATCCCAGGACACACCAATTCGCTATTGCAATGCTCCCTCATTAACGACAAGACATGCCCGTAATTGGCATTAGTGGAGCGGAAGAGATGGCAGTGGCAGTCTACAGCAAGCACATAGCATCGACATCGGCATTGGCATTTCTTAACAAGGTGGGCTGCATCGGCATCGGCACAAGCACACGCCCTTGGTGGGAGTCCCTATATGTTAAGCATCCTACGGCATCGTAGTACTTGCCGACCCTATGGATATCTGCACAAGCACACAGCATCTCTTAACAAGGTGGGGCCCCCACTACTCCCAAATCAAATAGCCCTCCCGCCTCCCCCGCCCTCCCTCCCCACCCTCTATGTCCGCATGGGCCCACCGACCCTACGGCTCCACCACCACCACCTTCCTCCCCATGTCCTCCTCCCCCTCCATCCCTCCTCCCTGCCCCCACCTTCAGCTCTTCCTCTCCTCCCCCAACCCCTTCCGCTCCCTCCACCTTCTCCTTCGCCCCAAACCCCCCGCCCTCGGCTGCGCCGAGCTCCACCTCGACCTCCCCCACCGCTGTCCCCTCTGCCCCCCCTCCTCCTCCCCACCCCGCCTCTACTTCTGCCTCTCTTGCCCCCTCCACGCCCCCGACCACCTCTACCAGTCCCCCTCCTCCCCTCCCCACGCCCTTGCCCTCGACGTCCACCGCGTCGAGCTCTTCTGCTTCGCCTGCTGCGAGCAGGTCAGGACCCCGACTTCGACTCCGTCATCCTCGCCTCCCAATACCGGATCGCCTCCATCCCCCTTCCCCCCACACCCCCCAAGAGGAGGCAACTGGTCGAGTTCCGCCCCTGGACCCCCACCCCCAGGGAGCAGCGCCTCCTTGACTGCTTCTCCAGCCCACTGTGGTGCCCTGACACCGCCGCCGCCGAGTCGGGCCGCGGGGTCCCATGGGGCCTCCGGGGGCTCAACAACCTTGGCAGCACCTGCTTCATGAACTTCGTACTGCAGGCACTGCTCCACACCCCGCCCCTGAGGAACTACTTCCTCAGCGACCGCCACAACCCCTACGTCTGCAGGCCGCAGCAGAGGAAGAAGGCGGGCGGCAAGGGCAACGACAAGAAGGTCGTGTGCCTCGTGTGCGATCTCGACGCGATCTACTCCGCGGTGTTCTCCGGTAGCCGCACGCCCTACAACCCTGCCAAGTTCCTATACAGGTGAGGGGGACGAGGGAGAGTGACCATTTTGCCAGCAGCGGCACGGCGGCATGCCGCCGAATCGCCTGTTTTTCGACACTGACATCATATCGGCATGGCTGTTCTTCAAAACTAGCCTTGCCGACGGCATTTAAGTCCATGACAATACCAATAGAGACACATGTTACAAGCAGCAATTTAAAGTCCAATTAATATCAATACCATAAGGATCTCACGTTAGAAGACAAAGAAAAGAATGAGATATGTCACCTAAAGCACAATTAATGCATGTCGATCAAGTGGCAAGATAACATGAATAAAATGTATGCATACACACACTCATGCATGCATGACTGCCTGCACATGCCCAAGAATAAAAGTATAGCATTCAATTAAGAAAAAGTACCTGAAACTTCTGTTCAACCATAGAATTATGATGTCCAATAGAAACAATGACAGAAGGAGGTGATACATCAAATATGGTGTTTTCACCCTTGTAATAAGGTATGAGCCGATAAACACCTAAAAAACATAGAATGCAAAAGAAACAATAAAGAAAAACAGTAAGAAATAAGGGTTCAAACGAGATCATCACATGGTAAGAACACAGCAATAGTTAAAATGCTTCGTACAATAGACAGAAAAGCAGCCATATCAACGTCTGCAATAATATTTTAGGGGTAATTACTATACAGAAAATTTGCAAAAAGTTATGGCAGAAAGAAAAAGTGAGCAAGAATCAAAAGCATCAAGCAATTGGCAGTTAATAGAAAGGGCACCAAAGGATCAACAAGCTACACTAAAAACTTCAAAAAATAAAAGGGAGCAAGTTTGATGCAACCCAATGATCACAAAGCTGTTACTTGTTCCAAAGAACCAAAAGCTACTGACTGTATGTCTTGCTGAAGTTGCCTATTGACATGAATCCTCAAGCTAAATATGAAGAGAAGGTATAGGATTCAAAGATACACTTTTCATAAAAAAAAAGTTCCAAAGATATGATATTAGATGAGAAAAAAAGTCGTTGGAAGCACTGTTTATCTCCCATTACTTGTTTCAACAACATTTATCAATAACAGTAAAAATCATATCTTCATGTGACAATTGTGAACAAGAAGAAATGAACACAAACAGGAAAAATAAACAGCATATATTTTTTAGAAAAGGAATAAACAGCATATATTGGCAAATAAGTTACAAATATGATTGAAAGATGGGCAGTTTTTTTTTTCTTTTCCTTTGGGTGGATGGTGGTGGTTTTGTTTTTGTCTGTTGTTGTTGGGTTTTTTTCTTTGTGGCTTGGACCTGAGATCCATAAACCAATTACAACTTGCTCCTCATGTCATTCCTCAAAAAACTGATGTCTTTCCCCACAAACACACAAGCACATGCACATGCAACCTCCTGATGGGTGATCAGCTGAGACAGTCTTTTCAATCCGGCTCCTGGATCACTCCTACCACCACCTAGGAGTCTGTCATTCAACTTCTATACATGCATGCAAGCATACATACCATGACCTCAAGCACAACAAACCTTTTCACTTGCTTATCAAATCTTTATCTTGTGCAAATAGGGGCTGCAGTGAAAAAATCTGCATATCTCAATGTACAGAAGGTATAAGTTTTCAGAATCAAATTTGGAGAGCAAAATACCCATCAAATCTACATGCTTTCTTTTAAGGATAAAGCATGTACGGTACACCAACTCTCACCATTTGCCCTATATTTGTTGGATTCATAAAGAGTCTCCAAGTTACAAGAAGACACAAAGGAAACTAATTCTCAAAAGAAATGGAGGATGAGGTTCTTATAGAGGTGAAGAAGAGAATAAAAATGTTATGCAGTCGACACATCCACCAAGCAAAGACAACGTGCACACAGATAGTCATGATAATGGACCTTCATAAAAAAGAAGATAAACGGTGTTTTTCCTCTCCATTTTTTTCCTACTCCATTTTTTTACCTTCATCCAACTTCCGTTTTTCCTCATTTTCCCATTCCCTTTTTTCTTCCTTTTCCTCCCTTTTTTCCCTCATCTGTTAAACAACAACAAAACTCCTTGAACTCAAATGAGAAGGAGCAGGGGTCTCAAAACCCAAAGCAGAGGAATCTCAAACTGGGGAAAGACTTGTTGCATAGTGCGGTGTATTGCGATCTTTTATAACCAATTTGGGGCATAAACATTAGACTTCTTTGTAATAGTGTAACTTTTGGTCTGTCACAACTAACTAAAAGCATTCGCAGAAAGGAAATTTCCTACTTCCTAGCTTCCTTTTAAGAACCATTGCTAAGGACCATAATAAGATTGTATGATTGATAATGCCTAAAATATTGATGGGAGCTCTTTTCCCTTTAAGAGGTACTTTGTTCCACTTGATCACCTCTGTGTTCTCCTCAGATTAGTCAACCTCTGGGTCATGATCCTAACCCTGCAATAACTCCATCTAAGGTACAGCTACTCTCATATATATCACCTCCTGCTTCTGATTCTAAGAACCGACATTCACCAGCAATTACCAAACCATGCCCCTGCCCTGTCACTAATGCCTGCACTGTTCTCTTTCTTTCATAATCATATTCTCCTTTATCTTCATCCAGCAAGAGATGGCCTCTCATTATAAAATAAAATCTCGCAAACATCAACTCTTGCCAAGAACCACAGGGGTTCTAATTAGTATCTGCCACTTGGTCAAAGCTGATTCTTGTAGCAAGGTTTCAGCACAAGCACTTCCTCAAACATATATGCATTGCATGATTCTTGATGCATCCAAAGGCAGTCTTTACAGAGAGAGATCAGTGGTATCCTTGTGCTTGGATTCAAATAGGTCCCATCCCATGCTCAGGCTTCTCAAATAGGTTTCTCTCTGGTTATACTGCCATGAATTCAGGGACAAGGCAACACAAAAAATAAACCTCGAATCCTGGATATAAACTCATTAACTGTAGGGATAGTAAAAAAAAAGAACAAGAAACGACGACGAATGTGCTAGAATAGGAACAAGTCAGGTGCCATGTTTTGTATGATCTAGGAGAAATAATGCATGGTTAGACGAATGCCATCTCTGAATATGATGTATGATGGCTAGGGCTGTAGCTCGATGTGGCATGAACCTCATGCAACTCTTGTATGCAATGGTTAGTGGGCACATGAATGATTGAGTGGAGCCATAGGTTTGTAGTTATGTGATGTTGCGAGCAAGAGAGAGGATAACAAGAACAAGCAAGACACAAGAATCACACCTCAACTTATCGAAACCACATAGCAACAACTACGAGAAGGAACCTTAGATCCACCCTCTCAGACACCATGTCAATTAAAATATCAAGAAAGCAATAATCAACTAGCTCGAAAAGGGCCAACATTTATACAGTCCGCAATGGCTATGGTCAGTCTACACACAGAAGCTACAAAATAGCTGAAAATTCTCAGATCTTCTCAAGTACGAGGATATTAAGTAGACTAATCCCTCTCAAATCGCACTGCAAAGTGATATGAGACTGTACTCAACATCAAGTTTTTTTTTTTTTTTAAAGGAAAAAAGGATTACTACTGGAGGTCCACAGCCATCCAAATTCATTTAACCAAACACTAAAATAGAAATTACAGCAGATGTTTCCAGAAATTACAAAAATAGGATGCCTCCCTCACAACATTCTCCACCCAAGGGCATTCCCCACAAAAAACTACATCATTCCGCTGCAATCAAATCACCCAGAGACAAGCAAGAGGCTTTGCTGCCCTGGATGGATCCACCCGCACAGCTCTACATATAGCGTGCCATAGGTCTGCCAAGGAAGTAAGATCATCCAGCATGTAACCCATCTGCTCCCAATGCACAAACGTACATGTGATAAACAAGTGCTCATCGTCTTCTTCCCCATTCTCGCAGAAACTGCAAACAACGACCTCATCATGTGCCCACTTCTTCTGACACACTGTTGTCGTCTAAGTAGGCACAGAAAAATCTTGACCTTCAAAGGGACCTTCAAACCCTATAAAGCAGTGATGTCCATTCCCAGTGTGGGTTACATGTGCTCCCATCAAAATTTTGTAAGCACATTTAACCTAAAGAGAGCCTCTACACCAACTAGTGAATCAGGCAAGTCATCTCTAGGCTAGAAACCCTCCAACTCGGCAAGCAAAGACTGGAAATCATGAGTCTCGCTTCAGAGAGAGCATCACCCACATGGCGGACCCAAATTCCACTACTACTCTGAAAAGGACCCTCCCAGCAATCTGCAACCACAGCTTCCATATCTGTACCAAGAGCAAAAAGTCTCAGCACCAATCTGCAAGAGGTCCAACCCCCGTCCAATCGTCTAGCCAGAATCTGAACATCCAGTCATCACCAAGCATTGGCTCAAAAAAATGTCTCACTCTACTTATAACCAAACAAAGACTCCTCCAGAATGCCAAAACACCATGCAGAATAGCAGAGAGCATGTTCCAATTCAAGGAAGTGTCATATCATCCACACATAACCATGTGTCATAAGCCCTGACCATTCTGCAAAAGCTTCACAATCCACTTGGTGAGAAGAGCACCATTAAAGCCTTCCAGATAAAGCACTCCTAATCCACCTTGGTCAATGGTTCTACACACCTACTTCCAGGCAACCATATGCAGAAATCTTCCCTCAAGCTGCATTCCCTTCCAAAAGAACCTCTTCCTAAGCATGTCAATCATCTTCAAAACCTTCTTTGGAATTTGCAAACAGATAGATGGAAAACCAGTACAGCTGTTAGCACCGAGTTGAGAAGAACAAGCCTCCCACCTCAAGAAAGCAACCTTCTCTTCCACCCACTATGCCTTCTCTCTAACCTCTCCAACACAGATAACCAATCCAAGGCCATAGTCTGCTTGCCTTTCAGGGTTAAACCCAAAAATAGATAATAGGAAGAGTCAGGTTGCATTTCTAGTGCACTAAGATCGACCCAGATCTGTAAACCTATGGTCCTGACAAATCTGAGAGAATCTTAACCAATGCCCATCAAATTCTCTGCTGCTTGAACCCCCACCTCCTCTCTATGAAAAAGACAGCACCATCCTCCAACATACTGTAGAATCAATGTGAACTCAACATAAAGTATAATTGAATAAAATAAACCAACGGAAGCGTAAAAGTATCAAGCATAAACCATAATAATACTTGGGTTTACGTGGAAACCCCATTCATGAAGAGCAGGGAGAAAACCACGGGAGAAGTGCCCCTACGAGCATGTATCTCTATATTTCTTCTCAAAGAATAAGTGAAAGGGTACAAACCTATTTATAGGCCACCACACACAGAACAAAGTTCCACAATATTATGTGGAACTAAACCATTACACGTTTCTCAATTCTCTCAACACGCCCCCTCAAGCTGGAGCATAGAATGCTCAGCTTGTAACACAATGGCCTCTCCTCTAGAGACTTAGTGCTGGTAGCTCTACTTCAGCATCCCTATAAAAGGGGTCTTCCTCTGAAGACCTCAAAAGTGGATCTCCCTCTCTAGAGTCCACGAAACTAGATCTCCCACACAGAAACCTAAAATGGGTCCTTCCTCTGAGGACCTTAAAATTAGATTTCCCTCTCTGGATACCTCGAAACTCTAAACCTCCCAGAGTTACGGTTTCTCATGTATAGTCCAGGAACAAAAAAGACTCCCAAATGGGGTGACTATAATAGGCCCAACACTCCTTTCTCTCATACTCGTATTAGAGAAGAAACTAACAACGAGAAAAAATATAATAAAAATAATGATGATAATACTAGAGGAGAGCTTCTCCACCTTTTCTCTTTAATTCAAACAATTTTTTTCTTTTTTTTTCCGATTTTTTTTAAATTTTCTGCTTTTCCTCTTTTCATTTTGATTGATTTAAAAAAAAAAAATCTTCCTCTTCTCTCCCCTTCTTTTTGTTTTAATTTTTTTCCTTCTTTTCCTTTCCTCTTTCTTCTGATTTTTCCTCTCTCTCTCCTTTTTTTTTTTTTAAATACTCCCCAGTGCTAAGAGTCTCAACAAGAAAAGGGGCGCCGAGCTCCCCCTCCACTACTCCATCAACCTCGCGCCACTCCACTCCGAGCACGCCACCGCATCACCATGCAGGGCGTCTGCTAACCACCGCTATCAACACCACCTTCCTCTTCACAGCGGTCTCGAGGATCTCCATTGCCACAGCCCCGCTCTCCCCCCAAGGAGCGCTACCGATGCTGCTGCTACTACGAAAGGAGCAAGAGGAGTCGCTACTAGATCGATCGCTATGATGCTCACGAGGAGCACGTCCCAGACCATTGCCTCCAACACAAGGAGTTTCGTCCTCACAATGACCAAGTCCTCCGTTACCTCACGCTTCGTCACCAATGCCATCACCGCTAGCACTCCGCAGCCGACAAGATGGGAGGCCACCCCGCAGCCGATGATGGTGACCTCGGTGCCCTCATGCTCACGCGCTTCCAGCACTCCCAGCGGAAGGGCGACCTCTACCTCTGTGTCGTTGTTGGCAACATCATGTAGGAGCTCGGCCACCGACGCCCGGATGTCGTCGTCTCAGCAAGCGCGCCATCAAGCATTGCTCCTGGGCCAAGTGCAGTGATACCGCCAAGAGCGACGCCATCGAAAGCCGCCTCACCATGATCTCCACCGAGGAGATCCTCCTCACCATCTTCTCTTCTGGATGGACAACAGATTTCCGAATAGAATAATGATAAAAGATAATACTTCAAAGAATAAACCTAAGAATCAAATTACTCTGATACCAAGTTAAATAAAATAAACCAACAGAAGCGTAAAAGTATTAAGCATAAACAATAATAACACTTGGGTTTACGTGGAAACCCCACTCACGAAGAGCGGGAAGAAAATCACAGGAGAAGTACCCCTACAGGCATGTTTCTCTATATTTCTTCTCAAAGAAAAAGTTAGAGGGTACAAGCCTATTATAGGCCACCAAACACACAACAAAGTTCCACTACATTATGTGGGACTAACCACTACGCATGTTTCTCTCAACAACTATTAAATAGAATCAAGGGGAAGAGACAAGCAACAATCTCACTTTAAATACATGTCTCAACACACAACCCTTGTCAACTTTCCCTTTTAAGCTTACTGACAGTTACAAAATCAATGTGCATGTTTGGCTAACAAAAATTACAAGAAAGGTTACTGCCTTTACACGACAGTCTCAACTCTCAGAGTGTAGATAAAGAAGGCCTGCATTATGTAGCCAACAGCTAGTAATTGGATTATCTAACTGGGAAACTACCATCCCATTCTCAGCTCAACAGAGGCGCTGTGGAAGAAAACCATAAGGTCAGGTCTTGCTGATTTCAATCTAAGCCCAGGTATGACCCATAATAGATCTAACTGGGCCAAAATTTGAGGCATCCGAGGTTAATTGATATGGGAAAAGACCTGGTATTGATTTTGGCTAGAATATGAAAGATTTCAATAGCAATCCGAAGCTTAGTCTCAAAGGAAAAGAAGAGGGTTATCACAAACTAATGAAAAAACATGTCTTAGAAGACATTCAAGCTTTGGCCAAATTTAGCGCTTTACCTTGCCAAGAAATAAAAACTTACCATTCATTTAAGACAAGCATTTTGGCTCTATGGTGGGTCAGGTGATGTCAATTGACGGAATGACAAATGGCATTTCAGAGTCTGGAAAGCTGCGTATTAGGAATGGAAATGCTTCAATCCAAGATTTTTCACCAGGTTCTTTTTCCCATACTTTGACAATACCTCTGACCGCTCATCAAGAACTGAGTAGGAATTTGCAGTTAGCCCAACCATCACAATGGTCAGTTGAAATGAGAGAAGGGATATAGTGGATCAGCAAAGAATAGAAATAAACAGCCAATTCCAGATCCTCAAAGCAAGAAACGATAGAATTTGTGTAATCCAAAATCTGTGTTGTCAGAACAACCCATTATCAGTTTTCCCAACCGTCACGGGCATGGAAGGTAGCTACTCAACAGGAAAACCAAGCACCTCTCTCCAAATACTATTGTTCCTCAAGGAACTCTCTAGCATACAAGAATTGATTTTCTATTGGAGTACATCATATGAGTGGTATCCTTTTAGTGATGGCAACACCAAAGAATCTATTTCAACTTGGTTTAGAAGCTCTTGATTAATCGACCTGCATATAAACAAAGGAAAGGAGAATGAAGCTATCCCCTCAACAGGGAAGAACAGAGAATAGAGAGAAGATAATTCTGCCGTTCAGTAATAAATAAATGGTAGGCCTTCATTCATGGTGGTAAAGAACAGCATTATCTTTCATATAAATTTATTGCTTCGCAAGGAACACCATGCGAATCTTTATTCTCTTTTTTTTTTTCAGAAACAAACTCCCAAATAAACAAGTTTTGGAATGAAAAATGAAATAACAAAGAATTAAACACATCAACTGCCAGAAAAATAGAGGGCGGTGTGAACCACATTACCACAAGGTATTGAGTTAAAAGTGAACTTCCCATCTGCATCAGATATGGCATGACAAAGAGCATTGTTTTGCCCAGGTGCATTACCATGACCTTGGCGACAGGGTACCTCCAAAACATCATCCGAATATAGGTATATATGAACACCCAAAATAGGATTTCCCTGCATATACAAAAAAATAGATGGTATCAATCATATTTGAGGCACCTTCAATTGTACATCCAAGCAAATATAGCATTTTTAATCTGTAAGAAACCCACTTGAATAGAATAAAATCATTATAGCTACCCATCCATTTAGATCAGAGTTATGAAACAGGGACTAATGCCACAATAGACTTCCCTTTTCAGAAACTAAAACAAAAAAGCAACAATGGTCAAGAATTGTGGTTTGCTACAAGGATTCTTTCCTTACCTCCATTCAGATCTACCGTGGGTTCTTCCTGGACTTCAATCCAAATAACCAAGATCATGACCTATAAATTCCCTCCAACAGTTCTTCAATCTTCTCTAACTTCTGTTTTTCTGTAAAGCCCAGCATCTGCTTCTCACATTTAGAAACTATATCTAGACAAATTTATTTTAAATATCTCGTATCCTACAGCCCTTCTGAGAAACAGTGAAGTTGGTGGCAATCGCAAACTTGATGCAAATAGTTTGACAATGTGTAAGCAGAAGATTTCCTTGAAGATTAAAATTTGTGCTTGGCTTCTGAGTAGGGGAAAATTGGTTACGAAGGTAGTAAGGAAAAGATGGATGCCAGAAGATCAGGCCTCTTGTTCTTTTTGCAGGACTTATGATGAAGATCTGGAGCATCTTTTCCTTGGGTGTGAGTTTGCAAAGGAAACTTGGGCCCAGCTTCTATCACCAGCTTTGGAACACGACTCCTTTGACATCTTCTAGTACAATTTTATAGGACAGCCTGAGACAATGCTGATTTGCGGCAGAAGGTCCTGGCCAGTATTTCATCTCTTTGCCTTGAAAAGAATACAGTGGTTTTATGGGGGTCTAGGCTTATGTTGATAATGTTGTAAGGGAGGCATCATTTCTCTCTAGTGTTTGGATGGCCTCTTAATAATTTTTTGTACTAGTGTGATTTTTAGAAGGTAATGAAGTAAAAAACTACTGACCTTCAGTAGCCACTCTTTTCCTTTTGGGGGGAAAAAAGTAAATAAAAAATAGTTGGTGTCCTAGTGAGTGTGGTTTTAAATTCCACAGTTCACAAAAGCGGAAGACCACCAAGTGATTCAGACACATGAGCAACTAACTATTTTGTTTGACTCCTCCAACACTTCCAAGTGTGTATTTGTTTGGGTGAATTGGCAGCATCTTGGCAATAGTTTAGCAGCCAAACGGTTTTCAGTTGATGTTCTAACTAAATGAAATTTTTTTTTGAGGCAGAAAAAGGGTGAAAGTACCTTGAAGGTACTCACCCAAGTGTATTTATAAAATTAAAATAATGGGTGCTACATCAAAATTATACCAGAAGGCAGCATCCCAGAACACCAACTGGGGGGGAGATAAAAGAAATAGCACTCTCAACATAGGGGTTGTACCCCCTAAAGACCACCCCATTCCTCTCCAGCCAAATACCCCAAAGGGTAGCCAACACTTTGGCCCTCACCTTCCTTGATCTAAAGATGTTAAGTCCCACCTACATCGATCCACGATGGAAGGATGCCCAAAACGCAACTGAGGAGGTTGGGTCAACCCAGCTAGGTCCTAGGTCTTGCTACACTCTTGAGAAAAAGGAGCAGCAGAAGAAAAGGTGATCACTACTCTCTTCCGCCTACCCACAAAGTGGGCAAGAGGTGTCCTCGAAAGGAGCCCAACATGCTCTCCTTTCTTTCAAGAGGACCCTATCTCGTCTCAAGAGCCAAGCAAAGAATCATATTTTTAGCAACCAGTCTACCAACCAGAGAAGCCTGCAATCTCTCAAGAAATCAACGTCCACTGGGCAAGTGGAGGATGTTACCCTGCGGTAGGCTTCCTTCATGGTGAAAGCACCATCGTCCTAGTCCAGTGCATCTCTGTCGTTTTTCGACTCCCAACCATCTAGGGCCCACAGCAACTCCTATAAATCGCCACATCGCTGGTCTAAGGGAACCCCTTGGTCGATCGCTAAATAACCAAGGTCAAGCTGCGATTGCTACATGGCCTCTTTTAATGCTTTACCACAACTCTTAAAAAATCTAATATTTTCACATATGTACTCCTTTTTGACTTTCAGGAGATATCGTTTACGTCTCTATCACTTAAGCACTAACTTATGACTTCAGGGCATCCTCATACATTTCATAAATATTTATGAAGGTTACTTTTCCAACACAACGAACACACAAACGACCCTTTACTCATAGAAGATAATTGAGGAGATATTTCAAAAAAGCGGCATTCATTCACAAACTTCTTCCCAAATAAAATATAAAAGTTTTAAATGCACCGGAGAAGGCAAGAAAGAATGAGCAGAGTGTGTGGTGAGGTTTAAGGGTGAACAACGGTCGATTCAAAAAAGAAGGGGCATAGTACAGGTAAAGATAGGAGTCACCAAGAGAGCCAGACAATCTAGTAGGACTAGGACTTTTTTTTAGAAAAGGTTACTGAGCTTCGATAACCATCTAAATTTTAATTAAAAATAAATAAAAGGAACGGACTTACAAGATGTCAAGTCACAACCCAGAAAAGCTACATGTCTCCCTCGCAATATTCTCAACCCACACTTGTTCCTTCCGGAAAATCGCAGCATTCAGCTGAACCCAAGTTGACCATAAGGTCGCAATAGCTTTGACCCAACCAGCAGTGTCCGCATGAACCAAAGAATCAAAGGAGGCCTACCACAAGCCGGAAGACGTAACGTCAACTTGCCGAACACATCCACCTCTCCAAACCTCCATAGACAAATGGCAAGAGAAAAACAAGTGATCAAGCTCTCCTCAGCTGCTCCACAAAAGATGCAAACCAAGTCCAAGTCTGCACTCCATCTCAACCAAAGCACCTTTGTAACCAACTTTTCTCTTCTAAAAAATCACAAGAAAATCTTAACTTTTAAAGGCAAAGGCATCTTCCAAATCAAAGAACAATCCTCCCAGACCAACAAAGGAGGACCATCCCATTGTATTTGCTCCGAAGTGCCTTCCGAATAGCAATAACAAGATCCATATCATCAGGCATAGTCCCTTGTACCAGCTCAGAAGTAGTATCATCCTTCTCTGCATCTGTATCATCACAACTCGATAAAACACCACCAATCTATAAAACATGTGTGCTCACCTGTACTGAGGAAGATGGTGTTGGTGAAAAAGACGGTCGTTGCCAATAAGTAACAAGAAGCCTGAAGGTAACAGGTGGATCCTAATACCTCGCAGGCTCAGTAGTAAAGGGCACTGGGTCAGGAACCGATATACTCTCTAAAGGTATGGGAGACATAGGCATAGGTGACTCAACAACCTCCACAGAAAGATCACACCCTGAAGTGGAGAACTAAGATATTGACTCATGAAAGGTAACATTAACACTAACATAATGATGACCGGAAATAGGATCAAAGCATCGATAACACTTCTAAGTCCGAGAGTATCATAAGAAAACACACTTGACTGCCCTCGGAGCTAACTTATCCTAACCAAGAGTGAGATTGTGAACAAAAGCAACACACCCAACAACTCTAGGAGGCAAATGGAAAATCGCACGATTAGGATACAACAGTTGCCGAGGAATCTGCTCATGCACAGCAAAGCTAGGCATCCCGTAATCAAAACAAACAATCAACATGCATCCCCCCAGTAAAGAGAAGGAACACTATGATGTATCAACAAGGTGCGAGCCACTTAAAGTAGAGATGCATGTGTTTCCTGAGAGGTATAAGCACATGTAGTCTGATACACAATGCTATGGGATTTGTAAAACAAAGACAATTAACGAGTACAAAATTCAAGAGCATTGTCTAACCGCACAATCTTAATAATAATGGAAAACTGGATCTTTAATTTTAATATAAAATGTTCAATAATAGTACCCACACCTGACTTATTTTTCATTAGAAAAACACATGACACTCTAGAAAAATCATCAATAATAACAAGAAAATAACGATAACCCTACCAATCAGGAATCCAACTAGGTGCCACACATCGGTATGAACCAACTCAAATTAGGCAGTAGACCCAACACTATGACTAGAAGGAAAACTGGAACGATAATGCATGCCTAACTGACAAGCATTACATGTGATGACTACATATGGAAAGATATGAGATATGGCACGCCAAAGCCAATCCAAAGGAAGGTGACCAAGGCAAAGGTGCCATTGGAAGGGGCTCCCAGCTGCAAAAGAGACCTCCCCATGGCAAGCAACAGTAACAAGATTTTGGATCAGATGATAAACCCCCCTTCACGTCCTCCACCAACTGCCCTCCCATTGAGCTTATCCTGAAAAATACAAGACACATCATCAAAAATGACATGACAGTTCAACTCCTTCGTAATCTGACTCAAAGAAAGTAAGCTAATCGAAAAATCTAGTACAAACAACACGTCAGGTAATCTCAGTATAAGGGTGACAGGAACCTCCCCTTGTCCAGCAACATGGAACTGCCTCCCATGGACTACCCGTACTATCCTACCTAGAGAAGCAGACCTAAGTTGAGGGAACCACCTCTGATCTCCACACAAATGATGTGAAGTCCCAAAGTCAACTAACCAATCACTAGTCAATCAATCTGTGGACTAGGAAGAACAAATAAGATCTATACCTAACGAAGAGGCAAGAGCAGTTGTCTTAGGAGCAGTAAAAGCCTGGGTCAGCTAAGAGAGACGTTGCAGTAAATCATCAAACTCAGCCTGAGACAGTGTCGGAAGTAGCCTCAGTAGGCTTAACTGCCTAGTTGGCACTTGGCAGTAGGGGAACGACCATGCTTCATCCAGCAAGTGGCCTCAATGTGTCCAAGATGACCATAATAAGTGCACTAAGCATGACCTCATCCTCCCGATGCACAATCACGATCGCGTCCTCCCAAAGCACGATCACGACCTCATCCTCGTGATGCAAGACACCCTCGGCCTCATCCAGAAGTAGCAGCAAGAGCCAAAATCTGACCAGTGACCTCTACAGTAGATATATGAATGGCAAACCTACTCAACCTACTATAGGTCTCCTCAAGTGAGGGGAGCTCTGCCAGAGTGAGAATGTTGGAATGTGAAGCAATAAACTCTAGTCCAAGGCCAAACAAGAAGAGTAAAACAACTATTTCCTTCCTATATGCCTTCTGAGAAGCACAGGTACACGCAAGTCTACTATCATGATGCTTCTCCAGCAAACCCTTCATCACCAAATTGTACTGGAACAGTGAACAACCCTCCTTGACGTAATTGTGTGAGCTCATAAAAGGTCTGAATTACCCAAGCTGAATTATTTTCATATACGTCTCTTGCAAAGTATCCAGCATCTCCTTTACAGTCTAATAATACATGATTTCATCACCAATTCATGGAATGACACAGTTCATAATTCACGCACATGTCATAGCATTATCCTTATTCCACGTAGCATTCTTGCCTGTCTTCTCCAGTGATTTCAGTTGAAAAAGAATATGATCCTTATCATAACTTTCCACAATCACAAGAAAAGTTCGCGACCATCGTGGATGGTTGATCTCATCCAACTTAACCATAGGACCAAAAAAGGGACTCTTGTATATCCTTGTCTCTGAAACAGGATCCAATGTCACCTCGGAAAAACTTGAAGATGCTATTTTCCTTCAATCAAACCACTCCGACAGCTACAGACCAAGGCAAAAACATCCAATCAATCACCAGACCATCAAAAACCCCAATCTAAAATAGTATATCAGACATGAATACTCCATTTCAAATCATCTGTGATCTAAAAGATATGATATTGTAGACCTAACAATCACTTTCGGGGCAAGAGGAAACCTCAGGAGTGACTGCCTCTCCCTTCTAGAGTTCGCTGTTGTCTAGGATAGAAGAGAGGAGGGTGATACAATCACCCCTACCAACAATAGGCCTCCACGCGAAGGCACAAGTGAAGAGAAACCCCTGCGCAAGGCCACAAGAGGCCCTTACAGGCTGCTGCAGCATCACATGAGGTGCAAGTGGTCCCTGCGGCGGTGCTAGGACCCTGCTGGGCCTTGGTGACATCACTGCAGGGACTGCAGCGACGTGGTTGGAGGCACAGGTGGCCCTACGGAGGCACTAGAGCCCTGCTGAGCCTTAGCACAACAAATAAGCAAAGACTGAAGAGGCACAACAAGTTGTGTTAGAAGATTAAGATCCCATTGAAAAGTCAGTTGTGACAAAAATACCTGGAGGAGGAAGGAAGCACTAATTCAAAGTGTTTTCATACTCGTGCCAATGATTGTGGTGTATAAGTTGAAAGTGTAATTCATGTCAAATAGATGCAAATGAGGTCCCTGAAAAAACTGGGGTCCTGGATCTTCCAATTTTCATCCACTGATTTAGATCAGCTTGCTTAAAACTGTCAAGTAGTAGATATGTTTTCAGCAATACCTGATATCATTTCAAAAATAATAAGATGGACAAATATTCATCAGTTCAAGCATGGCAATACTCAATGGGTTCAATGAACACAAGTAGACAAGCCTTTTCTCAAAAAAAGAAAAACAAGCCTAGGCTTGAGCTTCCAAGAATCAACAAAAGCCACTCACTTCCCATCAAAGTTTAAGGCCTTCGACAATCTAATTGATGCTTATAGATGGTGTCCTGTCACTGAAACAGGCTACTACACCTAAATTCCTAATCAATAGGGACAGCTGCTCTAGTCAGCTGTATTGGACATCCATGCATGGCTTCAATCTTTCCCATAAAATCCATTTTTTCTCTATTTTGACCCTGAGTAATACCTACGTTGAAAGAAAAGCAGTGTTTGATTACACCAAAAGGTGCAGCAGAACAGCTCTCTCACACTTGGGCACCAACTTTTGGAGGAGCGTAGTCAGCAGCCAGGGCCCAGGGTCAAAGAGCTGCTGGAACTCATTGCCATGATTGAGACTTTCTTACCGGCCCAGGGGTCAGCCGATAAGCTGCAATGGAAACATGGGGCCTTCTCCATGAGGAAGGCCTACAAGTTATTCAGAGAGTTGCCAGTTGGGAAGGATGCTTATCTTGGTGTGAACATCTCTTTCTTTGGAAGTTTATAATCCCCTTGAAAGTTATAATTTTTTGTGGATTTTGAGGAGAGGGGTGTTGGCTATGAGAGACGGTGCAGCGATGGGCCCATTTGCAGGATGGCTCTTGTTTACTGTGTGTTTGGAGAATGAGGACATGGGGAGCATCTCTTGTTGCAGTGTGATTTAATGAAGAGCCTTTTTCTCTAACACTAGTGCATGACAATTCAATTGATGATTTCTGAAGATCTATTCGCACCAGCGCACTTGCAGACCCGCTAGCGCGTGTGAAGGTGGCTGCCATTTTACGGTCGGCCTGGCTGCAAAGAAATGCAGCTATGTTCAGGGGCAAGAGAGTCTACCTTGAAGTGACCTATTTTTATGAGTTTTGGACTCGAAACCTATAAGTGATATCATGATTTGTGTTTTCTTTTTAAGGTAATATATTGAATGATTACCTATCTCCGGTAATCATCCCTTTCCTTTCTCCAAAAAGAAAAAAGAAAAGAAAAACAATTTCTGTGGATAGAACTCCTTCAAAAAGGATATTTGTGTCTCAAGGTCTACCATCTTTTGGGAGAATAATTTCCAAAACCAAGCCTTTAAATGATTAACTGCACCCTATCTTCTACTCATCTCACTGTTACCTCTAACTAGTATATGTAATATAGTAATAGACAAGAAAAGTACAACGAATCCAAGCTAGAGTGATGAGTCGATGCTAGCACAAATAACTTGATCTAGCCGCTGCATCAATGATGACCATGATGAATGAATCAACAATTGGAAAGGAATTATTGCTTTGACCATTTTTTATCATGCACAGAAGCAAATAGCATGCAACTTCTAAATGTGCATATCTATTCAAATTAGAAGTGAGCAGCTCCAACTCAGATCATCAACCAGATGAGATTCCAATAGAACGTACCTGAGCAACTACAAATCCGTGAACATCATAACCAGAAACAAAGAATATATCATCAACTTTGATGTTTCCAAAGCCCAATTCCACCTAGTAAATCCCAACTTGTGATATCAGCAAAAAGAGTTGCATTAGCACATAAAAAGAAGAGGCATATTCTCAAACCTCTGAAGAGCCTTGGATTTTTATACTCATATCTGGGTGTGAAGAACGTAGCTGGTAACTTCCTGCATCAATGGTTTACTTGTTCAATTTCAACCATATCCAAGAGATTGCCAGCAAAAAATTTTGGCTACTTAGGGAGACAATGTAATATATCATAAACCAATGTACAAAGAATAAGGACAATCATGAACAATGGTAAAATGTTGGTATCTTAAAGTAGACATTGCAAGAAAGGCATACCACAGTGCAATCAAACAAGAACAAACATGATTAAAATGATTCACATTTGAATAAAATGATTCACATATGACCATGCAAGGCAGCTAGAAGACATCTGCTCACAGTTAATTCATTAAATGGGGATAAAGATTCTTCGTATCAGTGAGTTTGCAAGTGCAATAGGCTTTTTTCCCCAAGAACCAAGGGCTCCAACCGAATTTGTGGCCAAAGGTGCCACATGAACTAGGGGTATAACTGAAGGACCCCAGTCCCCAAATAAAACAAGGCTCTCCAAACAGGTGTAACATCTATCAAGGCAGACAACTCACAGCTTCTCTAGGGCCACTCTATAAATTTCACAGGAATCTGCCTACTTTGTAACTATGCTAGGCTATCAATTAAGAACTGTCGAGCTTCTTTTCCATGAGAGAGAGAGAGAGAGAGAGAGAGAGAGAGAGATCTGTAGAGCACTTCAGATAAGAAAGATGAGATATTATATGCGACCAGAATATGCCAAATGGAGAAGGTCATGTTTAGATTTTTTCTTTTTTTTTTGAAAAGACTCATATTTAGAATTATGGAAAGCCCAGTTGACTAGAACGTGAGGAGAATCCCTACGAGGTTTTCTTCACATTTTTTGATGGGTCTCCACAACCTCTTAAGGTTAGATGGCACTGCCGGGAGTTCCTTGGGGAATGATGGATGATGCCAAATTCAGATTCTGGACTCATGAATGTTCCTCAGCCAGTGGTATTCTGGAGTTGTTCCCTGGACATGCAACTCCCTCAACTAATCCTCTTGCCTCAGTCACAGTTTGCTATAATCAAACTTGTTGAACTCCACTTTTGCCTTCCCTTTCAGAGGCCAGATTGAAGGACTTGACGCTCTTGTTGCAGATGAGACATGGCCTCAGGCTGGGCACGGAGAATTCCGTGTCTAAAACGCTTATCTTTGATTTATGGAGGGTCTTTGCAGAGGCAAAAATCTCTTTAAGGCCTAATTTACTTGGGGCGTTCAGCCCTCAAAAGGGATGTTAACCCCAATTTACTTAACTACTTAACCCCTTTTTGCTAACTTGGGTTTAGCCACTTTAACTGGTGTTAACCAAACCCGTGTTAAAATCATACACCTCTTATGCCTCTGACAACTCTCAAATTTCATATTATTAACACCACTATCAAGTAAACATTATAATGATTAACACTACAACTTAACACCAATTCAAGTAAACACAAACTGGTGTTAACACCACTTTGCAAATAAACACAGTTGAGGGTTAACACTGGTTTCACATATCTTTACACCACTTTCCCAACCCCTCAAGTCAACTAACTCTAAAGGTGAAAATTTTCCCGTGGCTCCTAAGAAATAAGAAGGTGGTAACCAATGACTTTAAGCAAAGATATATGCCCAAAGCTGACTCCAACTGTCTTTTGTAGCAAAGGTGTAGAGGACATGGAACATCTCTTTTTTAGTTGTTCTTTTGCACAGGAGTGTTGGTCCACTAGAACTGGTTTCACATATCCTTACACCACTTTCCCAACCCCTCAAGTCAACTAACTCTAAAGGTGAAAATTTTCCCGTGGCTCCTAAGAAATAAGAAGGTGGTAACCAATGACTTTAAGCGAAGATATATGCCCAAAGCTGACTCCAACTGTCTTTTGTAGCAAAGGAGTGGAGGACATGGAACATCTCTTTTTTAGTTGTTCTTTTGCACAAGAGTGTTGGCCCACTAGATCGAAGTGGTCGGTTCGGCATTCTTCTAAGGTGGATTCTTGGTCAAGCCTCCATGACACCCTCTCTGATGGGGATACATTAAGGAGAGCTTTATCCTGACCTAGTGTATTTGGCTAGAACACAACAGAATCATATTTAAAAAGGAGCGAATCTCAGTGGATAGGGTTTTACATTTTTATAGTTCTCTTTGTAACTCCTAGTGTAATTAGCTCCTTCTTTAACTGAATTTCTGGGGTTAACATCCTTTATTAATCCCTTCTTTCTTTCTCAAAAAGATGTGTGCGTATGGAAAGCCCTCGAAGATTTACAAATTCATTATCTTTTGAGGAATTTACAAGCATGTACATGCTAACCTCTAAAATAATGGATCCAGTTGATAAAAGTGTGATATCTTACTTAAGAAACAAATGACTCTGAATTCAAAAAATCAGACAATGTTCATTGTTAGAAAATATAATTTTCTTTGAAGGTTAAAAGCTAGGAATTTTTTCCCAAGGCAAAGGATGACCATGGAAGGTAACCACCCATTCACTCCTTCCATTGAGAATAATTAAAAGTTACATAGATTGAAGTTAAAAATTAGATGAATACCCCGATGCCAACAACATTTTCATCCACGGCCTCTCCAACTAAATTCCAACTGATAGGACAAAAGAGCAAAATCAATTCTATTAGAAACCTTGAGGTGCATTTATATAGAGAGACACAAAAGGTAAATTACAAGCACATACCTTTATATATAAAAATAGTAAAAAATCATTAAAACATAACATATAACTCAACACTCTCCCTCAAGTTAAAGAATATACATCAAGCATGCTCAGCTTAGAACATAACTCAAGACGCTTCTTGGAAAGTGCTTTGGTGAAGGCATCTGCAACATGATCTTCAATGGCTATATAGAGTGTAGTGATCTTGCCAATAGTAATGATGTCGCTGATAAAATGGCAATTCATTTGTGCTTAATTTCTCATGAAAAATAGGATTGTTAACAATAAATGTAACTGCCTTATTATCACAATAATACATGGGAGTACGGTCAAAAACA
Source organism: Thalassia testudinum (assembly GCA_037157565.1). Classification (NCBI taxonomy): domain Eukaryota; kingdom Viridiplantae; phylum Streptophyta; class Magnoliopsida; order Alismatales; family Hydrocharitaceae; genus Thalassia; species Thalassia testudinum. The sequence continues at coordinate 139,937,549 of JAZHRO010000073.1, forward strand.
AACATGCCCAAATCATGTAAAATGGATCTCACCCACAAGAGCTCAAAAGTGGTTTAGGCCATAGCCCTATATTCTGATTCTGCATTAGATCTGGAGACAACATTTTGCTTCTTGCTTCTCCATGTGACTAGATTACCACCCACATAAGTACAGTACCTTGTAGTGAATCTTCTATCCTCATGTGCTCCTACATAATCTACATCAGAATATCCCCAAACATCCAGGTGGCCATACTTCATAAATCACACCCCTTACCAGGAGCTTGCTTGAGGTATGTTAGCACCTGGCATATACCTTTCCAATGCACTTCTCTAGAAGACTGCATAAACTGATTCAATCTCCCAACTGCAAAACAAATGTCAAGTCTAGTAACAATCAAATACAACAGTTTTCCCACCATAGCACAGTATCTGGTTACATCTTCAAGCAGTGGACTCTCAGAATCTGCAAGTGGCATAGATGTATTCATTGGAACATTGGCAGATTTGCAACCCAGCATCCCTACCTCTCTCAGCATGTCAAGTACATATTTCCTCTGGGATAGAACAAGGCCACCATCAACATGTTATACCTCAATCCCCAAAATATAATTTATCATTCCCAGATCTTTGGTGACATACTAAGAATGTAAGAACTTCTTAGTAGCTTCTATCTCTGCTTTATCACTTTCGGTAAACAGTATATCATCAACATACACAATGACAATAACAAAACTAGTGGCTCTATGCATAGTAAAAACAGAATGATCAGTAGTCGATCTAGTAAAGCTAAATTCTTGCACAGCTTTACTAAATCTCTTAAACCATGCTTTAGGACTTTGCTTAAGACCATAAATAACCTTCTTCAACCTGCAAATCTTCTGACACTCCCCTTCAACCACAAAACCAAGGGTTGCTGCATGTAAACTTCTTCCTCTAAATTACCATAGAGAAATACATTTTTAATGTCTAGCTAAGATACTAACCAACCACTGTTGACCGCCACAAAAAGAAGAATCCGCACTGTATTGAGTTTAGCCACTAGTGAGAATATCTCGAAATAATCAACTCCAAAGGTTTGTGTATAACCTTTGGCAACCAATCATGCTTTAAATCTCTCCATTATACCATTTGGGTTGCATTTGAGGGTGAATACCCACCTACACCTCACAATAGTAGCACAAGGGGAGAGGTCAACAAGTTCCCAGGTACCCCTAGACTGAAGAGCTGTCAACTCCTCCATGGCTAAGGTCCAAGAAAGGTCCTAAGAACCCTCAGTAGAGCTCCTAGGAATATACTTGTTGTCAACTGCAAGAGATAGAAGTGTCCCTGCTGCAGGCAAACGATCAAATGACATATAATTAAAAATAAAATACTTAGCACAAGATCTCTATGAATTCCTCTAGGCAATAGGAAGATCCACATCAGGTACCTCTGGTGGCACTGTGTCAGGACCTCCATCTGAATCAACAGTATCAGCAAATGATTGAACAAAAATAGTAGAAAGTGGCTCCTCTACAAGTATACTGGTGGATGGAGGTCTACGCTAAAAGTGTTTATGGAAGGCATTTGTCACCTCAAGATGTCTAAGATAAGTGATGGGAGGGGCATCTTGAGGTACAGGAGGCTCAGAGGGACCTAGAGGCGCAGTAGTGAGTATAGGCAATGGAACATCCTGCGTGACATTGGGAGACTTTCCTGTAGCATGATAATATGGCATGTCCTCAAAAAAGGTCACATCCTTACTAACATAAAAGCGATGTGAAAGATGATCAAAACACCTATACCCCTTCTGGGTTCCAAAATAGCCCACAAAATTGCATTTTACTGATCTAGGAGAGAGCTTGTCCACCTTGAATAAACGAACAAAGCAAACACATCCAAAAACTTTTGGAGAAATAGAAAAAAACTCTTGATCAAGAAACAAAACAGAATAAAGAGTCTTGCCATCAAGAACAGAAGATACACAATTAATCCAAAAAGCAGCTGTAAGAACAACATTCGCCCCAAAGGTAGCAGGAACATGCATCTGAAATATAACAGTGCGTGCTACATCAAGAAGGTGTCTTAATTTGCATTCAGCCACCCCATTCTGTTGGGATGTATAAACACAAGAGGTCTGATGTATAATACCAAGAGACTGAAAAAACTGAGTTAAAGTAGAGTTCACAAACTCAAATCCATTATCAATTCAAAAATTGCAAATAGTAGTAGAGAACTTAATCTTTATTTCATTAACAAAATTTTTAATCAATACAGGGATTTCGGATTTCTCCATCATAAAAGCCAAACAAACATAGGTATAATCGTCCACCAGAACCAAAACATACCGAAAGCCCCTAAGACTCTTGACCCGACATGGGTCCCATGTATAAGCATAAATAAGAGAAAAAGCAGACTCAGTTCTATTATTACTACGTGGAAAGGAAACTCTATGATGCTTGCCAAGTTAACAGGCATCATAAGAGGAATCTAGAAACTGCATGTCGAGAAACTGACGACGAATAACAAAAACACTAGGATGTTCCAGTCTGAGATGCCACTATAAAGCAGAAGTGGCAAAAGCTGCAACCATGGAATGATGCGCTGGTGGAAGGTCTAGGTAGTAAAGGCCAACCTGCTCAAGTCATCCACTAATCTGCTTCATCGTTTGGTCCTACAAGAAAAAAAAATGACCACGAAACACTGCTCTACAGTTTAATGTAGTAGACTGATAGACATTAAATTCGAATCAAATTTAAGTGCATGCATAACATCATAAAGTAGCAAAGTAGTAGATAGAGAGATGTCACCCAAACTTGTCACAGGGGACAAGGCACCATCAGCTACTCTGACATGTACGGGAGTAGTCGATGGTCTAAGAGACGAAAAAAGTGTAATATCTTCTGTTACGTAGGAGGATAAACCTGAGTCCGTAAGCCAAGATGGTGCACGAACACCTCTGGCACTAGCAGTAGTACCTGTCGACACAGAAGTGCCAGCAATAGATGTGGCCTGAGAAGACACAAGTCTGTTATATTCATCCTTGGAAATAGTAATATGAGAACTGACTTACTCTTCCTCCTAATAATGCTGACTTCCATCTCCACCCTAGGTAACCTAACTAGCATGATGCCCCTAAGGAAATCCATGCTTTATTCAGCACTTGTCAACTGTGTGATTCGTATGTGACAATAGTCACAAAACAAACCACGGCCTCCTGCTCTCGCCCCACGTCCTCTCCCCTGCCTCCCGTGTTCCCTTACCACGGCCAACGGCAGCCATGGCAGAAGAATCAGAAAGTAGGACAAGGTCAAATATCTCAAGTTTGGACAAGAGAGGATAAATCTGAGCAGGCGTAGGTATCTCCTCAAGGGTCACAAGTTAATCCTTAACAAACTTATATTCGAGACCAAGACCTGCAAGCAACTAAACTAAACGAAAAGCTTCATGTTGCTTTGCAATAACCGTAACATCCGTGGAGATCAGCTGATAAGTATCTTGCTCATCCCAGAGGTTCTTCATAGAGCCATAGTACTCGGCAAGGGCCATAGTCCCCTTCCAAAAACAATGCGACTCCTTAATCACCCTGTAAAGGCGACTAATGTTGCTTTTGTGATAGTGTATCTCGTGAAGAACCTCCGACATCTTCTTAACAAACGCATACGACATAACCTGCTTTGTTATGGGCTCCTTCATGCTATTCAACATACATGTGGCCACCCAATCATTATCTACCTCCCAGTCAATAGATTTTACAGCCAGCTCGCCTTGCGTCAAGATGTACTTCTTCTAATGTGATCCCACAAATCGGAAAAAAGAAGTAAACCACAGAAGAAAGTTGGTGCCATCCAACTTGATAGAGGTTCCTTGCATAAAATAAGATGCGCTCGAGGTAGATATCTTCCTCACCGAGTCGCTCGAAGGACCCTTCTTGTCTTCCACATCACCCGACACGTGAGAAACACAAAATCAATATACTGCAGTAAAAAAATTAGACCATGTGTAGGTCTGAAATCGTCACAGATATGAGAACAGAGACAAGATCAGACCATAACAACCAACCTTTAGGGCTACATAAGACCCCAACAAGGTTGTTCCTTCCCCTTGACCTCTACTCGGTTGGAGAAGATAAATGGGTGACCATTCACGTCACCCCGAAGCATGCACACCTACCCACGATCAGGTCTGGGCCACTTCCTTGCCGCTGCACCTAACGAAGGTCATAAGAACACAGCAGCAGAAGAGGAGGCGAGAGGGGGCGATCATGCTATTCCTCACAACAAGGCAGCGGTGGTGCTACACCAGATTAAACCACCGCAACCATGGAGGCAGCACTGTAGGCGGTCAGGCCACCACCAGGAGACTCAGGCGATGGTCCTCCAAGCGACAACGCAAGCTCAAGGAGCCATCGCAGTGGACTCCTACTGTTGTTGACCCCTTTGGCTAGCTGTGCTGACCTTGCTGCCAATCTGAAGGAGCTGGCAGCGGCAAGGAGAGGGTTGGCAGCTCCCTGAGGAGGAGGGAGAGATGTTAGGTTTTAGGTGGAGGAGAGAGGAGGCTAGTTTTGGTTGGGAAACCAGAGCCCTAATCTAAGACCGCTACTCTAATACCATGATAGGAAAAAAGAGCAAAATCAATTCTATTAGAAACCTTAGGTGCCTTTATATAGAAAGGCACAAAGCGTAAATTACAAGCACATACCCTTACAATATAAAAATAGTAAAAAACCACTAAAACATAACATATAACTCAACACCAACCTATTCCATTGCAACCAGAGTGACCACCACTCTGCAGATCTTAGTGATCACACTAAGATCATACATCATTAGGTCCCAAATCGTCATTAAGGTGTCATTAGACCAACCTATAAAAGCCAGAGTCAATGAAAAGATGCAATGTAACATCATCTTTATTATTGCATACAGCACAAAGAATATTCTACTCTAGTTTTCATCTTCCTCACAACGCCTTAGTTGCCAACCTCTCCCCAAAAAGAAGCCAAGCAAAAACTTTAATTTTCAAGGGATGTTTGGTGTCCAAAAAAACTATAATTTAACCCAATATTAGCACTAAATGTTTTATGTGCTAAAATCTCCTCTAAGAAGAGAGAAGGAATTACACACATCGCTCTAGGCCAATAACCCCTGATCTCATATAACAATGACCGCAAATCCACCATTCTAGACTCAGACAAGCTGTCACCAGCCAACAGTGTCCACACACCATTCTCCATAGGTGCCTTCCGACAGTCAAAGAACCACAGCATCCACGTCCATCACAAGTTAGCGTATATCCTAGGCATCAAAGAAGTTGGTGTGCCTACTTCAGTAGAATCTTCATTCTAGAATTAGGAAGTCCGACCATTTCCCACCACAAGGTTCAAAAAATACCTAATTTGGGGCAAAAGCACAGTAAGACTCCTCTGAAAAATCGAAGCAAGGATTTTTTTTTTTTTTGGAAAAGAGGCAACTTAAGGAATTGCCATCACCTCTTGCTAAAGCAGGATCCTCCCATGATAAGAATGCAAATTTTCATCATGGAATCACCATTTTCCAACAACTTCACCAACAAGGCTTCATTGGAAGATGCCAAATGGGGCACTTCAAACCCATCGTGCTTTAGGAGTACACAAGCCTCATCCCAACTGACCAGGTGCACAAACGAACCCCCACGCACCGAATGCCTTTATAAAATAATCTTTTCTTAATAACATCAATCTTCTTTGAAACTTTCTTGGCAACTTGAAAATCACCATATAAAAAATAGGAAATGGTCTCCAAAAGAGCTAGCCACCCACATTTTTTGAGGTAACTCTCCTCCAACTTGCCAATCCATACTCCAATCTCTCAACTAGAAGCATGCAATCTCTAATTGTAAATTTGGCCTTTAAAGGAAGGCCCAAATACGTTATAGGGAAAAAACCAAGAGCCATAAGAAAAACCCAAGAACAATCCTCCGTCTCCTCAACAAACATACAAAAAGCAATAAAAGCCCCAATGTTTTCTCTCTCCACCTTGCCACAATCATTAAATAATGTTGTTGCATACGGAGAAGGCCATCTAACAAGTAAATAGACCTACCAAAAGGATCAATGTAGTTGTTTCATGTGAATTTTTTCCATTTAATCCCATACCATAGTAAATAAGTTAAGAACATTATCATGTGCCTATATCCTCCATTTATTATTCTTTTTTTGAAAGGACCTCCATTTATTATCCTTAATTATCTCTGCATCTGAAAATTCCATGAATTCTTGAATGTGCTGCCAACCATGTTAGATATTGATACAATTTCAACACTATGCCAATTCATTTTTAGCTTATAGAATAAATAAATAAATAAAAGCCTAAGAGAGCAAGCATTAAACAACAAAAATTAACGTGGCTCCAAATAGCATAGTGCTACCCTACTCGAGATGAGAAGAAGCATAATAGCCAGATTTCTATCGTGTTATCAACTGGAACCAGTAGTACAAGGCCCTAACGATGTGGAATAATAATTCACCAAGTATTAATTTGGTCCTCTAGATCCAACAATCACACAAACCGTTGACACAACATAGGTAGAGGCGAGGAGATGAAGTAAGGTCAGCTCCCAACCCCCCAACCCCAACAATGTCTGTCAATTGGCTTCTTTGGGATTAAGGGGAGGGAGTGCTATTTGAGGATTCTACCGATCAAAAGAGCAAATTGTTAAAAGAGGTTAGAGGAGATATCCTACAAAGTGTAGGCACTTTCCACTATTACCAACAATGTCATGGCTTGTAAGACGTCTACATTCATGCATATGCCACCTTTCCTTGGAATGCCATGCTATTTCTCTCAACCCAAAGATTCCAAAACAAAGCATTGTTTAAACTTGAAAGTAATTAAACCTGATGAAATGCCATCCTGGAAGCTCCTCCAAACAACATAATCAGATGCGGGGTCAATCTATGAAATTGAGATTTCACCCATGATTCAATAATGAAAGAGGCCTGTGAATACTGGTGATTAGAGTCCCCCAGAGCCCAAATTTATTCAGCACAATGTACAGATTGAAAGAGCCTCTTTGCACAGACCCCACCTCAAGCCTTTATAAGAATTCTCCTCTTTTGAAGAAGACATATAAAGAACCACATTTTCAAAGGTGTCCTAGCTCCCAAAGTAGGTGGAAACCAACAAAAACTGAGGCATGAAATCTTCCTAGATATTTCAAAGCATGTACACCTACCCACCAAACTCCCTGGAGTCCAAACTCATTTCTTCACAGCTATACGATTTAGACAAGCAATGAACTACCAGACCATCAAGAATACGCCAGAGTCCATGATGTGCACTTATCAAAACGATCACTTAAGAAGAAGAGCAAGCACTGAAAGCTTCATTAGAAAGTCCTCAACCTGGACCAATTCTTTCAAAAAGTAAACTATTCACCACTTTCAATATAATCTCCATGATAATCATGGAGACTCCCTCCACAAAGCAAGCATGCCTCTTCCACAAAGCTCCAATATTGCTAATTAATTTCACACCCAGAACAAAACTTGAGTTTTTATCAATATCAAATCCACCTACCAAGGAAGGAAATGACCACCATCACCCACAATAGCACATTGTCCACTCAAAACTAGAAAGGAAGATGCCATCCATCGTTCCAAAGTGTGATAGTTAGCTCCCCACCACAACCCAACCAACTATTGCAACTCCCATGTTACAAATCCCAAGCTTGCACACCAAAAAGAAAAAAGAAAAAACCTCTCCTCAAAAGCTTGAGAAGAACCAACTTCCTCTAACAAACAAAAGCTTGGAATTCTTCTAGGAATTCTTACCTTTTAAATGGTTTTCAATTCTTTCCAGTGAAACAATTTGGACCTTCTATCTAATAAAAGAAGTTGAAATGGCAAACCCAAAGAACTAATAGCCAAAGTACTGCCAGGCATCCAAGTAAATCAGCACGGCAGACCTGCCAACTTATCAGTCATGTAGACAATAAAAAGCTGAATTAGCAGGTTTCACAACCAAACCAGAGACCTCCCAAAACAAATCAATCAAGAATGAATAGCCTTGCTCTTGAGACCCAAGCTTCAATAAATGGATATCTTCTCACTACCTTTTTACTCTCTGCTCTGCCACCTTTCTCCATTCCCATGCTCCTTTTTCTTTTTGAAGAAGAGGAAGGATGATTAAGGCAGAGTAGTGGGCATCCAAATTTCTACTATTACACCCAACTCAACAACAATCCACCAAATAAAAATAATGGGCACTTACTGACATTAAGTTGGATTTCAGTCCATCTAATACCTTTCATTAAATATTTGGAAACAATTTTTCAACGATATGAAGAAATTAACAGAAATGCTACACATAAGGTTAGTGCAAGTTGGTTGAAATGGAGGGAAGCACCTAGTGTTCTATGTGACAAGAAGATTTCCTTCAAAGTTAAAGTATCATAGAATAGTTGTAAAACCTTATATGATGTATAGTTTTGAGTTTTGGGCTGTCAACCATAGCTATGTACATATGACATATGTAGCAGAAATGAAGATGTTAAGGTGGATGCATGGCTAGACAAGAAATGATCGAAAATTCCCAATGAAATTATCAAGGAAAGGGTCAGGGTGCCACTAATGAGAGAGAAGGTGAGTTGGACATGCACAAAGAAAGCCAAATAATGCCCTTGTCAGGAAATGTGAGAAGTTGAGTGTAAAGCCTCCCAAGAGGGGAAAGGAAGGCCAAAGAAGTGCTCGAAGGCATGATCATGGTTACTTTAATCTAAGGCCAGAAATAACTCAAGGAAGATCTAAGTAGAGGTAAAAAAATCCATGTACCCAACCCCATTTAAAGTGGGAAAAGGCTTTATTGGTGGTGGTGGTTGTGGTGGTGGCAGTTGTGGTGGTGGCAGCAGGGGTGATGGTTCCATTACGTTCCAGCCTAAAATCCACAAAGGTGGGGTAGGGAATGTTCATGTTGAGTGCAGCCACGAGTTATCATGCTTTAAAGCTTCACAAAGAAAATACTACTAAATCAATAAAATTCAAGTTGTTCCTCACACACAAGACATGGATGAAGTGGACATCTGTTTTGAGTCCACATTTTTTCACATCATGTGCAAAAATTAATATTCTGTAAGCTTCTAGACTTATTAAAAAAGAATAAAACGACATAAGAGAAAGAAATCCTAACCTGGAGTGATATTTGTAAATGAGTAGAGTCCAGCATCGGATGTTAGAGTGAAAGAAAGAACGTCACCAGCAGGTGATAAGAGCTCAACTTTCACATTAGCAGGTCCTCCATGCTTAGCAGAACAGCTCTCACCACCTACAGCTCCCTTCACCTGACCTAATATTTCAAACCTACGAAATTCCACCATTTATCAATTAGAGGACATAAAGCAACATATTTGTTAGTGGCTGAAATCTTCAATATGCATCTAACTCGAGTCTCTGACCCTGTAAACTGAAAATTTATATCCGCATTTGAATTGCACCCACTCTCATCAACAACAACAGGAACCTACAAATAAAGGAAATGGGTGAGTTTGTCACTGCATAAAGAATAAAAGGTATAGAAGCCTAGAATGAGAAGGGAATATGGTGTCCTTAAATTTCTTCAAAAATAAAAAAGGGCACCCTTAAAGGATTGTTCCCTAAAAGAACTAGAATTGAACATTTTCAAAAGAGAAAAAGAACCAGAATTGAATGACTCTATTCCCCCTTCGCTTGGAAGGCTATGATTAGCTCTTCTTCATAGGTCATACACCACCTTACATGTAGGACGAGGAAAGATTATCTCTTATAATCCTAAGGACTAGCAGAAATCACTTGAATATAGTGAATCATGCAAGGCATAATACCCACGAGGGAAAAAATCCACATCTTTCATTTTTTCATTTTTTTTCGTTGCTCCCTACCTTCACGATTACCGATCACTTCCCCAATGCAAGAAGGAAATATAGGCAGTAAAGCAAGGAAGCTCCAACATACCAAAACTTGGCTTTGAAGATCAAGGAGATTGCCAGTGAAGAAGGTGGCAATGAAGCACAAGGAAGAATCATAACAAAAGAGAATGGCACAAAAAATATGTATAACAGTTTGCTGATTAAAAAAAGATACCTGAAAATGGAAATTTTTGGTGCATATTAGAAAGATCTAGAGAAGTACATGGATCTAACTTACACTGTCTGGTGTCCATGACCATTTATCAGGTCCCTTTACTTTGACAATAAAAGAACCCTAAGGACAATAACAAATAGGCATTACAAGATCGCAGTGCAACAACCAATATCAACTTCTGTATCAAGGAAAACACAAACATTTAAGAAATGTTTTCTAAAATCAACCAAAACAATGGAATCATATCCATATTTTTTGCAACTGGAAAAGGTAGCATATACAGATATAGGAGTGAGTCAACAGAAAGTCACCAATCTTCTTAACAAACACATTTTCCATAATTTAATCATTTCATGTAAATCCAAAAGCACTTCCGTCTTTACTCTAAATGATAGTACCCAGCGCAATGTAAGCAATAGTAGAATGGTGCATGGATGAAGATGGCATGACATAAAGTTAGCATCCAATTTTTATTTAGATTTTAGGGTGTATCATACCTTTACGGCTCAAACAGTGTTATTACACAAAATTCACATTTTCCTGCGGTTGTATCTTTAATTGAAACTTAATTTTAGTGCAACAAATTGAAACACACATTTGTTAAACTCTTTTCCTGTAGACCTAGTGAGAAAGAATGAACAAGATATCTTATTCCATTGTCCAACCTCTCAATATATAGAAGTGGAGTAAAGTACTCCACAAGACAAAGGGAGGTAGATAAGACAATTACTATAAAGGCAATGGCCATATAGGAGACCATAGTTAAGGTAACTGCTATAAAGACAATTACCATACAGGGACCATCATATAAGGAAACAATAAAAAAGGAAATAACACACAAGGAAGGCCGTAAGAGCTAATATAGTAGAGATATGTCAACACTCCCCTTCAAGCTAGAGCATAGATGTAATCATGCTCAGCTTGGAATAGCATGTATCAAATGCTCCACGTGGCAAGGGCTTCATGAAGATGTCAATCGTTTGGTCCTCTGAAGCAACATATGTTGTGCGCAACACCCCACGTTGGATCAAATATATAGTATAGTGGTAGTCAACTTCCACATGCATGGTGCGCTCATGGAACATGGGATTGTTAGCAATATACGTGACAGCCCTTTGTCACATCTCATTTCTATGGGTTCCTCAATATGAACATGCAGATCCCGTAACAAAGATCTAATCCAAACCATCTCAGTCGTAGTCTAGGCCATGGCCCTGTATTCTGACTCAGCACTAGAACGAGAGACCACAGCTTGCTTTTTACTCCTCCAGGTAATCAAGTTACCTCCAACAAAAGTACATAAGCTTATAATAAACTTCTTATCTACAGTACACCCTACATAATTTACATCTGAGTATCCTACTACAATCATAGGAGCCCCAGCCTGAAAGAGAATACCACGTCCAGGTGCTTTCTTCAAGTACGTAAGCACCTGCATAGCAACCTGCCAATGCTACTTGATGGGCTTATCCATGAACTAATTAAGCTTACCTACAGCAAGTGCAATATCGGATCGTGTAATGGTCAGATGGAATAGCTTGCCAATCAACTGTCTATATGATCTGGTATCAACTGCCTATATGATCTGGTATCAACTGCCTCTACCTCCTCATTATGAAGATGTGCCTTAGGATCCATAGGAATGTTGATTAGCTTGGACCTCAACATAACTGTCTCCTGAAGAACATCCAACGCATATTTGCGTTGAGAGAGAACAATCTCATATCTACTCCTAGCTACCTCAATCCCCAAGGAATATCTAAGCTGACCCAGATCCTTCATAACAAACTATCATGCAAGAGACTCCTTAACCTGACTTTTCCCAGCCTCATCATCACTGGTGACAATTAGATCATCCACATAAACTAGGAGTGCTACCACGCCATTCTCTATTTTCCTGACATATAGAGAATGATCTGAGGAAGATCTCTACATCCCCATCTTCCGCAACATATCTAAAAGCTTCTGAAACCATGCTCTCGAGCTCTACTTCAAACCATAGATGACATTCTCAAGTCAGCACACACACTCCCTTAAACCTCAAAACCCAAGGGTTGCTGCATGTAAACTTCCTCCTAAAAATCGCCATAAAGAAAGGCATTTTTCACATCAAGCTGGTGCAACCGCCAATCTCTGTAAGACGCAACAGAGCTGCGTACACGAACAATGGCAAGTCGTGCAACAGGTGAAAAAGTATCAAAGAAGTCTACTCCAAAAGTCTGGGTGAACCCCTCTGCCACCAACTTGGCCTTATACTTTAAAATAGACTCATCAAGGTTGTATTTCAAAATAAAACCGCTCTTACCGGTGTTATTGCTACAGATCGAGGAGGTGGTGGCGTGAAGAGGCGAGGAGAGGAGGATTTAGGGATTTGGTGGATTGGATTGGAGGCCTATTTCGGTGGGATACCCGAGTGTCAATCTAAGATCGCCGCTCTGATACCAAGTGAGAAAGAATGAGTAAGATATCTTATTATGTTGTCCAACCTCTCAATATATAGAGGTGAAGTAGAGTGCTCCACAAGACAAAGGGAGGTAGATAAGGCAATTGCTATAAAAGCAATTGCCATATAGGAGACCACAACTAAGCCAACTGCTATAAAAGTAATTGCCATACAAGGACCATCATACAGGGAAATAACAAAAAAAGAAATAAAAAAATAAGAAAGATCATACGGGCTAACATAGCAAGGATATGTCAACAGACCTGATTGTATGCTTAGCCTTTCATTTCAAAATGAAATTCAACAAAATTTCTATCAATGGTAAGATGACATTTCAATGGGGAAACCCAGAGAGATCAGTAATCGTCCTATAAATTCTCATTTTATAATTTGATGCCATGGAAATGTATGATCAAATATGGCAATTTACATTCTATGATGGCAACCAGCTTAGGCATAATGCATTCTATGGAACACCATCAATAGTAGTGAATTGGATAAATTGCATACAATAGATTTTAATAATAACTTAATTTCAACTACGAGGCATGTATTTATGAGTATTTATTCTCAGGATCTCACTTCTACCCCAAGCCTAGAAACTTCCACATCTCCCATCATAGTTTTCTCTAGTTGGCAATGCCTTGGTTCTCTCTGACAATATTAATAACCTAGGTCTCACATGTGCATGATATGAAATGCTCTTAAGGGTTAAATACAAAAATTACTCCCTCTGCTTTTTTCTTTTTTCTTTTTGTACCTTGAAACAACCTTAAACTGTAATTCTTCCAAAAGTAGTCTAAGTGGCGGTCTTGAAGTTTCACATCCAATTCACCAATCAAACTTGAAAGGATGAGACGCCCCTAATTTTGCCCAATTTCACCCTTCTCCCAATCTATAGCCGACAAATGGACACAACCATTGCCACTATATGTGCAGCCTCCAAAGAGTCAGCCTTTGCTCTGCAAACAACCGTTTGTTCTGTTGGAGTTGCTATATCGTCCTTCTCTTGTGTAGCTTGGGCACCACTTCCTATCACTTGATTAGAGCATCTGTAACTAGAGTCGGCAGTGCTTCTCCACTCAGTTAATAAATCCGTAAACCAGCAATTATACAACATCATCTGAGTAGGTGAGCTCTACTAATTTACATTGATGATCTATGCCAACTTGGGCTTTTTATCCACACCTCAATCAGATTTTGATGCCCACACCTCAGCAAGGACCACCATGGCCAGATTCATGTACATTGAAATGGACAACAAGCATAGAGGGGCTTCTTACTTGAATCTAATTGCAATCAAAAGGTCTTTTCTAACCTACATCAACAATTAAATGAAAGGGCACTGCTTCACCCAGAAAATATTCGGTGGTTTTGAAAACAACAGGAGATTTAGTTTTCAAAAAAATGAAAGAAGATCAAACATGAGTTTCATAACAGTGCTAACAAGTACTTTTTTGACAAAACACAATGATAGCAACCATAATCATAAGTTGACTTCATAACGAAGTTGACAGTGATATGAGATTGCGATTGATTGCTGGATGTAGAGTTTCAAACTTATATAGACATGACATTTACAACATCTTCTTGAATCAAAGGCATAGCATCCGTGAATTCATGACAAGGCTTTTACTCGAAGAATAATTGCAATTTACAAATCATCAAAGGTTCAATGACTGAAGGATGCATAAAGTTGTGACTTTAGAAGCTACAAATGAATAAATAGCTTATATGTGGCAATTCACAAAACTACTAAATTGCATACATATGCCATTGCCAACCGACTAATTAACACCACAGTATGAATATAAAGTAGTGAACATACCTTGTCGTATACCGGGATGAAGTAGTATCCATTTGGTGCACACTGAGTTCTATCCTTTACTAATCCATCAACAGTTTGAAGTTCAACCTACAAAAAAGGATCACCAACCAAAAACATAAATGAATCTACAAGAAAGCCATGTAAACTCATAGAGATTTAACTATCCAAGATGGATCAATATGGAATCTAAATACATAATAACTGCCAGATTCATAGGAATCTCAATATATTTACACAAATCACCCATGGCCAATACACCATTTACGGCCTAAAACAATGCCAAATATTAGACTTGAAAAACGTGGAATTACAAATTTACATCTCCATGAAATTCCAATCCGAAGGGCACCTATTTATAGGGCCTTCCACAACCTATACACCCCTCTAAATTGGCCATGAGACCTTGTGACGTCCACCCATTACAATCTTGGTCTTAATCATCATATTCAAGACCATCAAACTGCTTGACCATTGAAAGTCATTTAAGCTTGTTTTTGAAATTTTCTATAACCATCCAACATCTCCCACTTGACCAAAATGGTCAAGAATATTTCACACTTCTCCTATTCATGTAGGGTCAATCTTTTTAGAGATACATTCTAAGGTTCATTATCGATGAATACCCAATCTTATGACTCATTCACCCCTGAGTCTCATTAAAACATGTTTAATGTATGTTTCAGTTGGAATTCCCTTTGTAAGAGAATCGGCTAACATATCGCTTGTAGGTATATAAGTTACCTTTATTTCTTAATTTGCTACTATATCTTAAATATAGTGATATTGGATTTCAATATGCTTATCTTTAGAACTATCTGTCTCACTGTGAATCAAGCTTATTGCAGCTTGATTATCACAATACATTTCAATCGGTCCGTTAACCAATTCAAGGCCTAAGTTCTCAAGAAAACATCCGATCCAAACGGCACAAGTGATAGCCATGCTACATGCAATATATTCAACTTCCAATGTATATCTAGAAACACACCTTTGTTTCTTGCTTTCCCAAGAAATGGCTGCACCACCAAACATGAATAGGTAATCTAACGTGGATTTCCTATCATCCACATCTCCTCCGAAATCCACTTCGGAGTAAGCAACTATATCAAGTGAGTTAGCTTGATAAACCAATTTAAATTGCACAGTACCCTTCAAATATCTCTGAATCCTCGTTACAGCTTTTCAATGTGCTAGCTTGGGACTACTTTGATATCTACTTACCCAGGTTATAAGATAAGCCAAGTCAAGTCGTGTAAACATCATTGCATATGTCAAACTACCAACAACTTGAACATCTAGCAATTTTGGTCCCTCTTAGGGACACTAACTTTTACTTAGCCTTTCCAATGACAAGAGATGTAGGTGCAGGAGTGTTATTTTGCATTCCAAACTTCTTGCAAACTATATACAAATACTTTTCTTGATTTAGACTCAAACTTCTTGAGTCTCTATCTCAAGTTATTTGAATTCCAAGAACATAGGATGCATTACACATATTCTTCATCTAAATTTCATTGCTTAATTTCTCTTTAGTTTCATTGAGCATTACCATAGCATTTCCGACGAGCAACATGCCATCCACATATAATGATATAATAACAAACTTGCTCCCACTTTTCTTGATATATACACAATTATCCAATTTATTTACAACAAATACAAATTGAATAATTGACTCATGGAATTTGAGATACCATTGCCATGAAGATTGTTTTAAGCCATATAATGACCTTTTCAATTTATACACCATATTCTCCTGCCCTTCCACCTGAATCCATCAGGTTGTCACACACACACACACACACACACATCCTCCCTCAATTCTCTATTGAGAAATGCTGTCTTTAGATCTATTTGGAACAATTCCAAATCCATATACGTGACTATTGCCAAGATCATCTTGATTGATGCAAACTTGGCTACCAGCGAATAGGTTTCCTGGAAATCTATTCCAACTTTCTGGGTATAACCCTTGGCAACTAATCTTGCTTTGCATTGTTCAATATACCATCAACTTGATACACCCTTTTGAATACCCACTTGCACCCTATGGACTACCTACCTTCAGGCAACAAGATACATAATTCCTAGACACCACTTTTCTCAATTGAGTCCAATTCATCCCTCATAGCGGTCGTCCATGATTCCGACTCTTTTGAAGCCATCGCTTCGTCAAAAGATACAAGAGTTGTACAATCCTTCTATATCTTCACAAACAATGTAACACGACACCTCGCATCGATACAAATAATAATCGTCCATCCATGCGGGTCATGTCTTGGGCCTCTTATTGCTGATGATACCCATGGGTTGTGTGAGCTCACCAACTTCTTCCAAAGGTTGATCGTTTAACATATGTTCACCTTCCAATTCCAAATGAATGATATCGTCCAAAATTTCTAATCTCATTTCAAAGTCATCTTCATTGTACTCTAAGACAATTAGAGGTTTTGTTTCCTCTATTCCATGCTCCTTTTCTTCTTGATTTTTAAGAAAGGTAGCATCTCAACTTACAATAAGACTTTTAGATTCATGGAAGAACCTATAGCCTTCGGATTGTTTATTGTATTCAATAAACCTACACGGTAATGTCATGCAGTCCAACTTATCCCCAAGTTGACTTAGGACTAAGACATATGCAGTACACCCCCACTTTCGGAGATGGTTTAACTCAGGTTTCCTACATGTCCATATTTCATATGGGGTAGATTCTACAGACTTAGTGGGGATTCTGTTTTGTATGTAGTTAGCAATCAATACTGCTTCTCCCCAAAACTTCTTTAAGAGATATGAATGAGATAACATACATCTTATGGCATTCATCAAGGTTCAATTCTTCCTTTCTGCAACACCATTTTGTTGTGGTTTATAAAGCATTGTACTTCGCTTACTAATGCCCACTTGAATGCAGTAATCATTAAATTCATTTGAGTTGATTTTTTTTAAAGGTGAAAGAGTGGTTATCCTAGGATTCTCATTAATTAAAAAAGCATTAAGCCATATCGCAAATTACAGCTCCAACTAGAAAGAAATGACAAAATAGACTCCACAAAATTCTCAACATACGAACACTACCCTCTAAAAACCAATGCATTCCTGCCCAACCATATACCCCACAAAAACACCAAAGGCCATGCCCTCTCATTTGTTCAAAAAGAATTTTGTCCACCATTCCTACTCCCACATCTAAAGGATCTCCAAAAGTTGTCAAAAGAGTCATGTGACCACCACTCATCACCAAAATTACGCCAAATCTATGCCCACCACAGGTGAAGAACAGGTGCTCGATATCCTTGTCAGCTCCAAGACAAAGCGAGCATGCCTTATTTGCCTCCTAGGCCCACATGGCCCTCCACACTTTTGTCATGCGCATGCCTCTCCTCAGCAACCAAACAAAAATCTTTACCTTCAAGGGACATGTAGCCTCCCAGACCCACCTGCATTTCCTAATAAAGTCAATATCCCCCCAAGCATCAGGACCTCCCAACCTTCTATAAGCAATACGAACAAAGAAATCTCCTTCCCCCCAGCTATACGCATCCACCCCCTCCTTAGGCTAAAAGCCATCCAAATCGTGTAGAAGCTCATGCACCTCCATGATCCTCTTATCAGAAAGATTCCCCAAAAAGATGGGGCACCAACAATCATCCCATACCTCAACCACCGTAGCTCGTTTGTCAACTGCCAACATCGCAAGCCTGGGAAATCAGTCACACAACCTTCCCTATCATGTCCAATCATGAGTCCAAAATCTGAAGGCACTTCCCGAGCCAAGGACCAGTGTAAAGAAGGTACGGACCTTTGGCGCCACCAAGGAGAACCCCGTAAGAAAATGAGAGGTACCCCGTGGAGGAGACATCATCAAATCCCAACAAAGAAGGCCTTCGTAATAAGGCCACAGGATCCTTCCCACCAAACACTCCTCACCCCCAAGCAACCACGCAATCCACTTAGCCAATATGCTATCATTTATTCTTCCCACCTCCCTAACTCCCAGAGCCCGCTCCTTGACAGCTTTGCAAACCCTCTTCCAAGCCACTAGCTTCGCCCCACTCCTAAAGTCCCACTTGCCCCATAGTTAGTCCAAAAGAAGCTCCTCATGAGACTCAAAATCTTTTTCACAATCTATCACGGCATCTTCACCACCAATGCAAACTAAGAGGGCATAAACGCCAGAATTGCTTTGAGGATCACCAACCTTCCCCCTCTAGACAACAACTTGGAAGCCCAACCTGCCAACCGTCCTCCAATCCTCTCCACCAATGGAAACCAATCCTACACGACGATTCTTCTATCCATCAACGGTAGGCCCAGGTAGGAGATGGGCAAGGCACCTCTCTCCGTCTCCAACACAACACTACAAGCAGTGGCCTCCTCCTCAACCATACCGAATGGAATGAAGGATGACTTCAAGTAGTTAATTCACAATCCCAAAGCCTCACCAAATAGCTCAAGCAATATACGAATCCTCCTCGCCTCTATCTCAGACCCTTCCACAAAGAAAAGAATATCATCTACATATTAAAGCACGGGAACAACAACCCCATTTCCACCAAGAACCCCTTTATCAATTCAGCCTCGCATGCTCTAACTGACAACCTTGCCAATGCATTAACAACCAACACAAAAAGCACAGCTGCTAGCAGGCACCCCTGCCTAACTCCCATTCTTGGCTATATCCATCCACCTGCCAAGCTCCCATTAATGAGAATCGAGAAAGAGTTTGTCATAACACATTACTTCATCCACCATATCCACTCTGGTAGGAACCCCTTCTTAATCATAGATGCCCACAAGAAAGACCAATGAACTAAGTCATAGGCTTTCCTAAAATCCACTTTCCAAAGAAAAGCTATCCTCCTCTCCCTCCTCCAGAGGGCAACCATCTCCGTGGCAACAACATATCCGTCAAAAATGCTCCTCCTGACACAAAAGTCATCTGCACCAGAGAAACCACTCCATCAATCACCCTCCTCAACCTATTTGCCATGACCTTTGCCACAATCAAATATATCACATTAGAAAAGGCAATATGTCTGAAGTCATTAATCACCTTTGCCCCCTCCTTTTTAGGAAGCAAGAACATATAAAACTTGTCAAGCCTGTTGAAGCTATAGTTGTCCTCCCTGAGCTCCGTTATCACTTCATGACATTCTCCTGGAGCAACATCCAAAACTCTTTAAAGAAGTGAACCAAAAAACCATCAAGACCAAGGCACTCATCGACGTTCAACCCCCAAACCGCCTTCCCAATTTCTTCTCCACTTCTGTCTTGTATCTCCTAAACATTTCAAAAGCTTCAGCTTTTCTTCCCGAAAGATAGACATAAGAGTACTTTGAATAATCATCAACGAAGGTGGTGAAATATTCCTTATTTTCATGTGTACTTATACTTAAGGGACCACATATGTCAAAATGAATCAAGCCTAACAATTCCTTTGACCTTGTGCCCTATGAGAATGGCTTTCTTGTCATTTTTCTGGTCAAACAATGTTCACGAGGCAATGTCCTTGCACCTGTAATGTTAGGTATTAGCCTATTAGGCTCATTTTAACCAATTGATCCATCTTAGTATTTCATGGATGTCCCAATCGCATATGCCAAAGAACGTAAATTAACATAAAACACAAGGAGTACTCAAACATCATTGACTCATAACCACCATTAAGACAAAATAAATCATCGCCTAGTACAAATTTTTCCATAGCAAAGATTTTTCTATCCTTGCCAATGGTTACACGGTTGTTCTAAAAACAGACTTCAAACTTCCTTTTTAAGAGCACATAAGCAGAGATGAGGTTATGGCAGACCCCTGGTGTATTAGAGAACATCTTGAAGGACTATGATGCTATTCCCCAAATCCAACATGTATATTACAACACCTTCAACATCCAAATAGGTGTTGTTTCCCATGTATATTCGTTGTTCCCCTTTATTTAGTTCATTGAAGTCCACCAGACCCTCTTTTGTCTTCGAGATGTGGCAGGTCGCACCAAAGTTGATCCACCTCCCTTCGCAATCTGTTATGGCGGAGTTGCATTCCATCACTATGACGTAGTCAGGCTTGTTTAGGCCTTTCCGTTCTTGGCCTTTGGAAGCATTTACCTTTTTTCCCATTGAGGCAGTTAGCCTTAAAGTGGCCAAACTTCCCACAATTATCACAAGCACCTCGTGGTGCTTTCCCATGCTTCCCTTTGAACTAAGCCATATAGGGTCCCAACCACTTCTTGTTTTGCACCATATTCACTTCGTCCGCCCATTTAGCCTCAAAGACCTTTGTCTTCTTCCTTTGATTGGACAAGTGCCATTCCATCGCCAACTGAGTAGGAAGGTCAACCATGTTAAAGGATAATGGCAAACTATTTAGAATGGTTGCCACCTACAACCTCTCGAGAATTTCATATCCCACAGTTGCAAGGTCCTTAGCCATGACAATCATTTTGTTTATGTAATCAACTACGTTGTTCATTTCCTTCATCTTGCACGAGTTATACTTGTGCAATAGAAGCTGAATACTCACTTCCAATTTGGAATAGTATTTTCTTTTACATTGTTCCATAAATCATATGAATTTTGATAACTTTCCAAAATTCTTATGAAGTTATCCTCCACGTGAATTAACATGAAACTTCTTGCCCTATTATCATTTTTTTCCACAATTTGTAGGTCTTAATTATCTCCACAATCGGATTATCAGACAATTCTGGGCAGATTTATCAATCATGTGATGAAGATTGTCATGCATTAGATCGTAGCGAATTCTTCAGCTTCACATTTCATGGTTTGCACCGTTAAGATGTTCCAATTTCACTAGCTTAGTTCAACTAATTTTGCCACCATTTTATACCTATATTTAAAGGATGAAATAGATAAAAAGATGGAGTACTAATAGCTAAGAGAATGGAAGAAGGTAAGAGAGAACCTTAGCAAGTGTTGAAATGAGAGTTGATTGGAACATCAACAGGTGTAGAAATGAGTTTAAAAAAACTTCCCATTTTGGGCTTAAAATAAATGGATGGGCATAAAAAGAAAATACACCTTTTTAGGAAAAGACACTAACGTGGGAATGGGCAAGCGCTTCAAGCAGAAAAACGAGGGTATCAGAAAGATTAAAAATTATCTTTTTCTTCACCTTTCGTTGGGATGGGAATGGAAGAGAAAGGAACCCTAACTAGGGTTGCTTACAAAGGGAAAGGGGTGGCTGCTAAGATTAAAGGAAGCAAGTGGCAGCAATGATACTCGAGGGAGAAGAGGCCGAGGATGGTGAGATTGCTGGGGTGGGGGAGCGAGGCCAGAGCAGATCGATGCCGAGGAGAAGGGATGTCAAGCAAAGCGAGACCAACGAGAAGCGATGCCTCACGTGGACAGTACAGCATCGACGGGATTGGAACCTTGATGAAGATCCTCAGTGAGTAAGCGAAGATTTGCAAAGTCCCACTCTGATACCAATCAACGAAGAACACACTAAGGACTTTCAGGGGGCTCCCACGACTCGATATTGTTCTTGTATCCTTCCCAATCCAAAGGGCACCTATTTATAAGGCCTTTCACAACCTATACACCCCTCTAAATCTAATCTGCCCTTAGGTCTTGTAACGTCCATCCGTTACAATCTTTCAAAAATGTGGTCTTAATCATCACATTCAACACCATTAGACTCCTTGACCATTGAAGGTCATTTAAGCTTGTTTTTTAAAATTTCTGTAACCATCCAACTCGGCATCAGAATCCTTTAAAAGATGATTTTAGGTCAGGGATTCCACAAGCAAGCATCCGACTTTTCTCTAAAGCATTTAGATTCCCTTGAAAAGATTTGATTCTCCGGAAAATTTTCAAATTAGGAAAAAGAAAAGGCAAAGCACACGAATAATACTTCGGAGTATCCATTTTCCTGAAAAAGAGTTGATCCTTGGAACTAGAAAATAATATTAATAATAAAACAAATCAATCATGGACATGTAAACTACATAGCGAGAAGTAGACAGAACTCTGCTTGGTGCTTTTGCAAAAACACAGTGCTAATGGCTCCCGCAGCGGAGGTAAAGAACACGCAACATTCGCATCGAAGAACAGTACTTGCATTCATCTTCAAGTGTAATTTCAAGAGATTCTACAACTTCGTGACGAGCCATTGCTCATTTCCACACTCATTTCAACGTGAGAACCGCCTGCGCATTCGCATTGCCCCTCGCGGTTTCGCGATGGAGGAACCACACAACCAATAGCAATTACCACGATATCGGAGTAGTCGAGCTTCGCATCCGACGCCTTCCTCGCCTTGATCAGCGATGCGCTCGCCTGCGCAATGGAGGAAGCAGCAAGAGATCAGTTGTCAACCACATCGAAACACGAAGCAGATCCCTCACACGAGTGATCAGGAGGTAACCTCGACGAAGCCGCCGCAGCCATGGATGGAGTTGGCGGCGGCAGAGGTTGCCGAAAAGGCGAGGAGGGGGAGGAGGAGTTGTGACAGCAGATGGGCAATTCCCATCTCTCGCTCGCGAGCTCTCTCTCCTTCTCTCCTCTCTCGCCGTGGATGCCCCTATAAACCCTAGAGAGTGCCCGCCAGATGGAGCTCGCGTGGATCCGTCGAGGAGAGAGATCAGAGGAAAGCGGGAGAGCTCTCGAAGAGATGATCGACTAATTTATATATATGCAGGCGCTTCGGCGGCGTCGTTGCACGGTGCGGATTGGGTAAAAATTTGTCGTAGGGACAGTTATTAATAAATTTATTTTGTTAATTAACTTAGAAAAAATTTTAACGATTATTTTTAATAAAGTGATTTCTTGAGTACATGATTTCAGCATAAGATCCTTCCTATGGACTTTGTTGTTTAATTTTATAAAAATAAAATAAAGAGAAATTAATTATATATAATTAAATTTAATTAATTTTTAACTTACACTTTATCTAGTACAAATATCTAAATCATTTCAAAACTCTATTATTAAAAAAATTATTTTGAAATAAAATTACTTTTGTAAAAATATAAATAAATGTCTCCGTTCGATTTGGTGTGTGAATATAAAAATTAATTATATAAAAATCAAATATTATTTTCAACCGATGTATCTTTATTTTTAATCTATGGAAATTTAACATACTGTGTGCTATAAAATACATTACTCAATGTATCTTAGTTTTAGATCAATGAAAAATTAAAAATATCAATTAGAAATTAAAACACCCTACATGTTACAAAATATATTGTCCAGTGTATTTTTATTTTCAATCGGTATCTTGGATTGATTATATACTTTCTGATTTTATACATGTATTATTTTATATTTTCATAAAAGCATACTCAATATGGGTATCTAATGAAAGAATACAGGACGAGAAGGTCGATGCCAAAAACGAAATTCAAAATGGACGTATATGCTGAACAATATACAACAAAAATGAAATAAGAAAAGAATAAAAAAAGAGAGGTGGAGAAATTTAAAAAAATAAAAATAAAAAGAGAGGCTCGTGCAAATGCGTGTAATAGAAAGAGGAGATGCGATGGAGAGAGAGAGCTCAAATCATTAAAAAAATAATAACTGAACAGTAGCACAACAAATGCAAACAGTGTCATATCGATGGCGTGTTTTATATACATTAGATTTGTATATGATTAATTTCTACATTATATATAACACATGATATAAATAGTAAAATATAGGTATTTATCGATGCTCCCCTTAAAAATGAACTTTAAATTTATAGATAATAAAGATAATTACAGTGATATTAGATTCAAATTCTTAATTAAACCACAATTACATCAAAAGTATAATAATCAAATCATAAATATGGTAAACATCACAATCACATCATAAACATCAATCAAACTAGCAAAAGACCAAAGTGGTTATTTATGGAATATAGATTTCATTATAAGGTTAAAAATATAATACAATATATTCTTAAACTAATATCTATATATAAAAAATAGGCATTCTCATTATATGTCTACAGTCAAATATAAATAAAAAAAAATCAAAAGAAACTAGTTCTTTTTTTGACTTCTCTTATAAATCTTGAAGGTCTCTATTTCTAATATTTGCTCAATGCAAAATTGTAAATCAATCTCGCCAATAAATAAATACATCTTTAACAGGATGATCATGGTGGTGTAAATATGTGCAATCCACAATGAAACTTGTGTAAGCCCCTCCCCCAACTACTCATCTTCTGTATGCATCTTCTGAGGTGCACTTGAAGTGATTGGCTCCATATTGGTCATGATAGTGGATGGAGTAAGGAAATCTGTCCCACTTGCAGCATTTAATGGAGATGCTCCATACCACTCTTGGTGTCATTCCTTTTGCACCTCTATCATTGACTACTGTTGTATCTTTGGCTTGTCCTACACATCCATCGCTAGTGGTCCTAGTGCACCTCTATCGTCGAGTCTTGCTAGTATCGCTCCTAATGGTTGTCTAGATCATCTTACTGGTCCCCCTCCATTTGTATCACCAGATATCCACAAGCTCTCTATCGTCCTCAACCTCGTCCTCATCCTCATCCTCGACATGGAGTTCACATTGAAGGATGAATAACCACTTCATCATTCTCACTATTTTGGGGAGCCTCAACCTCAATAAATTGTCAACAAATCTTATATTGCAAGTCTCATCTTACGTCATTAATAAGTCTCTGTAGTTTATTGAGATTATACCTTTCTTTTGCCAATAGGTCAACAGCCTTATCCCTCTTAGTCAGTTAAAATTTCAACGTAAATTCATTTGTCGAATTAAACAAAAAAAATAATTACCTTAAATTAACTTAATTGTAAATTATATACCTCGCTTCACGATACCTTCTCATAACGACCTGTGCATCTCCGAGTAATACCATGGTATCATGCTACATAGCTCAGAATTACGCTTTAGCACTCATCACCTTTAGGAACTATCTCTACACCTCGTTGATGGCATGTATCACATTCCTGTATGTCCGACACATAGTGCTCTACCCAGTCCATGTTGTATTTGCCCCTTAGATCCATGCCATGTAAATAGATATCAATCTCACATTTATTTGGCACTTTTCATCATCCTCCAAATTGATGTGTGATGAGACCCATAAGATAATATTCTATTGAAAATAACGTATATAGAAAATAAATAAATAAAATATATGCATTTTCAACATTTTCGCATAAATAAAAAATATTAAATTAAGCAAGTCAAACATGATTTGGCAAGAACCAAAATAAAATAAAGAAAAAATAACATGCAATAACACAAATAAACAAAACAAGAAGTGATTAGATTTTACTCCAATCAAAGCACTCATTAAGGACTTCCCTTAGAAAAGATATTGCCCCCTACAATATTGGTGCATCAGGGTCAGACAAACTCCTCTCAGGATATGACAATCCACCTCCAAGATTCGGCACACTCCAATCTTGGACGTCCTCGAAAACCACCTCAGAAGAACGAAGCCGAAGCAAATTGGTTACCAACCAAATTCACGATTAATCTACCAACTAAGTGGTTTGATCAACAAAAAACTTATCGTAGATCTCTCAATCTCCTTGTGCAAGATCAACAAAAGTAATTGGAGATTTGTCTACCAATCTCACGTTGAAAGAACGCACCAAGAAAGAGAGACAAGAACGAGAGAGAGAGAGAGAGGGAGAGAGAGAGAGTGGAGATAGCTTTTCTGCTTTTGTTGTATATCAAATGAGAGCCCCCTTGTGGCCCTTATTTAGAGCCCACCACCAGACATTTAAGGAAATTTTCATTTTATGGAAACACGGTAATTGGTCGACCAATTAAGTTCATTGATTGACTAAAATAATTTGGTCGATCAAACTTCACTAATTGGTCGACCAAAATAAATTCATTGATCGACCAAAACAATTGGTAGACCAATTTTACATTTTGATCGACCAATCCAAGTCAAAATCGTGAGATTAAAAATTCGTAGCAAAAGGAGTCCAAGTTCCAAATTGATTCTCACCCAAGCCAGAACCTGAGCCGGGGCATGCGCACATGCGTGCGTGGTCCCCAGCCCCACCTCACTCGTTGCTACATAAGTCATGGAAGCCAAAAGCCTTTTACACCCACCAAGAGATTTGTCCACTTCCAGTATGAAACTAAAAACCTTTCCCAAATCTCACTGACCTCAACATGAATTCCTACGTCACCATATAACAATTGTATCCCAATTGATGCAATTAGGCTCTCAAATCCAACATATTCCAATATGTGAAACATAATAAGTGGTACTTGAGAATGCTAAAAATCTCCACCAACAAGACAATATGCTGGTACTTCTGCTAGTACTGTCTCAATGTATGGTTCACATACAACCTCTAAGAAGAAACGAAGTGTTAAACATTTATAATGAGAAGTATAATTGAATTCACTAAAACTTAAGGAAAGATCGCATACCTAATCAATAGATTGTAAATCAAAAGAATCATGGTAAGGTCGCAGAAGATGTGAGGAATACATTGTTAAATCTAAAAAAAGCCTAATATGCATCTTTATTACAATTTTGACAAATTTCATGCTCTAAATTCATAAAAGATATCATCTTAAACCATGATTACAATATGTTTGAGCATTGATTACAACCAATAAGGCATTTTCAGATGCTAATATAGATGACACTCTTTCAAATAAACAAGTTGATTAAGTGGATTTGTAAACCTTTGTAATACAAGAGCACATATCAATGATTTAACTTAAATACTGCTACTATATGTTATATTCAACAGAGAATTAAGGATCCTATTGTCAACAATGTATTAAACTTAAGGGGACAAATCTCAAGAGAAGCTCTTTGCATAAGGTTTTATTGTCATGCTTTTACACATGTCATTGAAATTATTACATGCACAATGTGAACAAAATCTCCATTGCACAAATAGAGGAAGCATCCCTACTTCTGAATTTCGCCTTGCTATCTTTATGCTTGCATGTTTAATTGAAATGATGCATATCGGTTCATGCCTCTCTCGAATAATAAAGTACCTGAAGTGTGTTAGAAACTACGCCCATGTTTCTTCTCTTGTTTACGAGACCAAATGCTAGTGGATAATGTGATTGGCTATATTTGTACCATTAGCAATCAGCAACTTGTGCTTGTACTTAGCATATAAGTGAGTGCCATCAATGATAATAAGTGACCTACACTGTTGGAATGTCTCAATACATGTCTTGAATACCGGAAATGCCTTCCTAAAGATCATTTTGTCATCTTTCATGGGTCTCATGTCCCACTTGAAGCCAATCTTAGTCCCACAATTTGTTTCTTAATTTGATTGCAAGTAATGTATCATGTCATTCTAAGATTTATCCCAATCACTATAAGCAATCTCAATTACTTTTCTTTTGCTAATCTTTCATTTAAACTCTCCATCAATGAAACTCTTCAATTCCCTAACCTTGATAGTTGTTGATTCTTACACATATTTCATGAGATA
Organism: Thalassia testudinum; assembly: GCA_037157565.1. Lineage (NCBI taxonomy): Eukaryota > Viridiplantae > Streptophyta > Magnoliopsida > Alismatales > Hydrocharitaceae > Thalassia > Thalassia testudinum. The sequence goes on from JAZHRO010000073.1 coordinate 139,965,299, forward strand.
GTTTGCCATGAAATTGCAATCCAATTGGGAGCGATATAAACCTGTGATAGGGTTATGACATGTGTGTGATTCATTAACAACGGCAACAACAAATTTGCCATCAAATTTCCTCATTTGTCTACGGAGTCTCCTACAACCCTTTCCTTATGATTGCATTCATGAATCCACTATTTCCTATTTAATTTGCTAATGAAAAAGTTATCTTTATGGTTAACATGGAAGTATTTCACTAAAAAAATTAAATCATCTTTAGTATTAAATGCCTTTCAAACATGAAACTACCCACCAAATCTCATATCAGCAACACTTTCCTCCCAACTGATATATTTAGAGCCAACTTGAACGCTTTAAAAACTATCATCCACAACGTAATGCACATTGTTGCTATCATGTCCATTCCTTGCATGTGACGTGGGATCATGTGAGAAATTATTGGGTTCATCATCATGGTTGTTGTCATCATCATCTAATGGTGTATTATTGAAACCGCCATGGTTGTTTCCAAAATCAATCGGCATGCCCAATAGAGTCAAATGCAAGTTGCACATCCTTTAGATAAATAATTAGAGTACTCACTGGATGCTAGACAACTAGTGTAGTCATTAGAGGCTGAACAACTGGAGTATTCACTGTAAGCCGAATAACCAGAGTTCTCACTGTAAGTTGGACAACTAGAGTACTCAGTAGATGCTGAATAATTGGAGTACTCACTGGAGGCTGAACAACCAGAGAAATAACTATAGGTTGACCACTAGAGTACTCACTTGAGGCTGAACAATAGGGGTACTCACTGGAGGTTAGGCAGCTCGAGTACTTAGTGGACAAACATGTCGTAAATCATGGATTTTGAGAAAAAGTTTCAAAAAATACTCTGTCCCCATGGTGTCCACGATCCCAACAATTGAATCAAAATCATCGTCCTCTATAATCGATGACAGGATATAAGTAGTTCACCTGTAATCTTCACTTATAACAATCATTGGAAATCTATATATGTACTATTTTAATGTCATGTGTTAGAGGATTAATATGTAACCTCTTTATTATTTTCTCTTGAAACTTATCGAAGTCTCTTTCATCTCTAAAAATCCTTGCATTCTTGCAAAATGATCTATCATATCTGACTCTATATTCTCCATCAATAATATATATTTTTGGGTGCATATAACAAGTACAAAAAAACTTGTTATTTTAGCTAATTAGTTATAACGTGAAACATTATTATTAAAATCAATTAAATCAATCATTTTCAAATCAAATGCACTAAATCAACTCTTTTAAATGAATAAAATATTCTTCTATTTCTTTTAGAGGGGAGGGAGGGGGGAGACCCCCCCCTCGATGGCCCCCGAATTTCTCACTTGCCATGGAGCACCTCCGTGATCTTAGCCATGGCCACTTTCCGGCGTCGAGTGGCTTTAACAAGATATTCTTCAATTTCAATCATTCATTCTACATTAATCAATTAAAGCTTTAACAAGATATTCGCTTCCTCCATATGCAACTCCCAACATCGAAAAAATACATTCTTCAAAAAGTAATTAACTCCAACTCACAAAATGATACAATTCAAAACAACCCTTCCAAATTAAATCATTCATTCATATCTAACAAATTCAACCTCTAACATGATACTTGCTTCCTACATGCTATTACTCTCCATGACACATGATCTAATAAGATATTATAAGCGAGGGAGACTAACCAATGCTTAGGGGAGGGATCGTGGTTGTTCTGGTCTTCATCTATTTTGTTTTCTTTGTTTCCTTTTTTTTTGTGAAAGGATTAAAGGCTAGTCACATTACATGGCAAAAATTCTCATTCAAAGATGGGGAACACAAACTGCAATTAGGTAGGAACATTAACTCATTCATAGATGGAGGATGCAAACTCCTACATATAAGCTAAAGACATGAAATTCGACTTTTAAATTTTATAGTGTCGTCTCAAGTTTTCAGTAATGCACCATCTTCATTTTAAGAGTAAACAATTATATGATTTGAATAAAAAATCAAGAGGATATGTTATCTCTAACATCTTCATTTTATACTCATCATAAATGGATTTCAATATATTTGATGAAAAATATAATCAACATAAGGTCATCTTGATCATCGATATGTCATTCACATAACATAACACCGTTTCATGTAAAATTTAGGATGAAATTTTCATCAAACGAAAAAAACACGCATGTATTGATGAATTAAGGTTACCTTGGTGGATACACTAGCGAGGGATGAGGAGGAGATCGGGAGAGGTGAGTAGGGAGGTTGGGGGGGTGCAGTAGTGTCGATAAGGGAGGACAAGAAGTCAAGTGCTAGGGAGGGCAAGCAATGGCAATGAAGATGTTGAAGGGTGAGCAGCAGGGGGTGGAGGGAGGAGAGGGAGCAACGATGACACAAAGAAGAGGAGAATGATGTCACGCCACATGATGTAGCCACTAGTCTTTCTCACAATGACCCCATGATGACGAATTGCAGTGCGGGATGAGTATATGTCATTTTTCTTGCTAAGAGGGGGTCATATACTGATCTTACTCTCAGGATATCACAAGGAAATCATCTCATGCCCAAGACGTAGATAGAATAGTGAGCATTGGCTTGATAAAATAAGTTGATTAACGAACAAGGTTAAACAAATGGCTTGACATATAACCTACTCTCTCTTTTTTTTTCTAATACTATGTCATTTAATTCTACTCTATTTAGTTTTTGCTGACATACCTCCATGGATTCTGGAGCTGAAAAGTGCTCCCGTGATTGAGAAGGATCCTGACGTTGTGATAGAATTCTTTGTACTTGATAATTCCATGCAGATAGGCCTCGTCTCTACTAAGGCTGGGAAATATACCTTGGCAACAGCATAGTCCCTTTTAGAGGGCGGCCATACCTCGACACAGGAGCTTTGTGGTTGGTCAATTGACCAATTGAATGTCGAGTATGTTTGCCAGAAGGAGGGTCTTATAGAAGATAAAACTCCCATCTCCCCACCTAGGAACCAGGTTGATAGTCCGACTCTTGAAGAGGGTTGGACAAGACTAGCCTCACCAGAGCCTCACGTGCTGTCGGAGATAGTGACCAACCTTCTGGCCACCATAGCCCTGCCTACGAGGTCACCTCAACTCCGTCAACTCTCAAGGTCAACCTTCCTGATGACATGCAATGAAACTCTAGCCAGATAGTGAAGCTGTTTTTCCCTTTTCCTAAAAAAAATTTCTTAAAAAAAATTCACTTTTTTTAAGAGTCATTTGATATGAATGACCCTATATATAGTTGTAAGAGTGCAACTTTTGCCAATCATCAATGAAATGGAAAGAAATTTTCCATGTATTAATGTTTATTTGCAATATATCTTTAAGTTGCTGGTGTGCCATGTGCGAGAGGCTGGCCTACCACTAAGTATTTGCAACTTATAATAATCAGCATCATTATCTTTACATATTTTATAAGGTCCTTCCTAGTTGGCATCCAACTTACCGCCTAACCACTACAAGAAAAATCACTATTGGCGACATTTAAGTTGCGATGGTCGCGAAATCGTCGCTAATAATGCCTAATTAGCAATGGTTATGTGTTCGAAAGTCGCAATTCTTGAGTTAGGAGTGTGTTTCGCGTCAATGAGGGGTGTTTTGCTAGAAATTTTGCAACGGTTAGGTAAAAACCGTTGTCACAGAGAATCAACGATCGCCGCTTCAGGAGGGAAATTTTTATTTCGATGGGTGAAAGGGAGAAATCCCGCATTTTGCAATGGTTAATCCTTAACCGTCGCCAATGCGCATGTGCGATGGTTGATCAATTGTTGCCAATTGTCAATGTAACCTACATCCTTCCTTCGATTAATCGATTAAGAAAAATTCCTGGAAGTGCTGCCATATGCGCATTCGTAACGGTTGATCAACCATCATCAATTGTCAATGTGCCCGCGAGAAAAGTTAACTTGCAATTCACAACGGTTGATTCGATCAACCGTCGCGAATGCGTGCAGCCGCACAAAAATATCTACTCTGTGCACGGGCGAAAAAGTTGCCATATGCGCATTCGCGATGGTTGATCGAATCAACCGTCGAAAATACGTGCAGCTGCCTGAAAATATCTACTCCACGCATGAACGAAAAAAGTTTACATATGCACATTCGCGACAATTGATTAGTCAACCGTCGCCAATACTAAATATAACTCCACACCCGCACCCCTTCCCCCTCCCCTAAAACCATTTCCTCATTTCTCCTTCTCGCAAGCTTGAGACCTCCCCCCCACGCCATTGACTCTCCCTTCCTCTACTAAGCCACCCCCTGCACCCCCTTCCTTGACCCTCTGCCGATGCACAACCCAATGCCCACGCATCGTCACCCCCTCCCTATGCCCCCGTACACACGTCGCCTGCCCATGCCCTCCCCGCGTCGCCGCCCGTCCCCGTGCCCTTACCTCCTCGTCCCCAAGCCACCCCACCTCCTCCCTCAACCACCCCCTTCCTCCATGTTGCATTCCCTAATTTTTATTTTTATTTTTATTTACCTTTTATTTTTTGTATTAGAAAGTTTTATTTATTATGATTTATTTGCGTAATTTAATGTAGGTTACACTTATCATCAGAGACATCTTATATGATTCACATCTTCGTTGAGATACGAATGTGTGTATGCATTTTAATTTGTACATAAATGTGAATGCATGATTATGGGGTGTACCCATTAGTTAATCTTGTTTTTAATGTGAATGCTTGATTACAAGGTGTACCCACTTAGTTAATTTTGTTTGATGCTATGTTATCTTGAGTTAATGTGGAGAGGATATATAGGTAGAGAGAAGAGAAGAGATTAGAGGAGAGGAGGAAGTAGAAAATAAATATTTGGAAGAATGTTGGAAACGAGACAAGGAAGGAGAGAATTAAAATTAAAAGGAGGTCGGAGAGTAGGAGAGATAGATAAAGAAGATTTTGGAAGAAGAAAAGGAGGAGAGGGTGGATAGGGAGAGCAAAGAAAGAATGGTGAAAAGAAGCGAAGAGGAGGGGAGGTAGGATATATAAAGGAAGAGAAAGGAGAACATTTATAATTTATTAATTTCTTTTTGAATTGTATTCTTTTATTAAAGTTTTTTCTTTTAATGAATTGTATTATTTTAATGAATTTATAGCTACACATACTTGCATAGATGTAGATGCACTTGAGGCCAATAAATAGCTATTCTAACTCCTAGGTTATAGGTTTTGGGAGGGGATAATCGTATCAAAATACTTGTTTGTCGACACTTATGATTATATTATACGGATAATGTAAAGTATGTGTATACCTCACTTACATGTACGAAGTTTTGTCTTTATAGCATGCCACAAGTGTCGTCATCCTTAGTTTAGAGAAGTCCTGAACTAAAAGGGTTCCTTGAAGATTTGATCACAACTTAATGTTACTTGTTACATGGAACCGATGTCTGAAAGAATTTCGGTAGTTTCTTTTCGTTCTTTTCTGATATACCAACTGATCTTATTTACGTTCCTAAAGCATCCTTAATGAGAGTTATTGGGAATGTAGTTAAGGTTAGTCTTGGGGATATACTGAAGACGTGCGAGGAGATGCTGCCGAAGTTACTCCAGACACCGGTTACATTTAACAAGTAACATTGTGATCAAATTTTCAAGGATAAGCTATTAAAATGAAAATTATAATCAAAATGCATACATATATATAACATGTCAATCTTTATTTATAATTAGTGGGTGATTTAGGTACATTTAAGAGTAACTTTTTTTTTCTTGCAGATGTTTATAAATATAATATGACGCTAACTTGAGAACTTTATATCTGTTAATAATTATTTTGGTCACTATAAACAAGTCTTAAATTAGTCTGAGAAATTCATATTACATTCGATATAAGAATGGAGTGAGGGAGTTATTGGAATGAGCATTTCATGATGATAGGAAACCATTCAAACAAATGGAACTTTTACAGTTGATTTTCTATCATTGTCGAAGGTGCTTAAATGGAGAAGTACAAGATCGTAACACTGTGCTAAAGCATGTAATCTGTAATGGTTGATGGCAACATTACACCAAGTGGATTGCTCATGGAGAATTCATCGTAGAAACTTATGAAACTGATTCAATGAATATTCATGAGGAGCCTATTAGTACTATTGAAGGAAACGAAATTAAGAAGATGTTGGATGAACTTAGATCAGCAGATAATATTGCAAATAATGGTGACAAGTTACAAAGCTGTAACAACTTTTATGTTGTTATTAAGGCAGTCGATAAACCGATTGCTTTTGGAGTGAGCTCTATGTCAAGGTTGGCATTTCTATTGAAATTATTTTGGATGAAGGTTATCAATAGAGCCACATCTAAATTAATGTCTGGAGTACTTGAATTTATCGGAGAGCTCCTACAAAAGCCTAGAGGTTATCCGGAGTCTTGGTATGATGTAAAGAAATAGATTAAGGTACTGGGCTTGAATTGCGAAAACATTGATGCTTGTTCAAATGATTGTGTATTATTCAGAAGTGAATTGTTGGTCTTGATACTTGTCTAGAGTGCGGTGCGTCAAGATATAAGGTTGGAAAATCTAGGAATCAACATGGCAAGAAACAAATAGAGAAGGTCCTACAATACTTTTCATTGATTCCCAGGCTTCAACGCCTATTTATATCATGTAAAATTGTGAAATGGATGAAATGACATGAGTAGAACAAATCACGAGATGGCTGCATCCATCAGCCTATAGATTCTGATGAGTTGATAAAATTTGATAACAGACATTTATCATTCGCGCATGAATCACATAATGTAAGATTGGACCTTGCAAGCAACGGATTTAATCCATTTAAAAATATGTATCTGTCATATTCAATATGGCTAGTGGCGATGGTAACTTACAACTTACCTCCTTGGCTATGTATGCGATCGTCATTTATGATGTTGACATTGTTGATCTCGTGCTCAAAGCAACCATGAAATGATATGGATATATACTTGCAACTGTAGGTGGATGAATTAAAAGTATTGTGGGATAACAGTATTCGGACATATGACGCAAGAAAGAAAGAATTCTTTATGATACGTACTATATTGCTATGGACTATCAATGACTTTCCAGCATAAGCAAATCTGTATGGATGGAGTACAAACGAAAATTAGCATGTCCAATTTATATGGATAACACACATCATCTCTGGTTGCCTGAAAGCAGCAAGTTGTGTTACTTGGGTTACCGCAGATTCCTTCCAATAGACCACAGATGGCGAACAACATAATTCAAGGAAAGATTTGACGGCAAATCTTGTCGATATTCCTCTAAGAATCCAGGAAATAAGTTAAGCACAAATTCTCTTATGTTGTCCGGAGTAACAAAAATGTAGAAATTGCAAGAACTTGGAAACATAATATTGAGACGTCTTTATAAAAAAGACCTTACTTCATTAAAGCATTTAGGGTTTAAGAAAAAAAGTATTTTCTTCGTGCAACTCTCATATTGGAAAGATCTGATAGTCCGTCATAACTCAGATGTGATGCACATAGAGAAAAATGTTATCGACAATATGTTGGATGTCCTAAAATAACAGATATTCCAAAAGATAATAAAAATAAGAAAAGATATGGAGATTTTAGGCATTCATTTAGAGCTGCATACGACAAAAGGGATGATGGTAGTGTTGAATTCCTAGATGCTATATACAGCTTAAAGCATGAACAGATTCAGAAAATATTTTCATTTTTGAAGGAGATACAGGTGTTGGTTAGTTACTCATCACAGTTGATGCACTGTGTTAATGAATCTTAAAAAAAGATTACTGGGTTAAAAAGTCATGACTCGCATGTTTAAATGTAAGTGTTTTTTCCCATTGGCCATACATAGAGTCTTATCTGATCTCGTTGTAGATATTTTTACAGACATGAGTCGATATTTCAAAGCTATCTATTCGAATACTTTAGATGTTGAAATGCTATGCTATTAGGACAAATAAGTTGTCATCACATTTTGTAAAATGTAACAGATTTCCCTCCAGCTTTTTCCGACATGATGGTGCATTTAACAATACATTTGGCAAATGAAGTAAGGATCGCAGGGCCAGTTAAATGCAGATGAATGTATCCTATATAGAGGTATTTGAAATAACTAAAGGATTACGTGTTAAATTAAGTTAAGCTCGAAGGGTCAATTGTTGAGAGATATTTAGTTAGGGAATCCATGAATTTCTGTACCATGTACCTAGGTGAGACTGACCACAAATTCAATCATTTCGAGAGAAATTATGACGGAGGATACAATGAACATGACGATGGTTGTCTTTTTATTTTTGAACTTCCAGGAAAGTCAACTCTATATACAGGATTTATTGAGATTACAGAAATGGATCAACAATTGGCACACTTGTATATATTAAAGCAAATTTCTAAAGTCGACCCTTTCTAAGATGAATTTAAACAATCGTTACATCCAAATGCACACGATGTACTCTTTCCTTAGTAGTTTAAGCAACGTGTTACTAAAATGAAAGAAAATAACAACCCTCAATGGGTGGAAGATTTTGACGTAATATCCAATCGTCTGTTCAGTTATGGACATTACCATTCTAGGCACATCATAAATGGCTTTAGATACAAAACCAAATCTATTGATGATGTAAAGGCTACAATGCAAGTTGGTGTTGTTGTCCCTTGCGAATTAGCCAGCGGGTGTAATGGTTATTATGGACAGATTAAAGAAATTCTCGAGATTAGCTTCAGATATGATTGCAGACTTGTCCTCTTCAAGTGTGAATGGTTTGATGTTTTCAAGAAAGGCGTCGAGTTTAAGGTTGATAAGAAGTACAAGTATATAAGTCTGAATAATAACCGTCAAATTCTTCATAATACTGAACCTTTTACTTTTACCTATCAAGTCTCTCGAGCCTTCTATGTGACTAATAATAGCAAAAGTGAATAGATAATTCCCATGATAACAATGTCACGTAGTTATTACAATTCTCAAACGGATTGTGAACCTGAATTAGAACCTGAAGCATATTAAGAACTTCAACAACCAGATTTAGATTCAAGTGATTTACTAACCTTTTTTTTAGAATATAAATTTCTTCGTAAATCATTCTTATATTATTCTGACATAATAATTTCTTTACTCTTATTTTAAGTTGACATAGTTCTGTTAATTTTTTTCCTTCTACACGGCTAGTACTATTTCAGGATAACATATTTATGTGTTATATGCATGTTTTTCATACGAATTATATATTTATGTGATTTTTTGTCACTAATTCGTTGTGCAGATGGTGAAACTGAAGAAGTGGGCTTCTTGTCGAAGAAGTCTTGACACCACCCCTAATACTCAGGACCCCCGTACCACACAACCTCCTACCATGCAGCCATCTACCACCCAGTCTCCCTGTACACGACCTCCCTGCACCCAGACCTTCTCGATCCAGCCTACTCCCCCCCCAGGACCCCTACACTCTTACTACGGACACATATTTAGTACCCACTCCCAATTTCAATTCCCCCCATACATACATATATATCTGTCATGGTGCACTTGCACAGTCTCTTTTTACTGGGAATGGGAAGAAGCCAGTCATCTTTGAGTTTGAGATGTTACCCGAGCCTGAGGATAAGGTTGACAGTCACGACCTTGACCAGGACTAGGGGAATAGGGACGACATACAAGACTCCGATGATGACGAGGGGGACGCTAAGGTTGGCCAGCCTGAGGGCGACATAGACCTTGATCAGGCAGGACCCAGTACTACTTGTAACTAAATTGTTATTTTTTCTATTTTAAAAGTTTTTAAATTTCTTATTTACTCTTTATTCATAATACTATTGTTATTATTATTTTCACTGAAGAAGAAGAAAGGAAGAGATCTGACGAGAAATAGGGACTTGGAGGCTATACCAGAGGGAACGAGGGTGGAGGTGAAGATCATGCCTGGTGGAGAAGATCCCGACTACCCTCCATTTAGCACTAGGATTTCCAAGGTTGTGAAGAGCATCATCCCCCCCTCTACTTTTGATTGGCGAATTATCCCAAAGGAGCTTAAGAGGGAGATCTTTCATCACTTAGAGGTAATTAATATATATTGAGGTTTATATTTGTTACTTTCAATGTTATTTCATATATATAAAAGTTTAATTTATAGGCGATTTTCGATTGGGGGGACGATCCTAATGTCTCCAAGTATATCTTCAGTCATGCGGGGAGGCGTCATCGAGACTGGAGACTTAATATGTAAAAAGCGTTAACAATTTTTTTTAAAAAATTTCTTTGATATATATACATTTTAATTATATAATTTATCTTCTTTTTTATTTAGTATTTTGCTAATATGTCATATGAGGAGGCTTTGAGGAATGTACCTCCTCCCATACTGCTGGACGTATGGAAGGATTGTTGTCAGCATTGGAGGAAGCCAGAAACGGAGGTAGTTAAATAATTGTTATGCGTTAAAATTCAATTATAATTAATTTTTTACTAATAAATATATATATGTATGTTCTACAGGATCAAGCGAAGAAGAAAAAGACCAACAGGGCCAAAGCTTCACGCAGACTCATGTCTTAGGTCAGATGAGTATTAATAAGCCCAAGATAAGATATGTAAGTACATTTCCTATCTATTTATATTTCTAACTAGCATGTAACTTTAAATTATTAACTATCTTTTATATTTACTTAATTTTAGGTGAGTACATATGACGATGCCCAATTGGATCGTCTTGAAGTCTATGAGATCACTCATAGTAAGGTTACAGACGGCGGGCACACATGGATTCACGAGACTTACCAAGCCAACTATGTAAGTTACTTCTTTTTAATTATTTAAATTTAACTTCCATTTTAGTTGAACATATTACTTAGATAAAAATATAATTAGGGGGAAATGTACGACTTGGTCCATCCACCTCTGCCTATAGACGAGAACTCTGCGACCCAGCAGCCTCTTACGACACTTAAGGAGACTTTCAGGACAGTCATGCCTCTGGAACGTAGTGGATTTGTTCGTCGTGGAGGTAGGATCCAAATGCTCACCACTTAGTACGGACGGGAGGGATCGTCTAACACGTCTTCGGTTTAGGTGGAGCAGTTGAGGTTGCAGGTACAGTAGACTCAGAGGCAGCTGACTGATGTGACCAGAGAGCTGTGATATGCTAGAAAGGAGATCCTCCAGTAGAGACAAAATTTCACGAAGCAAATGGCGTAACAGCAGGCGCAGTGGGTGGAGATGATGGTCATACTTCGGGGTGGAGGTGGACCTGATCACAGTAGCTTCCATTATCCTTCACGTTGTGGACCAAACGACGATTTTGGCACAGGAGGTGCTGCTCATGGTATTGGTGCAAGAGTTTAACTCGCATCTTTTCTTTATATTTCTTATTTTTATTTATGTAGTGTTACTCTTTTGTAAACGTTCTTTAAGTTAATTTGTATTAATGTAATGCTTATTTTCTATTATATTTGTTCTATTGAATGTTATATATGTGTTATTGGATGTTATATACGTTAATTTAAATGTTACCTCTGATCACTATTGTTAAAATCTAATCAGTTTAATATATATGTGGCAACAATTATTAACATAATCGTCTGTTGTCAGAATTTTGTGTCGATTTATGAAATTTGCATTGTAGTATAGTCGACAAAATTGCTACAAGATTTATATTTATAAGAGTGCTCGAAACAGAAAATGAGTCCAAAGTCGTTCGTAGGGAGTAAATATGGAATTCACAACACTAATTACGATTTAAATCGAATGAGCACAATCAATTAATTTTAAGAAATGTATTCAATGAATCTACTCAAAATGATATTCAATTATAATCATTAGTATCCCAGGAAGTTGCTATGATAAAAAGAAGAGAGAAACACTAAAAATGATGATTTAGATTACCAAAGATATCCCTCAAGTTAAGCACATATCAAGCATTCAATTTTAGATCAATTTTGCTACAGTGGTCTCAAACCACTTATGTCTCGAGTCAGCATATTCTCGGTACATTCACAGTGTTATGAAATAAGCACAAGGCCTCACCAGACATCGTCAAGGGAGATCAGTCAACATAAACCACCAAGGCACAGAGCTTTAGCAAGATGCACAAGGGTGATAAACACATAACAAAGCCATCTCAGAATGGCTAAGTATTGGGCACGCTGCACACACCCCGAGGACACGAATCCTAAAGCAAAACCCTCCCCCCTCCTAAGTATTTCCCCCCTTATTTCTCAGAAAGGAATAATTGAGTATTCAGGCAGGTAATCGAGTCATGGGTCCAGGTTCACCGGGGGTAAGGATGAGCGAGGAGTGAGTGAGAGAGTGAGGGACCCCACCCATGTCTGAGGCGATAAGCCTTGGACACGTTTTTCCTTTATATGATGTTGGGCGGTTGTAGATAGCCAATGTGGGACTAATGACCCATGCTTTTGTTGCAAGCTGCAGCTGGAGCTTGAAGATGAAATCCTTGTTGCTGTTGGGCTTCCTTCTCTGATCCAAGGCCTAGAGAGTATTGTGAGGTTGAGTCGCGTCGATTGATGGCAGAATCAACATGGATGGTAGCTCGAGAGAGGCGATCGACGTTGAGGACGGAGGCAGCAACGTAGCTGCGGTGGAGGACCTATAACAAGAACATGGGCTAGAAGCCCCAGTTAAATACCTAGGAAGCTCCGCCATGGGGCGAGGAGTGCGATAAGGGTGGTGGCGTGGAGTTTGCGTGCACGTGCTGGTCGAACAGTGGCTGGGCAGTCGGCAAAAACATGGGTTATTCGGAGGGGGCGTAGAGTGGCTTGAAGGCAAAATAGGTATAGAGGGCTTTTGAAGGTAGAGGTGTGGCGACGATAATGGAGGTGGTAATGGGTGGATTGGTGGAGTGTCGCAAGTGCGCGGCTTTGCCGGAGCTTCGCCGGCTCTAAGGAAGACGGAGGGGGAGAGAGGCGATCAGTGGCTGAATTGATAAGGTGAAGGTTGGTTCCTAATCTAGGGAGAGAAAGAATTTGAAGGGACCTACTTACAGATGAAGAGGATGAGGAATTGGCACCGACTTTGATTGGCTGGCGGCAGAGATGGTGAATTCTCTGATGGGAGAAATACCGAGGAAGAGAGGGTCTAAAGGCTCTTGGCTGGTATGGCGAGGAGCGGACGAAGGAGAGGAAGAAGTCAGCTTTACCTGTCATATGTGGCAGAGGGCGATGATGGAGATTTGGAGAAGCTCGCCAGAGTCGCCGCGGAGGTGGCCGGAGGGAGAGAAATTTGATGAAGTTGAGGCCAAACCGGACTAAGGAGGACAGTGGATTGATTGTAAGCTTTTATAGAGCTCATACCCGAGCTCTAATTGAGGAAAGAAGCTCAATTGGACCTTGGTTTGGAAGCAACGGATCCCATGATTTTCGTGGATTCACACGGTCTCTCTACCACGAATCAGAGTCCAAAATCACAATCATGTGATTCTCTACCGTGTGTATATCAATCCCACCAAATTTGGTGGGATTTGGGGGCGATTTGATAATGTTTTGAGGAGGTCAAAGTTGGTGCTAAGGTCAATTGACCACCAATGGCGGAAAGGAACAAAGTGTGATGAAGATAAGAAAGATAGGGCCCTATTGGCAATGAATTTCGAAAGTTAGGGCCCTAACTGAGAGAAATAGAGATTTAAGAGACTGAAATGCAAACTAGGTCAAGATGAACTCTGATTGGGCCCAGGTTTTGGTATTAACCTAATTTAGACCAAATAAAATTGATGGTGAAGTCGTATTTGAGTTTCGACCATGTTTAAATGGGCAATTTGCACAGAAACCCAAATTAAGGCAAAATCCCATCTGAGACTTGTTCAAGGTCAAAATGGGTTCAGATTGTCAAACCAAGGGTACCAAACCTCTTAGAATATTTTTCTATGAATTTTAGAAGGCTTATATAAATTCTATCATGACCAGAACCTCTTCAATTCAAGCGAGTATGAAATTAGGGTTTTGTATATTGTTTTGGTTCTCGGAGTGCGTCAAACCCCATTTTTCTCTATGTGGACCCACTCTTTGGACTTTAATGTTCATTTGACTTTTAATTAACCTCTGAAAAATCTTGTTATTACTCAACATTTATGATGTGATGTAAAACTGTAGATTTAACCATGTTTTAATGTTTTCTTTTCAGAATTGATCTGAGTGGAATTATGACTCTCAGGCGATCATGTAGATGCATTTGTCATTTGATTTCCATGAATTTAAGTTATTCATGACTAATGATGGTGTTGCCATCATCGTCGCTAAAGGTACATTTGCAACGATTTTACAATCGTCGCCAAAGTTGTAGAATAACCCACCACTCCTCGCAACCTATTTTTTGCGATGTTCATTCAACCGTTGAGAAACTATATTAGCGATGGTTTCAAAGTAACAGTCGTTAGTAATACTTTTGCGACAGTTATTTAATAATCGTTGCAAAGGTGGTTTAACGATGATTCTAAGTCGGCGCAAAATAATGCTAATCACGATAGATAGGGTTGGTGCTATTAGAGACGATTAGTATTAATAACTGTCGTGAAAGAGTTTTCGCTCCGCATCTTCTCGCGATACCAACTTGAGACGGTTTTGTTACTTTTGGCGATGGTTTTTAACCGTCGTGAAGTGGTTTTTCTTGTAGTGAACTTTGCCGGCTGGGATGCCTGGTGGAGCTTGGATAGGTTGTGGTAATATAGTGATTTAATCGTTGAAATGAGTATAGTGGTCAACCTAAATCGAGCCTAACTATCTTTTTACAAAATTTTTTAACCTGGCGTACTTGATTTTATCTTGGTCACTTTTAGGCCCAGGGTCGAACTCAGGAAAGCGGGATTAGAGGTGAATAAGTTTCTACGTCCTTCCTACAACGAATCTCTTCCATTCGTTTATTATGTTTTTGGTGTTTTTCTATTTAAGATTTTTATCTGATAATTTTTGTCCTTGAGGTACATCCTCAAAATCAGGTTCTTGGCTTTGAGCGAAATTAGGGTTCCAAAACTAGTCTTACTATTTGCAATACTGATTACCTGCAAGTCATGGATTATCTTTTCTCTTTTGTATATTTTTTTATCTTTTTATTGGTAGGAAAGAGAAATATAAATATGATAAATATAGTATATATATTATATATGTATATATGGGTGGGGGTGGAGGTGGAAATGGCGTGTAGCACGGTGTCGAGGTGATCGTCGTCTAGGAAAACGCAACCAATAGGATGAAGTGCCACATGTAGTGTAGGATTGATGGGTGGAAGGTGTGTGCAGAGACGCTTTCAATACTCGCATATAGAGAAATATCAGCAATTGGTGCAGATATTCCCGCGATACAACATGTGGTAGGTGATATGAAAATATAAATATATATATATATATATAAATATATATGTATATATATATATATATAAGTATATAGTCACGTACAAGTGGGTGAGTGTGTGTACGAGAGTGTGTATGTGTATGTGTCTGTGGGAGGGAGTGAGAGAAAGAGAGAGAGAGCGTCTGCAGGAAGAAGAGGGCGCGACGAGTTAAGTCGTCCAGAGGCTTTAGCCAACGTTTGGTGGTGCGCCCAGGAGCGTGCACGCGCAGGCGCGCACAGGAGGGAGCGGTGTGAGGGTGCAACGTAGCACACTGCATGGTGCAACACATCGCGCTGCGCGCTAAGGGGAACGCGGGTGAAGAAGTGAGCGCTGGGAGAGACGTAGGTGCAGGGAGAGACGCGTGCGCAGGCTGGAGGTAGTTGCGGCGCGGAGAGAGCGCGCGCGGTGACTAGATAAGTGAGAAACTTTCCGGTCACCGCACTGTAGCTACAGTGTCGCGCTCTCTAGCATGAACAGTAGCTACAATCCGCGCTCGGCTCGGGCGACCGGCTGCGCCCGATTCAGCGTGCGCGGGCGTTGTGGAGCCGGCTGGTGTGCGTACAGAAGGAGCTGCGCCAACTGCTGGCGTGCGCGATGGCCTGCGCGCGGGCGAGAGGCTGCTGAGCCGTGCTGCGACTGCGGTTGAGCTTCAAAGCTCGACTCTGTGGCAATGGCGGAAAGGGATGGAACGACGAGAATAGAGAGGTGAACCACCATGCCCACCGGCTCTTTGATGAGCTGGGCTGTGGTGGGAGTCACAGTGGTAGTCATATACCACTGCGAGCTGCTCCTGCCCGCAGTGTAGCTCCTCAGGAGGAAGAGAGGCTACGTATGGAGGGGAGAGGGAAGGAGATGGCCTGGAGAGGGAAGGCTGCTGTGTTTTTTTTTTGTGTGGACCAGGCTCTCCACAAGGAAGATGGCAGTGCCCTTTTTAAAGAGGAAGGAGGCAAGCACAGCCATGCCCTGGGCTGTGCATGCGGCTGGCAGGGCAAGCTCCGGCAGAGAATGGCACAAAGAGCAAGCCATGCTTTGAGCCGCACGGAGAAATTCAAAGCCAAATAAAAATACGAATAAAGATGGTGAATTTGCGAGGCAGCACTTGAGGAATACGTTAATTTCAAGGCCATTTTATTCATTCTCCTCCCCTCTCAAATAAATGCATGCATGCGTTTATTTTTGCAAATGCGACTATGGCTACCTAATATACTCTAGCAATGCTTGGAAATAGCACAAGATGGGACAATTGTTGGTGCATTTTTGCTATGCAATCAATGCCCTGCTAGGACGCAACACTAAGTCCCCTTTAACGAATTTTCTCTTCTTGACCCACCTGTAATGGGAGGTTGTCGTCTTCTCTTTATACATGACCGCTGCTTTTGACATTTCATCCTTGACCTTGTCTACTAAGTCTAGCACTGGGTGGACTTGGTTTTCATTAGTGAGTGGATCATACAACTGGGAATGGTATGTGGGGAGAATTGTCTCAATTGGTAGTCAGGCCTCTATACCGTATACCGAATTGAAGGGTGTGTGGCCAGTTGAGGTCTTCTGACTTGTGCGATACCCCCATAGGATGTCCAGCAACTCGTCTACCCATTTTCCTTTTGCCAAATCCAACTGTCTTTTAAGTGTAGAGATGATCATACGATTGGATACCTCTGCTTGTTCGTTTGCTTGGGGGTGGGCAACGGATGTGAAACATAGCCAGATGACCCAACTTGTACTTAAATCTTCGAATATTTTGGAGGCAAATTGTGTACCATTATCGGTAGCAATGGCTCTTGGGCATCAATAACGAACGATAATGTTTTTCCGTACAAATGTTACGACCCTATCAGCTGTCGGGTTGGCCAACTGGCAAACGGTGGCGACAACTAGGTTTTGTTATAGCGTTGTAGTACAGTAGTTATTGCCAACATTTACAAATATTTGTTACTCAGAAAATAAAGTTCTCCCGAGGTTGAACTCAGGGAGCAAGTCGTATTCTAGGGGTACAAATTCTTATTACAAAAATAAAGAGAGAGAGAGAGAGATGAAAATTTGGCTTCTTCTTCTTCTCTTCTTTCTTCCTCTTTGTCTTCTCTTCTCTTTGGCTCTTGGTTTCTTCTTCTTTGTCTATCTCCTCGTGGTCTTCTCTTCTGCCTTCTGTTCTACCTTGTTTTCTCTTCTTCTTCTATTCTTCAGATCTTCCTCTTGTGCTCTTCTTCTTCTTTTCTTTTGCTTTCAGGACGTCGTCTCTCCTTCTTTCTTCTTTTCTTCTTCTTCTTCAGTCCTTCTGTCCTTCTTCTTCTTTTGCCTTCAGGACGTCGTCTGATTTTCCAATCAGACGACTTAAACCGCTCCTGCTACAGTGTCTTCCTCAGCTTTCTTCTTCTCCTTCCGCAGTCCTTCTTCTTCACCTGTGCCTGCACACTTCAAGGATTACGTCAGAGGGCAAAACCTACTCTAACCCCTCCTCCCCCGCGTCTCTCTCTCTCAGAGAATTTGCTCTTAGGAAAGCTCTCCCAGAGCAACCGGGTAATCGAGTACGTGGGTCGCGCCTGGGTCCAGACCCACCGGCGTGCGGTGGTGGGCGAGGAGTGCAGGTCGGGCTTAGTCGGGTCGGGTCAGGTCTGCGGGGCGTGAGCACGGACGAGGCCGTGTAACCGGGCGGGTGAAGGGGACCTCACCCAGTGATCTGAGGCGAACAGCTTAAGGCACTTTTTGCCTTTAAGCGCCCGCGTGCCACTGCGAGTTTCCGAGGTGGGACTAAATGTCCCACCCCAATTTGGGCGCCCGCGCGGAGGAAGCAGCGGGTAGTCGAGGCTTCACGCGAGGTCTTCGCCCCAGCTGCAAGCCTGGGACTCTTCGCGAAGATACCCTGCGCAGCCTGGGGGTCGGATCTGGGCGTGGCGCGCCTGGAGCAGTAGGTCGAAGAATCTTCGCTGCTCAGCAATGGCGATGGCGGGTGCAACACCTGTCCACAGAAGCACGGCCTCTCGGCCTAATCAGATATGCGGAGAACCTTCGCCGTGGCAAGGCGAAGGTGGTCGGGGGGGTCTGCAGGCGGCGGGGCGGAGCCTAAGGGCTGCACTAGGTCGGACTGCGGCGCGGGAAATGGGTTTGTTCGGGGGGTCTGCAGAGGACGAGTGGCGGGAAGTGGAAGGGAGGAAGTGGATCAAGGTGAGGAGGCGAAGGTTCTGTGCGGGTCGGCGAGCCGTGTGTGGTGCTGGAGTGACGGGAGCGGGTCGCCGGAGTTTGGCCGGAGGTGGAGAAGGTGAGGGCGTTTGGGCGAAGTCGGAGGGCGACAGTAAAAATTATGGAGAGGAAAAGAAAGGAGGGGAGGAAGAGGAGAGCTTACACCTACTTAGCGGGACGAGGGGGGCCGGAGCAGGCGACAGTCATATCGACTGTCGCCGGAGAAGAAACTGCCCAAAGGGAGGGGCGACGGCGAGGAGAGGGCCGGAGAGGCGCGCGCTGGGTGCTGCGCGGCACGGGAAGAGTGAGGGAAGGCAGCCCTGCTGCTGGTAGTGCGGCAGAGCGACGAGGAGGAGAAGGAGAAGCCGCCCGAGAAAGGGGGCGTCTGTCGGAGTGGGAAGAGAGGAAGGGAGGGGGGTTTCTCCGCCAGATCCAAGCTCCGAAGAACGGCGGAGCGACGGGGGTATTTATAGGGGCAGAACCAGAGAGGAGGGCGGAGGGAGACGACGTGTCTCCCTCGCCGGAGGACGCCGGAGGAAGGAGACCCATACCGTCCGTGCGTTCGTACGACCGGTATGGGTGGTTGCAGCACTCAGGGGGGTGCTCCTGCGACGGCTGACGACGTAGGGCACCCCCATTTGACCTGGCAGGCCCTCCCCTCACCCTGCGCGGCGCCATGCCGGAGCATGGTGCTGCTCAGGTTTTGCAGGAGGGACCTAAACGTAAAGAACGAAGGAGAGTTAGGGGCCAAAATGTGAGGATTCAAAAGTTGAGGGCCAAAAAGTAAATATATGAGGACCAAAGTGTGAAGTTGGTCAAGAAGGTTTCTTCTTAGGCTCAAGGTTTTATACATGACTAATTAGGACCTAAGGATTCTGATGGTGAATTTTATTTCTAGATTAAACCTTGTTTGATCGGTTAATTTACGTAAAAACCCAAATTGAGTTGTTAATTTGGGCATAATTCTCAATGTAGGTCAAAATGGGTTCCTAAGGTCAAATTGAAGGTTCTAAACCCTAGATATTATTTTTCTATGAATTTTAGTGGATTTATTTGATTCTTTCTCTACCTCGAACCTCGTGTATTTAAGTGGATTTATTTTTAGGGTTACAGGATGTCATTTAATTCCTTGGAGTTGCTGTAGCCCTTATTGGGTCAGCTCATCCCACTTTTCTTATTATTAGGTTATTTTGACCTATGTTTGGACCCTGAGTTACCCTGTTTTCATATCGGATTGGTGAAATTGCATTTTTACCCCTTAGTTTCTGTTTTCTTTGCAAACTCAGAATATGTCTGAGCCAAGCCTTTCTAGAGTTATGTAGGAGCTTTTTCTTGCATATCAGGGTTAAATGGTGCTAGTTTAGGATTTGTGACGAAGTTCTCATCACACCCCCATGCCTAGCTTTTACTAGTCCCTTAGCAAAAACCTAAGGTTTTAACCTTTGTTCTTGACCATGACTTTTTCAACAACTTTAGATAAGTGCTTTCTCATTTGAACCCAGATTAGGTTAGAGTGCTGACCATAGGCTTAAAAGGTACTCTAGTACCAACTAAGATCCAGATCTATCTAGCTTTAGCCTCAGTCTTTAGTAAAGGTTTCTTAGGCCCACAAGAACTAACCTAGGGTTTATTCGACTTCGTGGCTAAAGCACCCTGTGCTTGAAACGATTTTTGCCCTGGTTTAGTTCGCAGTGCGTTTTGCAAGAGAGAGATAGAAAGTTTTTCTGCTTGGAGAGTTTTTCTCTCTCTTTTTCTTTTTAGTTCTAGCCTAGGATTGGCTTTTCAACACGGTCTGTATCAGATTCATTGCTCCCATCATCAATCCTCAAGGGTTCCTGGCGATCGATGCTTCGAGATAGCACCGCCCATGGCAACCCCCAGAACCTTGGCTATTAAGATTTCGAGATAATCCCATCCATGGTGTTCCGTGGCCGAATTCAGACCCTGGCAGTTGACATTTCGTGATAATGCCATCCATGGAATCTGAACTAGCAGGGTGCTTACATGCCCCCAGTAGGATATGTGAATATCCTAAGAGACAAGCACCGAGGAGATGATATTTTGTTACGCATCTTTGAGAGGATTTCCCACCTCTCCGCGCTGGGAACTCGTCCAAATCAACTTGTGTTGATCAGCCGCTCCTATTCTATTTGTATTTTCAGAATTTTTGCGACGCTTCTGCGTGATTTTGAATTTTTATGCTTACTGAACCAGGCTGTGTGTGGTGTTGGGGTGCTTAGGTTACTGAGTCCCGTAAACCAGAAGTTAGTTAGCGAGGTCAAATACTCCCTAAGCCTTGAACCTAATACTTAAGCTTTTCATTTTCCTCAACCTCTTGAGGATTGTCAAGTTCTTAATGGGTACTAAGAGTCTATCAAGAATGCCTAAGGTTTGCGTTTTTACTAATCTTACCATGCACTTTTCATTTCTTTTCTTGAAAAATGGTCTAGAGCTTAGGTTAATTCCTTAGCTTCTTACTAATGACTATTACCCTTTTCTTTCATTTTTTTTTTGTGCTCCTTTTTCTTTTTGTTTCTTTTCCTTCCCCACAAAATTTCCTTTCTCCTCTTATTATCTTTTTTATTTTGAAAAATTTTTAATTTTTATGGTGTTTTTGGCATATGTGAATTTTTGTTTAAAACCTTTTCTTGCAAGTTTTGCACTTATACCCCCCCATGCCTAGGATTTGCAATGTCTTCATTGTGATTTAGGGGTTTTTATTTGCTTAGTCCATTCCTTAAGACAGTTGTTTTTATGAGTGAATGGGTCGGGATGAACTCTGCGGACGATTTCTACTTTCAGATGCAAGCATCTGAGGTGGAGTAGATTCTCTTAAAGGGTGAACTTAAGTGCATAAAGGTGTAAAAAAGGGTTTTAGATTTCCAGAAAAATGACGGGCTGCCTCCCGTTAAGCGCTGAGTTTTACGCCATCGGCCGGGCGCAATAAGCTCAAGGGGAGTGGAGGATGAGAGATGACTCAGCCGAATAAGTAGAAGTCACATCAATGAACGGCTTCAGTCTCTGACCGTTCACGATGAAAGATTCGGAATCGTGGCTGAGTGGACTGATTTCGATTGCTCAATTTCCAAAAACCTGTCGGACTAAATATGGTCCGACCCACTTGGATCTCAGTTTCCCTGGGAAAAGTTTTAGTCAGGCATCAAAGAGTAGGACCTTTTGACCAGGATGAAAGATCTTTCTCGAGATATGCTTGTCATGGAAGGCTTTAACCCGCTTCTTGTAGATTCGCGAGTTCTCATATGCGTCTAAGCGTAATTCATCGATCTCGCTGATTTGGAGTTTTCTGTGGATTCCAGCCTTGGAAAGATCTAGATTACAGTTCCGTACTGCCCAATAGGCTTTATGCTCCAGTTCTACGGGAAGGTGACACGCCTTTCCGTACACCAGTTTTAAGGGAGACATGCCTAATTGGGTCTTGTGGGCGGTCCTATAGGCCCACAATGCTTCCGGAAGTCGGGACGACCAGTCCTTCCTGTCAGGCCGAACAGTGACTTGCAGGATTTTCTTGATCTCCCGATTTGATAGCTCAGCTAGACCATTTGTTTGGGGGTGGTAAGGAGTAGAGATTTGGTGAGACACCCCATATTTGGCCATCAGTGACCTAAACTGAGCATTTGTAAAATGGGTCCCCCCATCAGAGATAATAGCACGGGGAATCCCGAACCTTGAGAAAATGTTTTGATGTATGAACTTAAGAACAATGTTGTGATCACAGGTTCAGGTCGGTATGGCTTTGATCCATTTGGACATGTAGTCCACCGCAAGCAGAATGTACTCGAAACCATCCGAAACAGGAAAGGGGCCCATAAAATCAATCCCCCAAACGTCAAAGATTTCGCATACGAGAATTGGCTGCAAAGGCATCATGTCACGACGGTTCATGTTGCCCAAAGTCTGGCAACGACTGCATGCCTTGCAGTGACTGTATGCGTCTTTGAATAGTGTAGGCCAGTAGAAGCCACACTGGAGGACTTTGGATGCGGTTTTATGCCCTGAGAAATGGCCACCGCATGCTTGGTCATGGCAGAAAGAGAGGATATTGCTGATTTCCTCTTTCGGGACACATCTCCGAATAATTTGATCAGCACCTATGCGGAAAAGGTACGGGTCTTCCCAAATGTAATACTTGGAATCACAACGCAATTTGTCTTTCTTGGCCTTTGGCCAATCAGACGGGGTCTGATGAGATGCCAGGTAGTTTACTATATCAGCAAACCATGGAAGTCTAGTACCAACAGTAAGCAGGTGCTAATCAGGAAAGTGTTCCGTGATGGGTCCGGAAGATTCGATGATCTCAGAAGGAAGACGGGACAGATGGTCGGCTACCACATTCTGCCTTCCCGCCTTGTCGCGTATCTCAAGATCGAATTCTTGCAACAGTAAGATCCAACGGATTAGTCGGGGCTTCGCATCTTTCTTGGCAAGGAGATGCCTTACAGCCGTGTGATCCAAGTAAATGATGACATGGGAACCCAGAAGATATGATCGGAATTTTTCAAGGCAAAATACTACGGCTAGCAGCTCTTTCTCCGTAACTGTATAGTTACGCTGAGCCTCGTCAAGTGTCTTGCTAGCGTAGTATATAACCACGGGTTTCCCGTCAGCTTTCTGCCCCAGGACCGCTCCTAGAGCGACATCAGATGCATCGCACATGATCTCAAAGGGTTGAGACCAATCAGGGGATTGTAGGATAGGTGCCTGGGTGACTCGGTCACGCAGGTTTTCAAAGACTAGCGTGCATCCCTTGGAGATTTCAAAGGGTACATCCCTTCGAGAGAAGAGAAGTCAAGGGGCGCACGATTTTCGAGAAATCTAGAATGAAACGACGGTAAAAATCGACGTGCCCTAAAAAAGAACGGATGTCCCTGATTGAGCTAGGTACGGGAAGGCGAGAGATTAGATCAACCTTAGCTCGATCCACCTGGATGCCTTTTTCCGAAATTGAGTGTCCCAGGACAATTCCCTCAGGCACCATGAAATGGCTCTTTTCCCAGGAAAGAACCAAATTCACTTCAATGCATCACCTGAGTATCTGGACCAAGTGTTGGAGGCAATCATCAAAAGATTCTCCAAAGATTGAAAAGTCTTCCATGAAGACTTCCAGGAAATCATCGACCATATCTGAGAATATGGCAAGCATGCACCGCTGAAAGGTAGCGGGTGCATTGCAAAGACCGAAAGGCATCCTTCGGAAAGCGTACGTTCCGAAGGGGCAGGTGAACGTGGTCTTTTCTTGGTCCTCAGGTTGGATTGCCACCTGGTTATAACCGGAGTACCCGTCAAGAAAGCAAAAGAACCTATTTCCCGCTAGTTTCTCGAGAATTTGATCAATGAAGGGTAGTGGGAAATGATCCTTCTTCGTGGAGGAATTGAGTCGGCGGTAATCTATACAGACTCTCCACGCATTGGCTAATCGGGTAGGAATGATTTCTCCGATTTCAGTCGTTATGGTGGTGAGTCCTTCCTTCTTAGGCACAACCTGAATTGGGCTCACCCAACGACTATCAGAGATCGGGTAGATGATCCCGGCATCTAACCACTTGATGATCTCTTTTTCATGACCTCCTGCAGATTAGGGTTCAAACGTCTCTGCATTTCACGAGAAGGTTGTGCGCCCTCTTCTGAATAGATATGATGAGTACAATAAGAGGGACTTATTCCAGTCAAATCATCGAGAGTCCACAGGATGGCTCTGCGATGTTGCTGGAGAACAGTAATCAGAAGGGATTCCTGTTCGGGATTGAGGCTGGAATTGATAATCACAGGAAGGGTCTGATTAGAGCCCAAAAAGATGTATTTCAAGTGAGCAGGAAGAGGCTTCAACTCAAGGATAGGGTTTTCAGCAGCAGCGGGTGGTTCAATGTAGATGTGAGGTTCAAGGGTAGGAGTTACTGGGTTGTGTATGTCTGGATTCGACTCCTCTGCTTGCGGGTCAAGATCCTTCTGTGGTTGATGAGGCATAATCGAGTCATTCTGGAAGTGTGATTCATCAACCAAAGTCCTGACGTCACAAATTTGTTCGATGACACTGCAATTAATTCCTTGTTGGACCTTAAATATATCAATTTTTAGGGTTTGATCTCCAAACTTAAGCTCTATTTGGCCCTCCTCACAGCTGATATTGGCTCTAGCAGTAGCCAAGAAAGGTCTCCCTAAGATGATTGGTGTATCCCTAGGGTTCTCAGGTGAGTCCATATCTAAGGCTATAAAGTCCACTGGGAAATAGAAGTCCCGCACTCTTACGATAACATCCTCGAGAATCCCTTTTGGTGACTTTATAGATCAATCTGCTAGTTGTAATGTCACCTCAGTTGGTTTTAATTCAGATTCTTCTAGATGGTCAAGTAAAGATGTGGGTATCAGGTTTATGGATGCACCCAAGTCTAGCAGAGCTCTATCAAATTGGGTACCACCTATCTTGCAGGAGATCAGGGGAGTGCCAATATCTTTTGCCTTGTGTAGGAGTCTACTGAGGATTACAGAGCTGGCTTGCTCTGACAGAACAATTGGGCTCCCGCCCTTGGTTCGCGGCTTACGCTAGGGTGTACATATATTCTTTAGAAATCGTGCGTAAGCCGGTACGTGGCGGATTGCATCCATCAAAGGGATGTTTATGTGGACCTCCTCAAAGAGCTTGACCAGGTCCTCCTCGGGGGCCACGGGTTTGGTAGTCTTCTTTCCCTTGGTCAAGGCCTCGGGAAACGGGATCTTGGGTGGTTCTTCTAGGATAGGTCCAGGTTGTGGATCTGGGATAGGGGTGGGGACGTCCTGGATTACTGTCCTAGGCTTGGGATCACTACCAGGCTTGGAGTGGTTCGGATGAGGTGGGTCTTGGGTTTCCTTACCACTACAGGTTGTTACAGAATTAAGTCCTGCCTGGTTTTGGTTGGGATTGGGTAAAATAGGTTGCTGCTGGTATCCTGCAAAGGAAGTGGAGGCTTCTATCCCGTCGGGTGGAGGAACAGAGGGGGCCAGATAAATCATAGGGGCATGGCCCGGGTTTGGGTTCATAACGCGCCGCTGGGTTGGCACGTTATTAGGATTAGGCAGAGGTTGGGAAGGAAGAGTACCTGGCTGGCGAGAGTTTGCCAACTGGGTCAATTGGTTTCGGACCTCTGTAAGTTCGTCCTTGTGTTATTTTTGGATAGCCGCATTCATTCTTTGAATGTCAGCCAGGGTCTGAAGGATAAGGGACATTTGATCCTGATTCGGCCCAGATGGGTAAGTAGGGTTGGGCCGAGGCTGAGGCGGCTGGTAAGGACGAGGAGGTTGTGGGCGGGGTTGGAAGGATGGTCTTTGGGTTTGGGAATTTCCCGCCCACTGAAAGTTAAGATGGTTTCGCCATCCAGGGTTATAGGTGTTGGAGAACGGGTCGTTCTGGATGGCGTTGAGGTCCTCGCAGGTTTGAGGAACCTCCAGAGAGTTAGATAAAGAGGGAATGGAATTCCCCTGGCAGGTGTAGAAGGAATCGGAAGGACCTCCGGGCAAAGATTCGGATGATGGGTCCATCCTAGGAGAAGATCGATGGAGAATGTTTTGCACAGTTTCCCTTGTGGAAGGGGGCTGTGCGAAGGGGTTATGCGCAGAGGTGGCTCGCTGCAAATGCTGAGTCAGCTCATCCACCTTCTTTTCGATAATCGAGACCTTGTCTAATCGACTGGCCATTAATTCCAAGTCGACTGATGTGGACAGGCCCTGCGTCTCATGTGCTCCCCTAAGATTCGTCGATGCGCGGGTATTCGTCCTGTCGAATAATCCCATGGAGTCATTGTTGATGGAGTTCTCGCACATGTTTTCGAGAATCTCCCACACGGTGTCTTCATGTTGACCCATGATATTTCCTCCGTAGGTTGCATTGACGAAAAGACGGATGTTCTCACGGAGTCCCTGGTAAAAAGATTGGACTTGTTCCCATTTAGGAACTCCGTGATGGGGGTACTTTCTCATGAGATCCTGAAAACGATCCCATGCCTCATGGAGAGGATCCCCTGTTTGTTGAGTGAAGTGTGTAATCTGATGGCGCAAGGCGTTGGTCCGACCAACAGGGAAGAACTTTTTCAAGAACTTGGACTGAAGTTCTTCCCAATTGTTGATCGGCCGGGTCTGAGTTTGATACCAATGGCCGGCCTTGTCCATAAGAGAAAAGGAGAATATCTTCATGAGAAGAATATCCCGATTTTGCGCGTCTGACACAAAAGTTTGGGCCAGATGCTTTAGTTGTTTGATGTGCTGGAAGGGATCTTCAGAATTAAGCCCATGGAATTTAGGTATAGCATGAATCATGTTGGGCTTCAATTCAGAATCAGGTCCTCCAGTCGGGATTCTGACTCGAGGCTCGATGGCCACCGCAGCAGGATTATAATGGTCCCGCATCATGGGACGCTGCGGTGGGTGCACAAAGTTTTGGAAGAGGTTGTTGAGTCGCTGGAGCTAGTGCTCCAGATTGTTTTCTTCCTCAACTGGCTGAGCCATGATAGAAGAAGAGTTTGATTCAGAATCAGAAGAGAGAATGATGGGGTTAGGTTGCTGTTCAAGCACGGGAATCAAGGCTGGGCCTTGACGAGAGTGAATTTTTAAAGGAGATCTTAAGGGTGGTCTTAAGGATCTCTTACCGTTCATGCACTGTTGGAGGGGAAGAGTTCAGAAGGTGCTGGACCCAATCGAGACACCCAAAAATGTGTTGGGTGACTATAGAGGTGCGGGGCAGATGGACCCCTTGATCAGAAAGATCGTCCACCCAAGAATTACCTGGGCAGCCAGAGAGGGTGAGTCTCGCGAAGACCCCTACACGGTAGAGCGTCCCCACGGGTTACAGGGTTTCCCCCACCCAACCTCTCTTGTCACTGCGGTTCCAGGTTGACCAGAATGGGGATCTTGACCTCTTAAGTCTACCACTTTTAATTCAAGAGCAAGGTGCTTAGGTTTCACTTGAACTTCTTAGGTGTTTTGAGTGAAAAGAGTGACCTAAGTTGAAGGTTGGTTGACCCAAGTGGTCAACTTTACCTGCTAGTTCTGTTAAGAGCTCATTAGGTCTTGTTTTTTAAGGTTCAAGTGTCTTTAGAGAGCCAACTTGTTTTAGGTTTTCTTTGAATAGGTATTTTCAGACAAGGGCTTGGGTACACTTCATTTGGTTTTCTCAATTCTTGCTTAAGGAGTGTGTCTCTAAACCCCTAATGTTGAATCTTAGGTTGGCTCTACTTGGTCCAGTTAGCTCTTTGTTGGGTAATTAGGGCTCAGTCAAGAAGGTGTTAGCCCTTAAGTACCCTTAATAGTGTGTGCAGAAATAAAGGGTTTAAGGCATGCAACTTTTGATGTTTTACTAAGTATAGAAGACAGGTTAGACCTATATTGCTTGTTCTTTTCTTTTCTTCCTCTTTAGAGTTTTAGGGGTTAATAGCGAGAGGAAAAAATTACCTGTCCTCAGAGTGGTTGTCGTGCGGTTGCTTTTCTTGTTGATTTCCTGTAGCTGCACAAAAGAGAGGAGATTATTAGAAACTTAAGAAAAAAAAAGAATGTTTACCTCTAGAATAGCTGTTGCTCCCCGGCAACGGCGCCAACTGGCAAACGGTGGCGACAACTAGGTTTTGTTATAGCGTTGTAGTACAGTAGTTATTGCCAACATTTACAAATATTTGTTACTCGGAAAATAAAGTTCTCCCGAGGTCGAACTCATGGAGCAAGTCGTATTCTAAGGGTACAAATTCTTATTACAAAAATAAAGAGAGAGAGAGAGAGAGAGATGAAAATTTGGCTTCTTCTTCTTCTCTTCTTTCTTCCTCTTTGTCTTCTCTTCTCTTTGGCTCTTGGTGCCTTTCACGTCTCTCCCACTTACCCTAAACCAAAGTTTCGCTCTAAAATCCCAATTAGACTAGTGCCTTTACCTACAACCTAAGCCTACATAATCAAATCCAATGCCACCTTATCTTCCTACCTAATCTATCATTTAAGATGTCTGGAACACAATCTGGACGTCTGACGCATTCACAATCGATCTACGTTGGTGGTGGCAATAACCATCCGGACCCATTCCCTATCCTAACACACCGCCCACTCCACGCCGCAGAACCACCCATACTTTCTATCTCCTCTCTTTATATACCCCCTCCTGGCGGGGATCTTCATGACCTCCACCAGCATCGTGGTCGGAGCGGACACTATGGCGAGAGCGTACACGGTGGCTTGAAGTGCACTACCCCCCTTCACCGCACCACCGTGAGCATTCGTGGTGACAGTACAAGCGCCACCATCCTCGCCGTCCTCACTTTCCAAAGCCCACGCACCAAGACCCATCGCCAACTCCTCGCCGAAGTAGCCCCCTCCCCCACAGTCACAAACACCACCAAAACCACAGCAGCCCTTCCTCTCCCTCTCAAACCAAATATCACCACCATCCCACATTCCCTCATGTTCGTTTTCTCCTTCTTCTTCCTCTGTTCTTCTCTTCTACAAAGAAGCCCAAATTCCTCAACCGTCTTCCACGAGCAGCCAGCCCTCAATGCTCGGCCTTCCGACCACCCACTCTTGCCGTCGTGCACACGAACCTCACCATCGACAAGTGCCACCTACCAACGACCATCTAGCCACGTGCAAGCACCCATCACCATTGGCCTTTACCGCTATCAAGCTACGATCTCCGACCATTGTCTTCCTCGCCATCCGACCAATGATGGCAACCACTCGCTGCCACACCACCATCATCATGAAGCACCCCTCACTGTCGTCTGCCACCGATCGCCAGCATTCTCTCCCATGCATGTGGGTTGCATCCAATGCCTCCCCTGTTTGGTACAGTGGGAGAGGTATTAAAAATTATGGATGATGCCATTATGGAAGCTTATTTTTTGAATAAAGAAAAAACTGATTTATTGAATGAGTTTGCAACCCAGCCCCTTTAGTTCTCGCAATATTATCAGATTATCTATAAGTGTATTTTCCTCCACTCTATTTGCCTCACATACATTGCATGATATACTACAACTGTAGGCAAATATCTGTCTACAACGTTTTAATAAATTGGCCAAAGTACGGGAAAATATCTGTTGTGATATTTATAATTGCTTGTAATATCCGTCAACTTTCTCTATTTTGAGAAAATCACTTCTAATTAAACAAAAAAAGAAGATCCTTCTTGGAATAAGATTTATTATGGAAATATTTGCTAGTTTATAAGGCTTAGCTCCTCCCTATGGGTATGACCTGATCCTTGTGGTTAGATTTTTATAATTTTGATAAAGAGATTTTCCACCACATAAAATGCTACAACGGCGTATTATTTTTATTGATCTCCTATTCAAGTGACAATCGCTCTATCAAGCCTCTTGGATTGTGGTTTCGTTTGTCCTTTGAGGATCATCAAGTTAATTCATTTTATTACTCAAAATTTGTAAAATGTTCCGAGGTCGAACTCAGGGAGAAAACTTGACTTTAGAAGAAAAAATATCGCAATTCACAATACTGAAATGTTTTACAAAAAGAATTGTAAAGAATAAGAGTAAAATTTGTCTTTCTCTTTTTCTTCTTCTCTCCTTCTTTACTCTCTCTCCTCTTATCTCTGTCTTCAGACGTCTGATTCTAGGAATCAGATGCCTTAAGTAGCATTTGCTACAGTGCACATTTCCTTCTTCTTCCTTTCTTCTCTTTGGTTGCTGCTGCTGCAACTTCTTCTCCTTGGCTTCTTCTTCTCTTCTTTTCTTCCTTGCTTGGCCTTCCTCTCTACGGCAGCTTCCTCCTTTTCTTTTCTTCTTTTCTCTTTGGCTCTGCTTCTGCTCCTTCCTCTGCCTACTTCTTCTTCGGCTCCTGCTTCGGCCTTCTTCTTCTTTAGCTGCTTCTGCTCTTCCTCTTCTTCTGCTTCAGCTCCTGCTCCTTCTTCCCTGCACAGGCATGGTTATACAAAACCTACCCCTACCCTCCCCGCGTCTCTCTCTCTCTCTCTCTCTCTCTCTCTCTCTCTCTCTCTCTCTCTCTCTCTCTCTCTCTCTCTCTCTCTCTCTCTCTCTCTCTCTCTCTCTCTCTCTCTCAGGTCACAGCTCTCCCAAAGCCAACCGGGTTATCAGGTCAGATGCACGCCCGAGTCCAAGCACACCGGCGTGGTTGTGATGCGCGAGGAGTGCTTGGATAGGTAATCGGGTAAGGTGCCAGGTCCGCGGGGGAATATCACGGACGAGGCGTGAGGGGGCGAGGGACCTCACCCCTGTGTATTGGAGGCAATGAGAAGAGAGCAAAAATCAATTTATGGTACTCACCGCTCTCTTGCGTTTACGAGGTGGGACTAATGTCCCACCCACTTATGCGCTCACGTCTGCAGGAGGATATCCTCGCGTAATTGATGCAGCTGCAGGTCCCACAATGACTGCTATCAGATTGGATTCACTCGTGTACTCAACCTGAGCAGCCTGGGGTCCTAAAACCTAGAGCGCGTGGCCTGAAGCTCGAAAATAAGCGAGCTTGTATGCTTGTTAATGGTGGACGAGGGCTCTTCCCTGCATGACACAAGAATAGCCTTGCGGCTCTAGCAGACAACAGGAGAACCTTCTCCGTATCACGGCGAAGGTGAGGCAGTTGTCAACATGGCTCAGAACGGCCTAGGCGTGCATGCCTAGGTCGGTCTGAGTCTGTGTGAGTGGGTTTGTTCGAGGGAAGTTTAGGGAGGTTATGGTGGTTGATGGCTGGGCGGAAGGTGATTAGTGGACTGTGGCCGAGGTGGTGAGGTATTTAGCGCGGTGTGTGGAGGTGTGGAACAGTCGAGGCACCTCACCAGTGGGTGGCCAGAGATGGAGAAGATGGCGGTGGTCAGTGGCTGCAAGGGGTCGAAAGTTGAAATAGAAAGAGGGGAAATGCAGAGGGGAGTAAGGGCAACTTATCTGGTAGGTTAGGAGTGAACGGAGGCGGAGGGCAAACGGCTGGTGCCTACTGTCGCCGAAGACGAAGGCGCCCAGGGGAAGAAGACGACGACGAGGAAGAGGGGTTGGAGGGTGCCTCCTGGTACGGCGCAGCAGAGGGCGGCAGAGGTAGCTCTGCCACTGGTATTATGGCAGAGCGATGAGAGAGGAGAGGGAGAGTCATTGGAAGCTCTAGGCGGATGGCTGGAGTTGGGAGGAGATGAATTGGAGGGCGATCTCAGGCCAAAATGAACTTGAAGGATGCGGCGGAGTGTGACGCTCCTTAAATAGGTGAAGGCCGGTCGGGAGGCGTGCGAGAGCGGTGGGAAAATCTCGTCGGAGGTATGGTAGACCAGAGACCCATACCTCTCGCGCATTCGCACGAGAGGTATGGTGGGCTTCAGGGCATGGGGAGTAGCCCATGCGGTAGAGGGCTCCGCAGGGAGCTCCCTTTTCAAATCTGGGGCCGGCTCCCCATGTAGATCAGGCGCCATCCTCCGCGCAAAGTCGTCGGAGGTATGGCCTTCTGCCGCGGGTGGTAGAAGGACTGAAGTGAAGAAGACGACAAGGAAGTTGAGGGGGTAAACGCAAGAGTTTCAAAAAGTTGAGGGTCAGAAAGTAATTTTTGAGGATCAATTTGCAAAGTGGGTCAAGACGACCTTTCCGTAGGTTCAAATTTTGGTACAAACCTAATTTGGACCTAAGGAATCCAATGGTGAAGTTGGATTTTATGTTTGACCACGTTTGGCTGGATATTTTGCATAAACACCCAAATTAAATCAAAAATTGGGTATAGACCACAATCTGGGTCAAAATAGGTTCCAAAGGCCAAATTGAATGTTCTAGACCCTAAGGGATATTTTTCCATGAATTTTAGAGGATTTAGTTGATTTTTATCTTTCTTGGAACCTTATGAATTAAAGTAAGTTTGTTTTAGGGTTACATATCATTTAATTCCCAGATTTTGTCATAACCCTTTTCTGACCAAACCATCCAACTTTTTCTCTTATCAGGTTCTCTTGACCTATGTCTAGACCCTTAGAAATCCTATTCATGCACTGCAATGGTAAAATTATAATTTTACCCCTTGTATCATGTTTTATTCTCAGATTAACAATTCCCTGAATTAGGCCTTCCCTTAGGTTATGTAGGAGCTTTTGTTCACTTTATTAGGTTAAAATGTGCTAGTTGGGGTTCATGATGAGGTTTTAATCAGATTGCTTGAAATTCTTTTGTTGAGGTGAGGCAACATAAAAAGGGGGTTGAATATCCTCTTTTATACAATTGCTTGGCTATTAATGTGTAGCGCAAGGTCTTCAACCGGAAGGCTTTTGGGTGAGGCTCTCCGGGAGGTAACTCGGCTATTTTCAGGAAAGTTATTATTGGAGTCATCCAAGGGATGGCTGGATGGATCAACAATGTTTCTGGAGGGAACACTGTAGGTTTATTTAATGCCTGCAAGAGTACGTCATCCTCTTGTCCTACAAGGATGGTGGATGCTAGGCAGACTACGGTATTCGCCAGTGGGTTATTGGACTAAGGTATCCACTTGACTGTGGCGGTCGTGAAATTTAACAACTCTTTTACTTGCTCTGTGTAGAGGCCCATATTAGAATCCTTAGCTTACTACTCACCATTATCTGGTTGGCTACCAATTGTGAGTTAATGTGGACTTGTAAAGACTCATTCTGATTTGAGCCTTTTAAGACGTCTAGACCCCTTCCCAAACATTTGGAAATTGAAAAATTTGTACGCACATTTGCTTTCTGAGCGCAGACAGTGCGCTGACCTCCGTCTCTCTCCCCTCTTCTTCTTTTCCCCTGCCGAACCCTAAACCCCTCGCCTATAAGAAGCAACCCCCTTCCTCTCCTCTCCACTCCACCACCACTACCTTCCTCCCCACTCCACTGTCGTGAGTGAGACGCGCGAGAGAGAGGAGCGGACGTGAGGAGGAGAGGGATGAGGTCACGAGCTCGTGGAGGCTTGCCGGAGGTTTGTATGGCCACCGCGGTGTGTGCGGGAGGAGGAACGCATTAGGGCGTCGTCCTTGACCTTCTGCAGCGATCGGAGCTGCAGCGGAGCAGGAGGAGCTGCGGCGGAGCGCGGCGAGAGAAGCGAAAGCACAGTCTGATACTGGAGTTTTTCCAGTATCGAACTTCCGGAGTGCCTTCCGGATGACAGGCTGGACATCTGGCGACGACACCGAACATCTGAAAGTGGGTGTGTCGCGAAGGTACGTCTTCCTCGTGGTTACGGCCATGCAGGCTGCACTGCAAAGGTGATCTACTTCGCTAAAATGGTGTGCTGCTCTGTTGTGTGTAGGAGCAGCTTTGGGAAGGCACGCGGCATGCCCTCCCATGCTTTTCGGACGTCTGGACAGCTGACCAAACGACCGGAGGCATTCCCAAACGATTGGAGGACTGGTCGGACATTTGGAACTAAGTCCAGACGGTCGCGAAGGAGTCCTGGACGTCTGAGGCCATCACAAAAACCTGAGGTAAGTCTCTGATGACTTTTAAGACTTCTTGACTTGGTTCCAGACATCCGATTTGGGTCTGCAGACACATTTTTTACCCATTTAGGGTCCAACCGAGATTCATTTTACGCAAACGAAGTATCTGTGGTTTCCTTGTGAGTTCCTCTACATATTAGAAACTTTTATATACTATTCTGAATGTTCCATTGTGATGCATTCCTCGGTATGGGACTTCGACTTGTTGCGTGTCTAGGGCTTGCAGAGGCACGCGGGCCTGCAGTTCGAGCCCCCAGTACTCCCGAATTGTCTGGTAGAGTGGTTTCCCCTATTCTACTTATAAAATATGAATGCATCTATGAAAATTAGATAACTGAAAATTTAGGATGTGGCATGAACCCTAAAACGAGAAATGGTTGAACCAATTGTTCTACATAATTGCAATCGTATGTACATGAATGAGCTAAATTGTTAGCATCTACCTGTAAATAAGTTTGAGCTGCTTGAGATAACTAAACAGTTACCTGTGATATCACTTGTTGCATGTATTAAATTGTGGAAATACGAGTTGCCTGTGTATAATGAGAAGTGAATGGTGAATGATGAAATCTGGATTTGAATAATATGATGAACATGAGCATGAACCTTACGGGGAATTAGGAGTATAACTCCCATGGCTGGTTGGAAACCTGAAATGGTAAACGGGAAGTGTGTTGGTCCTTGTGTACGTGGTACCAAAGAGAGCAACTGTCCCTTTTTTAGTGTAGAGCAGAGTTAGCCTTCCTTTGGTTGTGACCCGGGTTTAGGATTGGTCCCTCTACACCAACTCCTGTCGGCCTTCATGTACACAGTACCAAGGTGAGCTACTAGTGTAGGGAGGGAGCTAGCCACCCCACAGG
Source organism: Thalassia testudinum (assembly GCA_037157565.1). NCBI lineage: Eukaryota > Viridiplantae > Streptophyta > Magnoliopsida > Alismatales > Hydrocharitaceae > Thalassia > Thalassia testudinum. The sequence continues at coordinate 140,000,078 of JAZHRO010000073.1, forward strand.
GCCCGGGGTTAAGCTAGCCAACCTACACCGACTTTTTTTGGCCCTCTAGGCAAACCGAGGTAGTAAGATGAGGGTACGCAGACTGTGGAGGGACGAGACTCCTGTTTGGTTCTGAAGGGCTAGACCCCTGTTTCTGAGAGGGCTAGGCCCTATACTGTTCTGTGCTGTACTTTGGGCGTACCCGCTAGCGGAAACGACTGATCACGTGTTAATGCGGGGTAGCTACCCGTGCGCTTATCACGCGTGCCGCAGTCATCGCTACGTCTAGACAATGACCTCGGGGTGGTTGCCTGGGTGTAGGACTACCACGGGGGACTCTCCCGGCCAGGAGAGTACCACGTGTACCTTCTACTCTTCGGAAAAGACTGCAATCAAGATCGTTCCCACGAGGAACATGCAAAATCAAGAAAGAAATCTGAAAGTAAACCAATGGAGTGAAAAGAAGTTACTTGTAAAATAAATAACAGGAAAAAGATAAACATACCTGCTAGTTTTTACTGCTTTAGATAGTTTGGTTACCACTCTACTCAGCGTTCGCTGACTCTATTTTCTTATAACCCTGTTCAGGTCCAGGAGTAGAGCAGCCTGAGCTATCGACTACAGACGGTGCTGGGCCCAGTCGAGCCCAGCCGTAGTTTTTTGTACTTTTGTTGTACTCTCTTTTCTACTATGGTGAGTTTCAGACTTTTGTTTACTGTTCCTGTTACTATTGCTTTTGTTCTTCTTTCCTGTGTTGTGGTGGTATGTACTGAAGTAGCAGCTTTACTTTCATTTACTGCTTGTACGCTTTTACTGTTAGTTACATTGCATAGTGAATGTGGTTTAGTTTCCTTCCTTTCAGTTATTTCTTGTTGGACGACTAGGTCTTAGGATTAATAGAGGCGAGTCGATCTCGGGTCCTGTAGGGATTCGGGAACCGGGTCGTAACAAGACTTCTAAGCACGAGGCTCCCATGGACTTCGCCACTCTAAAGCTAGTTAACAAGGCCTCGTACTCCGTAACGTTGTCGAAGGCTGGAAAAGCTAGCTTTATGGCATACTTATGAGTAGTGCCATCAAGAGTAGTTAGGGCAATTCCGGTGTCGGGCACCACCGCCATGGAGGATCCATCAACATACAACTTCCATGGCAAAGTGGTGGGAGGGTTCGAATCTGTGAACTCTACCATAAAATCTGCCAAGACTTGGCTTTTAATGGACTTCCGTGGCTGATATTTTACATTGATCTCCGCCAACTCAATTGCCCATTTCATTAGTTGAGTTGGCCCAGTTGGCTTGTAAAGCATCTGGCGCAAGGGGTAATACGTGAATACAACTATTATGTGGGCCTAGAAGTTTAGGTGGAGCTTTCTGGGGGAAGCTACCGAGGTAAGACCAAGCCTCTCGATCACAGTGTACTTTGCTTTCGCCCCTTGGTAAGTTTTACTCACAAAATACACCGGCTGTTGTATGTCATTACACTCACATAATAAGACGACGCTACTGGCAGTCATTGAAGCTGCCAGGTAAAGGAACAGGGTTTCCCTAGCACTGGGAGATGTGATGTTAAGACCCATGCCATCAAAGTTCTTTAAGATATCTGGGACCTGGGCCATACGTCTGGAAATCAATTTTTTGCGTGCGTATGACCACGAGTCTGCGCGCGTGCCTTGCGCAGACTGAGCCCCAGCCACCTTATTCTCTTTCTTCTTCCCTCGCCGACTTGCAGAGCTGCACCCCCCCCGCCGCGCCTACTTATACCCTCTCCTCTCCCTCATGCCACCCCACACCATCCGTTTTCTCCTTCCTTCAGCGCGAGAGCGAGAGTGAGAGCAGTAGCTGCAGCCGAGTGCAGCGGCGGAGAGGAGAGCGCGCGAGCCGTGAGAGAGCCCGCCGAAGTAGCTCGAGGCCGATCGGGCGTGCGCGAGGCGAAGCGTTGTGCTGGGGAGGTTTCCCCCGGCAGTGCTGCGGCTAGAGCAGCGAACGAGCGGCTGCACGGCGTGGTCACGTGCAGCAGGAAGAAGACGAAGGAGCTTCTGATTCTGGGATTTTTCCCAGAATCAGGCGTCTGGACCTACATCCAGACGACGTGGACGACGTCTGGAGGAAGCTGCGAACGACGTCCGCGGTACGTACTGTCCAATGCTTCCTTTTGCAAATATGGCCATGCAGGCCATTCCGCCGAGGCTCTGTTGCATGTCGTGTTGAGAGATTTTGCGTGCGCGTGCAGGATTCGCTTCGGGAAGGCACGGGACACGCCCTCCCACGCGATTCAGTCGTCTGGGCGAGGCACGAGATGGAGAAGAACATCTCCAGATATCCAGAGGGATAATCGGACGTCTGGAACTAAGTCCAGACGGTTCAGCGGGATCCCTAGACATCTGAGGAGTAGCACAGAGTGAGTATGGATATGGACCCCTTTTAAGATGTCTGGAAGATGTTCCAGACGTTTGATTTATGTCAGAATTGTCGTTTTTGACCCGTTTAGGGTCCGTTTGAGGTCCGATTTCCACATTTAAGATTCTGTTCTTCTCCGTATAAGTTCCACTACTTGTTTGAAATACTTTTATCCTATTCTGTGTGGTTCCTTGTGGTTTATTCTTGTGTTAGGACCTCGTTCTATTGCGGATTTGGGGGTTGCGGAGGCACGTGGACCTGCCGATCAAGCCCCCATTACTCCCGATTTTGCAGGTAGAGTGGCTTCCCTAGTTAATTACGAACATAAATGCATATATGGAATAAATGGTCGATCCTAGGGTATGACATGAATCGTAGGACCAGAAACACTAGATTGAATGATAGTTCCTAGGGTATGACATGAATCTTAGGATCAGAAACACTAGCTTAAATGATAGTTCCATGGGTATGGCATGAATCCTAGGACTAGAAACACTGGAAAGGTTGCATTGAATGCCTGAATTGCAGTCTTGGAAGAATAATAATAATTGCCTGTAATTGGATAACAACTGCCTGTGAAATGTAGAGTACTGTTGTTAGTAACTGCTACATATAATTCCTGTTGTTTGAAATTAAATACGAGCTGCTTGTATATAAGTTGGAAAAGAAAGATTGAATGTTAAAAACACGTGCTATATGCGAATTGTTACGACCCGATTCCCGAATCCCTACGAGACACGAGAATCGAACCGACTCGACTGATCACAAGACCCAGTCGTCCAACAAGAAAGTAACCAAAAGAGCAGTAAAATAAACTACATTCACCATGTATATAACTAGCAGTAACAAAATACAGTAGTAAAGAAGAGAAATACTACGGTATATACCACCACAATAGTAAAGAAATAAACATGTACATAAACATGATGCTTACAATAAAGGAGTACAGGGGTAACAGAAATTACTCACTACAACAGAAGGAAAAGTACAGTGGAACAACATAAGTAAAAACTACTGGGCTCTACCAGGCCCAGCATCCTTTGCAGCCGCTGGCTCTGGGTGCTCAACACTGATGAGAACCTCATCATGAGCCATAACTAGCTCATTTTGACCTAATACAAAGGATAAAAGCTCCTACATATCTCAAGGAAAGGCTTAACTCAGAGAATTCTGAGTTTGAGAAGAAAACAGGTCATAAGGGGTAAAAGTGCAATTTTACCAGTATAATCTGCATACAGGGTAATTCAGGGCCCAAACATAGGTCAAAGCAGCTTAATAAGAATAAAAGTGGGATGAGATGATCTAGCAAGGGCTACAGCACTTCCAAGAAACCAAATGATAATCTGTAACCCTAAAACAACCCACTTCAATTCACAAGGTTCGAGGCAAAGTAAAAATAGAATAAACCCTCTAAAATTCATAGAAAAATAATCTCTAGGGTTTAGAACCTTCAATTTGGCCTTTAGAACCCATTTTGACCTACATTGAGAACCATGCCCAATTAATAACTTAATTTGGGTTTTTGCGCAAATTGACCGGTCAAACAAGGTTTAATATGAAAATGAAATTCACCATCAGATTCCTTAGGTCCTAATTAGTCATGTATAAAAACTTGAGCCTAAGAAGAAACCTCCTTGACCGACTTTACACTTTGGTCCTCATATATTTACTCTTTGGCCCTCAACTTCTGAACCCTCGCATTTTGGCCCCTAACTCTCCTTCGTTCTTTGCAATCAGGTCCCTCCTGCAAAACCTGCCAGCACCATGCTCCGGCGACCTTGCGCGGAGCATGGCGCCGCGCAAGGTGAGGTGGGGGACCTGGCAAGTAAACCGGGGGTGCCCTGCGTCGTCAGCCGTCGCAGGGACACCCCCCTGGTCATTGTAACCCACCATACCGGCCGTGCGAACGCACGGACGGTATGGGTTCTTGTTTCCGACCATCCTCCGGCGAGGGAGACACGTCGTCTCCCTCCGCCTTCCTCCCTGTTTGATCCCTATAAATACCCCCCGTTGCTCCACCGACCAGGGCAGCCTGGATCTGACGGAGAAAACCCCCAACTTTCCTCTCTTCTCACTCCGGCAGACGCCCACCAGCTCCGGCGGTTCCTCCTCCTCCTCTTCGCTCTGCCGCAATACCAGCAGCAGAGACCTCCTCCCCTGCTCTTCCCGCGCCACGCCGTACCCAGCTGGCGCATCTCCGGCTCTCTGCTCGCCGCCGCCCCTTCCCTGGGCATCTTCTTCTCCGGCGACAGTCGATACGACTGTCGCCCTGTTCCTCCCCCTTCGTCCCTGCAAGTAAGTTAGAACTATTTCCCTTCTTCTCCTCTTTCTTTTCCCGCTTTCAATTTATTCAATTAAGCCCTCTACCGACCCTGACCACCTTCACCCCCTTCGCCTCCGACCACCCTCCGGCGAGCCACTCCCATCACCTCAGCGACCCACACGGCTCGCCGACCCTCACCAAACCTCCGCCTCATCACACTGAGCACCCCCCACCCCTCCACTGCCACTCCACACCTCCGTAACACTCCCCCGAACAAACCCATTCCTCCGGTTGCAGTCCGACCCAGGGCTGCCGCCAGACACCACCTTGCGGCCTGCCGCGCAGCTCCTCACCTTCGCCGTGCCACGGCGAAGGTTCCCCAGTGGTTTGATCAGGCCGAGAGGCCATATTCGTGTCCGACTGGTTTTGAGGTTCGACCGCCATTAACGCACATTGAAGCAGCTTCTCCCGCGCTCCAGGCTTGAGGACTCCAGGTCTCCAGCTGCTGCGGAGTACGGGGAGTCTTGCGAAGGCAGCCAGCCAGCAACCTATGCAAATCGAAGCCGCAGCTGCAGAAGCCAGGCCGCGGTCTCCCAGCAGGCGCACGCGAGGAAAGGTCTGCGTTTAGTCCCACATCGGTAAGCCTCACACCCGTTCCACTGTTTAAATTGATTTTGTGCAGTAGCCTTACTGCCTCAGTACACGGGGTGAGGTCCCCTTACACCCGCCCGGTTACCCGGTCTCGTCCGCGCTCACGCCCCGCGGACCTGACCCGACCCGACTTAGACTGACCTGCACTCCTCGCCCACCACGCACGCCGGTGGGCCTGGACCCGGGCGTGACCCGAACCCGATTAACCGGCAGCTCTGGGAGAGCTTTCCCAAGAGTGGTTTCAGAGAGAGAGAGACGCGGGGGGAGAGGGTAGAGTAGGTTTTGTTCGTTGACGAAAAACTCTGAAGTGTGCAGGCACAGGTGAAGAAGAAGAACCGCGGAAGAAGAAGGAAGCTGACTGTAGCAACAGGCAGTTTAAGTCGTCTGATTTGGAAATCAGACGACGTCCTGAAGGGAAAAGAAGAAAGACGGAAGAAGATCTGAAGAACAACAGAAGAAGGCGAGGCAGAGGAGAACACAAAAGAACAAGGGAAGAACTGAAAGAAGAAAAACAAAGAAGAAAGAAGAAGATCTGAAGAAAGACAGAAGAAAAAGAAGGAGCAGGAACAGCAGGAAGAAGAAGAAGAGCATCACCATTGCAGAAGAAGAACATCACCTCTGCAGAACAAAGAAGAAGAAGGAGATCTAAAGAAAGAAAGAAAGAAGAGCATCACCTCTGCAGAACAAAGAGAAAAGAAGACAACAAATTCTTTCCCTCTCTCTTTCTTTTTGTAAAAGAAACATGTATATCTCTAGAATACAACTTGCTCCCTGAGTTCGACCTCGGGAACTCTTTTATTTTCCGAGTAAAAAATTTTTATATTTGAAATGTTGGTAGTAACCGGCTATACTACAATGTTATAACAAACTAAAACCCGGTCATCAAACGTACCGACTATCAAACACCTAGTCCTGCAAAGGTGACAAAGGTGACACGTCAGCGAAACGCTGAGTAGAGTGGCAACCAAAAGCTAAGAAAACACTAAGGTGGGCAGTAGTTGTTATATTCTTAATCTCTTCCTTTATTTTTCCATTTATTTATTATTAAATTATTTCTCATATCTTTCTCTTGATCTTGAATGTTCCTCGTGGGAACGATCTTGATTGCAGTCTTTTCCGAAAAGTAGAAGTAACACGTGGTGCTCTCCTGGCCGGGAGAGTTCCCCATGGTGGTCCTACCCTCAGTCAACCACCCCAAGGTTGCTGAGAGACGTAACGGTGACTACGACACGCGCGATAAATGCAGGGGTAGCTACCTCGCACTGGCACGCGGTCAGTCGTTTCCATTAATGGGTGCGCCCAAAGCACAGCATGGAACCAGTATAGGGCAGAACCCTATAAGTAACAGGGGTCCAGCCCCTCCATGGTAACCAAACAGAGGTCTTACCCCTCCACAGTCCGCGCACCCTCGCCTAACTACCCTGGTTTGCCCAGTGGACCAAACAAGTCGGTGTAGGAGGGCTAGCAGAACCCCGGGGCCCGTGGGGTAGCTAGTGCTCTCCCTACACTAGTAGCTCTCCTCGGTACTGTGTACACGAGGGCCAAAAGTCGATACAACGTGGCCAGACCTAACCCCGGGTCCCTGGGGCGGTTAGCTCCGCTCTACACTAAACCGGGGGACAGTCGCTTTACTTGGTACTCCGTACTCAAGGGCCAGCTCACTTCCCCAATTCTATTCCATTCACTTCCTAGGAGTTATACTCCTAATTCCCCGTAGGGTTCATGCTCTTTTAACTCAGCCAATTTAGGTTTCATCATTTCAACTTTATATTCATATAACCCATGTTCTCAACAATAATTATCCATTCATAAACAGGCGACTGTTAACCAATTACAGGCAGTTATCGTTTCCTTTCTAGTTTTTCGAGACTGCAATGTATAAACATTCAATCTAGTTTTCCAATCGTAGGATTCATGCAATACCCTAGGATCTATCATTCAATCTAGTTTTTCAGTCTTAGGGTTCATGCAATACCTTAGACTCTATTAATTATTTCACAACTGCATAATTTTTGATAAATAATTAAAAGGGCCACTCTACCCGCAAAATCGGGAGTACCAGGGGCGTGATCGGCAATCCCGCACTCCTCCGCAACCCCCAGAGTCATAACGGAATGGGGTCCTAACACAAAGATCAATTACAATGAGATACTCAGAATAGTATACAATTACTGTAAACGGGTAGAGGAACTAAATCTGAGAAGAACGAAACTTGAAACACGGAAAACAGACTCCGAATGGACCCTAAACGGGTCAAAAACGACAAGTCTATCCAAAATCAGACGTCTGGAGCATCTTCCAGACGTCTTAAATGATAGCTCAGGTTATACCTTGATCCTGCGCGGTCATTCAGACGTCCAGAAGCCCGCTGAACAGTCTGGACTTAGTTTCCAAACGTCCGAATGTCACTCCGGACGTCTGGAGACCCTCTCCGTCGTCTGGTGCTGTGCCCAGACGTTCGATCTATGTGGGATGGCGTGCCTTTGCGCCTCCCCGAATGAGACTTGCATGCACACGCGATCGTCCACAACACGAAATGAGCAAGACTCTTTGGCGGAACAGCTACATGGCCATACACGCGAAAAAGGAAAGGAGGTAAAAATATCATACCTTTCAGATGTCTAGACCTTCCTCCAGATGTCTCCTGCGTCTTTTGGACAAATGTCCAGACGTCTGATTCTGGGAAATTTTCCCATAATCAGGACCTCCTCGGCCTCCGCACGCAGCGCACGGCCGTGCCGCGCCGCGCTCGCCTGCTGCCTGAGCTGCAGCAGCTCCTCCCCAGCAGCACACGCTTGCTGCGCACCCGCCGGTCGGCTTTGGCTGCTCCAACGAGCTTGCAACCTCGCGATCGAGCTCTCTCTTCCTCTGGCAGCAGCCCCTCCTCCCCACACACTCGTAGCAGCCGCTGCTGCCCCCCTCGCCCGTTCACTCTCTCACTAACAGGAAGAAGAAGGCGGTGGAGTGAGGGTGAGGGAGAGACAGGGGTGTATTTGAAGGCAGCTGCGAGGGGAGAGAGAGAGAAAAAGGGCTGCGTCTGCAGGGAGGGAGGAAAGAGAAGAAAAAGGGCGGCTGTTCAGTCTGCGCGCAGACGCGTGCGCGAAGACGCGAACTCGTACGCCGAAAAAATTAAATTCCAGACGTCTGGGAAGGCTTCCAGGCATCTTCCCAGACGTCTTAAACGACGTTTGATGCCCCGGGTTATAATACGAATAAACCTGAATGATGAAACCTAGTGTGGCTTGGCCTGAGAAATATGAGTATGAACCCTATGGGGAATTAGGAGTAGAGCTCCTGGAAATAAATAAAATGTAACTAGAAAAGTGAATGGGAAAGTGTGTTGTCTCTTGGGTACGTGGTACTAAGGGAGCACATGTTACCTCTTAGTGTAGAGGGGAGCTTGCCGCCCTCGGGTCGAGATGGGGGTGAGTTTGGCCACTTTGCACCGACTTTCTGGCCCTTGCGTACACAGTACCGGGGAAAGCTGCTAGTGTAGGGAGAGAGCTAGCCACCCCACGGGGCTCGGGGTTCAGCTAGCCGTCCTACACTGGCTTGGTAGGCCCACTGGGCAAACCAGGGTAGTGAGGCGAGGGTGTGTGGACTGTGGAGGGGCGAGACCCCTGTTTGGTTCTTAGGGGCTAGACCCCTGTTACTGAGAGGGCTCTACCCTATACTGGTTCCGTGCTGTGCTTTGGGCGCACCCGTTAACGGAAACGACTGACCGCGTGCCAGTGTTGGGTAGCTACCCATGCGTTTATCGCGCGTGCCGTAGTCACCGTTAAGTCTGTTAGTGACCTTGGGGTGGTTGACTGAGGGTAGGACCACCACGGGAGACTCTCCCGGCCAGGGGAGCACCACATGCTACTTCTACTTTTCGGAAAAAACTACAATCAAGATCGTTCCCACGATGAACATTCGAGATCTAGAAAAAGACCTGATAAATGAACCAATTGATAAAAGAAAAGGATAATTAGTTGAATAAAGAAAGAAATTGAAAACAACAACTACCTGTCCACCTTTACTGTTTTCCTTAGTTAGCTGGCTGCCACTCTACTTAGCGTTTCGCTGACGTGTTGTACTTACTACCTTTTTCAGGTCTAGGTGTTGAGCAGCCAGAGCCTATGGTTGCAAAGGGTGTTGGGTCCAGTAGAGCCCAGTAGTTGTACTTTTGTTGTACCCGTTTTCTGTAGTAGTGAGTATTTTGTTACACTTCTGTACTCATTTAATGAAAATTTTATATTCCTGTACTTTTTTTAAATTATCTACTGTTGTGGTGGTGTATACTGTAGTAGTTATTTCTTTACTGTTGTACTTTTGTTACTGCTAGTTGCTTGCATGGTGAATGTGATTTATTTTACTGCTTTTTGGTTACTTTCTCGTTGGACGACTGGGTCTTGGGATCAGTCGAGTCGAGTCGGTCCGGTCTCGTGTCCTGTAGGGACTTGAGAACTGGGTCGTAACATGTGAGGATTGGAGGCTTTTGAAGGGATTTCTTGACCTCTTCAAGGGCTTGATGGCACTGAGGGGTCCAATGAACTTCGTGGCACGATCCCATAGTGCTGCCATGTCTCTTGGAGGATAATCATCAATGTCATACTAGAACCTTTGAGTCAGTAAGCCCAACTTAAAGTACTAGATAGCTGTGGCATCATGCGGCTGCTTGCATTTGAAATATTGAGTCTTGAATCGGTCTAGATAGGATTGGAAAGACTCTCGCTTCTTCTGTCGGATTTCCGACAACCTCTCATAATCCTTAATCTGCTGTTGGTCGGCAAAATACTGACAAAATTTATTATCCAATTCTTGGAAGCAAGTGATTTGGCCTGTTGGATGTTCACTAAACCACTTATGGGCCATCCCGGACAAATAAGATGGGAATGCTCTGTAGAGAACTCCATTTGGACATCCGTGGACTAGCATCATTTGCCTATAACTCCTAACAAAGCTGTTAGGGTCTGACGTCTCGTCGTACTAAGCCAGGATCGGTTGCTTGAATTTTTCAGGGAGCAAAGTGGTCATCACCTCCTCAGTGAAGGGGTATGTGGTCACGTATGCCCAGGGCCTCTTGCCCCTCATGGTCCGGGAGACCTGACGAACAATCTCAAGGATTGAGCCTCCATCGCTGGTCACCAAAGGATGAGCCCCTGACTACTTGTCTGACTCCCGCAAAGGCAAGAGGGGACCTTTAGAGGACAAGGGGAACTTCATCTTTTCGAGCTATTCACGTAGGCGGGCATTCTCTTCTTCCACCACAGGATGCCACTTTAGTTGGTCATTGGTGGGGCTGAAACTTTGGGGTTCTTCTTGTCCAATTTTATCGTAGTCTCTCATCAATCAGATTCCTGCAATTACTCCGCTACCAGCTGTTGCTCAGTCCTTAGGGCAGCCAACTTAGCCTCGTATTCATCTTCCTTTGCTTGCATATCGAGGAGAGCATCTTTCTGAGGGCTCTCCTGATGGGAAGGCTCCTGAGGAAGACTTGGTGGCTGCACCTCCTTGCCCTTACTTGGCCTGGAGGGTTGTTGGTGCTTCCTTGACACGGAAACACTAGATTTCGTCAGGCCAGGCTTCTCAAGATTAGCGCGAGAAAAGTGACGCGTAAAGGAAGCCATCGCAAGAGGGATGAAGTTGAGAAACGTAGTGGTACACGTTTCCCACAGACGACGCCAATTGATCAAGGCCTTTAGAATAGTAACCTCGACTCAAACAAACACTCACAGAGAATATACGCAAAAGGTTTGATGACCCAGTCCACCAAACGGGGGTGTACGTCTAGGGTGAGGATGGTACTCCCAAATTTCACTAATGGTTTAGTGATGCAAACTCTTTATAATTCTTTTTTTTCTCATTACGTAAGAAATAAAAACTAGTCCACCCCTGGTATTTATAAGGTGGGCTTCCTCCTATTGCGAGCTTTTTTGTTCCCACAACCTTGGAATTTGGCTATTAATGACAATAATGAAGTAACCGACAGGCGACCATTTAAAATATATGTCGGTGCTGTACTTGCATGATTTTTCTCTGATTACAGCGGTTAACCTGTTGGTTGGTCGTTTTTCGGATCTGGCACAGCTTGCCACATGGCCGAGTATGTGGACCCCGGTAAATGGAACCACTATGAAGTGTCGAACTTCTATAATCTGGCAAGTAGCTGGATCCTCCACACGACCTGATTTGTAAGGTGATACTTCTTCCTTCATCAGTACTCAAGTGTACTTGGTAGCTAGTGAGGTGATTACCATTGAAGCATTTCTTTGGTCTATTTACTTTTATTCTACGATAATCATTCTGGTTAGTATTTTGTTATTTTATTTAATTATTACTTCATGGTTTGCTTGTTTAACTATTGTTATTTTATGATTATGTGCTGAGTGATTGCAATCCTATGTTTAGATTGATATTCTGCACTCAACGACTTAAGTCTCATTAGGTTTAGTTAATTAATGGGACTTGGGTCATCGCATGACTCACCTAACCCTACCAAAAACTCGACTCGACCCATTTAAATAAATGAGTAAATTGAGTTAAGCGGATAGGCAGGTTAAATGGGTTAAACATGTTAAATTAATAAGTTAAATGGGTTAGATTAAAGGGGTTAGGCAAGTTGGGTGGGTTGATGGGGCTCAACCCAAACTCGATTCGTTTATGTAAATGGGTTAAATAGGTTTCAACCCATTCAATATAAACGGGTTTAGGTCAGGTTTAGGTGTATTATTCACATTAGGCTCGGGTTGGGTTGGTGGGTTTGATTTCTTTTACAGCCCTAGACAGAGTTATTAACATCATCATTATAGATTTAGTCCATTACTTAGCCATTTTCGGGTTGCCTTTGGTACATTTAGAAAGTTCAAGCTCATTTAAGGTCACTTTATACCCATTTAGGGTTTTTCCACAATTTTGCCATCTTGACCTTGGTTGAGGGGTCCACTTCATTTCCAATTAGGTCTTAGATTAGGGTTAACCAACCAAGTAGGCTTATAGGGCCAGAAACCAAGGATTTTACTCAATTTAGGGCTTGGACAGGCTATATCACATTAAGTAACAAGTACCTAATGTTAGGTCATGCTGTAGGGCTATAGGTTAGCCGCATAACAAGGATTTTTGATCCCCACGCCCATGCTTATCACTTCCAAACTTCCAAAACTAAATCCACAAGTTCCTAATCATGTAATGGACATAAGGAGCATGTAAAACCACACAAGAATCATTAAAACATCATTCAACTAGGAAAATCAAATAAATGCCCCTATACAAGCCCATATGAGTGTGAAACACCTAAGGATCAACTACATGCCAAGGAAAGACTACATATAGGACCAATTCCACATGCAAGAGTTAATTTATGATTTAAATCCTTTGCTCTATCATTTCCTAATCATAGGAAACGAAAGAATGAGGTTTCTATTGGGAAAGGGGGATCCCTACCTAAGAATTATACTAAGATATTCTCCCTTACTGCCCCTGACCAATCTCCTGCAATCTTCCCAATTGCGATAGCTACAATAGCAACTGCGATGGCAGTAGTAGTAGAGCACCACCACCAAGAACAGGAGTAGAATACTAGTAATAGCAATTGGTGAGGAGGAGGAGGACTAGCGAGGCAGAGGGAAGGGAATCTGTGCATTGATGGTGGAGGGAGGAGAGTGGGATTGGTGGTGATTGAGTAGAAGGCGTAAGGTCGGTGGGCAATGGGAAATGATCCTCTCTCCTCAATTCTATTACCATAATATAAATGGTAAAGTTTGCCTTACCAACCTTCCCAGCTAATAAATGGGATTTACAAGGGCCATAACATTTCCATTCTCTTTCAATTAGCCCCTCAGCTCAAACTTGTTTATGACTTGGCAGCCACTCAAGTCATAATTAAGGGATCATGCATCCAAGTACCCCATGCACCAATTATTGTAGCTTAATAAGGGTTTGATTAAGGGTAAAATGATTATTAAATTTAAACTCTTACAACATGTGTTTGTAAACAAAGACACATGTCTCTTTCAAATCAAAAGATACATTATCTCTATGATAGCATTGGAGATAGACTTGGATTATCTCATATTTCATTAGATCAACTCTCTGACCCAATCTGTGTGACAGTTTTAAATCTCTATTCAGGAATATCAATCAAGCGACGATCTCTAAAGAAAGTTGCCATCCTAGCCCATATTGGAAACAAATGATCGAATCAAATATGATGGTTTCTTGATCTACTATTGAATCCTATAAGCTATTTAGATTTTCGAGTTAATACACATTAGATTTATTTAATATAGCTAAATATGTTACCCTATTTGTACTAAGGGAATTAATTCATATACCATAAAAAATCTAATTCTTTTATTAAGAAAAAGTGTAATCACATTACATTATTCGGATGGTTCGCTTAGGACATACAAAATCCAACAAAATAATGATGTAATCAAGAGATAAGTCTAGGTCAAGTATTAGCTAAAGAATAATTAAAATAAGATTTAATTGTGATAACTTTGTAAATGATTATGATAAAATCAAGCTCTTTAAATTAAATTCTTAAAGTTGATAGATTATATTATACATTCTTACTTCTTTTAGCTACTTTGTCTTTGATAAGTTATACTGGGATTTGTTCTCGTTAGCGTAACTTAAGATGCATGCAACAATTGGGAAGCCTACTATTGAAGCATTTCCATGAATTTTATCATTATTTAATTTTTAGTTAATTTTCTTTATTGATTGAAATTTGAACCTAACTTTTTTCTTTCTTTCTCAAATTTTACCGTAGTTATTTCATTTGATTTGATTAATGATCATATATCTTAAGTGTATGTATTCATCCAGATTTAAATCAACAAACTAATATACAGATATCGATATATATATTTATACATATACATATACATGTTATATACATATGTATACTAGGAAAAAAAAAAAAGATACATATGATTTAATCACCTTTTACTCCATGATCGACTCAATTCAATTTAAAAGATTGACGATGGAATCACTTTGAATCGGTGGATCCAATTAGACGAATTTTATCTTAATTCCATTCATACCCGAATATATACCTTACCAAGAAAAGTGCAGTTAAACGGTACCCTGTACGTGCCCGCACAAATAGTGTGCGAATTCCGAACCAAAGGCGGTGCCACGGTCATTCCATTTCCAATACCTCGTTTCCCTCGCCAGCGGCCCCTGACCGAAAGCAAGCGAGAGGTGGCAAGCAGCAGCTGCGGCAGCGGAGATGGAGGACCCCGCGGGATCTCTGGAGATGATGAGCAGCTCGAAGATGTTCGGTGGATACAACAAGAGATACAAACACTGGAGCCCAACTCTAGGCTGCTCCATGACCTTCACCGTCTACTTCCCCCCAACCAATTCCCCCAAGATCCCGGTACCCTTCCTCTCCTTCCCCACCCCCCATCTCTCCCTCTCAAACCCCTCCTCAACGAAATCATCATCGTCACACCTCCGGTATGTAAATCTGCCAAGACAAGCATCTATCTCACCTGTGTGGATCTATCGGCATTACATGCTTTTCCATGTCGGTGTGGCAGCTATCGAAGTGAAACCTCAATTTGATTGAGCCGAAGGCACGTGTGTCGCGTGTGGATGCGTATGCGCGGTGTTCCGTGATCCATTGGAAAGGGACTATGATGCGTAATGCATCTGTAAGGCACAGCCACTCCGTGGGGAGGAATGGGTCGGATTCTCATGGTAATTGATGAGTAAATGGGCGGATCTTACTGTATTGGGAGTTTTAGACGAGTAGGTAATTCTTTTGCAATGGGATATATCACATCGCATGTACCGTCTGTGGATCTGATACACGCGCGCTACGAGACGAGTGTACGGATACGAAACGTGGCGAGGTGAACCTACAAGCCAACGTTCTCGGGGGTGATCGGCGGTTGATGGAGGGTGTGCTAGACTATCGAGTGGGAGGTGAACCTTCTACCACTTGGTTAGACTAGGTGGAAGGTGGGAGACGAGATATTAAGTGGAATAAGTTAAATGATCCTTCTTGCTTGCCTTCATTCATATCCAGGAGACTACATATATATAGGAGACTCACATACAACGGATTAGTACTCACAATATCCAACAAAATGTCACAACAACCCATACATATCTTGCCATATCTTTCCCCTTCTGTGTATGTCCCCTGCCCCTAATACTTTGCTCCTGTCAATTATCCAAAATGGAGCTATGTGTGTTGGTGGAAGCTGTGTCCAGCTTTGTCCTGCTATCATTGCCAACTATCGTCAGAATGGGTCAGCAACTCTGCAAAATGGGTGGATGGGAGGATCCATGTGTCGGCTGTCAGCTCTGATCCGTATCAGGATCGAAGGGAGGACGAGTGGAGAAGTCGATTCGATTGAGTTGACAACAAGAGTGTGGCATGTCAGGAAGTCTAGAAGATGGATAGTGATGGCATCTGTTTAAGTGCCCATGTTGAGATTTAGCTGCCTGTTGGGACATGGTCGGATGGGTGAGGGATCACATCCTTGACTTCGGCAGGGGTGCATGTTCGATCCCACCTTTGCACTTATCAGGGAGGCATGTGATGTGAGGGGCATGTCTTCCCCAGATTACCTACAAAGGGTTCTAGGTTATCAAAAAAACAAAAAAAGTTGAGGTTTAGCTGTTTGGCGGCTATGTTTGCTTGTGTGTCTTGGTTGCTTGGCTTGAAACTTATGATCTAATTATGCAATATTGCAATGGTTAGATCACTATATTTGAGCTGTGGTAGTCTAAACTGCCACGCCCCACCCCCACCCCCACCCGAGCTGTGCCAAAATCATGTAGTCACAAGCTGCCTGGCTAAATAGCTAGTAGCCAACTTAAATGCTAAAACAGATGAGATGGATGGCAAGAGGGTTGGAAAGAGGAGGAAGAGAGCTTGGATGGTGGTGTTTGTTTGTTTGTTTTTCCTGGGTTGTCTGTGTGTATGTGTGTGTGGAGGGAGATGCTGGGAGGAGGGGGTTAAGGCATAGTATTGAGGTTGTTTGGTGGGTGGGTTTTTCCTTTTTCCTTTTTTGATTTCGTGTTATTTGAATCATGAAGCCATTCAGGAAGAGGTCATTTGGTGACACAAGATGACCATTGTTTGTTGTCTTCCACATATTTCTTTGCCTGCCAATTTTTTCCCACCAAACCAATAGATCATGAGTTAATTCAGAATCTACAAAAAGGAACTGGCTCATAGTTAATGTTGTGACTTAAGTGTGGCACCTCTTATCATGCTTAAAATGTGGTTTAAACCGACCACAGTTACTGCAATGTTTTATAGTGGTGCTAACGGACCCCCATAAATGAAACTATAACAATGTCCGCATGTTCTTGTATTATATTCTTTTAGTGGTGCTCCTTGTGGATTGTTTTTTTCTCGTGCAGAGACAGAAACATAGTGTATTCACTAGAAGTTTAAATAGCAATCCACTTGACTTAGTCACAGGGAAGCACATTGTTGATGTGTCTTCTGTTTGTTTGCCATTCAAAGTATCTGAAAACTAGCATCTTCTGTGTGCTACATGACATTTTTCTTTATATTAGGAGTTGCCTATTTTGTTTAACTTATATGGTTACATTTCCAATCTTGTTATTTGTTCATGAATGTGGTTTCATCTTCCGAAAACCATTGGCATCAAAAGGACAAGCTTGACCATTTATCTTTTGTGAAGTAGTTTGAATTGTATATTCATGAGATATCATTCCCTCATTATTTGGATTTGTTTGTGGTAATTGTTGAAGTTACATATCCCTCCAAATCATTTGGTCATGAAATCAGTATATTAATGTGACAATTTCCCGTTTCATTTATTTGAATGAATAAATTTTGAGTAAATATGCATGAATTATTTTGAACATATATGCCAGTCGGGTTAATAACAAAAAGGCAGATTTGACAAATGAGGATAATGGATCAAGAATCTGAAATAGTTTCATTTAAGGATAGGAAATTATGATCTCTTACTAATTAACTTATTCTCATGATTATGCTTCTCAATCTTGGGAGAGATGACAATCTATTGTATAAGACTTTCATTTGAATGAATTTCAAATGAATGGTATTTCGTAGGGCATGAAGATTCCAAAATTGTCATGTGAGCTTGATTAAAGAGCTGATTAGTACGACTAAGATCACAGAAGTTCTTGTTTGAATTCTCACTCGAGAAAGAGACACTTGTCCGCGTATACAAGACAATAATTTATGTCTGTATTTGGACTTTTTGATTTCGTAGCTCATGATTAATGTTTACATTAAACAATGTAGAAGGTAGTTATCCTCTTGAGGGGAATTATAATATACCATTAATTGTTGGAGCTAAATTAAAGCTCTATAATTATAGAATTGGAGGTTCAATTTCAGCAATGATTGTTTCAGTAGATAGATCAAAACATGAACGAAGAATCTGAATAAACTTGGTGAAGTTATTTACCATGTCTTCCATCTAATGCGTAATGCTAATTTCCACAAATTAATTATTGAGGGATGATGGTATGATAAGATCCTAAATATTGAACTTATCATACATATCTCATAGTGTGTTGGGTATGTGAGATATACAAGATATCTTGAGATGATAGATTCTTAAAGACCTAGTAGCTATTACCCATTATCAGACTTTTATGGTGTATATCTAGTGATTTTAGTTAGGTGTGGGGTTGATTGACATCCTAGAAATTACTCCTAATTGTGGAATTATCGAATAATGTAAGAGTGTGCGTCGTAAGAAATTTTCAATTACGAGATTAGAAGAATCAAGCATTAATTGAATTAATCAGATAGATACCCTTGATTTAAAAATAAATCTTTATAGTAAATTGTATAAAATTCTCTATTATATTTCCCTTAAGCATAATACATGCAAAATGTCTTGCAATATATGGAGAAAATTGATTAAATATGTTTCGGGTTAATTGAAAAGAATAATTAATATGATTTAAGATACTTGTTTGAGGATTGCTAAAGTAATTGGTTATCGAATCAAGCTTTCATCCATAAGTAGAGGGGTAGAGTTGTCATCAATTTCTTATTGTTATAGTATTTAATTATCCTTCTCCCCTTTTTTGGGGATATGTTGGACATTCTTTTTTTCCTTTCATTCTCCATGCTCATGGGTGCATAGAAGACAAGTGAATCATGCAAGCATAGTGTCCATGGTAGTCATGATCACCACGGGAAAAAGCTACTTCTTGTCCAACACCCATCACCTGTTTGGTGTCCCATCAATCATCCAGGTGTCATTGTTGCTAGTGTTTGGAACTTAAAATTGGATGTGGTTCATGTTGGCTAGGCACTACCATCGAACCTATGACCCAATCACAAAGGTGTAATCTTTATGCATGTGGTTGGATTAGTTTTGTGAGGGTTTTCTCGTGATTGATTCAATTTAATTGAGTTTAGATTTCCTCTTGTGAAAAAATTAGTTTAAAACGATCCCTCTCATTTTGATGATGTGCATGGAGTAATTGGAGGGGAGACATAGAGATGTGTTCTAGGTTGCTTGACCTATGTGGTTTTAATATGATGCGAAAGCTTCCAACAAGATTTTTTTTTTGAGAGAGCTTCTACCAAGATTTTAAATGTCAATTTTGATGCTAATTCAACGATTTTTGAAATATCCATTTGGGGGGCATGCTGAGGGAATGGGAGAGAATGCCGGAATTTGAATATTAAATTTCAATGATTTTGACACCCGCAAAAATAGGCATTTTGAAGGCACCAAGGAGGAATGTTGAGGAAATCTTGGAATTCTTACGGGACGATTATAATTGTATTAATTTCATATAATTGCTCTACTAATACTTGATAAACATTTAATCATTAATCTTATCAAAAAATATAGCATTAAATCCTAAAGATATAACAATTTAACTGAATAAAATATAGATCAAACAATTATAGAATTATTAACCTACCATAAACTCATGGATTTACAAATGTAATCCTTAAAATCCATAACAAGATTAATCAATCTAGAGATTGTAGCTTAAATTTAGCTTAAAAAATAGGAAATAAGTACTATTTAACTTTGGAAATCTAAAATACTTTAAAGATCTAATATATATATGGAGCGAAAACCCTTGAAAGAGTTGTTATTGCCCCAAAACACATGCAACAATTGTAACGTATATTCATAAAAAAGAAAGTAATTCGTTTTAAAAAACAATAGTAATGGGTTAGTGAGTCGCTCATGTTAACCTTAAAATATGGAAACTGTTTAAGAATTGTATGTAATGTTACTCATTTCAACAAAAATTATCGAATATGTTATCAAATTTTGGCAAAATATTGCAACACTCTTGCATCTTGACATTTCTTGTGTCTTGATATGATCCCATATCAGAAAAAGGCTATTTCATCGGCATGCTGTGGACACGTCGTGGGCATTTTAAACAGAAGCTGTAAAATCAATTGATCTTCGAGAAACTGGCTCGGGCCTTTATTAACCACTTTCAGATGTTTTGCATATGTTTTAAAATGACAGATTTACTTTTTTTCAAAAAAAAAGACAGATTTAATCAATGAACTACTGCATTAAGCTCTTCAAGATTTTTCTTCTGTAATTTTTTTAAAAAAAGATTTTTCTTCTATAGCTGTGGTTTTCAGTACGAGTTATTGTTTCCAATTGATAATTTGCTTACTTTTGAATATATTGCCAGGTTCTATATTGGTTATCTGGCCTTACATGTTCAGATGAAAATTTTATCATCAAGTCTGGAGCTCAGCGAGCAGCTGCCAAAGAAGGGATTGCATTGATTGCCCCTGATACTTCTCCACGTAATTCCTGATCGTTTACTGACTTCACGAGTAATGCTGTTAATCTCTTAGTATGATGCTTGCATTAGTGGTGTCAATGGTTTTTCTGCTCTCCTCTTTTAAGTTTAAATACAGCTAATATAGTTTGAAACTGTTTGCTTTCATTACTCCTGATCTTGTCATTGGCATTATTCCTTATAAGTCAGAGGATACAAGCAAAGACCTTTATGTATTGCACGTATTGAGCTAGCATAGCTTGTGTAGTTTAGAAAAACTGGAGGGAGGCAAACTACTCAGAACATACGGAATTTCACATAATTGAGCTATGTTAAACCTTGACTTACTATTATTTCTTGATATCACGTTGTCTAAATCTCTTGATTGATGAGCCAGGTTTTCTTAATGCCCCTAGTTGTTCAGTGGGACATCGCAACCTCCTTCATTATGTAGCAACTAAAAGGGAACACATTGACCTCCTTTTTCAATCTTTAGTTGTCAAAGTTTCACATCTTTTTTATTTATTGGTCTCAAGTATCATCATCATTATTACAATTTCACTTAATTGTACGTTTTGTGCTATTTCTGCAGTCATTGCATTTTTCAAATCCAATAATTTATTTTCTTGTCATGTTCTTTCAGGAGGTCTTAACATCCCAGGAGAGGCGGATAGCTGGGATTTTGGTGTTGGTATGAGCTCATGACAGGATGATAACTAGAAGTTTTATTCTGTTTGATGAGCATCTGCATCTTTTTCTTTTATTTTATTTTTGTTGTCCTATGGTGATGACTTCTAGTTTAAACCTCCAATGAATCTTTCTACATTGTTGGAGTTTCAGATTTTGTTCTCATGTGCACCTAGTCAAGGTTGCAATAACCAGTACATGGCATTCATACCATCCACATAAGGATAGGAGATCCCTTAGAAAACTGTTTCATTCCTTTCAAATTGTATTTGACCATATAAGAGCCAAAGGGTTAGATGCTTCAATCCAGACTCTCATTGCAAACTTGCAACTGAAGAAGTGGTAGTCTATATCTTCATTCTTATTGTCATGGAAAGAGCAAAGTAGACACCTGCGGTGCCCATGAATTTCTCTGCACTTTTGTCACAAGCCGCTATTATTCCATTCCCATGCAAAGAAGTTCACCTTGGGAGATGTTTTGTCTCCCCACAACAACCGAGAATCCTTGCAAGAACTCCCATCTCGACTCACCAACTTTAAGCATTACAAAATATAGGCCTTTTTAATTGAGAAAACCCCTGCCTTCCAATTGCCAAGTGTCACCCTCAAAGCTGTACAATGTAGATTGTGTAGCTCATCATATTGCTGCGTAAACTTTTCAAGTCATGCATGTAACAGAGCAACACCAAAAGCTAGGATCCATTGCCTTGTGTGATCATTTGCACACTTTACTCCAACAAAGTGATATGGGTTGCCTCCCTGTCTCGCACTAAGAGTAAAGATTTGAGTAAACAACTTGCTGACAAAAGAGGGGTATTTTTTGAGCTATGAGTGAGATAGGGAGTGGAGGGGCGACTAGCGGAGACAAAGGTGGTTGGGTGGTTGTTAGGTCGAGGAGTTCTCAGAGGAGTAGGCTGAAGGGGATTAGATGCATTAAGTGTCTGGGATGGGGGCATCTGACGAGGAGTTGTAGAGATCTTGTGAGATGTTTGAGATGTGGAGGAATTGGCCATCGTAGAGGGACATGCTACCGTGGGTAGGTCATGAAGCCTATGATCGATCATCGGAGCCCCCCCTGGAAGGAGCACCTTTGGTTGAGGTTGTTAATAAATAAATAATGTGGAAGTGTAACAATGATATCAAAACATAAGCAATGAGAAAAGCTTGGGTTTATGTGGAAACCCCACTCACAAAGAGCAAAAAGAAAATCATGGGAGAAAGTCCCGATAGGGCGAGATTATTTTATTCTTCTCAAGAAACAAATGAGGATACAATAGCCATTTATAGGCTCTCATACATACCACACTTCTTCATTCTACTATGTGGTATTAAATGTACCACTACAATACACCCTCTCTCTCAACACTCTCCCTCAAGATGAAGCATGAAATGCTCAGCTTGCACAAGAGATATTCCCACTTTACAAAGTAAAAAACAAAACACAAATAAAATGATGTGTTGGGTCACAACTTTTTTATGCCTCTTGTGTTGCCGGCTTCTTTGCATCCTCAATTGGTGCTGTCGGGTCATGATTGCCTTATGTAGCTGGATTCTTTGCATCTTCACTTTGCTTGTAGATGGGTGTAGGTAAGAGTCCGGAGAGACATTGTAGACGATTGATCTTGTGCTAGTTGGAATCCAAAATAAGCTGTTACACTCCCCCTTTCTCCCATACTTGTATGGGAGAAGAAAAATAACAATGAGAATAAATAATAATAAAAAGAGCTTCTCCTCCATCTCATTGCCATTCTTTTTCTTCTTCCTTTTTTTCTTTTTCTCTTTTTTTCATTTTTTTTCCAAATTTTTCCACCACTTCTGCGTTCTTCTTTATTTCTTCTCTCCCCCTTTTTATTGAAATAAAGGCAAATAATAGAAAGAAAGAAGGGAGGAAGATGCAATTTTTACCGAAAGCCCTCTTTTTTTTTAGGGCTGCAAATCCAAATCCAACGTCGTTGTGACCTCTGACCATGATCTCCCATTGTGATGGTGGAGAAGCGCTTTGCACGACGATTATCGGCGAGAACCTCGTGTCGTGATCATCTCCTTGCCAGTGTTAAGCTCCTCGCACTCGACCTCGCTGCCATTGCTCCTCCTTCTTGGGCACTGCCAGCCTTGCATTGTCCACCTTGGGAGCACCTCCTTTGGGCGTCGCCTCGATTGGGTTCGGTTGCATCAGCAGCGCGTTCCACCTATGCAGGACCATTGGATCGCTCAATGACGGCACCAAAGGCGATGCCTTCTTCCGCTCATCGTCGCCGAACTTCTTCATTGCTTTCATGACGCCCTTCGGGGATGCCACGTCTACCATCCTCGCCTTGTTCCTTAACAGCACCAAAACGGGTGACACACCTCGAAGTCCACCAGAGTCCTCGCCTCCCGAACTAGAGCTTGGGATCACCTCCCCTTGCTCTGGATCTTCCTTATCTCGATCTACCGTTGTCTCCTCTCAACAAAGAACTCCAAGAATAGTAGATAATGGAATAGAAATCCTAAGAAAATAATAACTCAAGAATGATTTGCTCTGATATCATGTTAATAAATAAATAATGCGGAAACGTAACAATAATATCAAAGCATAGACAATGAGAAAAGCTTAGGTTTACGTAGAAACTCCACTCACGAAGAGTGGAGAGAAAATCACGGGAGATGGCCCAATAGGGCGAGATTATTCTATTCTTCTCAAGAAACAAATGGAGGCACAATAGCCTATTTATAGGTTCCCACACACACCACTCTTCTTCATTCTACTATGTGGTACTAAATGTATCACTACAACACACCCTATCTCCCAACAGAGGTGCTAGCGCCCTGGTCTGCACATGTCAACCTGCTTGACAGATAACTTGAGGGGGCATTTGTGGGTGAGTTGTTGCATGGAGAGGTGGAAGAAGTGAAGCTAAGGGAGGCCTTGATGCTAGTGCCGTGGTCTTCAAGGTGGCATTGCCCTGTCTTGGGAGAATCCTTGTCTTTGGCTTGCCTTTGAAGGTGGTGTGGAGTTTCGTATTCAAGGTCTCAATGTTGAGGGAGTGGGGGTTCAGTGGAGGTGGCCGTCGATGCATGATGGAGCCATGATGGAAAGGCCATCGAGGAAGGCGAAGATTGTGGTGAATGTAGAGGGAGTACCTTTGAGGCTTCGCACGAGGGAAGTAGTGGAGGCGATCTTCGAACCTTTTGTAGTGGTTAGATTGTGTTCTAGTCTGGGACTTGTTGAGGGAGACTTGTCGATGATCAGGGTGGCCGTTGAGCTCATCCCTGGCAAGGAACTCCCGAGGAAGATTACTCTCTGCCTTAGGGTTCGTCTTGGGTGGTTGGGGTTTCACTTATAGAGGAGGTGGGGAGATCTTTTGCATAGGTTGTGGTTGAAGGTGGTCGGAGAGGGGAGAGAGGAGTCGCCACCTTGGGGTTAGTTGGGGTTGGCTGGTTGAAGGTGACCAATAGGGCTGCCGAGGGATAGGTTAGGAGCGGCGATCAACTAGAGGACTGATGAAGCAAGTTTGGAAGTTGAGGAAAGTCGCACTATGGATCTCGAGAGGGCATGATTTTTGCACGTTCGGTTGCTGCTCCCATTGATTGTGGTGATTCGGTGGGGGAGGGAGTTGATGTGGTTGCTGCGCACATTGATTGCGGAGATGGCATACATTTATTGTTTGAAGATGGGGAGGCACAGACTGAGGTGGAGAAGGCGATTCTCGTGGATCAGACATGTAGGGAGGGAGTCCTAGACCTGGACTTGGATTCAGATCCATGAGACGTTACTCGGCTTTCACTCTAGGTGTGGGTCGTGGACTCGATTGAAGGTGTGGCCTCTCGAGTGCTTAATGAGCCTTGTCGAGGGGCGTCTTTGTTAGGTGGAGGCTTGTGGTGCGTTGCAAGGAGGAGCCTTAGCTGAGCTTGGTGAAGTGGAGATCGACGAAGCATCCTACACCATGTATCCTCTTTAAATTGAGATGGAGCTACTGGGGGAGGTTGACGAAGGGACCAAAGGTGAACTCCAACGTCAGATCCACGGTAGGAGAGAGGAAACGAGTTGGGGGCCTTGGTAATGGGAGGTGATGGTTGCATGGAGTTGGGAAGGAAGCTCCTCAATGCAATGGCGACATTGGTTACGTGGAGTTGACATTGGGCAAGGTGGGCGATGGTGCTCTAGTAGTAGTTGGCCACAATTTTGATGGTGCTGCTGCGGTGAGGGCGATCAACAGTGAAGCAGCGATGGAGTGTGCAACTTCAGTTGAGGTTTTGGGATGCAGCCTTGGAGGTGGAGGGGCTTTTGGTGTGGTTGATGTTGTAATGGGGTGAAGATGATGTAGTGGAGGAGTGAGTTGCGGATGTAGTAGGATTTAGACGCATGTTCGGGGGAGGTGGTCGACGTGATTTATGATGAAGATCCTCTCTTGGAATGTTGGGGGGTTGAATGCTCCCTCGAGAACGGCAACGCTTAGGGGATATCTGCAGTCTTAGGGCCTTGAGGTAGTGTTGTCACAGGAAACGAAATTGTAGCAATGTAACCAACACTTGTGGAGGGAGGTTGGGGGTGGATGGCTGAATAATTTCATTGCTTTGAATGTGGTTGGTCATTTAGGTTGTGTGATTGTGGGGTGGAAGGAGGATGCTTTTTTTTTTTGGAAGACTTTGTCGTGGGCTCTTTTGTGTGATTGTGTAGCTTAGAAGACGTTGGGACAACTTTCTCTTTGTTATTGCTACGGTGTATGGACTGAATGATGATGCTACACGACCATAGCTGTGGGAGGATTTGAGTTAGGTGGCTGAGAGGTTTTTGGGTTGCCCTTGGCTAATTGGTGTTGACTTCAATGTTATATTGCTCCTTGAATGTAGATCGGGTGACAAAGGGGAAGGGATCGTGGCCTGGAGGCGTTTGCAGAGTTCATTTGTATGCATGGCCTAATGGATTTGCTTCCAAGTTCATGTGCTTTCACCTGGAGTACTGGATGCCAGAGATCTCGAATTGATAGATTCCTGTCAACTATGGAAATTGCGGAGGCGTTCTTTTTGGCAGATGTCAGACCCTTGGAGTGGTCTTTCTTAGATCATACACCTCTAATGTGGCAGTCGAATGAAGGTAGGCAGTTTGAGACTTCAAGTTTGATAGATCATGGTTGATGGAGGAGGGGCTTAGAAGGCATGTGGAGGAGAAATGACGATTTTTCCAGTTGTGTGGGTCAGCAGTTGCTAGATTGGAGAGGCTAAACTGTGGGAACTGAGGATGATTCTAAGGCCTTATAGGAAGCTGGTTAGAGAGGAGTGAAACAGGAGAAAGGGTGGAGCATTGGCTGAGGTTGCGAGGCTGGACAAGGTGGAGGATTTGGGCCCCTTATCTCAGGTGTATCGGAACATGAAGGTTGAGTAAAGATGAGATCCAGGCAGAAATGGTTGAAGGAGCGGGATTTCGACACCTGGTACTTTCATATGGTGCTTTGGGCTGGCAACGGAAAAATTGGATATATAAGCTGTAAGTGAATGGCATGGAATTTGTGTGCAACGATGCTGTAGGCAATGTGGCAGCGAAGTATTACAGGGAGTTCACTGGAAGAAGGGCGGAAGGGAGATGGAGATGGTCAGGAGTGGAAACCCCAAGCATCAATGGGGAGCAGGTTGAAGAGCTTACAGTGCCTTTTAATGAAGATGAGGTTCGAAGAGTTGTTTAAGGGTTGAATGTTGATGGTAGCCTTGGTCCTGATGGGTTCCTGGTGCTTTTTTATAATGAGGTTTGGCCTCTTGTTAAGGAGGACGCTCTGCAGGTGGTGACAGAGTCTGCAGATGATAATTAAGGGTTCAACAAGTTCAATAAATTCTTTATGTTACCATTGCCGAAGAAAGTAGAAGCAGAGGCAATTGAAGAGTACAACCCATTGCATTCTCAAATGCTATTTATCTCATTGTAGCGAAGGTTCTTACAAATAGATTGAGCGGGGTCCTGGTAGGGATTATGTTGCCAATATAGATGGGTGTTGTCCCGAATGGCCAAAAGTTGTCTTTTGGCTAGAAGCTTTTCACACCGCAATCTTTTTAATCAATATAATTCCTTTACAAACATTAAATGCTTTACGAGTTATTGTACTCTCACCCACTTGAACATTCTATGATTTGTTTGTTTGGTAGTACTATTTATGTATACATGGACAGGAGCATGTGAGACAAACTAGACTCGAAGGCAATTAGATGCATTTTTGTTGGGTATGATGAGAAGGCCAAAGTACATAGATGGTTCAACATGGTTACACAAAAATTCTATTTATCTTGGCATGTAACTTTCGATGAAGATTCTCTATGCAACGAAGAAAGCTCCAATAGTATCTCAGGTAAACGACTTAGGTCCACATCAAGTGAAAGATTGACTTTTCTTAACAATGATTGCACTGTAGAGTAACCCATTATTATTACTTATCAACATTGGCATGTGAAAGACATCAATGCAAAATAGCCAACAATTGATGCCACAAAAGAAAATTAGACTCAGTCGTCACCCACCAATTCTCATGATATTATACTGTTAGAGTTATCGGTGTTTCTCATATGTAAGGTTGTGTTAAGTTTTATTGTGGCATGGACTTATGATGTAATTTATCAAAAGCCTTTATAAATAAAGGGCTAGGGTTTCATTCTCGAATAAGATGTTTATTTTTCTCTTCCTCCAACATGGTATTAGAGCGAGGTGGGTCTTAGACTTTTCGCGCTTCAGTACCTTTCTCCACCAAAAATTAACCCTAGGAAAGAGAAATCTTTCTGTCTTCTCTACACGCCGCCACCTTCTCCTCTCTCTCTCTCTCTCTCCCCTTATTGGTGTTGTCACCCCTTTGATCAGCACAGCTGGCCTGCAAGAAGCGCTGCCACCCCTTAGAGAGCGCCACTGATTTGCAGGGAGCACTGTTAGCGCTCCTACTGCCTGACTAGGGCTCCTTACTACCCGTAGGGCTACTCATTGCAAGCACTGCCCAGGTGCCTCCTTGGGCTTGCATAGCCTTTCGTTGGGGGTGCTGGTGGCTTGAGCGCTGCCCGTAGGGCTACTCCCCAACGATGCCAAGGCGCTTCCTTGGGCTTATGCAACCCCTTGTTGGGGGTGCTGGTGGCCTGAGCATCGCTTGCAGTGAGAACTGTTAGCACTTAATCTATTCTTTCTAGGGTCAAGGCCATGGCTTCTTCTTGTTCTGAGCCTAAGCCGGTGACTACCTTGGCTTCTCTTATGATCCAGGGGACCACTATCAAGTTAAATGGTGCTCAGAATTACCTCGTGGACTTAAGCTTTCGTATCTTTGTTGGTGGACATAAAAGACTGGCGATTCTAACCAAGGACCCTCCAGTAGAAGAAGATGGTTATGAAAAGTGGGAACGTGACAATTACCTAGTGATGAACTGGGTAATGAATAGTGTTGAGCCACAAATTACGGTAAATCCACTATACAGGAAGACAACGAAGGATATGTGGCAAAGTTTGGCCAAAAAATTTTCTCGGAAGTCTAACCATGCTAGGCTATCTGATATTTATCGCTGCATCTGGTCCTCTACCAAGGGGGAGCGCACGTTGGTGGATTATTACTCTGAGATGGAAGGGGTCTTTGAGGAGCTCAATGTGTTCCAACCTTTGTGCTACGAGACACAGACATGCCAGAGACTGACCTAGCAGGTCTATAAATTCCTGGATGGTCTTAACTCCAGGAAAATATATTTGCTCTTGATGACATTCCTAATATGGAAACTATGTATGCTCGCCTATAGAAGATTTCCTTAGATGCTACTCATTCGACTGTCACATCTCTTCAATTTTCGACGCCACCTATTGAGGTGTCTGCCTTTACTATATATGGAGGCCATGGTGCTCTAGGTTGGAGAGATTGTGGACTTGGCTGTGGTAGAGGACAAGGTTGTGTGTACGATCCATGTGTGCATTGCCAACACACAAATCATTCGTCCGACAAATGTTGGTCGAAGTTTGGCTATCCTCAGAATCGCTCTGTTATTGCTACAATTGTTTAGGGGGAGACTCCTTCTGGTATTCCTCCTATGTTTGAACCAGCGCATGTCCATGTATGTACTACTTCAGCTTGTCCTTCACTCACTGCCAATGATTATTCTAGACTGATGATGTTACTACATTAGCCTCCGTCGATAGATACTTCTGCTTCTATTGCAGATATTAGTAGTTTTGATAATCTAGCGACCACATCATCTTCTTCCACCTAGGTGGTTGACTTTGGTGCTTCTAAGCATTCAACTGGTAAGGACAATGCTATTCTGTCTATGCATGAGACCCAAGATGTTACGTCCGTTCGGACGGCTAATGGGTCATACTCTCCAGTTACTGGTGTTGAAGTTCGATTTTCCAACAGACTTAAGCTTACTAATGTTTAGTGTGCTCCAGAATTTCTTATGAGTTTGCTTTCAGTATATTGCTTATGTAAAGAGCTTAAGTGTCGGGTGATATTTGATGAGCATTTTATGTATTTTCAGGACACCTGGATGGGGATGATAATTGGTGTGGGGATTGAGCGTGGTGGACTATGCTACATTGACACGCCTTACCTGTTTGTTGGTGTTGTTTCTGTGTTTACGGATCCTATCCTATGAGACAGTAGTTTGGGTCATCCATCTGTCTATAGATTAAAGAAAACGTTTCCAGAGTCTTCTATTCCAAATAATTTTGATTGTGAAGCTTGTTATCTTGGCAAGCATCACCGTGTTTTTTTGCTGTTTAGAAACAATAAAATATGTGATTCTCCTCATCTCTTTCATGATATATCTGAAATTTCTTTTGTCATTAAGAAAATTTTTAATGAGGTTCAAAATTTCTATTCTATGCATATCAAAATTTTTTACAATGATAATGCTTTGGGGTTTATGCAATAAGAAGTTAGTGATTTCCTATACACCAATGGTACACTACATCAAATATCCTGTGCCCATACCTCTCAACAAAATGGCGTTGTTGAAAGGAAATTATGCCATCTTCTTGATGTTGCTAGAACCATGATATTAGCAACGAATGTTCCTAAAATTTTTGGGGATATGCTATCTTTACTGCCACATACTTGATAAACAGATTACCTTCCCCAGTACTTGATGGAACCACTCCACTTCCCTTACTATTGCTTAATGTCGGCACCTTTGCATTGCCATTGCGTATTTTTGGATGCATACGTTTTGTTTATTTGTTTGGTGTCCTAAATAAGTTGTCTTCTCGATCTATAAAATGTTTTTTCTTGGGTTATTCTAGAACCCAGAAGGGGTACAAGTGTTTTGATCTGGTAACGGTACTGTCTGTAGATGTGTCTTTTATTGAGAAGGCTCCTTATTTCTTTGATGAGGGTGCTTCTCT
This sequence comes from Thalassia testudinum, assembly GCA_037157565.1. Taxonomy (NCBI): domain Eukaryota; kingdom Viridiplantae; phylum Streptophyta; class Magnoliopsida; order Alismatales; family Hydrocharitaceae; genus Thalassia; species Thalassia testudinum. Next base: position 140,030,123 of record JAZHRO010000073.1, read on the forward strand.
TGAGTGGTTTTCTCAGACATATGATCGTTGTCACAAGTTATCTGTGTTTGTCCCTTTGCTAACCATGCAGGTTGAGGAGTAGGAAGACATCCCTCAATCCCCACCTTCATCAGTACCGGTTGATTCTCAGAGCTAGATAGATGACAAGCCTATTGCTCATAGAAAGGTGGTGAGATCTTGTACTTTACAACCTATGGCTAATTATGCTTTTCAAGAAAAAAAAACCTATGGCTAATTTTATGTCTACTGGTCATCTTAGTTCAGCACTACAGAGTTTTCCTATAGCTCTATCAGCCTTGGTGATACCCAAGCATCATGCTGAGGCCATGCAGGACTTGGGTTGGAGACAAGTTATGCAGGTGAAAATGGATGCTCTTCTCTCTCATGGTACGTGGGAATTGATTGATCTTCCACTAGGGAAGAAGGTTGTAGACTGTAGATGGGTCTTCGCTATTAAATATCAACCTTATGGGTCAGTTGAGAGACTTAAAGCTAGGTTGATAGCCAAAGGGTACACTTAAACTTATGGAGCATATTATTTTAACACTTTCTCTCCAAGATTGAATTCAGTTTGAATAATTTTATCTATTGTTGTTAACTTGTATCAGTTGAATGTTAAAAGTGCTTTCTTGTATAGACACTTGCAGAAAGAGGTGTATATGGCTGAACCACCAAGCTTTGTGGTTGAAAGAGGGAAGGTATGCAGGGTGAAGGAGGCCATATAAGGACTCAAGTAGAGTCCACAAGCCTGGTTTAAACGATCGAGTGCTGTTGTTTGGTAGATTGGGTTTCGTAGATCCACTTTTGATCACTTTATTTTTATTTGATAGATGGACTCTGGTGTGGTAATCCTTGCAGTATATGTTGATGATATGGTGCTTCCAGTAGATGATACCAGGAGCATTCATGAGACTAGGACGTTTCTTCATGATACTTTTGTTACTAATGATCTTGGTAGGCCACGGTATTTCTTGGGTATAGAATGTGTCAGAAATTCTAGAGGACTATCACTATCTCAGAGAACATATGTACTTGAATTACTTGCAGAAATTGGGTTGTTGGGTGCTGAGCCGTCTACGGTACCTATAAAACCCTTTCAGTGATTACGTGAAGAGAAGACCCCTGTTTTGAGGATAAAGGGGGATATAGGAGTATTGTTGGTAAACTTCTTTATGTCACTATCACTAGACTAGATATAACCTTTGCAGTTAATAGCACAAGTTAACATATGGAGAATCTCTGATATAGTCATTGGAATACAGTGTCTTATTCTTCGGTATTTGAAGGGAAGTCCATGAAAAGGGATATTTGTGAAAAATAATAGTCATCTCAATGTTCATGCATATTTTGATACTGATTATGCAGGTAGTCTGGAGGACCGAAAGTCTATAACAAGGTACGCTACTTTCTTTGGTGGTAACCAGTTAGGAAAAATGACAAGATCACTTTATTTCGCTAGCCCTACTTCTCTTTATATATAGAGATGCGTGCAAATTATATACAACCCAATAAAGAAAACAAAAAATAACAATGCACCAATGCACCGCATACCACACAACCAAATAACTAACTAGACTCCACAACACTCCCCCTCAAGCTGGAGCATAGATATCAATCCCACTCAGCTTGGATATACATGTATCAAATGCAGATCTAGCTAGTGGCTTGATAAAGATATCAACTACCTGAGCCTTTGAAGTAACTTGGGAGGTAAAGGTAAACTCCTTTTGAATCAAATCTCTGGTGTAATGACAATCTACCTCCACATGTGTGGTGCGTTTATGAAAAATAGGTTTGTTGGCAATATAAGTTGCAACCCTGTTGTCACATCGCAACTCCATAATCCTATCAATCTGTATATGTAGATAACTCAGCAAGGATCTCACATCAATTCTGCTGAGGTCTGAGCTATAGAGCGATATTTAGACTCAACACTGGATCTATATATCGCAGTCTGTTTCTTGCTCTTCCAGGTGACTAGATTCCCTGCAACAACAACAACACAACAACAACCAAGCCTTTTCCCACACTAAGTGGAGTCGGCTATATGGATTCTTTGCCTCCACACAGATCGATTTTAAGCCATTTTGGGAATTAAATTAAAGTAATTGAGGTCATACTTAATAGTTTCCTTCCAACACTTGTTTGGTCTTTCTCGCCCCCTCTTAGCGGGTTCAGCCTCCAACTTCTCACATCTCCTAACTGGAGCATCTAGTGGCCTTCTTTGTAAATGTCCAAACCATCTTAGACGGGCCTATCTCATTTTATCCTCTATCGGTGCCACCCTAACCTTGTTTCTAATAAATTCATTTGAAATACGGTCCTTTCTTGTATGACCACACATCCATCTTAACATCTTCATTTCTGCCACAGACATCTTCTGTACATGCTATAGTTTATAGCCCAGCATTCAGAACCGTATAACATGGTTGGTCTTACCACAGCTCGATAGTATTTTCCTTTGACTTTTAAAGGAACCTTCTTATCACAGAGAACACCAGAAGCACCCCTCCATTTCAACCACCCTGTATTAATTCTATGTGTAACATCTCCATCAATTCCACCATCATGCTGGAAAATGGATCCCAAGTACTTAAAAATATCTTTCATTGGAATGCACTCTTCTCTAATTTTTACATCAATCCCTTCGTTGTTCCCTCTACTACTAAACTTACATTCCATATACTCAGTCTTCGTCCTACTTATGCGTAATCCTTTATCTTCCAGGGCTTCTCTCCAAAGCTCAAGTTTTCTGTTCACTCCATCTCTTGTCTCATCAACCAACACAATGTCATCAGCAAAAAGCATACACCAAGGTACCTCAACTTGGATATGCTTCGACAACTCATCCATAACCAAGGCAAAAAGATAAGGGCTTAAAGTCGAACCTTGATGCAGACCAATGGAGATATCAAAGTAGTCTGTCAAATCATCCTTAGTCTTTACACAAGCTATAGCTCCATAGTACATATCCTTTATGAGGTTGATATATATAATTGGCACTTGTCTCTTCTCCAAAATTCTTCACAAGATATCTCTTGGGACAGAATCATAGGCCTTCTCCAAATCAATAAAAATCATATGTAAATCCTTTTTCTTCACTTTGTATGTCTCCATCATACGTCTCAAGAGGTGTATTGCCTTAATAGTAGACCTACCTGGCATAAAGCCAAATTGATTTTCAGTTACCATAGAGACTTGCCTCACCCTTCTTTCAATTATTCTTTTCCAAAGTTTCATCGTATAACTCATCAACTTAATACCTCTATAGTTGGAACAATCTTGTATATCACCTTTGTTCTTGTATAAAGGTACTACAAAACTTTTCCTCCATTCCTCTGGCATCTTCTTGCATCTCCACACAGTATTAAATAAATTTGTGAGCCAAGTTATACCCCGTTCTCCCGTCATTCTCCAGACGTCTATAGGAATATCATCAGGCCCAACAACCCTCCCACTTTTTATCATTTTCAGAGCCTCCTCTACTTCTTTTTTTTGTATCCTTCGATAACATGATCGATTCACATACTCTTCTGAGTTAACTAACTCCCGTAAGATGATATCATTCTTTTGTTTTTCATTAAATAGCTTATGAAAATATCTTTTCCATCTTATCTTTATATCCTCACTAGCTATAAGCACCATTCATTCTTCATCCTTGATGCATCTTACATGCGTAAGGTCCTTTGCTTTCCGCTCTCTTGCTTTAGCTAACTTGAAAATATCTTTTTCACCTTCTTTAGAATCAAGTTTCTTATAAAAATGCTCCCAAGCTTTTGCTTCACTAACAATTTTCTTTGCTTCTTTCTTTACTCTTTTGTAGTTTTCCATATTATCATCGGTCTTATCTCGATATAAGGCTTTAAAATAGGCTCTTTTAATTTTAAGCTTCTGCACTTCCTCACTCCACCACCAAGCCTCCTTTTATCCTGGAACACCTCCTTTAGACACGCCTAACACCTCCTTTGCCACCTTCCTAATACAGTTTCCCATATTTAACCACATTTCATCAGCACTACCATCAAGATCCCAAGCCTTTTGTTGTATCTTCTCTTTAAATCTCACTTGCTCTTTCTTAAGATTCCATCATTTAATTCTCAAATTCTTAGATACTAATTTTCTCTTATTTGCCTTCTTCAAATGAACATCCAACACCAAAAGACGATGTTGAACAGTTAAACTCTCCCCTGGAATAATCTTGCAATCCTTACAAGATAAACGATCCCTTCTTCTCAAAGCAAAGTAATCGATTTGCGTTCTCGTTAAGCCACTTTTATAGGTAATCAAATGCTCTTCCCGTTTTTTGAAGAAAGTATTTGCTATGAAAAGATCATAAGCCATAGCAAAATCAAGGAACGTCTTCCCTTCTTCATTCCTAACACCAAAATCATGATTTCCATGCACTCCTGTATACGCTAAAGCATCTTTTCCCACATGCCCATTTAAATCTCCACCCAAGCAAATCATTTCTGTCTGTGGGATTCCTTGAATTATCATATCAAGCTCTCCCCAAAATTTGTTCTTTATTTTTTCCTCTAGACCAATTTGAGGTGCATAAACTGAAATGACATTCAAGATCTCTTCTTCTAAGATTAATTTTATCAAAATAATTCGATCACCCAATCTCTTAACCTCAACCACACTCTCCTTCAAATCCTTATGAATTACCCACGCCGTTTCTACCTTTGTCCTTTCCTGAATACTAAAGTTTGAAATCTGTTCTCTCGATTTCCTTTGCTTTTTCACCAACCCACTTAGTCTCTTGAAGGTAAAGAATTTGAATCCTTCTCCTTACCATTGTATCCACAATCTCCATGAGCTTGCTGGTCAAGGTACCAATATTCCAACTACCGAATCTCAGCATACATTGTGACACACTTCGATGACGAAGTGGTGGAACTAGCTTCTTTACTTGCATGCGTTCCTCATGCGAGAACTCTTGCTCATTTTGGACTACATCCGGGCGGCGATGTAGTGGAACTAATTTCTTTACTCGCATGCGTTCCTCATGCAAGAACCCTTGCTCATTTTGGACTACATCCGGGCGGCGATGTAGCGGAATTAACTTCTTTACTCGCATGCGTTCCTCATGCGAGAACCCTTGCTCATTTATCACTACACCCGGGCGTCGATGCAGCGCGTCGCAAGTAGGGAACGTCCCGACGAAATCAGAGTGTTTGCTAGAATCCATGTTTAAAAGATCCGACAAATTTTACGCTGGGTGTCGGCTACCTAATGCAACCCTCCTCCTTTACCCGGGCTTGGGACCGGCAATGAAAAGGCACACGAAACTCAACATAGGCGGAGTTACTAGATTCCCTGCAACGTCCGTACAAAAACTTGTGGTAAATTTTCTATCATCACGACTACCTACATAATCTGCCTCAGAGTATCTAATTATCGTCATAGATGTCCCTCTAGTGAAGAGAAGACCCTATCTTGGTGCTCTTTTTAAATACCTGAGCATCATCATGGCTGCATCCCAGTGTTGTCTAGTAGGCCTTTTCATAAACTGGCTCAACTTCCCTACTGCAAAGGAAATATCTGGCCTAGTAATTGTCAAGTAAAGTAGCTTCCCCAACAGCTGGCGATATTGTCTACTATTCACTGGCTCCGCATCATAGTCGTATAGTCATACCTTAGGGTCAATGGGAATATTTGCTGGTTTGGCTCCTAGCATACATATCTCCATTAGAACATCTAGGGCATATTCCCATTGAGATAGCATAATACCACACTTATTGCTGGTTACTTCTATCCTAAGGAAATATCTCACTGGCCTTAAACCTTTCATCACAAATTGATCTGCCAAAGTCTGTTTGATCTTAACTACACCTGTTGTATCATCACTAGTGACAATCAAGTCATCAACATAGACCAAAAGAGCCACAATACCTTTCTCGGTCTTCTTGATAAACAAAGAATGATTTGCAGATGATTTGATGAGCCCCACAGACTCTACCACTTGAGAGAGCTTCCGAAATCAACCTTTCGGGCTTTGCTTGAGGCCATAAATGGCCTTTTGCAACTTGCATAGACAGTCCTCCTGAACCTCGTAACTGGGGGCTGTCGCATGTAGATCTGCTGTAAATCTTCATAGAGAAAAGCATTCTTCACATAAAGCTAATGAAGATGTCAATCTCGCTGAACTACCACTGAAATCAAAATCCTCACTGTAGATAGCCGAGCCACTGGTGAGAAAGTGTCAAAGAAGTCCACCCCATATGTTTGTGTGAACCCTTTGGCAACAAGTCGGGCCTTGTAGCATGCAACTGACCCATTTGGATTGCACTTGATTGCAAACACCCATATGCAGTCAACTATTGTAACATCCTCTGGTAAAGGTATAAGCTCCCAAGTACTACGTGAAGTAAGAGCAACCATTTCATCCTCTATGGTCTGGCGTCACTTTGGATTAAGCATAGCTTACTGGTAGGTGGCAGGGATAGATATGGCAGAAAGAGCACGACAGAAGCTCCCAAAAGCTGACCTAAGGCCATCAGTAGCCATACTACCTACAATACAGTATCTGGACTCACAGGTACGGGGTGCCCTCCTAATAGCAATAGGAAGGTCAAGATCAGCTATCTGATTCTCCTGTATTGGTTGTGAAGCAGAAATATCATCATCCGAACATTTATCATTGGGGGTGCGTATCATCACTCTATAATTTGTCTGTGGTCTCCTGAGGTGGAGAAGGTGGAGTCTCTGTGGCTTTTGTAGGAGGCGACATCTGAAAAGTACTGTGAGGTTGCGGATATGTAACAATAGGCTTAGAGAACTTCATAGGACCCTCTGTAGTAGTGGGGGTTAGAGATAGGTATCTTCTCTGAAGGAACATGAGGTGTAGGTATTGGAGCCTCCGTTAGGAGATAAACCCCGGGCAACAGTAGAAAAATATGGAATAGACTCATGAAAGGTAACATCACCATTGACATAGTGCCTACTAGTAAGAGGATCGAACATTTGTATCCTTTCTGAGTCCGTGAATATTCCAAAAATACACACTTGACTACCCACGGTGCCAACTTGTCTCGCCTTAAGGAAAGAATATGAACAAATGTTGCACATCCAAACACACGTGGCGGTACATGAAAAAGCTCCTGCTTGGGATGCAGTATAAGCCAAGGTATCTGCTCATGTAGGATTGAACTGGGCATTCGGTTGATCAAATAGTACGCTCTAAGAACATCTCTCCAATACAATGGTGGTACATTGTGGTGGATCAACAGGGTATGTGCCACATCTAGAAGATGTCTATGTTTCCTTTCAGCCACCCCATTATGCTGAGAAGTGTGAGCACATGTGGTCTGGTGCACTATCCCATGGGACATGTAGAAAGCAGACAACTGGTGATACATAGCTCAAGTGCATTATTAGATCTTACTACTTTAATAGTAAATGAATAATGAGTCAATCTCCAACATGAAGCTCTCAATGACAGATCCAACTTCTAATTTATTCTTCATTAAACATACTCAGGACAAGCGAGAAAAATCATCCACAATAATCAAATAGTAACGATAACCTTGCCTATCTGGTATTCTACTCGGACCCCATACATCCATATGTAGTAACTCAAACAAGGTTGCTGATCCTGGACGAGTACTCACAGGATAGGAAGAACGACGATGCTTGCCCATCTAACAAGCATTACAACAGATCCGGGTTGCAGGAGATATATGTGATATAACATGACAAAGGCTATCTAGAGGAAGATGTTCAAGTGGATATGCCACTGAAAAGCACTCCTAGGGGTAGAAGATACCTCGCCTTGACATGCAGATGCAAGTGGAGTTTGAGCCAGTCAATAAACCCCATGCTCTACATGTTCCCTGTGAATCACCTTCCCTATCAACGTTTCTTGGAGGGTGCATCCCCAAGCATCAAATATCACACGGTAATTGAGTTCCTTAGTGATTTGACTGACTGAAAGTAGACTCATAGGAAAATCTGGAACATATAAAACATCAGGTAATATCAAAGTAGCAGTCACTGGTACCTCCCCCTAACCTTCTACCTTGGAGTGTCTGCTATTTACAACCTAAACTGTCCTGCCTGCTGAAAGAGATTGGAGATGGATGAAGTAATCTCGATCTCCACTAAGGTGCTGTGAAGCTCCTGAATCAACGAGCCACTCAAAACATCTCTGACTCCTGCCACATGCAATGGAACTCAATCCGGGTGCTGTCTTGAGTCTATCATGATCACTATGACACTGGAGTAGTCTCTTATACTCACTTCGAATAATAGTCAGAGTATCCTCTCCCAGCATATAAGTGGTAGATACACCACTAAGAGTAGACTCAAAGAGGGGGTTTTCATAACTAGCCACCTCTGTAGTGGTATCCGATGATACTATTGGAGATCTAACCACTGCCATCGTGCTCTTGGAGGAGGTAGAAACACCTGAAACCAGATCTGAAACACCATTTTTCTTTTTAGACCATAGAAAAAAAAAATTAGAAGGGAAACACCCTGGAATAGCCATCCAGTGACTACTACCCACTCGTCATGAAGAACCATTAGAACGAATTTGAAATCGATTTTTCGATTTTGCTGATCATTAAGACAAGCACATGTGATGATCCCAACACAAGATTCGCAGATTTCATGTTGGAGAGAAGAAACCCAACTCTGCTGCGATCAAATGTGGGCTTTACAAGGATTTTCAGATCCCCATGAAGGTTGCCTAGCAGAAACCGAGGCCCTTGTCACTGCTGCTCCTTCTGTTGGCAACAGCTGGCCACGCATAGCCATTGACGCTGCCGCTCACTGTGAGTAGCGATTAGCCGTGCGACAGCCAGTGGTGCTGCTGTTGCCTTCCTACTGTCTGCGGGCGTGAGGGAGAGTGGAGAAAGGCCTTAACGGTGCCTCTCTCAGGCAGTGGTGGACGACTGTGCGACAACAAAGGGAGGAGGGGTTATCGATGGACGGGTTTGATGGCTAGGGTTTGGTGGGATGCTAAAGTGCTAACCTAGGATTGCCGCTTTGATATCAAGGTAGGAAAAATGACAAGATCACTTTATTTTTCTAGCCCTACCTCTCTTTATATAGAGAGAGATGGGTGCAATTTATATACAACCTCATGAAGAAAACAAAAAATAACAATGCACCAATGCATTGCATACTACACAACCAAATAACTAACTAGACTCCACAACATAACCTTGTGACATGGAAAAGTAAGAAACAGACCATAGTGTCTAGGTTTAGTGTAGAAGCTGAATATACGGTGATGGCCCATACCTGCTGTGAGGTTATGTGGCTAGTGAATTTCTTGAAAGATCTTGGTTTACTACTTCCACACCAATGCCAATGTTTTGTGACAATCGTTCAACTGCATTTATTTCCTTAAATCTAGTCTTTCATGAGTGCACTAAACATATAGAGATGGATTGCCATTTTAAACGTGACATGGTCACTTCAGGACAAATCTCCACACCTACTACCGCATTTGAACAGTAGCTGGTTGACATTTTCACCAAAGCTCTACCCCGAAAGCGTCATGAATTTCTGTGTTCCAAGCTGGGTATGATAGATATATATGCTCTAGCTTGAGGAGGAATGTTAGAGTTGTTAGTGTTTCTCATATGTAAGGGTGTGTGCATTAAGTTTTATTGCAGCATGGACTTATGATGTAATTTATCCAAAACCTCTCTCTATAAATAGAGGCTTGGAGTTTCATTCTTGAATAAGACATCTAGTCTTTTCTTCCTCCAACATATACTTTCCCAAAATACTCGTGGGATAATGCCTTCTCAAGAACCTGAAGTGAATGATGCTAATAGAGAGCATGATGTGGTTGCTTCCGATGATGTACCCACACATTCTTATAATCTTTAGTCATGTAAGAATATTGAAACACAATGCCTTCTTGCAATTATTTGGATTATATTGTCTTTATTTCGGACTTTCAGACTTTTATGGCCGATGCCTTGAGTAATGTTAAGGAGCTGTGCAATTACGAAGAAGCAATAAAAGATGGAACAGTGGATACATGTCATGTAGGAATAAATGGAAACGATGCATCAGATTGAGCTTGGATAATTGTGCCATGCCCATCCCACAAGAATGTTGTCGGATCTAAGTGTATTGACAAAATCAAATACAGGTCTGATGGCACCATTGATAGATTCAAGGCTCGCTTAGTTGCTAGAGGTTTTATACAGCAATATGGGGAAGAGCTTATCGAAACCTTTAGCCTTGTGGTAAAGGTTGTCACTATTTACGTCATTACCAAGCTACGGTAAACTGTTTATAGTCTCAAGCAAGCTTTCCAAACCTAGTTCTTTAGTTGCCAAAGGGTAACGATCAAGTTGGGATTTCAACAGTGCCCTTGTTGGCCATTCTCGTTTCGTCTACAGGAGTGGAGTTATTGTCTTATTATTGCTATATTTGGATGATGCAGTTTTAACCAGAAATTCAGCTTCTTTGATAGGAAGAATTAGATCATCAATTCAACATTAAAAATCTCGACATGCCTTGCTACTTTCTTAGGATAGAAGTGGACAGATCCAACAACAGATTGATCATGACACAACATGGATAAACTCTTGATTTATTGTAGTGTTTTAATTTTTCAGTGTATGCCTATTTCAACTCCTATGCCTTCACAACACAAATTATTCAAGGCTGATAGTCAACCTATAGCAAACCCCACAGAACATCGCAGTATGGTTGGAGCACTCTAGTATCTTATGATTACCAGGTCAGACATCACCTTTGTTGTCAGCTAAGCATTTAAATATATGCATTCTCCGACAATCAATCATCTTGAAGCAATTAAGAACATTTTTAGATACCTGAAAGAAACCAATATGAGTGGAATTTGGTATGTCAAGGATCTTGCTTTATTGAACAAGCAAGGGAATCTCTTTGTATATTCTGGCATAGACTGGGCTGGTGATTGAGATAATCGGAGGTCCATCACAGGATTTTGTATTTTTCTTGGAAACAACTTCATATCTTGGAAAAGGCAGGAAACAAAGGAGTGTAGCTACATCAACTACAGAAGTGGAATAGCGGGCTATTGCTTCTACTGTCAGTGAAGTTATCTGGATCTGTTCACTTTTGAGCAACTTGGGAATCCACAACAGATGCACTAATATTTTCTGTGATAATCACAGTGCTTGTGCATTAGCAGTAAATCTGGTTTTTCATAATCATTTAAAGCATATTCAAATTGATCATCATTTTATTCTTGAAAAGGTTTAGAGACCTCTTGTAGTCAAGGTGTTCAACATTATGAAGAACAAACTGAACATTCAGCCTCATGTTTAGTTTCCGGGGGGGGGGGGGGGGGGGGAGGGATGATAGAATTACCTATTCTATGAGAGTCACTATATAATTGTACAAGGTGAAAAATTAAAAGTGTCAGATGTGTGTATGTGTGTCTGGTTTCTTTTAAATGGGAAAGGGTGGTTATCCAGATGATAACCACCCTGTGTCAGTTATGTAATTGACCCATTACTTAGGTTGCAAGCATCCTTTGTATTATAAATACATTCCAGGGCCTCCTCTCTAAATCATTAAGAGATGAAAACCCTAGGCCTAGATGTAGCCCTCGAACTGGGTTATCTATTTGTGGTTTGTTTGCTCTTAATTTTACACTCTGATGTACCGTTTGTTTGGCGGTATTGTGACCGCAATCCTCCGTTTGGGTGAGTTTATCTCGGGATAGGATAATACCAGGTTAAAGCTTACAATCCTGGTATTACCTAATTCCTGGGGGGTGGGATAGTCTAATCTTGTGCACAATCCCACGCACAATCCCTCCCCCACCTCGTTGCTGCTACTGTTGCACGTATGTTCCGATGGAGAATCCACGGGTGGAGTCTTTAAAATGCATAGGTGGAGTCTTCGAATGCATATGTAGAGTCTTCAAATGCACCGGTGGATTCTGAGAATACATTGGTGTATTCTAAGAATACATTGGTATGAGCCACATCTAGAAGATGTCTATGTTTCCTTTCAGCCACCCCATTCTGTTGAGAAGTGTAAGCACATGTGGTCTGGTGCACTATCCCATGGGACCTGTAGAAAGTTGACAACTGGTGGTACACAGCTCAAGTGCATTATTAGATCTTACTACTTTAATAGTTGCTGAATACTTAATCTTAATCTGCAACATGAAGCTCTCAATGACAGATCCAACTTCTGATTTATTCTTCATCAAACATACTCAGGACAAGCGAGAAAAATCATCCACAATCAAATAGTAACGATGACCTTGCCTATTTGGTATTCTACTCGGACCCCATACATCCATATGCAGTAACTCAAACAAGGCTGCTGATCCTGGACGAGTACTCACAGGATAGGAAGAATGACGGTGCTTACCCATCTGACAAGCATCACAACAGATCCGGGTCACAGGAGAACAAAGGCTATCTAGAGGAAGATGTTCAAGGTGGATATGCCACTGAAAAGCACTCATAGGGGTAGAAGATACATCGTTTTGAAATGTAGATGCAAGTGGAGTTTGAGCCAGTCGATAAACCCCATGCTCTACATGTTACCTGCGAATCACCTTCCCTATCAACTTGTCTTGGAGGGTGCATCCCCAAGCATTAAATATCCCACGGCAATTGAGTTCCTTAGTGATTTGACTGACTGAAAGTAGACTCATAGGAAAATCTGGAACATATAAAACATCAGGTAATATCAAAGTAGCAGTCACTGGTACCTCCCTGTAACCTTCTACCTTGGAGTGTCTGCTATCTGCAACCTGAATTGTCCTGCCTGTTGAAAGAGATTGGAGATGGATAAAGTAATCCCGATCTCCACTAAGGTGCTGTGAAGCTCCTGAATCAACGAGCCACTCAAAACATCTCTGACTCCTGCCACATGCAATGGAACTCAATCCGGGTGCTGTCTTGAGTCTATCATGATCACTATGACACTGGAGTAGTCTCTTATACTCACTTCGAATAATAGTCAGAGTATCCTCTCCCAGCATATAAGTGGTAGATACACCACTAAGAGTAGACTCAAAGAGGGGGTTTTCATAACTACCCACCCCTGTAGTGGTATCCGATGATACCATTGAAGATCTAACCACTGCCATCGTGCCCTTGGATGAGGTAGAAAACCTGAAACCAGATCTGAAACACCATTTTTCTTTTTAGACCATAGAAAAAAAAACTCAAAAGGGAAATACCCTGGAATAGCCATCCAGTGACTACTACCCACTCCTTGTTGCGAAGAACCATTAGAACGAATCTGAAACCGATTTTTTGATTTTGCAGATCATCAAGACAAGCACATGTGATGATCCCAACACAAGATTCGAAGATTTCATGTTGGAGAGAAGAAACCCAGCCTTGCTGGAATCAAATGTGGGCTTTACAGGGACTTTCAGATCCCCATGAAGGTCGCCCAGTAGGAATCGAGGCCCCTGTCGCCGTTGCTCCTGCTGGCAACAGCCGGCCATGCATAGCTATCGATGCTGCCGCTTACTATGAGTAGTGACTGGCCGTGCGGCAGCCGGTGGTGCTACTGTTGCCTTCCTACTGTCTGCAGGCGTGAGGGAGATAGGAGAAAGGCCCTGACGGTGCCTTTCTTAGGTAGTGGTGGACGACTGTGCGACGACAAAGGGAGGAGGGGTTATCGGTGGACGGGTTTGGAGGCTAGGGTTTGGTGGGATACCAAAGTGCCAACTTAGGATTGCCGCTCTAATACCAAGTTAGGAAAAATGACAAGATCACTTTATTTTTTTAGCCCTACCTCTCTTTATATAGAGAGAGATGGGTGCAATTTATAAACAACCTCATGAAGAAAATAAAAAATAATAATGCACCAACTCATCACATACCACACAACCAAATAACTATCTAGACTCCACAACATAACGTTGTAACATGGAAAAGTAAGAAACAGACCATAGTGTCTAGGTTTAGTATAGAAGCTGAATATAGGGTGATGGCCTATACTAGCTGTGAGGTTATGTGGCTAGTGAATTTCTTGAAAGATCTTAGTTTTACTACTTCCACTCCACTGCCAATGTTCTGTGGCAATTGTTCGGCTGCATTTATTGCCTTAAATCCAGTCTTTCATGAGTGCTCTAAATATATAGAGGTGGACTGTCATTTTGAACGTGACATGGTCACTTCAGGACAGATCTCCACACCTACTAACGCATTTGAATGGTTGACATTTTCACCAAAGCTCTACTCCGAAAGCGTCATGAATTTCTGTGTTCCAAGTTGGGCATGATAGATATATATGCTCTAGCTTGAGGAGGAATGTTAGAGTTATTGGTGTTTCTCATATGTAAGGGTGTGTGCATTAAGTTTTATTGTAGCATGGACTTATGATGTAATTTATCTAAAACCTCTCTCTATAAATAGAGGCTTGGAGTTTCATTCTTGAATAAGACGTCTAGTCTTCTCTTCCTCCAATATATACTTTCCCAAAATACTCGTGGGGTTATGTTTTCTCAAGAACCTGAAGTGAATGATGCTAGTAGAGAGCATGGTGTGGTTGCTTCCGATGATGTACCCACACATTCTTATAATCTTTAGTCATGTAAGAATATTGAAACACAATACCCTCTTGCAATTATTTGGATTATATTGTCTTTATTTCGGACTTTCAGACTTTTATGGCCGATGCCTTGAATAATGTTAAGGTGCTGTGCAATTACAGAGAAGCAATAAAAGATGGAACGGTGGATACATGTCATGTAGGAAGAAATGGAAACGATGCATCAGATTGAGCTTGGATAATTGTGCCATGCCCATCCCACAAGAATGTTGTCGGATCTAAGTGTATTGACAAAATCAAATACAGGTCTGATGGCACCATTGATAGATTCAAGGTTCGCTTAATTGCTAGAGGTTTTATACAGCAATACGGGGAAGAGCTTATCGAAACCTTTAGCCTTGTGGTAAAGGTTGTCACTATTTACATCCTTACCAAGCTACAGTGAACTATTTATAGTCTCAAGCAAGCTTTCCAAACCTACTTCTTTAGTTTCCAAAGGGTAACGATCAAGTTGGGATTTCAACAGTGCCCTTGTTGGCCATTCTGGTTTCATCTACAGAAGGAGTGGAGTTATTGCCTTATTATTGCGATATTTGGGTGGTGCAGTTTTAACCAGAAATTCAGCTTCTTTGATAGGAAGAATTAGATCATCAATTCAACATTAAAAATCTCGACATGCCTTGCTACTTTCTTAGGATAGAAGTGGACAGATCCAACAACAGATTGATCATGACACAACATGGATAAACTCTTGATTTACTGTAGTGTTTTAATTTTTCAGTGTATGCCTATTTCAACTCCTATGCCTTCACAACACAAATTATTCAAGGCTGATAGTCAACCTATAGCAAATCCCACAGAACATCGCAGTATGGTTGGAGCACTCTAGTACCTTACGATTACCAGGCCAGATATCACCTTTGTTGTCAGCTAAGTATTTAAATATATGCATTCTCCGACAATCAATCATCTTGAAGCAATTAAGCACATTTTTAGATACCTGAAAGAAACCAATATGAGTGGAATTTGGTATGTCAAGGATCTTGCTTTATTGAACAAGCAAGGGAATCTCTTTGTATATTCTGGCATAGACTGGGCTGGTGATCGAGATAATCGGAGGTCCATCACAGGATTTTGTATTTTTCTTGGAAACAACTTGATATGTTGGAAAAGCAGGAAACAAAGGAGTGTAGCTACATCAACTACAGAAGTGGAATAGCGGGCTATTGCTTCTACTGTCAGTGAAGTTATCTGGATCTGTTCACTTTTGAGCAACTTGGGAATCCACAACAGATGCACTAATATTTTCTGTGATAAGCACAGTGCTTGTGCATTAGCAGTAAATCTAGTTTTTCATAATCATTTAAAGCATATTCAAATTGATCATCATTTTGTTCTTGAAAAGGTTTAGAGACCTCTTGTAGTCAAGGTGTTCAACATTATGAAGAACAAACTGAACATTCAGCCTCATGTTTAGTTTCCGGGGGGGGGATGATAGAATTACCTATTCTATGAGAGTCACTATATAATTGTACAAGGTGAAAAATTAAAAGTGTCAGATGTGTGTATGTGTGTCTGGTTTCTTTTAAATGGGAAAGGGTGGTTATCCGGATGATAACCACCCTGTGTCAGTTATGTAATTGACCCATTACTTAGGTTGCAAGCATCCTTTGTATTATAAATACATTCCAGGGCCTCCTCTCTAAATCATTAAGAGATGAAAACCCTAGGCCTAGATGTAGCCCTCAAACTCGGTTAACAATTTTCTTGTTGTTTGGTTGTGGTTTGTTTGCTCTTAATTTTACACTCTGATGTACCGTTTGTTTGGTGGTATTGTGACCGCAATCCTCTGTTTGGGTGAGTTTATCTCGGGATAGGATAATACTAGGTTAAAGCTTACAGTCCTGGTATTACCAAATTCCAGGGGGGGTGGGATAGTCTAATCCTGTGCACAATCCCATGCACAATCCCTCCCTCGCCTTGCTGTTGCTACTGTTGCACATATGTTCCGATGGAGAATCCACGGGTAAAGTCTTCAAAGCGCATAGGTGGAGTCTTCGAATGCACATGTGGAGTTTTCGAATCCACCGGTGGATTCTCATAATCCACAGGTGGAGTCTTCGAATGCACATGTAGAGTCTTCAAATACTAATGGAGTCTCAACACTCAACTATGCCAAATGTAGGATTACTCGTTTTAATCCTAGGACTGCCAACTATAAAAAACAAACACCAAAATCATGCAATCACAGGATTGAGGCACAATCCCGTGCCCTTTTTTTTCAATCCTTCCAATTCAATTCTCCTAAACAAATGGTGGCCAGATGGTGGTATGCACATTGAACATAATATGGCCAGTGTGTCGACTCTGTTTAGAGGGTCAGGTAGATATACTTTAGTACTTTTTTTGGATTCACTTTTAATCATCCAAATAATAGGCAGCTATACTGTACCAAGTAATCATCAATCCCTTTTCCGGGTAAATTAATAAATGAACCGCAATAACAGCTGTTGATGGTCATATTTTTAAATGAGTAGCAGATTCCATTCTAATTGTACCGCCACTCTCTTGATATATATCTAAGAATTAAATTGTTTAAATGGAAGATGCGGAATAAAGTTGATATTTATCTGATATATAAGCTAACATGACAAATGGAAGTTGCAGGTTAGTCTGGCAAACTACAGGTGATATTTCTTGTTTAATTTGTCTCCTTTATGCTGACTTTTTTTCTGATCAGGAGCGGGGTTCTATTTGAATGCTACACAAGAGAAATGGAAAAATTGGTGCATGTATGATTATATTGTCAAAGAATTGCCAGAACTACTCTACAAGAATTTTGAAGTGCTTGACATGTCATGTGCATCTATATTTGGCCACTCAATGGGTGGCCATGGTGCATTGACAATATTTCTGAAGAACTCTGATAAATACAAGGTACACTATCAAATATCAGTTAGATAATAAAATAGTATTCTGTATGTGCATTTTCAACACCAATATTAGCATTTATCACATGACTTATTTATGTTTTTCTAGTCGGTATCTGCCTTTGCACCGATCTGTAATCCTTCCAACTGTCCTTGGGGTAAGAAGGCCTTCTCAAACTATCTGGGCAGCAACAAATCTGAATGGGAGGCAAGTTTCTTTCAAAAGATCACTAGCATGTTAATGCCTTTAAAAACTACTGTAAATACGATTCTGGTTGTAAATCCTTGATTCTACACACACAAGGGCAGCATTTGCAGATAATTCGTCTTTATGCATCCACCATGTCGAGTCTATTGTAATAAGAAATAGTCAGTTTGTTGATGGTATAAAAATTGCAGGAATATGATGCCACATATCTGGTGAAGACATGCGAAAATGCTCCCACTCCTATCCTTATTGATCAAGTATGTGCCTCCTGTCTAAATTGATAGATATGCTTTAGTTGACCATATATCCGGCTACTTTTGCTTTGATCATTTTGTAGATTACTTTCATGTTTGCCTTTTGTAAACTTCCTCTGCCTTTATTGTCCTATTAGGCAAAATTTCATTCTTATATAGCACTGCATCTTACCTTAGAAAAGCATTTCAGAATGTCTCTTGAGTAGTGGTAACTATTATTTACACAAAAAGAAGTATAGGCTTATTGTTAACCATGAGTTGCCAGGCAGGAGCATCACTCAACTACAGAAAATATCAACAAACCGCATAGCAAACACACATTTCAGATTTTCCTTGAATCTAAAATTGTTATTCTATGCTGCTATGCAGGGAGAGGATGACAAATTTTTGCATGAGCAACTGTTGCCACAGAACTTTGTGGAGGCTTGTAATAGTGTCAATGTGCCAGTCATTTTACGGATGCAGCCAGGTTATGATCACTCATATTTCTTCATTTCAAGTTTCATTGATGAACACATAGGCCACCATGCTAAAGCCCTTAAATACTAGGTGAGTTCAATATAGGAGTTAGCTGCACGATGTCTTTGAAACACAAAGGATATGTTAAGATTACCGGCAGTTAGTGGTGGCTTGTTCTCTACCAACTTTGGGCAAACATGGGATCTTTTCAATTTAGTCAGCTGGAACTAAATCGTTTCCTTTTGTCATGTTGATTTCGGTTATTTGCTGTTTTAAATTCTCAAAAATGGCATTACTTGCAAGTAGAAAAATCTATTCCTAGTTGATGTAAAAAGGTAACGATTTGAGACAGGTGTCATGCTTCAATCCTGGCATTCAATAAATCCGTTGTTTGGAACTTGTTGCTCGGCATTCCTCAACTCAGCCAAGTATAGAGATATTAAAAAGGGAATGCCTTCAAAAACAAAATATGTTCAAGTTAAGCTGTTAGAAACTTGTGTTACTCAAGGGCCTTTTGTACCGGAGAGGTAAAACTTGAACCTTGATCTTGTCTGGAAGAGGGCTAACTACCTGATAGGCAGATCCTTTAAGCGGTTACCTTGTGTTCATCATATGATTACATGGAAGTTACACGCAAATTTCTCATTCTGTTCTTTTGTTTGTTTCTTCGAAAGATACGATGCCGGGTAAAGAACTATAGAATGCTTGAACACTTGCTGGGGATGGATGCAGCAGTTGCCACCGTCCTTTGTCTTCATGCCGGTGGTAAACGGGTTTTTGCCTCTCTTTCAACATTTCATCCTTTTAGTTGTAGAACAACCTGCATTAATCTAGGTGATTGATTTTATCTTAGGCATCTCTAGCTCGAAAATTAAACTTAGACAAGAATAGATTTGAGTAGAAGTAATGAATCCATGGAGCAGACTCCAGTTAATATGGAAAAAAGCTTTATTAGTGTTGTATCTCTACCTGACAGATCGAAAATTCAACTATTTAACCTTTTCTTTTTTAGATCTCTCTTAGAGTGTCCCTTTACCTTACACCTCTTTTAGGGGATAACTGCCATTTACCTTGTGCGTTATTTTAACATCAGTTAGACATTTAAAATTAATTTGGCCCAATCCATACTTGATGGGGGGAATAAGTTAATTCAGTTCTATTTTGGGGGGATAATTACCGATATAGCCCTCATCGTTAAAAGAGCAACCGGGATATTCCTCTTTTCGGGTAATATAAATATGGTTTTCTTCTTTCCATTTTGTAAACGCCGGTTAATGAGCATATCTTATAAAAGATTGGAGGTGTTTCACAGCTCAATGATTCACGGCTTTAATTGAGATAGGCAATCTAAGTCATCTTTGTGCCTATTGCTATAATGATCCTTCTTTAACTTTTTTTTTTTTTTTTCTTTGAAAAGATCCTTCTTTAACAAATTAGAGATAGCCTTACATTGAAAGCTCAAGAGAGAAAGTAGTGGGTGCCACCAAAAGGTTGGCAGTGTTAGAGTCCTCCAATTGGCATGTAAGTGGTCATGGATCAAATTCAATGGCAATGATATTTATTTTCTCAAGAAAAAAAAAAACATAAGTAATAGTTTGACCACGTGGAATTAAGTATTTGAAGTGATTGTCATGAGCTTCGTGAATTCATATTGAATAGGTTGTTGAAGTTAATTTTTTAAATTAAATTTAGGTTTAGACTCAAATTTTTATAGATGACATTAGAGTCAAACTTCCTCCAACAAGACCGAGAAGGTTGCGCTTGGGTAGCTAAAACATACACCATGAGTTGAATTTGGGTGAGGAACATAGTATAAACTGCCTGTACTCTTTTGCTTAATGGAACCTTTACCACTTGGCGTCCGCCCTTTCTACAAAAGAGGAAAAAACTCTCAAGCAATTGCATCCACTTTTTTGCACAGAAAGCTAGTAGATGTTCAAGTCAAATCAATAAAGCTATCTGATTTGGAAGTCCCGTTAGGTTGTAACGCTAAGCAGAGTTAACCCATCATTTAACTTGATTTATACTTGCATCGGGTTAAATTTCATTTAACTTACATCAAAATATTAAAATAAATTAAATTTATTTATTTCATTATTTATTCCACTCATTTCTTATTTTTTTAATTATTCTACGAATTTATTTCTCCTGCGAAACAGTACCTGTAGTAAACCGGGGGCAGAAAACCAGTTCATACAAATCAAATGGCCACGGCCGGGAATACCGCATCAATGCATTAATGCCAACTCCATTTTATCAATACAGCTACTCACTTAATGACATGTTTAGTTCACGTTGCATATATCATAACAATCCAAGCATGGATGCATCGAAGCTCGCTCGAAGCAAACATACCTTGATGGGTTCCACCGTTTCCCTCCACAAAAGCACACATCCATGTCCGTAGCTAAACGTAGATATAATTTCGATTGATCAAACCGTTAAACCTTTATGTGGTGGTGGAATCAGAGGTCGACATCTTCGGCACGGCGGCGGAAGCGGCAGGCAGCGCAGTCGGCAGCTACTAGGGAGGATGTGGGGGCACCTGTCCTCCCCTCCCACGACAGGCATTGCCACCCCCTTCTTGGCACGGCTCACGTACCCCGGCCGGTACGTCTTGCCGAGCACTCCCTCCACCGCGTCGGTCAGCCCTCCGAACTTGAACTGCACTTCCACGTGGGCGAAGGCGTCCCCGGCGCGAAGATTATACCCGTGGATGCGGTCGTCCTCCTTCGTCGCCGGCACCACCTTCACACCTACCTCCACTAACCCTTCCACCCTTATCTCGACGCCATTCCTCTCATCTAACCTCTCTCTCACTACCACCGTGATTTTCGCCCTCCCATCATCAGTGATATCGTCGTTGCCGGACATGATGGTAGCGGCGGTGATGGTACTACTGGTAGTAGTTGTTATTGGGATGCTGCGCCACTCGCCCTCGACGTCTTGAGAGAGGTGTAGCTCCTTGCCATCCCAGAGGAGGGTGAGAGCGTCGATGCGGTCGTCCCACGTGGGGACCGATTTGGCGGCGAAGACGAGGGTGTGGGAGCCGAACATGAAGGCAAGGGATTGGATCCGGGTGAAGTCGCGGGGGCGATGCAGAGGCCTCGTGCCGATAAAGTGGGCGTTGATTCGGAGACGAGGGCAAGGTCGCGGTCCTTGGCTCCGTGGAAGTAGAACATCACGCCGTCGGCACCCACGAAGCGCGGGTCGTAGCAGATGGATCCGTATCCATCGCAGTTCGGCTTCCTTCCTACGCTTGCACCACGTAGTTAGCGTACATATACAGGTATCTATCGGCACACTATTGATGATAAAAGAAGAATAAGATTTAATATATTATTCAAGAAAATGGAGCGTAAATCTTATTTGCGCGTAGTCTTGGTGAAGTTTGGTTGATATCTTTCGTTACAATGAATTTTTTTAAATAAAAATTTAAATATTAATATTATTTCGTATATATATATATGTGTGTATAAAATTTTAAGTTAACCTGAAACTTCTAACCCATACGTTGAAATGAGGGGTTGAGTTATCGGATTTAAATAAAATTTTATGTATTTTATATTTTTGTTAAATAATTTTAATTTTTAAAATTTTATTATAAAACATTGATTGTACATTAAAATATACATAAATTACGGGTGAGTTACATGCTTCTTGTCCCTGCATTATTATTATTTTTTTAAAAATAATATTTTCTCATAAAGCCACGTCAATTACTAGAAATTAAATGTCACGCGTGATAGATCGTAGAGGCGTGAGTGCATGCAAATAAAATTTTAAAAGAATGTGCGAAGATCATATGGTTCGTAACAGCTAGTTTATATGGGGTATTAGAAAAGTATTCTATTGTAAAATTGTTGTTAGTTTATAATTGTGTTTACTTATAGAATAATGTTAACATTAGTATATGTTTATTTAAATCAATGTTAAGTTGTAGCGTTAGTTTTTGTGATGTTTATTTGTAGAGTGAGGTTAATACCGGTGTATGTTTATTTGAATTGATGTTACATTATGATGTTAATATTTGTGATGTTTAATTGTTAGTGGTATTAAGAATATAAAATATGAGGGATATCAGAAAGGTGAATGTTGAATGACTTTAACATGGATTCGATTAACACCAATGGAACTGGTGTTAGACAAACGAGGTTAGGTAGTTACGTAAACATAGGTTAACCTCCCTTTCGGAAGGTTAATCTCCCAAATAAACAAGACCTAAGGTTTAGTTTGGTAAGGGGGATAACCCATTAAAATAGAGGTTAACCTTATTTGATGGGAATGATATTTTGACCCAGGTTAAGATGATTTCACGTGGGATAAGTTATTCAGGGGGTTGATGTGGGATAAATTTTTTTTATGGATTATCTCATGTGTTTCCATAAGTTAATTAAGAAAATTTTCAAATAGTTACAGGTTAAACCACCAAGATAACCTTTATGATTTTCAAATAAAAATAAAAAATAAGATAGATAGAAAAAAATTATTTCATAAAATCTATTCCTCCATCCAAATTGACCCTAAATTGTTGAATCCTCTTAATCAAAAAGTAGTCTCCTTCCGCTCGTTGCTGTGCATGGTCATGCATGCACTTTTCTTCTTCCACGCAAAACGGCAGGTAAATGGCGCTTGGGTTCTACTCAATTGGGGTTTAATCATGTACATGGGTGTGTCCTCAATTGAGGTTTTAATAGCTTGAACTAAAACGTGGCCGAGTTGAGTGCATCAGTCGATGGATCTAGATGTGGGTGCACCGCGAATCCCTACACCCCGAATGAGCATTTACCGGATCCAGTACTGCATCATATATATTAGTATAGTATTTGATTCATCTCCATCACTCCAAGGTTCAAGTCATATTCTGATAATTCTAGTTATCAATCTGTTTGTCCAACTTTACATATTGTTAGAAAGCTAGAGATTCGTGAAGTAATTACAACATGATACGGAGACATGTCAAAGAGAGAGATGTGAAGTGGTCGAAGGATGTGAATCGCGATCTCGATCTTCATTATTTCAAAGTTTAAGGATATGGTTAGGATATGGATAAATAGGATACGAAGATCGTAGTATATGCAAAATAAAAGAGAAATACATGATGCAACCAAATGGAAATCCATAATGAGCTCGATGATATTACGATTAACACCTTGCAATTAGTCATGGATTTTAGTAGAAAGGTGTACATATGTATATATACGTTGGAACATGACTTGGTTTGGCAGTGAAGTCGGCTCAATGGATAATCTCCGAAATAATAGGTTTTGATATCTTGTTGTCTTAATTGTTAAATAGAATTATGCAGATCTTATATGTATATAATGTGGTTATTAGTTTCGATGGTGTTGATTTTCTTTGTTTTTTTTATCAAATCTTGGTTCAATTCGATTGTGTGCATTCTTCAGATTTTCACACTCTCTCTCTTACCTATTTTTATTTTATTTTTCTTACATATTATTTATCATATATGTATATTTAAAATTTTATCTTTATCATCGACTTTCTTATTTTGTATTCTTTCATTAAAGATCAATATTGAATATGATTCTATAAAAGTATGAAATAATACATATATAAAATTAGGTTATATAAATTAATCTAAGATATTGATTAGAAATTAAAATACAACGTGTGATGTATTTTAATTTTAAACATACTAATTGAAAATAAAAATATATCGACATATTTTGTTAAATTAAGATGTTTATTATTTTTTAATCAATAAATTTTAATTTTTAACTGATACATTTCGACATAGAACTAAAATATATTACTTTATTTTTGTTTTAAATCGATATATTCAAATAGAAAATAAAAATATGATTGAAGTTTAAAATATATCGATACATTTTGTTGAATGAAGATATTTATTTATTTTAATCGATATTTTCTAATAAAACATTAAAATATACTAATTAAAAATTAAAATACATCGATATATTTAATTTATTGATTAAAGATGTCTTACATACGATATAAAGGTCATTAAATAAATATTATGTATATTAATCACATCACTATTTATTTATTTTTTTTTTTACCTAATTTTAGATCTCATATTATAATATTTATTTTAATAATAAAATTCTGATATCATTTTAATTTTTATACTCTAATTAAGCTCAAAATTCATAAAAGTTTAAATGCAAAAAAATTTAAAACCGTTGCAAATGGCAACACATGCACTACTCACAAAAGTGGACGTCATGGGATCTGTTACCACGCATGTGTTGTGCGTGGGTGATCTCCACTTCCTTAAAAATCACCGGTGAGTTTTATGTATAAATAAAAATTTATCAGTGAAATTTAGTTACATGTCAAAATGCGTTGGCAATCCTTTTTGTTCGAGTGACATTAGTACTTTGAATTAAATTAAAATACAACAATGATTTTTAAATTTTACCAATGTAATATAAAAAAATATCATGGGCAGAATTGAATTTTATGAATGTAGGTTGTATTTCATGTGACATTTTTTATTTTTGTATTGTGATCTTATTAGGGGTAAAACATATCTTTGAATTTAAAATTTCACATAAGGCCTCAAAAAACATATGCTATTTACATATTAGGCAAATAGGCGGATCCAGTTCCACCCGACTTACCTATGTTTAGATAGATCTGGACCCATCTTTATCTAGGTGGATTCGGATAGGATCGACCTGTTGAAAGATCCAACTTGACTGGAGTTAGAGAGGCGATGATAACATCCATTATGCCTACATCGGCAACAACAAGGGTGTTACTAGCGCTCTTAATAGCTAGCTAACAGACGTGCTGGAGAATCCGTGAGGACTGTTGTGGAAATTCTTATGTTAAGGTATTTCCTGTGTTATAAATAGGGAAAAGAGACCCTCGAAGCCTCTCTTCATGTAATCTGGGAGATAGAAAAATAGAGAATTTGTTTTATCGTTATTCTAGTGGAGATTTAGAAGTATTACCCTCTCTGTAGACATACATCTTTTACGGTGAAAGAATCATTTATTCCCTTATCTCTTTTTTATGATTACTTGTGTGTAATTATTGAGTTAAATTCTCTATTTACTTAGGAGTCTAATTAGATCCCAAAGAAAAATCCATATGTGTCGGTTAATGTGAAATCTTAACATTTTTGTCATATAATATTTGTTTTAAATAATATTATACGATTTTCTGTTAGAAGTAATTAAACCATGAAACCTAACTTGGTTTGGCTGTGAGTATCAAAGAAGAGGAAATTTGAGGTCACCTCCATGCATTGTTGGAACTACTAGAAAAATTCTATATTTTTGGCTTAAGAGTTGCAAAGAAGTCTTATGAAACGCATAACCATCTATAGAATGTTTGTTTTATCATTATTACGAATGCTTTTCCATTTTTTTCTCTTAATTTGGCATCACACCTCCTTCAAGATGATTTTAGTCTTTGGTATCACTAGATATAAGTATCTATACAAATCACTACATACAATAATATGTGATTCTTGAGGAAAATCAGAGCTTCTTGATACTCGAACTTCTTATCTTGCAACCACATTTGAAAACTCCCATTGTCACATATCTGTGCACACACACTAGCATGATGCATGTTATATCTAGAACATCATGATACTAATGCGACAAAAGTCACATACATGATATCTATGTATAACCTCGTAATACTAGTGTTACAACAATGTACATATCATTGATATTATAAAATATCATTGCCCTATTGCTGTAGCATCGATGTAATATATAACCTCACAATACTAATACTAACCTCGTAGCACTAGTGCTAAGAAACTTTTGAAATTGGCGTGACACGTCATATGAGTGACATATTAAGAAATGTGTGTGCGGTTGTGTTTCTTTATAGTTTATCTTTTTCTTATGAAAGTACTTGAATGTGTATATGTTAAATTTGTCTAATAAAATTATATATTTAAGTTAAGAATCAGAAATGCATCTATAATTGTTAACTGAGACATTTATACGTAGTTATTATCAGAATGTTTAGGTTCATATCTTTACCTTCCAATATAATAAGTTCATCGATATAGACAAATAGGCATCTATCGTTCGTGCACATATCTACGGGGTCATTGATATGCACATAAGATTTTGATTATCCTTTTTTGATAAATCCTCGGCTTGCTTTTTGAGTAAATTAGGCAAGATATGCCTCTCGTGTCACACGACCTCCAGGTAAATATAGGATTGGATTCGAGCGAACACCTCTTTACTGTTGAAGTCAGTGGTATAAGCTATAAGACTTTGATTTTCCCTATTGGATTTTTGCATTTGATGGTTTTTAATTGGAGTGCACCCATGAAGTGAACCATGCATCATGCATTATTATCGCCACTTCTGCATTAAAAGATATTAGGTGATTCACGCAAAGATCTCCGAGATCAATCGTGACTTCACTTGGTCTTTCGAAGCCTGACATGCACCTAGCAAGCCATGTACTCTTGAGAATAACGACAAGGAAGACTCCTTTTAAGCTTGCTCTCGTTCCCTTACAATTTCGAGAAGCAAACATGAATGGACAACATTTACACTCTTTGCCTGTGCTTCAGTGTTGAATAAAAATGTTCATTAGGTGATGCATACCACGTGGATATGATGAATAATTTCATTAAATGTTACGTCAAAATCTCTATATATAATATGTTTAACACACCTATTATATCTAACTTTCATTTATTTGAGAAACTAATAATAATAAAAATTAATATTAAATATAAAATAAAAAAATTATGACTCTCTCATCTGTACTTAAATTACATTAACTGCTTTTCTTGTGAAATCGGAAGCAACTTTTATTCATCCCCTACTCCCTAGTGGCAAAGGAGGCAGGTAGGGGGATCAAACTAAAACCTGCCCATTACAAGAGGAAACAAAAATAGACCACGACTCATGACCTCACACCAAAAGCACACCACTAATCCTAGGAAGGACTACCTTAAAACATAACATAGGGAAATTACAGCTTATCCAAAAAGATGGTGCCCCGAATGCGTCTAGGAAGATCGGAAAGTTGATAGTGGCACCAAGAGATGGCATCCGTATGCGCAAGGTGAAAAGAAAGCTTATTCGCCTCAACGCGTATGAAATTGAGTGAGTTAATTTGATGTCTAGACTGCTGAAGCTTCAAAAAGTCCTTTCTAATGTTCCACGAGATAGTGATCTTTCTATTCCCCCAGTTGTATAGCTAAGATGAATCCGTATCGATGTGAATAATGGAATCGCAAGGTAGAAAACTGATGGCATGTATAATAGCATCAATAATAGACTTCTCTTTGATATTCGAATCAATCTTGCGAGATGCGCCGATAACAAAGTCACCATTAGAATCTCGAGCAGCCCATCCCACCTTGAAAAAAGAACCATTAGGAATCACAGCAGCATTGATTTTATATATGTCAATTGGGTGAACCCAAATGACAGCAAATACCTTAGGTTTAAAAGAGCGCAACCGCGTATACATAGTAAGGCTAGACTAGTTGCAATCAAGCATAATTTCCAATTTGTTCCAAGATGTTTCATTATGTCTAAGTTTATTCCGGAACCACCAAACATTATACCAAATAAACGTGATCATACCTTTGCATCGGCAACACTCAGCACTATGGGTAGAGGCACTCATAATCTGAATAAAGGAGGTAGGATTGATAGGATTAAGAAGACACCTCCTAAAAACTCAATTGGAGACCCACCTAGTAAGCTCACTTTGCGTAAAAACATGAATGATTGATTCCTAGTTGGGAGAATTACGATGGCACGAACATTTAGAGACCAAGGGGATGCCAAGCTTACTGATGTTATCATTAGTAGGGATCTTAAAATGGACCCTCCACGCGAGAAGACCCAATAGAAGAGGAACCTTAAGTTTCCAAAGCTCCTTGGCAGCTATATCAATAGGCATGGATCTAAAGTGGGAGACATAAGCAGAGGCCACAGTAAAGCACCCCGTAGTGGTAACGGTCCAAAAAGGCAGGTCCTTATTATCATCCAAGTGTGTTTGGAGGACTCATCAGATTCTGAGGAATGTATGAAATCCCAAAGTAGTTGTAGCCGTTAGAGAGAACTTCCCTGACTTGAATTGGAGGGGGAGAGACAAACTTAGGAAGGAAGGCTCTAAGAGCCTTGTCTCCCATCCAGGTATCAACCCAAAAATCCATAGCACCTTCATGAATTTCCCAACGAATAAAGTGCTTCATAACCGCATACGTCTCCCTCATTCTCTTAGCCCTAGCTAGAATAGGAGTAGACACAGATGGGGAATCACCATAAAAACGCTTCATGAGGCTGGAGTAGGGAGAATCCTAAAATCGAATGTTCCATATTCTTTTCATTCTTAGGGCTTCGATAAAAAGACCAAGTTTAAGAATCCCAAGACCCCCATTGGCCAGAGGTTTAGAAATGTTCTTCCAAGAGATCCAGTGGTGTTTCTTCTTGGAAGAGGTGGAGCACCAAAAGAAGTTCGCGAAGATAGATTCAAGTTTGTTGATAATAGATTTGGGAACTTCTAGTATATAAAGGGTGTAGATGGGAATAGAAGAGAGGACATGCTTGATCAACAACAAGCGAGAGGCCAAAGAAAGAAGATTGGCTTTCCATCCCGCCAACTTAGATTGAATTTTCTCGATGATAGGGTAGAAATAGGACGTTTTAGTGCGCCTCGCAAAAATGGGACATCCCAAATATGTAAACGGGAAAGATCCTTGCTGGAAGCCCAAAGTTTGGAGAATACGGGACATCCTTTTAGGAGGGAAGTGTTTCCTGGTATAGCAGAAGCTTTTGACTAGGTTAATCTATTGCCCTGAAGAGTACTGAAAGTCCCGAAGGAAATTGGATAGGTTGGTGATAGTGTAGGATCCTCCATTCAGAAAAAGAACCACATCATCCACATAAAGGAGAGCAAGCAGAGCTTTAACACCATGTTTTACCGAAAAAGGAAGGATCTTCTTCTGAAAGGCCGATTCCTTTAGCCCCCTAATGAAAGGCTCCATAAAAAGATCAAAAAGATACGGAGATAATGGATCACCTTGCCTAAGCCCCCGAGAAGGATTGAAAAAGCTGGAGGAGATGCCATCAATTAGGATAGAGGAGCCTTGGTGCTCAACAAAAGCAGAGATAAGAGAGATCGCAGGAGAAGTGAAACCATACTTGGAGAGAATGAGATATAGGATCCCCCACTCAACTCTATCATATGCCTTTTGGAGATCTAACTGAATTATAATGTTAGATCCGAACACTTTGTGATCAATACGCTATGTAAGCTCAAATGCGGTGGCAACGTGATCAAGGATGGATCGACCTTTGACGAAACCTGCCTATTCTTCAGAAATCAGCTTAGGGAGAATATTGGACATTCTATTGGTAAGGCTAGAAGAGGCAATCTTATAGGAAACGTTACAGAGGCTGATCAGATGAAAATCCGTAAGGTTTGTAGCATTCGATTTCTTAGGAATCAAGTAGATAAACGTATTGTTAAAAGATCGCGGTCCTTTAGGTGCAGTGAAGAAGTAATCGATTATTGAAGTAAGGTCACATTTGATGAGATCCCAGAAGGAGGTAAAGAATTCCACATTAAATCCATCCAGGCCTAAAGTCCGATTAGTGGGCATCTAGGATAAAACTTTAAAAATCTCATCCTAAGTGGGAGGAATAAGCAACAGGGACGAGTCCTCTTGGTTAAGAATAGTTGGAATGGAATCAAGGAAATGGGAGAAGTCATGATGCGAGTCAGAGGTCAAGAGGCTCTTATAAAAACCAACTGTGAGATCCGACGCCTCATTCTAAGACCCGTTACCAACAACATCAGTAAGCTTGGCTCTATTATGTTTAGCAAAGCGTCTTTTAATGACTGAGTAAAAAAATTTAGAGTTTGATTCACCATTGTTATGGCAATTAATTTTAGCCTTTTGAAGAAGAAAATCGTGATACTTAGCTTGGGCATCTTCCAATTGATTGTGCAGATTCGTGAGCTCAGCTGCAACCTCATCATCCCAAAGGGATGCTAATTTCTCATCAAACTCATCATAGCAGGCCTCAAGGTTCTTAACGATATCCTGAATTTTCTCTAAAGTCATCTTATTCCACAGTCTCAAAGCCCTCTTAAGAGTAGCAAGTTTGGAATAAAAGGCAATAATAGGATCATGGAACAGATCAGAGTAAGCTTGGAGCCAAGTAGTTTCAACAAGATTGTGCAATGTAGCATCCCTCAGCCACATATTCTGGAATCGAAAAGGACGGGGTTGATGAGACCTACAACCGTTAGAGATCAAGGTCATGGGAGTGTGGTCAGAGGAACATCTGGAAAGATAGGAACCAAAGTCGATATTGGCAAGGGTCGTGGGATTCAAGAGAATATGATCCAAATTCTGGTAAATCCGTTGATCCTCCCACCTCCCATTACACCAAGAAAGTTGAGTACCAGCAAGAGGCATCTCAATAAGGCCGAGATTATGAATGATTGATCTGAAGGGAACAGCTTGGGAGTTAACAAAAGGAGCACCACCACTTTTCTCAGAAGCTCGTATTTTGCAATTGAAGTCACCCCCAAGAATTCGAGAGGGGGAGAACTGAGATGCATTGGACAGGTAATTCCAAAGATGCACTCTCTCATCAGTGTCCCTAGACGCACACACCACAATCAATTTCAGGAAGGAATCAGCGTAAGAACTGGTCACGGTGACTGCCTGGGACATGGCAAACACGACAGAAATGGAAATAGGTTCTTTCCACAGACACCAAATCTTAGGAGCGACTGTAGAGGCAAACGCATGAGAGAAAGCAATAAAGTCTCTAAGAGAATCGACAGCAAAAGGAGCCACAAAAGGTTCCATCAAGAAAACAAGGTTAATCTTATGGTCATGAATGATCAGTTTAAGGCGATGCATAGTAGGGTCGTTCAAGATACCCCGACAATTCCAAAAAAGATAATTCATAATGAGAGGGTTTTACAAAGAGACTTGGCATGACTTCAGGTAATCCTACCCGAGTCTTCCAACAAACGACCACCACGGGCCCCTCTAGCCATAGGAGGAGAGTGTGCCTCATATGCCGACTCCTAGAGGAGTAGGGGTTTCGCATCATAAAAAATCGAACCACCTTGAGGCTTCGCATCTGAACGAAAATCTGAGTCAACATCATTACTCGTGCACAAAGCAGTCCCCCCATTCAACATCTCCCCGAGGGGAGAGATCAAGATCCGGATCAGGATCTGGCGGGCGGGAAGGAAAAGGAAGATAAATGCCCTAGGTCAGGTTAGAAACCCCCTTTGATAGTACAATATTTGGCAAGAGCTAAGTCGGAGCAAGAACTATCAGTTTTATAAGATACAGGGTCATTCAAAAGCAATAGCAAGCCTTCATTATTATAACCTTCAAAACTTAGTAGATCAGTCGACGATTGAGACCCACGCTTTTTTAGAAAACACGACTTAGCCAAACAATTAGGGAGATTAGATATGAAAACGTCCTTTGTACGAATGTCAAACGGATCCGGAAAAATGTTGTTTTGAAGCAAGTCAGAGGAATCCGTATCCAAAGGCATCATAGAAGACGAAAAAACTTGACCATTCACAACTTCATCAAAAACCAAGGACGCAGAGTTTTTAGGAGATATCACCGTGGGGGAAGGACCAGATCGAGGCACAACGTCCTCAACATCCTTCCCCTTTAATCGAGTGGCGATTCGCTTCGCCCTCCACTGGAGCTGCACGTGATGCTTCTTCCCATCCTAGGGGAAAATGGAGGAGGGAGGAGAAGAGGAAAACCCCCCTAGAATGAGAAGGATGAGAGGTTATACATGCCAGATCAATACAAATATTATCCTTGCCCCCAGAAATCGGGACCTCATCAGCCACCACAAGGGGGAGATCCCCCTGAATGGATCGGCACTCAAAACCTTTCATCGAGCCTTCGGAGTTCTTCGATGGCTCATTCGCCAACTCCTGAGCACCTGCTCGCCCAGTAGCAGACCGCTCCCCATTTCCAAGACCCTCGGTACCTGCAAAAGGATCAATATTTGGGCAACCAAGCAAAGTGTGACCGAGCTTCAAGCATTTAGGACAAAAAGGAGGAATCTTGTCAAAAACCACCCGTTGGAAAATACTACAATCACTGTTGAAAATCACAACAGAATTAGGGCGTGGTTTGGAAAGATCCACTTCAACACAGACTCTGGGGCATCCAGGCTTCAGCCCTTGGATCGTTCTTTGATCCAGACAAATGGGATGCCCCGGTTGGTAAGCTAAGGACAATAAAGCATTAGGATGCAATAAATGCAAGTTAAGGCCTGGAAACCCCACCCAAATAGGAACCGTAACCACAGCAGAGTGATGAGAACCTTATCGTGAACCCTAACTAGCACAATTTAATCTAAATAAATGTCAAGAAGCTCCTACAAAACCTAAAGAGAGGCTTAACTTAGAGAATTCTGAGTTAAAGAATAAGACAAATCATAAGGAGTAAAACTGTAATTTCACCAATGCAGTCGCAAACAAGGAAATTAAGGGTCTTAATGAAGGTCAAAAGAGCTTAATAAGGAGAGAAGTGGGATGATCTGATTTGAAAAGGGTTATAATAACTTCTAGAAATTAAATGACATTCTATAACCCTAAAATAAATCCACTTTAATTCACGAGGTTCGAGGTAGGATAAAAATCAAATAAACCTTCTAAAAGTCATGGAAAAATGTCCCCTAGGGTTTAGAACCTTCAATTTGACCTTTGCAATCTATTTTAACCTAAAATGAGAACCATGCCCAATTTATGACTTAAATTGGGTTTTTACGCAAATTGACTTGTCAAATATGATCCAACCTAAAATAAAATTTCACCATTAAAATCCTTAGGTTCAAATTAGGTTAGTATAAAAATTTGGGCTTAAGAAAAGACCATCTTGACCGACTTTACAAATTGGTCCTCTTGAATTACATTTTGACCATTATCTTTTGAAACCCTTGCAAAAGGCCCCCTAACTTTCTCGTCGTTCTTTGCAGAACAGTCCTCCCTGCCATTTCTACGCAGCGCCATACCTCCAGCGACCTTGCGCGGAGGATGGCACCGCGCAGGGCAAGGCGCCCTTCCTCAGGAATGAGCGGGGGGTTCCCTGCGTCGTTCTCTGTCGTAGGGACCCTCCCCTTACCTCTGCAACCGACCATGCCTCTCGTGCGAATGCACGAAAGGCATGGGTGTCCATTTCCGGCCACCTCTGGCGAGCACGGCACATCGCCTCCTCGATCCCCTCTCCTCGCCAGTGCCTTTATAAGGAGTGGCAGGGTCTGCCTTCTCCTTCAAGCTACTTCTGGCGGAGAAAAACCCTAGATTTCGACTCTTCCCTCTCCGGTCAGAGAGCCCTAGCTTTCGGCGATCCTCCCTCCTCCTCCTCGTCGCTCTGCTGCCATACTTGCAGCAGAGCCCATTCTGCCCCATCGTCCCACGCCAGGCCGCACCAGTTGGCGTCCTCAGATCTCCTCCTCATTGCCGATAACCCCCTCCTGGGCACCTTTGTCCCCAGCTCCGATAGGCACGAGCTGGACGTCTTCCTCTCCCTCTTCGTTAACTAAGTAGGTAGGAATCTTCCTCTCTCTCTCTCCCTTATATTTTCCCCTTCTTAATTTACCATTTTGACTTACTGACTGCCACTGTCCATCACCACCTTCCCCATTTCCATTCGCCATCTCTGGCGAGGTCGTTCCACCACCACAGACCATTCCACCCCTCGCTGACAAGCCCAGAAGCTCCCTTTCACTCCACTCAAACATTTCCCCCACTCCATTCACCGCCCTTCACCGCCCAACCACCCCCCGAACACACCCATTTCCGCACACACAATCTGCCCTAGGTGCACCTCCACAGGCACACTCGTGCCTCGCCGACCCTCGCACTGCCTTTGCCACACTCCGGTTAGCCTCCCTGCGTTGTCTGATGTGGCCGTGAGGCTGTCCTTGTGATTTCAAGTCTCCACCTCCTCGCTGCCATTGACGAGCTGCTGAAGCTTCTTTGCAAGTAGCTCCAGGACCCCTCCAGCCCAGGCGTGAGCTCCAGGCAACGTAGGTTTCTTTCGCGAGTACGCCCAGGTTCGCCATTAGGGTCGCGAGCCCTCGCTGCTGCCCCAATTGGCAGTGCCCTCTCGCCTGCAGGTGCCCAGAGCAGAGGT
The DNA here is from genome assembly GCA_037157565.1 of Thalassia testudinum. Classification (NCBI taxonomy): domain Eukaryota; kingdom Viridiplantae; phylum Streptophyta; class Magnoliopsida; order Alismatales; family Hydrocharitaceae; genus Thalassia; species Thalassia testudinum. Next base: position 140,064,596 of record JAZHRO010000073.1, read on the forward strand.
GAGACTTTAGTCCCACCTCGTAAGTGTGTGGCCTCGCGCCCACACTTAAATTGATTTTGTGAATAAAGCTGTTCGCCTTCAATACACAGGGGTCAGGTCCCTCACCCACGCACGCAGCGTGCCACGCGCTCACACCCGCCCTTGCCCGCGCTCACGCCCCGCGGGTCTGGGCCGAATCCAACTACCCGACCAAGCACTCCTCGCCCACCACTGCACGCCGATGGGCCTGGTCCCGGGCGCGCAACCCGAACCCGATTACCCGGCTCTGGGAGAGCTTTCCCAAAGAGAGATTCAGAGAGAGAGAGAGAGAGACGTGGGGAAGGAGTAGGGGTAGGTTTTGCACTGATAGTTGTGTGTGCACGCAGGGAAGAAAAAAAAAAAGAAAGGAAGAAGCAGGCGAAGGAAGAAGAAGAGAGGAGGAGGAGCGGCTAAAGACTTAGCCGCACTAAGTAGCTGCTGAAGAAGAAAGGAAGGAGAGGAGCTGAAGGAGAAGAAAAGTAGCCGCACTGTAGCAAACACACAATTAAGCCGTCTGAGCACCGAGTCAGACGTCGGAAGGGCAGCAGCCAATGCAGAAGGAGAAAGAAAAGAAAGAGGAGGAACGACCCGAGCAGATGAAAAAGAAGAAAAGAAGGAAGAAGAAAGGAAGACTTAGCAGCTGAAGGAAATCAAGGAGAAGGCAGAAGCCTCTGCAGCCGCAAGGAAGAAGAGAAGAAAATCAGAGAGGAAGAAAGGAGAAAGAGAAAGGGTCACCACAGCCACAGTAGAGAAAAGAAGAAAGAAGAAGGCAGATTGAAGAACCAGCTGAAAGAGAAGAGGAAGAGAGAAGAAGAAGCCAAAAAAAGAGAACTTTTGCTCCCTCTCTCTCTCTCTTCATTTTTGTAAAACCTTGTATATTGTGGACTTGTATGCTTCTAGAATTATAGTTGCTCCCTGAGTTCGACCTCGGGAAACTTGTCATTCCAAGTAAAAAATTTGTATTCAACTGGTAACTGTTTTGTCATATACCACAACGACTATAATAACCATAAAGACAGAACACGGCAACCACAGAGTCTATATGAAAGGAGGGAGTCCAACGAACGAACTACAACTGAAGCCTATCGACAACCATGGACGCAATGAATAGATCTTGTAGAAATCCCAATAAGCATCACATCTAATAAGCCAATGACGAAAATCTAAGGGAGTCAGGTTAAACCCAGCAGAGAGGTGCAGGCGTTTAGCGAGAACATCCTTAAGCTTGCTCGTCAAGGGCTTAGGACCCCAAGCACGCACCACAACAGACAATGAAAACACATGAGAAAGATCAGGGACCTCATCGCGGGAGAAAGGCGTAACCCTAATGCCATCTCACATCTTAGGAAAATGGACCTTAAAGTCCAGCTCCACAAATGAGGTCTCAGATGAGCCGGAGCCAACAACCACATAAGCATAAGACTTCTTTTGTGGGGACGTTTGCGCATCAGGAGATGGGGAGGAGGAGGTAGGCTCGAGAGAAGACATCGCCAGAGGAAACCACCACCCTAGCAAAGCTGAAACACCAAAACTGGTAAAAAACCAACAAACCAAAAGGATCCAAAAGCAAACCAGCAAGCAAAAGCCACCGATCAACGAAAGAAATGCGAATCGAGCGACATGCAAGCACAGATCAAACAAAAAAGAAGAAAAAACCAGCTAGGTTACCACAGTGGTACAGCCTCAGCCCTTGCTCCACGAAGTCCTACTGGACAACACCATAGGAGGGGGAGCAGAACCCCTCCCCCCCGGGCTGCACCAGAGGGCCAGGCAAGGGGACCGAGAGGGGAGACCAGAGGAGGGGGAAGGGGAAGCAGAGAAAGAGAGGGGAGCACTCCAGAACCCAAGAGAGGCACAAGAGCAAATGAGAGCACTCTTAAATTACATTAACTTACAATTTACAATACATCAATTAATATATCACATCAACTCCCACTATTCCATCATTTAGACCAATTCCACTAAAGCTTATTCCATCCTAGATTTTATCAAGGAACAAACTCTATCCCTCGTCCAAATGCAACCCTTAAGAATCCAAGGACCTCATTGAAAGTATACTCTAAATTCAAACGACTAGTACCGTGCGAAACTACACTTTGCACATGCATGCATATATGCAAGCAATGATCGATCAGGTCCTACTTGGTAAGGGGAATAAGTTTGTCGAATAAGTAGAAGAATAAGGAAGAAGTAGAATAAATAGTGGAATAAGTTAGTTAATCCGTTTGAATGTTTTAACGTGTCAGAAGGTAAAATAACTTTAACCCGTATTAAGTCTACTTAACCCGCCGTTGGTTTCAGACGTGTTAAATTGACATGTTATACACTTTACACGTCAAACAAACACCAGCTCGGAGAGTAACAAAATTAACAGCAATACTAAAATAACGAGCACAATATATACAGTACACATATGCATACTCTTGCATGTCGTCTCGCATCTGTTGCTTCAGTCAATGAAGCATGATGCCTTCTTGTCCGTTGCCGATGGCTTCGGAGGCAACGGAGGACGTTGAGGAAGCACCTCCCCCTGGCGAGGCACATGGCGCGCTCCTGCCCCATCCCCATGAATCGGGAAAACCTCCACGTAGTTCGTGGTTGCGTCGTAATTCGGAGCTCCATTAATCCCATTGTTGTTGCCATTGCCCGGTGGCCCTCGGGCTTTTCTGCTAACAAGGCCGACGATCCCACCAAGAGTGTCGCAGTTGCCATCATCAAAGATGGGGGAGAATATTTGCGATTTTCGTTGGCACGGAAATTTTGTTGTCATTCTTCCTGGTTGATTTGGAGGGTTACCAACCGCGGACTCTGGGTAATTATTTATGCTACGTTCGTCCTAGTTTTCCCTTGGGATCTAACTGTTTGCATGTATGTATATGGTTGGCGATAGGAGTATTTGACGGCAATTGGAAGTTACGGTGAGACTTTAATTACGTGTAAGGATTGATGTCTCGGAAGTCTAGAGTCAAAGGGATATAATTACCTAAGAAAAGGACAAACTAATATCGAAGGTTAATCTTTTGAGATTGTATCATGCTCTGTACCGGGTCAGTGGTCACCTTTTTACTGAAGAAAAAATGTCAAAGGTTAATTTTGTTTCATGACGTCGGTAAGGATGCTGCCCAATGGCAAGTTACACGGAAATCCAACCCATGCCAAACTGTTGGATGTTGCTCGCTTGCTTGCTAATGAATCCCCTTCATGAGGGGACCTGATCGTCAATTTCTCATCGAGTTTAGCAGCCAACTAATTATTATTTTTAATTCGTGTTCCAAACATCCAAGCTTATGGATTAACGTCCCTTCTAATTAGGCGTTAATTGTACGCACATCCAGAGGGCACATGCATGTGTTGATACCAAGTCAAATGCAGGAGTATTGGAGACCACTAATTGGAGGATATCCACGTGATCCCAAACTTCAAGCATGGCCTTAGTGTTTTAATTACATGTAAAATCGATCAATTAGCCTAAAACTCTGGTACTTAATTAGAAGAGAAGGCCCCTTCAATAACATCGTATTTGCCGTCAATCTAATAGCGTAAAATGTCAATTTAATAGGAATTTGACCCTACACACGTGGTTAATTAATGTGATCTTAATTTGCGTCAGATGTTAGCTTTCTGAACACAAAATCTTCAAACTCAACAAGAAGTGAAGGAAGTGAAACCCCCGTCTTCCCACACCTTGTAAATAGAAGCTTATTTGAGTACATAAATGGATCTCTTTAGCTTACATACTTCTCTTTCCCCACCATCTACTTGGAAACCCTCAGGTTGCTCCATGTGGATGTCCTCCTCAAGGAATCCAATGAGGAAAGCTATCTTGACATCCATCTGCAAGATGTTATCATTCATGGAATGCTATGGGTAGTAATATTTGAATGGATTTAATTAACCATAGCAATAGGAGAGAAGGTTTCCTCATATAAAGTCAACTCCTTCCTTTTGGTTTAGCCCTTGGCCACAAGTCATGCTTTGAAGGTCACTACCTTCCCATCTAGTTTCGTTTCCCTTTTGAAGATCCATTTACACTCAATGGGATTAATCCCATCAGGGGGATCTATCAGGTTCCATACATAATTCTTATGCATGGAGTCTATCTTAGATTGCATTGCTAGCCTCTACCTGTGCACATCATAATCCTTCATTATCTCATCAAATGTGGCAGGATCAACCCCAGACTCCTCTGAGATGTGGAATCCGTATTGTTCAGGTGGATACACCACTCTAGAACTTCTTTTGAGTGGAATGGAAGCCTCTCTAGGTTCTGCTTCATCTCTTTCTAATAGGTTAGGAACATCATTAGTCTCATTAGACTCAAATAGTTCCCTTACTTCATTCTTATCATGACGTTTCATGAACTCTTCTTTCAAGAATCTAAAATTCCTAGAAATGAATACCTTGTAGGTCTCAAGGTCATAGAAGCAACAGCTTTTGCTATCCTTTGGATATCCAATGAAGTAGCACTTAGCAGTGTAGGATTCTAGCTTGTTTGGATTCATGGTCTTGACATGATCCTAGCAATCCTAAATCTGCAAGTGTCCTACACTTGGCTTCCTTCCCAACCAGATTTGGTTAGAATCCTATTTAGTATGTATGCTGCTATCTCCAGTGCATACCTCTAAAAGTTAAGCGGTAAATCTGCTTTGCTCATCATGGATCGTACCATAACCAATAAGGTACAGTTATGTCTCTAAGCTACATCATTTAACTGTGGTGTACTAGGTGACGTGAGTTCAGTGATAATTTCCTTCTCTTTAAGGTATTCCATGAATTCCTCTAAGAGGTATTCACCTCTTCGATTTGGCTGAATTGCTTTGATCCATTTACCCGTTTGATTCTCAACCAATGCTTGATATTCTTTGAACTTTTCAAAGGTCTCATACTTGTGGTGCATAAGGTAGACAAATCCATACCGCGAGTAGTTATCATTAATGTCACAAAATATTATTGACCACTTCTAGTTGCAATACTAAATGGGCTATATACACCAGTATGTATGAGGTTCAACAAGTCCTCATGTCTGATCCCCTTTCTTGGAAAGGGAGGTCTAGACATCTTCCCATGGATACTAGCTAGGAAAAGGTTGGACCTTTAGAAAATTTAACGATCCATCTTTGACCGAACATTGATCCTATTAACAAACACAAGTTCAAGTCTTTGATGCCAGATCACCATGGATCCTCCTGCCTCATCCCTAACATTCTTAGAGGGTGTTTGATTGCCAATCACAACATCAGAAGCATTCATAACTCACAATCATCCAATTTGTACAATCCACCAAGAGTAAGAGAATAAAAAGTGATAAAATTACCATAACGATTTATAGCAAGTATTTGCTAAAAAAGGAAAAAATATCCATATCTAACTAACTTAGAAACTTATAAGAGTTTCCTTCTGATGGAAGGTACATAGACATTCTCTAAGGATGAGGATATGACCATTGGGCAAGTTGAGTCTATAGATCATGATGGCTTCTGCTACAACCATTGTTTCAAATCCCATCATAATCTGCACTTCTTCTCTAAGCCTTCGGGTCACCTAAATTAAATGCATGCAATATATTGCAAATGTGAACAAATGCACCAAAATCCACAACCCAACTTTTAGCTCACCAAACGAGCAAGTTGGTTTCGATGATGAAAAGAGATGCTATACTTGCAATAGCCTTGCCCTTGCCCCTTTACACTGAATAGTTCCGTTTCCAATGGCCTCACCTGTTGTAGAAGTGGCTCATGCCCTCCGCTTTATCCTTGTTCTTCATAGAAGTGAGATATGCGGAAGGAGTTGAATACTTGTTCTTCTTTTAGGAACCCTTTCCTTTACCCTACTTGTACTTAAACCTCCCATTGCTCTCAGCAACCATTACCTTTGGTGGGCTCCCCTTCTTAATGATGTCTTCTGTGGACTTAAGTAAAGAGATTAGCTCAATAATAATTGTCTTTATCTTTCCTATGTGAAATAAGACAATGAGGTTAGTGAAGGAGCTTGGAAGAGATTGCAAAATTGTGTCCGTGAGGGTCTCATTATCAATCTTCATCCTCAACCTTTGGAGTTTTGAAATATGCATGTACATCTTCAGAATATGCTCCCTCATAAGAGTCATTACCTTCATCTTGAATGAAAGTAACTCCTTAAGTACGTTGTATTGTTAAGTTCGGCTCACATCCTTAAACATTTCCTTCACGCTCGTTAGGATTTCGAGTTTTTAACTCCCTCTTTGCTTAAACCTCCTACTGTTCTCAGCAACCATTGCCTTAGGTGGGCTCTCCTTAAGGATGTCCTCTGTGGACTTAAGTAAAGAAATTATCTCAATAGTGTAACATCCCAAAATTCAACTCCTGAGTCATTTCAAAGTGGTGTGGGTCACTTCAAACACGTAAACATGGTTGCGGTTCGGTGTAAGTACAAGCACCTCTTTAAAATGCCAAAAACGTGTATTTTGAGTCAACCCCTAGTCAAAACTCATCAAAATGGTACTATGTATCACACCATTGGATTCCTTTCATCGCAAGCTTTCCAACGACGCTTGTTTTGCATGAATCCAAGGTGTATAGCTCAAGTTATGACCAAAACAAGTTGAAAAGGACCTAAATGTAAGCTCAACCAAACCTAGGGGTAAATTAGGAAATTTACCCAACTAAACCTAAACATAAACCGACCTTGGGGTCTATAAAAGACCCACCTAGGGTTTAGAGCGGTCATTTGTAATTTAAGGCCTCCAAAACCCAAGAGAAATTGAGAGGAAAGAATTACGATTTTCCTTAAAATCCTAATTCAAAAATCCTAGGGATCAAATTGTGATTTCGGAAAACCTTGGCTTCCCCTCCTCAATTGTCGTGGAGGCTTCGGCAGCGGCAATCAGAAACTGTTCGATCTGGCGACACATGTCGGATCTGCGACACGTGTCCCACAAGAGGACGCAGAGCACTTGCTTACTTGCAAGCGCTTGCGTGGAGCGGGCAAGTGGTTATACTACTGATCGACGACACGTAGCGTGATCAAACAACATCGGTGCATGAGGCATAATCCATGGGCTCGGCGAAGCACGAATCACACACTGACTCGTGTTGTGCGTGCAGCTCTTGTGGGCTGACTACTGATTCACTTGATTCGATTGTTTGGTGATCCCTTCACGCTCTTTAGAGTAGTTCGAGGCCTTTCCGACCTCAATTTCGACAAATAAGGTACCGTTGGAATCGTCTCGAGGCATACTATGCTTTGGTACTGTTTAATTTCATTTTTTACTACTATTTCCTTAGTGAAAAATCAGAAACGTTTCTAAGTGATTCCTACTCTATTTTTTGTCTATGTGAACTAGGATTTGTCCCTAACGCATGAGCGGATTTTGAGGCAGGAGTGGAGACTTCCCCCAGGTCCTGTGCGCACGGTTCGGAGTCATCGTAACCCTCGGGTGACGTTAGATAGAGTAGTTTACCCTTGTTTTGATTCCGTCTCGTTTTTGGGTAACCATGGGCCTATATGGTGAGGCTCTTCCCGTATATTGTATTTGTTGGCATCTGTTTCCTTTCTTTTTCTAAGTTTGGGACCTTTCATATATGCATCATACATTAAGCACTAAATAAACATTGACTACTCTTACTACTTTTTAACCAACTGCAACTGTAATTTTCGCAGTGCAATCCTACAATCTTGTTTGAACTAGATATGAACCATTGACTTCTTGCTATAGAGAAAGTGTGAACATCCAAATTCGAACTAAATGTGAACACAAAACATGAGTACTTTTATTTTTTATTGGAAATTCTTCTTACTTGATTACTTTTGGTTGACTTGTCATATGCTATATATGTTGGACATTTAAGTCAAATATTTGCAATGTAGGTAGGTGGATTATTTTGGTTTGATGAGTACCTACGAGGACTTAAAGATCTTTTAATATAATAATCCTATCATTTACGTAACTAAAAAATATAATTATCCTTTATAAGTCATTTTTTCTTACTTGTACAAAATTATATTATTTTTTTAACTTTTAAAATAATTATTGATGTGAAAATCCACTTACATATTATTTTATAGGTATTAATGAAATAAACAATTATACCATGAATAAATGTGATGACCTTGGTCGACCCGAGCCCATTATTTTTTGGCCCAGGCTAGGTTTTGGCAAAGAAAATTTATTTTGGGCAAAGTGTTGGGATGTCTTTTTAGTTCATTTATTAAATGGGTCCACAAGGGGCTGACCCAATGCTCATCCCTTGTCTAATCACATTCACATAAGACCATTTCAGACAAAAATTACATCATATATAAAAGGCTCTCTAATTATAGGAATTACATCAAAATAATTCACCTCGTTCACAATCGCTCCACTCTGTATGCTTATGATCATATCATTGTTGGTGCAAGTGCACCTTGATCCTTTATTTTGATGATAACAAAATAATTGGTGTTTAACAATTGTAGTTGAGTGTTTAGATTTCAGGTTAAATGCAATTTATTAGAGTTAATTGAAGCTCAAGCTTAAGATTTGTAGAGTAAATGGAGGAGCTTGATAGAGATCAAAATTATCAACGAGCTTAGAGGAAGGAGCTAAGGACTAAAGCTTGAAGAGAAATGAAGATTAGGATAGTTGATTTTTGTTGTAAATCATTGTACTTTAGTGTGGCACTTTTTGTTGTCTAGAAACATGTAAAAGAGCCCCAAAATGAGGTTAAGCACCCTAGATAGTCGTTAAGGTACCTTGGAAACCAAAGCCAAGCCTTAAAGCCCTCAAATAACTAAACTTAGGTGAAGGGTGACAACGAAAAACAATATGCTCTGGTTCCTTTATAGCCAGTTGACTGGTCAAGTCACTTATTACAACCCGACCCCCTTGGGAACCCAAGACGGCTCGACTCGACTAACCCTATGACCAATTGTCCAACGAGAGGCTAACTCAAACGTACGAAATAACCTACAAACTACGCATACAAGTAGCTAAGTAATTTAAAAGAAAGACCAACAGTGGAAAAAAATATAAAATAGATTCCAGAAAGATACTATGCATAGATGGAAAACATAGTTCACTAGCCATCACAACTAAAGCAAAAAGAGTATCATGACGATAGTTCTCAACATAAGATAGAAGTACTCACTAACAACAGAGAACAGCAAAAACAGAAAGGAACAAATAGAGTTTTGGCTGGGCTCGACTGGGCCCAGCACTCTTTGCAGCTAGTGGTACTGGCTACTCAACTCCCTGACCTGTACACAATTATATAAGACGGTGGTCAGCTAACGTTGAGTAGAGTAGCATATACAACAATTATGTCACCTACGCAGTAAAGAAAACCACAGATTTACATGTAATTATCTAATTATCTAAACAACAGTTATTTTTACAACGAGTGTTTAAGAGTCAGTTTTCTAGCAAAAGGTCTACAATGTCTCTCAATCTTCCTGTTCCCTAAGGGAACGATCTTGATTGTAGTTTTCCCGCAATGTAGGATATACATGTGGCACTCTCCTGGCTGGGAGAACACCCCGTGGTAGTCCTACGCCTGGTCTACCACCCCGATGTCATGGTTGCGATGTAGCGGTGACTACGACACGCGTGATAAGCGTACGGGTAGCTACCCCTTATTGGCACGCGGTCAGTTGTTTCCGCTAGCAGGTACGCCCAAAAATACAACATGGAATAGCATAAGGCCTTGCCCTCTCAGAACAGGGGTCTCACCCCTTCACAGTCCGCGTACCCTCATTCGACTACCCCAGTTTGCCCAGTGGGCCTAATAAGAGTTGGTGTAGGGGGGCCAGTCCTAACCCCGGGTCCCGTGGGGTAGCTAGTTCCCCCCTACACTAAATACAGTAGCTCTCCTCGGTACCGTGTACGCGAGGGCCAGCTACTTTCCATCGACATCCGATATTTATTCCATACACATGAGTTCCTCTTCTAGTTCCCCGAAGGGTTCGTGCATAGAAATTTCTTACTTTCATATAGTACACATGCCTCTATTCATATCATGATAAATTTAGAGTATAACAGGCAGCTCATGGTTTCACAATTCAACACTTATCTCATCAATCAAGCAAAACAGATACAACATGTATTTCAATTCAAGTCATGATTCAACGAGTGTAAACAGGCAGCTCATAACTTAGCACATTCAGGAAACATTACCACAATTTAACATTCACGGCTTATATAATTATTCATTTTTCTATCTTGGCCCTAAGGTTCATTATACATCCTAGGGTTCAACCAATTAGTTCTAAACAACATGCACTTTCATCATTTAATTCGCAAGGGATAGTAAAGACCACTCTACCAGAGTAACCGGGAGGTGTGAGGGCACAAACGGCAGACCGCATAGCCTCTACGGGTCCTGTGCACACCACGGACAGGCGTCCTATTAACACGGACGGTCAGACCAACCATTTCAATATTTCTCGAGATAGGAAAAAGAGTTCAAAATAGCTAGAATAAGGCTCCATCACATGGGAACTTCCAATATGAACCCAACGATACCTTATTTACAAAAAATCCACTTCGTTTGGGCCCTGAACTGACCTAAACACCCTTCCTGGTTCACTTGAACCAGACCAGGCAGGTTGTCCAGCTGGATCGGCCGCCTGATGCCTGAATCCATTAAATCAGACTAACATCAGACGTCTAGGAGAGGTCCCAGACGTCTTAAACGGTAACAAGAAGCTCACCTTGCATTCTGTGCTGAAGGTTGAACATCTGGAACCCCTCACGGTCGTCCTGGGGTTTCTCCAAACATCTGGCAGTGTACTCAGACATCTAGGGTGGGTGTCAGTCGTATGGAGAAACGTCCAGACGTCCTAAAGTGTTTGGGACGTCGCGCCTGCACACCTTCCCAACAGCTCTGCATGCGCACAGTAACATTCAATCACTCACAGACAATACGTATGAAAAGAAAACAAGCGGTTAGAACCTTACCGTTTGAATTTGCTTTATCGGATGTTGGGTGCTACCTCTAGACGTCCGGTCAGACGTCTGTTGAGAGATACAGATGTCTGATTTGCGGAGAAAACTCTCCCAAGGCCCTTCGCGAACCCTCCTTCCCCCACGGGGGGTCTTCCCCTTCCCCTACGCCACACATGCACAACCTTCAACGCACTTAGGTCTACAGTGGGGTAAGGGGAGACGGTATGAAAAGTACGATCCTTGAGTAGGGTGTTAACCTTTGATTTTTGTGTAGGATCAGACATCTAGATGCAGCTCCAGGTGTCCTATAAGACATCTGAGGTTCCTCTCAGACATCCGATTCTGTGGAAAAATCATTCCACAGAACTGTCTGCGAGGTTTTTCCCCCCTTGCAACAGACTTCCTCTTCGTGACAACTCCCTCCCACCTCACGCAGGAGCTTCAACAGTGGCTCCTTACGAACTCCTCCTTGCAGCCGAACTCCAGCAACTCCACGCGAGCTCAAGCTTCAGCAGCTCAACTCCACAGCAAAGGGAACACGGGGAGAAGGGGGAGGAAGGGGGCTGAGATGGTGCCACAGGGAGAGGGAGGGGGTTAGTGTAGGGCACGGGAACTGAGAAATGGGGTAGTTTTATAGGGCCGGATTAGGGTTAGGGTTAGGGGGGAAGGAAGTGGTGTGCGTGGGGTGTGGGTGTGGGGCCTAGGGAAATTGCATAGAATGCCTCACAACACTCCCAAACTCCCACATGTCCTTCCACCAAATACTTAGGGGGTTAAAATTTACATGAAACCCCCCATAGTCTCTGGAAAAAGTCTACCGACCCCTTGGAAGGATCGTTTCACCACTCGTCGACTGACCCCTATGTAGGGCACTAACTTGTAGACTGAACGTTGACCTTTTCATGTTCAAAAATTGTTGGAACTTGTGACAACTTAATTCCTTATTTAATTGGCTATTTTCCCAAGACCCTTAACTAGATAGTCAACAATCAACCGACCTATCCTATTATAGAAATTCATCTGAAATTGTAGGGCACTTGCCAAGAAACTCTAAGTTCAGGTATTTAAAAGTTAGAATTCTTAGGTAGCCAACAGCCCACCAGTTGACCTGCTAGTATATCTTCAGCCAACCACTAGTCGTCCAACCAATGAAGACCACCTATGGCTACTATCACTCGTTGTATGGTGTCAACTCAAACCTTAGGTTGGTTGATTGACCCCATACAAGCCAGTCGACTAGGCGTCTACTTGCTTGTGCTGATTGTTGAATCTGTTGACTTTTCTAGCAATCTGTTCCAACACCTAGGAGCATTAATTGCTTCAATGGGTATAAATTGTCCCAATACCTAATTAGAGTGCTCCTAATACTTCTATAAATATCTATGAACATTTCTAAGTCTATACACAACATAAGTGTGGAAGGAAACATTTGTGACCTAAATTTTTCCATTTACATCCACTAAGAGATCAAATAAGAGAATTTCTATTCTAGCTCTCCTAGCCTTGCAAGCAACATCTAAGAGCACCATTTGCTACGCTTCCACGCCAGTCCACTTCCACTTCAAGGAAATTCTCTTACACCTATAGGAACTAAGTGTAGACTTTATTTTTAGGCTTTATAGGTTATTTGGCAGTTTGCTTGTGTCTGGATATTCGCATTGCAAATTCCTGTCTCTTTCAAACACGAAATACTCTTTGCGGAGAATAGTGATGTTTAAGGCACACTACCCTCACCCCAAGTAGTGTGGTTTGTAACTGATATTACAATACCCTCATTTAAATAATGTATAATTTGACTGATTCAATTGATCGGAAAATTCTAAATTAGGAAACTTAGGTTATGATTTTTATTCAAATTGAATTTCCACCTTAAATTACCTATCTCTCCGTGATAGAATGTTTTTGTGCAATTATCTATATTTTATTTAATTACCATTTCTTTATTTCTACACTATTTACACCCCCTTTCTAATGCAATTTCAATCATATCATTTCAAAATCAAACCATCAAAATTATGGAAAAACACAACATATAAAAACACCCATCACAACATCACATGTCTAGAGATTCGATTATAAATTCTCTTATTATTACTAATTAATCGATTGATCGGAATTGGTTATTTACTAATTACAATACTAATTTGAGATTATGTAGAATGTATACGTACATCATATTATTTTGAAAATCCTTTAATTTAGAAAATAATCATATTAATTCTGAAATTAACTTTTCAAAATAATTTTCAATTTGTCTGATTTTGAAAAGTATATGTGCCTATTCTGGAAAATAAATGGATATTCTCTGATACCTATGTCAGAGTTTTCTCAAAACTTGCATGGAATCCGATTTAATTTCGACTAAAACATACTTAGAATCAGGATTATAATCATTATCAAACATCCAGACATCAAACCAACAAATTCAGGGAACACAAAAACAATATTGTCACAAATCAGACCTAGTTCATCAACAAGGTTGTTTGACACTCATGTTAGACGTCCACTTTGCTGAGCCAGAACATATCACGAACAAAACAATTCATGCTCACATATCAGACAGCTTATTTCTCAAAATTGGTGATCTAACAATATGATCAGACATCTTAAACATTGATCATGGATAACAGACATCTGACATCCAATGTCAGACATCTAGCATGCCCATAGGACATCTGGTTTGAAGATTAGATGTCCTATTTTGGGATCGTTAGGCATCTGACATTACTGTCAGACGTCCTGTGGTTGAACTTGAACCCGATTCAAGTTCTAATGAATTGATTTTTGATTAACTAAGTCCGATAAAACCCTAATCCATGTAATTTCTGCCAAAACCTGGACCACAACCGAAACACATATATCTCAAGAGATGGCCAAATTTTACTCAAACCTATATCTCTTAGAAATTTCTAATTGAAGGGAACCAAACCGCCCCCCCAACAGAAACACATGCAAGTGCACACACCACACAGACACACGTGCACACTGCACACATGTATGCACACACACAGGAACACAAAAAATTCTGCCCTGCTTGCAATGGTTTGAGAAACTGCACTTAATTGCCAGAATCAACAGAAATGAGGTTGAACTAAAAATGTTGATATCAAAATTGCAGCAATAATGCTCGATAAGGAAAAGTTTTTGTTACAAAACTTATAAAGGCTTATACCTCCAACCTATTTGTATAAGAACGCAGATGTGAAAGATTCTAAATTATATTCTAATTCTTAATACATGCAAAGACCGTTGGCTGCTAACCATCTCATGATTCGTGATAGGATCCCTTTCAAGATCTTTGACCTTGTCACTAGTTGATATCAACACCCACGGTGGACACTAAATGTGCAGGCCGCTGAAATCCTTGACAGCTTCTGCCCATGTTGATTCACTACATAGATGACATCTTAGCAGCAGATCCATCAGTGAGGGAGCTTACTGTTGAATGTGGTTCCTTGTACCATTCATTTTCTTGACGGGTGAGAAAACGGGCCTCTGCAAAACACTCATGATTTGTCAAATGTCATGGTTAACTTATATATTTCAAATTGTAATTCTTTCTATCTTCTCCTAACATGACCTTGAACAACCTGGCAAAACATGCTACAATTTTAGTGATCATTTTCTTAATTATCTTGTTTATTTGAAAGCCTTCTGTAGCCTTCATGGAGAGCAGCATTAATCTAATATAGAGGAGTTCACACCTGTATAAGTTTACCTATGAATATCAATAATTGGAAAGACAAGGAACCAATAAGGATTGTAGAGATGATACCTGACACAAACACATCTGCAGTATCCTCATCGTCAAGGACAAATTGTGGAGGATCGGGGGAACCAATGCCAACAATGGTGCTTCCACTTAAAACACAGATCAATTTAATTATATAAAATGGGCAATCAAAATGGCGCAGAAAGATAAGCATCAACACGTATCCATGCTTCTACTTTAGTTAACTAGGCATCCTTGGATTTCTTGCTGATTCTACTTTTTTAAACATCTGTTTTACATAGAACAAATAGTTGTTATATGCCACTACACGGGTGCGATGCAAAAGTTTTATCATTGAGTTAGGCTAACCTTCACTAGGGAGAGCTATGCCATGGTCAACATTATGTTCAACATAAGCTTATCAATGGACATTCTAACTACAGGACGAAGTCATGCTACTTTTGGAATGTTACCAGCAAGACAAGCATGCATGACATATATCCCAAGCTCGAAGAAGTAACCTCAACAAAAGTGAGTTTGTTTTTGGATAAAGGAGCCCAAAGAAGATCCATTTAGCCACCAAGGGCTTCAAGCCTATATAATCTATCTACCTTCTTTGTTGCTTGTGTTCAAGCAAGAAGCTCAGACCTTAGTGTATGTATATTAGCTTGGTACAAGATCTCAATACACAATGGGGTTTTCGTTCTTTTCTTTTTTATTTACAACATCCAATACAAATTGACATGTGACCTTATTCTTTACTCCATGCTCTGTGTCTATCCATATGCAAACTATTATACTTTAGACAACAGCAGCATTATTAGAGCTTGACAAGCTTACATTATCCTGTGGTATCATCTTCTAAAGCTACAGAGATTAATATAATGATACATTTCTCGATATGCTTATCACCAGCATTTGGTTTAGCTAAAGCCAATTGCATCCACCAAAAACAAAACAAAGCCACTTCCGCACTAAGGAAGGTAGCTATGTGGATCCTCATTGCATTGTTTCTATCTCGGATCATATCTTGAATTCAAATAGGCAAAAGTAGTTGTAGTAGTTTGAGGAAGATTAGGACAATAGAGGGGAAAAAAACATTGTGTTGATGTTAGACATCGAGTTTGGTGTGCTCTTTCAGTTTTGTTTTTTCTTAGTGTTAGATTATTAGTTTACTTAGAGTCCAATTATCTTCAAATTGAGTTTGTTAGTGAGTTAGTTATGCAATTTTATATTTCTAGTAGGACTCTTAATGTAATTTTCATTCCACCTCCCTATATAAGAGGCTAGGGCTACATTTTTCAATAAGACGGTTTATTTTCTCCAACATGTTATTAGAGCAGCGGTCTTAAGCCGGTCAGTGTTCACGACCTACTTGACTCCCCTCTTTTCTTTCTTGCACCACAAGAAAACAAAAAAAAAAGGAAAGAAGGGCATCAAAAGAACCCTAACCCTAGAGGGCTCTCACGAGCCACCAACGACGCCACCAAGCCTCATGGCCATCAGCAACCCTCCTCCCCAAGCAACCCCTCCGAGGGCCACCTCATTCCCATCTCGTGACTGAGGTCTTTGTAAGACCTCTTTCTGTCGCTTAGGCACCCTAAGTAGGCTAAAAAGACATCACCGAAGACACCCAAGGCCCCTAAGGTTCCAACGAAGGGGAAATATCGTGTCACCCAAACCTGTGCTGCCTTTTGTGGCCATGCCTCGCCTAGTTCGTCACTATTGTGCCAACTAAGAGGGGTCCCTCTACCACTGTGCCACCACCTTGTGACCAACAAGGCCCTACTAAGCCCCTTCTTGGGTTGTAATGCCGCAGCCAAGGGTGCTTAAAGCGCTGCCTAGGGGCCATCTTCACCGCTAGTGGACCTAACGCCATTACCAAGACTCCAATGACCCCCTCGGATGTGCTATTTTGGTTTTGGCTTGCCTTGGTGTTCTACATAGCTACTTGGACACATATTTCATAATCTAAGCATCGCACGACATTGATTTCGATCTTTTTCAGGTTGGATTAGGAGATTAAGGACTTGATTTCCCTAATTTCGTAATATGTTTGTCTCTACTAGGCTTCAACTTGCACACATCCCTGCATGCGTGACGTATTCCTACAACACATGTACTACATGCATTGTACCTCTCTACATGCATAAGGCATGGCTACTGTGTGCACTTCTTGTGTACCATGTTCTATACTGATAGATCCTGCCCACTGACTACTATCATGCGCGAGATCATGCACCCCTATCTGACTATTTGACTATCTCTTCCTATTCTCATGGAGAACGTCAACTCTTCTATTATTACTACTGAGGCCAAGATCTCAACCTTTGTGCTAGTTCAGGGGATGCGTATCAAGTTGTCTAGGTCCACGAACTATGTTCTTTGGTCACATGCATTTTGCATATTTGTTGGAGGACAGGAGAAGTTGCATGTACTAAGAAATAGGGTTCCTAAACCCAAAGAAGTTGCCAAGTACAAGACATGGACCAAAGACAACTATCTGGTCATGAACTAGTTGATGAATAGTGTCAACCTGACGATTGCCTCCAATATGTTGTATAAGAAGACAACAAAGGAGCTCTGGGAGACTGTGGAGAAGAGATACTCCCTCGTCCTTGCAAACAAACAACTCATGTTGTATGGGCACCTACAAGCGTATATGGAATACCAATCAAGGTGACATGTCCTTGGTGGTGTATTTCACTACTTTAGAGGGTTTGTTAAAGGATTTAACTGTATTTTAGCTTTCCTATTACAAGAAGCAAGTTAGTGAGCATGCAAGTGGCAGACGTACCATTTTTTGGATGACCTAGCATCACGGTCCCAATCAGGTAGAGACTAAATTCTATCTTCCGACTTGATGCCTAATATATAGACAGTATACAACTACCCCTAGAAAATAGATGATGATGCACCACCTGCTACTCCTGTTACTATGCTTGACATCTCTACTCTCGTTGCTTCTTGAGGGAGAGATGGTCATTCTAGCGGCCATGGACAAGGCCATCGTATCTACTCTCCTCGCATTCATTACAAGAAAACAAATCATGCTTCTGACAAGTGCTGGGACAAGTTTGGCAAGGCCGCTTAGGAAAATCAGACTTCCATTGCCAAGTCTCCTATTACCAAGACTGCTATAGAGTAATTGTCTACCATTTACTGCAAACAAGTTGAATCATCTGAGAAGTTTACTGAGGAGCGAGCCCTCCTTTTCTACATTGTTGTTGCCACAAGTCTTGTGGCCACTACTATTGTTGCTACTTCCGATTGGATCATTACATCTGGAGCATCAAATCCTACTATTACCCATCATAATGATGGTGATAACTGGAAGGGGGATCTAAGCAAGGTCCTCGTCTCCCACTCTTAACTACTTGCCTACTTATCTAGTATTGCTTGTTAGGAACCTTTCACTATCTACTGCTACTATTACTGCTACAGCCTACTACCGTCTACTATTGCTACTATTACTGCTTCAGCCTCCTGCTACCTGCTACTACGGTTGCTACTTGAAATCACCTCCTATTTGCCTGCCTGCCCATCTATTGTTGCTATGATCTACTCCAATTGGAAGATGTCATGCGTAAGGGGGAGTTGAGTTTTGTAGCCGTAGAAAGTTGGGCTTGATTATCATCTACTCTCCAACTTGAGGGGGTGTGGTATTAGTTTAGTTAGAGTCCAGTTATCTTAAAATTGAGTTTGATAGTTAGTTATACAATTTTATATTTCTAGTAGGACTCCTTATGCAATTTTTCATTCCTACCTCTCTACATAAGAGGCTAGAGTTATGTTTTTCGATAAGACAGTTCATTTTCTCCAACACTTAGTAATAAGTAAAGGAGTTGGGCTTTTCACTCCTCTGTAAAGAAAACCCAATTTTGGATGTCCTCTTGCAGTTTGGAAGGATCACACAATTCACTTCTTGAAAATCTAGGGAAGCATCTTATTTTTCCTAATTTAACTTGTAGAAAATGAAATCCAACAAGAATAGGAAGATCAACCACACAGGCACAACATTTATGTCTAAACCCTCCTTTATAGGAGGGAGAAAACCACGGGAGTGAAAATCCTAGACCTCCTCTTTCAATAAAGGCTAGGGATTTTCTTCACCAAAAAATAAAGTGGAAGGTGTTACATAAATAGCACGAAGGGTTAAACAGATCCACCTTCAAGATCCGATTAAGTATTTACATTTATAACTCAATAATCCACCTCAAAGTTGGGTATAGATGTCAAACATGCCCAACTTGCCAACATTTTCTTTAAATTACGTTGTGGCAAGCTCCTTGGTGAAGATATCTACAATCTAGTCATTGGACCAAATGTAAAGAAAGCATACCTCACCAGAATCAATCTTCTCCCATATAAAATGTCAATTCAACTTTATGTACTTGGTCCTGTCATGAAGAACTAGTTTGTTCCCAAGGCTTATAGCTGCTTTGTTGTCACAATAGTCTTATAGGAAAATGGGGCAATATCCCAATATCCTCCAACATAATCTTCATCGACAACAGTTCTATGATTCCAGATACCATCGTTCTATATTCTGCCTTTGCACTTGACCTTACACACACAAATTATGCTTTTTACTTCTCCAAATACTAAGATTGCCTCCTACGAAAACTGTATAGCCTGTCGTAGATCACCTATCATCCACAGATCCTGCCCAATCTGCATCTGTATATCCTTCAATCTCAAGTTTGCTACCTTTAGTGAGCAATAATCCTTTGCCAAGATTTTTCTTTAAGTAGCATATAATTCCATTTACTGGCTTAAGATGGACATCTATAGGCACATGCATGAATTGACTCATGACATTTGCTACATACATAATATTAGGGCGGTTCAGAGTAAGATAGATAAGCTTCATAACAATCTTTTAATACCTGTGTTTATGGGAATCAGCAAGTAGCTCTCCACTTTTCAAACTGAGATAATAATTGGCCTCCATTGGAGTAGTAGAAGGTCTACATCCAAGTTTCCCAATCTCCATTAGTAGGTCCATGACATATTTCTTTTGGCACAAGAAGATATCATCCTTGGATCTTGCAATTTCAATACCCAAGAAATATTCAATCCATTCAAGATCTTTAATCTCAAATTCTTTTGTCAGTCCTCTTGAGATCAGAAATCTTATCTTGTGCATCACTCGTGGTGATCATGTCATCCACACAAACTAGAAGAAGGGCCACCTGGTTTCCACAATGCTTAATAAATAGAGTATGATCATTCTTCCCTTATTTGTAACCTTGATTTATCATAACTATTAGCCTTTCAAACCATCCTTTCGGGGACTGTTTCATCCCATAGGGATTTTTTGAGTTTACAGCACTTCCCTTGTTCATGGCCTGGCGGCATAGACTTCCTCCTTGAGATCTTCACTCAAGAAGGCATTCTTAACATCCAATTGGTACAATGGCCAAGAAAACAAAATCGCCTATGCAAGAATCACCTGAACTGAGTTCATTTTTGCTATTGGTGCAAAATTCTCTAAGTAATCTACTCCATATTTTTGTGTAAACCCTTTCACCACCAATTGAGCTTTGTACTAATCCATCTACCCATCTGCCTTATACTTGATGGTATATAACCACTTGGAGCCTGCTATATGGGTATCCTTGAGTATATCTACCACTTCCCAAGTTTCAATTTTTTATTAATGCCTTCATTTCTTCTTACATTGCATCCCTCCATGAAGGATCAAGTTGAGCCTCTCCAACATTTCTGGGAATAATGGAAGCAAAAAGAGATAGAGAGGAAGCACTTGTATTGGACTAAATTGAGAAATACCCACATATCTTTCCAATGTTGTTTCTAGAGCATTCTATGATCTTTGAGGCTACCTAATTTCTCTTCTTTGACATCTCTCGACAATCCTATCATTGACTGCAATACCCTCATTATTTCCATTAGCTCCTGCAACTTCAATTTCAACCTCATCAAATTCAACGACAAGAGTAGGGATGTCGTTGGCAAGGGATGTCGTTGGCACCTAGTGTTGGATTTTGAGATGAAGAGGAAGAGGGTATGGCATCTGTGTTGGCATTGACATTTTTCTTAAAGGGAATGAGGATAGGGATGTTGATATCTTTTTCCATGTATCGTATCTCTGCTTTTCATCACTATCATCCCCCCCCCGACTATTGCTGTCGTCATTTTTTGTATCATTTCCACTTCCATCATTATTTTTGCACACATTCTCACCGCTTACATAACCACCACCTACATCAAAAATTTCTATGCCACCCAAGCCAATGCCACCAAGGTCCTCTTGACTCATGGTCTCCCCTGGAAGAGGAGTCTTAGTAAAATATGACTCATCTTCAAAAATGGTAACATCTTTAGTTACATATTGCCTTCCCATGAAGGGATCAAAAAATTTATACCCTTTTTTTGTTGTAAAGTAATTCAAGAACACTCCTTTAACAGCTTTTGTATCCAATTTTCCACAATTGGGGCTAAGGTTATGAATAAAACAAAAACACCAAAGACAATGAAAATTATTTCTTGTTTGGAAATAGGACAATGGAGTCTTACCACCTAGGATTTGAGACGGCATCCATTTAACAAGAAAACACTTGTTAGTACAGCATCACCCTAAAATCATTTGGGAACATTTCTCTTGTATAATAAAGCACAGGTGGTGTCAAGAAGATGTCTATTTTTCTGCATGCTATTGACGAGTATAGCTGCAAGATGGCTCATGAATGATCCCCTAGTGTAGAAATAATCCTGCAAGTGTTTATTCAAGCATTCCCAGGCAATGTCGAATCGAACCAATTTCATGCAGTGGCTGAGCTGTTTTTCAATCATATTAAAAAATATTTGCATAATTTTTGGTACATCTGTTTAGCTTCTTAGCGAGTACACAAAGGTGAATCAAGACCAGTAATCCATGGAGGTGACAAAGTACTCAAATCCTCCCATGGATTTATTGCTAACAGGACCGCACACATCTGAATTAACTATATCAAACAGCATTGAACTCTTATGGTAAGATTCCAAAAAGGAGGCACGATGGTGCTTTGCAAGTTAACAAACTTCTTTCTTTCAAAGAAAAAGTTGACAAACTTCACAATTCAAATCTTCCAGATTGATTCTAGAAAACAAATCAGGTAGTAACTTTTGTAATGCCATGAAACTCAAGCGCCTAAGCCAGTTGTGCCATAAGTGAACATATTGAACCTTCATAGTATTTATCCTTCACTGCAAAGCAAACCTAGAGGGTTATAGCAACTCTTCTAGGCAATCCATACAATCCATTACATTCTATAGCGATTCTAGATTCCTTTCCTATTTCTAGATCTTGTAGGACACATCAATCTTCGTAAAAAGATTAATCTACAATTCAGTTCCTTGCAAATCTTATTCACAGTCAAAAAATTGAAGGAGAGGTCTGGAGCATTGAGGGCATCATCAAGCCTAACCATGTTCAAAAGGTGTATGTTGCCCTTCCCTGCAACTTTCACACTAGAGTCATTAGCAATAGTGATATTGTCCTTTCCTGAACCAAGTGCACACTAAGAAAACCATCATGGACCCCTAATCATGTGATTTGCAATTCTGCTATCCACAATCCAATCATCAAGAAATAGAGCATGGTCATATGTTTGTTCTCAAGCAACAAAGGCACAACATGAGTCTCCTTTTGACTTCGTTACAGAAAATAGCCACACAAGCCAAAAAAAAATCACCAACAATGATATGAGACCACCCGTACCCATTGCACAATCACAAATGAGGTGTACCAATCTCGTTGAAAGAGGAATGACAATATACCTTGAACAAGGGAATATCTTCAACAATCACAAACTTCAAGCAGATTTTGTTCCATGTTCCATAGGTTGTAAAACTTGGCCATGGATAATCAGTGCCTCATTAAGGATGTCTAGGATGGGCACTTGCCCATTGTTGGGGGTGCATGGACACACAATTTTGGAGGAGCGCTCTCTGAGGCTAGGCTCGTTGACCTTCAAGAGCTTTTCATCCAACGTTGGGTACACCTAACAAGCTGGTATGGGTGCACGGAAATTTCTCCACAAAGGTGAATAAAATGCTCAAAGAGCTGGGGGCTAGGAATAATCCGCATCTAGGGGTTAACTGCTCCATTTTTTGGAAGATGAAGGTCCCATTAAAAGTTAAAATATTCCTGGAGGGGTCGGGTGGCCACTAGAGACAGAGTTCAAAGATGGTTGCCATTGGAAGACGCCGCTTGCCCTTTGTGCCAATAGGAGACTGAGAGTGTGGATCACATCTTGATGCGTTGCAACTTTGTGGCTGATCTCCTTAGCCGGATGGACGTGTTGTGCCCTCATGGCGGTAACATAGATGACTTCTAAAGTTCAATCCACATGGGGCCATGTGCAGATCCTATGATGCAAATCAGGGTGGTGACTCTACTATGGCGATATGGCTGTAGAGGGATACGTTAATCTTCAAAGGTGATAAGGTGCACCGGGAAAATGTTGTAAGGGAGGGGTTTTCTTTCTTTAATTGTTGGATTCAGCACCTGTAAGTTTTTTGTAAAACTCTATAGCCTTCCCTTTGAGGTAATATATTTGGATGGATACCGACCTCTGATAACCATCTTTTTCCCTTACAAAAAAAATCACAAACCTTGGATAGAGATATACCAACTTCTTGGTCTGAAACTGGATGCAATTTCCACAAGAGAGGCAACAATAAGTAGATCTTCAATAACGGCAGCAATATGGATGATGATTAGTTGCCGAATAAGCCCTCAACTTCTTCCAATTACAGCAACCAGACACTTCACAGTTTGACCAATTGGTGAATGAAGTTGATAAAGCAGCTAAAGACCACCTCCGACAGCTTAAAATCGCAACCACAAATGCCTTACAGGCTGACCGGTTGGTTTGGAATCCAACCAGTTAGACAGAGGCAGCGAAAATTCCAGCAAGCAGATCCAACCAGTTGGCCAATTGGCTGACTGGTTGGGCAGCAGCCAGAAGCTAACAGAGAGAATAATAGGACCTGGCTGAGTGATGGGAATAAATTCTGACCACTCAGACCTGTAGCAGGCACAAAAGATGCAATAAAAACAAGGATCTGACCAGTTTAAGAGGCCTCTGACCAGTTAGGGGCAACCTGACCTGTACTCCCTGTCGTTGAATCTCCCACCAAATGAGGAGGAAGGACCTATGATTGCCTCCGAGCACGAGAATCACCCAATCCAAGTTGTTGCAGTCCAACAGAACTCGATCCAACAAGTACAAAAGCGTGGCACAATGCAAGGAGGGCCACGGTGCACCGTGGATGCCCTCAACTCACAGCCACGCCAATGCAAGATCCTCAACATG
Source organism: Thalassia testudinum (assembly GCA_037157565.1). Taxonomy (NCBI): domain Eukaryota; kingdom Viridiplantae; phylum Streptophyta; class Magnoliopsida; order Alismatales; family Hydrocharitaceae; genus Thalassia; species Thalassia testudinum. The sequence goes on from JAZHRO010000073.1 coordinate 140,088,549, forward strand.
TACAAATATATGGAGAATCCCTCCTATGCCACCATTCCCGTGACCGAAATGTGCTCCAATACCATGTAGAAAATTAAATCGAACAAGAATAGGAAGATCAATCACACATGAGCACAAGATTTATGTGGAAGCCCTCCTCTATGGGAGGGAGAAACCATGAGAGCAACAATCCTAGACCTCCTCTCTCAATGGAGGCTAGGAATTTTCTTTACTAAGAAACAAAGGAAGGGGAAGGTGGTACATAAATAGTAAAAAGGGTTAGAAGGATCCACCTTCAAGATCCGAATACTTGTTTACATTTATAACTCAACATAACTTATAAGTATCCGTGCTCCTTTGTCAACAAGAATATATAGTCTCTTCATGTCATATGTCATTCAATTTAATAAAGCTTTTGGGGAAATAACTCACTTCACAAAAACAAATTCCAATTCAACCAACCTAACATCAAATCCTATAGCTAATTCAAAATCATTTCCAGCATAGAATTTCTATTTTTCCCTTTTAAAACAATGAAAGCATGAAAACAATTGTATGGTGCCCATACAATAACCTCTCAATTTACAACCAAATGAACTCTAAAATTTAAAAGAGCATGGTGAAATGCAATCAGTTTTTGGAAACCAAAGATGCATTGTGTCTTTCAAACCTGCCCGACATGAATACAGCGCTATATGTTCCACAGCTTGCTGAGAGAATGCGATGTTTCAGCCTTTTCAAAGATGGCAAAACTTCGAAAGCAGGGGCCTCTAAAAAGGTTGTTCATAGTTATAAATTAGAGATCATCATTCTCTTTAGTGACAAACATAATTTAAACATGGAAAGTATGGCTATGACAGAAAATATTTAGAGAGAATCGAAGTTTAAGGTGCTTAAGCATGTTAAACGATTATAAAGATTAAAATAATGAAAATGAAGAGATACAAGATATAGCATTTTTTGTCCATTTATTATCTATGAAACTTCAGATGTTAATATAACCTGTCTAATGGAAACGAGGAGAGAGGAAAATCTTTCATTAACATGATATCCACTGTGAATTTGCTAATGGCAACTTAAAGAAGTGGCAAGAATGCCACACTAACTAAAGCTTGGATACCACTCTGCAGATTTAACGGTAGGTACCTTTTTAACATACCCCCCATTCATAAGCATCTTTGGAATTACTCTAATGTTTCTTCAGTGAGAAAAATCTCCTAAAGAATCTCAAGTTTTTGAAATAGTACCTAAGTCATTAAGACAAACATTTTGAGAAATTCCACTGTGTACTATCTTATTCAACAACTCCAACGGATCAGCTGAACTGCTTTGATCAAGACGAAAGCGCTGCAAAACTCAGATAAAATTGAATGAGATTATTTTGATTGTAATGGAAACAAGACACTGAACTATCTTGGTCAAGTAATTAAATTTCAATTTTGACAAAGATATTGTGGCAAGAAGTGTGCAGTCAGTATGTATAACAGGTCCTTTTTAGGACACATGGTCCTTCCATCAGATTACCATGTGCTGGTTGCACAAGCAGCATTTTAGTTAACAGTGCCTCCTTTGTCTACATTCAATGAAAATTTCCACCCATAAATTGAATTCTCATTTCAACAATCTAAGCATCAACGACCTTATAAACATCAGCCGTTGAGCAAGCTTCTGGTGGCTTGATAAGAACCATGGGCAAGTCCAAGGGTATAGGCGATGGAATATCTTTAACAACCTGAAAAAAGAAGCAAGTGGATAACAAAATCTACTTTGTGGCATGCTGATTAGAAATTAATGGATGGTACAACCAGAGTTTAAACTTAATGAGCTCATAAATGAAGCTTGATTTAAAGGAAAAAAAGTGGCCTTAAAGAAACATTGAAAGAAAAGTTGTACACTTCATTAATGTGCCATCAAGTGCACATCAAAAATAAATCTCAAAGCCACAGCTCTCTGCAATAAGAGATCAGAAGCAGCACAAACAGGCTTTCTGGACATGAGAGAGATTGGGTTTTTTTAAATGTTAAGCAACAATATTTGCTTGTCAAACATGCTGATAGGCAGGTTAAGACCAAGATATAATATGGCGGTCTTTCAGCCCTCTGAATGTCTACATTAGGGGGGAGAGGGGGCAGTCCAAATTTTGTCTACCGTAATAAGTTGAACGTTTTACACGCTCCAACTTAGGGGAGAGTGTTAGAGAATTATTAAAGTGTTAAGTATTAGAAAAGAGTTCTAATTTAGTTTAGTCCATTTTGTTAATGTTGATCGGTATTAAATATCGGTATATAGTTATATGGATCTTGGGTGTGGGTCCATGTACATCAACTTTTATAAATAGTGTAACACATCCGCCTTCTTCTTCTAGTTGTCATTCTTAATGAAAACAAAAAGCTAAGTGCTAGTGGCCACTAGGGGCCTTAAGCAAGTGCTCCTGTGGCCTTTCCTATAAGGGTTTTCCACGTAATCTCATGTGTTGCGTGCATGTTTAGAGCATTCAACATGGTATCAAAGCTACATGGATCGAGCTCTGGCATTGGTAGTTGAGCTCTCTTGAGTTCCCACACACAAAGGCTGCACATCAAAGGGCCCTTGGTCTCCATCAAAGCTCCTCTCTTGTGTTCGCAAGTGGATTGCGCATAAAAGGGTTCCCCAGGAGGTCATCATGATCTGGTGACGATGCTGATGGAAGAGGTGGCTACTGCACCTTCAGATAGACCTCCTCTCCTCCCCTTTCTCTAATTTTTTGGGTTGCTTAGCACCCAAAAGTTGGATTTGGGTGTAAACCATGCCCTAAAACTGTGATTAGGACCCTACCTATGCCCTAGCTGTACTGAAGGGGGAGGGGGCGAGGGTGGCAGCACCAATGGCCGTCCGAAAGGTCCTAACACCACTCCAACATGTTGCTAAGGTCTAGCTCAAAACTTCATTTGAGGTGCTTAATGTTTGGTGGAGGTTGGGTGGTTGTTTTCTCCATTTTTCAGATTTGGTTGTTTGTGTTCTTCATAGTTGTGTCACCCGTTTTGAAGTTTTTGGGTTGTCAAAGCCCTATCTCAATTATCACTTGATATGAGATGGTGTTCCATACTTCTAAATGGAAATAAATGAGATGGCTAGTCAAATGTCAAAAGGCCAAGATATTATGAATATTTATATCACTTCAACTAAGTTGACCAAGGATAATTATCTTCTTTGGTTCGTTGCTACTGAGATGGCCATTACGGGAAGGGGCAAGATCGAATATATTGATGGCACCAAACCAAACCCAAACCCAATCCAACTAACAATTTATGAGAGAAAAGGTACTTAGAGGATAGCCAGGTAAAGACTTGGATAGTCAATTCTATCTCCATGGAGATTCAATCCCTAATTTTGAGGAAGAAAACCACAAAAGAAATGGAGGAAGTGATTGAAAGCCTGTATGGGTAAAAAAAGGAGTTCTGGATATATCATCATGAGGGAAATCTACAATCTCCGTTAAGGAGATATGTCCATAGCTAGTTACTGTAGAGCCCTAAAATCTAAGTGGGAGGCCTTGGATTACTACTATGATGAGACTTGGAAATGCACAGATGACCAGAAACTTTTTGGCAAATGAGAGTGGAAACACCATACATTTACCTTCTTAGCAAGCCTTAATCCCAAGTTTGAAGGAGTGAGGAATCAAATTCACAACTCTTCAATCTCAGCATTGAAGAATCTACTTTCAGGTAGAAGCTGATGAAGAGAGGCACAAGGACATGAATTCTAAAAATGCAAATGTGAGTGATGGTGGCAAATATGTGGAGCATTCGACTATTGTGAGTTGTGGTTCAAGTAATAGTAAGGCCAACATGGATGGTGTGAGGTCCAATAGGAAGTGTACTCATTGTTATAAGAGCGGTCATACTGTGGATTATTGTTGGGACTTGCACCGAGATAAGAGAACCAAAAGGAAGCTCAATCAGAAAGCCACTAGTAAAGTGCAAAATGTGAGGCTAATTGCAGCCATTGCTTCAGACGGATCTAACACGAAAAAGGCATCTGAAGGAAGGGCAAGGTTGACTCTTCGTGATCTTATTGCAGATCATATCCAAGAATTACAAGGGATGTTCTCTAAAGCTCTATCGATGAAAGAGGAGGGTTTTGATATCAAGTCTCAACCATGCTCTTGTAGCTCAAGGAAAGTAGGTTGTGGTCATGGTCCCTTGGTGTCTTGCTATAGTAAGGATGAGTGGATTATTGATATCAGAGTGACAAATCATATGACCAGAAATGCTACCTTTTTTCGACAATACAAACTTAGTTCCAGGCGTGACTAGGTTGCTATGGTTGACGGATCTAACATTACTATTGCCGGAAGCGGCCATATATCCATTTTAAACTGCTTTCTTCTTAATGATGCCCTTTGTATTCCTAACATTCCTCTTAATTTATTGTCTCTGAGCAAAACTACAAAGGAACTTAACTGCGGACTTATATTCCATGTTGATCATTGTGTTGCAGGATCTGTTTGGGATATGTTTGGTCTATGATAGTCTTTACAAGTTTCCTTCTAAAGTTGTAGTTGCTTTTGTCACAGTTTTGTCGAATCATGAACTTCACACATGACAAGTGGATCGAGTTCTCATATGGCATTATAGATGGGGACATCTTAGTTTTTTGGCTTACAAAAATAGTTTCCTACCTTATTTTGTGGAATGAATGTTCACTCCTTGAAGTGTGAAGTGTGTCAACTTACTAAACATTATCGAACTTCTTTTTCTGAATCTCAAAGTAAATGTCATAGTACTTTCTCATTAGCTCATTGTAATATTTGGGGACCAGCTAATGTTAAATTTGTTAATGGCTTCCAATATTTCATCTCTTTCATTGATAATTGGTCATTGTACATTCATGGAGGAAAATCAATTTTTTGAAGAGTCGGGCGGAGGTGCCTAAAATTGTGCAAATGTTTGTGGCCATGGAGGAAAATCATTTTTTTTTTTTAAAGAGAAAGAGGAAGATTACCTAAGGAAGGTAAGCATCCAGAAGTATATTAATAGTAAAAAAGGAATGAACTTATAGGTTTTAAAGCCAGAAATTAGAAAGAAAATTTACCTCTCTTACAATATTACCTATAATATGATAGTAAAAGTCTTTAGATCTGATAATGCTCAAGAGTATCCAGACAAATCCTTGCCTACATTCTTCAGTAGTAAAGGCATCATCCATGAGACTTCACGCAGCTATACTCCACAACAAAATGGAGTTGCAGAGAGAGAGAATAGAAACATTTTGGATACAACCAGAGCACTTTTCATTCAAAGATAAACTCCTTTTGATAAGTGCATTCTTAATTAACAGAATGTCCTCTAGAATACCTGGTGGAAGAACTCCTTTTTCCATGTAAAGGCTTGAATCCCCATTGTTTGCTCTTATACCTAAAAGTATTTGGTTGCGTTTGCTTCATTCATAATATTACTCCTAGAAGCAACAAATTGGATCCAAGTTCTATAAAAGGTATTTTCCTATGGTACTTCTACACACAAAAAGGCTATAAATGTCTTGATCCCAACATAGGCAAGAGACATGTTACTCGTGATGTCACATTACTTGGAGCAATGCCTTATTTTTCCTCCCAAAATCCTCTTCAAGGGGAGAGTGCTACCATTCAAGAATAGGATTTTAGGGATCTTGGGATCACTAATATAGATCAGGTGGGTGAGGATGATAGACAAAAGGAAGAAAATGACAATGGCATAGACAAAGATATGGAAGGATTCACAACAAAAGACAACAATCTGACCATTAGACCAATCCCAATTCCTCTCCTATCCTTACACCAAATCCAAGAAGTGGCCCTAAGGGTTGAGACTTAACTTTGTATGTTCCTTTGTTTGGCCTTAATGATCATAATGAGATTGAGGATGCAAGTGTGGTCTTCAGACATTGGAGACATGCCTATTGCTCTCAGGAAAAGAGTTAGAAAGCATACAAAACATCTTATAAATAGATATGTGGCTTACCCCAAATTGAGTCCCAATTATAAATGCTTCTTATCCTTACCTCCTTTGTAATCCCCAAGAATGTTGTTGAGGGACAACTCGATCCTAATTGGGTAGAGGCCATGGAGGAGATGACTGCTCTATTGAAGAACCATACCTGGGATGTTGTTGATACTCCTAAGGATGCTTATATAGTAGACTCAAAGTGGATGTACACCATCAAGTGCAAAGCAGATGGACAGATTGATGATATAAAGCTCACTTGTTAGCAAGGAGATTCATGCAAAAGTATAAAGTCAACTATTTTGAGACATTTGCCCCTATGGCTAAAATGAATTTTATATGGATTATCCTTGCTATTGCTGTTCATTATTCGTCGAAACTCCATCAATAGGATGTAAAAAATGCCTTCTTGAACAGTGACCCAAAGGAAGTCATCTACATGAACATGCCCCTAGGATATAAGTAGGAAGGAAAGTGTTGTAAATTAAATAAGGCATTATATGGGTTGAAACAATCACGAAGAGGATGGTTTGAACATCTTCGCCTTACAGTGAAAAATCCAGGGTATAAGCAGGGGAATGGAGACCACACCCTTTTTGTGAAGCAAAATGCTAGTAAGACTACCTTACTAATTGTGTATGCTGATGACATGGTCAAAGATGATGAAGAAGAGATTAACAAAATTAAGTGTCACGTAGCCGATGAATCTGAAATCAAAGATTTGGGCAAGTTAAAGTACATTCTCAAGATATAGATTGCAAGGTCCAAGGATAGTCTTCTTAGGTGTCAAAGGAAATGTGTCCTTAATTTGCTGAAAGAAACAAGGAGACTTAGGTTTAGACCCATCTCTACTCCTGCTAAGGCAAATCATCACATGAGTTTGAAAGATAGAAAGCAATTAGACAAACCAAAGAAGTACATATATCAAAAAATTGTAGCAAAATTGATTTCTTACTTTAACTCGGCCAGATATTGCTTATGCAGTTAATGTAGTAGTTAGTCAATCCATGCATGCCCCAACGGATGCTCATGTCCTTACCGTCAACTATATCCTTCAGTATTTAAAGAATCATCCTAGAAATGGCCTTTTGTTCACCAAGGTAGGTAGTCTGGATATTGAAACCTACATCAACGCCGATTGGATAGGCTGTGTGGATGATAGGTAGTCTACTACTAGGTATTGCATATATCTCGTTGGGAATCTTATCGTATGGAGCAGTAAGAAGCAGACTGTCTGTGCGAGATCTAATGTTGAAGCTGAGTACAAAACTAACTATGGGGGTTACTAAAATGTTGTGGGTAAATCTTGCTTGTCGATATTGGGATTCATCCTATTACACTCATAAGGCTCTACTGTGACAACAAGGCTACCATCAACCTTGCCAACAATCTAATCTTGTATGATAGGACCAAGGATGTTGAACTAGATAAACACTTTATCCATGCAAAGATTGACTCAATAGACCTTTGTCTCCCTTATTTGAGGTCAGAAGATCAAGTGGCCAATGCCCTCACGAAAGGGCTTGCCCCAACGCAATATGAGAAGTATGAGAAGTATGAGAAGAATGTGGGTAGGTTGGGCATGTTTGACATTCACGCTCAACTTGAAGGGGAGTGTTGAGTGGTATTAAATATTTGTATGTGGGTATATGGATCTTAGGTGTGGATCAATGTACACCACCTCTTATAAATAGTGTAGCACATCCCCCCTCTTCTTCTAGTTGTCATTCTTAATGAAAACACAAACCTTAAGTGTTAGTGGGCAACAGGGGCCTTTTGGAGCAAGTGCTCCCAAGGTTTTTCTCGTAAAGGTTTTCCGCGTAATCTCACATGTTGCATGCATGTTTAGCTTGTTCAATAGTTAAGTTTAAAAGTCTTGAATCCTGTTTTAATATTCCTATTTCTATTTTCTATTTCTATTAGGGTTTGTTATCCCAACTCTCTATATAAAAGGGGTTAGGGATTTCTTTTCAATAATAAGAGGCATTAGTCTTCAACAGATATTATTATCTTCTAGTGTTCATGTTACTTTGTCTTATTGGACCTTGGCGTAATCTTGCCAAATGTCAAAAAATAATAAATGATTATGTCATACCTTTCAATAAGACTTATTCCACTTTTTTCTTGGAAAGGTATTTTAGAGGGTAAACCCCTAGGTTTGCATCCTAAGACAATCTGCCATCACCATCCCCTACAGATTCTTCCTACCAAGTTGAAAAATCCACTATTGGGTCAAGACATTTTTTGTTATTACTTCCTGAATCCAAGGGACTATTGTTTTCGGTGGGGAAGCCAAGAGAATTATATACCAAAATATTTAAGTTTAGTCCTTTTTTCTTAATGTTTGCCCCCCAAACTATTAGGCTCCCATTTTCTGCCCCACTTAACCTAAATATCTAGCTCTGCCTCTGATTACTGTAGAATCCATAAATTGCAATCAAGCTTAAACAAAACTACTGTGGCAAAACACAAAGTTCTTTGTTTTGCTCTCCTTTTTCTTTTCTTTTTTGGCATGTGGAAATATATTAGAGAGCATGTTGGTAATTTTTAAATTTTCCAAATGAAGGGGCAGGTCTTCCTTTGCCGGGCAAACACATCCATTCTCTGACTTTCTGTTAAGTTGCTGAAATACTAATACTGAGGAAGTTTTTACGCAAGAGAGAATGCACCAAATATTCAATAATGGAAGCTGCTATTTGCTGCTATTCCATCTATTTGCGCATCAAATTCAAAGAACATATCAATCTATAATTAGGAAATGATGATCTTGTCTAAACTATTATCAACCCAGTTGCCACTTATTAACTGCAATTCCACTTCCACCTATCAACACCGCCAGGCCCCTGGAGTGCCAACTAATGAGTGCCATAATTAGGCTCAGTCTCTGGAAGTCGTCTCGAAGGGATTACCAGCCATCATGTTGCCCTATCATGTGCCTCTATGTCCCATGCCTTCATAGTATACTCCTTTAAATAGTACCATACACATCTCTGCATGCATCATTGCATGCCTAAGCATGGGTTTTATGCAATTCATTTCATGGCCCTTACATCCTGCTGCATATACTTCCTCAACCCATGCAGCCAGTTTCATGATTCATCTCTTATTTATAAGTCTTTTGCAGTTTGATTGCTCAATTCATCCAAGGCATTATGGAAGGAAGATTTATTTGACTACCATCATCTTATTCAGTGACTTGAGTTTTACATCCTAAGGCGTCCTTACAACCATTACCGCCATGGCAGAGGGAAGAAGCTTATCACTATTGTTGACTCAGCAAAGATATCTTCCACCTCCACAAGCACTTTGCACCACATCTACGGAACATCAACAACAGTGAACAAGTCCAACAATCTATCCCAGTCTATACTGTTTAAGCAAATATCCCAAAAGAGAATTAGATATCCCTGTAGCCAAAATCAAAAGATATGTGACAATTGGAAGGCCAACAAGAATATTCCCATTATTAGGATGATTGACAGTGTTCAGGCCCAAATTTCCAAGTAGGTCATCACAAATAACTAAACCAAGCAAATGCAAAGGACCTGTGACTGAATTCATTACAACAGGTAAAGCTCGTTGCCAGGTTCTACAATTGATTGAGTAGATAAATAACTAAAGGATTTCATGCCTCTTGCCAAGTGTTTTTCTGAACAGGATGTCTCTTGGAAAGTATTTCAGTACCCAAAAGAACTTGGTATGGGCAAGATAAGTACCAGCCCACTGGTGATGACATTACTTATGTAAGGAGATCAAATACTCATAAGACCTGACTGGAGTACAATTTGACAAAGAATCAGTTTATAATAAGAGAGGGCATTTCTTCGCATGCAAAAAATCTTTATGCTTGCCTTTTCCCATGGCCAGCATCTTATTTCTGAAACATCATTTGCTCCTGAGACTTCTGCAGTGGAAACTTCTGCAAGGCAATGATAAGATTTTCTGGCAAAGGTAAAGCCCATCAATCAAATGGACAAGATCATGGAAGTGGCGCTGAAGCATTTCGCAAGCATTGTTGTAACTCCAGTCACCTTTGTAATCATGTTCTTGGTGAAGTTTGACTATCCTGCTTGAGCTCACTTATACCTATTTTAAAGAGAGATATGGTCAATCTAAGCAGAACATATTACTACGAGAGAGGAAAATGGCATGCTGTCCTCACTTTTCCCTGGTAGCTTTACATCCTTTGGCATAAGCTACTTATGCTGGGATTTCAGATTAGTCAATTTGCTGGAACATGTAAATTTTGCATGTAAAGCCTCTCAAAGTTCTGAATAGGTATAGATTTAGTTACTCCCTCTTACATTTACAAGTAATAACTCTCAGTTCCCACTTTACGACATCTATCATGTTCCTTTCATATTAGAGATAATGTAAAAATAAACAACTTGTTATCTTTTTCTTAAGTTTGCATACACGTGCTTTGGTTTCCTATCCAGTTGTCACATAACAAATTCTCTTAGGAATCACATTATCTCTAACTCGTCTTGTTTTGTTCAGCAGGATATCCAAAAATTGAAAGGCAATTGGTAGAGCGCTTGCGCTTGATGATCTCCTCCACCTATCGTTCCCTTAACGTGAATTCGCCGCTCTAATTGCTTATAATATCACACCTTCACAGCAGTTTTTTCAACTGTACCATCCTAGTATTCATGTTTCAGAATGTCCCTTTCTAAATCGAGTCTGGTACCTGTCAACTAGGCAAGCAACACTAATCAAGCTTTGATCCTAGAAGTAATAACTGGGAGCATGTGACTTTTTTCTGGTACATGCCAATGTATGGGATCCATGCCATGTCACTAGCTTACAATGGTTTCAGATAATTTGATTATCTTACTCAACGATCGGGCTCACACTTCATGGATGTTTATGTTGATGATGATGATGATGATGATGATGATGATGATAAATAAATAAAACGAAAATCCTATGGTTGTCAAGAAACTCTTTGTTAAAAGCTTTAATCTTCCACTACAATGTGTGTATTCTTTACCGACAACAGGCTTAAATTAGTGAACAAGCACATTTATGCTTTCTTTGTGAAGAGAGTATCAAATTTCTCATGTTAGAATATCTTGGCAAAATAGAGTTGCTGAGAAGATACTTAGCACTTTTTTGACATTCTTTGCACTATCATGTTTGAGATGCATGTGTAACAAAGTTGATAGTGCAATCCCTACTGTTATGCTTGTAAATTTCTAATTAACCTTGTCTCATAAGTAATATAGGCCTCTTAAGGAAAAACTTCTCTACCTCTCCATTACACATCTATTATTTCCGTTCTAGTTGGATACCCTAGTCAAGTTACTAAGCCTGGGGTAGCTTTTTAGGAAGTTGCCTACCAAACTTTAAGACACAAGTCATTACCCAACAAGGAGGTCATCATTGGAACAATGGATGTGTACAGGCTCATAGATCTTATTATGCTGACTGTGTGGGGCAACACAACTACATGCACTCTATCATGGGTATGTATGCTTCATTGGAGGAAATATCTATTGCGTGCCAAGTGTTAGGAAATAAAATAAATTAGTTAGTTGATTAGGTATTTATTATTTTTAGGTCATAGGTAGATTATCGTGTATGCTCTTACCTCTCTCTATATAAAGAGGGCTAGGGCCTCTCTTTTCATGAATAACAAGAATCACTTATCCCCCAAAAATCTCTATATGGTATAAAAGTAGGTTTGATCCCGTAGGAAAGAATAAGGGAAGAAGAAACCCTAGAAGGGGGAGGCCCTCCAACGACGACGCCTGCCTCCAGCGAGCCACCAGAGGGGTTCTCTCCCCTCCCACAACCTCTCCTCTCTCTCTTCCGCTACTATTGTTGCCGTCACCGGTGAAGAATATCCTGTTGGCACCTCCTCCAGCCATGCACTGGTGAAGGACCACCCTGAGGGTGGTCATTAAGGGGGCCACACCTTCCACGCTGACCATCTCCGGTGGCCCCTAGGCCAACCACGCCTCACCGCGCTCCTCTCCACTGCAGAGCTCTCCATCACTGACCCCACTATTGCTGCCTCCCTAGACTGCCGCTACCTCAGCGACCTCAAGCACGAACGTGAGGTCACTGCCGCCCCCTACTCCATCATCAGATCGCTGCCTCCATCATCGCCGCAGAGAAGGGGAGAGCGGACGCAAGGGATGGGAGGTGACGAATCTTTGATCAGCAACAGAGAAGAAAGATGAAGATAAAAACCCTCTTCAATCGAAGTTCTCTTTAAAAAAATTATTAAGGGTTATTTTGTGATTGAGTCCATCTTTCTATTTTCTTTAAAGTTAAGTCTTTTATTATTGGGGTACTTGTCTATAATCCCTCAAAGTATTGAGTTGTCTCAGTTGGATCCTTATATGTTGAGTGGAAGACATAAGAGTTGAAGACGAAAGCATCCTTAAGATGTCAAAAGTACGGGTAGTACTCTCACGCACCTCAAGAGAAACCAAGCGTTGACTGACTTTGTAAGGGCATATAAGAAGAGACACCCAAGGTTGAAAACACAAAGAAGGGACTACCACGTCAACAAGAAGACGAGAGCCACCTCAAGAATATCAAGTTGAAGACACAAAAAGTTCTACCACGTCGACAAGAGTTGATCTTCACTATCTTAAGGATCCGAGTCTTCGTCGTCGCTCGTGTCTCGACTTGCAAGGGAGTGTTAGGAAATAAAATAAATTAGTTATTTGATTAGGTATTTACTATTTTTAAGTCATAGGTAGATTACCATGTATGTCCTTGCCTCTCTCTATATAAAAAGGGCTAAGGTCTCTCTTTTCATGAATAACAAGAATCATTTATCTCAAAAATCCCTACAGTGAATGTAGTGTTTTAGCCCACCTCCAAATACTATATAAAGCAACGGTTTAGAACTAGTGAACTTATGTCGATAAACTCTTGCCACATGACTTTGGTTTGCTAGATAAAACATCCTAATAACACGAAAAACATATTAAGGTCAAATTACTTCATTCTTGAAGGTGTCTAATTGATGCTTCAAAGCTTACATCAATAGAAAAGTTGGAAAGCATCTTCAACAAGGATCTTTCCTGCTCTAGCCCTTTGGATATTATTTATGTTGTGTATCAATTGGGTTACTAGATCTTAGGTGCAGGTTTGCTTATCCCTCACATCTATATATTGTAATTTCGCTCCTTTTTTCATCAAAGAGAAAACCTAGTAATTCATGGATGTTAAGGTTGTGCTTTCTCATGGTTCTTCCCACCCATTGAGAAGGTTTTCCACATAAAATCTTTGTTCTTGTGAGATTCTCGTGTTGCAATATGGTATTAGAGCTGTGAGTTCAATCCTCAAATCTCTCTTGTGGTTTTCAACTCAAGTCCTCCCTGGCTACACCATTGGTTCTCATGATTTCCCAACTCAACCAAGTGCTACATCGAGGGGAACACTTTCCTTTTGGCTACAGTAGCTAACATATACAACAGGGTTGTAGCAACTAGGTGACCCTTCCAATGGTTGATCACCCCATCAGAAGCCAACACGGCCAATAACAACCGTAGGTTTGGCTAGCAAGCTCCATACAATCACCTTGGTTGAAGCCGCCCATAGCGGCCCACAACAAAGGAGGAGGCCAACCTCATTAGTAATAACCTTAATCTAAAGGAAGCCACCTGCAACAACCCACAAAAACCCCTCCTTGACTCACAACGATTGTAGAAGGGTCTCCTTCCTTTTTGGCAACCTAAAAAGGTCATCTTGTATCAAAGAGAGGTCACTTGACCTCTAAAATAGTAGTGGTGACAGTGTCCATACTCTAGTAACAGTGTGGTAGCTAGTGGTGTTTTGGCGAGCAATCTAGTGGTGCTCTAAAGACCAAAAAATCTACCTTTAGTTCAGTGTTCCTTCAATTTAGATATTTTGTTGGCTCTTTTCCAGTGGAGGTAAAACCTAATTGATATTGTTCTTATGGTACTGGGAAGCCCTCTATGCAAGAAGTTGTATCAAGGAGCATCCAAGAGAGTTATTGCATGTTTGAGGGCCTCCGTAGTTATGTGGAGGCTCTACATGTGTATAGTGCGAGGGGATTGACAGCACTGCTTAAAACCTAAAATTCTGCATTGGTGTTATGGTTTAAATGTTGAAGGTCATTATAGTCCGTGCTTCATTCAAGTTAGGCCTCTCCTCTTGCAACAAGATCTATACACCTAATTGTATTCCCTTTCCTATAAAGAGGTACAGGTGGTTTCATTTGGTTTGTGCACCTATTGTTATTCTCTTTACTATGTAGAGGTAGAAATAATATTGAAAATGTTGATCGAATACTAGATAGTGGTCCCACATACCATGTGACAAGACAAGCTAAGTTCTTATCTCAATATAAGCTCAATTCTAGACAAGAACAAGTAGTTTTTGATGTATTGTATGTCATGCTGCTAGAAAAGGGTCAAGTTCTAGATGGATAATTGGATGGGTAATGGTAGGTTGGCAAATCTGGTTCCTAGGCCTTTCACCCTTGCAATTGATAAAGATGCCATTGCGGCAGATTGTTGGATGGACCTTTTCAAAGAAATGTTGGGGCTTGAGTGCCATGGGTGGCAAGGCTCTTTCCGGAGCAAGGGTGGATGATTTGCAAAGGCTACTATGGAGATGGACAACTTTTGGCCTACACCGAACAGACCAAGCTCTATTGCTTGGATTAAAGGTAACTTCTCGGTTAAAAAAGCATATAAGCTACTTAAAGGAGGGAGCAACGAGATGGATCCAGACGTTGGGATGGATAATCTTTCCATTTGGAATTGAAAGCCCTGCTAAAAGTTAAAATTTTTACTTTGCTACTAAGGCATGGTCAATTGGTCACAAAGGTTTTTAGAAGCTGATGGTTGCTAGAGGACTCTTGTTCCTTGTGTGGTGATGGGGCTGAATGCTTTCCGTCTTTTCATCCAATGTGATTCTGCAAAGTATTTCTAAAACAAACTTGGTACTTCAATGTCAGTTGTCAATTCTATGGTTGATTTTTGGCATAAGCTCCATCAGGTGCAAGATTAGATTTGGAACATGGAACCAAAATTGTTGTAGGTTTATGGGCAATTCAGTTGTAGCAAAACAGGATAGTCTTTCATGGAGAACGTCCTTGGGTGGACAATGTTGTAAAGGAAGCTTCCTAGCTCCAATAGCCATCCTTTTTTCCAAAAAAAAAATCCATTTATTTGCTGCCTCTCACTTTGAACTTATTGTCCATTAGCAAGATCACAAGAGTTGAGTTGTTATCTGATACTTTATGCTAATCTAATAGATGTGTTCTTCAAGATTTGGAAACACGAAAGCAGATTGAAATGGGTTGGAATGTGATGACCAACTCGACTTCACTTCATTGAAGAAATTCTTTTTTGAAAAGTAAAGGATGGCAACTAGAGGTCAATAGCCATCCACCTCTAATCTTCATTCCTTCCTGAAAATTAAGGGGGTTTGTTGAAGAAGTTGTTACCGAATTTATTTTCTAGGATAAAGTTGCAATTATCACAATGTGAAACTTGTCAGGTGGCAAAACATAAATTGTGCTAGTTTTCAAGAATATGATATAAGTAACACAGGCCCCTTCTTTTTAGTGCACTTTAATGTCTAGGGTCTTGCAAGTATATAAGCAATTAGTGGCTTCAAATATTTTGTGATGGATGATTGGTCAAGATGTACTTTTATACATGTGATGAAATGCAGGGATGAACTCCCAGGAATTCTCAAACTTTTTTAGCAAGATGTTGAGAAACCAATTCAATACAAGCCTTAAAAGTTTTCAGTCTAATAATACAAGATAGTATTTAGACTCCTCGTTGAATGCCTATTTCTAAGACATGGAAAGCATCCATGAAACATCGTGCAGTTATACACCTCAACAAAATGTCGTAACTAAAAGGAAAAATCAACATCTCCTTGAGATCATTTGCAATCTTCTTCAACGGAACATATGCCGAAAGTATTGAGCAAATGAATTTCTTACAAGCACCTCTTTTATGAACAAGATGCTTAGTCATATCGTTGAAGGCAAGACTACTTTTTCCATGTTGTTTCCTATGACAGAACCTTTTCAGCTTCCACCTTTTGTTTTTGAGTGTGTGTGCCTCATACATATGTTAGCCTTAGGAAGAACAAAACTAAATGCAAGGGCGAGGAAAGGCATTTTTTTGGGTTGTTCCCCTACTTAGAAAGGATACAAGTGTGTTGATCTGAAAACAATCTGGCAACTCAATCGCCAAATCAAGAGTTCTTTTTTTTTGTACTATTTAAGATGTTACTTTCGTTGAAGGAGAATCCTACTTTGCATCCAAAGATTCTTTTTGGGAGGAGATTATTAACATTGGTGAAGAGGATTTTTGGCTTATTGAAGGTATGCCTCAGGGGTAAATAAAATCCTAAGGGGAGGTTGTGACATCAGTTCTCGTCCAACACTGGATTCTGTTGACATAATGATAAGAAGGATGAGGGAGAGGTGAGAAAACATGGAATCACCTATGAAAGAACATGGAAAATCGATCAGAGCCATCGTTAGATGTCCAATTCGAATGCCTCCACAATTCCAATTTCCAGTGTACCCATGTGCCACATGATACACCATTTTGTCTAGTTGCAAGCAACAAAGAGGGAGTGCATCCCATGAATACAGGTATTGAGGAGGAATCACGGCAGGAGACAATGACAGCATTACCCACAGACCTACAAGAAGGGTGACCAAACAACCCACTAGATATGCTAAGTGCACTCATCATCCTATAAAACAATGTGAGTTTTTCTCTACTTAGCACTGACTAAAAATATCTTTTATCATCTCCCATCATATCTTTTACATCCAATTAACAATAGCAACTCAACTCATGATGTGTATATAAGTAGCTAGAATTCCTTAGGGTAACACAAATAGAGAAAGACTCCTTTTATGTCAGAACCATGACTCAAGTTCTCGAACAGGGCAGTGGCATGGGTTGTTGGAGTTGTGCTACCTTATAAAGAACCCAAGTTAATGGGCAGCAATGAGGGAAGCCTGCCCCAGGTGATGATGGGCCAAGAGGACACTTGACATGAGTAGCATGTTGATAACTCAAGGGTGATTTGACAAGCTTTTTGGGAATACCTCAGAGGCCCTCTTCAAACACAAGTTTATGTACTCTTGTCCTTGTGGATGCTAGCTTGACCTCGGCTTGTTGCATAGGAAGCTGCTACCCTGGATACAACTTGGGTAACATTTCAAGAGTCAATAATGAAGGGATATGAATCAAGGTGTGATGACCTCTTTGTGAGAAGGGATGATAGAACCTTATTGCTACTATTATTATTCAAGTATCATTTCACCACAGTGATGAAAATGCAAGTGGTTGGCTAACACGATCAAGGACCAATTTGATTGCAGAGGCAATCTTTGGACTCTATGGACTATGAGTTAGCTAACCTAAGGGAAATCGAATTTAAGGACATCAATGCCATCTTGGGCATGAACTGGTTATTATTGCATGATTGACCTAAAGACGTTTTGGACTGCATTGGAGACTCAAGGATGCATGGACAAAACATCGTAGTCTCCAACCTGCATTCCAATGTCACCATAACCCCCCAAGCAGTGTTAGGTACAACAGTCAGATCTTCATCTTCATGTGTAATCTGTTAGTAAAATTCCGTTTGCATTTATAATATCATTTTGCGCGAATTCTGTCCTCGTGTCAATTATTGGAGTCCTTGGTTGTTTCTGTCAGGTTTTCTTGACTTGGATACTTGGTTAATAATGAATATGCCCTCGGATGACTAATCATGTTGGAAATTATGGTTAATTGGGATAAGGAACATGTAGATCTTAACATATCATGCATAAATCATGGATTTATTACTCTCGTTACATTGGGATTATTTCCTGACCTGATTGTGGTTAATTGTTGATAATCAATGCTTATGAACTTGTGATAAATGGATAATGGCATTACATAATGAATGTAACTTATGATGGACAATATGGACCAGTAAAATGATACTTTAGTTATCCGATGAATAATTTGCTAAATAAAGACAATGACAGAATTGTTGAAATATGATGGATAACTAGTTCAGTCCCGTTGCTCTACAACACCGGTCTTAGTACAAGATTGATTTGGCTAGTCCAAGTGGGGTAGCCTCCCTGTAACTCATTGTTAGGCTTAACCACCAAGCAGGATAGTAGTACTTTTCTTTTCCCGGCCAGTGAGTGAAAGAAAGGTTTTTCATGAATCAACATGACTAAGCTAGCACATGTTTACACCATGCGAAATAGCCACCACTTCCCATAATAACCCTAAGGTGATAGACTGATACGAGGGATCTTCTTAGTCTCGTATTGGTCATACTCTTCAAAATATTTCAACAAGATCTCGTCATGCCTTCCAATGTGTTGATTGATAAATAATGACTTTAAAGGATGAGGAAACACATAAAGATAACTAGTTAATAATGGATTGAAAAGTGGATTAATATATACTTTATTCTGCCTTTGCTGACGTGTTCTTTGTACTTGAGTATAGTGGAACAGGCAAGGCAACAGCTGCATTTGGAGCATCTAGTGCAGGACATAGCTCAACACCAGGAGATAGCACCAGGAGATAGTCTGTGAGGATTGAATATCCTCCATTCTAGTTGTTTAGTCTTCCTTTCCATTTTCTAGTTGCTTTACTTTCCTTAGTAGCATGACACTGTTCTCTCCTTTAGTTTTGTGAACTTATGGACTCGATTATCTATTATTGACCAAGACTTGCTTTATTTATTTAATTAATACTGTACGTTTTACTTATTTGACTATTATTATTTTATGATTATGTTAGATAACTTTGGATCCCATGGTTTAGATGAGAACTTATATTCAATGAATTGAGGTTTAGTCAATTGGTGGAACCCAAGTTGTCACAACTAGATCCACGATGGAGTCAAGCTACATGGAAGAAGATGGATGCTCTTGTGAAAAATCATGTCTAGGATGTTGTCAATATTCCTAAGCATGCCCACGTTGTTAGATCAAGCTGAGTATACACCACCAAGTAGAGAAGATGGATCTATTGACAGATATAAAGCAAGATTGATTGCAAATGAACTTACATAAAACTTTGGCATTGACTACTTGGAGACCTTTGTATTAGTTGCAAAGAAGAATTCTACTAGAGTCATTCTCACACTTGCAATGCATTTTTCTTTGCACTTGTGAAAAATGCATTCATTAACAGAAACCTGCAGGAGAACACCTACATGCAAATGTCACTGACTTGCTATGAAGAGTCAAGGATAGCAACAAGCAAATAGTGAGCATAAATTGTTCGTGAAGAAATTTAGACAGGTCATTGTGATGCTAACGACTGGAAAGAAATCAAAAGACAATAATGGAAGCTCAGCAAAAATTTGCAATCAAAGACTTAGGGAAGTTGAAATATTTTTTTCGGGATTGTGATAACCATATCCAAAGAGGGACTCATCATGGCTTAAAGGAAACATATGCTTGATCTGGTGAAAGAAATGGGCAAACTTAGATGCAAAGTGGCTTCCATTCTAGTTGAAGCCAATCACAGACTGAGCCAGAAAGATGGGAAACATCTAAATAAATCTTCAAAGAACAGGTACCAAAAAGCAGGTGGCAAAACTAATTTGTTTTATTTTAACTAGACCAAACAACACTTCTGTAGTGTGTTGGACAAACGATTCATCAAAGACGTCACATAAGTGAAAAAAATGGTCATTTAAAATTTTGATTCAAGAAACAATCCAATGCCCAAATAATCAAATAACAAGAATCAAATAAAATAACCTAAATTGGAACCACTTGGAAAGAACTTTTTTCTTCTTGCTCCGAGATCCTTACGAGTATCGAGGATATACCTTTTGAGTAGCATAGTACAACATCTCACATGTTTTGCCTCCTACTATAAGTCCCGGTGAGATGAGACTCCCTTCTTCTCGATAGGCGAATGAAGCCTTTGGCACCAAGAATAGCTAATCTTCATGCGTAGTGTGAACTCTTCGTGAATCCCGAGGCAACCCTCACCTCAAATATCCAACAAGTGACCACACGAGTCAGGAAACCCACGACCAACAAAATACACACGTCCAGTCAACTTGCTAGACATCTCCTAGAAGCCTAGTGTTGATGTTAGACCTCCAGGATGAGAGGTCCTGGATATTTGAGAGGATGGCTAGACTTGTGATAAGAGTGATCCATGAAGATGAAGGAAGAAGATAGCAACCACACTCCTTTTTTCTCTCTCTTGGGAAGGGATATGTTGCACATCAAAATCAATTGATTAGGGTTTCAAGCCTTGCCTTTAGGAGATACATATAGGGAATCATCTTATCATAATATGACGGGGACCATTGGATCAAATCCAACGTATGTAAATAATTCCTACTTGATTATTTATATTTGGGTCCTTCCATCGATTTAGCCAATTTGTTTTGGTACCCAATTCACACTTAATTTTTATCCAAACCATTTTGGATCAAGACTTAAACTTTTTAGCCTGAGATAAATGCCAAATCAAATACCATTTAACTCCTTAAATAATATTTAACATCTCCACAATTGGGAACTCATTGAAATCATTATTGATTTCATCACCCAATAATGAAGCATTTAGAATTCATGATTTATGACACTACGCCTCCCTTAAGTATTTCAAATACTCATAAATCCTTGACACTAGAAGACTTATGTAACCCACTTCACTATCCTCCCTACCAATGGTTGTAAATGTTCAAATTCTCCATGTATCATTAGAACGAGAAATAAGACCAGTTTCTTCCTTCCTTTCATGTATGGGTCTAATCATGACCTATACATTTATGCATGAAATTTCGTACATCACAATATACGTTAGGTGAACTCGTGTCTTCTAATCCATTATGTACACCTACAATAGTAGATTTGTTCGATCCCTTCAAGAGATCATGTATCTCATATGCTCTCATATACATACCAACTTTCCAGTTTCAATACCGTGGTGGATGCATTGACTATCAGTCCACCAAATATGTATGTTGAGTTACGTTTTGTTGTAAGGGACTATTTGTTATTCTATTTTTCCTTGTTGGACTTATGTTGTTATTTTCCCTTAGCTCTCTCTATATAAAGAGGTGTAGGGACGACTTGGTAAAAATAAGAAACATTCTTTTCTTCAACTTGGTATCAGAGCACCAAGTTGGAGACACCACAAAAAAGAAACCCTAACCCTACCTCAAGCCCCACTGCTGGACGCCACCACCACCAGCGACAGCGTCGGCACCGCATCTAGGGATGCAAACGAGTCAGGTTCGGGTCGGGTTTGGCTAAACCCATACCCATACCCCACCCATTTACCCATCAGGTACAAAAATTCAAACCTATACCCATACCCATTTATCCATCAGGTACCCAATTACCCATCAGGTATCCATTTATAAATTGACCTTACAATCAAATCGTGCCAAATTAGATTCAAAGAAGAGGAAAATTCTATAACACAATTCATTAATTGTCTATTTTTAGCAAGCTCTCGACATAGGAGTTCGGGTTACTCTAATTTTATTGATCTCCACTTAAACTATTACAAAAAGAGCCTTTCAAGGGAAATACATCAAAAATAAAAATACAAAAAATACAAAGAAAGACTAAATACAAGTACCTTTCAAACAAAAAATCCACATCTCCAAAATAAATGTTTAATGGAAGCTTTAGAAGCATTCCCAACCTTCAAAATCATGGAGGGAAAGATTAAGGTTAGGGGAATGGACTTAGGATGGGACTGATATATATCTCAAGTAAATGGGGATTTTATTCCGGTATTCGAGTAGGGTAATCGGGTATAAATTCATACTCATACCCGAACCCAGTCGGATTTTTTAGATAAAACCCATACCCGAACCTCATCAGGTTCGGGTCAGGTTTTACCAATTCTTTTCGAATCGGGTTGGGTCGGATTTACTGAAATTTGCATCCCTACCAGCATCATCACCGTAGCAGCAGCATCGCCAATCGCCACTGAGCCATAGCAGGCGATCACCGCCGCTACTACAGCAGCTCACCAGCGCGCTACAGTAGCCAATCGCCGGCTAGGCGCTGTCCTTACACCTGCTGCTACTGCGTCTCGGCCTAGAGCTGCTGTAACGCACCACTGTGCCTTGGTCTACATGCTGCAGTAGCACGACCCGCAGACGCAACACCCAGCCACTGATTTCTCCTCTCCTTGTTGTCATCTAGGTCGCCGAAGAGGGGGATCTTTGTCTCCAAGAACTTCGTAGGAAGGTTCTTGAATATTGTGGGATAAAACTTTGAATTAAGAACCTTCCTATGTGTGGTATGATTTCTTTGATCTTCTGATCTGATTTGGGGTGTGTATTCCCCGTTAATGATTTTGGGGTGTGTATTCTCCTGATTGCTTAATTCTTGGAGTGTGAATTCCCCAGTGAAGTATTGGAGATATTGTCTGTGGACTACGGGGTGTGTATTCCTCGGATTTTTGGTGTTTGATCCAGGATTTCATATCTGCTATCTGGGTTTGTTCCTATGTGTCTAGAGTTACCATGGCTGCATCTGATGATTTTAAGGTGTCTTCAGGACAGGGTACAAAAAGCGGCATGTACAAGAGCCCCTTCTTTGCTCTGATTACTAAATTGGATGAGACCAATTACCCCCATTGGTCCCAAACATTCCTTGTCACTGTGGAAGGTCATGAGAAGATGTGCTTATGGAAGTGCCACCGGAGCAGAAAACAGGAAAATATGTAACTTGGAATTGGGATGATGCTACGGTGAGAGCTTGGATCTTAATAGCATTATTCCTCAAATTGGCGATGAAGTTATGTACTACAGTTCTACCAAAGAGATGTGGGATGGCTTGAAGACTACATATTCACATGAGTTGAATTCAACGCAAGTATTCCAGATCCACTATAATTTATGCCATCTCAAGTAGGAGATGAGTTTGTCGCAATACTACTCTACTATGAAGGGGCTATTAGAGAAATATAATACATGTAGGCTGATGTGTACTTCTACATGCAAGGATTACAGGAAGAAGTTTGCAGCCCACATGTTTCTTGCAAGGCTGAGTGATCACTATTCTGCGGCTCGTTCTCATATTCTGATTCTCTCCGAGCTTCCTTCAATTGAGGAAATTTACAAGAAACTGAGTAGGATGCAGATTCAACCTACTCATGATGCAGTTGTTACCAACACTTCTTCGGCTCATGCAGTTGTTAGCACTCGTGGTGGTCAAGGTGGCTTCTTTCGCGGTAAAGGGAAGGGGCGAACTGATGGTGGTCATGACAAGCCTACATGCACTTACTATGGTAGACTTGGCCATGTTGAGGCCAAGTATTGGAATAAACTTGACCCCCCTACTGTTGCTAACCAAGTTTCTGTTACAGCATCTCCAGGTGTGGCCACTAAGGTAGTGTCCGTTGCAGAAGCAGACTATGATGCAGTTGTGCAGCGACTAGCACAATTGACCCATGAGCAGCCACAATCGTCCAACACTACAACCTATGCATCCGCATCAGGTACGAAAGGGTCATGGTTGATTGCTTCAAGTACATTTGATCATTGACAGGAAATTCCCAATGCTTTAGGGAATTGCAAAAGACACCACAGGAGCATTCAATACAGCTGCCAAATGGTAGACATTGCCCCCATCTGTGGTAAGGGAGGGGTATTTGTTACACCCTCTATGCATATTGCTAATATATATTATGTGCCTAACATGATAATGCAGCTACTATCTATTAGTTTTATTACTAAGCAGTTGAATTATCAAGCTGTTTTTGACGTTATTTTTTGTCATGCTATTTTTGTCATGCTATTTTTGAGGCTACTGCAGGAGCTGGAAGGTTGGGAGCCAGAGGTGGGGGGGCACATACAGCTGGGATGAAGGCGAGTTCTCAGTGGCAAAGGTCTTCAGCAAATTGAATGATAGTGGGGTTGGCGCAGATGTAAACCTTTGGAGAGATTGCAAGCTGATCTGGGAGGTGGAGTGTCCACTAAAGATAAAGATTTTTATGTGGCTGGTGAGAAGGTGGAGGATAATTACAAAGAAATGGAGAGCGAGGTGGACTTAGATGGATGATGTGAGTTGTCTTTTATGTGGCGATGTGAAGGAGGACATTCAGCACCTCTTCTTCCGGTGTCCTTTTGTGGAGCAGGTGTGGCAGAAGATGGGGATTGGCTGAGTTGTTCCTCGGGATGAGCCTAGCTTTTGGTCGTCTTTCCGCAAAGGGAATGCTCATGTGGGCCACAATGCTTTTAGGTCCAAGAGTGACCGCGCGAAAGTTTTAGCGGTGTTATGGGGTATTTGGTTGGACAGAAATGGAGTACTTTTTAGGGGAGAGACACCCTATGTTGAGAACTTTTTTAATTCCATCATGTCCCAAGTGGAGTTTTGGAGGTCAAGGATATGACCCTGTTGTAACTTTTTCCTGCTTTGGATTTGAAATGAAATGATCTCGTGTGGTTATCAAGTGGATAACCACCCTTTCCCTTTTCAAAAAAAAAAAAAATTGACGTCGTTGGATGCACATTTCAGGACCGCATGATAGGGAGGATGATTGATGGTGGCCATGAAGGTGTGTATCGATTAGTTCAGAGTCCAACTGCTACGGCCTGTCAGACGACTACTGCGGAAAGTGCCTTGAAGTGGCACAGACAACTAAGTCACCCTTCACTGGACAAGCTACGCCATATCATCCCTCAGTTGTCTCTTGCCATGAAGATTTAGTGTGATGCTTGTCAGCTGGGAAAGCATCACCATGCTAGCTTTCCAGCATCTATCCAATCTACCAATTCTACTTGTTTTGATTTGCTGTATTATGATGTCTGGGATCCTAGCCGTGTGGTAGATCGCCAAAATTTTAAATATTATCTGTTATTTGAGGATGTTTTTCACGCTTATCATTGACCTTTTTAATGAGGAATAAATCGGAAGTTAGTTCTTTGATTCAGCAATTTATGATGTTTGTGAAAAATCAGTTTGATGTGTGCATTAAGAAAGCAGAACAGATGATGCATTAAAGTTTTGTACAAAGAAATTGACTGATTTGCATGGATCACTAGGTATTATGCATCAGACATCATGTCCTCACACGTCGCAGCAAAATAGGATTGTTAAAAGGAAACACCGCCATATTCTGGATACAGCTAAAGCTTTTCTTATCCAGAATAATGTTCTACATAGTTACTGGGGATATGCGGTTCTTATTGCCTATTATCTTATTAACAAGCTTCCTTCCTCTATATTACATGAGCAGATCCCATGGAGTATCTTATATCCTGATGCAGACTTGTTTCTTGTGCTGCCAAAGACTTTTCGGTGTGTGGCATTTGTACACCTCCTTGGGCCTGGTCATGACAAATTGGCACCAAGGGCGGTTAAGTGTGTTTTTCTGGGGTACTCGCACATGCAGAAAGGATACAAGTGTTTTGATCCCATACACTAGCGACACTATATGAGTGCGGATGTGACTTTTTATGAGTCTATCCCTTATTTCTTTACCTCAAGTCATCAATTGAGAGAGGTGGAGGTGGCCACTCCTATGCCTATACCTCCTATAGCCTTGGAGGATTTTTCTCATAGTAGTAGTGTATCTACTACATATCAGACTGTGGACACTTTCAGACCTGTACCATCTAATGAGAAGACATTTAAGGATACTACATGTCAGTTGCTAGTCACTTACAGAGAGAAGACACACCCCTTTTCTTCAGTCCCTACTGAGCAACCATCGTCCTCCGCTCAGGAATGTGTTGAAGATACTGATGATTCTTCTGCCGGTATGTCTTCAGGGTCTCTTTCTAGGCCCACAAATAAGGATATTCCCATTATTGTCAGGAAGGCTCCGCAATCCTGTGCACAGTATCGTGTTGCTGGCAGTGTTGTTTCTGCAAACTCTCTTGGGTCAGAGTTTCATCCCTTCACAGCTGCAATTTCTAGTACTAAGATCCCTACCTCCTACCAGCAGGCTCTTCTACATCCACATTGGAAGGTGACTATATAAGAGATGTCTGCTCTTACTGATAGAGGCACCTAGGAGTTGTCTACTCTATCTTCTGGAGCGCACTTGGATGGGGCCAGATGGGTCTTTACCTTGAAATACAACCCTGATGGATCTATTTCTCGATATAAGGATCGCCTTGTAGCCAAAGGATTCACACAGACCTATAAGGTGATTTCTTTAACACTTTCTCTCCTGTGGCACGGCTCTCCACGGTCCGCATCTTGTCTCTGTTGCAGCTCATTATGGATGACATCTACACCAGCTGGACGTCCAAAATGCCTTTCTACATGAAGACTTGGAGGAGAAGATCTACATGCAACAGCCACCTAGCTTTGAGGTTCAGGGGGAGTGTGTGTGTAGGCTTCGTAAGGCTATTTATGGCCTTCAGTAGAGCCCCCAAGCCTGATTTCAACATTTGTCTGAGGCACTATCTGATTTTGTGATGCAGAGGTCTTTTGATCATTCGCTGTTTGTCAGGAAAACCAGTACTAGCACCGTGGCTTTATTGGTATATGTTGATAATCTTATCCTTATAAGTGATGATGTAGATGGCATTACTTAGGTGAAGGATTATTTCACTCACTTTGTCATGAAGGACCTTAGGAAGCTGAGATATTTTCTGGGCATTGAGATTACCACAAGCAAGCAAAGCATAGTGATGTCTCAAAGCAAGTATGCACTTAATATTCTTTAGGAGATAAGCATGCTAGGATCCAAGGAAGCCAACATTCCTATGGACCCTAAAGTTCACCTATTTAAGGATACAGTGAAGCTAAAGGATAAGAAGGTCTATCGACAGCTCGTTGAAAAGCTATTGTATCTAACCATCACCAGGCTAGGTAAGCTAAGTCAATTCTTAGACAAGTCCACTGATGTTCACCGACAGGCTATTATGCAGGGTTGATGTACATCAAGGGATGTCTAGGCAGAAGCATTCAATTCCAGAAGAAGAAAGCTCTTATGTCTGTAGTTGCTTACTCTGATGAATATTATGCAAGAGATGTTGGAGATAGGCGGTCTACTACTGATTTTTGTACATTTGTTGCTAGAAACTTGGTGACCTAGAGGAGTAAGAAACAAAGTGTTGTTTCGCACTCCAGTGCTGAGTCCGAATATAGGGCTATGGCTCATACTGCAACTGAGATGATATGGATCAGACCTCTGCTACGAGATCTTCATGTTGATATTCAGGAGCCTATGGAGATGCATTGTGACAACCAGGCTGCGACATATATTGCTAACAATCTCATGTTTCATGAGAGGACGAAACATGTGGAAGTGGACTGTCACTATACCAAGAGCCTGATTCAACAAGGTCTACTTCGTACTACATGTCTTGCCTCCACAAACCAGACTGCTGATGTGTTTATCAAGCCACTACCTTGCCCCCAGTTTGAGAAGTGTAGAAACAAGCTAAGCATGATGAGTATATGTGCTTCAACTTGAGGAGTGTTGAGTTACGTTTTGTTGCAAGGGGCTATTTATTATTCTATTTTTCCTTGTTAGACTTTTACTATTATTTTCCCTTACCTCTTTCTATATAAAGAGGTGTAAGGACGACTTAGGAAAAATAAAAAACATTCTTTTCTTCAACTATGTATATTCAAGCACAAAGACATGTCTGGCTCAGGCTTAAGAATATGCATTCTCTGTGATAGTGATAAGAGAACATTCCACATCTCCATGATCCACCTCATCAAGTCAACTCCTTGACTCAACCTGCATGGTAGCCCTAAATCTCCATTTCTATGCAAAGGGTGTGCATTAAAGGCATCCATCAGGCAACAACCTCGTGACAAGATTGCCATTTCTTCTCAGACTGGAGACAATCAGTTGGATTTCATGATTGTTCCTTATGACTTATCGAAATCCTCAATTAAACCATTTAGATCTTCGATACTTGTCAAAATATCTAACATGGCTACAGTACATTTTCCTACTGGTACTGAGAGATCCTACTAGCCACATTAGTGTGTCCACGTGATCTAACATTCAAATCCAAATCACTGATCAAGTGATTTTCACTCAGATTAGCTCATCAAGGACATACAATTCTAACATAGTGAATCTCGTAGGCTAGTTTATGAATGCTACTATAAATGTCTACTTTAAGGGAACTTGCAAAGTGTTATGTTATCTAAAGAAAATTTCAAAAAGAAGACTACTCTACACCAAGGGTGATGAACTCAATCCAAAAGGGTATTCTACTACTGCACATTAAATTGCCTCTTGCAATGAAAGATGATTCCACCTAGATACCGTGTTTATCTAGTAGGAAACCTCATGCCTTGGAAAAGTAAGAAGATAGCAGTGGCTAGAGTTCAAAAGAAAAATACATATAAGTTGCTCTTAGAGTTGCAATCATTGAAATGTTGTGACTATATATATATATATATATATATATATATATATATATATATATATATATATATATATATATCCTGAGAATGGTTTGCAACCAAAGATTCTAATAATGCTCTATTATGATAATAGGTCAGCCATCAATCTCGCAAATAATCTTGTTCTTTCTAATTGTATGGAGAATGCAAAGTTCCACGGATGCTTCATTCATGAGAAGATTGATGTGGGAGCAATGTGCTACCACACGTCAAGTGGCAAAATGTTGGCATCATCTTTGCAAATGGATTTGCTATATTCTAGTTTAAGGAGCTTATTAGCAAGTTGGGCATGTCTGACATTTATGCCCAAATTGATGGGAGATGTATTAATTGGTTTAATGGGTTTTGAATATGGGTCCAC
Source organism: Thalassia testudinum (assembly GCA_037157565.1). Taxonomy (NCBI): domain Eukaryota; kingdom Viridiplantae; phylum Streptophyta; class Magnoliopsida; order Alismatales; family Hydrocharitaceae; genus Thalassia; species Thalassia testudinum. The sequence goes on from JAZHRO010000073.1 coordinate 140,117,221, forward strand.
TTATCCCTCATGTTTACATATCGTACACACACCTTTCTTTTATTTGTTTCAGTCAAGATAAACCCTAACAGTTGGTGACAAATGGGGGTTATGCCTTCCCATGGTTGAGAAGGACTCTCCATGCAAAATCTATGTTTTTGTGCAAAGTTTGGTTCTTGTGTTGCAACAACTTGCATCCTGCATGGCAAGCTTACACACTACAAAATTGAGGAATGTTGTTACACATGTTAACACCCTAAATCCCTACAAGATAGTACCACACCATTAACTCTAGAGAGTTGTAAATGGTATATAAGGATGAGAAGCATGCCATTAGTTAACATAGGTTTAAGCATTTTGAGTCAGTTGATGAGAAGTCTATCGAGGGCTGTGGTAATATATGTTAACTACATAGTAGCAAGGCGATGTGCTCGAGGTGAACTTGGGGCATCACCAAGTTGATCCTTCTAGGCTGCTTATAGCATCTCTTGTATTCCAATTTTTTACCCAATAATTATATAAAATATCTTCCTTTCAAAAAATTTATGTAAATATCTTGATTATTACATGAATCATATAGCTCAGTTTATATAGTTAGGCAATTAAGGTAGTGTTATTTTCCATAGGCAAATTGGGCCAATATTTTTCTTAAAAGGAAATTGGGCCAATAATTAGAATATTGACACTTGGCTACCTCTCATACATAGACAAGGGGCTAGAGGATTTAATTGACTTGAAGATTAGGCTGACGTGAAACGACTAGAAATTATAAAATTCATGTAAATTAGACGTTGGGACCCCCTATTTAAAGGGAGTCAAATTTTCAACTTTTTGATGATTCTGATCATTGAAAATTTAAATCCTCGATGGAGAAGGGAAGGACCTATGAGATTTGGCCTTCTCAAAAACTCACTGGGTTTTACTAATCCTCAATCTATAATCAATATAAAACTTGTACACCCTAAACCAATTTGAGATTTTAGCCAATTGGCTACACGTTACTGCATCATACCAAGCAAATTTCTTAATCATTTGTGCATGTTAACAATTGTCATCATAATCCTGTTGTCTAACCAAAAAAACATAGTGTATACATCTAATAATCACATACACAGTATGCAGCAGCCTAGTGCCTCAGATCTTATAATATTTAAGGCCTGAACCATCATACCAATTGATTTTTTTTATTCATCATGCCCATAAAACAGACCTTTCCTTTTGAAACAAAAGCATATCTTTCCTATTCTACCAACCAAAATTTGAATATAATTTGAGACTGATTGCGTAGAGTGGATCTAAACAACTAAGACCTACCTCTCCTCTACCAGTGCAATAAGCCGCACCATGTGAAAAGAAAAAGGGAACATCTGAACCAATTTCTCTTGACCATTCTTGAAGCTCCTTCTCAGAAGCGGCACAACCATTGAATTGATTAGCAGCCCACAATGCAGTTGCAGCATTGCTACTTCCACCACCAAGACCAGCACCAGTAGGAACTTTTTTATCAACATGAATCTATATAAAAATCACAGAACCTCATAGGCCTGTATGAGATATTACTTTACCAAAGTTAAAATTATTGGATTACCCAGAAAAAGTTATCACATCCTGTTTTGCTTCGGTAAAGATTGAGGGCTTTAATGATCTGCAAACAGAAAATAGTTGAGCTTCAGCTAACTAAAATTGCATTGTAGTTCCAAAACAACATGGAGCAAAAGTCCAGAATAATAAAGGAAATAAAGTGCGAAGGGCATCAAACAAAAACCATGTACTTTTTAAAGGCAGACATAAATCCATTTATTTGTTACAAATGAAAAAGGAGAAAAACTCACCAAATTTCTCTCATCAAGAGGAATACCAAGTACATTGGCTGACAGTTGGTCTCTGGTTTTCGCAGGTGACAAGGAGAATTTAATTGTATCACCTAAGTTAATTACCTGAAAGTCAATGAGAACATGACTCTTCAAAGTGACTTTATAAAATGACCCTTCTCTAAAACATATATGAAGCAACAACCTAGCTAAAATCCAAAGCTGTCATCAAAAAACCTCATGCTTTCATCTTCCAGCCAATTTCTAAAGATGTATTTAATTCCTTAAGCAATATGAAAAATCATTTCTTATCAGAGAGAGGACATTATCATTTCTTTCTTTCCATCTGAGAAATAACCATATTTTCCTCCTTCTTGTTGCATACAGTTAACAAGCCAATGGCAACATATGGCATGACCACCACAAATGGATCCCTCATCAAAAGAAATATGTAAATTATGATGTGTGGTTACTAAATAATTAACAATCTTAGGGACTTGTCCAAACAATATACCGTGTACATTAAGGTAGCTGTGTAAGCTACATGTGTATTTTCTTGTCAAAGGTTTAAATAACCTTGTAGAGAAACTACCTCTTTTAATAGCCAATTAGGGCAAACAATAATGTAATGGTTATTACTTCAGTTAAAATCACAGCGGTGCTTCCAAACACCCTGCTGTGAGGATATCCCAATACCTAATTCATGCTCCTAGCAAGGTCAACTTTCTCTAAAGATGTCATTACACAAACACTACATAAGAGGGACGGTGCAAGATAGCCAACTCTTTGCCATAAGCTACATCAAGACTAAAAGTCTGCTTTCCTTTATTTTCACAGAGGAGGCACATCACCTATCCTAGGACAGAGGGTTTCATTCAACATATCAAACCTCTAGCTAATTCTACCACACCTAATGACTATTCACTATTATGGAGGCTTAAGCTTCATGCTATTGTACTCAATAGAACCAAAACCCACCAATTCCACGCACAGATTGGTTTGTTAATAGATTGTTCGCCATGGTTCATATTTATCCTCGATATCTTCGACATTAACCCAAACAGGACAGAAATGCTTAATCATTGTTTAGAAAGTCGGTCGAGTAAACTTCATATTTAGTTGCATACTCATAGTTCGCATAAGCACCTCAGTACTCATCCAATTTTCAAATAGAGTGAATTCAAATCTTTATTAAATCCAATTATGCAATACCTAAAAGTGTAGAATCCCTAGCATTCTTTGCATGATGCCCATGTTAGACAGCCTTGCACAATATCTAAATCTTCCATACCATATGCTTTAGGAAAAATGTCATGAAGTTAGAACCGTTAGAGAAAAATAATGTTGTTTGTTATTAGAAAGAGAACCCTAGCCCCTTTTATAGAGTGTTGGGTTAAAAATTACATAGTAAACCCAATAGGAACATGAAATAGAAACAAGAATACTAAAACAGGACCCAATATTTTCAAACTTAACTAAATAGACTAACTTATCTAAATTAGGACTCTTTCCTAATATCCTAGCACTTTCCTAATACTCTAAGACTCCCCCGGAAGTTGGCGCATGCAAAAAAGCCCTACTTATTGCAATAGACAAAATTTGGACTCCCCTTAATGTAGACATCTAAAGTAATGTAGTCTGGGCCTAGCTAAAATAAACACCCTGGAGGTGAAAAACTCGACAAGGCAATAATAGGGCGAGAGACAATCCCAAGCAGATAAGCAGGCAGAGGTAGAGATAGGAGAAAAGAGCGTCGCTCAAATCCCCCACCAGTCATCAACTTCATCAAAAAAGCTAGTCGATGGATTAGAAGGTCAAGCACCCTGATCAATAGAGGTAGTAGGGGCAGCAGCTGCAGCAGCCCCTATAGCAATGTAGCAGTAGAGGACTTGCTTTTCACTAGAATCCTTAATTCCCATTATAAAAAAAATTCCAATTCTGCCCCCCACGGTACAAATTGTTCTCGTGTCACAGAGCAATCCACGCACACACATGCAGACGTCGACATGTTGATTCATGAAGAGGCAACACCTACACTCGTGCGCATACATCACAAGTAGATGTGAACACGACGATGAGTGCTAGGGTAACAATGGTGTGCGCGAGATGTGCGCAAGGGCAAGAGTAGTGTACGCAAAGGCGCATACAAGGGCAGTCAGTAGGTGCATTGTAGAGGCAGTGCACTTATGCATGCATGTGGCAAGTAGAGATGTGTGCAGTGCGCACATAGGGCGGCAAACATGCACGCATTAACGTGCACCAGGAGAGCAACCGCGCAATAGCATGCAAGGCAGCAACATCAACATGCGGTTGTGCGTAAGGCAAGAACAGCATCATGCGGTAGCACACGAAGCAAGCAATGCAACGCGTGATCGCGCACTAGACAGGCAGCAACACATAATAATAGGCGAGGTAGGGAGGGCGCAAGTGCAGTGATACACATAGAGGATAGGGCAAGCACACACTGCACATGCAGTAGAGGCATCACACATGCCTCGTGCACCTGGTAGCACGCGAAGAGGGGTAAGGTGATAACATGGGTTCCAAGGATCAGAGAACCCACTCTAATACCATGTTGGAGAAAAATAATGCCTCTTGTTATTGAAAAGAGAGCCCTAACCCCCTTTATATAGAGAGTTAGGTTGACGAATTACATAGTAAACTCAATAGGAATAGGAAATAGACACAAGAATACCAAAACATGACTCAAGATTTTCAAACATAACTAATAGACTAACTTAACTATACTAGGGTTCTTTCCTAATATTCTAACACTTTCTTAATACTCTAACAAGAACATTTTACTCATGCTATTTTGAGACCCTGTATTTTAGTTGCGTTACTTTTTCCCCTAAAATGTGGTTGTTTTTCTATTAATTATCATGCTTTATTCTAGCACTCAAATTTTGCTTTGATTAATAGCATGAACTATTTATTCTATACTTCTAACTCAAGAATGCATATTGACTATCTAAATCTTCTGCTTAATTGTTTCCTACCAAAATTTCTTGAATATTCTCCAGTCCCTCCTACAAGACTATACAGCCAACTTCTTACATCTTCAAAGCGAAGGATACATTAACATGCTCACAAATGCCAAAACCTGAAACATGTTTCTCTTCCTTTGTGTTCGATAAGTCTAACACCAAGTTTTCAACAACAATCTCATCTTAACGTGGGTTTTTTTTGCCAATATACACTTTTAACATCTCAATTTTCTTTCTTTGATACCCCTTATACACATATGGACAACCACTCACCAACATATAACATGTCGAGTTCCCTGCTGCTTTAAAGTACTTGTTTGTCACTTCTAGAGATATTTTCTTGTTACATGAAACACCTAAAGCTCCTCCCCTTTTAAACATTCTACACCCACCTTATGTATGAATGTGTCCATTGTGATGAAAAAATAACCCCATGTAATTCATAAACATCGGAATGCAATGTGCTCCAATTTTCAGCTATGTCACATGTCTTTCCCCACTTATTCCTACCACAAAGTTGGCCCCTAATCAATTCAAAATCGTGAGCTTCCAGTGTCTCTCTGCAATTTATGCTTTCCCAAAACCTTAAAACTCAGACCCATCAGCAAGGAAAATGTCATCCAGGAATAGCATGCACCTTGGTACCTCATCTTGAGTGTGCATTGGTACTCATCCTTAACCCTCAAGCTAATCCCCAATGAAAATCAACATTAAAATCAGAGGTGTGAGTCCTCCAAAATGTGCAGCCCCATAAGATGCATTCCTTACAATTTTGATGTGTAAAATATAGAAGCACTAGCATCAAACTTCTCTTAACTGATAAAAGTTTGACGTAGGCCAATCTTCTTCATCTTGGAAACCTCCATTACATGTGCTAAAGATAAATTGCTTCAGATGTAAACGTGGCAAGCATTAAACTAAGCTTGCTCTCTACTAAGCTAGGGACTTACATCTGCCTCCTCTCAGTTACCCAATTCAAAGGTTCGTTATGTGATTCTTCCACTTGAAAAATATACTTTGAGGGCAATTTCGTATATCTCCTTTGTTCTGTAAATGAGAAACATTGTAGTTTTTTTATTTAAGAGACCATACTTTTTGTCCACTCACCTAGCATTTCAATGCTGGCAAATAGGCATTTAGTAATATTGTGAACCAACTGCTACTTTCCTACCCCAATATTTCCAAAACATCCACAGGAATGCTTAGTCTCGTAGTCATCCAGTTATCATGATTTTTAGGGCATAGCTTACATGGTTCAAATAAGCTTTGAGGTTTCCCAACTCCAACAAAAGGAAGCTAACTGCATTATCCCCATTAACAAACCAGTAATATAACCCTCTCTCATTGTTTTGCCAGCTAATTGCACCTTGTCTTCTTCAATCTTGATACAAATACATGTACCAAATTCCTTCTTCTCTACTCCCTTACTTTAGCCAATTTGAAGATATCGCTTTCTTCTTTAGAATCAGATTTCCCATATAGATGCACATCCAAGTTTTTGCTAGCTAACACTTATCTTTCATTAATTATGTCTCTGCATGCAACAATTGCTTTTAGTAATATCTTATCCGACCTTAATTCAGAAAATTCTCAATAAAAGGAATCCATATAGTTAGTCAGTAAACAGAATAGGTTTATCTTTCCTTGCTCAAGGGTGTTTGACTAGCTAGGCTGAACCATGATAAAGTTGGACTAGGTGTTTTTCATGTTACACTATATATATAGTTTCTTTCCGACCCATAATGCATAACATCAAATACTATTAGAAACACAAACATTATTTTACTAAGTATTTTTTGAAAGGTATTATTTTCCCAATCATAATGCATGCATTATGGAAACTGATAATGGCTCGCTTCAATAAGGGATTTTCCTTCTCATCCTAATCCAATATTAAAATGCCCTTGGTAAGACAGAAAAGTTGATATATACTTACATGAAAAAGAGATGCCAAATCATGGAACCCATCTTCTCTCTTGCCCGTCACCCTCAGAAACACATTGATCTGCGCTTCACAAACAATCTCGAGCTTACAAGATCCATTCAAACTCACAGACAATTCTACAAATCTACGCATTCGCAGAGCAATCAAACAATCAATACCAGAGTACCTTACAAGGTGAGAAGAGAGTCAATCTGGAAAGACCAGCATTCTCATCAACCCCATCTGCCAACTTAATTATCCTCTCCTTTGGATCATACACTGTCTAAAACCAAATAAACCACACACATTACAAACAGAAAAAAGTACTGCAGGTGACAAAGAATTGCGATGACTTGAAATCAGCACTTGCCAACAAAAACATCATCATCAAGAAAACCAAACCCACAACGACAACTCGCAGGAAATTAGCAATACCGCGAGCTGCCTGCTGCCGTCTCCCGAACCAGAAGCCCTGATCACCCGAAGTGGGAACCCCCGAGATTGGATCTTTCTGCCAATAGAGAGTGACCCACATCTAGATAACGAAGAAAAGGCTCCTTTCTCGCAGAACCCATGTGAGTTCTTCCTGCGGGGCGATGGGTTGAAGAGGTAAAGACGGTGGGCGGAGGCCATCGGTTGAGAGAGCAGCATAAGCAGAGGTTGGGAGGCGGAGGAGGGAAAAGGATGGAGATGTTATGATGATGTGACGATGGCAACCAGACAAGAGGATCTTTTGTCATCTTTCGTGCTTCGATGGGTGCAGGACAAAGGCTGTGTTTTGAACGTGGGATAAAATTAAGTAGAGACACGATAAGTGTGGTTATATGTTTGTTTGAGTGATAGGATGAAAAGGAGATAAAATGATTGATGTGATATTGATAAATATTATTTAATATTAAAATATAAGTATTATTTTATATTTAAATAAAGTTTAAAAGAGAAAGGTAAGATTATCCGATGGATAAATTTATGTGTGTATTTCAAATTGAAAGTAGATATTAAATTAGGATGTTAATCTAATATTTTTTAATAAAAAATAAATTTGATTCAACTTGATTTTGATAAGTGAAATCTACTTCATTTAATATTTAGATAGGCCTAGATTTTTTGATGCAAATCTAACCAACTCAGGTCAAATATAAGAAAATGTACCACCTTCAAACTTATATATTTAATATAGGTATTTATTAATTTTGTAAACTCTAAACATGCAACACTTATAATTTCAATATTACCTACATTTCATTCATATTTTCCACATTTTTTAACAAATCTTGCAACTCATGTTCTTAATTTTCTCAGGCCTCCAAAACTACTCACACCCCTAATTTACCATAAATACTCTTTCCAAAATTCATTACTCCAACAAGTAGCTAGGACTTCTAAAATTTCATACTTCAATGCCACAATCTACAGCCTACCAGTATCACTGTTCCACCCGTTGTCTTTGTCTTGTTTGTTTCTAACGTTAAATCCTAACAGGTCTCTCTTGTCTCCACAGGCACAGCCCATATTCCACACGTATAACTCATCACTCTACCTCTTCCCAATATATTTAATCAAACAAATAACTTAAAAAGAGATAGCTGAATAGGTGAATGTGAATTGCCGAAACGTAGGTTTGTGATTATTTTATTGACATTCTAATTTGTTTTGGCATATTCCAGACTTCTGGTTCAAACATGATAAAATATAATATAACAAAGAATGATCAGAGTTCTTGCCCATATTTTGAGAAAATGAGTAAAAGACACGCCTATTGCATACCATTCACATTTTTCTCAAATTTCTTAATATTCTTCCTTTCTTAAACGAGAGAAATACATCCCCACGGAGTAGAAATCCATTGCAAGGGAAACAAGCTACGTGTAAATTATAAGAATATGGAATCACATATATAGGCAAATTCTTTTATATCATCGTAAAGCAAGATTTTAAATATGCATATGTTGCAAATCATTGGGGACATCATCGTATTATAATTAAAAGAAAGTAGCAAGAAATACTCTATTATCTCTTTAAAAAAATAAAGCTCTAGCATTTATGACCTTCATCATTATTTATTTAATTAAAACATTAAAATGATAGTGTGATATACAACTCCACATGTTAATGTATATCCGTTAATTTAACGAGTATGAGGTGAGTTTTTACTTATTGTATTTGGGGTATGTATGGTGAATTGATTTGTAAATAAGGATGATTTGATAATAATAAAATCAAACCTAAACTTGATACTCTCCCCCTTATCGAAAAAGTAGGACCCACTCATGGGCCCACTCTTGTTGTCCTTTTGTGCCTACCCAATGGTTGTCATCTTACCACCTAAAACATGTTATGTTAACAACCCCTTTGCTTTGCACTTAGGATGTCTAATTTGGCAATTTTGGGGATGACATATTGTTGATTTTGGGAGGTTAATTGCATTAATTAAGATACAATTGATATAATGTAACACGTCAATTCATGTTAAAATTAATGATATTTTGGTATAAGTTTTAGTGTCACAGTAGAAGTGAACAAATCTATTGATAGATATAAAAAGCTTTAGCCTCTCATGCATATATAATAAAGAGCCAGAGATGGGGTTGAAGACTATACGCACGCATGCATGTCACGTTCCGACTTGACTCCAACTCATATACGGGCACGGGTGAGAATCAATTTAGAATTTGAATCTTTGACACTTTTGCTTCATATTTTTAATTTCATTAATTTGTTGTTAATTATTTGATTAATTTATTTGATTGATCAATTCAATGTCAAATTCCATAAACATCGGGTTATGAACTCTATATAAAATTCATAAGGTGAACTCTCATTTAACATACAACATAGCAAGGAAACTCTTTATTCTTCTTCTCTCTATCGTTCTTATCTCTCTCAATTACTGTGATGGAAATGAAGGCTTAGTCACATACACCCAAGCCACAAATCCTCTCTATTACTGTTGCAATGTGTGCTGGTTCGTTGTGCCTAGCATGTGATGTGCACGTGTTTGAGGATTTTGCAGTGATACCCAAGTCTCCCTTGAATTTCTTTTAAATTCATGGGAAACTTAGGTGCAGTAGAGGCGTACCTTAGCGTTGAAAGGGCACATTGCATGAATGCTCTTGCATCTCCTTAAATTTGGCTTCTTTTTTATCTCTACGCCTTATATAAAATGTGAATCTCTTTGCCATGTTTTCTCCTGCACAAATTATGGTTATTAAAATATTCACAAATTATATACAAATACATGAATGAACTTAATATGCCTAAAATAGTTACGATGTACTATTTATACATTAATAACATTATGTAATTCTAGGAGAGTTATAAGATAAGCATATTATTCTCGATGAATATAGAATTATCAACATGTTGTAGAGGGATAACATCTACGTTACAATTTCATTCCTACATTCAGTTCACTTACCAATTTAGAACCTCAATGAAAACAAATTAAATCAAGAGCCCCTAAGTTGTACATAAATCGAAAAAAAAATTAACGAGTTCAATCCATTTACATACACATTACTATTGCAAGAGGTTTGAGCTTTTTCTTTTCGTATACTGTAATAGAAATGACTAGTCGTGTGCCAGTACGAAGTAGCTCCCCACATGCGTATCTCACAAATCATAATCACCATTTCACCTTGTTGGCCAAGACCTTATGGTGGTTAACCATAAGGTAGAGCATGTGCGTGACATCTCCTTGGCCAAGGGGTGTATTGCATTCAATCTGCCACTTTACAATGAGAACTCCTCAAACCTTTGAAGGAAATTGATTTGTATAGGTAACAATTGAAATATATGAAGGTAAGATAATTGGGGTAAATAAAAGAAAAACTTGAATAACTAAGAACAATACCTACTTTCTTTATTAACTACGCTTGCTTAGTTTTTGCTATTTCTTTTCTTCATTACTGTTCAACTTAACATTTGCTATGCACACTGTACTTAGGTTATGGTAAGTTACAACCATATTCTACAGTTGTAGGAGCTGACAGTGTTAGTCCAAGTATGACACCGTAATTGGACAGTCGTCATTACATATTTTTAGTTTCAATACTTTTTACTGTTATTTTCTTCAGCTATATACTTGGACATTTGATGTCTATAAATATTTCTATTAATTTATTCAACCAATTAATTTCATCGTTATTTCTTATATATATTTGTGATATGATATGCTTTATATATTTTATATTATTCTATGTATATATGTTGGATAATTAGATCTTAGATGGTTTGCAATTTGACTCGAATTTCTACTAGGGTCAGGATCTGGGTCGTAATGGGATCACAATAAAAAAAATCAAAGCCCAATCTTACTCATTTTGTGGGTCGAGTGGGTTGGGTTGGTGGGACCCTAGTCCACGACCAGATTTACTTGTACCAACGTGAGTCATGACTATCATTTCCAATCATGATTCTTAAAATCACATAATTTTGAAATACATGGAATGTTTTTGAAACCAAATATAATCATAAAATAATAATAATAATTGAGGTAAAAGGGATATATTTTTCCGCATGCTAGGGGAAAAAGTATGTGTAAACATGTGATCGAGAGAGAGAAAGAGGGTGGATTGTGTGTGTGGTGGAATGTTTATATTTTACCTAAGTGGGGTACGTGTGTTTTCAATAAGAGAGAGTAAAAGTATCAATAACAACAACACCTTCCACCTGTTGGATTCGGGAGCCTAATTACATCAATCGAAATGCAATTATTATATGGTGACGTGGAAAATCATATTAAAATCTATGAGATTAGGAGAAGTTTTTAATCCCACATTGAAAGTGAACAAACATCTTGGTGAGTGTAAAAGGCTTCTGCCTCCTATGACTTATATAGCAAAGAGTGAGAGATGGGGTTGGGGACTACGCACGTACACATGCGTGCACTGCCCTGCCCTAGCTCAGGCTCAGACTTGGGTGAGAATCAATTTGGAACTTGAAACTTGCACTCTTTTACTATGAATTTTTAATCCCATGATTTTGACCTGAATTGGTCGATCAAAAGGTAAAATTGGTCGACCAATTTTTTTTTGTTGATCAATGAGTTTGGTTTGGTTGATCAACTGGTTTGGTCAACCAAAAAGTCAAGTTTGATCGACTAATTTATTTTAGTCGATCAATTGCCGTATTTCCATAAAATAGGAAATTCCATAAATGTCTAGTTGTGGGCTTTACATAATGGCCACAAGATAGCTCTCATTTGACACACAACAAGAGCAGAAATGCCCTCTCCATTCTCTCCCCCTCTCTTGTTCTTGTGTCTCTTTTTTAGTGCATTTGTTAGACGTGAGATTAATAAAAAAATCTCCAATTACTTTTGTCGATATTGCACAAGGAGATTGAGAAATTCACAATAAGTTTTTGGTTGATCAAAACTTTAAATTGGTAAATCAATCAGGAATTTGGTTGGAACCAAATTGCCTCGGGTTTGCTTTCCTGAGGTGATTTTCAAGGACGTTCAAGATCAGAGTATACCGAATCTTGGAGATGGATTGTTGTATCCTAGGAAGAGTTCGTCAAACCTTGATGCACCAGTATTGTAAGGGGCGATACCTTCTCCAAGGAAAGTCCTTAATGGGTTCTTCAATCGAAGTAAAATCCAATACTTTTTTTTGTTTATTTGTGTTATTAAATGTTATTTATTCTTTATTTTATTATGGATCTTGTCAAATCATATTTGACTTACTTGATTTAATATTTTTGATATATACGAAAACATTGGAATGCATATGTTTTAATTTATTTATTTCTTATATGCATTTATTTCAACAATCTTAGAGAAGGTATCGCGTAAATCTAAAATATTTGTGATGTTGGAAAATACTTTTAAATCATGCGTAGACTTATCTGGTATACCCAAGAAATTTAGTAGGCAAAATTTCAAGTGTTGGTAACAACGCATGAGGATTTAGTTGACCACCCTTTGTTTGATATCGACATTGGAAATTGATTACTCGATTTTTGTTAAGGAAAAACCAACTCCTGAAGGCCAAAAGGCGGTGATTGTGTGGAGTGTACGCAATTATATTTGTCATGGTTGCATCTTATTGGCATTGTCCAATGTGTTGTTTGATATATACAGCACATCCACGTCCACTGTGAATGGGCTATGAGAGGAGTTGGACATGAAGTATAATATCGAGGATCTTGGTATTAAAAAATACTCTGTCACAAAATTCCTTAAATTCCAAATGGCTGAGGGTAAATCAGTATCAAAGTAGGCACATGAGTTTTTGTTATTACTCTATGGTTTAGAAGAGGCTGAAATGAAATTTCCTGAGAAGTTTCAAGTTATGTCTATCATTGAGAAATTCGGTAAATCTTAGGAAGACTTCGGGATGACTCTCAAGCATAGGAAATGAAAGATTTCTCTAGATGATTTGATGATAGCCATTGCTATTGAGGATGAGTATAGGAAACAGAAACCTATAATGCATGTAGAGTCTATAGTGAATGTCATGACATCTAAGGGTAAGAAGAATAAAAATAAAAATAATAAAAACAAAACAAAGGCCAAACCTAAGATCCAGAAGAAATCCAAGAATAAACGATGCTGACATTGTAGGAAGGTTGGGCATTGGAAGAAAGATTGTCCTTCTAACAAAGCTCAACAGAAGACCGCAGATGAGAATCCTCAGGTGAATGTGATCATCGAGGAGGTTAGATCTAACGGTCACTACAAAAAAAATGGCCAAAGATGATGAATAAATAATGACGATTACGATATTTGTCATCTTAGTTAGAGATAACAACGATTTTAATTATTCGTTGTCATCTATCTTAAATATTATTTTAATTATTCGTTGCCATCTAACTTAAATATATGACGATTATTTCTATTTGTTGTTAGCCTACGAAAATATAACAATTCTCTGTGTTCGTTACTACCTTAAAAAATATTTATATATAAGCCAATCTCCTCATCCCTATGACGTGACTATCCCAAACGTCTCTCATCCCATCTCTACTCACGAGACCAGCTGCCCTCCTCGCTCTTAGCAGGCAGTGATCGCCGCAAGCTCCTCATCACCACGCTCTCCGGCGACGTCACCTTCCTCAAGGCCTCATCCCTCTACCGCTCCTTGGTCGACCTGGAGCGCAAGCTCTCCTACCTCGAGTCTCAGTATTGCTCCTTCCTTAACGACCACCACTATCACCCAATGACTCTCCTCCAATTAAAGCTGCCTCCTTCCCTCCACTTCTGCCATTTGATCGATCGCAACCTCTCCTACTCCACCTATGGGATCGATTGATTGCCATATTGGCTCTTAAAGGTGTTCCCCTTTAAGGTGCCCTTTGTTCTTAGAGTTTGCATGTGTGTTGTGGTGGTGGGTGGCTATGTCTTGGTGGTGCAGTGGTTTTGTTGGTGATGGGAGGGTTGTCGTGGTGGTAGTGGTGTTCATGTAATGGTAGCGACGGTGTTTTGGTGGTGGTGGTGGTTACACTAGGATGCTCGAACGAAGGAATGGCTCTACGAGAGGGTGAAGGTTGTGTCGTGCACATGAAGTGTTTGCTGAAATGCCACAGTGGGAATTGGGATGTTGAGCATAAAGATTCCCTAGAAGAAGCTTGGTTGGGACCCTATCATTATTGTTTTGGAGGATGTCTTCATTACTGCATGAGACATATAACACATCATAATCTTTCACAAGTAATCAATTATGTTCTATCTCTTTACATGTCTTATTATTTTCTTTCATTCTTTCCTCTGTTCTTGAATAGTAGAGCCTTCAGTCTGTAGAGAAGCGAAAGACTAAATATGAGTTATATTCCCCAGCCACTTGCCCTAGCCAATTGAAAAAAGGAGGGTAAAAACCCACTCCCTGTTGAATGCCCTATCGAGTTAGACACTATTCAAAGAGTCAAACACCCTATTAAAATTAATCATCTGATCCTCAAATGAGTTCATACAAAATACTACTAGGGACATTACTTGACATGACCTATGTCATTGAACAGTTGGAAGCTCCTCTCATTTTATCCTTTATGAAGAGGATTAACCATGCAATAGCATGCCAAATAAGTTCCTATTTCAACCAATCAAATTCCTACAATTAAAGATGAGATACACCAGAAAATCCCTACAAAATTAACATGATCGAGGATTCCTACTTTTGGAAGATAATGCTATGCTGCCTTTGAAGAATCCTACAAATCTCAAGATTGCATAGAACTGAATAGCACAGCTAGTGAAGAAACAAACCCCCACAATTTTCTTTTTGAGGGGGAAACCAATTTGCTAGAATTATTGTTTTAAAAAAAAATCCCCTTAGTTATGGCAATGGTTGAGAACTAACTAATCCCCAAATTAAAAAAAAAACCCCTAATTTTTCTAGAATTTCTAAAGTGGCTTGGAACAATCACCGCCACAAACTATCATCAATTTACCAATCACCCCTAGTGTAGATCAACACAAAGTATCTTAGAAAATGCATGAATGTCTAGCCAATTTGGAAATTTGTGTGAATATCTTTATGTTATTACGAATGGATGCAAGTGCTTTAAAACTTCCGACTAGTCCGTTTGCTTTTTTATTGACAACCATCAAAGAAGCCTTCTACTGATTCATCAGGGATCTACTAAGTCTTCTCCCCAAGGTTTCAATCCTCAGTCCTTCTCCAATGTGTTTAAGGTAGGACTTCTTAAATTGCTCACATTTGCATTTGTGTTCAAACAACCCATATTGAATTATGTCATGAAGATAAAGTCCAAAAAAGGATTATGACAAAGAACATGAAAATTGAATTGCTAAAGGAGCAATAAATATTCCTTGTATGCATGTCAGGAATGATAATCCACTTATTTATAGATTTAATTTCTTCCATTATTATTATAGATCTAGATTGATTAAGGAAGTAAAACATTGAGCCATTTGACCTGTTATATATAGATATATAAAACCATATAAGGACAATACATAGATAATTTTAACATTTGAAGTAACTTTACACATATGAATTTTACATGTCATACAGATATAAATATAAAAAAATTTTACACATATGAACCTGTATTTTTTCAAATTTATTCACAAAGAGGTATACCATGAATAAACAAGTATGCTAACAAATCATTCATGAAGGTTCATTTTCTAAATTGTATATGTGGATCAGGTTTTAATTCAAAAAAATCATTCACTATGTGCAGATTTATTTAAAGCTCAAACACAAATATGAGAGAGTGTGAAAAGATAACTTGAAAAAAAAATAAGTTATGAAGAATGGTAGACATTGCAATATGTATGTATGTATGTATTTCGGAGATTGATGTACAAAAGACCAAGCTAGCATCATTACGATTTTTGTTTTTAAAAGTTTGTAAAAATCATTATGTTGAAGGATCACAATGTCAGTAGAATATCTAAATAAAGAAACACAAGTAAAATATTTTTTAATAAAATATAAGAAGCTTAAAGAAGACTTCAGAAATTCTAAAGATTTGTGCCAATATTTAAAACTTTTAATCCATATAAACCTTTTTTTTTAAAGGGTTCTATTTGTATAAATCTCAATGGAAAAATACACAATAATAGCAAATACCTCCAAATCTTTAACCCCTGACAACATTTGTTAATTCTTCCTCTCTCACTAAAACACCAAGGTCACAAAAAAGACACACAACAACCATGAAGCCCTCTCTTATAATAAATGAGGTCACTAATATTCTATTAAATTTTAAAAAAAGTGAAGTCAAAATATTTTATTGATTTAAAAATTACCACATATCCATCATATCTCAATGCAATTAATAGTAAGCTATTTCAAAAAATTGAAATTTTCATATTTTGTAATAATATCCAATCCAAGTTTTTTACAAATTACATTTGGATTATATTTTTCTATGCATCATGTTGGCCTAGGAATCTTGTTATCCAATATAATTTGGTTAATGTAGTCTGTGTTACTTATTTTCTACCCTCTTGTGTGAAGCCTAAAGATGGCTGATGAGAACCTCATCATAAACCATAACTAGCACATTTTGACTTAATTAAGTGTAAAAAAGCTTCTACAAAACCTAAGGGAAAGCCTAAATAAGGGAATTACAAATGTGACTTTAAAATAATTCAAAAAGGGTAAAACTGTAATTTTACCACTGCAGTACATAAACAGGATCTCTAAGGGTCAAAACATAGGTCAAATGGACTTAATAAGAGAAAAAGTAGGGTGATTCGATCAGGAAAGGGTTATGACAAAATCTGGGAATTAAATGACATTCTGTAACCCTAAAACAAATCCACTTTAATTTGTGAAATTTCAGGCAAGATAAAAATCAATTAAACCCACTAAAATTCATTAAAAAATATCCCCTAGGGTTTAAAACCTTTAATTTGGCCATTGGAATCAATCTTGACCTAGATTGAGAACCATACACAATTTTTGACCTAATTCAGGTTTTTATGCAAAATGTCTGGTCAAACATGGTCAAACCTAAAATCCAACCTCACCATTGTATTCCTTAGGTCCAAATTAGGGTTATACCAAAATTTGGACTTAAGAAAAGGTCGCCTTAACCCACTTTACAAAACAGTCCTCAATAATTACTTTTTGACCCTTATCTTTTTGAATCCTTGCAGAAACCCCCCTATCTTCATCGTCTCTATCTGCAAATAGGTCCTTCTACCCCTGCTCTGTGCAGGCCATACTTCCGACGATTTTGCGTGGAGGATGGCACTGCACAGACCTGGGGAGCCATCCCCAAACTTGAAAGGAGGATCCGCTGCGTTGTCCTCTTCTGCATGGACCGGTTCCCATTCCTTGCCGGCCACCATACCTCTCGTGCGAATGCACGAGAGGTATGGGTCTTTTTTCGGCCATACCTTCGGTGAGGAGCCCACGCCGCCTCCTCGCATTTCCCTCCCAGCCATCACCTATTTAAGGAACGGCAAGGGCTGCCGCTTCTTTCAAGCTTGATTTGGCCGTAGACTCCCTCAGAATTCATCTCCCCTCTCTCCGGCCAAGTAGCCCGCAAGCTCTGGCGACTTTTCCTCCTCCCTCTCGTCGCTCTGCTGCCATACCATCGGCAGGGTTCACTTCGCCTCGATCTTTCACATTACGTCGCACCAGCACACGCCTTCCTGTCCTCCTCCTCGTCACCGTTATCTCCCCCTCAGGGCTGTCTTCTCTGACGACGACACAAACATGTCGTTCGTCTCCTCCGCCTCCCCTTCGCTCCAAGTACCCCAAATAAGCTCCTCATCTCCTACCCTATATTTTCCCTCAATCTATTTCATAGATTACCCCTCGACTGCCATTGTCTTCCCTCATCTTCCCCATCTCCAGCCAACCTTTGGCGAGACGCATCCATCGCTCCACGCCTCCACACGTCTCGCCACCAACCTCAACACCTCCGCCATCGACCGCTAACCATTTTCCACCCATTCACAGACCGCCAAACACACTCCACGCTTCCACCGAACCACCCACTCACACGGTCTCAGACAAACCTAGGCACGCACGCCTAGGCTGGTCTGAGCCACGCCACCACCTGCCTCACCTTTGACGTGACACGGCGAAGGTTCTCCTGTGGTCTGATAGAGCCGCAAGGCTCCTTTTGTGTCATGCAGGGTAGAGCTCCCATCTGCCATTAACAAACACCTGAGCTTGCTTGTTCTCCAGCTGTAGGAGGCAAACTTCAGAATTCAGGGTCCCAGGCTGCGCAGATTGCGAGCGAGAGTGAATCTAGCCAAAGAGCAAGTGCCGCAAGACCTGCAACAGCGTCGATTGTGCGAAGACACTCTCCTGCAGGGCAGCAGAAGCGGGTGGGACTTTTAGTCCCACCTCGAAAGTTTGAGGGCAGGCACCCGCACATAAATTGCAAAAGTGTTTCAGGCATATCACCTCGAAACACACTGGGGTGAGGTCCGTCACACCCCCGCCAAGCCTTGTCCATGACATTTCACCCACAGACCTGGCACCTGGATCTGATTAACCCCTCTATGCACTCCTCGCGCACCACACCCACGCCGGTGCGCCTAGACCGGGCGCGTGACCAACTTGAGAACCTGGCTCTGGGAGAGCGAACCCTGGAGTGAATTTGAGAGAAAGAAACGTGGGGAGGGTAGGGGTTAGGTTTTGCCTAACCATGCACTGTGCAGGGAAGTAGGAAAAGGAGGACGAGGGAGTGTAGCAGCAAGAAGAAGAATAGGAGAAAGAAGAAGGCCTCGCACAGCAGAGAAACAAGGAGAAGAAGAGAAAGAGAAGCTGCAGAGAAGAAGAAAAAAAGTAGAAGAAGAAGGCTGAAGGACTTGGCACAGCATAGAAGAAGAAAAGAAGAAGAAGAAGAAGCCAAGAGGAAGAAGGACCAGCAGCAGCGGCAGCTGAAAAGAAGAAGCAGAATACCGCAGTAAGTGGAGTATAAGTCGTCTGACCCTTAGAGTTAGACGTCTTAAAAGAGAAAAAAAGAGGCAAAAGAAGAGGAAAGAGAGAGAGAAGAAAAGAACAAGTTTTCCTTTATTTAATCTTTAATCTTTTTTTGTAAAACAGTATACATCTATATTGTAAATTGTGATTTTGTACGCTTCTAGAATCAAGTGTTGCTCCCTAAGTTCGACCTCGGAAATTTTCTATTTTCGAGTAATAAAATAAAATACATATACAAACCGATCCCTTGAATCAAGAAATTTTAGTTTGATAGAAATCATTTCAAGAACGTTGTCAAAAGTTTGCTTATTTGATAAATTACATCAAGTTATATATAAATGTAAGTGTCTTAAAGGATGATTGGTGACCTTTTATATTTATTGTATATTACGATGAATTAATCGTTGCCATATGCTCCCACAATACAACGAAAATAATCATTGTTAAACAAAATGATTTTATTCATTGTCTTTGATTTGTAAACAAATATGTTATTCGTTGTATGTTTAAAAATGGCTCGTATAACAATGATTGTAGCGACAAATAAATTATTTGTCGCCAAGTTATAGCATGACGATTTATTCGTCACGATCTTTATAAAATATTTATAACCGTTGACCCTTTTTGTTGTAGTGGGTGGGTGTTTCAATAAAATCCAAACTCAATGTTATTCACGATCTTACTTAATGGCTTGTGGATACTAGAGCCAAAGTATATATATGTACTGATAGATCATTCTTTTCTTCCTATCAGGCCTACAGTAGCGAGACTGTGAAGATGTGAAACGACTCTGCAGCCAAAGTGCTGGGGTTCGGATACATGGACTTAAAGTTTTTCTCGGGGCGAGTCTGGACACTACGTAGGGTGTTGCACGTTCCTACTATGAAAAAGAATATTATTCTGGTTCCTTATTAGTTAGAGAAGGTTTTAAGTTAAACTTTAAATGTAATAAAGTTTTGTTGAGAAATGTAATATTTTATGGAAAGGGTAATTGGCAAATTTTGATATATTATTTAGAGTGAGATGTGATATGGATGTATCATCTAGAAATACTTTAAATAATGTTAGTTTTCATTCGATTCAATCTATTTACAGTAATATCAAATTTCGTAATATATGGCATAGTAGATTGAGTCATGTAAATTTCAATTATTTAAAAAGAATGATGAAATTAAATATGATTCCTAAACACACCATAGATAAAACTAAGAAATATGTGATGTGTGCAAGCTAAACAAACTAGGAAGCCTTTTCGCCCTATTATTAGAGATACTAAGGTTTTACATTTGGTGCACATGGATATGTGCGAGTTTAATAGTGTGTTGACTAGGGCTAATAAAAAGTATTTTATCACCTTTATAGATGACAGTAGTAAATACTGCTATGTGTATTTACTTAAGTCTAAGGATGAGGCATTAAGTAAATTCCTCATATTTAAGAAAGAAGCAAAAACACAAACTAAGAAAACTCTTAGGAGACTGAGGTCAGATAGGGGAGGGGAATATACATCCAACTTATTTGATGAACAGTGCTAAGCTTATGGTGTAGTTCTTGAAGTGACGATCTCATATTCACCTCAATCTAATGGGATAGTAGAGCGAAAGAATGAGACCCTAACTGACATGGTCAACGTTCTTTTGCAAAACTCAGGATTACCTACTTACATGTGGAGGGGAAGCTTTGAATACGACATGTTATATTATGAATAGAGTTGTCCTCAAGCATAAGGAAAGTAGTCCATTTGAGATTTTGAGGAACAGAAAACCAAGTTTGAATTGCCTTAAAGTGTGGGGCTGCATTGCAAAAGTGGTTGTCTTAGAACACAAGAGAAAGAAACTTGGAACTAAGACAGTTGACGTGGTCTTTCTGGGTTATGTTGATAATAGTTATGGCTATAGATTTTTTTTTATAAAATCTGAGATTTTAGGCATAAATGTCAACACTAAGTGGAAAGGATGTCTAATGCGGGGGCTATCTCTTCCTGTTATGAACTTAATCAAGTATAAGAGTCTGAACCTAAGAGAAGTAAAAGACCAAGAATTGACAAGGATTTAGGAAGTGATTTTATTACTTACCAAATCAAAGGTGATTCCTCCACTTATCGTGATACTATGGCTTATTCTGAAGCTAAGCATTGGAAAGAAGTCATTAAGAATGAGACGGACTCAATCATCTTTAATGGCACTTGGGAGTTCGTTGATTTACCTCCAGGGTATTCTACTATTGGGTGCAAGTTGGTGTTTAAGAGAAAACTTAGCTCTAATAGATCTATTGAAAAATACAAAGCTAGACTTGTTGCCAAGGGGTTCAAGCAAATGGAATGAATCATTATTTCGATACCTATTCTCTAGTAATTAGGATAACTATTATCCGAATGCTTATTGCATTGGCTTCCATTTAAGATCTCACTATCCACCAAATGGATGTGAAGACTGTCTTTCTTCAGGGTGATATTGAGGAGATCTTTATGGACTAGCTTAAGGGATTTATAGCTCCTAGGAATGAGAAAAATGTTTGCAAGCTTGTTAAATCTCTTTATGGTTAGAAACAAGCACCTACGCAATGGCATGAAAAGTTTGATAAGACTATACAATCTTTCGACTTTGTAGGTCATAAATCTGACAGGTGTGTCTACTCTATGATTAAAGATGATATGTCTATTGTCCTATGCCTATATGTAGATGATATATTATTATTTGGATCTAACATTAGAATTGTGAATGAAACTAAGTTGTTCTTGAGTAGTAAGTTTGAGATAAAGGATATGAGTGTTACAAATGCGATTCTAGGCCTCAAACTGATTCTGTCAGCAGAGGGGATAGTTATTTCTCAATTTCATTATGTTGAGAAGGTTATTAAGAAATTTGGCTATGAAGGTTGTAAGGCTGTAAGCATTTCTTTTGATTCATTAAAAACTCTCTATAAGAATAAAAGTAGATTCACAACTAAGATATTCACATGTTATAGGAAGTTTGATGTATTTGGCTAATTGTATTAGACTAGATATTTCTTTTCCTGTGTCTAAGTTGAGTAGATACATAAGCTGTCCTGACCATACTCATTGGGATGCCTTAAATCGAGTACTTAGGTACTTAAAGGGAATTGTTTCCCTTAATTTGCATTATGGTAAATATCATTCAGTTTTGGAAGGATATAGTGATGTAAGTTGGATTGGTCAAATGGAGGATTCCGGGAGTAATAGTGTTATAGGGTATGTCTTTACCCTTGGGGACGGTGTAGTCTCCTAGCGGTCCGCAAAACAAGCCATTTTAGCTTAGTCTACCTTTGAGGTTGAGCTATGTGCTTTTGACAACACTGGAATTGAGGCTGAATGTCTAAAGGGACTTCTTATAGAAATCCCTATGGTGGGTAAGCCAATTCTTACGATATCTTTGCATTATGATAGCATGACTGCTATAACAAATATTAAGAGTTTAAAGTTTAATCAGAAAACAATGAGACATATCCAAATCAGATTCAAGTCTGTAAGGGATTTAGTGTCTCAAGGAGTGATTACTGTGGAATTTATAGGATTCAAGGATAACACAATAGATCCGTTTACTATAGGACCTAATAAATCTTCAGTCCTTAAGTCGAGGCTTGGGATAGAACTGAGAGCCATTGGAGTTCACCCACAGCAGCAACTCAACCTAATTGAGTGAAGATCCTGCAAAGTAGGTTCAATGTGGTAACAATAAGTTGTATGGGGAATTGGTTGGCACTCATTGTTAGATGTGTTTGCATCTGAGTCCAATCCCTGAAAGCCTAAGTGCCTTAAGCTGCAAATTTTGAAAGAGTAAAGGCTTTAAATGGGTTCAAGCCTTTATGGCAGGATGTGAGCAGTGCATCCTTGGAGAATGCCACTTATGTGAGCGTTACTGTGGGCCGCAGGTAAGGAAATAGGTCTTTCATGATTACACTCATGAAACAAGATAGAGTGCATGGCCCTTAAGAGCACTAACCTTGAAGATTATCACTAAGAACTTCATTCTATTGTCACCACTATACACTCCACATCAAAGGTTTAGAGTTTAAGACTAGTTTTACTTTATTCCTATGGTGGTGAAGGTGAATGACTTAGGTAAGGGTTCAAATCGGAAGGTACCTTTATTGAAAGTACAGTGTGGTAGCCGAGGAATTTATCGTTGAATTTCAACGATGAATTTATGTGGGAATGTTGGATTTGAGAACTTAATTAGATCAATTGGGATGTAATTGTTATATAGTGACATGAGAATTCATGTTAAAATCTGTGAGATTTGGGAGAGGTTTTTAGTCTCATACTGGAAGTGAACAAATCTCTTGGTAGGTGTAAAAGGCTTTTGCCTCTCATAGCTTATATAGCAAGGAGTGGGAGATGGGGCTGGGGATCACGCACACACATGCGAGCGCCCCGCCCTATCTCGGCTCGGGCTTGGGCTTAGGTGAGAATCAACTTGGAACTTAGACTTTTTTATTAGGGATTTTTAATCTCACGATTTTGACTTGGATTGGTCGATCAAAAGGTAAAATTGGTTGACCAATTTTATTTTAGTCGATCAATGAATTTGGTTTGGTAGATCAAGTGGTTTGGTCAACCAAAAAGTCAAGTTTGATTAACCAATTTATTTTGGTCAATCAATGGATTTAATTGGTTGATTAATTGCCGTATTTCCATAAAACGAGAAAATATATAATCGTCTGGTCGTGGGCTCTATATAATGGCTATGAGGGGGCTCTCATTCGACACACCAACAAGAGCAGAAAAGCTCTCTCCACTCTCTCGTTCTTGTCTCTTTTTCTTGGTGCGTTCGTTCGATGTGAGATTGGTAGAAAAATCTCCAATCAGTTTTGTCGATATTGCACAAGGAGATTGAGAAATCCACAAGAAGTTTTTGGTTTGTTAAACTATTAAATTTGTAGATTATTCGGGAATTTCGTTGAAAATCAAATTGCCTCAGCTTTATTTTCCTGATGTGGTTTTCAAGGAGGTTTAAGATCGGAGTGCGTCGAATCTTAGAGGTGGATCGTTGTGTGTTGGGAGGAGTTCATCAGATTCCAACGCATCGGTATTGTGGGGGGTGATACCTTCTCTAAGGGAAGTCCTCAATGAGTGTTTCGATCGAAGTAAAATCTAATCCATTCTGATTTTGTTTATTTGGTGTTATTGCATGTTATTTGTTTTTTTTTATTTTGAATCTTTCAAAATCATGTTTAATTTGCTTGATTTAATATTTTTGATATATGCGAAAATGTTGAAAATGCATATGTTTTTATTTATCTATTTCCTATATGCGTTTATTTCAATATCACCACATCCTTGTGTGAGAGGGACAAAGGGAATGTAATGGATGAAGAAGAAAGGAGTGTGCGTAAGAGAGGGAAATGGCGAGAAACTGTGTGCGTGGGAGAGTGAGAGGTAGGGGACACATTAGGGAGACAAGGGCATTGCACGGTAGTGTCAGTACGGTGCGTGGTGGTTGTGTGGCAATGTGGTTGTTGTTGCATGCTGTTGATGACTTGGTAGGATAGTGAGAAGTGGGAACAACAAGTAGTGCAACTAGCTAATAAGAGGAAGAGGATGAAGAAGAAGAGAGCTGGGGGCATTACTGGTAACCAAGGAGAAGGGGAGGGGGTGATGCTGTGGTGTTTGTGGGTGGCTATGAGCATGTGAGGGAATGAGACAACTGTTGAGGTCGTCACATCATGTCATACAACTGCAATGTCGATGAGAGGGTGATGGTAGGGGGGTTCATCAAGGATGAGGGGAGTTGAGAGGGAGGGGAGGGAGGGAAGGGTGGTGGTGGGTTGCATGGAGATGCCCTTGGGTTTTATGGAAGGGGAAGGACTTGGGTCATGTAGGGAAGGGAGTGGAGAAAGAGGAGAGAGAGAGTGAGAGATTTGATGAGGAAAAAAAAAAGAATGTGGGAATAAGAATTGTGGGCAAAGAAAAATGAGGAAGAAGAATCCACGGTGTATGCAGGTAGGGAAGGAGGGAGAATGTGTAAGGATTTCAAAAGAAAAAAAGTAAGAAGAATTTTACGTAGGCCTTTTAAGTCATGAAAAATAAGCGAATTTCACTATTTAATTATTTGTTACAATAAATAATTTCCATTGAACTCGATTTTTCAAATTGAGTTATTCAATGTGCTTCATATTGAGATTCGAGTCGTTAACTTAAACCCTTGGATTTATGAATAGTGTAATATATCATAGAGTTAAAAGTCGATTATATTTTTATCACATTAAATTTGGTAGAGAAGTTACTTCCTCTATGGACATAGTTTACATTATACTAAGATGTAAGGCAATAAAGACCTAGACTACATATAAGCTATATAGGCTAGAAGATATCCATCATCTTGTTAATATGACAATTAGATAAAATAAGGTGAATGGTGAATGCATAAGTTAAAAGTATAAACATATGTGTTATAGTTGTTGTAGTCTTGTTGAGTTAAACTCTATGAATATGTGTTATCTCTAACTATCTCTATATTGTAAGTAGATCACTAGAAACTTCTTGAAGAATAATGATAAGTATATTTTTATATAATAGAGTTTACACTTTACACATCTTATGATGTAGATATGTAAAATTATAGATAGAAAGTAGGTGGAGAATATGAAAATGATATATTATATAATAAACGACACCCATAAATATAGCTGAATATTAAATATGTCCATTGAGAAATCATTTTCAATATATCCCAGATAAAATAATATTTGCACCGAAGTCCACCAGAACCGCTAACTTACCAATGAGATGCATCATCGTGTATGGTGATGGTCTCTTCTGGTTTATTCCCATACCCAAAATCCTCCTCCTCCCCTCCGTTTCTCTCCCACGCATAGGTTGCGTTGTGCGCCCTTTTTGCCTTCCCAACCCCATCAGACGCCGAACAATCGGATCCGAGCTCCAGGAGATAGGAAGACCAAGAGAGCGCCTCAGAGGGAGGGAGAGGGAGGGAGAGAGAGGGAGAAGGAGAGGAAGAGAGGAACGGTCGAGAGGTCGCGGGGAGGAAGGGGGGCGGGGGTCGACATGGTGGAGACGAGGAGGAGCTCGACCTCGGGCAAGCGGCAGCTGCCGTCGTCCCCTTCCGCCTCATCCTCCTCCAATTCGAAGCGTCCAAAGCCCCAATCGGACTCCCCGAAGTCGGAGCTTGTTTTCTGCGTGGGTTCCCCTTTCCCAATCTCAACTCTCTCCCTTCCATCCGCTTCGGGGAATCTCTCCCGCGCCGCTTTTGGCGATCGCTATTCCCCAAATCGTTTTTTTCTTCTTTGTTTTGTTGATGATTTGGTCGGGTGGGATTGGAAACTCTAGGAAGCGGAGGCATCCGGTAAGGCGGATCCCCCGCCGGAGACAAATGGCCCCGTGCCCGTGGAATCGATGCCTGTGGCGGACGCCGCCCGTGAGGCGGGGTCCAGGGGCGGCGCCGAGGAAATGGCAGAGGAGAAGGCGGCGACCGTGGTGGACGCGCCGGAGCGGAGCGTGGCGCTCGGGCTCCCTCTTCCAGGTTTACCTACGGAGTTTCCCATTACAGGGCTCTGTTTGGTTAATCCTGTTTCTTTCTCCCTCCTTTTGGATCGTGACATGTGCTTCTGTTGCGCGCTTGCAGATGCGGAGCAGCTGTCGAAGCTCCTGGCGCCCCTCGGCCTGCCGAAAAAACGGTCCCTGAAGCAGAGCCATAGGTCCGCGTGGGGGAAGCTCATATCGCAATCCTCGGAAGTAAGCTGTTTTGTTCTTCGGCTTCAATTACTTGTATCCCGATAGCTTCTGTTTTTGTGGTACAGGCAATTCTACACGCTGATCTTTCTTTTGCCACGTAGTCTCTAATATGCAAAAGTCCCTACTTTTTCGCCAACAAGGGGGTCCATATGGCAACTGGACTGCATTCGCCATCCATCTCGACTCATCGGTGTTTTGTGCAACATCTTTTTGTTTGCGCATCCTCCCCTTTTAGTTGATATGACAAATGTCGATTTTTGGAATTCTGGAACATCTATCACTTGTACTGCCCAAGCAACATCGTGTGTGTGGTTTGTTTAGTAGTCTTGGAAGGGGTTGTTGGAACGGGTGATCTGAAATTGAGATGGTTAAATTCTTGCTCCTTTCTTCCCGTGTCGAGTGAAGAATGGACTTCTGATGCCATCCGAATCTGGCAGGTTGGATTAAATTTACAACCCTTTTCTCCCTCTCTCAAAAGATGTTATTCGGCCTTTGTTTTCTGTAAAAGAAATCTCTCTTCCTTATCAATTCATGCTCAGATGCCACTATACTTCAAATCTCTTGCATGATGGTCGCTGCCCTTCAAGATGAACTCATTAATGGTTGTTTCAGTTCATCATTCTTATTGAGTTCTTTGTGCCGGTGATGTACCTTTTTGTGTCTTCCTATGTTGCGACAATGCACTTATAGTTGGCCTGTTAGGATGTGGATTTATGACTATTTTTATTATAGCAGCAACGAAAGCATTGTGGCAACGGACTTCTCTTAAAGTTTGTCATGTTCTTGAACTGCTATCAGGATTGGGCCTGTATGCTTCATCTATGCTGGTTAAGATTGACTTATTATTTGTTTATTTATTTATTTTCAAATTGAAAGGGGATTGACACGAAATGCTAATACCTCTCAGCGTTCATCAAAAGGTGGAGGTAATTGTTAAAAGCATTATGAAGTGCATGAAATGTGCTAAGTCCAATGCTTGAAGAAAGTAGCTGGAGAAAAAAGCAGCAACTCTTTGATATGTGCTATAGACTACAAAAGAAAGGCCTCAGCATAATGGTAAGTACAACACGATTATTCCCTAACCAAATATATGAAAGAAAAAAAGTAGCCCTCCTTGGGTTGGATAGAGTCAATCCAATTTTGCTGCCTTTTACCATTGGCACAAGGACGTAAGATCTTGTCAGTATCTCCTTCCTTAAGCAGCAGCTGGTGGAATTTTTGCCTCAAAGTTATCTTTCTTTTGTCTTATAGATTATCTTTGGTTGCAACCATGCTCTGTCCCTACATTTATCTAAGTTCAAGGATGCTCTCGAAGCATTTAAGTCTTGAAATCCTCGTGAAGGTCTCATGCAGGGGTGGAACTAGAAAATTCATCAAGGGGGACCAAATTGAGCGTGTAAAGAAACCAAGGTTTTAAAAAACGCGAGGCGATTTGCCTTCATCGAGGTGAGGCATAAGCCTCGAGGCGGTCGAGGTGTAAGCTTCAAGATTTGCATAAAAAATAGAAAAATGATATCATATATACTTATTAAGTGCTAATAATGAAATAATAATGTAAATAGCATACTTTCATAATATTTTTTTCTCTATCACAAGTTATAACCCTCCTCCAAAATAAATTACAAAATGGTTTATGTAAGCACCGTATAGCATATAACCCCCCAACCCCTCAAGCTAGAATCAAGCCTACTTGTCGCATGGTATTTGACAGCATGATTCAAGAAGCATTAGAGAAGGTTGAAGTCCAAATGAGATATTAGTGGAGGTTTCCCCTAAGGTCACCTAGTCACCATGATGCATATAGAGTTTGAAAACGTTGAACATTGACAAGAAACTGAAACTTTTGGAAGGGGATCTAGCAAATAGGCATTCCACCTGATGCGTTTGATGACTTATAATGGACTCAAAACTTGTCCCCAAATTTTAGTGGACATTTGTAGGAAACCTCTCTTTTTTGAAATAGACCGTCATAAGGCCCTTGTATGGAAACTCAAATTCTCATTGATGTAGGCTGTCTTGGATGTGGTATTTAGGGAGACATAACTTTGGCTTGGATTTGATATTTAGGGTAATGGCTTGCAGTTTGACATGAATTTCTTGGTGGACCTGGGTAAAATATTCAACTTGGTCTTTAGTTGTTGCACTTGTTCTACTATGATGGCTGGTAGATATTCGGTCAAGGATTTGCAAAATGAGGAACCTATACATGTGTTCAAAAGGAAATTTTCTAGTGGAACAGTTGGTGGAACTGTTTTATGCAAACTCTACTCGTAGTAGAACTAAATCCCATTGTGTCAAATTTTCCCCTGCAAGACAGTGCAAGACGGTCAATTTGATAAATTCTATCTTGTTAATTTCTTTCCAAGGAAAACATAACATGTGAATATTAGTACGTTGATGTAAAGTCCTACCTCAGAAGAGACTTTTGCAAAAAAAAAGTTCTGGAGATGAAGAAGATCCTTAGTAACAGCCTGAGATGGCGCCTCAAAACCGCCTCACCGCCTCGCACCGCCTCAATGCACCTCGACCAAGTGAAGCGCACACCTCATGCCTGCAGACCGAGGTTACCGTCTCGAGGCTATTTTGGGCCGTCTCGCCTTGAGGCTTACGCCTCGACTGCCTTGAGGCTCATTTTTTTAAACCATGAAACAAACCTTATGTAAAACAAGCAATAATGGATAAAATATAAAGAGTCTGTCATTCTCTTTCTATAGATAAAGGGCAAGGGCAAACAAGGAAACCACAATTATACTTTTAAAAAAATAATCATGACTAAAATTAGAATAGACAACTAAATGCCATCTCTCATTTATTTCCTAACAAATAAAAATGTAGGAAGGATGGCGAGAGAGGGTCGGTGGAGGGAGGTGAGAGGGTGTTGTTGGAGAGGGGCATTTGGAGCTTCTAGCCTCTCTCTTGTGGTTTGCCTCAAGTGTAGAGGTCAAGGACACATGGCTAAGGATTGTCGTGATTCGGTCCTGTGTCATCTTTGTCGTGGGTGGGGTCATAGAAGTTGTCCCCAGAGAGCACTTGCTGGTCGGTTGGCTGGAAATGGTCATCTTCCTCTGCCTCCTTGTGAGACGCCAAAGTCTAGTGTGGTGGCTACTTGGTCTTCGGAGATGGAAGAGTTGGATTCCTTACTAAAGTGCTCCATGATTGGTAATATTCAATGTGGAGTGATCGATTTTGCTGAGGTTAGATCTTTTTTGTTTCGATGTGGTTTGAAATCTAGAACATGGAAGATTATGGTTTTATCGGAGACGAAGCTTTTGCTATTTGGTCTTAAGAAAACGGATGTTGAGCATCTATGTTCTAAAGAATTTTCGATTGATGGAGTTTTACTTCGGTGGTTTAGTCTGGGTATTTATGAAGGAGCTTCTAATGAATGAATTCCTTTACGGTCGATTGTTTGCTTTCAAATTGTTGGGACTCCGCTGAGGTTGCGAGCCTTTCAGACGGTTGTGGATGTTTGCTCCTCTTTTGCGAGAGTTTGAAGATCCTTTGGTATTGGATTGCAAGAAGGGGATGTTACTTTGGTTGAGGTGGAGGTGAATTATTGGTTGGGAAATCTCTTCCTTCGAAGGAGGTTTTGTGTTTTGGTGGTTCTGCTTGTGTCCTCACCTTCAGAAATTTGACTTTTGTTGGGAGAAGACCTCTTTCCTATGTTGAGATTGTGTCAGCAGGGGCGCCAAAGAATCGTAATGAGTTTTCGCAGCTGAGTTTTAGTGATGTAGCAAGGACGAAAGTGGTTTTAGCAAACCTTGGACCTTCAATCGACATCCATGGCGTGCTGATTCAAATATGAAGGTGCTAGATTTGGTGCAGCGTGAATTGGGCAGGAAATTGAGGCTGGAATGGAGGCCTAAACAGGTGGCATCACCCACTGATTCTGGATTTCAATTTTTGAATCAAAAAGTTGTTGAGGAGACTAATTGTGTGATTAATGCACGAGTTGATGCTCATCGTGTGGCTGATTGCTTGGAGAATCGCAGGGCTGCCTTTCCTATTTTGGGCTCCTTTTCAAAATCGCAGGCTGATTTGGAAGGTCACATTTAAGGCTTTGCATAGGTGGCATCCGAATCCAAAATAGCTGGTGAGTTTCTTAATAAGAAATTTGATTATAATTTTCCTATTTTTGGCAATGGAGATTGGGCCTCTGGGGTTGCCATGTGGCCTCAATCGTAGGATCCCATGTGCTGCGAAGGTTGGGCGCAATAGATGCATGTTGCAGCGCTGGCTTCTTCGCAGTAGCATCGTTGGGCACAACAGAGTCAAGGTGAGCTGTTGGCTTCTTCGTAGTAGCGGCAACAGTGTGACTCTCATAAGGACATGTTGTGAAAGCAAGCTGCTGTTGTTGAGGTTCCTGTGAGTGTGGAGCGGTCTGCTGGGGTGTGGGAAGGCACATCTGAGGACTTTTCTATTGCTGGTGGGGCGTAAGTGTTTGATTGCATTATACAGGTGGATGCTAGACCTTATTTGGGGTTCGGTTGTGGTAAGCTTGCTTACCGTGAATCGGATGATTCCATTTTTTGTTTTGCAATTTCAGAGGATGCTGCTGTCTTGGTTTGTTTGCAGGAGAGTGAAGTGCCTTTAGTCTTTGGCTCAATCTTCAAGGGATATTCTTTTGATCTACAAAATGGGGCTCGTAGAATTTTGATTGATGTGGATTCAGACGCTTTTCACTCTACACAGGTGGATGCCGGACCCATGAATGGGTTCGGTTGTGGTGAGTTCACTTGTGATGCACCTATGGTTGATGTTTCTCGTTGTGCTTTTCCTGCGTCTGCTGCTGCTGCTAAATCTTTGCAAGGTGAAGATGTTTCAAATTGTGATATTCAAGAGACTAAGTGGGTTGGAGAAAAAGTAAAGGAAATCGAGAGAACATGTTTCAAATTGTGATATTCAGGAAGGAACAAAGGTAGAAACGACGTGGATATTATAATTCATAAGGATTTGAAGGAGTGTGGTTAAGGTTAAGAGATTGGGTGATCGAATTATTTTGATAAAATTAGTCTTAAAAGAAGAGATCTTGAATGTCATTTCAGTTTATCCACCTCAAGTTGGTCTGGAGGAAAGAATAAAGAACAAATTTTGAGGGGAGCTTGATATGATAATTCAAGGAATCCTACAGAGAGAAATGATTTTCTTGGATGGAGATTTAAATGGACATGTGGAAAAGATGCTTTAGAGTATGCAGGAGTGCATGGAAATCACGATTTTGGTGTTAGGAATGAAGAAGGGAAGACTTTCCTTAATTTTGCTATGGCTTATAATCTTTTCATAGCAAATACCTTCTTCAAAAAATGAGAAGAACATTTGATAACCTATAAAAGTGATTTAACAAGAACGCGGATCGATTACTTTGCTTTGAGAAGAAGAGATCGTTTATCTTGTAAAGATTGCAAGATTATTCTAGGGGAGAGTTTAACTGCTCAACATTGTCTTTTGGTGTTGGATGTTCATTTGAAGAAGGTAAAGAAGAGAAAATTAGTGTCTACGAATTTGAGAATTAAATTGTGAAATCTTAAGAAAGAGCAAGTTAGATTTAAAGAGAAGATGATGCAACAAAAGACTTGGGATCTTGATGGTAGTGCTGATGAAATGTGGTTAAATATGACAAACTGTATTAGGAAGGTGGTAAAGGAGGTATTAGGTATGTCTAAAGGAGGTGTTTCAGGACAAAAGGAGGTTTGGTGGTGGAGTGGGGAAGTGCAGGAGAAGCTTAAAATTAAAGAGCCTACTTTAAAGCCTTATATCGAGATAAGACTAATGAAAATATTGAAAACTATAAAAGAGCAATGAAAGAAGCAAAGAAAATAGTTAGTGAAGCAAAAATAAAAGTTTGGGAGCATTTTTATAAGAAACTTGATTCTAAAGAAGGTTAAAAAGATATCTTCAAGTTAGCTAAAGTAAGAGAGTGGAAAGCAAAAGACCTTACACATGTAAGATGCATCATGGATGAAGAAGGAAGGGTGCTTATAGCTAGTGAGGATATAAAGATAAGATGAAAAAGATTTTTTCATAAGCTTTTTAATGAAAAATAAAAGAATGTTATCATCTTAGGGGAGTTAGCCAACTCAGAAGATTATGTGAATTGGGCAAGTTATCGAATGATACAAAAGAAAGAAGTAGAGATGGCTTTGAAGATGATAAAAAGTAGGAGGGTTGTTGGGCCTGATGATATTCTTATAGACGTTTGGAGAATGATGGGAGAATGTGGTATAACTTGACTCACAAATTTATTTAATACTGTTTGGAGAGGCAAGAAGATGCCAGAAGAATGGAGGAAAAGTTTTGTGGTACCTTTATAAAAGAACAAGGGTGACATACAAGATTGTTCTAACTATAGAGGTATTAAGTTGATGAGTTATACGATAAAACTTTGAGAGAGAATAATTGAAAGAAGGGTGAGGCAAGTCTCTGTTGTAACTGAAAAGCAGTTTGGCTTTATGCCAGGTCGGTTTATTATTGAGGCAATACATCTCTTGAGACGTGTGATGGAGACATACAAAGTCAAGAAAAAAGATATACATATGATTTTTATTGATTTGGAGAAGGCCTATGATTCTGTCCCAAGAGATATCTTGTGGAGAATTTTGGAGAGGAGACAAGTGCCGGTTATGTATATCAACCTCATAAAGGATATGTACTATGAAGCAACTTGTGTAAAAACTTAGGATAATTTGACGGACTACTTTGATATCACCATTGGTCTGCATCAATGTTCGAACTTTAAGCCCTTATCTTTTTGCTTTGGTCATGGATGAGTTGACGAAGCATATTCAAGTTGAGGTACCTTGGTGTATGTTTTTTGCTGATGGCATTGTGTTGGTTGATGTGACAAGAGATGGAGTGAACAGCAAACTTGAGCTTTGAAGAGAAGTCCTGGAAGATAAAGGATTACGGATAAGTAGGACGAAGACTGAGTATATGGAATGCAAGTTTAGTAGTAGATGGAACAATGAAGGGATTGATGTAAAAATTGGAGAAGAGTGCATTCCAAT
This sequence comes from Thalassia testudinum, assembly GCA_037157565.1. NCBI lineage: Eukaryota > Viridiplantae > Streptophyta > Magnoliopsida > Alismatales > Hydrocharitaceae > Thalassia > Thalassia testudinum. The sequence goes on from JAZHRO010000073.1 coordinate 140,150,999, forward strand.
GAAAGATGTTTTTAAGTACTTAAGATCCATTTTCCAACAAGATGGTGGAATTGATGGAGATGTTACACATAGAATTAATGCATGGTGGTTGAAATGGAGGGGTGCATCTGGTGTTCTCTGTGATAAGATGGTTCCTTTAAAAGTCAAAGGAAAATACTATTAAGCTGTGGTAAGACCAACCATGTTGTACGGTTCTGAATGCTGGGTTATAAACTATTGGCATGTACAGAAGATGTCTGTGCCAGAAATGAAGATGTTAAGATGGATGTGTGGTCATACAAGAAAGGATCGTATTTCAAATGAGATTATTAGAAAAAAGGTTAGGATGGCACCGATAGATAATAAAATGAGAGAGGCACGTCTAAGGTGGTTTGAACATTTACAAAGAAGGTCATTAGATGCTTCAGTTAGGAGATGCGAGAAGTTGGATGCTGAACTCGCTAAGAGGGGGCGAGGAAGACCAAACAAGTGTTGGAAGGAAACTATTAAGTGTGACCTCAATTACTTTAATTTAAGTCCTGAAATGGTTGAAAATCGATCTGTGTGGAAGCAAAGAATCCATATAGCCGACCCTACTTAGTGTTGGAAAAGATTTGGTTGTTGTTGTTGTTGATTCTTTGGTGAATTCTGTCCTAAGGGATTCCTATGGTGATTGTATGAAGATGATGCAAGGGGCTGCAGGTGTTTCCAATGGGTTTTCTACATTTTGGCACTCCATTAGCCCTCTTTTCTTTGAATTTGTAGATTAGTTTATTACATCTCTAGGTGATGGTGTTATTTTCAGATTTTGGCGCGATAATTGGACAGAAATTGGGTCTTTTTCAGAGGTTTTTTAGAGGTTATTTCAGCATGCTGTTGATAAAGAAGCCAAGGTAAAAGATTTATGGGATGGAACTCAGTTGTTGGGACATCAGGTTGCCAGCGGGTCTTTCGGAGTCTACTTTCAACGATTTTTAGCAGTTGCTGCATTATATTAAAGACCTTTCTCTTTCATCTACAGAAGGATTTATTTTGATGCAAGGCATATTTTTGGTTGGTCGTTCTTACAAACTATTGATTAATGATGGTACTATTGGTAATCAGGTTGATGGAGATTCTAGATTGATTATGAAATACAAATTTCCTGTCGAAAGAAGGTTATTCCTTTGGTTCCTAAGAAGAAAGTGGATTGTTGCTTGGATTTATAGATTTAGATGGGCTCCTGATGGGGATACTTTATGTCCTCTTTGTCAGAATGAGAATGAAGATGTGCAACATTTATTATTCGACTGTGATTTTTCCAGAAATGTTTGGTCAAGTTTCAACACGTTGAATAAGACAAATTTTGAAAAATTTTGGACAAGCTTCAGAGATCATGTTCTACTTGATATGGTAGGTTGGTGTTAGGGTATCGCTATTATTTGGTGTATTTGACTTCGAAGGAACGATACTATTTTTCGTAATGAGAGGTGTTGGGTGGACAATGTTATTAGAGAGGCGATGGCTATTTCTGATTTTTGGTTGCAAAATTTGTAAGTCCCTTTCCTTTTACTCCTTTTTAATTCAATTTACGGATGATTATTCAGGTAATTTTCCACTTATTTTCTCAAAAAAAAGAAACTAAATGTCATCTTTGGTTTATTTTCCTAATACTCTCCTGCAAATTGAGGTGTGGGAGATGGTGAAGACTTGGATCCTATAGACGTTTATGATGGCTAAAACCAATGGTAGTCGAAGGTAGTAGAAGATAGAATAATCGGCTTCAGCATCCACATTAACTTGTCGTGTTTCTACTTGTACGTCCTGTATAAGGCATTGGGTATGTGAGAAGTCACGACTATAACTTAGGTGTTACTGCTTATACATCTAAGAGTCTGAAGATGATGAGGCTTGGTCTTCTTGAGTATGCATAAGGTCACAACTAGGGTGGAGCATTGGGTCGGGCTGGCCCGATCTCACTGCTCGAACCCGACCCGAAAAAACCTGACCCGATTCAGGCTCGAATATTATATGGGCTAGGCATGGGCCTTCATTTTAAAAAAATTTGGGTTTAGGCTCTACTCAATCCAAACCCGAAAAAACCTAAATATGCCCATGGGCCCTTTTGTATATAACCTCTACCCTACCAACCCCCACCCCCATAGGTTTATTAACAAGAATCGCAGTCATATTTACCTTTTTTAATAGAACATGCTTAGTTGAGTTATATCTTGTTTATGGTAATATATTTTGTTCGTAGTAGTATCTATGAAATTCAAATATTATCATAGAAGTATCACTACATTTCGTTTAATCAAAAGAATTATTACGACTATAACCATTCAATTTCAACTTTAAATTGGGCCTTAACAGGCCTAACTAGGCCTTACTTAGATAATAATAAAAAATTAGTTGTAGTTGACTTAGGTTGGTCATATTTAAAAATCCACAAAAATGGATCCTCATAGATTTTATGGACCTTAACGGGCTTTTCTGGACCCGACCTGAAAACTTTGCCTAAACAACGAAATCGGGCCCAACCCATCTTAGGCCTATAAACATGGGCCACATGCTAGGGCCTTGATTTTGTAAAAATTTTAGGCTTTGAGATTAACCTAAAGCCTGAAAATTGAAGTGGGTATTCTCGAGTTTGGGTTGGGTTGGGTTGGGTTGGGTTGGGTTGGGTTGGGCTGGGCTGGGCTGGGCTTGACCCAATGCTTCACCCTAGTCACATGGATGCCATTGCTTCTACACCTTGCGAGCTAGCGTACCATGCTTAGTTTCTCTGGACGTGCATAAGGTCACTTTAGACATTGCTCATACGCCCTAAGAGCTAGCAGAAATGCTATAGGTGCGTGAGAGTGCATCCTATATACGTGACCATGCGAAGGTTGACAATGATCAAAGCAACGGTTGGTGACGGTGGTAATGACCTTCGGTTGTCGTTGTAACTGTTGTTGGTGGGTTCCAACGTTGAGAAAAGAAGAGGTTAGTGGAAGAGGAGAGGAGATTGATGTGGAGAGGAGGGGCCTCCTTGGTGGCTTGCTAGAGGTCGACGGTGTTGTCGGAGACTCACCTCCCCTCTCCAGGGTTTCTTCTTTCCTAATCCTAAGCTATAGAGATTGTTGGCTCTGATATCATGTGGAGATTTAAGGGAAAAAATGATCTTGGTTGATATGGAAAAAGCATCCTTGACTCTCTTTTTATAGATAGAGGGCAAGGGCAAACAAGATCACAATTACACTTTACTAAAAATAACTATGACTAAAAATAGAAAAGACTATTAAATGTCATCTCTGATGTATTTCCTAACAAATAGAAAGGATAACTAAATGTCATCTCTGATTTATTTCCTAATAATAACAATTTATTTTTAAAATGATAAAAAATGCTCTTAGTAGTAATTCAAATGAAAAGGGTCATTATCTAAATTATTACTAAAAGGTATTATGCAAATTAATGGGTAAATCCAACTAATCATGCATTTACGGTCTGCAATAGTGGTGCTACTTGTAAAATTCACGTCATTAACGAAGGACAATGCTTTACATGGACATATCTTCAATCAATTTAGATAGTCGCTTGAATTGTTTTTTGCAAATACTTTGTAGAACATCTAAAAGATAACATCATTCACAATGAGAGCAATAAAAAATATGTAACAAATGAACCTAGAAGCGATACGACCAACCATGTTATATGGTTCTGAATGTTAGGCTATCAACTATAAGCATGTGCAGAAGACGCTTGTGGTAGAAATGAAGATGGATGTGTGGTCATACAAGAAAGTATCATATTTCAAATGAGATTATTCGAGAAAAGATTAGGGTGGCACCGATAGAGGATAAAATTACAGAGACACACCTAAGATGGTTTGGACATTTGCAAAGAAAGCCACTAGATGCTCCAGTCATGAGATGCGAGAAGTTGGATGCTGAGCCTGCTAAAAGGGTGCGAGGAAGACCAAACAAGTGTTGGAAGGAAAATATTAAGTATGATCTCAATTACTTGAATTTAAGTCCTGCAATGACTCAAAATCGATCTGTGTGAAGGCAAAGAATCCATATAGCCAACCTCACTTAGTGTGGGAAAAGACTTGGTTGCTGCTGATGTTGTTGTATCAAGTTTAGATGAATAGATGGAATATCCTATATCCTCTGTGCTTACGATCAAGGAGAGACTAAAGATGTCTATCTTTCCCCAAGTAGCTCTCTCATGTTGTGGGTCACAACGTGATTATGTATATTTTTCTTGACATAGGTGCAAAAGTAAAGGGCTCTATTTCACAAAAAATGCCTTATATCAAAATAAAAAGGAGGGTCCAACATGTAAATAACTAACTTAGTAAGGAAGGACTGCAAAAATCGAGGGGCCATTGCCCCGCAAGCCACTATTTGGGTCTGCCTGTGGTCTCACGAACTTTAGTATGAGAGCCTTCAAACCCCTCTTGAACTTCTAGAGCTTTCCTTTGAGATATTGGATCTTCTTCTAGAACACGAGGGTGAGTGGACCAATTGGATTGCAGTCGTACCACTGCCCTTTGACCTTCTCCTTGAAGCCTTCCTCCAAAAACCTTGCCCTCTCAAATTTAGAATATGCACCAAATTGTTTTTTTTGAAAAGGAATATGCACCAAATTGTATGTCATTCCCCAAGTCTAAAGCCAATGACGTATAATCAGGAAGAGATAGGAAGGGTTGTCTGTAGAACAAGGGCGGAATGCTTACAAAAGGGGATAGACCTAAAAAGACTATCAAGCTTGGGTTTAAGATCCTTTCCTTCTATTCCTCCGTGATGGGAATGCTAAGCTCAATGATCAAAATTTTTGAGATCTAATCCACAAAATGCTTAGCACCTGTATCACGCCCTGTGAGTATTTGGCCTCTGATCTTTTGGAGGCAAGGTCGAATTATAATCACTGATGCATAGCTAATCCCCATCCCCAACTTGCTTAGAGATCTCTACCTGGAATACCTCATGGTCATATTAGAAACAGGGAACATGGTTATTGACCACTAGAAAAGTGAAACCATCGCTCCCGGTATTGGATATCAATGACTATCTAATCACCGTTACACATTCAAAGAAATTTCACTCTAAACAACCCAAAAACCATTGGATCTGCTAACAATATCTAATTTTAGAAACTAATTGAAGTATATGCCTTTGACTTGACTCCGAATGTGATCACCATAACCCTCAAGTTTTGTCTCTTGCAATAAAATAATATCTACAAGCTGCTTCCATAAATATTTGCTTAGGATCTCCTCATCTCACCTTATGACATTCTAAGTAATGACGTTCATTTGCTTTCTCCTGCAACCCTTCCTGATGCCCTCTGTGATCTGTTATGAGCGATGCATCTATTAAATGCCAATAGTCCATCAATTCTAGCCAACACCTTGTCTTTGTGAGGCTTGGGTTCAACTTCAGAACCATATCAATCTGAAATGAAGGGACTTATCAGAATAGTATGGAGCATTGTGGAGGGTCATGGTAAAAAGCTCATCCTTACGGAATCAGAGCCCATTGTGAAGATAATAAGATATGCTACATGAAAGAAAGATAATGCTATAGTCTGTATTTGGATCATGAATAGTGGTTTCTTAAGAATTGGAGATGAGATTATGTACTGCCAAATTGCAAAGAAGATATAGATGATTCTTAGAGATAGATATGACGATCATGTGCAGTGAATACCTCAGATATTAGCCACTTCCACAGCTACCCCTCCACTAGATTTCTCAGTTGCTTTGTTTACTTAGAACCTTAGATGTGATCCTGATTGGTTGGTAGATTCTTGGCCTTGTGTGGGGATCGAAGTAGATTCTTGGCACTAGCTTTAGATCAGTTGCACCAAGATAGCTAGTTCAGGTAGCCGATGGGAGGTATTTGTTGATTATTGGTTAGGGAGACAGTCATATTTCCCTGAACATGAGACTGTTAGATGCCTTTTTAGTACTAGACTTCTCTCTCAGTTAGTAGGATAACCAATGAACTTAAGTGTAGGGTTATATTTGATGTAGTGTCATGTGTCTTCGAAGATGTTTTGACTGGAAAGACGATTGGTGGAGGCTGTGAAGAAGGGGGGGTATATAGATTATTTCAATCACCATTAGTTGCCCATACCATTGTTCCAACATCTTCTACCAAATCTTCTACCTTTACTTTTTGGTGGCACCTTTGTTTAGGTTATCTTCCCCTTCACAAGGTCTATTGTGTCATTCCTCAGATTTCTCTTGGTGCTAAAATCGAGTGTGAGATGTGTCGGTTGGGGATGCATCATTGTAGCATGTTTCCCACCAGCCAGACTCTGTGATTTATGTTTCTGTTTAAGCTCCTTCACATGGATGTCTAGGGTCTTAGTCGCATTTTTAATAGACTGGGACATCGCTATTATTTGGTCATTGTTGATGACTATTCTCGCTTGAGTTGGTCATTCTTGTTGAAGTACAAATCTGATGTGGGAATGACTATTTGGAATTTTATTTGGAGATGAAGACACAGTTTGGGGACACTACTATGGTTATTCATTTTAATAATGCTTTAGAGTTTTGTACCACGTTTCTTCGTGTTTTCTACAAGCCACAAGGAATCATACATTAGATGACTTGTCTACATACTTCTCAGCAAAATGGTGTGGCTTAGTGTAAACATCACCACATCTTGGATATTGCTAGGACACTACTGATCCACAATAGTGTACCTTCGACATATTAGGGAGATGCAGTTCTTACAACATGTTATCTTATTAATCATGTGCCATCCTCAGCACTTGATGAATAAATTCTGACACAATTATTATATCCAGATGGAGGATTATTCTCTGTTCAACCTTGTGTATTTGGATGCATGGCAGTCGTTTATCTTCATGATTTTGGTAGAAATAAGTTGGCCCTCAGAGCGGTCAAGTATATATTCTTGGGATATTTCAAGTCGCAGATGGGGTATTGATGTTATGATCCTCTTTAGTGTCATCATTATGCTAGCGTAGATGCGATAATTTTTGAGTCAGTTCCATATATTTCTATAGCAAGGTTGCGGGTGAATATGGTTCTTGATATGACACTTATGCTGGTGCCTCCTATTTCATTGGAAGGGATTCCAATCACTGTCCCTTCAAAACCTAGGATCCTTGAGCAACGGGAGATCTCTAGTCTCATTCCTTCAACTTCTGAGCCTACACATTCATTAGCCCATGAAGAGAATACAAGTCTAGATGACATAGATGATGTGTTGGCGGATGACTAATTCGATACCCAGGTGAGAGATACTTAAGCTGAAGATGAGTAGATAAGTGTTGGTGATGTTGTGATGCTACAATAGATTGGGACTGGTGAATCTATGAAAGGCACGTCATACTTGCATCACGCATCTCATTTTGAAGCATGTTTCTATGGCATGCCTTGGGCCCTCTTTTAGGATGTTCTCTCTGGCAGCATCTGCAACGGTGATTCCTATATCTCATCATCGGGCCTTACTAGAACCGTGATGGAGACATGCTATGGAGGAGGAAATGTTTGTTCTTACATCCCGTGGTACCTAGGAGCTTACTTACTCGCCATATGATGCTACTGTAGTAGGGCCTAAATGGGCTTTCACTGTGAAGTACAACTTGGATGGATCGGTTGCACGATACAAAGCCAGGCTTGTAGCGAATGGATTCACTCAAACTTATGGTGTAGATTTTTTTGATACATTCTTTTTGGTTGCATGACTTCCTGTAGTCCGCATTCTCATTTCTGTAGCAGTATAACACGATTGTCCTCTGCGTCAGTTGGATGTGAAGAATGCTTTCTTGTATGTTGATCTACAAGTTTACAGGAGGTAGTTTACATGTAGCAACTACTTGGATTTGAGGTTTAGGGGGAGTGTTTCAAGGTTTGTAGATTAAGGAAGGTAATAAATGGGCTTAAGTTTGGTTCCAAAAACTCTCTAAGGTTGTTGCAAACCTTGGGTTCCATAGGTCTTTAGTTGATCATTCGTTATTTTTCGTAGTAGACTTCCTGAGGTATTGTGGTGATGCTTGTTTATGCCAATGATATTATCCTTATTGGGGATGATGTCTAAGGAATCTTTGACTCGAAGAAATGCTTGGTAGAGAATTTTGTGATCAAGGATTTAGGTTCTCTTCGATATTTTGTTGGGATCGAGGTTGCTCGAAGCAACGTGGTGTTGTGTTATATGAGAGGAAATATGTGATGGGCTTGTTGCAAGAAATCGGTATGTTGGGGGCAAAGACTGCGTATATTCCCATGGATCCAAAGTAAGGCTGTCGAAGTAAATCGAACCTACCTAACTCGACCTAAACCCGACCTAAAAAATAGACTTGAACCTGACTCGAACCCATTTACATTAATTGGGTTTAAACTCGTTTAACCTTCTAATTAAATAGGTTAGGTTTAGGTTTACCCCTACATACCCGCTAAACCCACCCAACTCGATTAAGGAAAAAGAACTCTTCCACGCCATGGTAGGATAGAATTTTGTCTATTTTTTTAATGAATGGATGCTATCCTTTTGTGAATTGTGCATGTGTCTTCAGTTTAGACAAGTCATATTGGAAATAGCTCCAAGCTTGGATGGTTACAGTATATGTGCTTTACAAGTCATTCTTTCTATAAAATTCGTTTAACCCATTTAACTTGTTCAAACCGTTTAACCCATTTAACCCTTTTAATTAGATGGGTTAAATAGGTCAGGTCAGATGGATCCCAAAGGTTCATCCATATGATGAGACTGCAGCTCCTGTTGATGCTCGGCGGTTTAGGGTCTTTGTGGGAAAGCTCTTGTATCAGACAATCACTCGTTTTGATATCTCTTTGGATGTTGGAAAGCTTAGTAAATTCATGCACAACCCAACTAAGGTGCTTTGGGACGCAATTTTTTTTTTTTTTTTTGAAAAAGGAAAGGATAGTTATCTAGGGTGATAACTACCCAAATATATTAATTAGAGAATCAACAGCCTCCACCAATACAGAGGGCAAACCCCAAGGTCCCCCACTCACAGGGAACCACTCCAAAGATTAAACAAAGAAAATACAGACTCCACAAAATTCTCCAAGGAAAGGGACTTCACAAGGAAAGGGGATCTTTTGCACGAAAGGCACATCTTACAGCATTGTAGCCTACACAGATGCAGCTTATATAGGGTGTTTTGAGGATGAAAAGTCTACAATAGGCTTCTATACTTATATAGTGGGGAATCTTGTGACTTGGAGAAGCAAGAAGTAGGAATTGTCTCTATGTCAAGTGCTAAGTCAAAGTATAAGGCCATGGTGCAAACTATGGCAAAGATGATGTTGATACATTATGTGTTGAGTGATCTACTTATTTCTATCGACTCTCCTATGGAGATGGGATGTGACAAGGCAACATCCTTTCTTGCAAATAATCCAATGTTTCATGAATAAACAAAATATGTGGAAGTAGATTGCCATTATACTAGAAATCTCATTTAGAAGGGACTTATTAGAACCACCCATGTTTCATATGAGAATCAGACGGCAGACATCTTTACTGAGGTTCTCTGAAAGTCTTCTTTTGACAGACGTTTCAATTTGAGTAATATGGACATCTATACTCCAGCTTGAGGGAGAGTGTTGTGATTAGCATACTTTTTTATTATTTGTTATTGTTTATCCTTTTTTTGTTAATTTATGAGGGTTTTACATGTAACTTTTTCTTTCAAATCCTCTATACAATGAGGATTAGGATTTTTAATAGAGATTGGTCTCATTTCTCTGTTTTTGGCCATGCGTTGTTTAGTGGAGTTTGGGGTAGGCTGATTATCACACTTTAGTTTTGATATTTACTTAGTTGAGTATTTTTTTTTCAGAAAAGAAAAAGGGTGGTTGGCTGGCTAATAACCACTCAATAATTGAGGGTTTTTTGACGTCCTTTAGAGGGCAAATGATCAGACGAATCAAGCGGATTATAGGATAAAGCATCCTCAATGTTGTGGTTCATATGGAAAAAAAGGTATAGGGTGGTCTTCCAAGGAGAAAGGCCATGGAAGGAGAATGTGGTACTTGATCCAACGTAGTTATCCGATTTGCCATTTCAAAAAAAGTTATCCAATTTGTGGCACCTACTCTTGGACATTTTGATTGATCTATGAAATAGTTATGGGTGTCTACAAACTTCCTGTGTCAACCTCTTTTCTTTATTTTTTTAAAATGATACCTCCATAGTGAAGGACTAAAGTAGGAGCTATTGCATCTTCTGTGGCCAACAGTTTGAATATGTTGGTCATCTTTCCTTTGCATGTTGCTTCTCCACTTCAATGTGCTTAAGTAGTGAGAGAGTTGGATTTATGTCCCATCTAGGGGTCCATATGGATGAGATTGGATTGAATTTTGCTAAATCACGATCTAGTACACAGTCTTTTTGTGAAAAGGTCTAATCCACCGTTATTAGATAAAAATTTTTCCAATCCAATCTAATCTAATATCTAATTTCAGCCAATCCAATTTGTGAAATTTTGGATTGGATCAGCTTTTCTTCCTTTTTAAAATAATACATTATTTTTCATGTAATTTTTTTCCTAATGGCTATAGAAAAAAGAAAGTCTCACCCCGAAGCAAATGGAGCAGGGCCTTTAGTTTTCTTGGGCAATGGCCAATGACCAGAAAGAGTGGCAGAGGGTGGTGACTTTGGAAAGGAATGGATGGCTGCACGGAAGGACACTGGTTGCGGGTTGGGTAGTGATATGGGAAGGATGGGTGGTTCGTGGCTCGGTTTGGTTGCTACCATGGCAACAGTGGTTGGCTGATGGTGGTCGACAATAGAGTAAGGAGGGGAGAATAGTGGTGGGTCTCAAGGGGAATCAAGGGATTAGGAGTAAAGGTAGAATGGGGAAAAGGGGAAGAGCAGAAGGGTTTTGATGGATCCAATTTTTCGTGGATTAGAAATTTTCCAATCCAATACAATCCAATAGAGATGGAACATCCAATTCAATTTGATAGAGATGAATGCTTGATTGAATTGTGAATTTATCTGATCTGTGTGCACCCTTTGTCTTATTTGCTTCCTTTTGGCGTGGTTTTGGTAAAAACTTGTGTCTTATGGAGTTGGACAGATCACCTTTTTGCTCTGTGACTGTACGTGCTAAGCCTAAGCCAGCTGGTGGTATTTTTCTTGTTGAGTTTGTACTTTATAGTTGAGAGGAATGCGGTGTCAGGGAAGGTATATGTTATGTGGAGAATATTTTATGGAGCATGTGACTCGTGAGTTCATGCTTAGTATCATCACTATTTTGATTAATAGTTCACGTAGTCATACTTTTTGTTTCTCTCTAAAAAGAAATGTACGTTGTGTATTTTCGTTTCCTTGATTGATGAATGGGGTTGTTTACTTGTACTGTGCAGAATCCACATAAACTTATGTGTGGGTCTTCTTTTACGGTCGGTCATAGTCCAAGGTGTAACTTACATCTGAAGGACCCATCTGTGAGTACAGTTTTGTGCAGACTGAGGCATGCAGAGGTATACCGTAATGTGTCCAATAAGTTTTAGTGTTGCATATTTTAGTTAAACATGTTTTATATTAATTGAATACTGGTCAATATTTGCTTTAATGTATCAGCAAGGTTCATCATCTGTGGTGCTTGAAATGTCTGGCAGTAAAGGTTCAGTACAAGTGAATGGAAAAACTATAGAAAAGACATCGCATGTTGTCCTTGCAGGAGGAGATGAAGTGGTATTCGGTACCTCTGGGAGATATGCATATGTATCCTTTTATTTTGTTTTTGACTTTTGATGCCTACTTCCTCTCTGTGCCTTTTCTCTGAAGTAGTATTAGTTATCTTAAAGTCTTCTTGTGTTTTTCTACTCTACTCTAGTTCATTATTTGTTTTTGGAGTAAAGTTCTTAATCCATCTCCAGATTTTTCAATCACTTCCAAGTGAAAGTATGACAATAACAGGTGAAAGCACTTCTGAAGCACAGAGTGCTTCTACCAATGTAACACAGTTTGAAACAAGATCAGGGGATCCCTCTGCTGTTGCAGGGGCTTCAATTTTGGCATCCCTATCGAATCTAAGGAAGGATCTCTCACAAGCACTGAATGATAAGATTGCCTTTCAAAAAAAGGCACTGAAAGCACTAAAAGATAAGACTGCCCAGCAGCAAGCAGAAACTTCTGAAGTTCCTCCTTGTGAAGTATCAGATATTGATAACAGTCAAATTGATGGGAAGGATGTCCGCGAGCCTGGGGAATGTCCAGTTGTTCCTTCTGAGGAGAAGGCAGCCGTTGTTCTTTCCAGTGATATAGCTGGCACTGATCTCTTTCATTTAAAAAGCATTGGTTCGAAAATTCATCTTGATTCAGAAATTGGCAAACTTCCTGGGGTAAATTATAAGTTGAGGCCAATTCTGCAAATGCTTGCAGGTTCATCATCATCTGATTTGGAACTAAGCAGAAACTTATTGAAAGTGTTTGAAGATCCCAGGGAATTGCTGAAGGATATCGAGGCCACAACAGCACCATCCAATAGATGCCAAGCTTTTAAAGAAAGCTTAAAACAGGGGATTATGAAAGAAAGTGACATACAAGTAACATTTGATAGTTTTCCCTACTATTTGAGGTGATTTTCTGCACTTTTTTTTTTTTAGAGGATAGATTTTCAGCACTTCTATGAAACCTTTCCATTATAATTATAATGGAACCCAAGATTTTCTTCTTTGTGGCATCTCATGGGAAGTACACTGACTTATTAATCTTATTTGAGGGAATATTATATGTGAAGAATTAGGAAGCGTGGAGGAGCACTTCTCTTTCTTGTAGTCCTCGTGTGGAGAGAGAAGGAGAGAGAGAGAGAGGCTGGCGGCTTGGAAGAGGAAGAGAGGAGGGAGTTGTCGAATGTAGAAAATATTTTATACAACTCAAAGAGATCAAGTGGGTTTTGGTCTCTATTTAAAGAGAACCAAATCCAATCACAAACCTGATTGCAATCCTAACAAAGCTAGGAATTGCATATTCTAAACAAATTCTATCACAATCAATTACTCATAAAATTAATCTATCCTAATTTGGGCTCAATCAATTACTGAAAATAAGGTTGTCACATGTGGCACAAAATCAACAAACCCTAAACCTATTTTCAAAGCCACGCGCACGAGACTCCACGGGCTCACATTGGTCCACCAAACTCTGCCATGTGGCTTTATTCCACACTAACATTATATATAGAGGAATATCATATTTTTTGCATGTTCTGTGGCTGAAATCATCCCTAATATCAGATTACTGTAGCCATCAGTTCATATCATTCAAGAAGCCCTGTATTTGTAAGGGGGAAAAGCAGCATCCCATGGCTTTTAGGTGTGACCATCGTTATCTGATCACCATAAATGCAGTATAAGGTAAAGATCCTTATCAAGCAAAAAAGGAAGTAAAAAAAAAGGGAAGAACAACCAAAATTTGATGATCTCAATTGGGCAGCATCTCTGCTAGTCCGTAGTTGTGCTGCTATCACTTCTTGTTGTTGGTGGGAGTTGAGGGTCATGCTTGTTAGGGTGTCAGTGCCTGGTTTCTAGCAAGAATGGTATCTATGAAGGATGGATTTATTTGTGGGATATTCAACCCCAATTAGCCAATGTGGAACCCAACCTAAGATTTTCATTTTTATGTGGCCTGCTTGGTCCATGTATGTGCCTTAACTGTGTGTTGTCTCCCTCGAACAAATGTGCTTTGCACCTGTGCCTGCCTATGTTTAGTCAGCGGAATGGTTGGCGAACTTTCTAAACATTGATTATATTGATTGTGCTCTGCCTATTTAGGCCAAAGTTATGCTGACAAGTTGTAATGCTATTAGAAAATCAATTTTCTGTTGGATATGTTCTTTATCTTTTACAATAAAATTATTGTTCAATATAGTTGGTCACTGACCTTAGCGACCCTCCTATTCCCCCTTAAAAAAAAAGGTACATTACTGAAGTGAAGAGAAGGATTCTAAAGTGGAGTAAATCTTTAATGTTGAATTGATAAATGAATGGAAAAATGGCAGAAACTAGTTGCAATATTCCAATACTAAACTAGTCTCTGAGTGTCATTTTCTCAAGCCTTGTATTTATCATGCTTCATGACAATACACGTTTGTTATTTTTGATTTATGAAAATTTCCTACTGGTTCCCAATGGTATCGGTATTTATTTTCATGCAAGTTTCTTTATGTTGTTGTATCATATTTATGAAGGTTCCCAATATAGTTGCCACAAATACATTCCATTTTATTTGTTTTACTTCCTACCTACCCACCCTCTTGTCTCTTTCTCTCTCCTCCTCTATCTATCTATTTGTCTGTCCATCTATTATGTAGCTGTTCTTTGATTCCTGAGGTCTCCTGAAACAGTGAGAACACAAAGAATGCCTTGCTGGCTTCTGCATATATTCACCTGGAATGCAAGGAATTTGCTAAGTACACTTCGGAGATAGCTTCTGTTAGTCAACGAATTTTATTGTCTGGCCCAGCAGGTCTTTAGATTACTTCTTTATATATATTTTTTATTTTCTCAAAAATAAAAACTCTTATAGTATGCATAGTTAACTGTTATTATTATTTCCTTATACCTTCTGCAGGATCTGAAATCTACCAGGAGACTCTAGCAAAAGCACTTGCCAAACACTTTGGTGCTAGTTTGCTTATAATCGATACTCTTTTACTCCCTGGTGTAGGATCTCTCATACTTCTGTATTGATTATTTATTTATTTGTAATTATTGTCTAAATACTGTTGCTTGTTCTTGCTTGAGTTTGTGATTGCTTTTTGCTTATCTTGATTTTATCCTATCTGATTCAGCTGTAAACTTATATGTGTGTTCACATAAACACAATTTATGGAAATCTAAATTGCTGTAATATATGTCTGCAAATAAGTTGTAATTTTTTAGTCTATTATAACCATTTAAGGTACAAACCTTGAAGGATATGGAAACTGTAAAAGATGGAGGGAGGACAGAAAAATCAGGAATTTTCACAAAGCAGCGAGCATCCCACGTTGATGCTGCCCCACATAGGAGACCAACTTCTAGTGTGGAAGCTGATATTGTAGGAACTTCGTTTACTTCGCAATCTCCACCAAAGCAAGAGGCATCAACTGCGTCTTCGAAGAACTATACATTCAAAGAAGGCATCTTTTACAAACTTGGATGCTCAGATTTTCATCTATTCTTTCTCATTAGTTTTCCACATTCTTTTGATGTTGCTTTAGCCTTTTTACTTCTATTTTTCTAGGCGACAGGGTGAGATACGTGGGTTCCTTACCACCATCTGGATGTCCTCAGCAGGCACCTCAGAGGTGCACTTTGCTCCTTTATATGCTATATTTCTTTGTATGATACCTTTATTATATATGCTTCGAATTGTGTCCCGTTCACCAGTGCATTATAATTTCAAGCAATTTGTTGTAGTTGCTTTCTGCCTGGAACTATTTTGTTTGCATTTCATTTAATTTGGGCTCAATTGCTTTGGTCACAGTAGTTGCATGAACGATTCTGTGAAAGATGGATTTTATGTAGGCTGCCCTTTGTATATGTATGCATAAATACAATGAATGCACACTTTAAAAAGAACGCAAGGAATGCCCATGCCAGTGTCGTAATTTGAAATGTTTATGTTATTGTGCTTATTTTACAACTATTTCGTTTCTATTTGTGGTCAGAAGCAAGCATGAAAGATCTGATGCTTGCTAAAGGGAATCTTGCTGTAACTTCTAGAAAGTTTTATCTTCTGCTTGAATGGCTTTGGAGACTGATGAGGCAAATGGTGGTTTGCAGTATGTAAGAGAAAGCAATTTGTCAAGTGGATTGGAGGGAACTTTTATGTTGAAGGAAAAATGGGAATAGATGTTTCTAAAATATATTAATGTATTTCAGAGTTCTTTTTTGTCGATCAAATGGTGCTGGTGGATTAGATGATGTTTAGAGTTAGTAGATGACTTGATAGCTGGATACAGCAGTCCTTCTTTTAGGCTGTTAGATTAAAGAACTGCTGTGCCAAAGTACTTGGCATTGAAGTCATTGGGGTAAAAGAAGTCTTCTGTTGCTGTTGAAGGAAATATGTGCTTGTTTGCTGAAGGTTTGCTGAAGGATCTAGAAAGTCTGTTTCATATATGAGGATACATCAATACAATTGAGCTACTCTTGTTGAGTGGAAATTGCTTGAAGCTGAAAGAAGTTGCTGTCAGGTCATAGTTCCTGAAATTCCTTCATTGGTCATCGTAAGGTGTGATATCACCTATGGCATCTCTTGATAACCTTTTTTTTCTCTATTTGTTGTGGCAGTCCTTTTATGCATGCTGGATGGACTGCTTGCATTGGCGAGGGACATCTTGCGGGATATTAAAAGAATAAAAGGCTTTTGGAGAATTTGGGCGTGCCCACTCCTGGGGTAATTATTCTAGGTACAGGAAGGACATGCATCTGCTACTGGCCAACATAACACAGTGCAGCTAGAAGTAAATAGTTTGTCCAATGTCTTGATGCAGTTCTCTGATAGTAATGAAAAGGGTTTTGGCTGATAAGTTTGTTAAATGGCAATTGGTATCCTCGTAAATCTGAAACATGTAATTGTGAGAAATCATCTTGAAGTACTTTATACCATACCTAATTGTGTATCTCTTGACCATAGCTTGTGCTGTGGAGTACTCGATGATGCATCAAGCTTTTATTCAATGGTAAATACCTATTCAGCAGCAAACAACCTCTAGACCATCTAGATTTTCAACAAAGTTCCTAGGCCATTTGTATTGTATTGCAGGCATCGCTTCTTTTTTTAATCCTTCGAAGAAAAATGCTACTTGCTTTGACATGAATTTTTCAGTAGAGAGGCTAGACTGTCTGCAAGACATAGGCAATTTACAAAGGACCACAAGAATGAACATCCTAGCTATGATCAATAGGAGGGCCTAAATCAATGTAAGAACCTGAGGTAGAAGGAATTGGTTTCCTTCTGGATTACCTGATGTGGTATATGAATTTGACATACCCACATTAGGTAGCAATGGTGAAAGGGGAAAAGTAAAATCACAGGAGATGATATTGTTGTTATAGGCCAAGGTTGAGGCCTTGCAGTAGTCAATAGTAGGTGGTCTAGCTCTATGTTTTTCAGACTTTGCATGTTTAGGGGTACCGATACTAGTAGTAATATCACATGGAGTTAAGCAGAGATATGGTTCACTTAATTTTCCCTCTACGAGGTGAGCTCTGTGATAATTCATGTATCCTCATACTTATCTTTTTTTTTAAAAAAAACTATCCCCGTACTTGTAACCTAGCTTTAATATCCTTCAATGAACAAGACATTTCTTTTGACAGAAATATTGGTGCTGTCAAAGGCAGGAGTTCAAAATATTCGAGGTGACAGGCGCTTGCTTGAGACAAATGAGGTGCTAAATTATATTTTTTAAAAAAATAAATATATAAAATATTAGTAAAATTATATATTCTCACAATCTCATACATGGATCCATTGGCAAAATATGATAAGTAAAATGCCAAACAAAATATAAAATATCCAATAAAAATTACTTGTCATAAGCAAAGACATAAGTCTAACAATGAAATTCATAGAAAACACGTCTAAAAATAAATCTTAGCATAACCATAGATCATATAAATATAAACAATTATTTGTTCAACACAAATAGTGAAATTCAACACAAACAAAGGCTCAAAACATTAAAATTAGAGAGCTGAATTTAACCCATGTTCACAAATTAATTACCATCAGCGAAGTCAAATTTAACCACTATTCAACATCATTATGTTAAATAATAACCATTCATTGTTCATAAAATAATAAAAATCATGAATAAAATCAATAGATCTTGTATGTATTGAGGTCCATGTCTCTCAAAAAGTGAGGCAAAGAGAGAGTAAGAAAAAAAAAAAAAAATATATATATAGAGAGAGAGAGAGTAGGACAAGCTCTAGTGGCAGAAGCTTGTTTGTGGGGAGAAGCTCCGAAAGAGCTCCAGTAGTCAAGAGAGAGATGCGATGGGGTTTTAGGAGGTGATGGGTTCTTTTAAGGCTTTTGGCGGGCTTGTTGAGCAAGGTTCGAAATGCCGATTTCGACGTCGTGCCGATGAAATTGCAAGTGTGCATTTCGTGGGCATGCCGAGGGCATGTCGGAGAAATGCCCGTTTTTCGATGGCAGATTTCGATGATTTCGATGGCTCGAAAAAATGACATTTCGGAGGCACGCCGAGGGCATGCCGATGCATGCCGACAAAAATGGTAGAAATGGTCAAAATGATATCAGTTTCAAGAAAATCAAATGTTGATTATGTAACAATAAGAGTGTTACATCATAATATTCATATACAACATGACCATACAATGTTAAAATTCAATAACGAGATGAAATATTCTTACCATGTTAAGAATACAGAAAATTTAATAATAGAAGAATACAAAGAATTTAAGAATCAAAGAATTTAAGAATGAAATAATCAAAGTGTATAGTTTCAAAGTAAAAGTTAAAACTGTAATGTCTTGATGTATGATGTATCGGAAGTCAGGACTTGGAACTTGAAAGACAGATTTCACCAGAACCAAGAGTGTCTTGCTGGATGCATATCTTTATCATGGGTATTATCATCACTTGATTGATACCATTGTTGACTATTGTGTCGATGAATACTTTGAATGTATTCACAGTAATCCTTCCAAGACATATATGAATACATTGTCTGGTAATCCATTATGTGCTGTCCGTATTTATGTTCATTCATACTAACAAAAATTCCAAGATGGGGAAATCTACTATCTGTGTATGGTCTGTCACGCTGCCCACGTGCACGATTAGTTGCACGTGTTTGTGAGAATCCTGTTGTTCTAGAATCATCTTGTGATGATTCTGATCTTGGCATTTGAGGGAGAGCTTGGGGTTGGAACTGCTGAGGAAAGTAATTTTGGATCGTACCATACTCATATGGGTAAGAATATTCACTCTCAGTCCTAGTCCCAGAAGTGTCAACATTTTCAGACTCAGCGTATGAATATGATGGATAATTATATGAAGGAGGTGGTGGTGCAAATGATTGCGGGTAGAATGGTTGAGCATACGAAGATCCCGTCTCACGTGTTGTGTCGTATGATCCCATGTCATATCCAGATCCAGGTGCTGAAGAACCAAAAAATTGATCACTAATGCTCATGGAACCAATTGAGGAGCTCAAATCCTCCATGTAGGCATCGTGACTTGGATATCCCTCGTAATCCATGGCTGGTGGACTTGGACTTGGAATATGTTCGCCATGGATATTGGTGTGTCGTTCGTCATATTCTGTAGCACCCTGAGTTTGCACTTGACCACCATGTCTCCCTCTGTCGGATGATCCTTCTGATCCAGATCCTTCTGCCATTACAAATGCATCTGCATTTGAGCCATCATCTGAGTCATCCTTTGAGGTTGAAGTAGACTGTGATAACTGTCGTTCTTCATCCTCTTCATCCAGCACTCTTATAGGAAATGTATGATGACCAGATCTAACCATATGTCCTTCAACATCAGCACCCATTTTCTTTGATAGCTCTGGATCTGGCCTTCCCCTAACATCCATCACAGGTTCTCCTCCAATGTCATTTATCAAACTTTCTAGCACATTATCTCCGGTTCGGAAAACGTAGGTCAGATCAATTGGATCGGTCATTTCCTTGTTTTTAAAATCAAAGCCCTCCTGAATGTGCCTCATTCGTAACCTTGTGTTGTAGTGGATATACACAAGGTCATTAAGCTTGTCAATTCCAAGCTTGTTTCTTCTTTTGGAATGGATAAGGTTAAATGTACTCCAATTTCTTTCACACCCACCAGCAGATGATGTTTGTGATAACACTTTAACAGCCACCTGCCGTAAATTTGGAGCTTCCGTTGCATACAAATTCCACCATTCCGCTGTAGGGAAACATATTCTAGTCAAAAATTGGATTTTATAGAGTAAATTATTATTAGTAAATATTAAAGGGATGTCGATTATTACCAGGATGAGTGGCCTTAATAGCCTACTGTGCCATATGACTCCCAAAAGATCCCATCCTTTCTCTAAATAATTTAATCTATAACATGTTGACATGAAGATGTCAAATATCGTCGATTAATATTTTATGGATCTTTTGTGATTACGTCTGTCGGTCGGTGACATAGTGTGCAAATATTTGATTTGATAAATTTACGATTACGTCCGTCGATGTTGTCTACTATGCAAATTGTTGATAAATATTTTATAGATTTCTTACCCATTCTCCACCACCAGATCCACCACCATCCACCACACAGTGCACACACCTTAATTCCCACCCCATCCGATTCATATTGGCCATTGTATCATGCTACCAGCCAGTGCGGGCATTGGCACCGCACGACCTCCTGTTACCTTTTGTCCCCTTTCCCCTTCCCTCCAAAAGAGTAATCATTGGAGGAAATCCTAAACGTGCGGCGGCCACCCTCTACAGGGAGACGCTCCCCCACCTTCCCAGCAGGCAACTAGTCCACCACCAAGAAGGTGAGAAGTTCCATAAGTAACGATGCAGGCTACAGCCTGAAGCAGCGGCAGAGATGACAGTGACAGTGGCATTAGCGGAGCGGAAGAGATGGCAGTGGCAGTCTACAGCAAGCACACAGCATCGGCATCGGCATTTCTTAACAAGGTGGGCTGCATCGGCATCGGCACAAGCACATGCCCTTGGTGGGAGTCCCTATATGTTAAGCATCCTACGGCATTGGTAGTGCTTGCCGACCCTATGGATATCTGCACAAGCACACAGCATCTCTTAACAAGGTGGGGCCCCCACTACACCCAAATCAAATAGCCTTCCCGCCTCCCCCGCCCTCCCTCCCCACCCTCTATGTCCGTGGGGCCCATCGACCCTGCGGCTCCACCACCACCACCACCACCACCTTCCTCCCCATGTCCTCCTCCCCCTCCATCCCTCCTCCCTGCCCCCACCTTCAGCTCTTCCTCTCCTCCTCCCCCAACCCCTTCCGCTCCCTCCACCTTCTCCTTCGCCCCAAACCCCTCGCCCTCGGCTACGTCGAGCTCCACCTCGACCTCCCCCACCGCTGTCCCCTCTGGCCCCCCTCCTCCTCCCCACCCCGCCTCTACTTCTGCCTCTCTTGCCCCCTCCACGCCCCCGACCACCTCTACCAGTCCCCCTCCTCCCCTCCCCACGGCCTTGCCCTCGACGTCCACCGCGTCGAGCTCTTCTGCTTCGCCTGCTGCGACCAGGTCACGACCCTGACTTCGACTCCGCCGTCCTCTTCGCCTCCCAATACCGGATCGCCTCCATCCTCCTTCCCCCCACACCCCCTAAGAGGAGGCGACTGGTCGAGTTCCGCCCCTGGACCCCTACCCCCAGGGAGCAGCGCCTCCTCGACTGCTGCTCCAGCCCACTGTGGTGCCCTGACACCGCCGCCGTCGAGTCGGGCCGTGGGGTCCTGTGGGGCCTCCGGGGGCTCAACAACCTTGGCAGCACCTGCTTCATGAACTCCGTACTGCAGGCGTTGCTCCACACCCCGCCCCTGAGGAACTACTTCCTCGGCGACCGCCACAACCCCTACGTCTGCAGGCCGCAGCAGAGGAAGAAGGCGGGCGGCGAGGGCGACGACAGGAAGGTCGTGTGCCTCGTGTGTGATCTCGACGTGATCTACTCCGCGGTGTTCTCCGGTAGCCGCACGCCCTACAGCCCTGCCAAGTTCCTATACAGGTGAGGGGGACGAGGGAGAGTGACCATTTTGCCGGCGGCGGCACGGCGGCATGCCGACCGGTATGGTCGGCATGCCGACCCATGCCGTCAAAACGCTTGTTTTTCGACACTGACATCATATCGGCATGGTTGTTCTTCAAAACTGGCCTTGCCGACGGCATGCCGACGACATGCCGTCGGCATTTAAATCCATGTTGTTGAGGCACCAGGACCTCGCCTCGCCTTAGGTGAGCGCCTTGACAACATTGAGATATGCATGCCAAGAATTTGTCCACGTGTTCCTGGATTTGTGTATCAAACTTAGCAAGTACCACTTAGGCATAAGAACCTTATTGTTGACATAAACCGTTGTGATGGTTATCATCTCACTTCTTTTCTTTACATGTTTTTTTTTCAATTCTCTTGTTTAAGCTTGGAAGTGTAGTCCTTATTGGTGGGAAAACCTAGTTTTTGACACTGAGACTTCAGGGAGTAGAATCATGCTCCCTCCCAATTGCAATACATCAAGTTGGTTTTAGTAGATTCCTTTGACTGTTAGGTTATGCTTATTAATATTTAGGAGTGTAATTTATGTTGTTTATCTTGACATTGTTAAAAGTGCACCATATATTGATGTTATTATTCTGGATGTTTTTTGACGTTGGCACGTTGCTTCGTAGTGTAACTGTTTCTCTCCATTAACACTCTTATATATTCATTGGTTGATATAATGCCTTGTCGAACTGTGTGGATCCTTTCTTCTATGTGTATTAAGTGTTTATGTTCTTTTACCATCAACAATTTTGGATGTGTCTGTCTAAGATGCCACCTTGTCATGTAGGGGCCCAACATTTGGTTATCGAGGCAAGGTTGTCCTTGCATTTGAAGGCAATGATTCTTCTAAAATTGGAGTCAGGTTTGATAGACAAATTCCTGATGGAACTGATCTTGGTGGTCTCTGTGAAGAGGATCATGGCTTCTTTTGCACTGGTTTGCTCAGTTGACTCTCAGTTGACTTCTGGTTTTGTAACTGGAAGACAATAATTTCACAACTTTATGTAATTTGCCCGACCTTTGTTTTTCTGTTTTAGCTGACTTGCTCCGGTTAGATGCTTCTGGAGGTGAAGATGCAGAAAAACTGGCTGTGAATGAACTTATCGAGGTTTCTCTTGTTGCTTCAAAATCAATATAAAATCCAGTTAGTTTCTCCTATGTCACATACATTCTTGTGACCCCTTTCTATAGGTTGTATCTGACGAATGCAAAAGCTGTCCAATAATAATATTCATGAAGGAAATAGAAAAGTCTATTGCTGGTAGTGGAGATTCATATCCGAGTCTGAAGAGCAAACTTGAAATGACACCTCCTGGTGTTCTTGTTATTGGATCCCACACACAGCTTGATAGCCGTAAGGAGAAGGTTGTATTTTCTGTCATTTATTTGGTTTTTTTTGGGAAAAATATTTATTTTGCTTATTTTGATATCAAGAACTTAGTCCTTTAAATAAATATACTTTCTTTATGGTAATAATATGGGGTGATTTTACTTTCTGGGCAGTCTCATCCGGGTGGTCTTCTTTTTACAAAATTTGGGAGTAATCAAACAGCCTTACTGGACTTTGCTTTCCCGGTAAAGTTCATTCCTTACAGATATTCTTTTGATATCTTTGAACCACCATGTCATTAATGTTTGTCAGTTCTGGTATTTTATTTGTTGAATTTGTTTGCACTTGCGGATTCTTATGAAAAAAGAGTTAATAAACAATGAAGTTTACATCAGATCACAAAAGTTAAGTCATCTAGCTTGAATAGTAATAACAAGGTTTCTATTTATGAATGCTGTTACTTATTCAAGATGTGCCTTTTGGGAGAGGGGGGTAGAGGAACTTGGGGATGAGGGGGAGATAAAGGAGAACACAACTACAGAAGATGGAGTGTGCTGATGGCAACAATGTCGGAACTGGCATGATCAATGGGCTAACGGGGAGTGGTTTGTGAATTAAAATAGAAGAGTAATTTGCTTAGAGGGCTCCAAATCACAAGGAATGATAAAAAGAGAGTTCTGATAGATATTTTGTAACAGATTGATGCCTGTGAAAAAAATATGATAATAGTTACAAAGAAGACCTCTCTTCACGGGCCCTTTAGGTGAAAACTATATGTGCACTCATGTGAGGCCAAATGACTTAAGCTCCTTCCGAAAATATCCCTGCCACTTGTTCTTGTCCTTTCAACTTTCCCCTAGTGCTGTCAAAGGTGAAAGGCTCTAGAAGGTGAGGGGTCCAAAATGCTCAAAGTGCTAGGCACTTGCCCGAGAAAAATGAGGTGCTAAAGGATTTATATTAATATGTATATGTTGACATAAACATATATACATACTTACAGAATATATGTGTGTATGTATCTATTTATATGTGCATATCTATGTATGTACATGTATATGTAGATATCTATGCATAGGTTCATATATGTGTGTGTTTAGCTAGCACTTAATAATTACATAAAAATAAATTCAAATCCTTAAAAGTATTTAAAAAAAAAAAAGAAAAATCTCTATATTTGGTTCTGGCGCTCGCTTGGGGTGCCCAGTGCCTTGGCTTAGGTGCTCGCCTAGGCAGCACCTCAAGCAAATCAAGGGAGGCGAGACCTAGCAACGCGCTAGGGCCTCGCCTCACATCATCCTAGCACCTAGGCGCACCTAGGCAAGTGCTTTGACAACACTGCTTTCCCCCATCTTTTTCAGCCCCTTGACCTGTCACCCTCCCTTACCCATGGTCTTCACCCTTCTCTCTAGCTTTTGCCCTCCTCTTGAGACGTGCCCATCACCATGCCTTACTTCTATCCACCCTTCAGCTGCCATTAACAGTATTTGTCAATATTTATGAATTTGGTTGGTCGTTACTATTGAAATTGTGATCAGAATAGAAAATATCTTTGTGCCCAGAGGATAAGTGCAAGATTTTTTATTGATCATTCTAATTTGTCCAAAGACAAACACTGTCTAATCCTTTGTCAGAACAATTCATATTTGTTTCAAGTTTCAGCAAGGGGAAGTAGAATAAAGATGCTGAAAAACTAAAGAGATGGTAGCTATCCTTGTTGATGCTGTAAATAATATACTATTTGATTATTCAAGGTCCTATTGTTGTTGAGATTTAGAGTTCTGATGATAAAAATTGATAGAGAAGAGGGGTCAAATGTGCTGATTGATGAAAATATGCAATCAATCGAGATGGGCATTGCTGTGGATAGTGGTCCATGGGAGGTGGTGCTCGCAAGCTTCCTCGATCCCTTGAAGGACGGCTCCGCCACGACTAGATTTGCAGCCCTCATGGTGACACCTGGCTCAGTGGGTTCTTCCTTTGTGCGAGTTGCAGTGTCATTCTTCAGGATCTCATTTTCTTTGATCCATCTTGGCTTGACAGAAGTTGGAGACTGTAGATTTCTGCTACAGAAAGAACTTAAAAATAGTAACATTTTTTAGAAAAGGCGGTGGCTTGGCTGCGTGCACTTAAATCTTGTGAAGAAATACCGATGGCCGATATGTTGACTTCACGTGTATTGACTTTCAGAGCAGAATGTAGGTTCTTGAAACATTGGTGAATGTGTCAAATCACATGGTTTACCATGTGGGTCTTTCAGATACATTGCACTACTATATGAAGATGATTTTTTAGGAGAGTTGTATGATTAGAGCTCATAAAGCCTATTTCGAATTGTCAGCTCAGAAGGAAAGTATTATTAGATCTCCATATATTGCTACTTAAGTACTTGTGGGTCATA
Organism: Thalassia testudinum; assembly: GCA_037157565.1. Classification (NCBI taxonomy): domain Eukaryota; kingdom Viridiplantae; phylum Streptophyta; class Magnoliopsida; order Alismatales; family Hydrocharitaceae; genus Thalassia; species Thalassia testudinum. Next base: position 140,176,421 of record JAZHRO010000073.1, read on the forward strand.
GACATAAATTATAAAAGGCAAAAATGTCAAATATATGGTCAAGAAAGACGGCGTTTTATTTTTTAACAAAATATTTATCAGAACTCTTTTTGATGAGTACCCTGTAGTGTGGGATCCTATTCGTAAATTACTTGAAAAAATAACTTGGATAGTGAGTTGAAACCAGATTCTATGGACTAGTTTGTGGGAGGGGTTTGCAGAATGGGGTTTGCAAAATGGAAATAAGGGATAACTCTTGTTTGTGTTTATGCGTACACACACACACACACAAAAGAAAAAAACCAGTGTTAATTTATTACCCCATGAAGCACAGGTTAGGCCTGTGTTAAATGCCTAACTGGTGTTAAGATAACACCTGAGTTAAATGAGGGTTTATCCCCCAGAAGAAGGGATAGTGAAGTAAGTGGGTGGCCGTCGACTTCCGGGTTGCAATAAAAATGTTGAATTATGTCGTCGTATTATTTTTATCATAAATGCAAATTAATGTCGTGTTAATTTTTATTTAATTACAATTTTTACTGGCTTGTTTCTAAATCGTTCACTGGGAGACAGTTATTGATATACATCACTTTCTAAGTTCAAAAATATTATGTTTTATCAAAAATATTAATTTTATTTACAAAATGAATGAATGAATTTACAATGCCTAAAAGATATGTACAACTAACAGGCATAAAAAATTACCTAATATTACACTGTGTTAATTCTATACAATTAATATAAGTAATACCTAAATGTAGGTACAAAAATAACTATTAATATCTAATATACTAAATTAACATACTAATTTCAATAGTAATATATATTACATATATAGTAACATATATATACGTCAAGGTAGCTTTAGTAAAATATTTACATAACATAAGACATAAGTTACTATTTATATTAACGTATCTACATATATACAGTGACAGATGTATTCGTCACTAAAGCTCTAATTTAGTTATATACATATAAGAACTCAAACATACCATACTATTCTACTTATACATATGCACATATACTATTTATACATATACATATGTACTTCATATACTTAATTTATATACATATACTTATACTTTGTATTTATACTATATATATAGATATATACATATATACATGCATATAAAAGTACAACACATACACTAGTAGTCAATACTTAACCGCTTACGGCTAACTCTTCTCTCTTCTCCCTTCTTTCATCAGTCTCTTCGACACTTAGAATTTTTTTTTAAAGGCCTTCTTTCCTTCACACAACTTCGGTTCACTACTCACTAGACCAAAATTGGGGTTTTTTTTATGGGTGGGCCAGTCCGGTTCGTAGGATACGTAGCATGCCATAAGGGTAGGACCAGATCACTACTAAGGATCAACCCTAGTTCAGATTAGGTGCATTTTAATTTGATTCCAGGCCCAATATTAGGCCCATACAGGCCTAGCTACAGTGCAGGCCCCCGACCCATGCACTGTACACATGTATGCTCAGTAATAGGAGAGGGGTATGGTGTGTGGGGGCGCCTGGCGCTTGACGACTGCATTGCCAACGATGCAAATTCGTTATAAATGGCTGAAGCTGCTTTGTGCCACATGATGTGCTGCTAAAGAACAACGCCTAATTGGTGCTGCATTACGTCTCCATGCGTGCGAATTTCAGAGAATTGGCCCTCGATTTGAGAGCCATAGTTTAGTTTATATTAAAATTCAAATATATGGTTACAAAGCCTTTATATAGGCTACTTAATTATATAATTTATTTACAAAAATAAGTTATTTAAATATATAATAAAATTAGTTAAAGTTGGCTGATTGTACACATTAAATTAGAGTTTAATTTATTAATTAAAGAACAAATTAGTTAATTAATCATAAAATTGACCTTATACGGTGTTAATGTACGTAATAAATTATTTAATATACATTTTTATTGTATTTTAGGAACTTTATTTTAATTTATTTACATTTAATTACACGTTTAAGTTAGTTTTATACATAAATAATTTATAATTACTATAATACACTAAAAATACAGGATAAATAGGTTGAAAATAGTTAATATAATATTATACACATGTACATTATAATTTACTTTAGTTTTAACTTAAATTACTAATTTATTTTATTTTAAGTTAATAAATTACTTAATTAACTTAATAGCTTAATTATTTATATTAAATATATAATTAAATTAAATTACAGGTATTATACAATTCATATTATATAGTTAAATACGTATGTAGAATATTAGATACAATTATGTACATATAGATAGGTTTATGTAATTACTTATATCATTATGCTTTTAATTAATATTCATTAATAGATAATTATACAATAAAATTAGATATACAATAAATCATTTTAAATATTTAATTTAATACATAGAATACATATATAAGTTAACTATAGGTATTATTTACATATTATACATTATATACATATGGCCTAGGTGTAAGTTATATATACAAGTATATACATAGTATACAAGGTATTTTTTAGGTTTTTTTGATTTTTATAGGTTTTATATAGATAGTAGAGATAGGGGATGAGAGAGAGAGAGGTTTCTTTTTGTGATTTTTGAGTTAGGTTTTGTTATTAAGTTTCAAGGTATATTGAACCGTTGGCTGGTATCTTCTATTAAGTCGGGGGTTTAGATTACCTTAAAATTTGGCACACACTTAGAAAATTACCTACTCTTATTCAAGATAGGTTTATTTTATTTTTTAATGATTTTTATTTATTTACAAAGTTAACACATAAGAGACCTTGAAAGAGTTTTGGAGAGTGAACCTAAGGCCTCTAACTCTATCCTAAGGGCTGAAAGAAGGGTTTAAACACTCAAAAGCATTCAGCACAGCGCAAGGATTGTGTTGGACCATTTAAGCATGATTTTCAACCAAACTTGCATTTTAAATTTCATTTTGGACAGTTATTTCACAAGAGTGGCTGACAAAAGAATTAATCATGAAGATTATAAGCATTTATGTCAAATTAAAATTCATCTTTATACATGAATGCTTGTTTTGTAAATTTATTACACAATACACACAAGTCAGCTCCTTAAACACATCAATTAAACCCACATTCCCAGCTGAAAACTTTCACAACAGTGGCTGAATTGCTGCTGGTTCAATTCTGATCAGATGCTGCTGCAACTAATCAGATAGCCTAAATAATACTGCAGCTATTTCAGCAACCAACATGGAACTCCAACAACTGATTGCTTCTGTCCTTATCTGATCAGACCGAATAAGTCTGATTTGGAGCTCAAACCCGAATCCAAAACAATGTCACAGATAGAAGAGATCTAATCTAATCATTCTCTCATGCTATAGATAACATAGAGAAGGATCAAATCAGAGTTGAAACTTCATTGAAAATAGGTTCAAATTTTCTAATGCTTGAAATCAGAATTAATCCCATAAAATGTTGTTGGTGAGCAGCTATTTAATGTACTGATGTGGGAGAACATGATCAAGCCATTGTTCAAAACATAATCAATTTGAAGATTCATTCAAAATCAAATTCAAGCATCTAAATCTTCATTAAGCACCCTCAAATCTCATGAAAACTCATCTGAAAACTATTGAAAACCAAATTCATCTCCCAGAAGAAACATTAAAATCTTGATCTGATTTATATCTTACACTATGGACAGTTGTAAGGTATAAATTCGTTTCAAGATTCTAATACATGAAAACCTACTCATCCATACTTCTCAGATCACAGAAAACAACTTTCAGAAAGTCCAAATGGAAATTAGAGTTCACAAAATATAAAATGATCCTAATCTAATGCTCCTCTTATGTTATAGGCAATATGAAGAGAAACATTCAGATCATGCACTTGACTCATTCAAATTTAAATCCAAAAAACTTTGATTACTATCAAGTCCAGAACAAATATGAATCGATATGCAATTTGTATAAGTAAAAATCAAACTAGGGCCATTGCGAACAAATGGGATGAATGGAGTTCCCTCAAATGCTTTGGAGCGTCGACTCAAATATGAAAACTAGAGAGTTTCCAGATTTGAATCCAACTCAGTGGGCAGAGTGAAATGTGATGTAACTCGTCGAAGAAATCAGAAAATACGAGTGTGAGATGGTGAGGGCGATTAATGGATCGGTGTGATGGTGAAAAATCACCTTTGAATTGATCAGAGAGGGCGAAAGTGCTCTAAACTAATCTAACTCTAATCCAAACCAATCCATCACTGAATTTGGTGTCTAATCTACTGCTAGCTAGTCTAATTACACTAATCACTACTCTAAATTACTCTAGAAAGCAGAGAAATCTATCTAACAGGAAAGATGGGGTTCTCTGGATCTAAAGTCGGTGGCTAAGGAGGAAGAAAGGAGGGAGGTCTCCAGTGAGTGAAGAGCTCTCTAGTGGAGCTCCAGGGTCGTCCTCAGCGCATACGTCATCCTTAGCGACCAGGAGGAATTAAGGAGGAATTGCGCCCTTGTCACAGGTGCGGCGAGTGAAGGGATTAGAAGGTAATGGAGAGGGAAGAATGATCAGCTCAAGGAAGTAGGAGAGTCGATGGCACATGCGAGGAGCTCTGGAGCAACTTAAGTAGGCATGTGAGCTGATCAGATCATCACTAAGGTGGATTTAGGCGTAATTAGGGCAAACGATGGTGATTGGCTAAGAGGAGGGTGGGATGATCTAAGTCAAATTCCCACCGTCAGATGGGATCTGAGGTGAGAGATGATTCTATGCTCAAGAGCTCACGAAGCTTTGATCAGGATCGGTCACTGGATCTGGGGAGTAGAGAATCGATGGCCACGATGCATGAGTTCTTCGACTGCAACAATACACCGTGCCATCAGGTGTAAAGGTGGAATTGCATAGATGCCCTTAAAGTGAAGGGGTATAAATATTGCAGACCAGTCCATTAGTGACTAGAAAGGATGTGGAGAGGTCCTTGCGAGGTAGCAAGTAGGTCCTCGCAGCTTACAATTAGGTCCTTGGCGGGTTTTATGTGAAGAAATGAGGATGACCTCAAGACCTAAGTGAAAGATCATTATTGTAAGGTCTTAATAATATTCAAATGTAGCTAAGTTTTTATTGAAGTCCAATTGAACATTTAGGAAGTTGATTTCACTTTTAATTTGAACTTTTGAACCCGAATAAGTGTTCAATTTGTAATTGGATCATCAAATTACATTTTTGAATAGAATATCTAATTTGTGACCTAAATTTATGTTTTTAACACAAATTTATTGTTTTAAGTCATTTCTGTTATTTCCCACACTCAACCATTTTCATGTTTAATTATGTAGCATTTAACCTAGTTTATAGTTTAACTTGGATATTTTAGTTATGATGAGCCACACCTCATCAGTGGGCCTTGGATATTGTTATCAAAATAGTGACTATGAAAGTGAGAAAGAACCCATAGTTGAGGTCATATTGGTGGTAGTTAAGACTACGTAAGTATGAATGACTTTTTAGGTGACTTACTATGTGTGAAATCATCATTCATGTAGCTATGGTAAGTTGGTAATGTTATGAGGGTGAGTGTTGCAAAATTAGATTTTTGGGTCCTTTTGCTGTCCCAATGCTCAAATTAATTGAGAAATCCTAGCCTCTTCTATAGAGAGTTTAGTTGGAAAAATTGCAGACCAATCATTGGAAAATAATGTAATGGAATATGTGGCATAATGAAGTAAATAAGTGATTCTTCATCGAAAAAAAAAAACTATGTTGACACTCCCTCTTAGGTTAGAGCATACACGGCAATCATGTTCAGCTTGCCACAAGAAATCCATGATGGTTTTGAGATAGTTCCTTGATGAAAATATTGGCAACTCTATAGCCCAGAAGATAGATTTTGTTTTTTGAAAAGGAGCCCAGAAAATAGATGGTGTAGCTATCTTCTCTTACAACAGGACACTCTCGAGGAAGTGCTACTTTATATCTATATGTTTAGTCTGCTTTTGGAAGACTAGATTTGAGGCTTTATAAGCTGCTGCTTTGGTAGGGATAGCTGAACGTTCAATCCTTAATCAATTTTGAAGAATTTGTTCTTCATCAATTCACAGGTTGCAACCATATTCTTATATTCAGCCTTATTATTGGACCGAGATGTAATAACTTGCTTCTTGCTTTGCTATGTCACTAGATTCCCATCAAGCAAAGTAGCCAACACCGGTGGTAGATCTTAGTATAATCAACTTTGGCCTAAGCACAATGAAGACATTTATTTTTCTTAAAAAATATTCCTTTTGCAGGAGACCCCTTTAGATACCTAATATAAGACAAGGAACTCGCGAAGGACGTGGAGAATGCCAACCACTTATTCTTTATCTGCCTCTTTTGCTAAGGACTGTTGAATGGGGCCTTGGAGGGTGGAATTTAGATCATATGCAGAATTTTGGAGGGTGCATCCATGGCAGTGTTGATGGTATCCAGATACCAAGGGCTTTTATTTTATTTTGGTGTATTTGGCTGGAGCATTGTGATGTAATCTTTAGATGGAAGAAGTATCATATGGAGGGCTTCATGCATCATTTTGGCTCTCTATTGCTACTTGGTGTGACCAAACCCTTTCTTACTATGTTCTGGGGGATTAACATACTTTTGTTAACCCCTCTCCCTCTTTGCCTTTCAGAAAGTAAAGACCAGCTTGCCAATGGCTATTGTGAGGTTTGTCCATGGATCTGGCGGTAAAACTGATATCAGACTTAGTGACAGATTGCAATCCGTCCCCACTCATGCATGTAAACTGCATTGGTCATGCACACAAGTTATATTTATGGCACATGCAAATTGCACAAAAACAATGTGTGCTAAAGGTATACAGTGTGCCCACAACTGTGCTAGCCTAGCTGTATGTAGACAAGGGCATGGTTCATAGGCAATGTTGTGGTTGGGCACACTGTGCAGCAGTAGTAGGAGATTGCTTCTTCACACAGTTCCAGTGATAGCAATGTACTGCTTCAGATTGTACAGTAGTTCTCTGCCTCTTGTTGATTTTGTTTTGAAAGGTGCCTCTTGTTGATTTTTTTTTTGAAAGGTGATTTTTGTTTGTGAATTGTCAGAGAATTGTGGCACTTCTGACTGTGCTTCGCCCCTTCACCTCCATTAGAGAGTCAACGTGATGATGGTATGGACATTGATCTAGGATGTTGCCCTGACACCATGTCAGAGAAGGTGCTCAATGTTGTTTCATTGATAAACGCTAGCTTCTTTTGTATAGAGCTTAGCTGGAAAAATTATAGACAGCAAATAACATAATGGAGAAATAAGTATTACAATAAAATCATATTATTATTCCAGCAGGGACAGACAACTTAACTTAATTGCGTAATTCAGTCATAGAGTCTATCTTGGAGGGCATAGCGGTGACATTTCTGAAGTCAAGCCATTGGAAAATGTGATGAGGTTGCGTAACTGGTGCTCAGATGCTATGTAGAATCATTCTGTACTCTACATAACAGAAAATTGTGTTCTGGTCAGATGTAGATCTGCAAAACAGAACCTCTGTTGTATTTCCTATGGTTCCTGTACCTTTTTTTACTTTTTCTTATTTTGAATGTGTAAAGGTAAGTTCTTCAATCCATATTCTTTACTCGAATGGGCAACGAAGGCTACAATTTTAAATGGGGCAATCTGCACTCTACGCACATATGGTGCAAAACTCCTGAGGTGAAATGGCATAACTACATGCTTATCCGGGCAAAGGGTTCTGCGATCTCAGTAATGAGAGAAACACTTTACAAATTTATGCAATTAGTTATCAATATTTTAAGCCATTTCAACTAATGAGGTGGGTAGCCTTACCTTGAGATGGCGATCACCATGTGTGTTGTGCCACAACAATACAAATGATTTATTCTGTGAAATAAAATTGTGAATATTATGTGAAGTGATATTCCCCCCTATCTTCTGTCTCTCAACTAAACACCAAAATGTCATATCTGAACTTCCTCAATTAGTCGATCTGGGAGCCAAATGCAGTCTGTATTTCACAGGCCAGGTATGCAATAAAGCCACCAATGGTTAGAACTAAGAAACAGAACGTGTGGCTGTTTGATTACAGGAATTTTTTGGCCCATTCCTTGTTTGGGTACGGAAATTCCAGAAGTAAATGAGGCTGGGTTTGGGCCTCTTCTTCTGGAAGAAAGCAATTCCACCCTAGAGGTGGGATTGTGTAATTCCCCATTTTTATCTCTAGTAATTTCTTGGTGTGACATGCTTTTCACCCAAACACCTCTTTTAATTCTGGTTTTCCACCCAAATGCAAAAAGCACCTAATTCCTTTATTTATTCCACAAACTCATGATTCCTTGTGTAATTCCTCTTTTTTTACTAACTTTCCTGATGTCTGTATAGTTATTAAGCAATGTACGAAAAGTTTGAATGACAAAAGAAAATGGAGTCCTGCAGCCATGCACTATCTTATCTACAAACAGCAAATTATAGAAATCACCATCAGTGAATCAAGGACCATTTTACTCGAGTCCAAAAATTGAGTGCATGTTAAACTCCTTGATACATACAAATATTCCGTTCACAATCCACATTCAGGGCCCGTTTGGCAATGGTGTTAAGGGTGTTTTTTCCTAACCCATGGTTTTTGTTCAAGTTTTTTCCATAATTTCAACATAAATTCCTACATAATTATTTCCAATCATTCCAATCAAATCATATCACTTTTACTATTAAAAAATACCCATTACACCCTTCACTCGCACTTTTAATATTAAACAAATACCCACTGACATTTTCCACTCCCACTTATACTATTAAGCTAATATCCACTAACATCACATCATTATACCAGTCATTGTAACCCTCTACTTAACCCTCCCCGTATTTCACCACTGAACAAACACTTCTCCCCACTTATTCCATTTTAACCTATCCCTACAGTATTTTACCCACCCTTCAAATGGAGCCTCAGTTTGTATCACTTGCTCGTATGCATGCATTGCTCTTGTAAAATCTGCAATGTGAATCTTATAAAAAAATCTGCGATGAGAAAGAGCAGCAACAAGCCATACTAAGTGAATAAATAGGGGAGGAGAAGCATATGCACTAATATAGCTAACATAGATTCACAGCCTGAATAATTGAATTCCAATGAGTTTGCTATTTCCTTGGGAAATTGAGCTCCTAGGAAAATATTTTGAAGTTGGAAGCAATATGGCAATAGCTTCTTCCAAAAGTACCAAAAATATTAGAATTTTTTGCTTTTTGAGTGGAAATATAAGTTAAAAATCTTCTACACCTTGTTTGGATGCTCAAACAAAAGCTACGTGCTCAAGCATCCTTTTGTTAAAAAAAAGAATGCTCCACCGTGTCAGGAGATGGGTGCTTAAGCAAAGGTGGTCCACCATATGCCTTATCAAGCGGTGCTCTAGCATCCTATGTGTGACATCAAGGTGCTTAATGGAAAAAGGTGTTTCTCAATATGAAGACAAGTGAATATAGGTCCTCAAGCGAAGGGTACCACCATGTGAAAAGGTACGTTGATGTTCGACGTGACAGGGTTCCTCCATCTGGGTGCATAATGAAAAAGGTGTTTCTACATGTGAAGATTGGTCCTTTAGTAGCTTCGACAAAACTCCAATTTTTATTATTTATTTATTTATTTATTTTTGTGAAAGGAAAACACTTCACTTTTGGTGGAAGAATGTGTGCTTTGCCACGTGCGAAGGTTCCTTTGGATGGTACATTTGGGGAGGTGGCATACTCCCCTCCTTTTGAATGAAATTGCTCCAAGAGGTTTTCCCTATGTGACTAGGATCTTGGGCATATGAACATTGTGTTATGCATCTATTTCGAGCATGTAGGTGGGCACATTTACCAATGTTATATATGTACGCATTCAAAAAATATGATCATGGAGTCGATAATACCCTGTATCGTACAACAATTAGTAACAACCTTTTTGATCATCATGTGAGTCATGTAATGGGACGCAAGTGATTGATTCTCTTTAAGGAGATATGACTCAAAGTTGTTGAGTGTAGGAAAGTCGAGTGTTTCTTGAGGATTGTTGGTCTTGATTTATTTTTGCACTTTATATTGCATACCCTTGATTCTAATGTGTGGTTGAAAGCACTTCTATGGATAATTCTAGGGTGGAGCATTTTGGTCTACCTGGCTTGACCAAAGAAAACCCAGACTAGTTTCATGCCTATGTCCATGCCCATGTCCTAGTCTTTGTTCGGTTTGGGTTGAGTTTGACACATAATGAATTGCAAGTCTATGTTGTCGATTTTTTTTCTTCTGCGTATGGTTCTGAACATTGGACTGTCAAAGCTACAGGCATGTGGACAAGATGTTTGTGGCAGAAATGAAGTTGTTAAGATGGATGTGTGGTCATACAAGGAATGATCCTATTTAAAATGAGATTATTTGAGAAAATGTTGGTGTAGCATTGATAGAAAGATAAATGAGAGAGGCACTCCTAAGGAGGATTAGATATTTTGTAGAGAAGGCCACTAAATGCCCTTGTTAGGAGATGCAAGGAGTTGGGGTTTGAACCTGCTAAGAGGGGGCGAGGAAGACCAAAGAATTACTTTAATTTAAGTTTAGAAATGACTTAAAACAGATTTGAGTGGAGGAAAAGAATCCATGTAAGTGACTCCACTCAGTGTGCGAGAAGGCTTGGTTGTTGTTTGAGAGGGGTTAACAAGGGTTTTGAACTCCCCCCCCCCCATGACTTCATTAGAAGGAGACCTAATTACATCAGAGATTACAAAGAGTGTTAAAATGACGCAAAGCATTGCCACTAGAAAATCTCTCACTTCTAAAAATGAAACCATTATGCTCTAGTCAAATGCATCAAATGAGAATGAAGGCTGTCGTAACTATATCCCCATTAGTAAGAGCACCATGTATGTTGTTCCGAAAAACATCCTGCAAGGAGAAGTTCACAGATGAGATGCTTGTATGCACCCAAATAGCCTTTGTGAAAGGGCAAGTGAAGAAAAAGGTGATTCGTATCCTCAATCTCTTGACCACAGAAAACACAGGAAGATTCTTCTCTAAGAGCCTAACATCTCCTATAATCACGGACGATTACCCTTCGTCTCCTCAGCAGCCATAAAAAGATTTTAACCTTCACAGGGCTGTGGCATTTCCAAATTTTCTTGCAATATGCGGCAAGATTCTTGCCAACATGATGCAAGTCACCAAAGAACTGCAACTAGGCCTTTTTAACTGAGAACCGCCATGCCTGCACACCTAACCATCACACCCTTGACCCAACCTTCTATGTTGTCCATGATCTATTCTAGCTTTGGTCAGGTTATCGCTATTGAAAGATGATGCAGAAAAATGTTGAGATAAGAGATACAGTGTACAAAAATCTTGAGATGATTGAACAGGTAAATAATGTGATTTTAATTGGTAGTTAAGTTAATTTGTTTCATCATTGAAAAAAGAATGCCCTAACAGCATTGTACTCATACCACTCATGTAGACCACATTTATCCCATTGCATAAGGCCCTTTGGGCCATTTATTTGGTAACATGCAGGTTACATTTAATAAAGTCTCCTTTATTAAAGGGTAAGTCTGGTATATATTCTTTTAAAGTATATATACAGGCATTTTCTTGTAGTTTTAACCTAGCCCAACTCAAGATTTTAAATAATTGAAGACTGAACTCTAGCTTGTTAAACGTGGGTTCAGGTCATGCCAGACTTTTTAGGTTAGTCTTTACACCGGTTCGTGTTGTCTTGAGACAAGTGCTCCATCTTAGACACATCATTAAAGGTTTTGACGTATTATCAGGTTAGTTGAGAGGTCACAAAATGGTCTATGCTGCGGCAATTAAAATTTGATTGGTTATGCTTGCTTTGAAATTTGGGAGTATTCTCTCAAGGGAAGGATATTTAAATGTACTTGAACCATATGGGCTAGAGACCTCTATTCCTCCGAAATGAGTTGAACATGTAGTAGAGAAATGTGGATTTATAAAAATTATAAAACCATCCTATATATGGCTGTTGTAAGTCTTGGTGAGGCTTCCGGTCATTGGGTGAATTTATAGAAATCTAGCTTCCTTCCATTTGGCTTGCCTAAGGAATGGGTGACCCAAGGTAGCCAAATCCTTGGGGTGCACCATTTTTCGACACCATTCAAATATCTCGGCTTCCCCCTTACCTTAGGGCACATTACCGCTAGAGATTGGACTTTGTAGCCAAATCCTTGGGGTGTAGCATTTTCGGACACCATTCAAATATCTTGGATTCTCTCTTACCTCAGGGCACATTACTACTAGAGATTGGACTTTGTAGAAAAATCCTTGCGGTGCAACATTTTCAGACACCATTCAAATATCTTGGTTTCCCTTACCTCAGGGCACATTACTGCCATAGATTGGACTTTGGTTCCATCTAGGGTGGGCATCCCGTCTCCTATGTAGGGGTGATCGTGTTGAACTACTCTCCTCAACACTCTCCTTACTTCCGATGTACTACATCTTAGTTTTGTGGATATTGATATTAGTCTTGTAGCATATTGATTCTATTAGAAGAACCTTTCTCAAGACATTCGGTGTTGGAGATCGCTTTCTTCGTTTAGGGCTAGTTTATGGTAAGGGTTAGTTAACCTGGGTTGGCTTCTTTGCAACAGGGGATAACCCCTATTTGTGTTTACTTGAGAATGAGGGTTAACTCTTGTTTATGTTTACTGAATAGGGGTTAGGAATGAGGGTTAACTTGTGATGTGAAAGGAGGGTATTTACTCGCATATGGGGGTTAGAATGGAGGATAAGATTGGAAAAAATGTGTTTGTCCTTGGGATGGTATGTATGGTAGTTGGTGTTTTTTTTGTTTATATTAGAATGGAGGGGCATGTTGGGAAAAATTGCATGCGAGAGGGCACGGAGGAGGAGAGATAAAATGGTGGTTAACTTGTAGGTTACTTCAACACCTAGTCCAACATGGGTTGGGATAACACGGGTTAGTAAGGTAAATAGGGGTTAGTTTATCCCCCACTATAAACACGGGATAACTCCTGGAAACAGGGGTTATCCCCCTTCGTAAACTAAGCCTTAGTGGCTTAGGAGGAGGTTTGCAAACCTGAGGTTGGTGGGTTGGTTGTTGTAAACCTCTTTGCTATGAATGAAACCTAGCTTTCAAAGTGGGTCCTCCATATAATGGGCCTCCAAATGCCTTTTTGGAAAACCATTTTTTGTGATTTGTATGTTGATACTGTAGATTGGGATGGGAGGAGGTCCAGCATGAGATTCTTTAGCCTATACAAGCTTTTAGGGAAAGTTAAACTCCATTGTAGGAGTTCCTTAAGCGATGGTAGCAGATTTAGATTTTGGACTTAAGAGTAGCCCTCTGCTAGTATTGTAGTGGATTTATTCCCTAGACTTGCAACATCTTTCACTTGACCCGATTGCCTCTGTTGTAGATGGTTCATGAAAACTATTGGTTCTCCTCTTTACTGCACTCTCTTTCAGAGCCTAGCACGACATTAGGCTGAGTGTAGGCAGAGGTAATTGGGTTTGGAGGCATGGTAAGTTCCTAGTCAAAAAAGCATATCTGCACTCTATGCGGGACTAGTTAAGGTTGATCCCTCCTTGGCCTTTGACTTTAGAATGATTTGGAAAGCCAAGGTCATATTAAAGGTGAAAATCATTTTATGGCTTCTAAGAAGAAAGAGGGTGGTAACTGGTGAGCGTATACGAAGATGGATGCATGGTGCTGACTTGAGCTACATCTTCTGTGGTGTATGGGTGGAGAATGCTAACCATCTCCTTTTTAGTTGCCCTTTTATGTAGAAATGTTGGTTTGCAGCAACAGTTTCACATCTCCTTTCTTTTCCGAGGCTTACCTTTTGTCTAGCATCCATGGTGCCCAAGGTTTGAAATGTTGATTTTGATGCTGTAGCGATGAAATTCTAAGTGTGCATTTCGTCGGCATGCCGAGGGCACGTCATGGAAATGCCCATTTTTCGATGGGCATGTCGATGAGCATGCCGAGGGCACGTTGTAGGCATGCCGAGGGCATGCCGATGCATAGTGACAAAAATAACAGAAGTAGTCAAAAAAACTAACAGCAATCTTGACATGGATACCTATTTCGCCGGCATGCCGACGATATCCTGTAAATCAACACTTTATCCGTGTCTGCACGGCCCCTGCTCGAAAATGGCCTTGCTGATGGCATTTAAAACGATGATGGCGCCTACATTGAGGCAAATATGTTTGAGGAGGGCTTTCATTATGATTTGGTGTTTATAGTTGGAGTGCAATGGCATTGTTTTCATTAGGGAATATACTTCTCTGGATGGGGTTTTACATTTCTTTTGCTCTGCTTGTAGTTCCTGGTGTACCTGATCTTTTTTTAATGAATTTTCGGGTTAATACCCTTTGTTAATCCTTCTATTTAAGGAAGAAAAAAAAGGGTAAAAGGAGATTTGCCTCAAGTTGTAATCCAATGATGCTGCCAGCAGATTCACAGATGCAGTGGCCACATGTGGGAATCCAACCTTAATCCTGACTTAGATGTGCGTGTTCGGAGCTTGGAGTTGGGTATAACATTTCTTAATTATACAAAATTGGAAACTCCATAACAAAGTGAGATGTGTTTTCAAGTTTTGACGGTTATTGCGTTAAACATTTTGGATGGTTGCATTGGGTCCCATCACTATAAGGAGAGATGTGACTATAAGGCTATGTTTGGCTGTGGGATGTTCCACTGGAATATCCCATTGAAGCAGGATAGGTAATAGGAGCCCATGGAGTACCCCATGGGCTACACGATTCCTGGTAAAATCCTCTTCGTCACATCTTCCCATATAAAATAATATTTACCTTCTCCACCACATCTTTTCCTACATTCCCATGAAAAAAATATCACCCTACTATACATCTTTTCAAAATTAGTTATCCCACCATACAACTACCGGTTGTCCCAGCACGCAACCAAACACCTTTTTTTTTTCTTAACAAAATACGGGGCACACAACCAAACGCCTATACACTTTTATCTCATCCCATTTGTTCTAGGGATAAATTTTATCCCGCAACCAAATGCAGCCCAAGGGTTGACAGATACTACCTTGGAGCTTGAGCTTAAAGCATATTTGGTGGTTGCCTTTAGTCTATCAGACTCAAACTCTACTTGTCAAGTTAGGGCTTTGAATCTAGACCTGTTTAAAATGACTTATGGCATGACTTCTTGTTCTTTGGGTGCAATTGAACTCAAGGTAACAACCAAAGGTTCTTAAGCCCAATTAGAGAGGTGGTTCCTCAACAATTTTCATTAAGTTAAGATTTCTTCATCGTTTTGGTACTGTTTAATATGTTTTTCTCCACACAGGAGATGTCCTTTTCCCTTTTAATATCTTTGGCCAATAGAGTTGGCATGCATCAGGTTCATTCTTATGTGCAAAGAAGGATGAATGAACTGATATCGTTGACCTAAGGGAAAACTAGTTGATTGACATTCTTACAATCTGGACCTCAGCGGTCCACTCCCTCCCAAACCACCACCTCACCCACCCCACCAAACCCACCCAACCACACATGCATACACAATTACTGGAGTTTCTGTTGATTGTTAAGTTGGAAAAATGAGAAGTGTATTTCTATTAGAAATCCTAATCCTTAATTATTTAGAGGGTTAGAAAAGAAAAATTACATATGGAGCCTTCACAAAACTAACAAAAAAGGATAAATAATAACAAAGAATAGAAAAATGTGCTAATCTCAATGCTCTCTCTTATGCGGGAGCATAGGTGTCCATTATGCTCAACTTGGAACCATATTTGTCAAAGGAAAACTTTGGGAGAGCCTTGGTGATGATGCCCTTTGTCTAATCCTCAAAAGAAACGTGAGTGGTTCTGATAAGTTCCTTTTGAATGAGATTTATGATATAATGGCAATCTATTTTCACATGTTTTGTTCATTCATGAAACATTGGATTATTGATAATGAAGATTGTCGCCTTGTTGTCACATCACATCTCCATGGGGGAGTCTATAGAAATATGTAGATAACTCAATACAAAACATATCCACATCATCTCTGCTGCAATTTGCGTGATGGCTCGATATTTTGACTCACCACTCAACTTGTAGACAACTCCTTACTTTTTGCTTCTCCAGGTCACAAGATCCCTCGTTACATAAGTATAGAAGCATGTTGTAAACTTTCTGTCCTCAAGACACCTTGCATAATCTACATCTGTATGGGCTACAATGCTACAGGATGTGTTTTTTGTGAACAGGAGCCTCTTTCCTAGTGAAGACTTTTGGCACTTGAGTACTATCATGGCTGCATTCCAATGCGCCTTAGTTGACTTGTGTATGAATTGATTAAGCTTCCAACAACCAAAGAGATTTCAAGATGAGTGATGGTCAAATATAAGAGCTTTCCCACTAAGGCCATAAACTAGCGAGTGTCAACTGGAGTTGTACTCTCGTCATATAGATGGAACTTTGGATACATGGGAATATACGTAGGTTTTGTCCTTAACATACCAGTTTCTTGCAACAAATCCATTGCAAATTTCCTTTGGGACAACACAAGACCTCGTTTGCTTTGAGCAACCTCAATCCTAAGAAAATAGTGAAGAGGATCTAAATCCTTGATTACAAAGATTGTTGCTAGGCATTTTTTCAAGTTGTAAATTCTTTGGGTATCATCACTAGTAAGGATGATATCATTGACATAAATAAGCATTACTATAATCACCCTCAGAAGTCTACTGCACAAATAAGGAATGATTGGCCGAGGACTTGTGGAATCCAAGGGTCTCAACAACCTTAGAGAGCTTCTGGAACCAAGCTTGGGACTCTGTTTAAGCCAAATATTGCCTTCCTCAATCTGCGTACCTTGGAACACTTTCCTTGAACCTCAAATCCAGGTGTTTGTTGCTTGTAAGCTACCTTATGTAAATCTTTGTACAAGAAGGCATTTCACATCTAGCTGATATAGAGTTGAATCATGCTGTACTGCTACTGATATGAGAATGCAGATTATAGGAGGTTGTGCAATAGGAGAGAATGCATAAAAAAAATCTATACCATAAGTAAGTGAAGCCCTCCGCTATAAGCCTGGCTTTGTATTGTGTAATTGAGCCATTTGGGTTGTACTTTACGGTGAAAACCCATTTAGATCCTGCAAACGGTGGGTCAATAAACTCACGGGATGTAAGAGTAAACATTTCCTCCTCTATAGCCTGTCTTCATTGTGGTTCTAGTAAGGCATGATGATTAGATGTGGGAATCAGCGTTGTAGATAGTGCCAAAGAGCTTTGCCTGAAAGCGAGCCCAAGGCATGCCAAAGATACATGCTTGGAAATGGGATGCATGGTGCAAGTATGACATGCCGTTTATAAAGTTATTGGCTAGTCCTAGTTTTCTGTAGCAACTGAACTATCCTTGACACTTATCTCCTCATTTGTAGCTAAAGTATCTCTCACCTGGGTTAGAATTGTCATTCACCAACACATCATCTGTGCTATATAGACCTGTATTCTCTTAAGGGCCTGATGGACATGTAGGCTCAGAGGTTGAAGGAATGAGACTAAAGATCTCTTGTGGCTTAAGGAACCAAGCGTTTGGAGTGACAGTGATTGGAATCTCTTCTAATGGAATAGGAGGCATCATCATAGGTACCATATTAGGAACCATATTCATGCGTGACCCTGCTATAGAAAAATATGGAAGACTCGAAAAATGTCACATCTGTGCTAACATAATGATGACGTTAGAGAGGTTCATAACATCGACACCCCTTCTGTGACTTAGAATATCCTAAGAAGACACTTTATTGCTTTAGAGGCTAGCTTATCTCTACGAATGCCACACATTTAAAAATGCAAGGCTGAACAGGGAATAATTCTTCATTTGGATACATTTTCTCTATTAGGATTTGTTCATCAAGTATCGAGGATGGCATGTGATTAATAAGGTAGCATGTTGTAAGAATTGCATCTCTCCAATGTGTTTTAGGTACACTATTTTGGATCAGTACTGTCCTGGCAATGTCCAAGATGTGGCAGTGTTTATGCTTGGCCACACCGATTTGCTGAGAATTGTGTGGATAAGTTGTTTGATGTATGATTCCCTATGACTTGTAGAAGTAATGAAGAAATATGGTGTAAACTCCAAGGCATTGTTAGAATGAATAACCTTGGTAGTGGCTCCAAATTGTGTCATCTCCAAAATGAAATTCTGAATAATCATTACTATATCTTCAATATAAATGCCTAGCTCAAGTGAGAATAGTCATCAACAATCACCAAATAGTAGCGATACCTTAGTTTATTAAGAAACAACTAGGACCTCAAACATCCATTTAAAGGAGCTGAAGTAGAGACTTAGATCTCAGAGTTTGATTGGTGGGAAATGTGCTCTAGTGTTGCTTCCGCAACTAACATACCCCACACTTGATCTTGGCAGTAGAGGAAATTTGAGGAATGACACGAAAAAGCTTGAGAAGGGGAAGATGACCTAAGCATAGGTGCCATTGAAAAGTAGAGGTAGAAGATGTAGGAATGGTGGCATGAGCAACTTGAAATAACCTGTGTACTCCCCCTTTTTTACAGACTCCACCAATCATCTTCCTGGTCAAGATATTTTCGAAGATACGAGACTGCATGAAATACAATACTGCAATTAAGTTTGTTGGTTATCCTACTAATTAAAAGTTTGGTGACAGGGAAATCTGGATCTAATAAGGCATCTGTTAGTCTCATGTTAGGGGAAATTTGAACATCTCCTTGGCTAGTAATCAATGAGTGCCTCTCATTGACTATCTGAACTATTCGCCCTGTGCAATAAATCTAAGGGTGGGGAATCTACGTCGATCCCCACACAAGTGTTGAGATGCTCCATAATTTACCAACTAATCAGAATTACATGTAGAGTTTTGAGTGGAGAGTGCAACTAGGAAATCCAAGGGAGAAATAGCAGTGGAAGTGGTTGATATCTAAGGTATTTGCTGTACACAATCATCATATCTATCTTTGGGAATCTGCCACATCTCCTTTGCGGTCTGATAATATATAATCTCATCTCTAATTCTTGGGGCAACAGTATTCATGATCAAGATACAAACCATGGCATTATCCCTCTTTCAAGTAATGCGCTTGCCATCCGTTTCCTTAGGTTCTATCTTAAACAGAACATGGTCTTTGTTATGATCCTTTGTAGCCATGAGAAACATTTGTAACCATCGAGCATACTTGGTCCCGTTTAATCTCTCGATAGGATCGAAAAATGGTTTCTTATGACTTCCCATTTCAGTGATATGCTCTGATGTCACCTTGAAAGTTTCTAAAGAGTCCATAAATGATATTAACCAAAGTTGTAAGATCATTAAGATGAAAGGGGATAATTGTAGGACCTCCAATCACGCATTGAATTTGTTTGGTGTTTGGATTTAGGACATGCTCAGTCTGAAACACTTTAACAAAGGTTGAAACGGTGATTTAGGTCATGAAGACGAGCAAGAAGGCTCGTTTCATGCCCAAATGGACATCCGAAATAGCCCCCGATGGTCATCAGAGTTCGACAAGGCCACTACAGTTGGCAGACAATTGACAACCACTAGGGACTCGACCTTGGGTGGTGTTGGTATGGAGTGGTTGGAAAAGCACCTCCCAGACGCTTCTACTTCTGTTCGGGGCTGTCAGCTGGTCGGTGAGGGTTGCTGGCAATAAAGACCAAAACCCTAGTTTTCTAGCTTTTAGGGCAAAAGAAAGTTAGGGATTTTGATTTTTTTTTTTTTTTGATTATTTTTGGTTTGGTGAAGAAAAGAGGTATAAGAATCAAGGGGGGTATCATACACTTGTTTAGGACCGCTATTCTGATACCTAGTTGGAAAAATGAGAGGAGTTTATCTATTAGAAACCCTCATCCTCATTATATAGAGGATTGAAAAGGGAAAATTACATTTGGAGCCCTCATAAAACTAACAAAAAATGATAAACAATAACATAAAATAGAAAAGTATGTTAATCTCAACATGTTACATTTAGGAAGTTCATGTATGCAGACTTACTTGGACTTGCCATACATGAAGGCTTCTTTGAACAGTTTGTGCCTTTTGGTTCTATAAGCTACTCAAACTCAATCTAAGTATGAAATGTGCACATGTTATTAGGTCTCATCAAAGCCAAAATATGTAGGTGCTCCCATGGTCTTTTATTGTGATGGCATGACGTCCACAATCTGTTATTCTCTATGAGTTTATACCAGGATTGGCTGGACTAGATAAAGTTGAATCTTACTTCATTTTGATACTTGAGTCGTTTTTCTCATTATCCTATATTAATATTCACTTTTATCTACGATGGCCTGATATCACTGGTTGTTGATTTAGGAACAAATGGGCTGCATTTATTTTTAACTGAGAAACAATTCAGAAAAGAAATGGCATTATGGAATGATGGGTTTAATTGGCATTGAAATAAGCTAATCCTCATGGTAAAAAGATGGTCATTTTTCTCATTAGGCTTAAAGGAAATGAAATTATGAGATACAGGCAAAGCTGTCAGCGAGACAAAAAGTTCCTTAATTGCTAGGGCAAAGGCGATCGATCGGTTGACCAGAGGCAACGAGTCTTTATTTTTTAAAATATTGAACATGCCTAACTCATACGCTAGCATCAATTAAGAAATATATGATAACACTATTTAAGAAAAAAAAATAATGACCCTAGTGTATTCAAGTAGGGATGCAAATGGGTTGGGGTCGAGTCGGGTTTAGCTAAACTGATACCCATACCTATTTACAAAATTCATACCCATACCTTATCTATTTACCCATCAGGTATAAAAATTCAAATCCATACTCATACCCATCTACCCATCAGGTATCAATTTATAAATTAATCTTACAATCAATTCGTGCCCAAATTAGAGTTAAAGAAGAAAAGAAATCTATAACACAATTCATCAATTGTTTATTTTTAACAAGCCTAACACATAGGGGCTTAAGCTATTCTAATTTTAGTGATCTTCATTTAAATTATTACAAAAAAGAACTTCAAGGGGAATATATCAAAAGCAAAAAAATACAAAGAAAGGCAAAATACAAGTACATTTCAAATAAAAGATCTCCATCCCAAAAATAAATGTTCAATGGAAGATTTAGAAGCACTCCGAACCTTCAAAATCATGGAGGGAATCACGAGGGAGATTAACGTTGGGGGAATGAGGGACTTAGGGTGAAATTTTTATATCTCAGGTAAATGGGGATTTTGTTCAGGTGTTCGGGTCGGGTAACCGGGTATAGATCCATACCCATACCCAGTTGGATTTTTTAGATAAAATCCATACCTGAACCCTATCGGGTTCGGGTCAGGTTTATCAGAACTTGCATCCCTATATTCAAGTAACAATAAAATAGATATATTTATATTATCGTACAGTATATACAAATATATTATATGTATAATTTTTGGCTAAAATAAACAACTAACAGATATATTATATGTATATATATATATATATATATATATATAAGCTAACAACATATATCATAATTATTGTTACAAATTTATAATAACATATATGTATAGCTTATACGTATATAGTAATTTTAGTAAGATATATCCAAGTAGAAGGGAAATTTGAGATACAGGTGTTGTGTTGTTCTGAATGCCCACGACATACTCATGAAATGATCTTTTTTGATGTAAGGTGATCGGCACACATATAATGTCGAAATGCAGGAGTGTCAATAATATTTTGCCAAATATGGATATGTTGATAAGTTCCATGAAAAGGGTTGCGTTAGATACAATTCTTAAGTCGTTACCATATTTTATGGTTAATATTTGTCTCAATAATCAGATTCTACCCACCACTATTGTTGTAAGTTATTTAAATTTTGATAGCATATTGAAATGACTGATGGATTAGGCCATATTAATATCAATATAATGTCGAAATACATGGACTTCAATGAAATTTTACTAAAATGTTAGCAAGTGACGAAATGCACTTGACATTTCAATTTGCTGCTACTACTTCTTGCTTTCAGTACTCCCATTCTTCTCAACTGCTGCTACTATTGCTTACGCTGTTGCTGCTACTTTGATCTTATTCAAATCGGATCTCCCTTGCTACAGCTCTCTCTCGTCTTGTTGCTTTTTTCCTTTGACTCTTTTAAGCTTTGATTCCAAGCTTATCCATAATTATAGAGTAGATTTATATAGTAGACTTTAGATCTAATATTATTACTAACGTATAGGTCTAATCACAATTTAAAATTGAGGGAACATTTATTTAATTCCTAAAATTAAAATCCTAAGTTTAGTTTAGCGTTAGAGAATAAGGAACTTGCATCCATTCATAAGAGAAAAAAATCTGAAAATTGCAAATACTAAGGGTTTGTTTATTTCATGAATTAATCATCATTTACTTTAAGGATAACATCCCAACATAAAACCTATGGTCCCATGTTTGGAGGTGACAACCTATATTTTTTATATATAAATATGATACAACTAATACTAAACATGACTTATAAGGGTGACTTTAAATAAAAATGGTTAATACAACACTCATGGTAATGTTAATATGGATTTATTCAAATTGATTACTCTATTAGTACAATGAAAGATCTCAAATTAACCATAAGATAATTAATTTAAGATAATTAGTTAGATATTTACATTTCCACTTAATTTTTACTTTACTTCAAACTACATATTTGAATCTTTTATCTAATTATTTGTTATTTAATTCTTGAAGTTGAATATGATATAGTAAACCATATGTTGCATATGAATATTATGATATAACATTATTATTCTTGCATAAACATATTTAAGTTTGTGATTTCCTTCAAATTCTAATCATTTTGACTACTTTCATTTTTGTCGGTATACGTCGACATACCTCCGAAATGAACTATTTTCAGGATATGGAAGTCATCAAAATCTGACATTGAAACACAGACGTTTCCTTGGTGTGCCTACGAAATGTGCATGTAGAAATTTATTGAAATGATATCAAAATTAACATTTTAATCCTTGTCGCGCATGTTTGTGTGTGCATGTGATTTGAGACCAAACAAGAGCCTTATGCTCTTATCTAGATTGAAAAAGTTGGTAAAGTGATGAGGCACAAGGTGACCTTGATGACGAAGAAGGTGATTGGGCAATCTCTTGGATGAAGCTCCTTGCTTTGAGGTGACCTCTAGCTTTCTTACTTGACGTGGTAGTTCGAGGTGATTGGCTTGACAACATTGAATATATGTGGGCATGAAGTTCTAAGTTTGGTAAATTGATCTCACCCTTGATACATTTACCTAAATATAACACACATTTATCTTAGATGTTAAATGGGCCATAATGGTCTATCAGCAATTCAAGCTAAGGTAAATACTAAAAAAATTGCTGCACAGGATATTATTTTTGTGTTTGTTTTAGCATAATTTAGTAGTGAATTCCCTTAGGTGAATGATATTTACCAATAGTATAGAACTCTTTTCTGGTTTATTTGTCATACCATGATTATTCTGGTCAACACCGAGTTTGCACTAATGCTACTTTTGCAGGTAATTTGCTTATACTTCCTGGACACTAATATATGGGGTCCAACCGTTTGCAGGATAGCTTTGGCAGATTACATGAGAGAAGCAAAGAAATCCCAAAGACAATGAAGCAGCTTACAAGGCTTTTTCCTAACAAAATTACCATACAACTTCCACAGGTGTGACACTTGTTTTCCAGCTTGCTGCACTTTTATGTTCAATTAGTGCATTGCTCATAGGGAAAAAATTTATAGGACGAGGCTCAGCTTTCTGAATGGAAACAACATCTCGATCGGGATGTTGAAACGCTCAAGGCCAAGTCAAATGCTGGCAGTATTTGCTCTGTAAGATTTTTCTCTGCGCTGTTTCGAGATTCCAGTGATCATCTGGTTTGGTTTCCTCTGTTGTATTAACCATAAGAAGCTTGTAATTGTAATTCTTGATCTTTGTTTGTATAGTCTGTTTAATCTTTGTATGTTAGAAGAAAAGAGCGAATTGAAGTATTCCTTCAAACCCTAGCCCCTTTATATGGGGAGGGGCAAGGGAAAAAATTCCATGGTACTCCAAACAAATTAAGAAAATAACATAAAAAGAATAAACTAAAATAGAAAACATGTTCTAACACTTTCAATCAATGCATTTGCATGAATAAATTCCTTAGATTAAGTTTTCTCTTATCTGCTACGGCCAACTTATGTGTGTCTTACTTTGTTTGCTCTTCCTACTAAATTTCTGACCAAGGCTTCATACATTGGGAACACCATTATGAAGAGTTTCGGTTATTATAGAATTTAAACCAGCCATTCCCTTTTATTCATCTAGTTGAAATTTCAGTGAAACTCCTTTCACCCAAAGACTACCATGGTGTTTTTAAGAAGATTGAACTATCAGGATTTGAGAGATAAACATTTGATTTGTGTATTTGTTGAGGGAATTCTGGAAAATGACATGATGTCAGAGAAACGAACTGAATTCTCCATGGAGAAAATTGACATGTGGTGTGGGAATGATGCCCCAATCCATGGGGAACCGTAATGAGTAAACTTTCTGTGTTTTGATTCTCACTATTATTCATGAGTGGTGCAGGCCTATAG
This sequence comes from Thalassia testudinum, assembly GCA_037157565.1. Lineage (NCBI taxonomy): Eukaryota > Viridiplantae > Streptophyta > Magnoliopsida > Alismatales > Hydrocharitaceae > Thalassia > Thalassia testudinum. Next base: position 140,200,971 of record JAZHRO010000073.1, read on the forward strand.
ATGCTATGCAACTTAATTGTAATGCAACCTTATTACAGTTGATGTTGGTTTGAAACACACTATTCTGCATATTGGACAACACTGCTTTACACTCATAAAAAATAATTACCTTATAAATAAAATACTTATTTTTACCTTGTTGAAGATCTTTAATGAGCATTCCGTCTACCTGATGTTTTAGGGATGACGAAGGCTCACTAAACTGCAATTTATCCCTCATTAAATGCAGATGGATCTCATTATGTCCTATATGCTTGTTGGAACAATGTTTCTTGAACCAGAGCATTGAAAAAAAGATGGACAGCTTTGTTGCTGCCTTCTTCTAACGGATTGGAGAGTGGTTTGGTTGGGGTGTAAATGTTGACGATATAATCTTATCTAATTTTAAATTAGGGAAAAACAGTGCAGAATATTTTCAATGTTCAAACCAATTTGTACCATCTTGGACCACTCATATAAAAGTGGAATACACAGACACATACATTTATCAAATACTTGCTTGCATGTATTTATTAACCGTGTTGTTAAAAGCGAGAGGTGCTAAAAGGCGAGAGGGGTGCAAAACGCCCGAGGCATTAGGCACTCGCCTGAGACAAATGAGGTGATAATTTATTATTTTTTTTGAAAAAAAATAAATTATCAATAACTTAGATGCTTTTATAATCTCATACATGGACCTATCAGTAAAATATAATAAGCAAAAATTTGAAGCAAAAATTAAAAATACCAAATAAGTACTTTCTATAAGCAAAAACACAAATCCAATCATAAAATTCATAGATAAAAAGTACATGTTTAAACAAAAATCATACAAAAGATCATAGAAAGTACATGACTAAGACTTTAAACATAAATCCTAACATGTCCAACCACCATATTGCCAAGTTCACATGCAAAAAAAACATAAACCCAAGCTTGACCAAAAGTTTTAGAGAATCCAATGCCACACCAAACTAAAACAACTAGCTCTACAAGTCTTTAGTAAATTCATCTTTCTCATCTCCCTCGAAGTCCAAGTCTTGCTCTGCTTCTTCTTCTGGAATTGCAATCATTGTTCTTGAACTTGATGGTTGTGTAGCATGATGGAGCCTTACTTGACTTCTTGTGTAGGTTCTTATCATCACAAAAAATTAGATCATTTTTTGGATCATCATTTTCCATCTCTCCAATCAGTCATTCATTTGAATAATCATTGGAGTTGAGCGCAATAGGGTCGATAGTGTCACGTAGGTCATAACGACTTTTCAAGGCCTGATTATACTTGATGTACACCAAATATGCAATTTAGCATATCAAGAGCATTTCTTTTCTTTGAATGAATATGAAGTTATTAAAAAAGAAGTGCTTAAGATACAAATCATATTATCAAACTTAATGATTTTACTATTACCATATGTTTGGGAAAGCATACTCACATGCTAAAATACATTCCAATTACGTTTACATCTAGAGGCACTGCATGTCAAGCTCAAGACCTTTAGAGCTAACCTCTGTAAATTTGTAGCTGAACTTCCAAATAAGCTCCACCACTCCACTGCAAAGTGATGCTTTATTAGTCTATACTTAAAAAGAAATTATGATTCAATATCAAAATTTAAATCATTACATAGATTGATACATGGTAATTTTGTTGTTCTTGATCTAATTGCCATTGGATTTCCAAAAATTCCTTTTACATGATAATTCATTTGCTATTTTGTCTTGGACATATGTATTAGGTGTTAATCTCTGTATGCACTTGTACAACCCATCAGTGATTTCCTCATTGAATTCCATAGAGGGTTTGGCATAGAAGTACTCAAGATTAAGAAAATGACAAACTGCATGTAATGGATGCTTCATTTGACATGTTCACCTTCGATCAATGATTTCAAACACCTTCCTATATTTATCCTCATTCCCTTTGAAACTTTTTCCAGTGGCCTCTTTAGCCCGATCCATCGTCTAATAAATGTACCCATGGTTGGCCTCTTTTCACTATCAACAGGCCGAAGAACTTTCACCAAAGGTCTAATGTATTTGAGAGTTTCAAGCACATAATTCTAAAATGAAGGCATCAAAATATTGTTTGTAGCGTTTTTGCCCTTCATCTCCTTAGACCACTTGCATTTTGCCCATTGCTTTGATGTAAACATAGTCCTTAGACTATGCTTTTATTTGTAAATAGATTGCAAAGAAAGAGCGGTTATTCGAGTAATTCCATGTTGAGTCAACTCCTTATTGTTGGTGAAGCCTCTCATCGTATTTTGAACTACGGTGTGGTTGTAAATGAACCCTACAATAAAGATGGCCCTTTGGAGACTTGATTGTTGGGATTTTTCCAATATCTTCCAACATCAAGTCAATACAAAGTGCAGTGCAAGGTGTCCAATACAAGTGCGGTCTCTTTTCTTGAAAAAACTTGCTTAGAAAAGAAATGAAGTACGTTAGTAATTTAAAACACATGGCAAATTATACTTTAATTAAAACATATTTAGCTAAAATATACCTATCAACGCGTAGTTGCTTCCGTTGTCAGTGATGACTTTAACTACATTGGATTCTCTAATTCTTTCCATAAAGTTATCAAGCAGCTCGTATATCTTTTCTTCCATTTTGGTGATAGATGATGCATCAATGGAATCAACATATATTATGGCCTTGGCACAAATCACCATTAAATTGATGATGCTTCTTTGTTTTCTATCAGTCTAGTAATCTGACATGAGAGAGCATCCATATTTAGCCCATGCTTCCTTATGATCTTGCATCAATTCTTGTGTGTAGTCCACCTCTTTCTTCAATAAAGGAATTCTAAGCTCATGGTAAGAGGGGTGTTTTAAGTTTGGCTCATACTCTCCAATGCCCTCAATCATTTCTTTAAAACTTTACAATTTAACACAATTGAATGAAATGTTGGCTTGATAGAAAAAACGAGCAATCTTTTTAATTTCTCTAGGTTGCATCTCCTTATCAAATGCGTTTTTGAGGTTACCTTGCCTCAATTTAGTCTTTCCTTTACCTTTCATAAACATGACCGGGTCCTTTTCCCTTTTGAGTCTTGTTAGGGATGGAAATTGTGTTATTCCCACTGGTAACGGCTCTCTTAGTTGGTGCAGTTACTTTCATCTCTTCACCATCTTCGACATCAATCGGATTCTCCTAATCGTTAAAGTCAGGCATACCATCACAAAATGCCTCTTTATATGTCTTTCTCTTAGTCATGTAATTTCTTAATTCCTTCTTCACCTCTGGGGGACATTTTTGACAAGTTGATGCATTCTTGTATGATCTAACTTGATGTTGTTTGGCTCGACATATTCCACATTTTGTGGTTTTCTCACAAAAAGTATAAGTGACTGCATTCTTATCAGATTGATCCTTTAAAAAAATATATTTTCAAATAGGATGTCTCTATCCACTCTTCATGGAAAAGGCATTTTCTCCACTTGAAACAGCCATTCAGTATAATTCAAATCATTATTTAATTATTAGATCAACATAAATACTAGAATAAAATGACATCACCGATAATGTGAATGAAATCAATTTGAAATTACTTGACTGCCATTGTATTGCATTTGAAAAAAATGACACCTTGGTAGCCTATTTGAATGAAATCATTGGGTTATTGAAATCGCTAAAATGAAATTGATAACCCATTTGAATGAAATGATTGGGTTATTGGAATCATTGAAATGAAATGAAATTATTGGGCTATTGAAATAGCAAGATAGAAATAAATGACACTCCTAAGAGTGCCAAAAAATTCACACTTGAAGGCTTGAAGCCAAACAAATCAGGGTTGTAGAGATAGAGAAAAAAAAACTCAAAATAAGACCTGTAGAAATAAAGAGATTGGGATAACGATTAAAGGGATCAAGAACTTGGGGAGGGGGAGAGCTCTTACAAGGATCGCCTCCTGTAGCGGTGGCGATGAGGGCGAGGTTCGAGGCTTCCAACGGCGAGCGATGATGGAGAGTAGAGCTTTAGCACCTAGCAGTAATGGGGAACACTCCTGCAGTTGCAGCCTTGCTTGGTGGCGATCGAATTGAAGGCACTTAGTGTATTCTCCTTTGTTGGAAATTGAAGGGAGGAACGAAAGGAGATCGAGTAGGGTTTTATTGCATTCGAAGGGTTTAGGGTTTTACAAAAGTTTTTTTTATTTGTTGGGTTAGTGGTATTGGGTATTTGTGTTAGATATGCGAGTAATTGGGTACTGCGTAGGGTTGGGTTGGGTTGTCACTCAGGCACTCGCCCTAACGCCCAATGCCTCGACCTTAGGCGCTTGCCTAGGCATCGCCCATGGAAAAATGCCTTGCCTGAGGGCTGTCAAGGCACTAGGGCCTCCCCTCGCCTCAAGTGGGTGCCTTGACAGCATTGTTTATTAATTCAGGAATGATAAAACTAGCGGTTTTCGAAAAAAAAAATAGATCTAGGGTGTGTTGAAGAAATAAAATGTTGTCTTATTTAGGATTGAGTTCCTTGCCCTCTTTATACAGAGAGTTAGGTTGCACAAAATTACATAGTAGTCCTAGAGAACACAAAAAATAGCAAAAAGGAAATAGAAAGCAACCTATGACTCTTGGCATAATTGAAACAAACCTATAACTAACTGAATCTAGAAACTCTAACCAGGTGAAATTGTGTTCTTATGATCAGCAGCAGAGTAGGATGGAATATTATTGTATAGGAGGGGGGGGGGGGGGGGCAGGGGGGAGATGCTGAGAGATGGACAACGGGAGTGGGAAGAACATTGGAAGTGGGTAGCCGAAGTAAAGTGTAGGCGGCGGCGAAGGCGTGGTTGTAGGGAACACGCTTAGGCCAGTGGCAACACCTTCCCATTTATTAGTGCTGTCGATGATAGAGTGGGTGGACTATGGTTACTCGACGATGTCGTTTGCAGCAGAGTCGTAGGCTTGCGTAGTTGACTTGCTTCCAATGCCTTTGGGGAGATCAGCTCGCAAAGGATTGTCGTGCAAAGGTTGTTTATCGAAGATGTCGTGGCGAAGGTCATTAGGTTTCGGATTGCTCCTCTGTGGCCAAGCGGGAAGTGGTTGCCTATTTCCGTAGGATGTCCTTTAACCCACACTGGATCTCAATGCCACCCTTGTTTTTTAGGGTGTTACCTTTACTGGTGCGATGTGGGTCATCCGTTCGATAGTGGGACGTGCGTGTCATTGAAGGTTATGCAGAGAACCACCTTCTTATGATGGTTGAAGAAGATGTGTTCTGCTGGCTGGTAGGCTTTATGAGGCGGCTACCCAACAGAGGATTCGTGGCTTTCATTGTAAGTGATTTACCTCAGGTATTGATTGACTTCGCACATTTGCCAGAGCCTACAATGGGTGAAGTGATCAACTAGACTATGTTGACATTGCATTGGGGCTGCTCCTTTGAGACCCTAATTGAGAATTCCGAAAGTTGCAGAAGATAGCCACAATATGTGGAGGTGGGAGACGAAGAGTCGAAGTGGGCTTCCAAGTGGGGTCCATCATTATCAGGCCCCATATGGCATCTCCAACCGTCAACGCATTTGGGGTTTCATCCCGACTGCCCCCAACTCCTCTTTTTGATCTACCCATCTAAATCCTCTTTCGGATTTGGATCTTCGCTATTTTGCTTGATTGAGGGATTCAAGGACTTGTTTGAGTTTGACGTTGCTGGTTCTCCTTCGGATGTTAGCTTGGGCGATGCTGCTGGTCTGGTCTCACCGACTGGCCTTGCGGTTGATTTGATGTTGCTTCTTTGATCTCACCGGCTGTTCTTGCAAGTGAAGAGGCATCCATTGTTGATTCCAACATCGCCTTGGAGCCAGTGAGGTACAATCTTGTTGGGGACTCCTCGTTTCTAGGTTTCTTCTTCCCTGACAATGGAGTTGCTACCAACGATGTGGCTTGGACTGTGAAGGAAATGTTGCTGGTGGTCTATGCTAGTCCTTGCTTGTCTCGCTTATGTTGTGAAAAGGGGTGGCTTTTGAGTGGAGCGCCTACCATTACCATGTCTCTTGTCGAATTCGGCTCCAGAACTTGTCATCGAATCTGGCTAGAACATGTATGATTTGTAGGTTCCTCCTTGCTTCTCTCCCACCCTAGAGTTCTTGTTTGGGTCCAAACCTTTGCTTAAATCATCTTTTACTCCTGTAACTTGTGCATTGAAGCTGGGGCTTGTCCCTGTGTAGGTTGATCCTTGACCACAGGTGGAGGTTGAACGACCATGTGAACAGAACAAATTGAAGGGACCATCCCCTGTGCCTTGATCCTAAGCTTGATTTGGTATCTTTGTCGTCTCTCGGATCTAACTTTTATGGGTATGATCCTCCTGCCCTTGCTGGACAATTTTTAGTTCCCATTGGCTACTCTTCGACGGGTTGTGCTGGACCTGATGTTGGCTTTTCTTCCCACTTGTTGGTGTGTGACGAGGCACCTTTGTGCTCCATAGAGCATCGGTAGGGAGTCGTGGTTGACTCAACGTTTGCCGGACCTCCCTATAGCTCCTTGGTGATTGTGAGAACCTATCAAAGAAGGGAGAGCACTTCCACTCCGACGGATGGGGTTGGGGGTGTGGGTAGATAAGCAATTGCTTTGTCGCCCCACCCCCTAATCCATCTCAAGGTGATGGTGCTGTGAGGAAGAAAGTAGTTCTTGTAGTGGTTGGGTTGCACGTTTCTGAGAAAAGCATTGTACGTTATAGACTGTGTCAAATGAGCGCGATGAGGGGCAGTCATTTTTTGAAATGAAGATCATTTCTTTGAATGTTAGAGGCCTATTGGATACTCACAAAAGGGGGATGCTTTGGTAGTACATCATGTGGTGGAGGGACAATGACTAGCACATCTTTAGTACAAAATCAATGGTGGGAGGTTAGAGGAGTTCACTACTCTTAATGTGACTAGGAGGTTTAACGACTTGTTATTTGATTGGAATAATGAGAGTTTTTCCCTGTCTAACATTATGTCTAACATTATGACAGGTACTTACTCATTATGGTAGACTTGGAAAGGAGGGATGATGTGTTCTCCTTTAGGGTCATTAATGTCTACGAGCCTTGTGTGATGGAAGACAAATTGATTTTTTGGGTAAAGTTGTTTGATTAAGTTGTGGGTGAAGTCTGGTTTTGTGCCTGTGAATTTGATGCTGCTCTCTTTTCTAAGGATAGACTACATGGCCTTTGAGGAAGGGGTAGGAGCACTGATGATTTTGTTATTGGGTTGTGACAACCAAGGCTATTGTTTGAGGTGCTTAATTGTAGATTCACTTGGAGAAGCAATAGGGATGGGGGCCCTACCCTCGTTTGGATAGGCTATTTGGCTCAGTTGGTTTGAACAAGTGCTTTCCATTGGCTCTTGAAAAAGTGTTGCTTGCCCCTTCTTTGACTACACACCATTGGAATGGGATTCCGACAAAGATACCAAGGTCTCTACATATTTCACGTTTGAAAAGGCATGGTTGTTGGAGGGATTTAGGCAAAAGGTGGAGAAGTGGTGGAAGGAGTGCGAGGCCTCGGGGCATCCTACACAGATCTATTATAATAAGATCACCGATATCTAGGACAAATTGAAAGAGTTTAAGGTGTTGAAGGATGCTCGATTCAAAGTCTGGGAGGAAGCTCTTGTTTTTATAATCGGGATGGATAGAAATGTGGACTCTTGGGAGCTTACATCTGAAGAGTCTAAAGAGTGGGTTGACTTGTGAATGGAGGTGCAAATTGAGGACAAAAAGGAGATCTTCTGGAGATAGCAATCATGGCAACTTTGGTTGAAGGAAGGCGACTTCAACACCAAGTTCTTTCATTCCTATGCCAACAGGAGGAGAAATCGGATTGACTCCATTTCTGATGAGTAGGGTGGCAGACTTGAGGGGTAGGAAGTTGGAATCGCTTTTGTTGAGTTCTATCATCAACTTTTATGCTAGAGTTAGGATAGGACTTGGCACCTGGGTGGGTTGTGAACCATTTCGATTAATGGTTAAGAATGCTTTTCACTTGATTAAGCCTTTCACGAAGGACGAAGTCTTTGGGGTTGTTTGGTCGCTTAGGTAGGAGGGTTCCCCTAGGCTAGATGGGTTCCTTGTGTTATTTTTGAGGGAGTTTTGGTCCTTGGTGAAGGGTAAAGTTATGGTTATCTTCAATTCATTGACTTTTGGAGAGAGTTTTTGCAAGATAAATCAATTCTTTCTCTTCCTCTTTCTAAAAGGGGAAGTCGTAGATTTGGTTGACGATTATAGGCCTATTGCCTTATCTAATTGCATCTACCTAGTGATCTCTAGGACTCTGGCTCGCAAACTCTCTTCCATGTTGGACGTGCTGAGCAGACCAATTTAGTTTGCTTTCATTTGAGGGAGTTCCATCATGAAGAATTATATCGTTGCTTCCGAGATTAGCTGCTTGGAAAGGGGGGGGGGGACTGAGGCCTTCTACTAGATGGTTGACTTCTCCAAGGCATATGACCTCTTGGCTGGAAGTTTCTTTGGTCGTCTCTAGGGGTTAGAGGTTTCCCTTCTATGTGGATCTCTTGGATGAAGACTTGTATCCCTTTGATGTTAGTTGCTATCCTTGTTAATGGTCCCCTTTCACTGGTGTTGTTCATCCTGGCTGCAAACCTTTTATTGGGCATTTGCTTCTCTTATAGCAATGATGGGGAGTTCAGAGGCTTTGGATCTCATAGAGGGGTACAGTGGTTCCACTCATTTAATATGCCGATGACACCATTATTTTTGTAGAGGACTTCATCGAGGAAGCACGAACTATTTGCTTGCTTATGGAAGTATTTGGAAAGACTTTTGGATTGAAGATGAATTTGCAGAAGTTGGGTTTCTTGGCGTTTGGTATGACTGGGTTGAGTAGTATGGACATATCCTGGTGTCCAGCTGCTACGTGCTCTGTTCAAATACCTAGGTTTTCCTTTCTCTACAAGATGCTTAAACTTTAGAGATTGGGTTGCCGTTATTGAGAGATTAAAGAAATTACATGGGTGGGTATTGAAGCTCTTGTTCATTGGGGGGGGGGGGGGGGGGGGGGGGGTGTAGGGTGGTCTTTCTCTCCTCGATGCTGTTTGCTATCCTGATTTACTTCCTCTCTACCATAAGGATCATGGCTTAGGTTTTGGGAAGAATTGATGCACTCAAGCAAATGTTTTTGTGGTCTTTTGGCGTAGGTGATCGATTCTTATCGCTTGTTTCGTGGCAAGTGGTATGCACACCTAGAGATCATAGTGTTTTAGGTTTGTTGAACTTGTAAGCATTCAATGATGCTTTATTGTCCAAGTGGGTACTCAAGCTTATGGGCCTTGAAAAACCCTTTAGAAGATCTTTTGTGATTCTTATGGATCCACAATTAACTAGGGGGAGAGGAGAGCTCCTATTCGTGGCTCCTATTACTTTTTCACAACACTTTAGAAGCTGCTATGGAAGGTTAGGCCACATTGCAAAGTCCAACTAGGGGACTACATTTGTTAATGGACACTTTTTTCGGGGGCATTTCAAGATTGGATAGATTGAAAGGCTCACTTGAATTCCTCGGCAGTAAGAAGGTGGACATTTGCAAGTTGAGGTCTAGTTCAGGATTTGAAGAGGTCTTAGGGGCCGTAGAGGTTGAGACATTTGTGGCTCATGGAAGGGGACTTGAACACATTTTTTCATTTAGGCTAGGCTAGCCCTACTAGGAAACTAAGCTTGTTTGAGAAGCTTATAGTTGGTAAAGAACTTTTGTCTAGCATGCAATAGTTGAGCATGGTATTGGATTCTTATTTTATGGAGTTTGTGAGTAGGTAACAACATGGTTTTCAAGCACGGGTAGATAGAGGTATTTATGTGCTCCTAGATATTGTAAAGATGGGGATATTTGGGATTTTACTTTGGAGGAGGTTACTAACATTGGGGATTGAAGACACAGGGATCAACACTTAAAATAGGTAGTTTACTGGCTATCTATGTTAGTAGGCCTTCGTGCGCTTTTAGCTAGATTACATGCTTTGGAGGTATGAGTACTATTTTCTTATAATGTTCTAAGGTAGCCAATAATAGTGAGTGGAATTTCAACAAAAAATTAGTGAGTGGAGAGTTTGATTGCATTAATCCTGTGACTAGAGGGTTGTTTGAAGATTATCTAGTACCATACTGTTTCCATAGTTTGTCAAGTGTTGTCCATTCTTGAGTCCTAAGAGGAGTTAAAAGAGGATACATCTAGGAATTGCATATAAGAATGTCGATTTAGATTTCCTTACATTAATGCACAAATACTTAAAGAGAATGTAAATAACATGTTTTTAATGAATCTATTAAAGTAAAATGGAGGTGTTGGTGGGTGGTTGTTGGGATGGGTCTTGGCGTCCTTCTTTCAGAGGAAACGTGTCGGATTAGAGGATTTTGAATTTACAGTTTATGCTACATGAGTTGGAGGGCGTTTAGATCAAGGGTGGTGTGGATTCTTATGTTTGGGATGAGGGTGATTTGTCGGTGTGCCAGGCTTACAGAAGGTGACAGTCTTGGAACCGGTGGTGGACATTGACCTCATCAGAAATTGTAGGCAAATTTGGATAATAGCTTGCTCTTTGAAGATCAAGATCTTCACATGGATGCTTAGAAGGGGACGCTTGATGATGAGGATGTGGAGAGCAAGGAGGGCATCAAATGTCGAGCGACGGTGTTCGTTGTGTGAAGGGGAAGATGAGGACATCAACCACCTTTTTTTTCGCTTGTCCTTTTTCAGAGTAGGTCTGGAATCATTTCGATATCGGCTGGATCTCACACTCTAGCCATGGAGAATTTTGGAGCTCTTTTATGAGAGGAGGATGACAAGTGAGAATAAATACTTACCTATCCAAGAAGGAGAGGGTAAAAGTTTTGGTAGTTTTGTGGGACATTTGGATTGGAAGGAATGCCACTATCATCGGGGGACAACAACCTTATTTTGATATTTTCACTTGTATTTCTTCTATGACACATTTCTGGGAGAAATCCTTGTATTTCTTGGCCTTGTTTAAATAAATTTGGGTGGTTATAAATTGGATAATCATCCTTTCTCTTTTCAAAAAAATTATGTGTTCATCGTAAATTTGTCTTTTTTCTCCTCTCCTTCCACCTTCCCTTCTTGGTTCCTTTTCGACCGACCTCCGCCAGCTTTCCACCTGTTCAGTGCTCATCATGGATCTCCACCAAAACCACCACCTCCTCATGCGGCCTCCCCTTTCCTTCGCCCTCCTTCTTGTTCTGTTGCCTATTACAACCTCCTGTCCCCCTCCCTCTTTCAATTTACTCCACCCTCTACTGTGGCCTCAAGTCTTTTTTCAGCTGCCTTGATGATTTCATCCCGGTCCCCTTCCAATCCCAACTCTTTGACTCCCTCCTCCCTGATCTCGACCCATTCCTCCCCTTGCCACATTCGAATGACTTCATCTTGCCCAACCACTTGCTTGCCCTGCACTATTGGCATTGATGTGCAATCTTCCTCTTCTTCCTGTGAAGCCTCAACGAGAGGGTAACATCCAATAAGGAAGAACTGCCGGTTCCAACAGATATGTTGCTGCAAGGTATGGGATAGGGGTGGTTGAGCCCTTGTTGTCTAGCTGATTTGTTAAAAAGAAAAGATACATATGTACATAAATGTAGAAGTACATGTATGCCATTACTAGACTTTAGGATTAACGTTTCACATGTGTTTTGTAAATTAATTACAACTGGAACTGAAATTATTGAAGACATGATCCCGATGAACCTCGTGAATGTTTGTATTGGTGTTTAGTGAAATTAAAATGACGGTGCCTGTAGAAAAAAATTGAAAAAAAATCCAACAGTGAAATGATAGTGTATACGAGAATTACCGTGGAACTTTCAGAATAATGCACAACTTAAAAATGACAATTAAGATTGTTCCTCCCTCAAGACGTAATTAAATGCTGTAAAGTAATACGGTGGAATATACATATGAAGTGCACAAAATATGGTGATCTCGTATATTCTCTTCCCTCTTCAGTATTCAATCTCCCAACATTAGTAGGAATGGACTAATTATTGCAATAGTTTCTTCTACTCTGTATTCCTGAGTCTCACTAGCTTCTTGAGTTGCAAAGGTGTTCTTGCTTATTAAGTGATTTTGATTAGAATGTCTTAAATGCTTCTTTGACGTTCATTGATTCCAATTCTTATGTTTCTAGAATGGAGAGTGGGGTTGTGTTTGACATCTTGATAGATGTGAAGCTAGGGTAGTTGTTGAGTTGTGGGTTCGGCAGGCAACCAAAGAATTTAATCGTGGTGAGATTATGGAGGGTGGAGCACCCCTATGATAGAGGCTGTCAGGTGGTAGGGGGTGGACAAGAACGTAGGTGGGTTGGAAGGGGCCAAGGAAGAGGGGAGGGGTGGCGAGAGATGGAGGTGGAGGTGGAAGAGAGTGGGGGGCTAGAGGGGTGGTTAGAGGAATAAGGAGGAGGAGGAAGGAGAGGAGAGGCTACGCAGGGAGGTTGTAGAGGCCTAGAGGGGGGTAGCGACGGGGACCATGACGAGCAGTGGATGTGCGGAGAGTTGGTGGAGTTGGGTAGAGGAAGTGCATGGAGGAGGGGGAGGTGGAAGGGGGAGATGAAAAATTAGACAACTTAAGGGGTAAAAGGACAAATTTTCCTTACTTTTAGATCTCCATCTCTAAACTTAACGGTGCTAACATATAGACTGGCAATTGCGGACATAGCATGACTTTTCTTGGGGCATTTAATAAATATTGGGAACATGATGGCAAGCATGCAATTTTGAATGTTTACAGTGGCGTCCATGTGACAATCCCTATAAAGTAATGGGGAATGTGTTCTAGTTTTTCCTATTTGGAGTTTAAGAGGATGTGTGATGCTAATTATGTTGGCCAGAATTACACTTGAGGGATTGCCAAATTTTAGGTTATTAAATGTTTTACATTCACAAGGTTTAACAGGTACTTCTTTAAAGGAGTGCTACGATAGGGTAGTGCCACTTTAGCGTGAATGTTGTGCTACACATCACTGGAAATCTGGAGTAGTAGGAACATCGTTGAAAATCAATGAGATTCATAGATGTTGGATGATGGTCTACTTTTGTCTTTTGCAATTATGAGTGGATTCCATGAGAAGTTCTGACATTTCCCTCGCCTGCATGCTTTAGCAAAGAACTGTTTGGCAACTCTTACAGATTGGCTGATTTGGACATCTGATGGATCATCACATAAAGTCTTGTTTCTGGTTTTCTTTTCAAATGCTTGGGTTTCAAAATTGGGTGTTTGTGGTTAGATATTTACAAATGTGATGCTTGGTTGAAGGTGATAGTTTCATGGTAAGAAATGCAATCATTCTCTTCATCCTTTGGGATGAGGCACCATCTAGGGATTATAGGCTAGTTGGGTGGTGGAAGTGACCTTGGTGGTTAGATTCTTCATGTGGGAGATTAGCAGGAAAAAATTGGTTAGCAATGTATTTTTTTCCTTTAGTTGGATAATTAATGCACTGACTGCCTGCTTATTGTGTGCTATTGACAAGGAATATATTGATCACCAATGATTGTCTAGCTTGGTTATGAAACAAGTGTGGTATCTCGTGTCTATTACTTGGATTGATGATGCATCATTTGCCGCTTTTTGAGGGAGCTTCACGGAGGGTAGGCATCTGTTATTTTGTTTGATGATACATCATTTGCCACTTTCTGAAGGATCTTTGAGGAGGGAGGCAACTCATAGTCTCATAGTCTATGTGCAATATTGATTTTTTTTTGGAAAAGCATGTGCAATATAGAATTAAGCCTTTTCCCACATTAAGTGGGGGAAAAGGCTTGGTTGTGGTTGTATGTGCAGTATAGAATTAGGGAGTGATTTGTTCCATATCCTTTATGTGGTCACTGTGGTTAGAAAGATTGAGGCCACCTTCAGAGGTCCTTGATTGTATGCAGAGAATGTGGTTCATAAGAGATAAGTAGGGTGACCCTGTGAAGGATAGAGTAGGTTCTGGGGCCCCCAGGTTTGGGGGCAACTTTTCAGTGGTAAGAATGAATGATTTGCAGATGGTTCTAGAAGCAATTCATGATTTCCGGCCGAAGGTTGGAGTGCCTGCCTTTCTGAAGTGGGATAGGGGCAATTTCTTGATGAAGAAGGCCTATCAGATTCTTCTTGGCAAGGTCGGAGCAGAAAATATAGAGGTGGTGGTCGATCCTTTTTTTTTTTTTGGGGCTGCTGTTTGTAGGATGAAGCTGCCCTTGAAGGTGATCCTTTTCTTGTGGCTCCTTAGAAGGGGGAGAACGGTTACAAAACTAAGACATAGGCATTGAGTGCTATGTGCCAAGACCTCCTACAACCTGTATGAATCGGGAAGGAGGATGCCTCACACTTGTTCGTCTGAGGAAAAATTTTTGGAAGGATGTTTGGGAGCAGCTTCCTATCTAAGGTGCATGGGTGCACTCTCTAGAGGGGTCTTGGATGGAATTTAAAATCAGAACACAGGGGGACTGCTAGGCATGGGTTAAGGCGTGTGCTATATTGTGGTCTAGTTGGTTGCAAACAAAAGAGTGATTTTTCGTGGTGCTATCACGCGGGGGGCATTCTATTTGTTTCAGTTTTGGTCATTAAATTTGTATTGGGAGTAATGGAGCAGATGACTACTAATCTCTGGGAGCCATCCTTTTTCTTTAAAAAATGTCTCTTGGGTTGATTCGTGGGGAATACTTGTAGTGGCGTGCAAGAATAACCCTGTGCAGCACTCATTTCACTTCATGGTACTTGGATGGCTACACACTTGTGATCGTCCTTTTTACTTTTTTTAAACGAAGCTGAATACATAGATAAAACAAATATGTTTTTTCAAAAAAAAAATTGTATGTATATATTTATGTTTGTTTTTGTGTTCTCCTAGTATGTTTTTCATGTTTATGGAGGGTGATGATTTTCAAATAGCATGGATTATCGTGTTAACTATTTGACTCCGCTCCTATCTTGTTCTCCTTGCCACCTCACCTTTCCATGGTTATTTGTTTTATTTCCATGTAACTGTTACTTGATCTGTTTCCTTCTGCAACGTACCTTGCTTAGTTAACAAACACAAAGTACTGCCAAAGAGAACCAACAAATTTCAAAGCTTCCTTTCTTTACATTATACGGATGTCAAGATTCATCAATACTCTGATACAATCTGGTTCCACCACTCTTGATTTTTGCTGCTGCTGGTTTTTGACCATGCTATTTCTTTAGTCAATATGCACTAGGGATAAGATTCCTTTTGTTGGTAACTTCTTGACCATGCTATTTCTTTAGTTCCTAAATCGTGCTGGACTAGAGTGCAGTGACCTTGAGACAATATGCATCAAAGATCAAGCATTGACAAATGAAAGTACGAGTTTTCTATCAGCTGTGTATCTGTTTGCATTTCTAATGATGGGAATGCGCGGTCCAAACTATAAATTCGACTGTGCAGGTGTTGATAAGATAGTGGGTTTTGCCCTTAGTCATCATTTGCAGAGCAGAAAAAATGAGATCCATTTCAGGGAAGGCAGACTTTTAATCTCAAGTGAAAGGTTATGATGGTGTCATTTCTCATTCGTTAACTTTTATGCAAGTCTGTAGTTGCTTCTCAAATTGCTAAAATTATTATTTTGGCTGTTATGGTAGTATAAAACATGGTTACAATCTACTTCAAAGTCTCCAAAGTGATTCAAGAAATTTGAAGAAATCACTCAAGGTAAATGAGTTCTCTTTCTTTTTAATTACCAGCCATTGAGATGATTTGTATTTAAACTAATGCCTAAGTCAATTCATAGCTATCCCTTATCTTTAGGTGTAGCTATGAGTGCTATGGACGGTCTAATGAGATGAATAAAGTAATTGACACGACTTTTGTGAATTTCAAACGGTTGGGCGAAATTTTAACATTCTTGGAGGGCTTGTTGATAGTTTAGGTTGTGTTGGTAATTTCCAATTCATAGAACTCTTGTTGATTTTTTATATTTAGATATGAAATTGTCAACCTTTGCAAATAGGGGCGAAACTGGTTGGATTTCATCCACACAATGATTTTGAACTTAATGATTGGTTTGGTCTACAGAGATTTTGTATTTGCTTATGATGATCAAATTATGAATCATGTTAGCAATTTTCTAGTTATTTAGATATAATTGAGAAATAGTAGATTTTCCATTACTTCGATCATTTATCTCTTTTGATTGTAGTTGTTTATCATTGTAAATGCCTCTGGGTGAATGTTCTTCATTGCTTTAAGCGGTGTACTAATTTTTGAATTCAATTCTGGCAAGTGGAACTGCACCCTGTCCCCCTAGGAATAATATTTTCTTTTTGACCTTTCAACCAATCATTGCAACCTTGTGGAGTATTTTCTACTAAAACTTGACCAATTTCTTGAAAACTAGCTTTGGATATGAAGCGTTGAGTATTCAAGTATGCTGTAATTATTGCGATAAGGTTTTCTGACAACAAATTGTTTCATCTAGAGCATGCCATGCCCATTCTATTTATAACAATGTGATTAGTTCTGATGGTGGAAAATTTTAGAGATTTCATCATGTTATTCAAATCGTTAGTTTACAAGGATGTAGCTTTTGGCTTGTAATGCACGTAACTATTGAAGTCTTGACTGAGACAAGTCATTATGGTCTACTTGCTTAATATTGGGCCTTAGACACCTTGTGCTAGTTGTTGGATTGGTCCAAAATTCCTAAGCCATGCTTATAAACTAAACCGCAGCTCATGGAGTTGACAAATTGGAGGTTTCACAAATGGGAGAGGTCGTGTGGGAAATGACCAGGGTGAGGGGATTAGCAGTGGAAAGAGAGGACTTTTCGATGCTACGAGTGCCTCTTCATTGGTCGCTTGGTCAGAGATTGCTGATCAACCTCAACTCGTAGGCTTTGTTGTAGGTTAGATCACCTATTGGAAGGTGTTGGCCTTTAAAGCCTGGAAAGTTTCTTGGTGGGAGGCCTTGGAAGTGGTCATCAGATTTGATTGTCTATTTGGGTGGCTATAGGGGTTATCTGCCTTTCTTTTTTTGGCCAAGGCATTGAAGAAGGTGGTCATCTAGTCATTAGAGGAAGTTCTATCCTCCATCGATGGCATCTCCATGAGGTTGCAGGTGGGATGTTCTATGATCGTAATGCATATTGAAGGTGGGTAATGCTCCTTTGTTGGCGGCCATTGTTGCTTTGTTACCTTAAGGATGGCCCTTCTTTGCGTTGAGGGGTTGTTAAACCTTGTTTGCTTCTATGCGGTGGACCCTATGTTCGCCTTCTTTGCAAACTTCATAAGATGCATCATGATGACTAAGGAGATCCTCTTCCATGTCGGGATTGCAAGCTCGATGGCTTTCTTGGCTTTTGCATTTGTCTCAATCCATTTTGATGGTAATAGATTCATGTTCTTAGCAAATCTCATTGATGGTACCAATAGAATTATGATTTGTTTGTGGTAGTGCCAAGCGGTTTTTCCATAGTCCCATCGATGGTCATGAGATTTTTTTTTCTTTTTTGAAAAGAGAAAGGACATTTATCCATGTGATAACTACCCAAAGGTATATTACTTAAAATAAAAGGAGGTCGAAGCCAAGTTACAAGTTAAGGATCCACATAGTAAGCAACGAGGAAATGGACTCCAAAAAATTCTCAATGTAGGTTCGCTGGCCCTTGAAGACAAGCTCATTCCTTCCCAACCAAATGCCCCACAATACCGCCAATGGCCTCACCAACTCCTTTGATCTAAAGACATGCTGACCCCCATCCCTCGTCCTGCATCTGTATGTCCTTCAGAAGTCATGAAAGGTGGAATGCATCCATCTTCCCGCCTCAAGACGTCTCAAGATCTAGAAAGCAAAACGACATTAGAAAAAGAGATGATCCACATACTCCTCGAGAAAAAGGGGGCATCTTACCTCAGCATTGAGAGTCCATCTAGATCTCCACTTCCTCATAATAAGCCTACATCTCCTCTACAACAAGGTGAAAATGTTCACCTTCAAGGGGCAAGCTGCTGACTAGATACAGTTGCAATCTTGCATAAGATCAAGATCACCCAAGGCGTCCGCACTTTCCAACCTTCTATGTGCACTCCGAGCCGAGAACTCCCGTTCCTCCTAGCAAAATGCATCCACCTCCACCTCCGGTCGAAATCCCTCTAGCTCCAACTACAGCCTTTGGAGATCTTCAATCCTCTGATCAGACAAAGTATCGGCAAACAGGGGGCACCAACAGTCCTCCCAAACCTCCGCCACACTCACATTCTTATGCACGGCTAATGTAGTGAGCCTCAGGAAGTGATCACACAGTCTTCCTTCCCCAGTCCAGTCATCCAGCCAAAACCTGAACAGCCTCCTAGAACCAAGTATTGGAGAAGACAGGCCCTGTATCTTAGGGGCTACCGCCGAAAGGCCCCTAAGGAAGTGAGAAGCAGCACGTAGCAGCGACAATAAGAAGTCCCAACTGAGGGGGCTATTGTAGCAAGTCCGGATGACCCTCCCCACCAGGTTATCCTCATTCCCAAGCAGCCTAGCAATCCATTTTGTCAGGAAACTCTCATTCATTCTCTCCACCTCTTTAACACCCAACCCGCCCTCCTTCATCGGCCTGTAAACATCCTCCCAAGGCACCAGTTTAACCCCCTTCCCATTAGCATCATGCTTGGACCAAAAGAAGTCCCTTACTAGTTACAAACATTTCTTCTTCACTTGCTTAGGCATCTTCAACACCGAGAGGAAGTAGGAAGGCATGGCTGATAACACCGCCTTGAGAATCACTAGTCTAGCTCCTTTGGAAAGGATCCTAGAGGCCCATCCCGCCAGCCTCCCCTCCACCTGCTCCAACAAGGAAGACCAATCCTGCACAGAGATCCTTCTGTTTGACAAAGGCTGGCCTAAATAAGAAAGGTGAACTCCAATATGAGTGCCTAGAGCCACACTACATCTGTCGGCTTCTACACCTGACAAATTGAAGGGGACAAAGGTTGATTTGGAATAATTAATCTGTAGCCCAGACGCCTCACCGAACAACTCTAACATAATGCGCATCCTCCTCTTTGTCTCACTGCCTTCCACAAACAAAAGTGTATCAGTCGCATACTTGAGCACCAGAATCACCGCTCCATCCTCCAACGTGAATCCTCTGAAGAGGTTCCTCTCGCAGACCGTCACCGACACCCTTGCCAGGGCATCCGCTGCTAGGACAAAAAGCATCAACGCTAAAGGGCACCCTTGCCGAACTCCTAGCCAGGTTGCCTTTAATGAGGATCGAGAACGAAATAGTCATGACACGTTGTCATAAGATTATCTTGCACCTTACCATATTTTATTCCTAGGGTTTCACAACCACATTTTCTCGAGGCAGCCATAACTGCAACATCTATGTACTAGATTTCTCACACATTTCTCTAACTACTCTCTCGGTGTTCCTCCAAGGGATGTCATTGGCTGTTCTGATTGGATTTTTGATAGAATCATACTTTGCACCTAGTGTTGTAAGAAAGTGTACTTCACTAATATGCTTTTATTGTGCATGCATCTTCTTTGGATCAATTAAGAGAAACTATACAATTTCTATTCATCCCATAGATTACCCAAAGTCCCCAGATTCTCCAATTTCTATTAGGCTTCGGGAATGAATATGAAGTAGTCTCCACATCACCTTAGTAAAGGAAATCATCATAGTTTGCTTGGCGATATTGGGCAATATCGAGTATCTATGTGGTAACAAAGTCATTCTCTTCCTCCTATAGAGTAGTAGCACCAACCTTCTGTTCAAACTCATCATTGGTAAGGTACTTCTCTTGTTGGGAATTCATGATTTGCTTTAGGGAAGTGTTTTTTTTTAAGGAAGTTGTTTGAAGCAAACAATTGACCCTATCCTTTTTCTTTTGCTTACATTCTTTTTTTTTTTTTTTAATAAAAGGTATGGCTATTGGACATGAGTAGCCATCCACTCCATTACCACCTTCAATCAACAAGAATTACAAATGACCCATCTAGAAATGGGATAAACACAGTGCTTCCCTCACAACATTTTCACTCCATGCCCTTTTCTTATGGAACTCCATGCTATTTCTTTGCAGCCTTGTTGCCCATCAGTAGCACACCTTTACCCAAGACACAAAGTCTGCTTGAATTTCATTTCTAAAAGCTGCCCAAAAGCCCTCCATGGAATCCCGCCTGCAAGCTGTGCATGGAGAGATTCTCCTACACCGCTCCTGCAAAAGTGCTGGTGAAAAAAAACATGCGTTGCATCCTCTTTCCCCTCCTAACAAGGAGAACAAGAGAAATTCTCATCCTAGGCCCAATGCCTTTGTAATGACCCGAACCCTAAACCCAAAGATTGATTCCAAAGGATACAAAATGTTACAGGCTTATAAATGCTAGGCATTAAACAAGTTTTGGGATGAAAACTATGGAGAAAATAATAGGCGGTCTGGACTGCCACGTGGCACCGTTTCCATGTAGCCCCCATATGTGTCCAATAAGGCCATACAACCATTAGGAGTTGTGGGTTTTTTGTTTTATGCTGAGTTATTTTGTGCCACATGTGGCAAGTTATTTTGATTAGTTGTAGTCCAAATTATGATTGAGTCCAAAATAGGAATAGTTATTGATTGTAATTGAGTTTGTTTAGGATATGCAAGTCCTAAATTTGTTAGAATTGCATGTAGGAGTGGTCCTCTTTAAATAGAGACCAATACTCTATTTTGTTTCCAGAGTTGCAATAAACAAGATTCTATCTTCTACAACTCGTCTCCCAACTTCTCTCTCTCGCTGATGCTCGTTCCCTCCCTCCCTCTCTCTCTCTCTTTCCATGCACTTGGGCTTGCCATGCTCCCGCAATTCCCTACACAACCATTGTCCAACAATAAGACATGCATCCACCATAACTAGTAATAACAATATAATTCTCATTAGAAATATAAATGCACATAGAGTAAGGCAAGATATAAAAATCGGAGTATATGTTGGAAGAATGCCTGCCAAAAGATTGTAAATACGTTGCCCAGCAAAAGGATAGTCTAAAATAAACTGAACTAAATGCTGCAGGTTGAGGTTCCCATCTAATGAGAGGTAGGTCCAACCAAACCCAAACTAAAGAATGCGTCCTGCCATGCACCTATCCAAACCTGGCAGGGAACACCAAGAGAACGTTAGCTGAAAAGCCTAGTAAAGGCAAACAAGATACAATTACAAGTGGAGGGAAAATAAGTAAAGTAGATCTTTGTAACCCCTCTTTTAAGCTTGTGAAGATATCATTAATGTTATACTTTACTTTCCTTACTTCAATTTATCCTTGCTAATTGTCTAGTTATTACCAGCTTGCCAGGGCTTGAGGCAATGTCTAGTATAGATCACTTAAGTGCGAGCTAGGTGTTGCACACACCGGGCTTGTGCCGAAGTCTTGGTGCCATGTATACTGTCTCAAGTTAGGGTGATGGTTCCTTAGGACAAGAAGAGTCATAATCGTAAGGCCGTCACTCCCCACACTGCAATCCACCTTATATAAAATAAGTAGCGCCAAACCATCCTGGCAGTCCACAGAGACAGTGTATGTCTAAATCAAGGGTGTTGAGGAGGCATGCAACTCCTAGACTTAATAGTTTTCCTAGATAGAGTATATAGTTAGTTTGATGACTTGTTTTCCTGGATTTAGTGGCATTTGGCACTAGCATACAATTTTCACAACACGATCTGCCAGCATTCTTTTACAAGAAACTCTTATGAATTAGAATATAATAAGGCAGGGATCAGGTCCAATAATATCATCTTGCACCGTTGACCAATTGCAAATTGGCATTATTCAATATACATAGGCAACACCATATCGAAATATTTATTTTATTGCCATTTCATGTTCATGCAAGAGGGATCGCAATAAAACACATTTAACTTCGAGCAGGTTGATAAACAATACGAGTTTTTAGTTGCATTTAAGCCATTTTGATTGATAAGGGGGGTCATACTTCACAATAAAAAGGGGGCTTCGTAACCAACAAGAGATTATGAGAATGTAAAAATTAGACAATGCACCACAAACATGAGTACGACATCTATTGGGAAAAAGATGAAGAAGGTGGGGGATGCTTTACCTGAAAAAATAAGAGTACCAAGTCAAGCCCTCTCCAAGGTCCTATGCCGTATGCCCCTACAGAATGAGAAATGGGATGCCAACACTTGCTTGCCAGACAAACAATTAGGTGGAGGGTTGTTGGGTACTTAGGTGTACCTTGCGGATTGCAAATTGTGAGATCCACTATGCCCTTTGATTGTCCCTCGAGGTACTCATGTTTGTCACCTACATGGATCGAGGCAACAAGTCAATAAATGTGAGAAAGAATTGAATCACACTTTGTTACACCAAACGAGCCACACTCATGCTAAACATGGCTTTCTACCATGGACCTTGCTTCTAAACCCACGCACATACATCACTCACATGCATTTACCCTATCCAGATACACCATACCTTCCCAGTTCATGCACACCCTTGTAAGCATATTTATAGACACATATAACATATGCTTACATGCATGTAAATAATTGGGTACATATATTCATGTATGTTAACGGAGTAATACAGATCTATTATTGAACACCCTACCTCTCAAATAATCCATGTGTATAATAACAGCACCCATACTACATTTCATAATGGCAAAGCAAGTCAGTTATCATATAAAACTATAAACATATTCCCATTTCTTCCTTCCATACCCCCACTGAGATAATAATTTAATACTCATAACCACAGCACAAACCATCACTACACATAAAGACAATACAAGACCCACCGAACTCTCACAACACAGATGCACATCTCACCTTCACCACCACTTATCCATTTATGTAATGAGCATTTACATATCTTACCTTGCTCCCTTTCTTTTCAACACCAACATCCACACACATGCACTTGCACCTCACACACACAAGTACATTATGCACACAACATGATACACACATACACACCTCTCACACCCCCACCCCCAACCCCCCGCTTTCCCTCACGAACACATACCATATTCAGACCACCCTCACCTCACACACACACCACTTGAGTACACAGGTCACTGCCACCACCTCAAGACACACACACAACCACGACACATGGCACCCCTACATTCCTGCTCCCATTCTCATGGACAAATAGCCTACATGCACACTCAACTCACGGAAATGTTTTGTGGTCATCATGTTGATTGAGGAGTCATGGAGCAAGGTTGACAGTAGTGAGATTGCGAGGAGAGGTCGCAGTGACCATGAGGAAGGTTCACAGTCCACCGTTGTGCGAGGGTGACGGGGGCAGATGCTGCGATTGCAGAAAGTTTGGCAGCACCATGCTGGAGGAGGTGTTTTGGTGGTGGTGGCCATCAAGTGAGGGAGGGAGGGGGAGGGGAGGTTTTGGTATGGGTAGAGGTGGGTGGGGTTGCTGCATGAGGGAACAGAGGGGGAAAGAGAGGAACTGAGGATGGTGGGTGACAAGGGGTTGTGTACGGCACTCCATTTGAGGGGGATAATTTGGGAGGGTCTTTTATATGGGGTAGGTAGTGTTTAAGGAGGGCAATATTGTAATTAGTAAATTAGAAGAATAAGAAGAACAATTGGGATTTTGGATGGAAAGGATTAGGTGTGTAGCGTAAAGAAAAAAAATGGTACGCTCACATGAGTCTACTACATATCTTTGGAACAAATGGAACAAAAATCAAGGCATTGTGAGATTTACGAGGGTCTCAGTACTCAGTGGTAGACCTTTTCGTTTTTATGAGCACCCGCATCATACATTTGTATGCACTTGGAATCTCTAATTCCTGCAAGACAAGACCCGTCACAGGTGGGATGATAAGATGGGCTTGGACCCATTTAGGGAGGGTTCAAACTCGTGACATTACAGCCTCCTTATTAACACTATCCAATTTTATAGTTGTACGTTGGTGTTTTGGAGATTATTAGAGTCAAGGGAAAGACATCCCTTAGAACTGGACTTCAAAGGAAGAGAATGGATCAATACCATAGACACCCTTCTTCATTCTAGAAAGAGATCAATTTCCACATCAAAGTGAGAGGGGGAAGAATGTCAAAGAGAATAAGGGGAATTTGTCAGTATGCTACTGTTGCTTAGATGCTTGCTTCATGGTAATGCCATGTAGATGCTATTGTAGGATGTGTGCTCCTGCATGCTGTACATGCTTTTAACAGAGGTGCTGTGCAAAGGCCTTCTTGTGTGCAACGTGTCTACTCGCATATGCACATACTGCACTTTTAAGGGATTGTCAGCAAGAAAGTGGAGGAAAGTGGGGTACATTTGAACAGAATATGGTCCCAGCTCTCCTTATCTCTCTAGAACCAATAAGTGGCATCCACCTGTCTTCCCCGTTACTGCAATTCCAGGTTGATGTGAAGGTGCCAAATGACTGTTGATATAAGAGTTCCGAGGTGTCATTGGCTTGCTATTGAAATGACTTAGGTTGGCTTCCTCTGGATCAAGTAGGGCATTCTCAACCAGGTTGTGCAACTGTAAGGCTTATCAATGCAAGTCCTTCTAATTGTTTGTGAAACCACAAGGACCTGCCAGCAGTAGGGATCCTTTGGAAAGAGTAAGGAGGAGGCTCTTCTTGGCTAACACTAGAGGGTTTCTATCAATTGAATATAAAATGGCATTGAGGGTTATCTCATTCATTGCCTTTTGATGGGACCAAATACAAATGTGTCGGGAGGTGTTGAAAGAGAGCTTCTGCCTGATAGCAAAGGTTGATTGGGGGCATGTGTTCGTGACTGCTACTAATGGAGGGTGCTGATTAGCTGAACATGAAGCGATGTTGGGAGGGGTCTTCTTGACTGCTGTTGGAGGTGGTTAACCTACCAAACACAAAGCAATGCTGTGATTTGAGGGAAGGATTACTGAATATGAAACCCCCACCTTGCTGTGATGCCATGTGGGAAGAAATGAATAAATTTTCTTGATGCGTGTATCCCCCATATGCAAAGAAGCACTTAGGTACATAAAAGTGAAGTAAGAATACACCATAACAGAATAAAAGGGGATACATAATTAATGTAGTAAAAACTAACTCCTCCATATGGTACTAGTCGAGCTTTTAGTGTGTTCTCTTGCACAATTAACTAGCAATCCATTTTCTCCTACCATGGACCTGTGTTGTTGAAGGACCCAAACGTGCACGCAACACACGAGATGACGTGGAAAACCCTTGCAGGAAAAACTGTGGGATCACTTGCCCCACAAGGCCTTTAGTGCCTACTAGCGCTTAGGGTTTTATTTTCATTAACAACAACAACCAAAAGATAAGGGCGGATGTTTTACACTAGAGCTATACATGGACTCACATCCAAGATGCATACACCCACATACAAATATTTAATACCACTCAACACTCCCCCTTAAGTTGAGTATAAATGTGAAACGTTCCCAACTTGCCTATGTTCTTCTCAAATTGCATTGGGGCAAGCCCTTTCATGAAGACATTGGCTACTTGATCCTCTGACCTCAAATAAGGGAGACAAAGATCTTCAAAATTAATCTTCTTACAGATAAATTGTCTATCTAGTTCAACATGCTTGGTCCTATAATGCAAGATCGGATTGTTTGTTAGGTTGATGGCAACCTTATTAAAGGTGTACACGGGTCGGGTTAACCCAACCCGATTGGGTTAGGTTGGGTTTGAGATCTAATAAACCCAACCCGCAATCCGATTCAACCTGATACACACACACACGAGAGTATCCATTAAAATTTTAAAGGAAGAAAAGCTATTCTATTTAAACTTGAAAGGAGACAAAAAAACCTACGCAAATAACGTATGCCACTCCCTCAATTTCACTTTTCCTTCTCCTTGTGTACTCTCCATCGTGCACTTCTTTTCAGTTTCCCTCCCGCTCGCAAGCCCTAAACTGAGCTTCCTCTTTTATTATTGCCACCAACTTCTCTCGCAGCTCCCTTTTTGTCGGCGTCATTGTTCTCGTCGTTACCACTCGAAGTTAGCATTTTCCTCTCTCCTCTCTTCCTCCTCTACATTAGTGATAGCCACCATCTCCCTTCACTAGAGCCATTGCCACCGCCACCACCACCACCACCACACAACCCACCACCCCTTACTAGCCATCCATAGTCGTCATTACCTTCCCTCTACCCAGCCTGAGCCGACTACCAGAGCCGCTGGCCCACTACCATCGATCCACCACCACCACATAGCCAACCACCCCTCACCAGTCATCCACCATTCTCTCTACCTTCCCCTCTGCCCAGCCTATCACTAGAGTCGCTACCACCACCACCATCACCACACAACCTACCACTCCCTCACTGGCCATCCTTCTTCACTATAGCCAATAGCTACCACCCCCTCTCTCGGCCATTCTCTTGCCCCACTACCTTCCCTTAACTTAGCCTAAATTATTTGAAACTTCAACGTAAGCATTCAAACTTTGATGCTTAAATTAGACATCATTATTTAGGTTCTCATCTAATTCTTTGTTTAGACAGAATTAAAAGACATCAACACGTACATCTTGAATTTTTCCATTACTAGTAAAAAATTATTTTGATTCTCGTCTAATTCTTTATTTTGAATGCCTACATCTATTAAAAAAGTTATATGGATAAGATAATTGTCTTGTAATATGTGTTTACTTTTCTATAGGAAAGAGGCAATTACTATTATACAACTATTAAGTGTTTTTTGTTTTTACCTATTTTATTCACCTTTTTAGAAGATATAAGTTATTTATAAGTTTAAAATGTTTTGTTATTAAGTATGAAAGACATAGAAAATGGAGGTAAACATAAGTTTGAGTCCTTTGACTAGTCAACAATCTGCTCAACCCGACCCAACTCGACCCGATTTTTAAGGGTTATGTTGGGTTGGGTTCGGCAGTGTAACATGTTCGGTTGGGTTGGAAAAATCCCAACCCGAAAATTATGGGTTGGGTTTGGGTTGAGTCCTAACCCGACCCAACGCGATCTGAGACCTTATTGTTACAGTAGAGCCTTATGAGGTTAAAAGGATGAATCCCAATATCAACAAATATGATTTTTATCCACAGTATTTCGGTAACTTACAAAGCTATGGCTTTGTACTCAACTTCAATTGTAGATCTCGCACAGATAGTTTGCTTCTTGCACTTCCATATGACAAGATTCCTGGTGAGATATGTGCAATATCCAATAATAGTGTAGGCTTCAATATCCAGAACATCTCTCTTGGTGAACAGAAGACCTTTCCCATGATTCTTTAAATACTGGGGGATACAAGTGATGGCAAGGAAATGAGCATCTCCTAGGGCATGCATGAACTGACTGACCAGATTAACTACATAAGCAATATTTGGCTGGGTTAAAGTAAGATAAATTAATTTTCCTAGAAGTTTTTGATATCTATACTTCTCTGGTTCATCTAATTGCTTCCCATGATTTGCCTCAATAGGAGTGGAAATGGGCCTACACCCAAGTTTCCATGTTTCTTTCAACAAATCAAGAAGATACTTTCTTTGACACATGAGAAGACTATCCGTGGACCTTGTAATCTTTATTCTGTGAAAGTACTTTAACCTTCCCAAATCTTTTATTTCAAACTCATTAGCTAGATGATCGTTAATTTTGTTAATCTCCTCTTCATCATCTTTGGTGACAACCATGCCATCAACATTCACTATTAGTAAGGTAGTCCTACCAGTATTTTGCTTCACAAAGAGGATCGGGCCATCATTCTCTTATTTACACCCTTGATTTTTCATTGCAAGGTGAAGACATTCAAACCATGCTCTTGGTAATGCTTTCAACCCATATAATGTTTTCTTTAATTTACAACACTATACTTCCCGCTTATTGTGGGGGCATGCCCATGTAGTTGACTTCCTTGATATCACCATTCAGAAAGGCATTTTTTACATCTTGATGATGGAGTTTTCACGAACAATGAACAACAATAGCGGGGATAATTTGCATAGAATTCATTTTATCCATAGGGGTAAATGTTTTAGAATAGTCAACTTCATACTTTTACGTGAATCCCTTCGCTATCGAACGAGCTTTATATCTATCAATCTGTCCATTTGCTTTATACTTGATGTTGTACACCCACTTTGAGCTAACTATATGAGCATCCTTGGGAATATCAACAACATCCCAGGTATGATTTTGCAATAGAGCAGTCATCTCCTTTTCCATGGCCTATATCCACTTAGGATTGAGTTGTGCCTCACCAACACTCCTGGGAATCATAGAGGAGGTAAATGAGGACAAGAAATATTTATGATTTGGACTTAATTTGGAGTAAGCCACATATTTGTTTATAAGATGTTTTATGCACTCTTAACTCCTTTTTTGAGAGTGTGGGGGGAAGAAAATAGTTCATCACAATCAAAAGAAACCCTAGCCTGTCTTTTATATTAGAGAGGTTTGAGTAAATTACATAGTCATCCAAGAAAGACACAAAAATGACAAATATATTCCTAGTCTCAACTCTCCTCTTCAAGTTGGGGCGTAGATATCAATCAGACCCAACTTGTCGCACAAAAAATCAAAACACTTCTTCAGAGCCTTGGTGAATAAATCTGACAGCTGAAGCTCAGAGGAGACATAGGGAGTACTGATCTTCCCTAGAAGGACCGCATCACAAATAAAATGGCAATCTACCTTAATATGCTTGGTTCTCATGAAAAATCGGGTTTGAGGTAATATATGTGGCTGACTTATTGTTACAGAAGTGGAATTGGCATAGCAGCCTCTGAACACTTAGATCATGCAAAAAAGCAACAATTCACATAATCTCACAAGTAGCTTGGGCCATCGCCTGATACTCAACCTTTGCACTAGAACGAGTAATGACGCTTTGCTTCCTGCTCCTTCAGTAGACAAGGTCCCACCAAGATAGACTGCAAAACCTGAAGTAGAACGCTTGCCATCCACAGAACTAGCATAATCTAAATTATAGTAGGCTAGAATATCTAAACTGCCACTATCTCTGTAATATAGCTCTCTGCTTGGTGACCCTTTGAGGTACTTAAGAATGAGGCAGACCTTATGCTAGCGACTGTATCGTGGTGCTTGCATATACTGGTTGGATCTGCTCACTACGAAGCTAATATTAGGCTTCGTGATAGTAAGATATAGTAGGCATCCCATTGTGCTGCGGTATCGGGTGACATCTTCAAATGGTGGATCGTCCTCATTAGAAGAACACGTTGACATAGGCTCAACAGGTATAGCGGAAGGCTTAGTCCCAAGCAAAGCAGCCTCCTCAAGAATCTATAGCGTATACTGTCTTTGTGACAAGGAAAGATATGATCTCCGTCGGATAACTTCAATGCCCAGAAAATATCTAAGATCACCTAAGTCCTTGGTGAAATGTAGACTGTAAGAAGGACTTAATCTGAGCAATATCTTCCTTATCATTACTTGGAGAATCATATCATCTACATCAACAGCCAGGATAACTACGCAAGTAAAATCACCATACCTAGTCTTCTTGATGAAGACAGGGTGGTCAGAAGTAGAGCGTTGGAACCCAACTTTCTCAACCTTAGAGCTAAGCTACTTAAACCGGGCATGAGGACTCTGCTTTATGCCATATATTGCCTTCCTCTGGTGACAAACAAGCTTCCCCTGACTACTGTAACCTGGTGGCTATCTCATGTATACCTCCTCAGATAAGTTACCATACAAGAAGGCATTTTTAATATCAAGCTGACATAAAGATCATCATTTGACAATTGCTATAGATAGAAGGATCCTGATAAAAGTAATACGGGCTACAGGAGAAAAGGTCTCAAGATAGTCTATCCCGTAAGTCTGGGTGAAGCCTTTGGCCACTAACTTGGCCTTGTATCTGTCCACAGCCCCATCATCTCTATACTTGATGGTGTAGACCCATCTGCAATCAACCACTGTAGCATCTGGAAGAAAAGGTACAAGATCCCATGTCTTCCATGACTGCAAGGCTTGTATCTCCTTATCCATCGCTGCATGCCACTTGGAGTCCTGAGAAGCTTGTGTAAAATCTATGGGGATAATAGCTGTAGTGATAGTGGAGACAAACTGAAGAACACCATCCTCCAGATGGGCAACCCCTGTATACTATTTAATAGAGTGGAGAGAACACGCTCTACTAGATCTCCTCGGAATTGGATGCTCCTTTGCATCTAAACTACTCCCATTTGTCAGGATAGGACACGACACTGTATCTGGTGAAGTTTGCGATCTCTGGTGATAGACCTGTGTCACCTCCAAGGCAGGCTGAATGGAAGTTCCTTCTTTTGAGAAATAAGGGACTTTCTCAAAGAAGGTGACATCTGCAGTAACAATATACCTCTTATGAACTGGATCATAACACCTGTATCCCTTCTGCGTCCTGGAATACCCAAGGAAGACACATTTAGATGCCCGGGGAGAAAACTTGTCCTGATTGTCATATGCCTAAATAACACAGGTGTACCCAAAGACTCTTAGTGGAAGAGCAAACGACCTGTCACAATCTAGATGGATGACCTGAAAGGGAATCTGTTCCCTAAGAACTGGGGAAGGCACCCGATTAATCAAATAGGTTGCAGTAAGTATAGCATCCCCCCAGAGCTGCTTAGGAACCTTCGTATGGATCATCAAGGCCCTAACAATGTCCAAGAGGTGTCGAAGCTTGCGCTCAGCTACGTCATTCTGCTGAAACGTGTGAGTACAAGAAATTTGGTGAATAATGCCCCTGCAATAAAAGAGACTCTGAACATCTTGCTGCATAAATTCTAGGCATTAGTACTACGAAAAACTCTGACTGTACTAGAGTACTGAGTCTAAAGCTCTGACAAGAATTGCTGAATAACCTGAGGTATCTCTAAGCGTGTCTTCATCAAGAAGACCTAAGTCAGGCAACTATGATCATCCACAACAATATAGTATCGATGCCGTCTTAGCTAGATGGTCCCCAAATATCACAATGCACTAAGGAAAATGGAACAACACTCACCCCATTAGTTCTCTGTGGGTAGGTGCTCTTATGGTGCTTCCCAAGTTGGCAGTCCTCGCATTGCAAAGTCAAGGAATTTGGCAATCCAGTGTACATCTGTCGCATCTTCTTCAGTGATGGGTATCCAAGTCTCCCATGCCACAACCAATGATCAGAGGCTATGGACGTGGCCTTGGTAAACAATGTAGGTGTGTCTAGGTAATAGAGACCATCTCGTTCTATAGCTCCACCAACTGTCTCTCTCGTCTGTCAATCCTAAAAATAGCAACGATCCTCATTAAGCACAATACGATATTTGTGGTCCTTGTAGATACGACTCACGGATAATAGGTTTATTGGAAACTCTTGAGCACAAGGAACCTTTTTTATCACCATCTTCTAAGAAATGCACACACTTCCAATGGCTGTGATCGGAGATGTGGTGTGGATCTTGCGTGGATTAACGGGATTTTTTGATCTCTTCATATCCCTTGTGAGGTGTACAGATGCACCAGAGTCAACAACCTAAACTTCATTGGCCCCTATCTTCTTCTTTGATTCTTCTTCGGCTGCACACGTATGCTCTTGTTGTATTGGAATAAACTCTCCAATTAGTCCAAAAACATCAGTCTTGCACGAGAGGACTCATTGTGCTTGAAACAAAAAACTCCATCAACCATGGTGAGAGGACTCATCACCATGCATACTAGGAGTGAGAGGAGGCTCATCATGCTTCTTAAAAGACCACTAGCTGGAGATGAGGTCGGCCTGTTAGCCTATTGTGTTGCCGCAGACTGGCGATGGTGACACTGGGCCTATCGGCGGTGCCACTAGTGGTTGCGACAGGTCCTGTGTGGCGATCGGTAGGGGCGGTAGCGCTGAGAGAAGTTTCTCCCATGTTGCTGCTGCCTCCCATGTTGCTGTTGCTGCCTTGTTGATCCGGTCTTGTTTCTTCCATTGAATCACTCTCTAGTTAGTCATTCAATCATGGTTTACGGTCGGTATTTGGTGGGATATTGTAGTGTCAGCCTAGGATCGCTTCTCTGATACCATGTAGAGGAAGAAAATAATTCATCACCATCAAAAGAAACCTTAGCCTCTCTTTAATATTAGAGAGGTTTGGGTAAATTATATAGTCATCCAAAATGACCACAAAAATGATAGAGAGCAATAAGCATGTCTCCAACATTTGAAGCATTTGGAGTATAAATTCCACCACACTTGCATTCTTAGTATCAATATGGTCATTTATCTCAAGACTAGGCAAAGGAGTATACAAACCTGACACTTGACCCTCATTGCAAACTTCTTGGATCTGGCGTGGGATAGGGATTAGTTTGATGGTCAGATTGTTGTCTCTATTGCTGTCTTCTATTGTAAATCCTTCCATACCTTCTGTTTGTGGCATTTTCATTTTCCTCTTTTTTTTTATTAATTGCTCCTCTTGTTTATCATCCTCACCCACTTGGTCCATAGAAGTGATCTCAAGCTCCCTAAAATCTTCTTGAATGGTGGTTCTTTTCCTTTGAAGAGGATTTTGGGAGGAAAAATAAGGCACAACTTCAAGGAATGTGACATCACGAGTAACATATCTCTTTCCAGTGATGGGATTGAGACATTTACATCCTTTTTGTGTGGAGTGCTTAAGGAAAATACCTCTTATGGACCTTGGATCCAATTTGCTGCTTCCAAGAGCAAAATTATGAATGAAGCAAACATGGCCAAACACTTTAGGTGCAAGAGCAAATAGCAGGGATTCAAGATTCAACATGTAAAAAAGGAGTTTTTCCACCAATTATTCTAGAGGGCATTCTATTAATTATTAATGTGCTTGTCAAAATGACTTTTGCCCAAAATTTCCTACTAACATTTACCTAAATGAGAAGTGCTCGATTTGCATCTAGGTGTCTCTTCCATTTTGCTGTGGAGTATAGTTGCATGAAGTCTCATGGATGACGTTCTTGCTACTGAAGAATGGGGAATGTAGCCAAGGATTTGTTGTTATACACCTGAGCATTCAGATCTAAAGACTTTTACTACTATGTTAAATTGATTTAACACCATGACCATAAACACTTGCACAACTTTAGACACCTTAGCTTCACTCTTCATTAAGTAAATAAATGTCCAGCGGGATCAATTGCCAATGAAAGAGATGAAATATTGGAAGCCAGCAATAGATTTAACACTACCTGGTCCTTGGACGTTAGAATATACCAATGAGAGTGTGGTATCTCTTTTACCATGAAATTCAAGAGAAGGGGTTCAACAATGTTTTGCAAGTTGACATACTTACACTAAAGGGAGCGAAAATTCATTCCACAAAATAAGGTAGGAAGTAGTTTTTGTAAGCCAGAAAAACTTAGATGTCCCGATTGACTTCTCTTGTGTGCACTTCATGATCTAACAAAATTATGATGAGTAGTTGCAACTCTAGAAGGAAGCTTATAGTGAGCATCATAGCCTAAAGCAATCTCAATCTTTCTCCCCAGCTGCAACACAATGATCGACATAAAATATAGGTCTGCAGTTAAGTTCCCTTGTAATTTTGCTTATAGAAAGTACATTATGTGGAAGGTTAGGAACATGAAGGACATGACCAAGAAGAAGCAGTCTAAAATGGATATGTGGCCTCTTGCAACAGTAATGTTAGATTTGTCAGCGATAGCAACCTGGTCATGCCTGAAACTAGGTATTGTCGAAAAAAAATAGAAATTTTTAATCAATATGATCTGTTGGTCTGCTATCAACAATCCAATCATCCTTACTAAGCTGGAAGATACCAAGGGACCATGACCATTACTTGATGTGATCTGCAAGAGCATGATTGAGAGACATGACATCAAAACTCTCTTCTTTCGCCGATAGAGCTTTAGAGAACATGCCTTGAAATTCTCGGATTTGATTTGCAGTAAGGTCATGGAGAGTCAAGCTCACTTCTTCAGATGCCTTTCTCATGTCAAAACTCTCAAAAGCAATGGCTGTAGTCAGTCTCACATTTTGCAGTTTACTAGCAGCTTTCTGATTGAATTTCCATTTGGTCCTCTTCTCGGGGTGCAAATCTCAACAATAGTCCACCATATGGTTTCTCTTATGACAATGGGTATATTTTCTATTGGAGTATGTACCATCCGTGTTGACCTTGCTATTGCTTGAACCATGGCTTACAAGAGTTGAATTCTCCATATCTTTGCCAGCGTCATCCCAATTTGTGTATTTAGAATTCATGACCTTGCTCCTCTCTTCATCTACTTGCACCTGAAAGTGGACTTCTTCAATACTGGGAATTTTTGAAGATTTATAATCTGACTCCTCACTTCTTCATACTTGAGTTTGAGGCTTGCCGTGAAGGTAAATGTACAGTGCTTCCCCTTTCGTTCGCAAAAAAGTTTTTGGTCATCCGTGTATTTCCAAGTCTTATTAGAGTAGTAGTTCATGTCCTTCCACTTGGATTTTAGGGCTCCATAGTCCCTAGTAATAGACATCACCCTGACAGAGATTGTAGTTTCCCTCATGAGATGATGTACCCTAACCTCTTTTTTCTGCCCATTCATGCTTTTAAGCACTTACAACATTTCTCTTGCTTTTTTCTTCCTCAAAATTAGAGATTGATTCTCTAGGGAGACCAAATTGACTATCCAAGTCTTCACTTGGCTATCCTACGTATCATTTCTCCCACAATTTGTCAGTTGGATTGAGTTTGGATTTGGTGCCATCAGTAATGGCCATCTTAGCAGTAGTGGACTGATGAAGATAATTATCCTTGGTCAACTTAGTTGAAGTGATATGAATATTCATGATATATTGGCCTTTGGACAATCTACTATCCATCTCCTCCTCATTTACTGCCATCTAGAAGTAAGGACCAACACGTCGGATCATGTGATAACTGAAATAGGCCTCCAACAACCCAAAAACTTTCAATCCACTGACACAGCTATGAGAGGCACAAGCAACTTGATCTGAAAAATGGAGAAAAAGGCCACCACAACTCCACTAAATGCCAAATGGCTCAAATGGTGTTCTGAACAAGACCTCAGCAGCATGTCGCAGTGGTGTAGGGATCCACCGGACCGAGACAGTCATCGGAAATAAACTGGGTGGTGCCCCTCCACCCGCCCCCCCCTCTGGGGTAGTGAAGGCACAGTCATGGTCCTAATTATGGTTTTAAGATGTGGTTATGCCCTAATCCAACTTCTGGGTATGGAGCAACCCAAAAAATGGGAGTAGGGGAGGAAAGGAGGCCTGTTTCTATGAGAGACAGCCATCGTTGTTGATGACATCATCAGACCGTTAGACCGGTGGTGACTTCCAGAGGGCCTCCCTGAGCGCGATCCACCTGTAAGCACAAGAGAGAGCCTTGACGGAAACAGGAGGCCCCTCGATGTGCAACCTTTATTTGGGAACTCAAGAGAGTTCAACCTTCAATGCAAGAGCCTGATTGACTAGGCTTTCATACCATGTTGAACGAGCTAAACACACATGCAACACGCAAGATTTCGTGGAAAACCCTTGCGGGAAAAACCACGGGGGCACTTGCTCCGCAAGGCCCCTAGTGCCCACTAGAACTTTGGGTTTGGTTTTCACTAACAACAACAACCAAGAGATGGGGGGGGGAGGGTTACACTATTTATAAGAGGT
The DNA here is from genome assembly GCA_037157565.1 of Thalassia testudinum. Classification (NCBI taxonomy): domain Eukaryota; kingdom Viridiplantae; phylum Streptophyta; class Magnoliopsida; order Alismatales; family Hydrocharitaceae; genus Thalassia; species Thalassia testudinum. Next base: position 140,236,503 of record JAZHRO010000073.1, read on the forward strand.
TATAATAGGTGGCGTACACGGTGCCCCACACCCAAGATCCATGTAAGCATGTACAAATATTTAATACCACTCAACACGCTCTATTATATCTATAACGGTCTAGGTTTGGGCCTAGTTGTCATGGTTGACTAGCCTAAATAAGAACTTGAGCCTCTAACCCATGTAGCCTACTGTCGACACAAGCCCAATGCTTAAGCTCGTGTTAGTGGTAGATGCTTCAAGTGAATTTCTTTGTTGTTGCCTGGAATAGGTCCACAGTAGTGGGTTCAATCAGGCAAGCACCCCTATCACCATGTTTGGTTGTCCTCTCACTTGTCTCTCCGCTGGAGTTGTAATTCTTTTATGAATGATTCCTTTCTTGGTTCTTTGGAGAACTTTCCACATATGTTATGGACTTACCATATCAAAATATGTTAATACCGTATGTGTTTGTATTTATAGTATATATGGTATGCATATGTTTCAAAAATATATATGGTATGCAGTACTGGTATGTCCTATAATTTCATTGATTTTGTATTGTATAATGTTTTTTTCTTTATATTAATATATGTACACATGTACCATATTAGATATCATTATGTACACGTGTATTGTTTCATACTACGTATTATATGTTACAATACAGTAATAACACATGCCACATGCGCACATGCTCCGTGTGTGTGTGCGTGCACATGCACGTGTGTGACATTATATGTCCAGTATTACTGTCATACATAGATATGCATCTGCTGTTGTACAGATATGTTTAATTAGGCATAACGTAACATTGTAGTTGTACATATTTTTATTGCTTACATGTATTGTGAAACTGTGATATATTTGCTATTATAACAAAGATACATATAGCATAATGTTACTGTTATACATATATGTGTACTGCTATAAGATAGATGCATATTTAACTACCCTAGGCACATGCTCAATTTTTTTTTTTTTTCAAAATTAATAGCCTCAATTCAGTTGGGTGTTTGCATTTTTGTTGCCTCTCTCTTTGTGCAATTAAGGAGCTTGTTGCCTTACAGTCGCATATTGCCTTGATAGCTTTGTATGTCGCATAGAACTTTTTTCTTCTTCTTGATATATATCTTTTTTAGCTTTGGCAGGATGTTGTTACGGATAATGAATTTGAGAAGAGACTATTGGCTGATGTCATTCCGCCTAATGACATTGGCGTGACATTTGATGATATTGGGGCCTTAGAGAATGTCAAAGACACATTGAAGGAGTTGGTAATGCTCCCTTTGCAAAGACCTGAACTTTTCTGTAAAGGGCAACTTACAAAGGTAAATTTATGCTTTCTTTCTTTTCTATTGTATGATGTTTTGTTTTTTTAGAAAATTGCTATTGTATGATCTTGGATGTGCATCTTTCTTCTCTGTCAATGATTTTTTATGCTCCAAATAGTTGATTAGCAATAAGTTCCTAATTTCTTTCTTTACGTTGTGCGGCTTGTTTTTTTTAATTTCTGATGGTAGTCAAAGTTGGCATGCAGCTTTATCAGTAATAGTTGCCATGCAAAATCTTCTATTTTTGTGTATTTTTTGGATACAAGAACTATTAACCATAACATAAAAAATTTTCACATATGCTGCTGCCACATTCTAGAATCCATGTTCATTTACCCTCAAACACTGCTATTGTTCTGGAGCCACATACACAACAGAGCAAGAAATTTCTCCTTTTGTTCTTGTACCTTACCCCCTGTCTGCTCGCGTGCTGCCCAGAATGCATTTGGAACAAAATAGTCAATGCCACTTTCTGCAAAACCGGGTGCACCATAGAATGCTATCCTATTTCACTGGATCCACATAGACTGCAATAGAGCAAGAACCTCCTCCTTTTGTTCTTCTAGCTCATTCCCTCTCTGCCTGAATGCCACAAAATAGTCAATGTTGCTTGCTGCAAAACCAGCAGCATATAGTTATCACTAAGAAGCAAGTGATCAAGGTTCTCATGCTCAGCCCGGAGCAAACACTCTTACAATCTGTCCAATCATCTGTCCATCTGCTCCTGAATGACCTTTGCACCATCCTCTTATTATTATTATTTTATAACTACAACAACAATAATAGTAACCAAGCATTCTCTCACACTAAGTGGGGTTGGCTACATGGATTTTGTGTCTCCACTCAGGTTTGTTTTGGGTCATTGTAAAGCTTAAATTAAAGTAATTGAGACCATACTTAATAGTTTCTTTTTAACACTTCTTTGGTCTTCCTCATCTCCTCCTAGTGGGTTCAACCCCCAACTCGTCGTATCTCCTGATTAGGGCATTTAGTGATCTTCTCTGTAAATGTCTAAACTACCTTAGATGTATTTCTCTCCGTTTATCCTTTATTGGTGCCGTCCCAACCCTTTTTCGGGTAAATTCATTTGAAATATGATCTTTTCTTGCATGACCAGACGATCATCTTGACATCTTTATTTTTGCCACAGACACCTTTTGCACATGCCTATAGTTGATGGCCCAACATTCAAAATCATACAACATAGCATGTCTTGTAACTGCTTGATAGTACTTTCCTTGAATTTCTAAAGAAACCCTCTTATCACATAGAACATCAGATGTTCCCCTCCATTTCAACCATCCCGTATTAATTCTATGTAACATCTCCATCAATTTTACCATCTTGATGAAAAATGAATCCCAAGTATTTAAAATCATTTGTATTCGGAATGTACTCTTTTTTAATTTTAACATCCATCTCCTTATTGTTCTCTCTACCACTAAACTTATATTCCATATACTTAATCTTTGTCCTGCTTTAGGCGCAAGCCTTTAGCTTTCGGGGCTTTTATTTAAAGTTTAAGTTTTCTATTCAGATCTTGGCTCATGGTAGCATGCGGTGTGGTGGCACAACGTGCACAGGCAGGAGAGCATCACACACAAGGCACGACAACAAAGAACTCGTACACATGTACACTGGGGTAGATGGCAACCTTGCGCGGTGGTGTGAATAGGTAGGAAACCCACGTGCGATGTGCAATGAATAGGGACGATGCACATAGTATGTTGCACGCGAGAGGCACTCATTGGTGGGTGCCACGAGAAGGAAGAAGGCCTCAAGGTCGATAGTAAAGAGATTGATCCTACGTGGATACCATATGGAAGAGTAATGTGGAATTCTTGTTATTGATTAAAAAAGCGAAAACAAGCCCTCTTATATAAAGAGAGGAGATTACAATGGAAATTCTAATCCTACTAACTAATTTGGAAACAAGCTTAGTCAAATCAAATCCTAATCAAATTTAGTTCTGACAAAAAGTGAAAGAGATAACAGGAATTCCATAAACAAACCAATTACCCTAACTTAACTAATCTAATCTCTTTCCTAATTTTCTAACAAATTTGATTGCCTATCCTCTTAATCTCGACCACACTCTCCTTCAAATTGTTATAAACAATAATTCCAACTCTATTTCTAGCTTTCTCCCTTCCCGAGTACCACAATTTGAAGCTTGTCCTCTCGATTTCCTTTGCTTTCTCTCCTACCCTCTTAGTTGTTGAAGGCAAAAAATTTAAATCTTTCTCTTTATCATTGATTTCACAATCTCCATAAGCTTGCCGGTTAAAGTGACAACATTCCAACTACCAAATTTCAACTTTTTTTGTGGCCCACTTCTTTTTTTTTTTTTGAAAGTATTGAAGCGAAAATCTTTGTTTTTTCCAAGGACTAGGTGAGATCTCAATCATGGAAAAGCCATGACTATCAACCTCCAATAAGCAATGTGTCTGAAAAGGTATCTAAGACAGTGTAAGTGAAACTTAGATAGTTCACCCCACACCTAACCCTCCAAAAAAGCAAGTACACCTCCGTCACTGAAAATCTTAGTTCTGACCAATCTAAAGCACTCGAAATTCTGTCCCTGTTCCACACTACATCATGCTGATAGGAGTAGATGCAAATCTGTACTCCTCACATGTGGAAGGCCACTCCTGACCTGCAGAAACCAACATCCAACCCTCCCCTCTGTTGACCTATCCCAATAAGCAGAAACACAGATCTTGTTCCCCTCAACAAAGGCAAAAAGCTGGGATCCAACCCCTGCAAGGCAGACCCAACCCAGGTGTCCAAAAACCTGATGGCCCCAAAAAGGATGCGTCTGCTCTCACTCCAGATCAAACATTTTCTGTAGCATGACCCAATCACATTGTTCCATAAATTATCTTGGTTGTGGATCCAAAGCAACCACCCAAAAGATTACAAGTAATAATCGTTAATTTTTAATTTTTCACTACTCATTTTTAAAAGTTTCCTTAGTGGGACTATTTTTTTGGGGTATTATAATTTTCTTCACTTGAAATCTTCACGTCCTTGTTAGGTTCATGCAATTTGATCCATATTCTTCTAGTAGTAGTGCTGGTTCAAACTCATGGCACATAATTTGGCTATCCCAAGGGTGGTCCTTTACTCCTATTAAAAAGGGTTTGGCTTTGATACAATTTGTAATGACTTAGGTGTAAACCCATGTCAAATGAGAAAAATTGATCTTGACAAAGGTATGGGTTTAGTGGACTCAAAGCAACCACCCAAAATGCTTAAGCTTAAGCAACCACCCAAATGCAACCCTCAATTCTTTATATTCTACTATTCATTTCCATGAGTTTCCTGTGGAACTATTTTTTTGGGGGTGTTACACCTGAATCCCCTACTAGGCAAGTCTGCAAATGTCCTCAAACTTCATTGTGTGTTGAAAATCCTTCTAGGTCTGCCTTTCTCCAAAAGAATATCTTCCTTAGCTTCAAACCTGGCTTCCTCCCTTTTTGGCATCCTAAAAAAGGAACATTGAAAGGTAGGAATCAATGATAATATTGACAAGACAGACCTTAAAGCATCAGTTTTCTGAGGAGACCTCTAATCCTTCAGTTTTCTTTCCCTTCTTTTCCAGCAAATGGAGTCTCCTCACTGGCAGCAGAAGACCTATACAAGTGATCGGCATGGTACCTGTTGGCAAGGTTCGAAATGCCGATTTCGACATCATGTCGATAAAATTCAAAGTGTGCATGCTGAAGGCATGTCATGGAAATGCCCATTTTTCGATGGCCATGCCGATGGCACGCCGTGGGAATGTCGAGGACATGCCGACGACTTGCCGGCAAAAAATCACAAAAATACTAAAAATAATGTGTGTGTGTGTGTGTTTTGATCCAGAACTCTCGCCTTACTGGCATGCCGCCAAAACCATCGGCAGTTGTCGGCATGCTGCCGAAATCTTCAGCATGCTGGCGGCACACTTGTAAATCGACATTTCTATTGTGTCGGCACGGCCCCCTTGCCGAAATACCCTTGCCGACGGTATGCCGGTGTTATGCTGTCGGCATTTAAATCACTGCCTGCTGGTGTCAAGAGACTAGTGCCACATAAGGGAACCTGTTCAGATCTTGGACAAAAGAAGTGAAGATGGACTTGTCTGGATACCCACTCCAGAAGGAATGTAGTGTCATTTACATACTTTGCATCCCCCTTTCCACGGCCAACCATGTATCCGGAAACTAGATTTGCCTCATGCTTAGGAAGACATGGTAACTAAAGCATGTCCAGCAATCACGAAGAAAAGCAGTGCCAGTGGAAACTCTGCATCACTTCTCTCTATGACTGGATCCTCTTGCTTTCCGTTCACAAACAATGGAAAAAGATACATGGTGATGCACTTTTCGATCCACATAATCGTGTTCTGAAAAGCCCCCGTCAGTGTTTGCCTGCAATAAGATCAGGAGAGAAAGTTATATGATACTGAGAAAGCCACCTTCCAAAACTTTTCAAAAACAAAAAAATCCACCATCCAAAAGAAGAGCCTCTTTTTATTATGCTTGCACATGGCTAGTATCTTCAAAGTAACAACAAAAAGCTTTTTGCAAAACTCTTTTTTAAATAAAAGTTGTCTGCATTATGCCAATTAATTCTAATGAACATTGTCCTCAACTTGTTTGCTGAGACCGTAGTGATAAGCATTTTATCTGATAAAGCAATTGCCTCATGGTACTTGTTTGCCGAGATTCCCTGAAATATGGACCAACTGACCTACCTCTAGATGGCAGCATCAACTTCTCCAATCTGGATTCTTGTAATCTAATTTCATACGTTCTCCAGTGCAAGAGATATTTCCTAAGCATGTGCTGTTGTGCAGCATCCCCAAGGGTTCTTAAGTTTTTTAGGGAAGGGTAAAAGGGGTGATTACTCATGATATGTACACCCCCCCCTAAATCAATTGGTAGAGGAAAGGATTACATTTACAAACTAAGGCAGTTCTTAAGTTGAGGCCAAGTATAAAGCATATTGAACAACATTCTCAACATATGGCCAAAACCCCTTAAACAACTCATCCTTTTGTTCAAGCCAAATTGACTATAGAACTACAATGATCTGAGCCTCTTTGATCTCAAGCATTCTGAGATTGGTCCACTTACCTACTTGAGGCTGCAACAAACTGCAAACCTTTGGAGATTTTTCTAGGATAATAATAATAATAAAGGGTTCATGTGGCACATCAGCTACCTGGCAGTCTAGTCAGTCTCGGTGTCAGCCACTATTGGCTTAGGTTGTTGGCTTGCATGCCAAGTTATCTTCATGCCTTGTGTGACAAGTTTTGCTATATCATGTGATTTTCTATATTTAGGTAATTAGTGTTGTTTAGGAGATAATAGTGGGACTAGGATTCAATTTTGGATTCGCAATCCCATTAATTATGGAGTCTAATTGGCATCAATCTTGAGGGCTATCTCTTTAAATAGAGAGGCACCTCTCCCTTGTTATTTTGAGAGTAACAATCAATAAAATCAAGTTTATATTTTAAGATCTCTCCTCTCTGGCTCTCTACATTCACCGTGAACAATTTATAGTTACTATTCACGTGAACAATAACATTTCCATACTAGAGCCTCCCTCTCGTGCTATCTCCTAGGCACAACTCTTCTTCCATGCGTGAAGAAGAGCAACTCTGCTGCGCTCCGAATTCTCTACTTGGTATCAGAGCCACTATTTTAGGGCTATATCATCTCTCACATGTGGGACATGAGGGGCAAGGAGGTCAACATGCACTTCTTATGCGAGTCTCCCTTGCATCACTAGAGCCACATTGCTTATGGCATCTTCGTTTGAAGTAGGGAGTTCTCTCAAGAACTCCTTGAAGGTCCTTGGCACCTTATGCAAAGTCTAATGAGACAAGAAGAGGACCCCGACGAGTCATCTCTCTCACGTATCTGATGCCTTACATAGAGCATAGAAGTAGAAAGTTTCGTTTCTCAATGACAAAGATGGCAGATCAAGACACATGAGAAGGCACTGGCGCAAGAAGAAACCAAAGTCAAGAAGTGGGAGAAGGAAGTCTATTGAAAGAAGCTTGAAGGCAAGTCAACACCCCTCTGAGAGTTTGACTTGGGGGGGTGGAGGGGTAGTGCGTTGATTTTTCTTGGATAATAATAATAATGAAGGGTCCACATGTCACATTAGCCACGTGGTGGTAGCCCAGTCAGTCTAGGTGTTGGCCACTATTGGCCTAGGGTGTTTGCTTGCACTTCATGCCTTCTGTGGCAAGTTTTGTTTAGATATTATGTGATTTTCTATATTTAGTTAATTAGAGTTGTTTAGGAGATAATAGTGGGGTTAAGATTCAATTTAGGATTTGCAATCCCACTAATTGTGGAGTCTAGTTGGCATCAATCTTAAGGGCTCTCTCTTTAAATAGGGAGGAACCATTCTGTTGTTATTTTGAGGGCATTAATCAGTAAAATCAAGTTTCACATATTGAGATCTCTGCTCTCCTCTCTCCCTCTCTACATTAACTGTGAACAGTGCACAAGTTATTGTTCATCGTGAACAGTACACAGTGCCATACTAGAGCCTCCCTCTTCTGCTATCTCCCACTCGTGAAGAAGAGCAATTCCGCTGCGCTCCGAATTCTCCACAAAACCAATTGAAGCCTCTAATCTCTCCATAGCCATCACCGATCTTCGATTCTCAACAACTTTATCTGCAATAAACCGATGCAAGATTAGGTAACGACGTTGAGCATTGTTAGATTGTCTCCCCTTCAACTACTTGACAACATGTTGCAACCCAAAGGAAGTTTCCATCTACCCTCTCCACATCCATCACTTGCCTTTTAACCCCCTTGAGCCTTTTGCACCAACATGTTGTTTCCTCCTTTCTTTGCACATCTTTTATAAACAATCTTAAATCTTTTCTTTAAAAATAAAAAAAAATCTTAAATCTAGTCATGTTGTGTGGCCTCTAACTCTTAGGCTGTGTTTGGCAGTGGTGTTTGTGGGGTTTTTCCCCACCGCGGGGTATTTGTTGGGGTTTTTTCCACCACTTCAACACAAACACCCACACAATTACTTCCAATCATTTCAATCAAATCACAATCACATTCACTCTCACTTTGGCTATTAAACAAAAACCCACCACATCCTCCACTTCCACTTTTAGTATTAAACAAATATCTACTACATCCTCCACTCCAACTTTACCAGTAGCGACAGCATTGACCACGTGAATTTCCATGGCAGTGCTACTCCTACATTCCTATTTTGCTTTTGCATGAATTACAACCCCAACCTTCTAGATTTGTCAGAATCTAATATCTATCTCTTGGGTAGTTATCACTATGCCATTGATTTTCACATTAGACATGGACAGATGGAAGGGGGGAGGGAGGGGCACATGTCCCCTTATCCAGGGTTCCCAATGCAAATGTTCAACAAGATTGCAATTATGCCCCCTAAATCCCAGTCATGCACAATGAGGCCTACTATCAATTTGCTTCCAATCCCCATACCATGGCTTTGGTTTCTCTCTACCAAAATCAAGATGACTCTTTCATCCTAATCAGTACAAGTATCCCCCACTCAAAAATGTAAAACTGGGTTAACTGACTATAGTGCTAGGATAACAGATGACTAGTGGCTTCCTTGATCTATTTATATAGTACTGAATACAACTCGACACTTCCAGGTTTTGAGATGGAGGTGGCAGGGTAATTCAGATTTATTTTTATTCTCTAGCGTCATATTATATGCTTGGATTTTAGTAAGATTGGAAGCAGTACTCCAATAGTCCACTAATCTTCCTAAATGTTTCTTTATCAAAAAGTTCCCGCAAAAATAATTTTTTTTTAAAATAAAATGCTGAGGGTATGTTTATTAGTTGATAAAATTCGTAACTCTTACCAAAAAAAAAGCTACCACACATTTAAATATTTCTTAGAAGAAGATACAAAGAGAGCACAACTTTTTTTCTAAGTTGTTTCTCTTTTAGTCTTTGCTATTATCATCACATTCATTGGATTGTTGTGCATTATAAGTTCTTTTATCAAATAAACTATCAACTTGCATTCCATTTTGTGCCCCCTTAAATTTTTTTTAGCTCCACCTCAACCCTAAAGGTTGCCATTTTCCTCCACATGCTGTCCTTCTGACCACCCAAACGGTTGTAATAATCTATAGACAATGCACTTTCTTTGACAGAGCTATGAGAAGAAGTTCTTTCCATTTGGGACATCCCTACACCTGATTGCACAACCTTAGCCATATAGTAGATGTCATCGTAACATAGGTGGAGTGCAGCTGATTTCTCTATCATTGAGAAACTCTTAGGCCAAACATACGCTTGCCTCATTTTTGTTATGGAGTAGCCCGTATCTTTACACCTCCAGACCATGCTATACTCCACAATAGCCAAATAATTGAAATCCAATGTAATTGCTTGTAATACAAGCCAAAATGGTTATTATGCCATGGATTTTTTTTGTTCCATCTAATTTGAACCCCTCACTCCAGCAAGGGGTGCCCCCCTCTTGAGATGCAGACATAGGTTGACAATGACAAAATCTATCATCAAAACTGCACAAGATCTTCTTGTGTGAGAGGAGCGAAAGGCAACTGAATAACTTAAATATTATCCTTACAAAAGCAGCAACAACATTTTTCGGTCAAAAGAAGTGGGTGCAACAAAAATCGACTCATTTTTCCAACATTGTGGGCAAGCACCCAACTTGCATGTCACAGACTGGTATCTCGTCAAGCCCATGACTTACAAGCATATCGTGGTGAATTTGCATTGGTAAGCTCATGATATCATAATGATACCACTATTAACATGCACTTGTGCACATAGTGGCCCCATGACTGACGCTAAAGCCACTACAATTTGTCTTCTACTGAGAGGGGTACTGGAAAGGTGGGACAAAGCCTCTCTAAAACATTCTACTGGACTTCCTCTAGCACTTTTCTCCTCTCCATGTTGTGAGTGCGAGCGAAGCTTGAAGAATCTAATGTATACAGTAGAGGGTGGAGGGGGGTGAATAGTGTGCTATTGATATTGTTGAGAGAGAAAATGTCTTATCTCAAAAGAAAACCCTAGCCTCTCCTTTATACTAGAGAGGTTTGGGAGAATTACAAAGACACCCCAATGATAACATAAATGATAAACAAGTCCCTAGGCTCTACACTCCTCAAGTTGGGGCGTCGATATCTATAAGACTTAGCTTGTCACACAAAAAGTCAAGATGCTTCTTCCTTAGGGCCTTGGTAAATATATCAGCCAGCTGAGGTTCCGAGGAAACATATGAGTTGCTGATCTTGCCTGTGAGAACATCATGAAAAAGGTGGCAGTCAGCCTCAATATGCTTGGTCCTCTCATGAAAGACCGGATTTGAGGCAATATAAGTGGTTGACTTGTCACAGGGAAGTGGGATAGGCATAGTAGTTTGGATGCCAAGATCTTGCAAGAAGGAAACAATCCACATAATCTCACAAGCAGCTTGTGCTATCGCTCTATACTTTGCCTCTGTATTCGAACGAGCAACAACACTTTGCTTCATTCTCCTCTAGGAGATTAGATTCCCCCTAAGATAAACTGCAAAGCCCGAAGTAGAGCGTTGATCATTCACAGACCTGGCATAATCTGCATCAGAATAGACAAGAATATCTAATCTGTCACCATCTCTGTAATACACCCCTCTACCTGGTGTTCTTTTGAGGTATCTTAGATAAGGCAAACCTCATGCCGGTGTCTATAACGTGGAGCTTGCATGTGCTGGCTGGCCCTGCTCACTACAAAACTGATTTCAGGCCTTGTAATAGTAAGAGTAAGCGACACACTGTATTATGGTAACAAGTAGATTACTGATCTCAGGTAATCTTCCTTTCTTCAAAAAAAGAAAAATTATGGTAACAAGTAACATCCTCATACAATAGATTCTCATCAGAAGAACGTGCAAGTGGTGGCTCCACAAGTATATCAGAGGGCTTGGTCCCAAGCGAGCCTGTCTCTTGAAGAATCTAGAGTGTATATTGTCTCTGTGACAAGGACAAACTTGACCCCAGTCGCACTGCCTTAATCCTCAGGAAGTATCTCAACTCTCCCAAGTCCTTGGTGATAAAGGTAGACTACAAGGACTTGGTCTGGGCGATCCCATCCTCAACATCACCAGTAAGAATCATGTCATCCACATACACAGCTAGAACAATGACTTGAGTATGACCTTCATACTCAGTCTTCTTGATGAAGATAGAATGATCAAAAGTAGGACGCTGAAACCCGATCTTCTCAATCTCTGTATTGAGCCTCTCAAACTAAACATGAGAACTCTGTTTCAATCCGTATATTTCCTTAGGTGACAAACATGCTCCCTGTAGTTGTTGTAACCTGGTGGTTGTCTCATGTACTCGGATAAATCACCATACAAGAAGGCATTTTTAATACCAAGTTGATGTAAAGGTCATCTCCTAATCACAACAATAGAAATAATAATCTTGATAGAAATAATACGAGCTATAGAAGAAAATGCCTCATCCATTGCAGCTTGCCACCTAGGATCTTGGAAGCCTGAGCAAAATCCCTGGGAATCGTAGAGGCAGTAATAGATGAAGTAAACTGACGAACCCCATCCTCGAGGTGAGCAACACTGGTATATTGAGAAAGATGGAGTGTGCACACTCTACTGGGTCTCCTCGAAAGTGATTGCTCCTTTGTGTCTGAACTACTCTCATCTGCCAAGTTAGGACAAGGCCCAATGTCTGGCGAAGCGTGTGTCCTTCGGTGGTAAACCTGTGTCTCCTCCAAGGCATCCTGTATAGATGCTCCTTCCTCTGAGAAGTATGGAGTCTTCTCAGAGAAAGTGGCATCTGCTATGACACTATATCTTCTGCTGCTCAAGTCATAACACCTGTAGCCCTTCTGTATCCTAGAATACCCAAGGAAGATGCATTTGACTGCCTTAGGAGAAAGCTTCTCTTGATTACCATATGCCTGGACAAAGCAAGTGCACCAAAAAATCCTCAGCGGTAGAGTAAAAGGCCTATCACAATCTGGATGAATCACCTGGAAGGGAATTTGTTCTTGAAGAACCGACGAAGGTACCCAATTAATCATGTAGGCTGCAATTAGTATAGCATCTCCCTAGAATTGCTTAGGAACCTTCATTTGGATTATCAAACCTAGCAATATCCAAGAGATGTCATAGCTTGCGCTTAGCCACATTGTTCTGCTGAGATGTGTTAGCAGAAGACGTATGATGAATAATGCCTCGAGAGGAAAAGAGACTCTAAACATTTCGCTATACAAACTCTAAGGCGTTGTCACTGCGGAATACTCGAACTGTACCATCATACAGAGTCTGAACCTTTGCCAAGAACTGCTGAATAACTTAGGGAATCTCTGAGCGGGTCTTCATCAAGAAAACCCAAGTAAGGTGGCTATGATTGTCCACAATAACAGTATAATATTGATGTCCTCCTGGAGTAGGCACCTTGGATGGCCCCCACACATCACAATGTACTAAGGCCAGGGGAACAATGCTCTAGCATCCCTCTGTGGGTAGGTGCTCTTGCGATGCTTCTCAAGCTGCCAATCCTCACATTGTAATGTCAAGGAATCTGGCAAACTGGGATACATCTGTCGCATCTTCTTAAGTGATGGGTGCCTGAGTCTCCTATGCCATAGCCAAGAATCAGAAGCTATGGAAACTACTTCGGCAAATAATGTAGATGTGTCAAGGTAATAGAGTCCATCTTGCTCTATACCCCTATATAATATCCCCAATCTGTCTATCCCGGAAATAACATGACCTTTGTTAAACACTACATGACATCTAAGATCTTTACAGAGGTGACTTATGGACAATAGATTCATTGGAAACTTTGGGCACAATAAACTTCTTCAATCAACATCTTAGGAGAGGCATGCACACACCCAACTGTTGTGATAGTTGACATGGCTCCATTGGCCACCCTAACGTCCTTGATTCTACATATTGTCTTGGGATCCATAAGATGCTCCACATGTCCTGCAAGATGGATGGAGGCACCGGAGCCAACCATTTTCATTCCTTTGGCCCTCTTCTTCATGTTTTCTTGGGTTGTAAACACAAACCCCTTTAGATCTGAAAATAAACTCTTTGGTGGACGAATCACATATTCAGTGCATGAGAGAAGGCTCATGGCACTAGAGGGGGAAACCTTTACTATCAGCAGTGGGAGAAGACGCATCACAATAATTAGGAGGCGTGAAATATACTTAATCACACAAGAGATATGATCAAGAATCACGAACTGAGGTAGTGCACGATCTGATTGGGCCACCGACAGACCCACAATTTGTCTGTCGATGGCATTGGAGGGGTCGACAACCTCTTGTACGACACCAGCATGGTTGTCGGATGCTTGATGGGAGGCGTTGGGGGCATCGCTAGGGATGGCAGCGGCGCTGATAGGGAGGTCGGCGACGCTGGGCATCCTCCTTCCAACATTGCCGTTGCTCCTTGCCATTTTTGTGCCTCGATCAAATCATGATGTTGGTGATTCGATCATCTTAAAGCTGGAATATTTGGTAGGATATCGGAGCACCGGCCTAGGATCGCTGCTTTGATACTATGTTGAGAGAAAAAAATATCTTATCTTAAAAGAAAACCCTAGCCTCTCTTTCAGACTAAGGAGGTTTAGGAGAATTATAAAGACACCCCAAAAGTAGCATAAATGATAAATAAGTCCCTAGGCTCAACAGATAACAATGCAGAATTTAAAGGAATATTCACCATAGATCAATAGCAAGTATAAATCAATCACAAAATCAGAAAGATGACACCTGTATTTTAGAGTGGAAACCCTTTCGGGTAAAAACTATTACTTAAGCTTCTCAGCTTAAGATTTCCCAACTAGTCGACGCTAGTTAATTCGACTATCATACCTCTTGAATGAGGGTGGCATGACCTTTTATAGAACTTTTTCTCTAATACACCTTATCAAGAAAAGAAAAATGAAACTCCTAAAATAACTGGGTCCCAAATCAAAACAATTGGAATAAAATACAAAAATAAATCCTATGGAATCTCAGAAAATAAGACAAATTGAGCTTTTCAAGTTCGCAAAGAGGCGTGCTTTAGATCATAATAGTTGTAGGTGCAAAGGTGCGAAAGCACTAGAAAAAATTGGAGATTTGCTTTTTGAAAGTTATTGAGGTGGGGGGTCGAGGGTCCTATGTATAGGTAATTTTCAACCTGATTTAGAAAGTTTGCGATGGCGGTTTTGATTGATCAAAATTAAGCGTTGTCGATCAAAATGAAGTTTGGTTTGATCGATTCAATATTGAACGATTAAAATAAGAAATTGATCGACTTGGAGCACAAAATTAGGATTTGACCGTTAGAGGCCTTTTATCGATTAAGCAAAAAGGTTTGGTTGATCAAAAATGGGTTTGGTCGATCAAGTTTAAAAGTTGGTCAATCAACAGTATTAAAAAACTTAGGGTTTTGCCTAAGTTTGTAATCTAACGGAGTTTAAAAGCATATCGATTGTTATTTTTGAGGTTCCTTACGACATCGTAGACTCAATATTAAAAAGCGTCTGGAAGCACTTCATCATGAGATTGATTATCCTTGAAGCATAACCATTTCTTGTTTTTTGATTTTGTGTAACCTGAAATGAGTAGTCCACAGTAAAATAGAATTTTGTTACATCAAAACAAGGGTATCAATCCACGTGACTCCATCTACTACCCTTTGCTCCCACCATTACCTCCCTTTTTCTCCCATCTCCTTTCTTAATCCTCACCCTGGATCAGATGTGGCCGAATGGGATGTCAAGGCTAGAAAGGTTTATCCAGAGAGGAGGGATGGATCCTTCCCTAGTTGTGGGTTCATTTAAAGAACCTAAAGAAACAAACAACATATAGGGTTTGACTTCTTTCCGAGGCTTATTATCATCTCTAGGTTCAGATCTACAAGAAATTCTAGGTAATGTTTATTTTCTTGAAACTTTTTGTTTTGCAAATTTTTAGAGAATTAGGAAAGTGTTGGAGTATTAGGAAAGAGTCGTAGTTTAGTTAAGTTAATCTATTTTGTTAAGTTTAAAAGTTTTGAGTTCAGTTTTAGTATTTCTATTTCTATTTCCTATTTCTATTGGGTTTACTATGTAATTTGTTAACCCAACTCTCTATATAAGGGAGATTAGGGTTCTCTTTTGAATAATGAGAGGCATTATTTTTTCCCGCCTGGTATCAGAGCGGGAACAACCGTAAGGAATCCCACCACGGTGACCCTACCTCTTGCTCGTGCGCGCGCCTTCTTTACTCGTAACACGTGGGTCTTTGCCCCATCGCGTGCCCAGCTCATGGGTTTCTCGCTTGAAGCACACACATAATGCGTGTGAGTCCTACTAACGCACACGACTTCACGCAACTGTTAAACGCGGTTAACCGTGCATTGCTATAGCTCAGCTTACACGCTAAATGCACGTTGCTGCTACTGCTACCTTGCGCACTACCACGTGTGGCTGTTCTCCTTGCACGTGCTTACGCATGCACATCTGCTACCTTGTATGTGCACAAGCGCACACTATCATTGTTTCATTCTTCGTGCACATGACTCTTTGCCTTTCTTCTGCTCACCATGACAACATTGGCATTTCCCCTTGTGTATGCTAAGGCTTTGTCATCTACTATTGTTGTAGTACTTCAGGAACCTCAATCAACTTTGTGGTTCCCAGAACCACATCCTCTGGTCTAGGGCTTTCAAGATCTTCATTCAAGGTCGGAAGAAACGATATATATTGACCAAGGAGGAACCGGACCTCAAGGACAAGGACTATGAAAAATTGGAGCAAGATAATTATATGGTCATGAATTGGCCCATCAACAACATAGAGCCAAAGATTGCAACAAATATGATGTATGAGAAGAATGCGAAAGATATCTGGGATAACCTGGCCAAGAAATATTGCCAGAAGTCAAACGACTCCAGGCTTGCTAACATTTGTCGTCAGATTTGATCCACCAATTTGGGGGACCTCTCGTTGGTCGATTACTACATGACCATGGAGTCTCTCTATAAGGACCTTGTCTTCTAGCCCTTATATTGAGATGTAGAAACTCTTAGACGGCAAAGTGGTGGACATATCAGTCCCTTAATAGGCTAGCCCTCGTTACCAATCCGTTAAGGATCAACTTTTGTCATCTGATGTTCTTGATCTGCAGATTCTCTACAACTCTCTTCAGAAGACTAATGCCGACGTCCCGCCTTCTCCTACTACTGTTGTTCCTGACTCCTCTGCCCTCGTTGCCTTTGGAGGGAGAGGTGGTCGCTCTAGTGGTTGCAGTAGCGGTTGTGGTCATGGCCATATCTATTCTTACTGCATTCACTGCAAGCGCATAAACCATCTATTTGAGAAGTGTTGGGAGAAGTTCAGCAAGCCCATTTGGGTAAAGCAGACTTCTACGAGACTCCTACTTTTGAGATTTCCTTAGAATAATCTCCCATACAGTTCACGAATGAGGAGTTAGATCGTCTGAGGACTCTTCTAGGAAGCAAGCCAACCTCCTCTACTACTGCAGTTGGTCCAAGTCATGTGGCAAATTTTACCTCTGTTGCCTCATGTTTCTGCTTCTCCTGTAGAAAGCCTCATTGACTCAAATGGCAAGTGGATTTGAGCAAGGCTCTTTTCTCCCATCCCTACTACTATTGATGTTGCTGCATGGGATTGTCTCCCTTTTAGTTGCTGCTACTAATGCTACTTGGGATTATCTCCCGCCCTACTATTACCTTCGCTTGGGATTGACTCTTACTGCTTACCTGCCTGCTCCTTGGATCTGTTGCCCACCATCCATTTGAGAAGTGTTTAGGGAAGTTTGGCAAGCCCACTTGGGCAAAGTAGACTTCCACGAGACTCCTACTTTTGAGATTTCCTCCGAATAATCTCCCATACAGTTCACGAATGAGGAGTTAGTTCATCTGAGGACCCTTCTAAGAAGCAAGCCAACCTCCTCTACTACTACCGTTGTTCCAAGTTCTGTGGCAAATTTTGCCTATGTTGCCTTATGTTTTGGAGTGTCCGCTTCTCCTATAGAAAGCCTCATTGACTCAAATGGCTGGTGGATTTAACCAAGGCTCTTTTCTCCCATCCCTACTACTATTGCTGTTGCTGCTTGGGATCGTCTCCCTTTTAGTTGCTGCTACTACTGCTACTTGGGATTATCTCCCACCCTACAACTACCTTCACTTGGGATTGACTCTTATTGCTTGCCTGCCTGCACCTTTGATCTGTTGCCTACTTGGTCCTCTAGATGTATACATTTAGTGGGGAGTCCCATTTTGTCAATTGTAACAAGTTTGGTGTTATACATGCTCCAACTTGGGGAGGGGGGTGTTAGAGCATTAGGAAAGTGTTAAAGTATTAGGAAAGAGTCTTAGTTTTGTTAAGTTAGTCTATTTTGTTAAGTCTGAAAGTTTTGAGTGTTGTTTAATATTCCTATTTCTATTTCCTATTCCTATTGGGTTTACCATGTAATTTGTTAACCCAACCCTATATAAAGGGGGTTAGGTCTCTCTTTTCAATACTGAGAGGCATTATTTTGTCCCACACAAACAATAACGCTGAAAAAAAGCATCAAGTCATGAAAATGTCATTTTTGAGTATTATCTACAGAAGACATTGAATGCTGAGATTAGAATTTTGTAGTAGATCCACAGTCTAATGATCCTATGATTGAAGAAATGAAATAAAGGATATGGCTGAAACAGTTTATGTGTTATGCTTGTCTATCTGCTGATTTTGTTTAGATGATCCCAAGTATGTGCACAAAAATGGTTTGAGAAAATAATATTTGATGGTGTGGCATAGTTCATATTTTTGGTCCTTGGAGGAGAAAAGATTCGGAATTGTCTCTCAAGGAGAATGTAAATTTACTTTCTTGTAAAGATAAATGCCATGTATCATCATCACAAACTGATTTCTATGGAGTGTGGTATCTGAGAAAAAAAATCAGCAAATGCATAATTTACTGTTTTTGTGTTTTTCTAGCCTTGCAAGGGAATACTGCTTTTTGGTCCTCCAGGTACTGGGAAAACCATGCTGGCCAAAGCTGTTGCTACGGAAGCTGGTGCTAATTTCATCAATGTCTCTATGTCAAGCATTACTTCAAAGGTATTTATTTACATAAAATTAGAGGTGGTGATTATTTGTTGACATAACATTCTTAAGTGGAGGCTTCAGTTATTTTGCTGATGTACCGTGCGTTATACTTTGCAATAGTGGTTTGGAGAAGGGGAGAAATACGTCAAGGCAGTTTTTTCACTTGCAAGTAAGATTGCTCCGAGTGTTGTCTTCGTCGATGAGGTCAGCATTGTGCCTTGAAGTGTCTGCTCTACTTTTTGTCTGATTGGCAATCCAATTTCTGAACCTTAGTATTTTAAGTTTTGCTTTCTGAATGTTGTAGTTCATGATTTAGATTCAACACCATGGGTTCTAACGTAATACCAGTAACTTCATGATCGACAGGTTGATAGCATGCTTGGGAGGCGTGAAAATCCTGGAGAGCATGAAGCTATGCGGAAGATGAAGAATGAATTTATGGTGAATTGGGATGGCTTACGCACAAAAGATAAAGAACGTGTACTGGTGCTTGCTGCCACTAATAGGCCTTTTGACCTTGATGAGGCAGTTATTAGAAGGCTCCCTCGAAGGTTAGTTTTCAGCCTTCGTGAATAAAGTCGAGAAACTATTTTGATTGATTTTCAATGTTATATTTAGTGATTTCTTTTGTTAAAAGTTATGTTTGTTAAAGAAAATGGATGATACGAAAATTGTATATGTTCCAATTAATGGTAAGTTCCATTTAGTCTCGCATCTTTTTTCTTTTTGAGAGGGGCCTGGATCAATTATTTTAAGAGCTTGTGTTTGGTGTGTCTATACATTGTTGAGATATGTCCTATTATATGTTTTTGTACCTTTGTTTTGTTATTTTTATTTTGCCCATGGGTCTACATTACTACTAAACCTCTGTATGAGGAGGATTAGGATTTCTTGATTTTAAGTTGCTAATTTCTTCTGACTCGATATTAAAGTGGTGGTTCTCAATAGGCTTTTGTACCCTCCTTGCTTCTTCCAATGTAGTCATTACACAATCCATTTGGCTCATCTATAATTTAAAGCCCACTAAACCTGAACTCATTTCGTTGTCCTCTCAACCCGTAAGTGTTCCCAGCCCTTTTACCCCTGCATAGAGTGCAACTGTGCAAGTAATAAATTCACAATCACAACTACTCCTTTCTATGCCACTGTGCCTGGAGTGGGTCTCCAAGGGGCGGGTCTCCTCCAGAAGTTGAGGTGACATTTTGGGGAACTGAGATGCCATTTTGGAAGGGGAGCATTGTGCGGCCTGTGGAAGCAGGTCTTCAACCCTTTTGGTTCCATTAGGTGAAGTGGAGGCTATTGCTCATGCAATTAGGGAACATAGGAATTTTTTTGCCCTACATGTACTTTCGCCAAGGTAGGGGGGATCCAAATCTAGTTTTGGACATGTGTGTGGTGAGTTTCCTTTGCGTTTTATTAATTTGGCCTCCCCCAACTTGGGCTTTTGTGAAAATGGCCCTGGATTTGTTTTCTCGATTCTCTCTTGCTTTGTCTGTTGGACATAAGGGAGCCCTCCTTGATGATGATGATTGCAGGAATGCTTCGAGCTTGGAGGATAGGGACCTGAGGGTTGTTCCCAACCGGTCTTGAGACGCTATTGTTCCCATCTTTTGGATTCTGATTGATGGCTGCAGTGGTCATCGAGACTAAGTTTGGAGGGAATTCAGACAACGAGGGGCTTGCTGCAGGTGTTGCAAGGACTATCGTGGTGGCTGCTGCTGGCAGTGCAGCAACTTGTTTCGATGGACCTACTTTAGGTAGGGTCGATCGTGCATCTCAAACCAGTAGCTCTTGCTGGAGGAGCTCCTCTTTGTTTGGCGCCTGGTGCTGCCCAAGAGGAGGTTGGTGTACAAAACATGGAGATAGAGGCTTTGTGCAGCCAAGACGAGGATGAGGGATTTTGTCACCTCTGGTTAGTTGGCACTTGAATGGAGGTCGCTCCTGTGGTAGGGGTAATGACTTTGTTGGGGGGTAATTCAGGTGTTCCCCATGGTTAAGATCTTAACGTGGAACGCCAAGGGCCTCTGCGACTCCTCTTGTATGACATCCTTGCGTTGCTACCTTTGTGAATGGAGAGTCGACAATGTGTCAATACAAGAAACGAAGGTCGAAGCTCTTAAAGACAAGCAGAATAGAGAGATTGGTGGTGTCTTGGCTTATGATGGGTTTTTGACTGTTAGGAGGTCTTGGGGTATCTTGGCAGCATGGAGCACCTCTGCCTTTAACTTGATTGATTTGTTGCTGGACGATGGGTGCTGACAGCGGCTTTCACTTGTGTGTCAGATGGGTTGTCCTTGGTTGTATCTACAATATATGGTCCTTGTGCTGATCCTACTAGGTTGGAGCTGTGGTCTGAATTGAGGCAGGCCATTGGTTTTGTGGATGGGTGCCCTTGGCTTCTTGGCGGTGATTTCAACATAACCCTGTCATTTGACGATTGGCTAGATGGGAGGGATGACAGATCCTCAGATGATTTTGCAGCCTTAGTGGCTAATCTTGAGCTTTATGATGTCCTGATTTCTGGGGCACACTACACTAGGAGAAACTCTTCGGGGGTGAGATCCAAGATTAACGGATTTTTGTGTTCAATTGAGTTGGCACAAACTTTCCAGTTGGCCGAGGTTTCTTAATGGCTTAAAGCTTTTTCATGCCATATGATGTTCGGTAGGACTCCTAGCAGGGGAATTTATTCTCTCCCTACTTTAAAATGGATAGATCCTGGCTTTTGGAGCCCATTTTCAGGAGTGGTGAAAAGCAAGTGGTGTAAGGACCCATTTTTTGGCTTTGCTACGACCACACTGGTGGCAAAATTGGAATATTTGCAATCTCCACTGATTGTCTACAAAAGGAGGTCAGAGAACGATGTGAGACAAGCAGGATGGAAGCCGTGGAAGTTGTGGTTTCCTTGTTTAGGCAGGAAGACTCCAGGGAATTTGATTTGGCCAAAAGGCAATATCTACATGGGTGATTGGTCATGAGGATCATAAGGAGGTGGATGGAGGTAGGACTTGAGGCCTTTGTGACTAAAGGAAGGTAATGCCACCACTAAATTCTTTCACATGGCTACCGGTTGTAGAAGGTGCACCAACGTTATTGACAACATCATGGTTGGGGATGACCTTTTCACTGGAAGGGTGTAGGTTGTGTAGGACATGCGATTGCCTTTCTTGGACTTCACGAGGAGTCACCCTCTTGGGTGCTGGCAGTGGTGCTCTATAAATTTGTTGGTGCTGGATGCTGAGTGTGGTGTACTCCTCATTAAAGAGATCATTGAGGAAAAAGTTCTTGCTATAATAAAGGGCTTGAAGGCAAAGGGCTCCTTGGACCTAGATAGCTTCCCTATTCTCTTCTTTGGGGAGTTTTAGGACTTGGTGAGGGGGGACTTCATGTTCGTGCTTCATGAGTTTATGATGGACAATAGGGGCTTTCGGAGGATCAACAAGTCCTACCTTTTTCTTTTACCAAAGAAGTTTGTTCCAGAGAGTATTAACGATTACCACCCAATTGGATTATCAAATGCATCCCATCTTATTGTCGTTAAGGGCCTCGACAATTGTCTACGGGAGCATTTGCCTTTCTTAATTAGCCCTTTTCTGTCTACTTTCGTTAAGGGTTGATCCTTGCAGTAGTCGTTTATTATGGCAGAGGAGATAGTTGCTTCATGGCTGGGATTGAAAAGGAGACGGTTCCTGTGGAAAGTCGTCTTCTCCATGGGTTATGATGATGTTAGCTAGTCTTATTTGTGGCAGGTACTGCCATGGTGTGGTTTCCTCGATCAATGGATTGCCTGGATGAAGTGTTGTGTTACGACCACATCCTTCTCGATCTTGGTTAGTGGTAGACTTATAGGTGGGTGGATACAACCACAGAGAGGGGTTAGGCAGGGATGCCCCTCGGCACCGCTACCGTTTATCATTGGAGCTGACATGCTTGTAGGGATGGCTTTCAAGGCACGCGAGGGTGACTTTATCTTGAAATTCTCTTTTTGTGCTGATGGATCTCTGATTAGCCCTATCCTCTAGTATACGGATGACACATTGTTTTTAATTAAGGGAAAGGTTTAGGAGGTGAAGCACTTGGCTGTGCTGGTCTGGATTTTTGGTGCTATCTCTGGGTTGGAGGTTAACCTTCGTAAATCTGCTTTTGTTTTTGTTTGGGATGAAAGAGGAAGAAGCTAAAGCACGCTCGCGACCTCTTGGCACTTATTCGGCAGCTTTGCCCCTGACTTATTTGGGCCTTCTTTTGAAGGGGAAGAAGCTTTGCATTCATGACTAGCTGTCAACCAAAGAAATGACTGGCAAGTTGGTGGGGTAGATTGTTGTCTTGATGGAGGATAGCTCGTGCTGCTCTTATCTGCCATTCTGAACTTCCATCTTTTAGTGTTCAAGCTCTCAAAGAAAGTGATTGAGATGATTGATATGATAAGAAAGTGATTTTTCTGGAAGGGGATGGACCGGGTAGATAGGTTTCTACACCTTATGGCTTGGGATGAGATTTGTAGGCCAGTTTAGCATGGGGGTCTCAAAGTGCTACATCTGGAAACCTTTAATACAACCTTACTTGTGAAATGGGTTGTTAAGCTCTTCTCCAATAGTGACACTGGCATAAACTTTTGGTTGAGGGCTACGGTTCTTGTCTTCACTCTGAAGCCTCTGTTACCCTTGGAACTTTTGCTTTTTGGCATGGTCTCTCCAATTATGTAGCTTCTCGCATAATTCTTCAACCCTAAGCTTGGTGATGGTAGGAATTTTATATTATGGGAGAACAATTGGACGGGGAGGGAGACTTTGCTACACTTGTGCTTAGGTTGTTTGCTTTGGTGGTGGATAAGGGCCATCCGGTTCATGCTGCTTGGGATGGCTCCTTGGATTTGGGATCACGGATTCCTAGGTTGGTTGATGGTTTGTCTGAAGCGTGACTATAGGATCTCCAATTTCTACTTGGTGTGTTGCATGCGTTCCCTTTAATGATGTTGCTTGGCACATGCTTCTTTGGAGTAGAGGCTCTTTCTCGATGGAGAAGACATATAAGCTTCTCCTTGGTGATCCTACTCTTGGTGAAATGTCCTCGTTTGTTGATTGCGCTACTTCGTGGAAGATGAAGGTTCCACTTAAGGTTAAGATTTTTCTCTAGATGCTTCACTGGAGGAGACTGGTTATGAGAGTTAGGAGGTAGATTTGGGCTCTTAGTGGTGATGTGGTCTGTTGCCAATGTGATCTCCATGATGAGGATGACACCTACCTCTTTCTCCTATGTGATTTCTCCAAGCGGCTGTAGGAGTATCTATTTATTCTAGATCTACCGGTAGACTATTGGGATGGCTTCGAGGAGGCCTTAAAAAATGGAGTTCAAAGTGATACCTTGCTGAGGATGAAGGCCTCTACTGGTCTTTGGTCCGTATGGCTACAGAGGAACGTCATGCTTTTCAGAGGAGGATGGCCTTGGCTGGAAAATGTTGTAAGGGATGTTTTATTTGTCTTTTCCTCATCGTCTAATGCTTTGTAATCTTTTCTAGAGGTTTTAATGAAGTGAATAGCTATCGACCTCCGGTAGCTATACTTTTTTCCCTTTCTAAAAAAAACCTCTTTTCCTCCACACACATTGAACACAACGCTACCACCACCATCACCTATACTTAGATATGACATCATTAACACACCACTACAACCATTTTTCGTTCACCACCACATTCACATGGTCATCCCATGACCATTTCACTAGCGACACTACGACCTACAATCACCCTTGGTGTACCCCCACTAGCATTTATTCATGCCTACAGCGGATTGACAATAAGCATTGAAGGTCAGCATCATAAGAGAGGGAGGAGAGGGACTTTATTGGTGGTGGCGAGTGATTAGAGAGGTGGTGCTTGACACTAGGCATGCGATGGGGGTGGGCAATGTGGTGGAAAATGATTGGAAGGCGAAATTGTTGGGGAGGACGATGTTATGGAGCATTGATAAAGATGGTAATGGTTGGGTCATAGGAGACACGTTGGTTAGTAAGAAATGAGACCATGGAGAAAGTGATTGTGGGTGGTCCAATTGTTGATGGAGACAAGGGAGGAGTAGCCATTAAGGTGGGGGATTTTGGGGTGTAGGTGGTTTATATGAGAGGTAGGTAGGAGAAGGCATGGGGTTTTGGGTGATGTGCTTTGGGTGGAGAATGAAGTATTTAAAGGTAGTTAATTACATAGAAAACCAACAAGGTGGGGGTATGAGTGAAATCATATGTTAAAGACAATTTAACAAACTTGATTCACACAAAATGGGTGTCTGTGTCCATTGTCAAAAATTAAGGCTTAGATTCCTTAATCTTGGTTGTTGTCGATGATGGGGATACCCATGTGGTTATAAAACATACAGGAGAGCTTACATGTAAAGCACGTGTGAGTTATGTTATAAAACTCCAGTTTCTGTGAAATGAAAACCATTAGACTCCTGGTTGATTTTGTGAAGGGTCTCAAAGTGAAAGAATGCATATCAATATGATTGTGCAAATTTGTTCGTGTTGATTTGACATGTAGACAAGGGGTATATGCATAAATTATGGATAGAACAAGCTATAGACCTTCATTTTCCACAAAATGGCCGGCACTTGTTTGGAAAAAGACATTTATATATGAAATAGTACTTAATGATGATCTCAAAAGGTGTTTGTCCTCGAAGCTCTAGACAAGGTTAATGATAACAACCTCAAAGGGGAATTAGTTAGGGATATAGCAACGTACTTGTGAATTGTCCAAGGTGCTTCTCCCTCACATCAACATGTGGCTTCCACATAGCATCATTCTATTTCTGTCATCATTATAATATCCATCTCTACTGTCTATCCAACATTACAACTAAAAGGTAAGCTCAGACTTTGTTTATATGACCTTATAAATGATTGATTGTTGAGAGTAGGGGACATACTTCCATAGGTTGGGTACATGGGAGACATCGTGCACACTAATTAGGTATGGTAGTTAGTCAACATGGCAAGCAGCAGATCTAATCCTTTGCAAGACCTTAAAAGTCTTGCTATATCCAATACCAATTTGACCTTCATTTCAAATCTCCATATCCCTTTCATAGGATACCCTAAGGAGTACAAATCTTCGACCTAAAATTCAAAGTTCATCTTAATTTTGCACAACTCTTCTGTTGCCGTTAGGCAATCAACAACTTTCGTTGGATTTGCTCAATAACCTCAACTCTCTATTAATTATCTTTAGCTCAATCACCTACTGCAATGGGAGATGCACTTATGCCCATAATGACCCTCAAATGATGCCATACAGTGCTAGCATGATAGATATTGTATGTGAACTCTATCGGTGCTAATGATCTTCCCTACTATTTTCCATTCAAGAATGCAACATCTTAACAACTCCTAAAGGGTTTGAATGTTTGTTTTGCCTATTTATCCATGGTAGTAGCTAGTTGTCGTGGATGATTTCTTTAAGGATTACATGCAATGCAACTACCAAATGTAGAGACCTACCTAATGTGCCATGCAATAATTTATCTAATTTGTAAAAAAATTGTGCAATCTGCGTGAGTTGGACCACCATCACCAAAATAGCATCATATGAGTTAGAATAAATCGGCCAAATAGTCTTATTCTATAATCCTACCTCTTAATATATAGAGGTGGGAAAACTACAAGAGCACTCCTTAAGGAAATAAAAAAAATTACAGCTAAGGCAAAAACAAATAACAAAAAGCTGAAGGGGCTAACACTTCCCCTCAAGTTGGAGCATAGATGTTGATCATGTTTAGCTTAGAACAACAAATATCAAAAGAAGTCCAGGTCAACACCTTGGTAAAGATATCTATTGTTTGGTCAGTAGAGGAGACATGCATGATGTAGATATGACCTCTCTGAATCAAGTCATGGGTGTAGTGCCAATCTACTACCACATGCTTGGTCCTTTCATGGAACATAGAATTGTGAGCGATATAGGTAGCAACTTTGTTATCGCATCTAATCTCCATAGGGGTATTAACAGATACATGTAAATCTACCACAAGGAATCTCACCCACATCATCTTAGAAGTTGTGTGCGCTATGGCCTGATATTTAGACTCTGCAATGGATGTGGACACAACTTATTTCTTGCTCTTCCATGTTATGATGTTCCCTACTACATAGGTATAGAAACTAGCAGCAGACTTCCTGTAAGATAGACATTCAGCATAATCTACATTTGTATAGGCCACAACACTCATAGAAGTCCCCTTGGCGCTTTCTTCAAGTATCTGGACACCATCATTGCAGCATCCCAATCTTGTTTAGTAGGCCTTTCCATGAACTGACTCAACTTTCCAACTGTAAGGGAAATATTTAGTGTCGTAGTAGTCAAATATAGGAGTTTGCTCACAAGTCCTCTATATTGCTAACTATCCAATGCCTCTGGCTTTCCATCATATAAGTGTGCCGTAAGATTCATGGGAATATTAGCTGGCTTTACCCCCCCAGCATGCCAGTCTCCTGCAACAACTCAAGTGCATACTTTCTCTGGGAAAGAACAACACCCTTCCTGCTCCGTGCCACCTCTATCCCAAGGAGATATTTGAGAGGTCCAAGATTTTTTATAATAAAGTTTTTTGTAAGACCCTTCTTGACTTCAACAATCCCAGGTCCATCATCCCCTATAAGAATGATATCATCAACATAAACTAGTAGTGCTGCCACACCTTGTGCATTCCTTCTAACATACAAGGAATGATTTGATGACGACCTCTAAAAGCCCAGTGTCTCAATCACCTCTGACAACTTCTAAAACCATACTCTGGGAATCTGTTTTGAGCCATAGATTGCCTTGCGTAGGCGTCCCACTCTGGAACACTCCCCTTAAACCTCATAGCTAGGAGGCTACTGTATGTACATCTCTTGGAAGTCAGCATATAGGAAGGCATTTTTAACATCAAGTTGATGGAGGTGCTAATCTCTCTGCACAGCTACAGAGATCAAAATGCATGTGATAGGAAGTCGTGCCACATGTGAGAACGTGCCAAAGAAGTTCACACCATAGGTCTACGTGAATTCCTTGGTTACAAGACGAGCTTTGTTTCTCACTGTCCTATCGGGGTGATACTTTATGATAAAGACCCATCTACACCCCACAACTAATGCTCTTGGAGGTAAGTTAGCAAATTATCACATGCCACTGGATTGTAGTGCAGTCATCTCATCCTTCATGACTTGACACTACTTTGGATCAAGAATAGCCTGGTAGTTAGATGACGGAATTTATGTGGTGGACAGAGGATGACAGAACTTGTTGTAGCCCCTACCGAGAAAAGTAGTTGACGACATTAGAAATAGGTATCTGACACAACTACATGGGGCCTTGCGAACTACAATAGGGAGATCGAGATCGTTAGGAGCAAGAACGATCTTATATACTGCCTCTGGTTGTGCAGAGGAAGAAGTGCAGGCTGTGCAACACTCGCCCTGTATTGACCTTGCATCATCTCTAAGCACAACCTCATTAGTCTGTAAATCACCTGCGCTCACCTGAGGTGGAGGAGGAGTTGGCGCAGAAGAGGAGGGCCGCTACTTGTAAGTGATGGGAAGCTTGTATGTGAGCTCATGAAACCTATCAGGCTTAGAGAATGGTGGCTTAGATGGTGGTGGCACAGGTTTAGTGATCAGGATCGCCTCCAGGGGCATAGAAGGAATGGGCATAGGTACCTCAACAACCTTAGGGGAAAGACTTCTCCTGGAAGTAGAAAGGTATGGCACTCACATAGTTTCTCCAAGTGAGAGGATCATAGCATTGATCTCTTTTGGGTGCAAGAATATCCCAAAAATACACATTTGACGAACCTTAGAGCAAGCTTATCTCAACTAGGAGTAGAAATGTGAACAAAAGAAATACAGCCAAACACTTGAGGTAGAACATGAAACAGGTTATCCTCTGGATAGAGAACTTGCAAGGGAATATGTTTAGGAATTGCAGAAGTGGGCATCCTATTGATCAACACGCTGTGAGAACATCTCTCCAGTAGAGAGGGGACACCATGATGGATGAGTAAGGTGCATGCTACATCAAGAATATGTATGTGCTTCCTCTCAACAACCCCATGCTACTGGGATCTGTGAGGATAGGTGGTCTGAAGAATGATGCCATAAGATTTATAAAAGGCACATAAGCTATAGGTCTAGAACTGGAGAGCGTTGTCAGTGTGAATATTTTTAACACAAGTGCCAAACTAATTCTTTATTTTTAGAATAAACTATTCAAAAATATTGCCAATCAGACTTATTTTTCAGCAAAAACAACCATGGCAAATGGGAAAAATCATCAACAAGAATCAAATAATAACGGTGACCCAGCCGATTAGAAATATGGCTTGGGCCCCACACATCAGTATGAACCAGTTGAAACATCTTAGTGGACCTAAGGCTCTGGCAAGCAGGCGAGGTACTCCAGTGATGGTTGCTCAATTGACAAGCATCACAAGTAATAGTAGCAAACGGAGAAATGTGGGGTATAACACGACGAAGCCTATCCAGTGGAAGATGGCCAAGATGAGTAAAAGTGACACCCTCGTGGTAGGCAGCAACAAAAGGAGATTGGAGCAGGCGTTTGACTCTCCCATGTTCACGATTGCCACCAAATGTCCTACCTATTGAGATATCTTGAAAAGTACAAATAGTGGCATCAAATATAGCACGACAATTCAGGTCCTTAGTTGTCCTATTGATAGATAGCAAACTAATAGGAAAATTAGGGACAAGAAGAACATCTGTCACTCTCATCCTTGAAGGTAATTGAGGCCTCCCCTTGTCCAACAATCTAGGAGTACCTCCCATTTGCCACTTGCATTGTCTTCCTTGAAGGAATAGGTAACATAATGGAAACACCTCCGATCTCCACTGCGGTGTTGGGAAGCTCCAGAGTCAACTAATGAATTCGTATCCAAGTTTGTATCACACGGAGCATCAGCATAAGTTGAGAGGGCAAACTCTATACTTGACGAAGTAGCGAAAGTGGTAGTCTCAAAGTGGATGATGCCTCTTGTGACAACTGTGTAAGGCATCAAAGTAGGTCATCATAATCTGCCTTGGGCACATACAATATCAGTGAGTTGCTTTGTAGTGGCAACGTCCTGCTTAGTCATGGGAGGGTGACCATGCTTGGTCCAACTATTATTCTCCATATGTCCTGACTTCCCACAGTACATGCAAGCCAGGCGTCCTCTCCCAATGGGCCCACGACCCTAACCTCTGCCCCGTGTAGTTGGAGTGCCTCGACCACAACCTTGGGTAGTAGCAAGGGCAAAAGTATGCCCTATAGGCTCAGTAGCAATGAGGGTAGCAAAGATCCTGCCCATCCTATTGTACGCTTCCTCTAAGGTGGAAAGCTCTGAGAGAGTGAGAAGTTGTGACCAAGCTCCTACGTAATCTTATCCAAGGGAGTGTTGCTTCTTTGCGATAGGCCCTCTAAGTAGCACACGTGCACATAGGCTGACATGCATTGCACTTCTCCAAGAGACCCTTCTGGGTTGAGTGGTACTAGGACACAACCCTCCTGACGAAGCTGAGAGAGTTCATTGTCGATATGGAAGACCCTTATGGAATTCTTCTCGTAGGAATAGATATCTCTCAAACTATCCTATGTCTCCTTAGCAATGCAGTAATACATGATTTCATCCCCAATCTAGGGATAATTAAATTCATGATCCATGCACAAACCACGACATTATCCTTCTTCCATGAGGCATTCTTCTTGGTCTTCTCCATTAGTTCTGGTTGAAGCAGTACATGCTCATCATGATCCTGTACCATCATTGGAAAGGTCTGTGACCGCTGAGCATAATTGGACTCATTAAACTTCACCATGGGACCAAAGAAGGTTCCTTGTACCCCCCCATCTTAGGAACATGCTCCAATGTAACTTCGGACAAACTCTCGGATGCCATCCTGCTTTAACCGGACCTAAACCAATGTTCACACTGATATAAGTTGAAAAACAAACCATCAGAAGCTGATCTAGGATCATGAGATGACCCACAACAAGCATGACACGGACTGGATAACACCCGCAGCCAGTTGTTGACCAATCCACAGGGCCTTTCAAGGTTGCACAAGGCGATGCAGCAGGTAGGAGGCCCTGGTGGCACTCCAAAGAAGATGAGAGGACCCTGGCGGCACTCAAGATGGCCTGCTGGTAGCTCTGGAGAGATGAGAGAGCCTTGGCGGTGCTCAAAATGGCCTGTTGGTGGTGCTGGAGAGGAGTAGGACGTGCTGGCAGACACTCCTTGAGATGAAGACAGTGTTGGCGGCACTGCTAGGAGGCGGAGGAAGCGCAGGTGGTGACGCTGCGGCCAGAAGTTGATGCCGCAGTGGTTGCTTGCGTAACTGCAACAGGTAGATCGAAGATAGGGTGTGGCCAGGAGAGGAGGTGAGGCCAATCGAAGGCCCACCGAATAGAAATAATTATAAGGATCAAATGATCAGCCTTCATAATGATAATATTGGAACACAGTCTAGACTGGAGTTTAGTGGCCTTGGACTGGGATACTAATTGGGTTTCTTTGTAGCTAAAATGGCCCAATTTAATATTTGTTGATTTGGTGAAGCCCACCAAGAGGGACATGTTAAAGGCCAACACGAAGACGAAGTTGTGGTTGGTTTGGCAGAGGTTGGCATGAGGTTATGGAGGAAAACAGAAATCAAAGCAGATAATGATAGTGGGAATCTAGTTGCATGTTATTGGGGAAGTCTGGTTGAGATGCGGGTGGTAGGTACCAGAGTGAGGATGGTGATGACTGAAGGGAAATGCATGCAGTACTGCATGGAGGGTGGAAAGGGCAAAAGGAATGAACCTGCAAGTGAAGAGGAGGTACTGGAGTCAAACAATCCTGGAGGTTAATGTGGATGGGAATGTGCATGTCTGCATGCAGGGATGAAGGTGGTTGAGGTTGAGAGGGTGGCACACAGTCGAGGTGGGGGTGGAGGGGAATTGGTGGAAGGTTTAGATAGAGGCAGTGTTGAGTGCACAAGGCCACATGGTCAAGGAAGGCTAAAAGGGTGAGGTTGGAGGTGGAGTTTGGAGAAGATGAAGAGAGGTGGTGGTGAGCAGTGGATGAGGCTCTACTGTTGGGTTTGTGTGGAGGGAAGGAGAAAAAGGAGAAAATGGGGGGAAAAAGAGTGGTGAGTTCACATGCGGAATGATGTTGCAGCACAATGGCAATCAGAGTTTTATGTCAATCAAGTGATGCTTTGTACCAGGGGAAGGCATCTTTATTTATAGAGGAGATGCCTCCAAAAAAAGAAAAAGGACTCCACTACTAATCCTATTTTAAGAAAAGGAAAAGAAACATACTACTAATCCTATCTTAAGTAAAGGAAAAGAAACATATTATAATGATACTCTTTACAAATATAGCTGAAGATTAAAGTGTGCCCCTTATATTCCATATGACATAGACTAGACTGCACCAATCCTTTATTCCTCTCCTCTCCCCCCCTCTTGTTTTCAGAAAAAACTCACCCCTGCGAGTTCGCTGCATTAGTCCAGATCTGAAGGTTTTGGTGGTGGGAAGGTATAACCTATCTTATGATTGAGGAATCATTATATTTGGGAGGTTAACTTTGAATACAAAAGGTCCTGGGTTGTGTTTGTAATCAGCGCTTATCCTGGGAGAATGAGAATTCAATTCCTTTGGCCATGTAAACCTACTTTTCACTTATGTGGGCAAGTATATTGATCATCGGCATCACTTAGTTGGGCGATTTGTTCTAATCGTAGTTGGCCATGTCAACCTACTTTTCCATGGACATTTTTTGTATCGATAGTTGGCTGATAAGGAAGTCCAGACAATTCCAACCTCTGGATTAACTGATCAATAAAATTGGTGTTGAGGGAAGAGAATGCAAATGAATAGGCATCGGTGTTTAGAGCAGTTTTATACGTTACTAGGCCTTCAACCTCTTTGATTAGGTACTTTTCAATGTAGCCGGGAATCACTTTAGATGCTTCCTATGAAACTTTGAGAGAATCATTTGAGAAACTACCAATATTACTGTTAGCCTTCCTAGTTTCTTTGGGAGAGGGATTAACCGTCACACGCACGGTATGAGGTTCAATGAATTGATGAATTTCTCTTGGTGCATCATTGTATATGATAATCAGAAGCGGACCTGGTGTTTCCCTTAAGAATTATGTCTTCGTAATTGTTGGGATTGGAGAAGCGTCCACGTGGCACATGCCACGTGGCAACCAGCAGGCCACGTGGCAGTGCCATGTGGCACCTATCCCAAAGCTCAATAGGGCCAGCGGTTGGTGGTCCTTTGGACCAAATATGGTGTACCAATATTGGTGCTTATCCATTTTTACTATTTGAGTTTCTTAGGAATTAAGTTGTATGAGTTGGTTTTGTTAAGAGATGAAATCTTTCCAAATGAGAAAAGATTTTTCTCTTTAGGAAACAAGATTTTATCCCTTGCTTTATTTGTTGGAATATGTACTCTATAAATAGAGGGCCTTCCTACCTTATTTTCTCTTGAGCAATATAGAAGAATATTTCCAAATCAACAAGGCTCTTCTCCTCTCTCTCTCTCTCTCTCTCTCTCTCTCTCTCTCTCTCTCTCTCTCTCAGCCGGTCAATAAGGAGCAGAAGCTCCTTCTTCCTGTCAGTCTTCTCTTCCCGGCATGTCTGATCACCTAGATCAGGTGTTTGGTGGACCGTCCAGACGTCCTAAATGTAGCAACTCCGTGTTGCTGCGTGTGCATAGGAGTCTCCACTCTCCGCTCTCGCCACCTAAAATCTCTATAGTAATAATTTGTGGTATTATTTGCACACACTTGGCGAATCATCTGGTGCAATGTCGGCATGGCTAAATTGAGCATTTTTGACATTCAGTTACTTGACAACCCATTTGAAGGCATTGAAAACAAGTGCCAACATTCATATTTGTCTGGGCCCCAAGAATATTAGCATTGATGTTGATAAGTTGTGGGCTTGAAGTACATGACACTACTTCCGGGCATTGAACTGCCATTAATGATCGGACTTAGTATAATGGAAGGTGTCTTTTGGAGCTCCACAGTTTGCTAAGATCAATATAAGTGGGACTTAAGAAGTAGTTACAGCCAAGGCAAGGTGATGCTTAGCCAAGCGTGCCAATTTAGTTTCCGCTTTGACTTCACGGTTATAGGCACTATTGATGGTCTTACAACCTCACATGTAGAGCTTTGAGCCTCAAACCATGGATATATCAATCCACTAGTTGGTCATTGGTCTTAGGTTATTTTAGGCCACTAATATTTGGAATTCCTTTGTGCATTCTTGGACGCTTTTGGTTCCTTAGTGAGAGTCTAGAGTTGATGGTATTAATTTTCACAATACTCTAGAGGCAAGAACTTTTGCAGCTTCATCTTGGTCCACAAATGAGTATGTTCCTTGCCTTTGCACTCTTGATCTTCTTGGAGGCAATTCTGCCATAGCAGAGCATATCCCTTTTTCTTGAGTGTAAGGGATTTGACTTTGTGGCAGTTTAATAGGTCCTTCCGTTCGAAGAAATGCACCAATTGTTATGAAAGGGGAGTAGAAATCAAAGTGTGCAATGTTCATGCAAGTTAGGTTACATGTTGGGAAGGTCCAATGGAGATGCAGGTAGTAGGCGTAGGAGGGGAGATGGCAGTGATCAAAAGGAATGGGGCATAATAGCATGTGGATGGTGGAGAGGGTGGTGAGAAGGAATTGTTGACACTAGGCAGTGCTGCAGGTTGGTGTGGGTGGGAGCACACACAAATGCATGTAGGGTTGTGGGTGGTTGAAAGAGCGGTGCACATTTGGGGTGAGGGTGTAGGAGAGTCAGCATAAAGGTGGGACTCGATGGAAGGTTTGGTTGGAGGGTGCATAGGGCTGCGCATGGTTGAAGAAGGTCAAAGGGGTGAGAATGGAGGTGGTGGAGTCTAGAGGGGGTGGAAGGAAAGAGGTAGCGGCGGGTGGTGGGTGAGGCTCTACGAGTGGGTTCCAGTAGATGGGAAGGAGGTAAAAAAGAGAATTGAGTTTATGTGGGAGAGGTTATGGTTGGGGGCAGGGGAGAGAGGGAAGAGATGATGGGACATCACAAGGCCAAGAAACACTCTAAAAAAATAAAGGCATTTTGACATATATACCCTTGGTAATATTTGCAAAGACATACATACTCCTACTTAATTTGAGTTTACATATATACCCCTACTAATTAAGCACCGTTAGATTTAATGCCCTTCCGTCACTATCCTTTGCTTCTGGGAACCCAAAGTGGGCTAACATATGTCAACCACGGTTAGTGAAG
Source organism: Thalassia testudinum (assembly GCA_037157565.1). Classification (NCBI taxonomy): domain Eukaryota; kingdom Viridiplantae; phylum Streptophyta; class Magnoliopsida; order Alismatales; family Hydrocharitaceae; genus Thalassia; species Thalassia testudinum. The sequence goes on from JAZHRO010000073.1 coordinate 140,271,199, forward strand.
ATCTAGAGCATCATCCAACGGCTGACATTTGGGTTCATCTGCACGTAGCAAATGATGGAGTGGAGGACATCAAGCCATTTCCCTCGAGAGGGGCTCACTTCGCAACGGCCTCCTTCATTTCAAAGCCCTCCTCCTCCCCGACGCCTTTTGCTCCAACCACTGCACCCTTTCCCTCATCCTCGAGGCGTGTCACAGATCCTCTAACCTCCGCACCTCCCTCTTTACACCTACTTTGCCATGGCCACCTCCCTCTTCTACTTTTACTTGGACCACTCCGATTCGATCTTTAACGCCCACCAGGTGTTTAATGAAATGGCTGGAAACAGAACGGAACCCACTTTCGCCAACTTGCTGATTGCTGGTTACCTAAGGATCTTAAACTTGAGAAAGGCCCGCAAGGTGTTTGACAAGATGCCCGTTAGAGACTTGGTTTCGTAGAACTCCATGATCAGGGGCTGCACAAGGTTTTCGTAGCCCCGGGAGGCGATCGAGCTCTTCCACCAGATGCTTGCGACAGGATTCGAGCTGGATGAGTTCATGTTTTCCGTCTCCCTCTCTACGTGTGCCCAGATAGGAGCTCGTTGTCATGGTGAGCTTGTCCACAGCTTGATGCTGGAGAAGAGGGTATGCTTGAACTACATATTGGGCGTTGCCTCGATCGACATGTGTGCAAAGTGTGGAAGGATCGAGAAGGCCAAGCAAGACTTCGACACAATCCCGAGGAATGATGCATCTATCTGGAATTCGATGCTTTCTGGTTTAACAATCCATGGTCTTGGACACGACGCGATGGAGGTGTTCTCCAGAATGAAGAAGGGGTCTTGCCGGATTCCATCACTTTTGTGGGTCTCTTGTCAGCTTGTGGTGATAGTGGCTTGGTTCAAGAGGGTTGCTATTATTTCGATGATGGTGACAAGTCCATTGCATAAACGGTTACTTTTTAGGGTAATTTTGGACTTTTTAAGTTTTCACTAACGGCCGTTACCCCCAAAAAGTGACGGAAGTTAACTGAGGGGTATGACCTCCTATGATTAGGTATTTAGTAGGGGTATATACGTAAACTCAAATTAAGTAGGGGTATATATGTCTTTGTAAATATTACAAGGGGTATATATGTCAAAATCCCAAAAATAAAATGATGAAAAATTACAGTATGCCCTTTATATCCTATATAAAATAGGGCAGGCTGAGTCAACTCCTAGGGTCTTCACTCACTAACATCCATTACTATTTGTCACTTGAAAGCCTGATGCATACCCAACATGCACAATTCAAAGTATCTACCTCCACTGGGTGGTGTAATGTAAAATCTTGCTATTGGTCTTCCACGAACACTTGACACCTTTATTACATATTCTGCACATTGATGGCAATAACCTTCAATGCTTTTTTTACTGCCCAATCCCCAGCCTTCAACAAATTTCCATCTCCTCAAAACTCTAGAACTTTCATCTTCCTAAATGCAGTGGATACAGCAACATGATGTTACATTGGGTACACCCGTAGCATCTCTGGGGTCTCTTTGGTAGGAGGCGCAGTAGGAGACTTGGTTGTTCCTGAAGATGGCATGATCGTGGCTAGAGGAGGACGTGGACAAAGGGGACAAAGCCATGACTCAAAGAGGGAAGACTTGAGAAGAAGTGGTCAGGAAGGTGTGTTTCTGAGCTCAGAAGGTGGAAGCCTTTGTCGGGTATCTTGAAGCACCTCTGCATCTGCAATGTTGTCAACATGAGTTGCCCCTGGTCTAGTGTTGGGGGTGGAGGGTAAGTCCTGTCTCTATCTCTATGGATGGTACCAGGTGTCATTGCCTACACACCAGTAGACAAAAACAAGTTGCATTTAAGGAAATAAGACTTTGTTTCATGCTTAGAATTTCAGTAAGATATTATGCTAGTGCCTAAAACATCTAACAACAATGTCGATCATTATGAACTTGTTGGGTTATCTCTTCAGTGCATTATCTAATGTGGGTAACTTTGCTCTAATATTATCTTTGTAACATCCTAGTTCCCTTCTGGGTCATGTCATTGTAGAGGATGCTTTTTCCTTGGAGTAAGGTGGCCCTCTGCCGTCACAAATCACACAATTCTTGTTCTTGATCTTCTTTGACACAGTGATTCAATGCTTTTTGATGTATCTTGGTTTTGAAGCAGGCAGTTCTAGCTTTCTAGGCTTTTTAGAAGCTTGTAAGATGTTATTCTCGAGAAGATGGAACTATGACCTTGCACGATCATTTATTTGCTGTCGGCCTTTCCACAAAGGCTCTTTTAGGTACATTGTGGGTCTTGATGTGTGTTAACTCAAGAGAGTGTTTGGAGAATTTATGGATGGTCTGTTGGCATGTCACGCATTTCAGTGTTGGAATTACTTTCTACAGAATTTCTGCATTGACAATCAAGTTGCTCTCTAGTTTAAAATTGTATTGGATGTAAAATCTGGTTGCTTTTCTAAGGCACGCATCAATCAGATGATAAAATTGAAGTATTAAATCAGAATCAAAGAACTGAAGCAGATTTACGGTATCTTTTAATTCTCTAATTTGAAGAGTCATAGCACAATCGAGTTCTTGGATATCATTTGGAAGTTCTATGTTTGCCTTGTACTGTAGTCATAATGATGACGCTATCTTCTTTCAATAATATGTGATCCTGGCGATGCCATTGAAGCAGTGTTGATACTTTCCATCTACAGCAAGGATGGAGAGATTGAGGACAGTGGCTATGCACAAGGCAGTGACATGTAGTAATTCAAAGCAAGGTCGGGAGCAATCGAAGCTGCAGGCATTTCTCGTAGCATCATGGCAGTGATGTTGCAATGCTCAAATGATGGTGGTCAACATGAGCAGCCTTGATGGTATATTTGTCAGAGTAGTGACACCACCCATAATAGCTTCCATATGAAGTGGCCATATTCCTTGTTACTCCTCTCTCTCTCTCTCTCTCTCTCTCTCTAGAAAAAAAGGATGGCTAGTCAAAAGTAGCCATCCAAACTTTATTACGAGAAGGCAATGCCTCAAATTTACAAAATAAGAGTCCACAATCGAGCTCCATACCGCTAAAACAAGATTACAAAGAATGTCTTCTTTTGAATGCTTTGTTAAGGGGAATAAATTGTAAAGATTAAACAAGGAGAAAGGATTTTCTTCGGGGACCTGGAAAATATCATATGTATGTGTGACGATTTGCACCATATGGAGGCATGGAGACTCTTGCATGTAGGAAGAGATGGCAGCAGCAAGATGCTGCCAATGGTGGCTGCATGCATAAACAGGGAGAGAGAGATGGTAGCCGGTGATGAAGAATAGATGGAAAGAGAGGGAGTTGATATGTTGGAACCAAAATTGCATTAACTCAATTCCAAACAATTACATAGGTTCTCTTTTATAAAGAGAACAAAACCCAATCTCTAAAACATGATACAAACTAAATTATATCACCTAAAAATAGAAAAGATCAAATCCTCTTAATAACTTCCTAAAAGATAAAATACCATACTAAAATACCAAAACTTGGACTTCAAGCAAGACCCATAAACCTCCTTAGGGCCGACGCCCCTTGGAGGACTCATGACCTACCACGTGACCTGGTAGACCTATGATGTGGCACCTTATTCTCCACACTCCCCCTCAAGTCGAGGTCGAGAGGATGATGACTTGCTTTACGTGTCTTGTTGACGGAGCGGTCAGATGCTCCACGATCTTCTTTTGATGTAACTGTGAATCCTCTTGCCACCTTTGTAGTCGTTGCTTCTTTGGCAACCTTTGAAGTCGTGGCTATTAGAGTAGTTGTTTTGTCTTTGTATAACTTGACAGACTCTCTTCTCCAACTTCTTCTTTGTTGCATCTTTCGTCATTGGCGTTTTTTCAAGGAGGACGTGTAGCTTCTCTTGTCCACTAATCTCCAAACTCACCATCATCCTTCGAGATAGTTTAACCGAAAAAGACTTCGATTTTGGTTGAGGGCCGAGAAATACTTTGGCCTAGCTTGAACAAACTTCAGCTTTTAAAAAGGTTGGGAAAGACTTCGACCTTAGTCAAGGTTGATGTAGTTCGGTGCTACACTCCTTTCTCCTCATCCTATAAAAGACTTTGTGCGTGGGAAAAGGCTTCTTCTCAAACGCATGCAAAAAAGCCCCTTGGAAGAGCCTAGATTGTATGCTCTGATATCATGTGACAATTTGCGCGATATGGAGGTGTGGAGACTCTTCCAAGAGATGGCAGCTACAGGGTGCTGCCAATGGTGGCTGCACGTATGAACAGGGAGAGAGAGATGGTAGCCAGTGGTGAAGAATAGAGGGAGAGAGAGAGAGTTTATATGTTGGAACAAAAATTGCATTAACTCAACTCCAAATAATTACATAGGTTTTCTTTTATAAAGAGAACAAAACCCAATCTCTAAAACATTAAACAAACTAAATCATATTACCTAAAAATAGAAAAGATCAAATCCTTTTAATAACTTCCTAAAAATACCATACTAAAAATACCAAAATTTGGACAAGCAAGATCCACAAACATCCTTAGGGTTGGCATCCCTTGGAGGACTCAAGACCTGTTACGTGGCACTAGGGATGTCAATCTAGTACTCTCCAATTGTTGAACGTCGGAAAACTACGCTATTGGAGTCGGTTTTGAAAACCTGTCATAGTTCGATTAGCGAAGAACTTGGGTTCAACAAATAAAATTTATACCGAAAAATCTATAAAGAAATCCCGGGTCAAACTCAGGGAGGCTACGTCGATCAAAATTTGTAATTATATTTTTTTGTGTTTTTGTTTAAAAAGGGCGGAATAATCACAATGAAATGGAATCAATATATACAATAAGAGAGAGAGAGAGGGAAAACATTTACTTGATATTGCAAAATGTTTTTACAATTAAGAAAGCGAGAAAAGATTACACTAGAAAGCAAGAAATTATTACAACTAGAAAGCAGGAAAATTCTACTCTAGAAAGCAGGAAAAAGAATGGGAGAGAGAAGTTATCCTCCTCGACGATCGCTTGGAGGACAAGCCGGACAAGACAATGCCTGGAAGATAAACGGAGCAGGAAGGAGGTCAAAGCAGGAGGAACGGGAACTAGGCAGCACGTCGTCGTCGTCGCAGGATCCGCTTCCGGAAAGGGCGAAAACTTAATTTTAGCTCTCGAGGAGCATCCTGAGTGTGGGACAAGCTTCTCTTGAGCTTTGGAGAGGGAGAGAAGAGAAAGGATGAGAAATCCGTATGGAGGGGGGTCTCCTTTTATAGTTGCAAGGAGTGTGGGCATTTTGGAGATTACAACTTAAAAGAAATTAATTCAGGACCTTTAGTGACAGATTTATCCGTCACTAAAGGCCTAAACGTGGTCGACGTGCGCGCCGCTCGCGTGCCCCCTCGCCTCCACACCTTTCAACACACGCGCATGTTCGCGCGCTCTCGGCTGTCCGATCAAGAGATTGGACGGCTTAAAGCACCTACGCCCGCATCGCGTGCTTGCGTGCGGTCACGCGTAAGCGCCACACGTCTGATCGCACGTGGGCGCTATTGCTCGCTTTCCGTCGCTGGATCTGCATCGCGCGGCTCTGATCGCATGCCCACACGTTGCGGATGCGGGCTTAATCGCGCGTCGCGCACTCCCGTAGCACGCTTGACCGCTGCGCTATGCATAGCTTTGTCGCATGGCGTGTTTTGTGCATGACTGATCTCAATCGTTGGATCTTCATCCAACGGTCGAGATCAAACATAGCATGCGCCTTCAGAAGTGGAGGGCGTTGGATGAGTGGTGGCGTGGCGCAATCTCGATCGTTGGATGGGCATCCAACAGCTGAGATTTGTCGAGCGGGTGAAGGAGAGCTGCGGCTGGTGTTGGGCGGCTATGATGGCGCCACATGGCACCATCTAGGCCATCCATCTTCTGAGTGATGTAGATGGTGCAACGGGTGTCGGATTTTACCAATTTTTGCTTTGTTAGGCTGCGATCGTCGATCCAAACCCATCCATGTAGACGGATTTGTCGTTTGAGGTGCGGATTAACACCATCTTGGCCCTTGCTCTTTAAGGTTCCTCGGTCTCTATCCGGTGCTACGGATGTCCGATTAGGGCGATCTTGGAGTCGTTGAACTCCAATCGTCGTACTGATCAGATTCGTATGGTTGGATCTTCGATCCGAGGCCCCGATAAAAAGTCACCTTGTCCTTGATCATAAAAAGGAGACAATTACTATACAATTTATACAACTTGATCTAAATGCATGATTATGCATATTATGCACTATTTACAATGTATGATGCTAATGTGATACTAAGAACATGCATTAATAGATAGTTTAGGTTAATCAAATGTATGCACATCACTAATGGAGAACCGACCCGGCCTGATTTGGACGAGTAAAACCTGCTCCATTTAATATTTAGGCAGGTTTGGGTTTTTGGATGCAAACCCAATTGGGTTTGGGTTTGGGTATGGGGAAAGGTACCCTCGAACCCGTTTACCCGATATAAATATATTATATATACAAGAATCTAAAGTTTAATTTCAAATATTCTAAGACTCCAAGACTCCCAACCCTAGAAATTTCAAATGTCCCAAAACACTCAACTTCCCGCAATGGGCTGCTCATGTGCCATGAAGTCTAAAAGTGGTCATGAATTCACATCTATCGAACTTCTAATTTTCCAAATTCCATCTTAATGTCAAATTCCATCTCAAGCAACACTACATTGTGACATTTCTATCCTCTCCTCTATACTATCCAAATTTCATCTAAAGTCTCATTAGGACTCGCTCTCCTCATGTGATTATCTCCACACCGCCATACTGTAGTGCGACTCCAAATTCCATTTCAACATCAGGAGAAGACTCCTCTCCTCTCTCATGTGATTTTTTTTGTTATAAATCATGAAATATGTTTAGAATGTTGGTACTTTCTTTTTTCATAATGATATTTTTGTTTGTTTTGCATATCCTCGGAAAGATTGTTGTGTTAAAGAAATTTTGATAGTGGAATATGCATTTTTTTCTTATGGTATTTTAAAAGATGGTGTAATATATAGACCAACATGTTAATGGGTACTCGTTAATTAAATGGGTACCCGCTAGTTTAACGAGTATGGGGTCAGTTTTCCCCGATTGTGTTTGGGACGGGTATGGGAAATGGATTTGTAGATGAGGGTGGGTTTGATAATAATAAAGCCTAACCCAAACTCGACCTGTTGACATCCCTATGTGGCACTACCATGTGGCACCTTATTCTCCACAGTATGTATAAACCTTGAATCTTGCTTTGTCATGATTGTATGCCCTTGCACAGGAAGAATCCATCTAGGTTAATGGTTTCTTCTCAATCTCCTCCAACCTCCTTTCCCTTCCTCATCGCCTTCCTCCTCCTCCTCCATCTCCCCGTCCTCAACCTTGTGCCTTGCCCAACTCCTCCAGTTTGCTGGATTCCTCCCCCTCTAAGTGCCATCCCCGACTCCATCCTTGATTGTGTGTTAGGTGAAGGGATTAGAAGGAGATGGAGGCGATGTGTGTTAGGTGAAGTCACAATGAACCTGAGGACGATGCCTTGCCCTGGGTTCCTGCAGATGCCCCACTTGAGGGAGGCATTGGCGGCGTACACGTTATGGATGAGGCTAGTAGTGGAGCCAAGCTTGATAATGTAGAGAGTGGCAGGAGATAAGGAGGTTGGAGCAGAGGTTAACAAGGGAGAGGAGGAAATGCAGGGCCACAATTGGAAGGAGAGAAAGGGGGGTAGGAGGATGAGGCAGAGAAAGTAGGTTAGAGATTTAGAAGAAACTTAGAGGGGTTATATATAGCATTTCATAGTTTTTTAATCCAACTCTATTGAGTTTAACATATTCTTTTCATGCAGCAGCATACAGTCGCAATGAAGTAAGTTTCCAAGGGCATACATACACATATGGTATTCTCAAGGGGCCATAAATTCACACATTTGAGAGGCATATATGTAGAAAGTCCCATTTTCTTAATGGTGATTGAGGATTACTTTGAGGAACAAGTTTAAAGTCATATTCAGTTTGAAAAAAATAAGAGGTAACTATGGTTTGAATGAGTGTAAAAATTTAAGTCATTTAAGTCCCATCAGAGAGACAATGAATATACTTATATCAAATCTGGGATAAATGGAGGAATAAGCTCTCCTTTACTTGAAATCATAGAAGGGAAAAAAATGCATATATTTGGTTTTTTTTGGTGAATCATCCCGTTCTTTGCTAAGTGGAAGATGTAATAGTATTTGTTAGAGTTTTATTTTCTATGTTATCTTTTGTTATTTTTATTTTTCTCAATGGACTTTCTTGAATTTTTTTCCATCCCTCCTCTCTATATAAGAAAGGCTAGGACTTTTTTTTGAGTTATGACGTCACATTTTCTTTTACATGATACCAGAGTGATGATATTAGATCAGTATTCCAGTATCCCATCAAATATCACGAAAAATTTCTTGACCCTCATTCAAGAGGATCCCTCACCGTTCGTGCATCAGATCTCATGCTAGAGATCTCGACGCATGCCCAGCCTTTTGCCCCTCACTGCCAGGTTGCTTCCACCAGAGACTAGCACCATTGCCCAACCAGCAGCGCCCGACCAGCAGTAGCCCGCTGCCACTGTTGCTAAGTGGCTTCATGTCACCACATGCCCTAGTGTCGTATGACTAGCCCTACCACGCCGGTAGCAGCATGTGCACAACGCCCCCATGTGCACATGATTCCTACTGATTTTGATTGCCCCTCTGATATACTGATCTACATTCTGCGATGACTACATCTCTCATACTGCTATTGCTACTGCTTGGGATTGTCTCCCACAGCCTACCTGCCTGCTTCCCTGTAGTTATTTTCACCACAGTTATTCTCTCTACTACAACAGCTGCGACACGTCCTCCTGCGCCACCCCCATATCAAAAGATCTTGGCAAGGTGGAGTTTGGAACTGTCCTGTGGTGGCCAAACCGGATAAGATTGGGCTACTCGGGGCTGCGACGATCGTATCTGATCCTGCAGCTGCTAGGTGACGTCGGATATGGCCAAGAGGTGACCAGGTCTGACGTGTTGGTCAGAACATGTGAAGATGATTAAATCCGATCAGATCTGGACAGCAATGGGTTAGATCAGAGCCGGTGGCATTTCTTCTGGACTGACAATGAGCAGGACTTCTTGATGATGGTATGGATTGGCCAGCAATGTACGAGTTCAGCCAGTGGTGGTCAAACACGAGGTGTTGTGGCGATGAACAGTGGATATGCTTCTTCAAGAAAAGCAATTCCCTGGGCCATCGTCTAGTAGTTGATGTAGCTTCCAGCGAGATTCTTGATGTAGTCAATGGAGATTTCCCTATCCTCATGGTAGAATGATACTACCGATCAAAGACCCATTGCGAATAAAATCTGCAATGAAATCATCAATCCCCAAAATTGAAGGGACGAACAAAGAGGATCGAAGATAAATAATAAAACCCAACATCGACTTGTTCTGATACCATGTTGAAATAAATAAACGAAATAAAACAAGCACAAAATCAAAGCATCACAATGTAGGACACTCAGGTTTGTGTGGGACAAAAACACTTGCACTTGAATCTCACACATTATCCAACTACCCAACAACATTCATCTCTCTCAACAACAACTAAGGGAGTTTGTGTGAGGATATGGATCTGTAAAAATGACCTTGAACTGCTCGTTCTTGTGGTGGCAATCTACCATGCAAACAATATCACTCTTGGTGTTCTTGATCTTGCCTGATGCTGCAATTGTATGATTTATTGTTCAGCAGTTTCATATATTTTGTCATGCAGGTTAATGGTCAACTTGCCAGATGCCTCAAATAGGGAAAAAATTCTACGAGTAATTTTGGCAAAAGAAGAAATGGATCCAGATGTAGATCTGGCAGCCATCTCCAACATAACAGATGGCTATTCTGGAAGTGACTTGAAGGTGAGTCCAACATCGTGAATGCCTTTTTTGTGTTATCTTTTGAAGAGGCATAAATTGTTTTCTTTTTGCACTTTTCAGAATCTCTGTGTTACTGCTGCACATTGTCCGATAAGAGAAATCTTAGAGAAGGAAAAGAAGGTTGGTACTTCCTTCCTGGACTATTCTGCTTTCTGCATGAGGGATGTAGAAGTAGGCATGTTGCTTGTTCTTTGTTAGCATCATTCCTGGGCAGTACTAGTACGATTCCTGAAACATCTTTAATGTATGAGAATATACGTAGGCAATTTGTACTTAGTTTCTGATTGTTAAGATTCTTATCATGTTACCATGGATTCTATAATTACCAAGCCCTGAGACCCTTGCCCAGAAACTTAAGCTACTGAATTTGAAATTAGCATTCACATATTGACAGCTGTTTGAGGGATTGAAACAACGGTAACCCTTTTGTGATGATGAATAGCCTAGAAAAATGCATTTGGTGGGATGCTTCTAGGCCTATAAAGATGTATAAGATCAAATGCCAAAAATCCTTGGAATAAAAATAAATAGGTCCTTTCAAGAAACATGATCTAATATGGAATTTTTTTTGGAAGGGAATCTAACATGGTACTTATTTCTCGTTCAAAAAAATATGGAATTTATTTCCTATGAGCAGACAATGGCATCAAATTTATTAAATGATGTGCTGCAAGTGGTGTTCTATGTGTCGATAACATGCAAGTGAAACGACTATTTTCAGATCTTAGGCCATTTCAATGCAGTTGAAGTGCAGGAGTGTTTGCAGCATTTCATGAATATTGACAATATGTTGGTAAGTTTGGCAAAATGGGTGCCCTTAGGTGCAAGTTTTGCCTCATTTGATATTGTAAGGTTGACATGGGTTGTATCGTATCCCATTTCAGTCCATTGATACTATTGTCTGTTCGCAAGAGTGGGAAGAGCTCTTGCAAGGGTTTCTCTCTTCATTCACTAGATCTTTGAGGTATTTTAGCTTTCCTAAAGCCAGCTAAGAGTTACTTTTTGCCCTCTAAGCTAGATTTAAGCTACAATCTCTAGATTAATTGATGCTATCATGGGTTTAAAGGATTACACTTATAGATCCATGGGTTTTCTGATACGACAACGCTAAAATCACTTAATCGAAAGATTGCTAAGTCTATGATTGTTAGTTCCATACCCTCGAGGGAAAAAAAATGTTAGATCTATGTGCTCGAAAGAGCTAGATTGCTAGATCTTAGGATTTTATGTTTAAATATTTATTAAATTTTGGTAGTAAACGGTATAAATTTAATGCTATTATAATCCATTCTAATACTAAATAAAGAGGTATGTACATGATCTCTTGGGAGGGGATCTGTAGATCGACTTCCCAATGTGGGCTCTGCATTTTGGATGTACGGGTAAAGAATGATGCTTGCCTGACAAAATGGATATGGAAATTTCTGGGCTAGGAATGATCTTTTCTCCACGGTTGTAGAGGCTTACTTTGGGGAAAGCTGGATTGGGCGGATAGATTACTTTCGTTTAGAGGGGCATCCTTTGTCTGGAAAGGGATTAGGAGATTTTTTCTCCTATGGTAAGGCACTTCTTTGCAAAGCTTGATGGTGGACCTACTTTCAGATTCCCGCAAGACAATTTGTATGCATGTGGCATTTTAGCTGATTGATACCCTCGGTTATTTGCTTTGGCATCAAATATGTTGGATAGTGGCAGCTTACTAGGATCAGGAGGGGAGCATATGGATCAAAGAGTAGAGGACCTTTTGAGTTTACAGATGGACCCTTCTTCCTACAGGCCTTTGCCAGGAGCACGAGACTGCTGGTCGTGGGAAGAGGGAGCTTGCACCATTTTAGTGGCTTAAAGAATTTTACTGAGACAATTTAGGAGAGGGAACTGCTTTTATCTAGGAATTGTGGACTAATTTGGCGGGTGAAAATGTCTCTTAAACTAAGACTTTTTGCTTAGCTAATGCAGAGAAGAGGCTGATGGGAAAGGTCTACAACCGGAAGATTACACTGGCAAACGAGACTGCTTGTTCCTTCTGTGGGGATGTGTAGGACGTAAAGCATTGTTCCTCGGTTTCCCTTTTGCTTTGGAGATATGGTGGAGGTTGGCGGCTACATGGGTGCACTATTCTACTTGAGAGGCCTTTCGGAATAGTGTACACACTGGAGCTTTCAGGTTGCAAAGGGAGCAGGATGACCTTTTCTCTATACTTTGGGCAATTTGGCTACAGAGAAATATGTCATCTTCAAGGGAGAAAGGGCTTTTGTTGTTAACATATGTAGGGATGTATGTTGGCTGAGGGAGTTGTTGAGCTCTTTGCAACTGCTGCTTGTACTTCTGTTCATTTCAACTAATTTCATGTGATCATCCTTTTTAATGTTCTTGCTCTTAGGGTGTGTTTGGCGGTGGGGTTAGGGGGGTTAAAATGGAATAAGTGGAAATGATGTTTGTTTGGGTGGTAGAATAAGGATAGGGTTAAGTATAGGGTTAAAATGATTGGTGTATTGATGTGATGTTAGTGGATATTTGTTTAATAGTATAAGTGAGAGTGGAGAATGATTGGTGTATTGATGTGATGTTTGTGTTGAAATAATGGGAAAAACTTGAGATAACCCTTAACCTGGGCTAACCCCACCGACAAACGGGGCCTTAAAGAATAGTGCTGCCTCAAAATTCTATAGAAAGTAACTGAATCAACAACTTGTCACTAGGGCATTATTTTTATTGGAAATGCATTGAAGAGTTGTTGCAGATGACAAATTAAGGGATGACCAGATGAAGCTTTGACGTCAGGAGATGATTAAGGAGCATGTGCCACTCATAAAATGATGGCTTGCTAGAGGGTCTCAATAGAAAAAGATGTAACAGATAGTACACATCTCTTTCACAAGCATCCCCAAATACCCTCCCAAATTAGGAAGTAGTCTTGAAAAGTTCATGGGACAGTTGAAAGTTGCTTGACAATGCAGTTCTTAGTAATGTGGCTAAAAGACAGTAAGCTGAGAGAAAAATTGGATCTAATATAACATTAGTAATTTATATTTGGGAATACATGGACCTTTCCATTACTAGGAATTGGGAGAAGTCTCCAATCTGCCACCTTTATTTCTTGGTTTGGATTGACAGATGAAAGTTGGGACAACTGACTAGCATCATCTTACAAAAGTAGGAAGGTTATTCATATCACTAGTAGAACTTTTGAAAAATCCCGTAGTTATACTTAGTAAGGATAACTGCATCAGGGGAAGGAGTAGAAGGTGATAGGGCAGTCATTAAATGACTAATAGGTACTGTAGACATTCATCAATATCCACCTCTCGTAACTGCATCATTTTCAACAAAATAAATGACGCAAGTGCTTGATGTGTAAAGGCAGGTTTCCTGTGCTTGATCCAATAATTGTTGTTAGAATGACCCTCCTCACCACATAAGTGCATTAAGCCTTGTCAATTGGTGTCATCACATCCATGACCATGATCTTAATCAGTAGAAGGATCTTGCCCCCACCCATAGTTCACAGCCATGGCAGATGTCTAAGAGTTAGAATGCTTGGTTGGTAGGACTATATACAACAATTATATACCTCATCAAGAGTTGGGAGCTCAGTTGGAATTGACAATTCTAAATCTGTAACAAGTGACTGACCAGAGTCTCACGATAATGTTGCTTCTACAAGTCATAGGCACTATGACTATAGAAAATAAGCCTTGAGGTGTGTAAGCCTCAACACAAGGCACAAGCGTGTAGAGACTTAACTCTCAATCTCATATATTGTGGCATTGCCTCAAAAGTGTTCTGGTGTGCCCCAAGGCATGCGTAAAATGAAACCAGGCATAAACTTCAATTTCAGTGCTAGTAGATGATATAAATTTACTAAATTAATTCTACTAACGTCTCAATGGAAGCCACTTCTGGAGTGTCTTTAGCTACATAATTATTAGTATACATAATATTCTTGTCAACTTGATGGCTTTGATTATTTGACTATTTCATGACCAACATGGTAAAGTGCCTCGGATGCCAACATAATTGGCTAATTAAATTGACTTGATTGATTATGATTCTTAAGCTTTGAATTTTCATTATATTGTGATTAAAAAGGACTTCGCAGGAGTTTTGGGATGTAACTATAAGCAGTACTCTTGTACATTATCCTCTTTTCCACTGAAAAGCCTACACAATTGATCTTTGTGATCTTGATCTCACGTGCCAGCCCTTCTTGCAAAGCTCAAATGTGAAGTATATCTGATTTTAACCTATCCTACAATGACTTCCAACCATTCTATTCTATCTTGCAAGCCTGTGAGATAGTTGGATGAGCAAGTTGTAGCTGAGTCATATGTGCTAGCTTGGATGAAGGGAAAGGAAGCAAACTCGTTCTGCTTCACTTCATACCTCATTCCATTTTGTTTTGCTCTGCTTCACAGCTCTTAACCCACTATTCAAAGCTTCAATAAGTAGCAGTTTGTGGTCCAGGTCTAGTGGCACTATGAAGGGGATTTATCTCCTTGCTTCAATTGAACAACTGTCTGATGGATTTGTAGAAAGCAACTATTATTCTTCTCATGGGAATATATTGCCGGTGCTCCCACATTGGAAGTGGAGTAGTATACCATTCCATTCCAGTTTGATGATGACAGCATTTATGATCCACAATCAAGCTATGCTATTTCCTGACTTCCAAGTCTGCATATGTGGGGAACTTACCATCTAGCTTTGACTCTAGAAGTTATACTGTTTGTCATGACCTGCCAAGCTCACGAAGCACATAACCACCGTGCCCAGTAGTTATCATCCAACCTTGGAATCTAGGGATTACTCTGTAATCCCCATAAAATAATGTGTTCATTCTGATGAACCAGTTGCGGCTTCTCCATACACGAACAGACGACATATGAATGACCTGGCACATGCTAGAACAGAAGCAGCTCCATGAAATGAGTGAGCTCGCAGCTACAACTCGCACCTATGACTTGCATGGTGCAACAAAGCTCCACAAGTGAAGCTCGCCTTCACATTTGACTCACTCTGCCCGTCATCTCCAAACAAACAATTCCTCCCTGTCAAAACAAACAATTCCTGCCCTCCTTTCCATTTGATTGACAGTGTTTGGATTGTCTTTGATTGTGGAAAGAGAATGATCCCTCACTTTTTCTTCCGTCAACTCTGCGAGGGAATTCTTTTTTTTTTTTGTTTGTAGAAGAAACATTGTCCCGGAATACCAAACCAACCAGTAGGGCATTGTTGTTGAAAATGGAATGGGGACAGCGTGGACTGGAAAGTGGAATCAAAGGGTTTCCTTGCAAGTTTTTTTTGGGTGACACAAGAACAGAATCATTCAAGGGTCAATGCACTCACCTATTCGCTCTAAATTACAGCATGCCTGTGGCACGTAGAAGATGTGGGTTACCATGCAGTGGTGGCTGGCAAAGAGCATGTAGGTGCATGCGAGGCACTCTAGAGGCCAGTCGGTGCAATGAAACCATACACGGATGATATACTAGTGAAGTTGTGTTACAGACAAGTCCAATTAGAAACAGAAAATAAAATAAATGATAGATTGATAGATGGACTAAGTTGGATGAATAACAAGCTATACAAAGAAGCTAGGTTCAGACTTTAGGGACTGATGTGAAATAGATTGTAGAGATTTGAGACTTACTGCTTTCTTCTCCCTGAGTTTCTGTGTTTTGCTTTTGTTCTTATATCTTGGGGGTATAAGCCATACTTTAAATTGACCCCGGTACCTGCAGGAAAAGGCTCTGGCATTGGCAGAAGGGAGGTCCCCTCCTTCTCTACATTGTGGGGAGGACATTCGCCCTTTGAGCATGGAGGATTTTAGATATGCGCATGATCAGGTAAAGATTTCTTTAGAGTTTCTTTCTCTTTCATATTTTTTTGTAAAATAGCACATTAATAACCGTAAAATGGATGAAATGATTCAATTCCATTAAAAACCCCGTGACACTCTTATAGAGAGAGAGATCATAGAGTCAAAAGTACAGAAATGTCATTAAAGGACAAAGCATCCATAGCCCATACAATAAGAAGAAATAAAAAATACCATATTTGCTAACACTCCTCATCAAGCTGGAACATAAATATCTATCATGCTCAGCTTGGATATACAAAAATCAAATAAAGATTTGGCCAAGGGATTGGTGAAGATAGATATATGCAGTATGCTTCTCAGATGTGGCTGAAGTGGTATATAATAACCCCTTCTGAATAATGTCACTGGTATAGTGGCAATCAACCTTAACATACTTCGTCCTATCGTGAAATGCTGGGTTGTTGGCAATAAAGGCAACTACTTTATTATCACATCGCATCTCCATAGGGTCAGAAAACTGCACCTGTAGGTCAATAAGGATTTGATCAACATCATCTCTGTAGTTGTTTCAGCCATAGCTCTGTATTCAGACTCGGCACTGGATCTCGCAACTCTGTCATGTTTCTTGCTCCTCCATGTGATCAAATTTTCTACTAAAAAGGTGCAGAATCCAATAGTGGATTTGCAATTTACATGACATTCGGCATAATCGGCATCAGAGTAGCCATCCAACGTCATAGAAGACCTCTTGGAGAAGAAGTGACCCTTCCCATAAGCCTTCTTGACATATCTAAAGCATCATCAATGCTGCATCCCAATGCTGATGTGTTGGCTTGGCCATAAACTGATTCAATCTCCTAACTGCAAATGAGATATCAGGCCTCGTGATAGTGAGATATAGCAGCTTTCCCACAAGCTGCCTGTACCGCCTATTGTCCACTAGTTGTACATCCTTATCATAGAGTGGCATCTTGGGGTCTATACAAATATTGGCCTCCTTGGCCCCAAGCATACCAACCTCCTGCAAGATATAAAGCATACTTCCTCTGAGACGACCACACCCTTCTTACTGCGAGCAACCTCAATACCAAGGAAGTACCGTAGAGTCTCCAGGTCCTTCATGACAAACTGCTTTGCTAGGATGCGCTTAACTTCAGCAATACCCTGCTCATCGTCCCCTGTGATAATTAAATCAACATAAACAAGTACCACAGCACCACATCCAGTTCTCCTGACAAAGAGTGAAAAATCAACCGTCGATCTCCTGAATCTAGCTACCTCTACAATCTGTGACAACCTCTGGAACTAGGCTCTGGGACTCTGTTTGAAGCTATAGATAACCTTCCATAATCGGCATTCACACTCTCCGAGTCTCAAAATCAGGTGGTTGCATATAGATTTCCTCTTGAAGATCACCATAAATGAAAGCATTCTTCACATCCAACTGATGCCTAGGCTAATCTAATTGAACTGCCACTGCAATCAACACCTGGACCATAGGAAGCCTGGCAACTGGTGAGGTGTCAAAGAAGTTCACCCCATAAGTCTGTGTGAAACCCTTTGCCACGAGGCGTGCTTTGTACCTAGCAACAACACCGTTAGGATTGAACTTCACAGTAAATACATACTGACAGCCAACAAGTGCAACACATTAGGAAGTAGAGTGAGCTCCCCAGTGCCATGGCCTCAAAGAGTGACCATCTCATCCTCCATGGCTGCCTGCCATTTTGGATCAAGCATAGCCTCACAGTGAGTAGCTGGAATCTGTGTGGTAACTAATGCCTGAGTGAATCTAGCAAATCCAGGAGCTGGACTATTAGTAGCAAGTGTCCCCATCATGGGATAAGTAGTACAAAACTCCAAGGCATTATCAGAACGAAATCACTTCACCAAACAAGAATGTTGAGTTTTTATTTCTTTGACAATTCTCAATAATTTATCCTACATCTGGCTTATATTTCAAGAGAAACATCCAAGAAATACGAGAAAAGTCATTAACTAAAACAAGATAATATTTGTTCCCAAGTTGATCAAGAGAAAGACTGGACCCCACACATCCATATGAATCAAATCCAATGCAGCAACAGAGGAAATAGATGTAAAATTGGAGAAACTAGACCTATGGTTCTTCCCAAGCTGACAAGCATCACATGTGAGAGCAATAGTAGAGGGCATGTGCGGTAGAACATGTCTGAGACGATGAATGAGTAGATGGACAAGGCAGTAGTGCCACTGAAGAGGAGATTCAGCAGAAGCAACGCCCTTGGTAGCAGAAGCAGCAAAAGCAGTACGACTCAAACGATACACCCCATGTTCCTCATGCCCTCCACCAATCGTCTTCCTAGTGAACGTCCTGCAAGATATAAGAGGACGCATCAAAGATAACTCGTTAGTTCAGATCTCTAGTGATGCTGCTAACAGACAATAAACTCAAAGGAAAATCAGGCACATAATAGACATCTGCTAGTCTCAAAGTAAGAGATAAAGACATCTCCCTTGCCAACAAATGGCGAGTGTTTCTCATCAGCTACCTGTACTGTCCTAGCAGGTGTAACAAGTGCTAACTGAGGGAAAGCCTCTATCGCCACATAAGTGCTTAGATGCACGAGAATCAATCAACCACTCATCAGAAGCCAAAAGTGACGACATACCAATCACAGGTATCTCTGAAGAGGTAGCAATGGCCGTAGTGTCTAGAGTCTGAGAGGAAGATGCCTGAGTCAGCTGAGCAATCTGTTGTCGTACGGTCTCAATCTCAGTACTCAAGGAACTAATATCAGTAGGGAGAGCTACATCGGAGATCTGAGCTGCCTGATTAGCCGCAGGTGGCCTACTATGCTTCTGCCAGCATATAGCCTCAGAGTGACCAAGTCTGCCACACTAAGTATACGGAGTCCTCGTACGTGTACCAGAAGAGCGTTCACGTCGATGACCACGTGCAGGGTAAGTAGTATCCCTGCTACGTCTAGGGATTGCAGCTAGTGCGGACGATTGAGCAATGGAGTCAGGAGTAGGAGTGTGTACTGCAACTTTGCTGAGTCTACTATATGCTTCCTCCAGGGTAGGAAGCTCAGGAACAGTGAGGATTTGATATTTGGCTGTCGCATACTCAGGTCCAAGGTCAACCAAGAAAAGAGAAACAACCAACTGTCTCCTAAAACTCCTCTAGGACTCAGCACACCCTGATAGGTAGGAGTAATGCCGCTCCAACATTCCCTTCATGAGGGAGTAGTACTGTGATAGTGTGCGTCCCTCCTAACGCAGGTAGAAAAGGTCGTAGATGACCTGAAAAATTTGTGCAGAGTTCTTGGCATGTGAATAGGTATCACGCAAAGACTCACACATCTTTGTTGTGATATAGTACATGATCTCATCCCCTATTCAGGGAATAACCGTCTGCATTAGCCATGCACACACCATGGCATTGTCACTATCCTAGTTGGCATTCGTGCCAGTCTTGTTCTCAGGCTCCGGATCTATAAGAATATGGCTCTTTTTATGACCCCTAACAGTCATAAGAAAGGTCTGGGACCACTGCGGGTAGTTGGTCCGATTCAACTTAACAATAGGACCAAAGAACGGGTTCTTGACTACCCCAGTGTCCGAAATAGGGCTCGAAGACACCTCAGATTGATCATCTGAAGCCATCTTTGCAATCTGGAAGTCTCGATCTTGCGTCTATCACCAAGAAATCATTAAATAATCTAAAACCAAATGGATTCAGATCTGCATCGCTAATAAAAGACCTACTTGGGTAGATATTGGCCTCACCTGGGTGCATGGAGAACACCCAAGATGGTCCTAAGGAGACCTGGCCTCCCTCTCGCAATAACCACACGGATTGCATTCCCTAGATTAGGGCAAGAAGCCCCTCACGATTGCTACATAGGAACCATAGCGTCGTGCGCCACATGCTTTGGTCGCCATGCCACTTGTCATCGCTTCCATTGATTTAAATGCCGACGGCATGTCGTCGGCAAGGCCATTTCCGAGCAACGGTCGTGCCGACATGAAGAAAATGTCGCTTTACAGGGATTTTGTCGGCATGGTCGGCATGCTGGCGAAATTGGTGCCCATGTCAAGGTTGCTATTGATTTTTTTAATTACTTTTGCTATTTTTTGTTGGTATGCATCGGCATGCCCATCGAAAAACGAGCATTTCTACGGCATGCCCTCGACATACCCACGAAATGTACACTTGGAATTCATCGGCACGGCATCGAAATCGGCATTTCGAACCTTGATCGCCTCAAACCGTCGCTATAGTGTTGCTCTGGCTTGTCGTTGCCCTGCTAAGGGCTATCGTCGCCGCCGCTGGTAGCTGTAGAGCATCGCCAGCGCTCCTCGAGGCCACGCACCATCGCCGACCGCTGCAGCAGGCCCCACACCACGATAGCGTTGTTGCGTGGGCCACTACGCATTAGCAGAGCGCTGTCGGGTGCCACTGCCGTCGCCGAGGAAGGGAGAGAGGAGATCGGGATTTTGTGTTAGGGTTTAGGAGGCCTTAAATAGTGGGATACCTAGAACCACAGTCTAAGACCGGTGCTCTGATACCAAATTGGATGAAATGATTCCATTTCATTAGAAACCCTAAGGCTCTCTTATATAGAGAGAGTCCATGGAGTCAAAAGTACAGAAATATTCCTGAGGGACAAAGCACTCATAGCCCATACAATAAGAAGAAATAAAAAAGGCTATATATGCTAACATTGCAAGAGCATCAACAGGTGAGGCTAATGCTGTTTCTCCATATAATTTTTAATATTTTGTTTTTTCCTGAAATGCAGATAGGACTTTCTATTCAGTTATTTGTATAAAACTGTGTCCTGTAGTTGATTGAGCTTTTGCCTGGTATTGGAATCACACTCTACATATTATTTTCTTGAAGTAATATGGCTTGTATTGACATACCATCGTATTTCTTTTACCGGCTGCTATTCTAGGTAACCCACCATCCATACTACATTTCAATTACAAAGTTTAACCTTTGTAAGATAGAATGTACAGGGTTCAAACAGATATTTCACGTATGTTGGTTACATTTGACATCCAGAACATAGTTAAAGACAACATTAGAATAAATTGTGGAAGTCTCTAGTTCATCCACTTATACCGTACCGCTGCTGAACTGAGAGGAACTAAAGGGTGTCTGCAAAAAGTAGATCTTTTCATCGCTTTTCTGATTGAAGAACTTTATAACAAGGAAAATTGTCTCTTTGTAGCAAATAAAACCTGAGAAGAATCTTCAAATTGTAGTGTGAAGCCTAGTGTTCATTTATCTGTGAGGGATGGGAAACGGTATGCTCCTGATGTAGAGCACACTTTCAGGTTTGGTGATCAGGATACATTCTGTGGGTTATTGTTGGGCAAAATTTTCCTATGTTTCTGCTTGGTTAAGTTTGCAAGGACGACGGTTCATGTGATTTCTCTTTCAAAAAAAGCAGCTGACCATACCCTTTATTGTGATAGGTTTCACTTTAGTTCCCGATGCTGGATCTCTTATTTTCTATTTAGCTCCATTTTTCCTACATTTCCCTTGTCCACTAGACTTCAATACCCCACTGGGTCCGTGGATAGCCTATTGCACAATATTTAATTTGCTGTTTATCTCTTCATCTTTTCCAATTTCCCATCCACTGAACTTCCAAGCCATTGGCAGGCTCATAGGTGGCCTACAAAATAAGCATTCTCAACTTGCCCCACTGCTTCAAATAAACTGCATGTGTAAGTAGAAAGGCATTTATCTACATCTTCACCACGGTTTGCCATGTTAGAATTTCCTATTCTTGTGTTATTTATTTTATATTTATTTTGTTTCCATGAGTTCTGTTGAAAGATAGGGTGTGTTGTAGTGGTACATTTAATACCACATAGTAGAATGAAGAAGTGTGGTGTGTCAAAGCCTATAAATAGGCTATTGTATCTTAATTTGTTTCTTGAGAAGAATAGAATAATTTCGTCCTATCAGGACCTTCTCCTGTGATTTTTTCCTCACTCTTCGTGAGTAGGGTTTCCACATAAACCCAAGCTTTTCCTATTGTCTATGCTTTGATATTATTGTTATGTTAAACACAAGCTTTGATATTATTGTTATAGTGTACAACTATCTCTCAATAATGCTCAGTATGCTCAAGCGATAACCATGGTGTGAGAGTCCTTTGCACTTCTCGTTCCTTCTACTTGTGGTGGTCAATCTGCAGGGCATAGTAGAGGATGTGAAGGAGGTCAAGGCAAAGGACCAATCATGCACTCATTGCAATCAATGAATTATCCCTTTGAGAGATGTTTGGAGAAGTTGGGAAAGTTAGCATGGGCTAATAAAATCCCTATAGTTACAGAACAGCCAACGATGGAGCCTTCTGCTTCATCTGGGATTTCATATCTGATGAAATTGTTTCCAGAAGATTACAGTCGTTTGATGCAGCTTTCATGGTCAACTCCTACACTTCAGGATCATGCTACTGGATCATCTATTTCTCCAGTTTTCAGTATTGCTACTACAGATGCTGTGGCGAATTTAGCTTCTACTACCACTAATGATTGAGTGGCAGGCTTAGATGCATCCAACCACCTAACTGGCACTAGTGACTATCTTCATCTAATCCTTATAAAGACATTATTAAATAAGATTGGCTAATGGATCCTACTCTCTTGTTACATCAGTCAGAGAGGTGCAGTTTTCCACTCAATTGAGATTTTTTTCTCCTGGGTTCCCATTGGCTTACTTTCAATTAGCAAAAGATCTTCGCTTCATGTGATTTTTTATGATCATTGCAATTTTCAGTACTTCTATCCAAGGCACATGATTAATGGGGATTATGAGAACAATGGACTCTAGTACCTTGATCTTTCCACTATTTCTTCCAAACTAATCTCTTTCTTGGCCAATCCCGTTCTTTGACACCATTGTTTTGGTCATTTGTTTGCTAATAAACTATATCAGATGTTCCCTGTTCTGCTGCAATCTGTTTTGAATGCTAGGCATGTCAACTTGGGAAGTGTCATCATGTGTCATTCCCTCAGCTAGAAAGCAGAGTTCTTCCCCTTTTAATTGGTTTATTGTGATGTGCAGGGACCTTGTCATGCTAGTTGTTCTCTGGTTCATTGTATTTATTTATTTTGTCAAGGATTGTAGTGGTCTGTCACGTACTTTCAGTAAATGATCGGACTGAAATTGTCAATGGCACAAAGCTTTTCTTCAATGAAGTTCAAAAATTCTATTTTTCTAGTATCAAAGGTTTTCGAATTGACAATGCTTTAGAATTTATATAAAATCACTTTTAATCTTTCTTTGTATTCAATGACATTATACATTAGATTCCACGCCCTTATATCTCTCAACAAAATGGGGTTGCTGGGAGAATTATGATATATTTGGGATGTTGCTAGAACTCTCCTCTTTTCCATGAAAGTGCCTAAGCATTTTTAGGGTGATGCAATTCTTATTGCTACTTATCTTAGTATTTATATGCCAGCTTTTGTTGGATGAAAGGATTACATTTTAGCATTGCACTAGGTTTGATCTCTTTGCATCACTCTTGAATGCTTTTGGATGGACATGTTTTTCACGTTGTTTTAATGTTGACGATAAGCTTTCTCTAAGGGCAATTAAGTGTCAGAACCTTGCCTTCTTCAGGTGTATCAGAGGCAAAATAAAGTGTCTTCCTTTGTTACCTTTACCCTCTATGCCTACTCTTCTGCAAGATGAAGGTTTATCTAATATACCTCTTCTACCAACATCTACATTGGATGCTCCCTGATCAGATGGACCTGGACTTACCCATCACCTTGAGAAAACTTGTGAGATCATGTAGTTTGCATGCAATGTTGCATTATTCCTCTATGAATAGATGAAGTCCACCCTTGCAATAGTTTTCACTTCCCTTGATGAGGACTATTGTACCATGGAACTATTTAAGGTTGTCAAGAATCGGTATAGTTCGGAGCATGGAGGCTTCGTGTGCGTGGGAAAACAGTCCAAGGAGGATTGTCCATGTGAATGTGGAGAGAAGAGAGAGAGGAGAGGATCCTTGAGTTGGAAATATTAATGATGACTCAAGAGAAAATACAAGGAAAGACTCTTTATATAGAGAAAACATATCCCCATACTTGGAAACGAATCATATATCTAACAAGGAAATATCTTATCTCTAATAAAGAAAACAAATCTCCAATTATTTTCCTAAAACATGTTTACTAAAAATAGCCAACTTAGCATCTAAGAAGACCCAAAATTGGTTCATAGGACCTTCTAGACCGTTGGCCCTGTTGGGCCTTTATTGGCTGCCACGTGGCCTGCTGACTACCACGTGGCTGTACACATGGCATTCTTCCTACTGTCCTAACACTCCCCCTCAAGTCGAAGGTCAGGAGGCCGACAACTTGGTCTTCCACTTGTGAGGTTAGACGCCCCACCATTCATCTTCTTCAAGAGCCAAGCTCTCGATCTTCTCCTTTGACGAGGCAACGGTGTAGCCTTTTGTAACCTTTGGAGTCGTTTCATCTATGGTAACTTGAAAAATCGTCACGATGGCCGTCGTTAACTTGTCTTCTCAAGATCGACAAATGTAAGAGAAATCGCATGTGAGGTACTAGTTGCCCCACGTGGTAGTCTTTGCGTCTTGCCTGGATCTTTAGGAAAGGAACTTTTTTGGATCAACCACTAGTCTTTTCGTAATTTGGAAAGTCTGTCCTTTTAGCAACCTTGAATGTCATCGCATGGACTGTAGTGTCCTCTCCTTGACCTTTTTTCTTCGGGAAAATCTCCTCTTTTGAAGGAGAGTAAACAATCGGATAAAAAATGACAATATGCAAATAACTTGATAGATCTCCTTTTCTTGCTTCTTCTTGCCTTATCCTCTTGGTTACATGGCATTTCTGACCGTCGTAATTGACTCCACCATCTTCTCTAATCTTCATTCTCTGCGTAAGGCATCGGACTTGCAGACTTTCTAGATGTGGATACCACCAATGTGTGGTCAACAACCCACATGCATAAAGAAGCCTAGACCAAAGACTCTAATACCATGTCAAGATTGACAAGAATATGGAATGTGGAGGCTCTACTTGGGCGTGGGAAAATAGTCCACGTGTGGACTATCCACGCGTGTTGATCGGAGGCGTGGAGGAGCTCCACCGGGTGGCCGGTGGTGGCTGATGGTCGGCCAAGGTAGTGGTCGGCTATTGAGAGAAGAAAGAGTGAGAGGAGAGGAACCTTGAGTTGAAAATATTATTAATGACTCAAGAGAAAATACAAGGGAATACTCTTTATATAGGGAAAACATATTCCCACACTTGGAAACAAATCATATCTCTAACAAGGAAAGATCTTATCTTTACTAAAGAAAATAAACCTCCAATTATTTTCCTAAAACATGCTTACTAAAAATAGCCAACTTGGCATCTAAGAAAGCCCAAAATTGGTCCATAAGACCTTCCAAACCACTGGCCCTGTTGGGCCTTTATTGGCTGCTACGTGACCTTCTTCCAGCTGTCCTAACAAAAGCAATGTAGGACATAGGGTTGAAGAAGGCGATGGATGAAGAGATGGATGCTCTTAAATCACGAGGGACATGGGATCGAGTTTCTCGTCTCCCAGACGTCATTGTTGTTGACTATAGGTGGGTGTATGTAGTTAGGTATTTACCGGGTGACACTATGGAAGGATTAAAGGCTTGACTTGTTGCCAAAGACCTCACACAAACTCAAGGGGATAATTACCTTGAGACCTCTCCTATTGCAAAACTGTATTCAGTCCAAATAATTCGTTCTATTTCTTTGAATCAAGATTGGCCTCTTTTTTGGTTGGATATTAAGAATTCATTCCTTTATGACAACCTTGCCGAAGAGGTGTATATGTTAAAATGCCTCGAGTATGAGATTAAGGGGCTCATGCGTGCACATTAAGGAAGGCTATCCATGGTACTCAATAGAGTTCAACAGCTTGATTTGACAAAGCGGTGAAGTTAAGAAAATTTGGATTCACTAGATCTACAATGGATCATTCTATGTTTTTAAAATGTTGTGAAACTGGCACCATTACTCCGGTGGTCTATGTATATGATATGGTTTTGATGGGTGGTGTGTGTATATGCTAAAATGCCTTTGGATTTGAGATTAGGGGGCCCATGCGTGCACATTAAGGAAGGCTATCTGTGGAATTCAATAGAGTTCAACAGCTTGATTCAACAAAGTAGGCAGTGAAGTTAAGAAAATTTGGATTCGCTAGATCTACATCGGACCATTCTATTTTTTTTAGATGTCATGAATCTGGCACTATTACTCTGGTGGTCTATGTATTTGATATGGTTTTGATAGGTGGTGATGACCATGTTAGTATCTAGGAGAGAGTCGTTCTTGCATAAAATATTCATGACAAAGGATCTTAGGAAGGTCATATATTTCATTTAGACATTGAGGTTGCTTTCTAGAGGACATGCCTTTTTTCAAACAGGATAAATGACTTTTCTTCATCCATTAAACAAGATGGGACCTCTTTTAAAGAAGGCACTATTATTCTGGAGATGTTAAAGGTGACAGGTTTACTTGGTGCCAAACTTTTGTCTATTTTGATGGAATCAAAGGAGAGATTTAGAGCTGATGATGATCCTTCTTTTGAAGATCCTAAAAGATTTAGAAGTTTTGTTGGTAAAATACTATATTAGCAATTACATGACTAGATATAAGTTTTGCATTGAGCAGAGTAAGCCAAACACTTGGATAAGCTATGCTTTGGTGATTTGCATGATGTGTGTCTTCTTTGCAGATGGTAAGGTATATCTTGCAAAGGTCCTTTAAAAAGAGTGGCCATCTCAATCTATGTGCATATTCCGATGCCGATTATGCCAGCTTATGGAAGATCTACCATAGGATATGCTATAATTCCTTTTTGTGGCATTTTGGTCACATGGCATGGCAAGCAGCAATTTATTGTTTCACGGTCAAGTGCTGAAGTAGAGCATGGGACTATGCCCAACATAGTATGTGAACTGATGTGAATCAGCGCCTATTTGGCAGATCTTGGAACACATGCCCACCATCCTGTTCCTATGTAATACAGAAACAAATCCACTGCCTATTGCATCAAATCCTGTTTTCATGAAAAAACTAAGCATGTTGAGGTGGACTGCCATTCAATTTGGAATGCAGTAACTTATGGGAAGTTTATCACTCCACTTGTCTCCTCTGAGCTTCAGATTGTAGATATTCTTACAAAGGTGTTTTCAAAGTGAAGGAATAGCTTCTTGCATGATAAGCTAGGTATGATAAATATCTATGCTTTAACTTTAGGGAGAGTGAGAATTTCCTATTCTTGTACCATGTTATATTTGTTCCCATGAGTACTTTGCAATTTTTCCACCCAATTTCTCTATATAAGGTAAACCAGGGTTTTTATAATGAACTATTCCATTACGCTCTTTGTAGGCAATTTGTGTTGCAGCATTTGTTAGATCATGTCGAGTGCCTATTGGACAGCAGTGATTCTTCACTCAATGACTTGGTATTGGGGAAAGAAAGAGTGGACATGGTTGATTGCAACTGTAGCATTTCTACCCATTCTTAAGGCGCTTAGGCATCATATACAGGTTCTGTATGCATGTAGAGAATATCAGTATGTTATTTTGAGCATTTGGGCAGTATCAGTGGCAAGTGTTGACATATGGGCCACAACAGCCTACCAACTTGAGCATGCGGCAGACATAATGGCTAAATTCAGCTCAAGGATGGCATAATACACAGGTAGAATGCTTGGGAGGTTACAGTGGAAGTAATGCTCCTCCATGGGGCATGCTCATATGAGTGAAATCAAGTCGCCGGCACAGTTCTTTTTATGTGCTTGCACATGGTGGCTGCAGAAGCATGGTCTTTGCTTTTGATTTACTGAGATGGGTGCGGGCAAAGTGGCTATTGAAAGTCTAATATCATTGTCAAGTGGTTGCCAGAAAGACGATTGCAATTGGTGCATACATGATAGTTGGTGCCCCACACAACACCAACAACACACCCCCCACCCCCCCCCCCCTGCGACAATGTTTTTTGTTAGAAAATTACATTCCATCAATGTAAAATTGTCATGGATTATAAGAATGATAATCAACATGATATTTGACAAATTTACATGTAAAGTATATTGGCAGGGATGTGTGTCTGTCTATGTTGGCGGGCAGGTTTTTTTTTTTGGATTGTTTTTCTTTTTTTTGTTTTTTTGAGGAATTGGGGAGGGGAGGGGTTGGTGGGGTTTGGGGGGGAGGTTTGTGTTGTGGGTCGTCTAGATAGAGGTGGAAGCATTCAGGTCTTTGGATTGAGGCACCTTCAATGGAGTGTTGGATGCAAATGGGAAAAGGGTCTGAGAAAGTGCATTTCTGTCTTCACGTGATGTTCCCTAGTCATTAGGATAATGAAACGTTGATGTAAACTTAAAGTTGTTTAGCATAACCTGACAGACAATCGAGTTGAACTCAAAGATGACTGTAGTACTCTCAAAGGTGCCATGGGCATAACCCTATTGTTAAATGTCTTTCCTAGATTGAACAAATCAAGTTTATTCCCACCTTAGCTTCTCCCCATGGTAAGATCAGATAAAATCAATCAAGCTGATCTATCTTCCAATTCAACTATATTCCCCTAATCAACAATGTTAACCAGAATGCCACTGATTCTCTTGGATAAATGAAAACAGCACGAAATTATAAGGTTCTTCTTATTGCACTGTTTCATATTACTGACTCAAATTTGATCAGGTCTGTGCAAGTGTGTCTTCGGAGTCGACAAATATGAGCGAGCTTCTCCAGTGGAATGAATTGTATGGGGAAGGTGGATCAAGGAAGAAGAAAGCCCTCAGCTACTTCATGTAGGAGGTATGCATCCCCTGTACAGCTCTCCTTTCTCTCAATACTTCTCTGCCAAAGCTGCTCTTCTAGCACAGTTGGTCGAGATGCAGCTGGAGATGTATTAGCGACCATCCCATGTATATCATGTGCGCCATGAGTAATTATCTTCTGATATTTATTAGATAAATGGTAGTTATGTCAGTTAAGTCAAAGCCTTGACTGTTGGAACTCTGACCAAAGAACCTTCTCTTCCCTGTCGGTAACATGATATGCTTTATTGGCCAGAGGCCCTCCTCCCTATGTACATACAGTCTGCAATGAATAAGCACCATTTTGTATCAATTTAACTACTTAAATTCATCGCACTATAGCTGCTGTAACTCCATTGTATAGTTGAATGGTTGGCCTATTTCTTCGGATTGGCACGGGAATGTTAACTACAGTAATATAGTTCAAAAAACAATGTTGGCTTTGTTGGAACTTTGTGATATTATCTGGAGGTTGATTCCTATCTTGCGTATCTGTGTGTGCGCAAAAATTTTGATAAACTGTAGTAGACGGTCAGAATTTTGAATATTGTTGATCTCGATTCATTGATAGGAAATATTTATATATATGGAAGGATCGTAAATTTGAAGCTTTTGCGAGTGTATCTTGGGGTTGACCATGTTATGCATATACGGATTGGACAGGGTGTAAGATTCAACATGACTAAACACCGTCTGCTGAAGCAACCACAGCCTTTGTAAAACGTTTGAGTAGTGATCGTACGTTGTGCTGTACATTTGTAGTCCGATCTGTCTGGCTGATGCTAAAAGTACGATAAACGAGCAGCCAAATCTGGCGGGTGGGACCGTGTGAAACATCTAGCATTGCACCCGGTTTGGGTTTAATTTGCAGCCTGACGAAATTCGACCTTAGGGTCTGCTTGTTTAAGTAAATAAAGTAGGGCCTTCCATGGTTGTTAAGTTGGGAAAATTTGGAAGAATGTTATGTCAGGTTAGGCTCATTTATGTCAGTGTAAAATTATTTTAGTGGGTTCATGAAATAAATGTATTTCGCTCAATCCTTCCTTCAAACGTGAAAAAACAATCTTTTATTCTTCCTAGAGGTTTAAGTTTAACTCAAACAACAAAAAGGTCGAATTCTCACTTATTCCATGAAATGTTAATTCTTCGTACAATTTCACTAAATGTTATTGTCCAAACCAAACATGTGATCACGGTTTAAAAATATAATAGTTTATGCAAAAGTTTATGTGTGCACCTTTTAAAAGTTGGATATTGTAGATAATGTTTACGGTGGTGATATTTAAAAAATATCTTTGATAT
Source organism: Thalassia testudinum (assembly GCA_037157565.1). Classification (NCBI taxonomy): domain Eukaryota; kingdom Viridiplantae; phylum Streptophyta; class Magnoliopsida; order Alismatales; family Hydrocharitaceae; genus Thalassia; species Thalassia testudinum. The sequence continues at coordinate 140,301,126 of JAZHRO010000073.1, forward strand.
TTCTTTAATTCAAAATTATTATCATTAGTAATATTTTAAATATAATTGATAATATTTGATTCAGTATTTGAATATCATTAATGTTGTTTAATTTAAAACTTATATATCACATGTTTATATTTAAATATCATCGATGTAATTTAACAAGTAGAGACGCTTAACTTTTAAGTCAATGTGCGTTTGTATTTCAACCTTATTTGATCCGGTTGGTTTAGGAGCTTCTATGTGTCATGTTTGAGCTATATTTGGCCAATCTATATGAGCTAGGTTGGAGGAGCAGCTTGATTCAAAACCGGTAACCCATGTATAGGTTGTTACTTTTCATGGTATTCCTCAGATGTATGTATCATGTTAAAATTTTAGTTTCTGCCATGTCATAAAATTAAATAAAATTGAGCTTGTTCCAATTGAAAGCTCATTTCGTGTCAATGTCTTGTTTCAATCGTCCATTCACGATACCCTTGATAGCTGGGATTGATCTCACTTTCTTTGTCTAAGATCAAACATATAAATATATCATAAACAAGTTCAATAACTTGGATTAGTCAACAACCAATTCTAACTTAATCCAACTTTATCAGTCCATAGGAGTTGAGTTGGTTCAGATTAGGTAGTAAGGTGCTTTGAATTGGATTGGAAAATTTCGGATCCATAGACATTTGGTTATGTTGTAGGTTAAGTCTCGATCGTATCCATGATAATAAAAAAAATCTTGATCATATCCAACCTATGTACAACCCTAAAAACATCGCATATATACATAAGAAACATATATGGATGACCCTAGACATAGATATAGGCCCTGGAATCGGGTGCTTATCAACAACTATGCAACCTCGATTACGAGCTACAGTCAGACTTCTCATGACATTAGATCTTGCAACTACGTTGCCGGTTGATTTTGATATCCATATATGTATCAGGAGTGTTCAAATGTTCCCTATTTGACATCGAGAGGCATTTGAATGATGTTCTAACTGTAAAATCATGATTCTAATATGTGAGCCTTATTTGACTACAAGACATTCAAACAAGGATGTTGGCCAACAAATACATTTTGCAACCTAAAAAATAAGAAGTAGGTGAGATTCACCGATGGAGTGTACCAATACATTCAAATATTATAAATTATATTTATTATTATCATATGAAATGTCACACATTTCCTTATCATGCACGTGATAGAATCTACTATTCATCAAAGATTAAAAAATTATAAGTAATTATCATCTATAATTAAAAATTATCGATGATATTAAATTTAAATATAAAAATCATTGACAATATTAGATTCAAATACAAAAATTATCATTAATATTTTAAAAAATGTCAATAATATTAGATTTTAATGTAAAAAATATCAATAATATTTGATTCAAAGGTAACGATTTTAAGAGGAGGGATGAGCGACAATGTAGGATACACTAAACCCACGAGGAGAGCCGACGATCACATGTTCCTCTGTGTCACATATGGCCACATGTTCTTTTGCAATGCACATCGTAAAAAGAGCTTACTTTTATCTTCTTTTCAAATAACGTCCTAAATATAAAATCATACTTGTATTTGGTATTGTCGTTAGTTTTCCCCAGAAAATTATTCCAATCGAAGACTTTTAACCGCCGTTTATATTTCTTCTACATTTTTTCAAGCAGAATCGATGCATCAGATTGTTGGTGGATTAAAAATATAAATTAACACCCACTCGTTTACCTCTCCCTTCATGTGCTTCTTTTTGTTCCTAAATGCTCTATAACTATATAGCACAAATTCTTTTTTATAGCATTGATATTATTTTAATATACAACTAAAATGCACCAATATTTTTTTGATGTATTACCACCACGTAACCAAATACCACCGATGTAGTATTGGGAAGAGAGTGCATGAAGGAGGAGGTGAATGAGAAGGCTCCAAAACCGATACGGACGTCTATCAGTGCCCAATACGTAGCGAAAGACCGCAACTTCCTTTGGCATTCTTTCCATCTTTGATTGCTGTCCTCATTGTGAAGTCCAAACAATCGTACATAAGAACCTAACCTTAACGCAAGTCAAGAAGCCCGAGCCGCGAAGCGTTTCGATCATCGATATTGGCTTTTTTTTTTTTTTTTTTTAATACAAATCGAAAAGATATGTTGCATGCCTTGGTTGTGGAGTGACTTTCAAGGCTTTGTTTCGACATAGGGTTTTGAGGAGTTTTTATTTTTTTCCTTCATATTGTTGGATTTTTGTCAGAAGTCTTTCCCTAATTCAGCACAAACTCTATTCCTCCCACCTCCTTCCCGAGCCATCCTCCCTCGCTAGGCTTAGAGACCCTCTCCACCACCACCAAAAATTGTTCTCCGTCAAGCTCATCCACTCCAGTTGCTTAGCCAAGAGGGCTCGACGTCGGTTCCCTCCATCCTTAGGCCTGGCCAGTTTCGTGCAACCTTTTCCCAGCTTACCTCAACAGATCCAAACTCCCTTACCTTGATGTTGCCTAGCTTTCTTGCGCATCCCATGTCGCATCGGATCTTCTACACATAGGTGGACGGTCTCGTCTTCGTTAGCTTCCCTCTTGCCAGACTTACTTTTCCTAGCTGAATCCCCTTTTTCTCTTGGCAGAAGCCACGTGGAGCTAGCTGATGAGGGTAGCCAATTACAAACCGTTGTCCAATGTGGTGAGGCTTGTCGAGACGACGGAGGCCAGGTTTGAACCCTGCCTGGAAGGGGACCCTCTACAAGAGCTCAAGATCCTATAGGACAAAAGCCGGCTTTAGAGTTCGCATTGAAGATCGGTTGCCCAAAGTGATTGAGCTTTGACCTCCCATAGCAACCCTCGCTAGCTTTATCTTATCAAGCCCTCTCGTGCTACCAGTTTCCCCTATCTTGTGCCAATTGCTAACTTGCCTTTGTTGGTACAAATCATAACTTAAACATAAAGCAACGCTAGGATGCAGTTTAAATCAAATGCACATCTTCGTATTTTTTGCCTTTGTTATTTTTGTTTGTACTTATTGTAGTTCGAAGTCCCATTTAGGGCATAGAGACCTCCGCTCTGCAAGCAAGTTGAGTTCCCCATTTTCAAAGGGCATGCTTGTTCCTTCTCCCTTGACCTAACTAGGGCTACATCTTGATGTAAGTTCTTATTTCCAAAAGAAAGGGACGAACCATTCAAAGCGGGATGACTCCGATGGTTAGAATTTGGATTTACCATGTAACATTCAACTTAATTGCATGCGCCACTTTTTTCTCTGTTTGTTTTTTTTTTTATGTCATGACTAAATGCGTGAGTTGAAGTTGCAAACCCTGTACTTAGGCATGACTATTTGCTCTCTTCTGCGGCGGAACCCTCCCATTCCTAAACTGAACGAAGGTACGGCTTACTTAAGACACCATAACTTGAAAATAAACATTTTTGACAATGGCAGTGACAATAAACAAAATGGTACAACGTAAAACCATAACTTGCCAACCTAAAACTAAATATTTTCAATGATTTCCCGGAAAAAATAAAAAATGCCGTGATCCCTTTCACGCGTGTGCATGCATATGTGTGCGCATGTACCTGTGTGTGTGTCTGTGTCTCGGATAAGGCCTAAACCTTGTGAAGCAAGCAGCGACTAGATCTCAAAAGTTTGTCTCATAAAATGCCTCAATCAAGGTTTTAAAGTATATTATTATAATAGCTCCAACCTAAGGTGAGGGCGGTTTTTCAAAAGACAGGTCTGCCTCCGGAGGCATATCCATATCTCGAGGGAAAGGAAAATGCAAGCAGAAATTTTGTTTTTGTCCATTAGCCCCCTGCTTTCGCCATTTGGGGTGGCAGACCAAAATTTTACAGCAATTCACGTGCACTTTCAAGCCACGCTTGGTATATGTCATCGTTGAACATAACAAAATGCACCTGCAAATAGAATTTTAAACACACAAGCATAAATATAAGGTATCTTCATATCCTACAATATTTACTCAAGATCACGTCCTCACCGTGACAGTGAATTAGATGCAAAGATATAAAGCCAATACAACCGACCAACAATAAAATGCATATTACAGGACATAAACTCTTTACTCAATTCTTTTATTTTCCAAAAAAAAAAAAAGAAGATTATTCATTCTAAAACTTTTCAAAATGTAAACTGGAGCTATTCTTCCACCCTTTTCTTCTTTTTTTTTTTTTTTTCGAGAAACATGTGATATACTCAATTCTCCCAGGAGTTCAGATATGGCATTACGACCAGCTATGGCACAATGGCAGATGACAACCTTGGATCAACTCCATCTTGTTAGTTCAGAGTGGTTAGTGACAATGATCTACCCTCACGGTTAGTTCCCAATCCAACCTTTTGAAAGCCTATAATGGCAGGGATCTAGGAAAGGAATGAATGGCAACTGTCTCTGGTAGTCAATTAGGTTTAAGACGGACCATTACCTACTGACCGATTTGGATCCTCTACAACATCTACACAGCCAACATCTACAATCCTCCTAATGGCAATCCTCCTACAGAACTCCCTTAAATGAGGTGCCAAAGTAGCACCAATCCATGCTCTCCTCACCTTCTCAATTCCCTGCACTTCAATATTATCAGCATGACCATGAGGCTGTATGGCCAAAGTAACTTCAAACACTGGTCTCACTTAATTTATGCTTCTTATTTCGGTTCACTAGCAGACAGGTCCTTGACCCCAGTCCAGCCTAGTGATCATAAATAAACCCCATGCCAATGTCCTTGTATCTACTTCTTACAAGCACAACCTTCTTATCAAATGAACCTTAACACATTCCATGCAATTATTTGCAGAGTACCTTTTAAAAAAAAATTATTTGCAGAGTACAAAATACCCGTGCTTCGACGCTTCTTTGGTGGTCGACGGGCGTCAGGCCCTGATCTTCCTAACAGAATAAATGGGGCAGATGTCTACTCACTTACGGCGGAGGACAAAAGCGAAGTCGACGTGCCGTCGAAGCGAGTGGGAAGACTCGTGAAATGTAATGAATGAGTTTACCCTTGGAGAGGGGAAACGAGTGGAATGAAATGGAACGAGTTAATTGCGTATCTACCGTAATACACGTGTGCGCACGCACGCGTGTAGTACATATTATAGGTATTGAGTTATATTGAGTTAGTGCATGAGTCTTTATTTTATGAATACCTTATACCCTTAAACTCTTAATACGAAGCCCAAGCCGCTTGGGCGAGCAACCTAATAACCCTAAATACACCTTATAACTCTTAGTGGCTTTGTGGAGCCCTTGGAGGGAGGGCAGAGCCCGACCGGGAAGGGGGGCATGGGGGGTTTTCCCCCCAGATTCCTTAGACCGACCAACGGGAGGACCCGACCGAAGGGAGGAAAGATAATAATAAATATGGAGCCTGAGGGATGGGCGGGTGGAGCTATTGGAGCGGTTAGCATGCCGCAGCATGCATCAGAGGCGATAGCCGGTCAATAATAGGAGGGTGAGGGTCACAGGGAGAGGGAACCACCACCCCTTGGGGTGAAGTGGTTCTACCTTAATAAGACATATAAGACCTCACCCTCCTATAGGTGTTCGGGCGAAAAAGGAGGGAGGGGACCGACCAACCCAGAGGGAGGGCAGAGCCCGACCAGGAAGGGGGGCATGGGGGGTTTTCCCCCCAGATTCCTTTGAAACCTAAGGGGGGCATGGGGGGTTTTCCCCCCAGATTCCTTATAAAATAAAACAAAGAGGTGAGCTCAAGCGAGCCGATCAATAGCATGCCCGAGCATGCGTCATAAGGGTGGTGCCCTGGAAGGCTACTAACCATATAGAAGAACTATCCAAAAAAAAGAACTCAGTCTTGACAGGCTCAGGTTGAGCTCAGCCCAATTAGTTAATGAGCCAAACCCAAGTCAAGATCCAAGCTCGATAACCTTATCAAACCAAGCCCAAGACATCTCTGGCTCAGATCAATAAAGACCAAGGGCATGATAATGATAGATACATATATTTTAAAAAAATACATTATATATCCCCAAAGATTAGACAAAAGTTTGTTGTGACTGGTGCATGGGGGAAACTTGTGATGGGGACTCTGCTAATGAGAAGAGTTAATCTTGAGAGGATCAAGAATAGGTGGCATCTCTTGGTGAATGCTTTGAATTAAACAATTTAAAATTCGTTCTTGAGCTCAACAAGGACTTGAATACAATCATATGAGCTCAAGCCTGTGCTCGAGATGGGCATCTGCTGTCAAGCCCAAGCTCGAGGCAAGCTAAGCTTGACTTGTTGGGCTTGACAGATAGCACTCCTCGACCGGGAACCAAAAATCACAGTGAATTAAATAACGATGCTCTATTCATTAATAGAGCATCAAAAGTATACGATATGGGAATGGGATCACTTGTTTTAAGGCTCACACCTCCCTGTTACATGTGGAAAAACTGAACAAGTTACCAATGTATGAGCTCCACCAGGAATTGACTTGGAGAAGATGAGGCTGAATATCAGCAACATTTGAAACAGATGCGGAAGATCCACATGTGATAAGATGCCAAGATTAATGCCCTGCAATAAGTGGGAAAGCACGTCACACCGGCGATTTAAATGCCGTCGACAAGGCCTTTTTTGGGCAAAGCTCATGCCGACATGGCAAAGTTGTCGAAATGCTGGAATATCATTGGCATGCCGTCCGCATGGTCGGCATACTATCGGCATAGTCGGCATGCTGGCAAAATCGATGGTCATGCCGAGGCTGCTGCTGGTTTTTTTGACTATTTCTATCATTTTTGTCGGCATGCATCAACATGCCCTCGGCATTTCCACGGCATGCCTTTGGCATGCTCATCGGCATACCCATTGAAAAATGGACATTTCTACGGCATGCCCACGAAATGCACACTTAGAATTTCATCGACACAACGTCGAAATCGGCATTTCGAACCTTGCGTCACACTACACTGAGTGCGAACCACGTAATAAAGTAGCAAAGGGTGCATTTGTTGCATTTTGCACTGTCAAAACATGCAAGTGCTACATGCTTCAAGAAACTCCACTGAGGCGATGCTAGAACCAATATACCATGGCTTGTCCAAGGAGGTCCCTCTAGTTGACAGTTGAGGTATCTGACATTGAGTGACATCCTCATCAGTTGTAGAAAGATTCTTTTTTGAATCAGAGAATGGATCCTTATTACATTCTCTATGCTCACTCTACCCTTCTAGCCTCAGTCTTGAGGGTTGGTTAGAGTCGAGCTAACAAGAAGCTGAGTTTAGCTACTGCATGCTTCCTCAAGCACGAAAGAGCATGCTTCCTCAAGCACAAAAGAGCTCGACTGAGAGTTGACGCCTAAGGTGAGGAAAGGATAGGAGATAGTGGGTATTTCATGATTGTCTTTAGGGAAACAACTCTTTGATACCATGTCAAAATGTATGGGTGATTTCATTTTGTGCACAAATCCTAAACATAAGGCTTAGAGGAAGGAAAACTAGAATAAGTTCATATAAATAATAGAATGGTAAAGTTAGACAAAAGGTTCAGAACAGCTAAATAAGGATATTTTTAAGATGTTTAAATAGGTGCTGTTACAACCTTTTGTAATTACACATCAATCCTTGCAAAATTTATATTTAAATAGGCACCCCTAAAAAGTTGTGAGGTAAAGCATCTATGCCCTGTGTTGAACTTAATACAAAATGTTAAAAACTGACTTTTTGTCCCCACACAATATACTAACCTAGAAGATGTAATTTCTCAATCCCATACCTTATCCTCAGCAGCACCCCCCCCTCCTGGTATAGCTGCTCTCCCCTTCCTTCACCAACCTCTACCTTGCTATCATCAACTACAACTGCCTCCCTGACTGCTACACCCTCCTCTAGGCTACTAGCTTCCCCTACACCAACATGCTTCATCTTAAGTACTAGGACCATTCGACAATTGGTGTACTTGACCATCCCTCCACTGTCCCCTTCCTCCTCCAAACTTTCATGTCCATTACGACCTTCTCGACCACATCTACATGCTCTGTGCCCTCCCTTAACAAATTCCATGACCCTTAGGATGTGCCAGAGGACTCCATCTCATTCACTATTGAGCCTTAATATAGCCACTGGTCTTTGGAGTCACATAGTCATTGAGATCATCATTGTTACGAAGCTCATTGGATGGCCACCCCTGCTTTGGCATAGCTCTGTTCACCAACTTCAAGATGATTGGATTGGGTCAAAATCCTCAATGAGGAGGGATTCAATCGAGGTGAGGAGGTTGAAGATCTATGTTGTTTTCATCGTTGCAAAGGTTGTTTCCAAGGGTAACGGGAAGGCAATGTAGTGTTTAATCAAGGAGTTGAGGAAAAGAGGAGTAGAAGAGGTTAGAGTTGATAATCAAGGAGGAGAGGAAAACAGGAGTAGATGAGTGTAGAGTTGGAGTTGGTGGTGGTGGATTTGAGTAGCTAGCAGAGGCATGTAGGACTGGAGGAGGTGAGGTTTTCTTTTTTCTTTTGTTTAAAATCTGCTCTGCCCAATGTGCTTTCAGATGTGAGGTAACTCAAGAAGTTCTACCCTACATTAGTCTGAAATTACCAGAGGCACATGTATAGAACAGAGTAATATTTGAAAGGGCACTCATGGAGATGCCAACTTTGCAGGGGTTCTTGGATGACAGTAAAAGTTCTGAGGGGCATGTATGTGAAAACCCTCTTATTCTCGTTTTCAGAAGGGAAAAAAAATACTCTTTTACAATCAATCTCAAGTCAAGGTAAACTGATCAGACCCACTGCATTAGACATGCTTGAGTTGAATTGACAGCACTAGAACATCTATGCAGTTTGCTTTTATAACTGCATTCTTGATGGAATTTAATTGATATTTGAGAGATATTTGTAACCTAAATTTCCAGCAACAAGAGATTAATTGAAAATCCACAGGGTGAGAATTAATACAGAAACAACTCAACAAAGGTGATTTTCTATGTAAATAGAACTTTTTACTGAAGAATACCTCCTTAATGTCATCTGAGAACTCCTTCAGTGTAGATATGGAAACTGTAGCTGCTTCTTTGTAAGGATATCTGAAGATTAGGTTAACAACAACATATATTTACCAATCATCTACCAAAATATTAAATGGTGCTTGCATATCAAAAGAGAGAATGCATACTCATAAACACCGCAAGAAATGGCAGGAAAGGCAATGTAGTCAATGCCATTGTCTTTTGCTAGTTTTAGGCAGCTCCTGTAACCAAAAAAATAGATGCAAGTCACATATCAAAAGAAAGTAGATTTGTGATTTAGAACCTTCAAATTTTTCATTTTTTTTGGGAAAGAGAATTTTCACAATTCTAGAGGAATACTGAATGAACAAGCCAAGATTTTTACCTGTATGATTTTCTTAGAGTAACCTCGGGCTGGGCATCGGCATGATAGATAGGACCAGCAGTATGTATTACATGAGCCACAGGCAATCAGAAAGCACTGCACATGTTCACTAATTTAGACAAAGAGAAGACTTCCTACCCACTAAGAGCTTAGGCAACTTGTAATTTGTGATGAAACAAGAGAAACAACAATAGGAGTTTCTAGAGGCTGCTTGCTTAATGATTGATTAGAAGGAGGAGGAGGAGGAGGAGGAAAAGAAGATAGGAGCACACACGGGGTTATTCTAGCTTCTCCAGTAGGGCAGCGAACTCCAGGTCGAACCTCAGGAGTTTCCCAGCAAGCTTCTTTGAGTTCAGGACCAGCGGCCCTATGGATGGCTGCAAAAGGAAGTAACCATAAATAGATGTAATAAATCAGGCAATTTAAACTCCATTTGTGTTTACCTCCATCAACACCACCTCCTCCGAGCATTCTTTCATTGGCAGCATTTACCTGGAAAACGAAGTTTTCCCCGAACAAAAGATCATGAAGACACTACATATTCTTACACTGTTAGCTTGAGAGTAAGTTCATCTAGGGTTCAGGAAAAATTCAAGCTCACAATCTCTACTTAATTCAGAGAACTGCAATCGGCCTCTAGACAACTAAACCTAAAGTTAGGAGATACTTCTTAATCAGTTGCTTTGGTGTTTAGCCCCACCACAGTTGCCATTGCAACTTATATTTCAAATCCACCATTATTATTTGCCTACTAAGCAATTAGAACTTGCATTAGAAAATAAGCTAAAATCAAATCATTTTCCTTCTTGATCCAAAGTTTATACAAGTAAAACTCAAAATCTGAATCTCTTAAATCGATTGTTATGATTTAGGGGGTACCTACCACCATCCATATAATTATATTTTTTGCAAGGGAATCCATATAATTGCATTAGTCCTTGAAATATACCTATCAGCTGGAAATCTTCACCCGATGGAAGCCGAAGCGTACATATTCATTCTGCAGGTAACTTAAAAGAAACCTGCCCCAATAAAATGTGAACCATAGAGAGGTGACAATGTTTTCGATCAAGGTTTGTCTTATGCTTAACATCACAATTTTGCTACTTATCCAAATATTTCTCATAAAAAATCCATTTCTAATTCAAAACTTGGCCAGAATGAAGCAAAGAATCTTGGCTAAAATTTCAACAAGATCTGGCAGATTAAACATCTCCCTTCAATTTCACGAAAACACAAATAAAACCCAAAATTTGAAGCATCCTTCCACATTTATTGGGATTGGCTACATGAACTCTTTGCCTCCACTCACGTCCATTCCACGCCATGCCGTCTCATATCCATACGGATAAAATAAGCAATATCATACCAACACTTCTCTGGTCTCCCCAATCCCCTCCAGAAGAGCTCACTGCAGAAGTTCTCACACCTCCAAAACAGAAACACCAATTGACGCTCCCAGTTACGACTTGCTCTCCCAAAGAAGAAGCCAATAAATTTTCAGTGTAAAATCACTTCGACCTTTCCGCATTCCAACTCTAGTAGGTAGTAAACAAAGGCATTCTATATCGTGACTCTAACCGACAAGTCCATCTCCAGCGCAATACGCATCTCCTAACAAACTCCTTGCCGCGTCTAAGATATCTAAACAGCAAACTAGGATGAAAAGGAAGCAGAATGAGAATGTCAATCGGGAATTCCAGAGCCAACGATCCATCTCTCCCACATTCCCGAAGCAAAATGAAAGAGAAGTGTAGACAGATAGATTACCAACTCAAAGCTCCCGCGAGAGAGAGAATCTCTCTGTTTCTCTCCCGTTCCTCTAATCCAAAGAACCACCTATATAGAGGGGCAATACCAATAACCAGCTCTCTCTCCAATTCCATAACCGTCAACTTTGATTCACCAACCAAATCTCTAACTGATTGCCCGCCAGGGCCATGTCCGAGTGGTGCTGAGCCCATACACTGACTCTGGCAGTGGAAGCATCCGTTCGAATCGTGCCCAGCACTTACCCGGAGGTCATGTGATGTGAGGGGCACGGCTTCCCCAATCTACCCGAGGGGCAACTACTCGAGGGGTTTTGGGTATTAGGAAAAAAAAAAAAACTCTAACTAATTTCTCATTTTTGTAACTGACCACATTTCGATCGATCCTCAATCAATTTCCCTCGATTTATCGCGAACATCCTCATGAACGCCGAACCGTATCGTTCCCGTTTACATTCCGAGCAGCTCAAGTTTTCCCCCCATCCACAAACAAACTCAGGACCCAAATCAGCTTCAGCTGCCGCGTCCCCAATCGCGAAGATATCCCCTTCTTCAAGCCAAATTCTCGCTCTAACTAAACCTAACCAACAGCCGGAGGCATTGAACGTAAGGGGAGCCGTCGGTTGGGGCGAGGGGGTGTGGCGGGATGAAGCTTACGATCGCGTCGGAGGATCCGTTGACGGACCACGCGGTGATGTCACCCTTCTGGATCTTGAGGACGCTGTTGGGCGACAACGGGAAGTCGCGATCCCCCATGGCCTCCTTCCTCCAACTGCTGCTGCTGCTGCTGCTGCTGCAGAGAAGCCTTCTCGGCGCACTTGTATTTCTACAGGACGACTCCTTCGAGGGGTTCGAGGGTTTCGGCGAGGTCGAAAGAGGGGTCGTCTTGATCGTTTGAAATATATGATGGCACGCTCTCCGGAGAAGCGAGCAAGACCAGGCCGCGGCGATGGCAGTGGAGGACATGTGGGTGCTGTTCGGTTAGGTGAATATGTCCGTAGAATAAGTATGAGAAATGAATAGAGAAATAGAATAAAAGAATGGAATGAGTGAATTTTAGAATAAATGTGTAAATGTGAAAGTATGGTAGGGGTTGATTAGCGTTGAAGATAGTAAATAAATAATTAATTTAAGATAATGTAGATTTAAAATATGTTCAAATAATTAACACATATAATAATAGACATAACATAATTATTTACAGTGAAATTTAAATGTGGGTAAAAATTATTACCTAGATCTCTTAATCTAGGATTTTACCTTGAGTTGAACTCGAAAAATCAACCGGTGCTTATTAAGTATCAAATCCTTTTACAAGCCTTCTTGATTTTCCAATCAAGAGCAACCTCTCTTACTCAAGAGGAGAGGAACCCACAATCTGGACTCTCAGATTACAAGTAGAATAAAGATAAAATAGAATTAAAACACAAATTTGCTCCTATAGATAGCTCCAATAAGATATACAATTAATTATATGAACTAGCTATCTATGAGACTAAAATAACTCCCTTAGTGAATGTTTGAAGGTGACACAGCAGGGAGTTGAGGTGGTTGAGCTCCAAGGAAGGTGGTGTTCAAGAATAAGAGCTCAAAACACCTTCAATGAATACCAAGTGTAAGCTTTTGCTGAATGTAGGCTTGGAAGAACTTTAGAGTGAATTTTTTAGTGTTCTCTTACCCTCTAAGAGTGGGAAACAATCGCATATATATATAAGGGTGTTTGGATTCTTTTAAGATACAAGAGACCCCTATTCAACGGCTCAATTATTTCTCAATTTGATTTCCCAACGGCTAATTGAGTTGGTCAAAAAGTGCTTTACGTAACATTAGTTAAAAGCTACATAACGTTAGGTACTTAGTTAGGTACAAAGTTCACTATCTTCTGGAACTTTCTTGGACGGCTTAAAGTACAATACCTAACGTTAGGTATACTTTGCCTAACATCTAGAAAACTATCTAACGTTAAGTGCTCAGTTCAACACAAAGTTCACTATCTCCTGGAATTCTTAAGTTGAGCTCAAACCAACTACCTAATGTTAAGTAACTTATACCTAACGTTAGATGGACTGTAAAAAATTCTCCAACTGTCCAAACCAAATTTGTTGATTCTATGGGGTTCTAGGATGATCTATTAACCCCTAAGGATATGTTTTATCATATTTTTGACAAAATTAAACTTATGTAAGTGGTGCCCAAATGATAACACTGCATCTTAGGGTGATAATTCTGTCAATTGGGGTTTATCTTAAAAGTAAAATACACAGATAACACATCATAAATAGGAATAAGAGCATCGCATGCATTGCACATCAAGATTGTTTATAATGCATTATTAACGGCCATTGTACAATGATATGTCAAAACAGGCCTCAGATGAGCAATCGGACCGCACGGATGAATTCAGAGTGACGAACGGAGTCCAACAAACTCAAAATCGGCCAAATTCGACATCCGGAGCTCCTGCAATGGGCCCAAGAAGTTCTGGCAGTTGATCTGATGATCAATGGCCCACAGCGCGCCACGTGGTGCCCGCTCATCGCATCCTCACCGCCGCCCGCTTCTGCCTGAACCCGGAGGATGAATCTCAGCCGTCAATCTTCGATCAAATGGCTGAGAGCCGCCCGCACACTTGCCATCCCCGCGACAATCCGCTACGGCAGCGCAGCGGTCAACTGCCTCACACCCACGCAGCCAGCGCGAGATCGAATCGCGTTGCGTGGAAATTGGAAGGCGAAAGCACGCGCTGGGGAAATTGAGCCCCCCGATCAGCAGTGAACGGTGACGATCAAGCCACGCGGCGCAACGGATAAGCGCGGACGCTAACGCCTGCGATGATGTGGGGGGAGTGGGCATGATCCATGTGCGCGCACCATGAGCGACATCGACCGTCCGATCCACGATCGGACAGCCCTCAAGTTGCGCACACGAATTGTGCGTGAAGAAGCACGCGCGCGCGCAAACGACCAATGGGCAGGGTGCTACACCAACGGATTTGGAATGGGTTTAGCGACGTCCCGGACGTCGCTAAAGCCCATACTTAAATTAGAAAACTCTTTTGCCTATTTAAACTCCATCCAACCACCCATGGAGGGCATTCAATTCACTTGCAAGTGTTCTACCCCACTCCTAGCCACCATTAGCCCTCTTTGTAATCGCCAGAGCCGACGAGCCGCCGACGGAGCCCCTCTCCACCACCGTGGCTGCCTCGCCGTCTTCTCTCTCTTTCCCTCTTTATCTTAAGCTTTACGTTATTTTTGTTTAAGCATTTATCTAGTGTTGTAATTATAAAACTAAAGTTACATGTCAAATGAAGTTGTTTCTTATCTAATTACTTGCCCTCTTTCATGTTTAAGTTGCATGCTGTGAATGAAAAAATTTCTAACCCTACTCTCTCTCTCTCTCTCCCTCTCTCACTCACTTTTCACACACGTCTTTTCGCAAGCAAAAATCCGTTATTTCCGTGACATTAAGTGACAAGAAAAATTTGATTTTCACGCCTCCCTGAGATCGACACTAAGACTTATGTCCATTTATTCATTTAAAATAGACGTTGCGAGTGCAAGTTATAATGACTCTTTTAAACATACGCGTCTCCCGCCACGTCACCTAATAGTGTAGATTAATGTTAATTTTATTGGGGCTTTCCTTATATTCTAAGAAATATGAAATTATAATTCAATTCCTAAAATTACAAAGAGATCTAAACTTGATCTCCTCCATATTCTTGGCCATCTTCTTGGCTTTACAATTCGTCAAGAGAGCTTCAGCCTGAAATTAATCTTGCAACAACTATACATAAGATCCAATTTTAATCTAAATTATTTGAGATGTTTGTCATCATTAAAACCACCATTAAAGGCTAATGTAGTGCCTAATTGCTTATGCACCAACAAATTGAGGTGAGTCAAGTGTCGAATAAATGCAGGTAAATTTACTTGATTTGCCTATCAAATATTATCTCGTTGTTTTTTTTTTTTTTGATGCGGATAGAGAAATGTGTGCTGCAACATATTTTGCAACGTGCATTTCCATTCAATTAAACACATTAATGATATTTAAATGTTGTGTTTTGATAAATTTTGATTTTCAATCAATTTTCACCACTCCAAGTGGTTCTTTATTTGTGAAAGGTGTTTTTTCACCTTAGGGTTTAGTCTTTAGTGTTTAGGGCAAATCCTAAACACTAAAGACTAAACTCTAAATCCTAAGGTGAAAAATTACTTTCCAAGTGAAAAATCACCTTCCATAGGTGAAGAATCACTTTCCATAAATCTAAATCCTAAACTCTAAACTGTAACTCCTAAATCCTAAACCTAAACCCTAATTCCTAAATTAAACCCATAGGTGAAATCACTTTTCACTTTTTAGGTGAAATCACAAACCTGTTTTCCACGGTTGAAAAGAAAAAATCAACCGGTTGAAAAACAAGCAGACCAAAACACACTGATTGAAAATGTGACAACCCAAATCCCGCCAACCGACGAAACTCGAGTCACCATGTGCTAACAACTAGCACATTTCACCCATTGTTGATAGGCTTTTTCAGAGTTTTAAAATCACTTCGTTGTATCACAGCCGAAATCACTTGTCAACAAATAAAATTTATAACTTGAATATCTAAAATGAAGTCTGTGGTCAAATACAAGAAGCAAGTATTGCACTCACACGTTAATCTTAATTAAAATATAAATGAGCATAAAAAATTAAGCATAATAATGATATTCGATGAATACTAATCTGTCACATTAAATATTCACTAAAGCTCAATATATCTCGAGATAAAAAGAAAAAGCCAAAAGTGGTGATTCAAATCATCAACTAAGCCTTCTAAGCATGCATCACAAATATCACAATTAAACCAAATAATTTAACAGCAATCAGACGTCTGCCTCTCAAGTTAGACAACTTAAATGTCACTTGCTACAGTGCTTTTCATCTGATTTTTAGTTCTTCTTCTTCTATTCTCTTCTTCCTTCAGCTTCTTAGCTTCTTCTGTCTTAGCCTTTCCTCTTCTTTTCTCCTTCTGCCTTTCCTTCTAACACACAAGGGAACTCACCTTCTTAGCGAGTAAGTGTTGCTCAAATCCTTCAAGAGCAAAACCCTCCCCTCCCCCGTTCTCTCGCCTTCCTTCTCTTTTCTCTGATATCCAATTTAATCGAGTATTCGAATTTGCGTAACCGGGTCCAGGGTTGCATGTGTGAGTGTCGCAGCCGAGGAGTGAAGCTAATAGGCGGGTCGTGTTGAGTGCGTGGGTGAGCGGGGAGCTCACCCCCAAGTGTTCTGAGGCAATGCTGTTGGGCAACAACGGGAAGTCACGATCCCCCATGCCCTCCTTCCTCCAACTGCTACCGCTACTGCTGCTACAGAGAAGCCTTCTCGGCGCACTTGTATTTCTACAAGACGACTCCTTCGAGGGGTTCAGTGAGGTCAACAGAGGGGTCGTCTTGATCGTTTGAAATATATGATGGCACGCTCGAGCTGCCACTGCTCTCCGGAGAAGCGAGCAAGACGAGGCTGCGATGATGGCAATGGAGGACGTGTGGGTGTTGTTCAATTAGGTGAATATGTCCGTAGAATAACTATGAGAAATAAATAAAGAAGTAGAATAAAATAATGGAATGAGTGAATTTTGGAATAAATGTGTAAATGTGAAAGTTTTAGATGGGTGATTAGGGTTAAACGTGGTAAATAAATAATTAATTTAAATTAATGTAGTTTCAAAATATGTTCAAATAATTTACACATATAATAACAATCACAACATAAGTATTTCTAGTGGAAACCTAAATTTGGGTAAAAATCACTACCTAGATCTCCCAATATAGAATTTTGCCCCGAGTCGAACTCAGAAAACTAACCGATACTTATGGGTATCAAATCCTTTTACAAACTCTCTTGATTTCCCAATCAAGAGAAACCCCTCTTACTTAAGAGGAAATGAACCCACAATCCGAGCCCTCATATTACAAGTAAAATAAAGAATAAAATAGAATTAAAACACAAATTAGCTACTATGGATAGCCCTAATAAGATATGTAATTAATTGTATGAATTAGCTATCTATGAGACTAAAATAACTCCCTTAGTGAACGTATGAAGGTGACACAACAGGGTGTTGAGGTAGTTGAGCTCCAAGGAAGGTGGCATTCAAGAACAAGAGCTCAAAACACCTTCAATGAACATCAAGTGTAAGCTTTTGCTGAATGTAGGCTTGGAAGAGCTTCAGAGTGAATTTTTTAGTGTTCTCTTACCCTCTAAGAGTGGGAAACCATCACACATATATAGAAGGGTGTCTGGACTCTTTTAGGATGCAAGTGACCCTTATTCAACAGCTCAATTGTTTCCCAATTTGATTTGCCAACAGCTAATTGAGTTGGTCAAAAAGTATTTTACCTAACGTTAGTTAGAAGTTACATAACGTTAGGTGAACTATCTAACGTTAGGTACTTAATTAGATACAAAGTTCGCTATCTCCTAGAACTTTCTTGGACATCTACCTAACGTTAGGTATACTCTGTCTAACATTAGGTAAACTACCTAATGTTAGATGCTAGTTTAGCGCAAAGTTTGTTATCTCCTAGAATTCTCAAGTTGAGCTCAGACCAACTACCTAGCGTTAAGTAACTTATACTTAACGTTAGATAGACTGTAAAAAGTCCTCCAACTATCCAAACCAAATTTGTTGATCCTATAGGATTCTAGGGTGATCTATCAACCCCTAAGAATATGTTTTATCATATTTTTGACCGAATTAGACTTATGCAAGTGGTGCCCTAATAGTATAGATTAATGTTAATCTTATTGGGGCTTTCCTTATATCTAAGAAATATGAAATTACAACTTAATTCCTAAAATTATAAGGAGACCTAAACTTGATCTCCTCCATCTTCTTAGCTTCATAATTCGTCAAGAGAGCTTCGACTTGAAATTAATCTTGCATCAACTATGTATAAGATCAAATTTTAATCTCAATTACTTAAGATGTTTGTCATCATCAAAACCATTATTAAAGGCTAATGTGATGCCTAATTTCTTATGCACCGACAAAATGAGGTGAGTCAAGTGTCGAATAAATGTAGGTAAATTTACTTGATTTGCTTATCAAATATTATCCTTTTTTTTTTTATGCAGATAGAGAAATGTGTGCTGCAACATATTTTGCGACGTGCGTTTCCATCCAACTAAACACATCGGTGATATTTAACCGGTGTGTTTTGATAAATTTTGATTTTCAATCGATTTTCACCACTCTAAGTAGTTCTTCACTTATGAAAGGTGATTTTTTACCTTAGGGTTTAATCTTTAGTGTTTAGGGAAAATCCTAAACATTAAAGACTAAACTCTAAATCTTAAGGTGAAAAATCACCTTCCATAGGTGAAGAATCACTTTCCATAAATCTAAATCTTAAACTCTAAACACTAACTCCTAAATCCTAAACCTAAACCCTAAACCTCAAACCCTACTTCCTAAATCAACCCATAGGTGAAATCACTTTTCACTTTTTAAGTGAAAGTCTATTTTCCACCAGTTGAAAAACAAGCAGACCAAAACACACCGGTTGGAAACCCATTTTCCACCAGTTGAAAAGGAAAATCAACCGGTCGAAAATCAAGTTGACCAAAAACACATCGGTTGGAAATAGTTTTCAACCGATTGAAAATCAAAACACATCGGTTGAAAATGAAAATACACCGATGTGTTTATCTTTTCATTGGTAAACAATAATTTTTCACTTAGAACATGGCTTTTTACTTTTGGGAAGTGATTTCACTTGGAAGGTGATTTTTTATTGATGAAAAGTGATTTCAACTAGTGAAAAACCAAAATATACCAATCGAAATCACTAATCTCATCTGTACATTGCAAGATGCATTGCAAAGTATGTTTTCTTACTTTTTCCCTTTTTCTTTCTCCATGTGAGTCTGCCAAAGATTCCTGCTTTCCTCTTACTCATTTGGCCACGAAATGAGTTGTCTGAAAGTTAAAAGATATCTAAAGAATAAATCTTTAAGTTAAAGATAGTCACCTTATCTTATCTTATCAAATCAACAATAAGATCTATTAAAATATATCACTTTTAAATTATTTCCTTACATTATATCGATACCAATATATATTAAAATATCTAATCCAACATAATATACCAATTAAAATATATTTACTATATCACATAAACTCACTTACACCTATACTCTAATATTAAAAAATCATCTACTAACATCATATCATCATATCAATCATTTCTATTCCATTACTTATCTCATCTCCAAATAAATACCCTTCTCAACTTTTTCCTCTGCTATTCTATCATGAGATAAGAATTATGCCTTTGCAAAACGCAACTTTAATTACTTCCCATCTTTCTCATGTCCCTACTCTTCCCTTTCTAATGATTGATTTCTGTCCTTTTAGTAGTGCTTGCAAAGTCAATAACTTAACATTGGGGGTGCCAAGTCTAAATGCAGGTATTAAAGTGTTCTTCGCATGGAAAGATATGTGCTAGATCCCCATTGGATTCGGTTCTATACTTACCCAACGTAGGTTACACAATGGTTTATTGGCATAGCATCTCACGGCAAGTGTGAATCAAGCAGAGGGCTTTTGTTTGGAACGGGGGAATATAGATGATGCGATTTGACATTCATATGCTTTGAATAAGGGACTGATGATGAACTCAAGAGGTCATGTGCCAGTCGGAACCGCTCCCCCTCCTGTTCCTTTTCCTTTTCTTTAGTCAGAAACCTCGAGCTCCTTGCCATCGAGTAGGGCCTCAGTCGACTTTCATGCTAGTTGAGGCCCTTTTCTTGTTTGCCAATCTCGCCTCCCGACCCTTGGTCTCCGTGTTAGTTGCATCAGTTAACCTTTGTTGGTGGCTCCTTCCTACTAGGATGGTTGATGGCAATACATCTTGCTAGGTGATGTCTCCAACGTCGTTTGGGGTTGCTGATACCTCCTTGCTTGCAGACTGTTGGGTACTCCACCGGTCATGTCGCTCTCGCCTTCACCTCGCCTCCGCTTTGTACAGCACTAGCCTCTTGTTGGTTACATTTACTTCTTTTTGTTGCTAGGTTATTCTCTTTGAGACTACACTTAAAGTTGGACTTCATATGACCGAGCTTGTTTGGTCACTTCGTAGCCATTATCACTCGTTTGTGTGAATTGTCTAGATTGCCACACATGCGGTGGCATAGTCGTTTCTAGTGGTTGGAGCATACTCTCGAGTATGCTACGGATTTTCTATTTGGATGTTTCTTTTTTCTTTTGTTTTGTTTGCATTTTGTTGTGTCGTCTTGTTTTTGTGTTCCTCCCTTTTGAGGGGGTGTTCCTACTCCCCCTCTTTGAGGGGCATACAATTTAGCTAATTTTTTTCTTCTTTTTCTACAAGGTTACGTCCTTTGTAAGTTTTTCGTTCCTTAATGAAGTATCTTATCTTAAAAAAGAAAAGGGTCACGTGCTTTTTTGGGGAAAAAATAAATAGTAATTTGATTCGTTTGTTAATTTCTTGTACTTATGCTGGGGTTGAAGACAAATTTAATTATGTTCTTACTAAATTGTATCCATCGTCAATGCCATCATGTCTTTTAATTGTTGTCTCATATTGGCACTTTCACTTCATAGTTTCGAAGGTGAAAAATTAGTAAACACTTACATATCCTTATTATTCCATCTGATGTCATCACATCTACTCTCTTTCATTACTTTGGAATGGAAGGTAATAGTTTTTAGTACGTACTTTGCTACATCAGTGTAAAAGTTAAATCTTAATATGAAAATTAATTTTTTTTATTCGTTATCATATGAAAGTCAAATATAATTTTTAATTAATACATCTTGATTTTCAACCGATGAAAAAAAAAAAAAATCTCAAATCCTAATCTAGAAAGGGGATTCTCTAACATTATTTTCACTGGGTGCATCTCAGTTTTCAACTAGCTGTAAATCAAAACACACCACACGTTGCAAAGTGTACTGCTCGATGCTGATGTATCTTGATTTTCAACAGGTAAAATACAAAACACTAGTTGAAAATAAAAATACATCGCACATTGCAAAATGCATTGCTCGATATATTTTGATTCTCAACCAATAAACAATTAAAAATACTGGTATTAGAAAGGTTAAAGAAAAAAAAAAGTGGATCATTGCTCAAAAACAATGCATGTTTTTTAATTTTCAACTAATGTATTTTGATTTTTGTCCGGTAAAAAAAAAATACCGATCAAAAATTAAAACACTCCACGTGTTATAAAATTATTATTCGATGTGCTTTTTATTTTCAATTAGTGTATTTTGATTTTCGATTGGTAGATTATATTCAACCATCACTAAAAAAAGATTCAACTATCACTAAAAAACGATTCAAACGATCCTACACCTAATAATTAATGCAATCGTCAATATACCTGTGAGTAAGAATAGAAGACCTAATCGTATTTCATCGTACTTTAGTACCTACTCAATTTATATTCACTTCCATTTATGAAATTCGTACTTTAAACATCATACATACATGTAATTCATTCACAAAAAAAAAAAGAAATTCATAATGAACCAAATAATACTCATCTTGTAGTCTAAAAAATAACAAAAATAGTTTTTTACATGTGTACCAAATTCAAAAATATTTAATATTTTCACATATAAATTTAAAAGTTACATATCTAAGCTAGCTAATCGGTGCTTGTGGCTATACAACCACATCACTCTACATATCCAAGATGTTCATATGTTAAAATTTGACGGAATGCTTCTTCAAAAGATATTAGTTCAGTAGCATGACCTATTTCATCATTTTTATTAGGAATTGTATTAATAAGTGCATTCATCACCTCCTATAAGTATAAGATATTTAACAAGAATGACATTTTAACATCAATATAAAACTCTTGATTTAGCTTTAGTATCGAAAAAAATCTAAAGATAAATATAATGCGGAAGATAACTGTAAAAATTTTTCTCTATTCAATTTAAGTTGAAAGTCATCAACAAAAATATACATAAAGAACAAAAGAGGAAAATGGTTAGCTAATGTATAAAAAAACTCATGTGAAACATAAACCATATATTTTATAAAGTATACCAAATAAATCAAACAAAGAATGCAATCACGCAAGCATTAAAAAAATTACTGATATTTGATTTGAATTCAAGTTTATATTAACGGGTAACTTATAACCAAGGCTTTAAAATCCAACAAAATGTAAACAACATATACCATCAGCTAATTGCATACACAAGTAGAAAAGCCGACACTCCTAAAATATCTATTTTCTGATGCACATTGTAAATATAGTAAGATTCGTAGAATTGTAATTGCATTTAAAAATGTAATTTTCTATTTTCTCTTAATTTTCATTTTATCCAGCATATCTAGAAAGTATATAGTTTCTCCTGGACACTAAATAAGATTATTTCAATTTTACTCTATTAGGCTAGAGGAGGTTACTGTCACTTGCTGCCATGTAAAGTCATACTCGCGATTTTTTTATATTTTATGCGATAATTTTGCTTGTTTCCTTGTTCTATGTTTTGAACTTTCAACTTTTCAAATGCTTCTATTTAAATATGAATCTAGAAAAAAAAAGTGAAATAAATTGAAAAAAATAAAATAAATGGTAGAATAAGTAAGTTAGTCTATTTGAACGTTTTAACGGATTAAAGTTATTCCACAGAGAAGGTGAAATAACTTTACATCGGGTTAAGTTCACTTAACTTAACGTAAATAGGAGGCGAGTTAAATGATGGGTTAAATGCTTAACCCGTCAACCAAACAAGGCCTTAGGCTCTAGCCCCCCTTTCCTCCGGATGCTCCTTCTCCTCCCTTGGACTTCTCCTCTATTGACTTCGAACCTCTCCTCCGACATGCAAAACCTACAATTGCTCGTAGCGGCTGTTTCGAAGTTAAGGTGCGGCAGCAGCGGTGTTCCGTGAGGCTATGCGTTGAGCAGTTCCTTGGTGAGTGGTGGCTGGTTGCTCGGTGCATGGAAGCGGATGATTGGCGTGTGCAATGCAGGTGACTTAGTTGTTCGACTGTTGTTGGGTTGGTTTGTGTTGTTAGAGGATTTAGGTCCTTTTTTTTTTAGTGTAGTTTAAATTTTATCGGGGATTACGTGTGACTCCGGATTTTTTACGATAGAGATTCTGACTCATGTTAGTGGTCAAATTCTACCTTTGGGTCATGTTATTTCGACTTTCTTGTTAGCACAATCTTCGAGATTTTTTTCGTTGGCGCTTTGCCGTTTCTACGAGCATGGGATTGCTCTCCTTCTGGGAGGTTGTCCGGTTCCCGTACTTGGGATACTCCATTTTCTCTCTCTTTTTTTCTAGTCTTGTTAATTTTTGAGTTTTGGCTTCCCCCCATTTTCTACTGGGTGTAACCTCCTCCCTTGAGGGCATTAGGCTTTTCTCTTCTCCCCCTTCCACGTTGGGTGCATTCTTTTGTGTTGAATACTTGCCCTATTTTAATGGAATTATCTTTAAAAAAAGACATGTTCCATCTGAAATTTAAGTAGATCTTTGATTTGTGCCTTTTATTAGATAGTTTTGTAAAAATGCAACAAGAATCTGCGCCAGGTACGCATCTCAACCATTTGGAAAACTTGAACCTTTAGTTGGTACACCTTATTATTACGCAAGAAAAATATGCTTATTTATAACCATCCTATTCTTGTGTAGTAAAATATTTTGGTTCTCTTCATAAGTTCAAGCCTTCTCTTCTATATATGGAAAGAGTATGCCATTACATTCTTGAAATGCTCTTTAAATGGAACTCAAGGATAACATTTTATCTTTTACATTGCTTTTGATGATGGTAAAATAGGGTTTGGGTTTGCTGTGCTTGCTTGTGTGTTTAGTTCCAATATACTTCTAAAAAGAAAAATCTATTATGCAGATTAAACTTGTGAAGCTTTTCACCATCACCTAGTATCAAGTAATAGTTATCTATCAATGGCTAATGCTTTCCTTTATGTAGTATTGCTCGTTAAAGTTGTGATGGTGGTTTTTTCTGCACGAACTTGATGTGATATCAAAACATGGGTTCACGACAGCATTAGTTAATCAATGTTGTAATAGAAAGGGTCTCTGTTCCATGTTAACCCTACTGAGGGGCTCTTGGTTAAATCCCTTCAATGGGATCCTTCGTTCTTATTCCTCTAGACTAGCCTACGAGAATCATCTGAAGACATACCATTGTGTTCTTGATAGGTGATGCAAATGAGATGAGGAATAAAGACCTGAACAAATCAGGTTTCAGATTGGAGAGTAGTATGTGAGGAGATGATTTTTTAAGGGGAGTGTTTGGTTGCAAGTATCAAAAACGAGTCAGATATTACATCAACGCTTTATACACAAATGGAGCTTTATACACTAATGAAAAGATAATTACTCAATTGCTTTGAACTTTTTTCACGCTCTCCATTTGTCCCCCTTAATTCCCCATAACTTGGTGGATTTCTCTGGTAAATTTTGATGGGCAACCCCATACTCCAATATGGAAGCCTAGTCCTCAAGTTTAGTTTACAGTTGCTAGCTTATAAAGAGAATACTCATATACGTACTACTCTTTCACTTGGAGAAAAAACACGTCTTGCTGCTCAACTTTCCCCTCTATTTTTTTCCCTATTCTTAGGTTAGTTGCTAAGAAGCAAGATAGTTACTTCTAATAACATCATAACCCTGGGAATTAAACTTCCTTCTAAATGTCTCTGCGGCTTTCTTAATCCTTAGATGCAAACTTTGCTACATTTATTTCATTTCAGCTGGCTTCTCTATACCATTTTTAATCACATAAAGCAAAATGTCCTTACATTGGTGCCAACCTTGAAGATTCAGGTATCCTCCTTTCTGTGCCTAATAAAACTGCTCTTATCAAATGTAAAACGGGTATTTTTACTTTTGATTTGTTTACTTTTCAAGCTATCCCTCAATTTTTTTAAAGGCCTTCCTTGGAATTGAGGTAATGGATTCAAGCCATCCCCTTTTCTGGTTAACTTGTCCCTTGCAGGCACATGAATTGAACATGACAATGTTGCAATCTAGAAATGTCAAACAATTGGGTTGGGATCCCAAGAACAAACATGGAGGGATGACGCTTGCTGCTAAAGGCTATTTTAAGGGTAATCGCGAAGAAGTACTGCTACTCAAAACTCCCATCCATGCCTTCCCCTTTTACAAGGAATTAAATATGTTCCCTCAGGTGGGGACAAATTCCTCCTTGCTCTTTCACTAATGATCGGGTGAAATACCCATTTCCTGAGAATCTAAGGTATGGTTCAATGGACTTACACCCTTTAGAGAAATGGCCATTGCACACCACCACCACAACACACACCCCTATATAAGGGTACTGGGATTTTTTTATAAGGATTTTGGAGGGAATTTATGGTGTTCGAGACATTCCACCTATCATTCTCAAATGAATGTATCAAATAGTCGGTTGTATTGTAGTGATATATATATAGATGTGGTCAACGGTACATAAGAAAAATAAAATAAATAAAATATAAAAAGGAAAGATGAGAGAGAGTAAGAAAAAAAAAAAAAAACAGACGATAGAGGACACGTAGTCTAGCATAAGGAAAAAAATGAAAAGAAAAAAAGAAAAATAAAGACGATTTGTCGTGAACAGTAATAGTGTCCGTGTCCACATTATATATATATATATATATATATATATATATATATATATATATATATGATTTGGATTTCTTTATAAGTTTTATTATGCCTTCGTGGCTTTTGTTTTGTATAGATTATATATATATATATATATGATTTGGATTTCTTTATAAGTTTTATTATGCCTTCGTGGCTTTTGTTTTGTATAGATTATATATATATATATATATATATGATTTGGATTTCTTTATAAGTTTTATTATGCCTTCGTGGCTTTTGTTTTGTATAGATGCTTGTTTCCTAATTATTTATTTAATAGGAACAATTCAAGGTGACGCTGGTAGAGTTGATGTCATATTCATTGATGATTGCCAGTGTGAGCTTGTGAGCATTCCTACTAATCGTAGGTGGATTATTTTTTTAAAGCTTTTACATAATGAATGCCATATGTTCTAATATGGTTTATCATATAATTTTTTTCCCTTTCTTATAGGCGGATGCTTCAACGCATTTTTATAATTCCAAGTGTTTTCTTTTGTTCAACTTCTAGTAATCTTTTCAAGCATTGTTCCATGATGAGTTAATTATGGTAGTTGCAATTTTCTTTGCAACAATATTTGCTATCATAAAAATTTTTTTAAACATAAAAATCAAATATCTTGAATACTATTATCATGATTGTTGCTACTCGATTCCTGGATTCCTACAAGATTCAAGATCGGCTCGTCTCGACTAATCTCAAGACCTAGTCGTCTAACAAGAAATAATCAAAAGCATGAAAATAAACTACATTTACACATACAATATAACTAAGTAGAAGAAACGTACCAAGCAGTAAAGAAATTAAAACAGCCGTCTTAGTACATACCACCACAACAATAACAACATGGAAAGTAAAAAAGAAACAGAAATAGCAGAACAGTAACTAAGTGTCCATTACTTATTACAGCAGTAGAGAAAAAAGAAAGTGTTGAAGAAAGATTACGCTGGACTCGACTGGGCCCAACACCCTCTGCAGTTGGAAACTTCGGCTGCTCAACTCCTGGTCCTGAATAGTGTTACGAAAAGACAGTCAGCAAACGCTGAGTAGAGTGGTGTCTATATTATCTAAATACAAAACAGTAAAAATAATAGGTTTAATTCTCATTTCTATTTATCTGTTTTATATGTTTCCGTTTCACCCATTTATCAAAGTATCCAGATATCTCTTGATCTTGCATGTTCCCTGTATGAACGAACTTGATTGTAGCCTTTTCCATAGAGTAGAAGGTACACGTGGTACTCTCCTAGCCGGGAGAGTCCCCCGTGATAGTCCTACACCCAGTCAACCACCCCGAGGTCACTGTTAAGACGTAGAGGTGACTACGGCACGCGTGATAAGCGCATAGGTAGTTACCCTGCATTGACACGCGGTCAGTCGTTTCCGCTAGCGGGTACGTTCAAAGTACAGCATGTAACAATATAGGACCTTGTCCTCTCAGAACAGGGGTCTCGCCCCTCAGAACCAAACAGAGGTCTCGCCCCTCCATAGTCCGTGCACCATCGTCTGACTACCCCAGTTTACCCAGAGGGCCTGATTCTTCACTCAATGACTTGGCATTGGGGAAAGAAAGAGTGGACGTGGTTGATTGCAACTGTAGCATTTCTACCCGTTCTTAAGGCGCTTAGGCATCATATACAGGTTCTGTATGCATGTAGAGAATATCAGTATGTTATTTTGAGCATTTGGGCAGTATCAGTGGCAAGTGTTGACATATGGGCCACAACAGCCTACCAACTTGAGCATGCGGCAGACATAATGGCTAAATTCAGCTCAAGGATGGCATAATACACAGGTAGAATGCTTGGGAGGTTACAGTGGAAGTAATGCTCCTCCATGGGGCATGCTCATATGAGTGAAATCAAGTCGCCGGCACAGTTCTTTTTATGTGCTTGCACATGGTGGCTGCAGAAGCATGGTCTTTGCTTTTGATTTACTGAGATGGGTACGGGCAAAGTGGCTATTGAAAGTCTAAAGCCGATTGCAATTGGTGCATACATGATAGTTGGTGCCCCACACAACACCAACACCCCCCCCCCCCCCCCCCCCCCCCCCCCCCCCCCCCCGCGACAATGTTTTTTGTTAGAAAATTACATTCCATCAATGTAAAATTGTCATGGATTATAAGAATGATAATCAACATGATATTTGACAAATTTACATGTAAAGTATATTGGCAGGGATGTGTGTCTGTCTATGTTGGCGGGCAGGTTTTTTTTTTTTGGATTGTTTTTCTTTTTTTTGTTTTTTTGAGGAATTGGGGAGGGGAGGGGTTGGTGGGGTTTGGGGGGGAGGTTTGTGTTGTGGGTCGTCTAGATAGAGGTGGAAGCATTCAGGTCTTTGGATTGAGGCACCTTCAATGGAGTGTTGGATGCAAATGGGAAAAGGGTCTGAGAAAGTGCATTTCTGTCTTCACGTGATGTTCCCTAGTCATTAGGATAATGAAACGTCGATGTAAACTTAAAGTTGTTTAGCATAACCTGACAGACAATCGAGTTGAACTCAAAGATGACTGTAGTACTCTCAAAGGTGCCATGGGCATAACCCTATTGTTAAATGTCTTTCCTAGATTGAACAAATCAAGTTTATTCCCCACCTTAGCTTCTCCCCATGGTAAGATCAGATAAAATCAATCAAGCTGATCTATCTTCCAATTCAACTATATTCCCCTAATCAACAATGTTAACCAGAATGCCACTGATTCTCTTGGATAAATGAAAACAGCACGAAATTATAAGGTTCTTCTTATTGCACTGTTTCATATTACTGACTCAAATTTGATCAGGTCTGTGCAAGTGTGTCTTCGGAGTCGACAAATATGAGCGAGCTTCTCCAGTGGAATGAATTGTATGGGGAAGGTGGATCAAGGAAGAAGAAAGCCCTCAGCTACTTCATGTAGGAGGTATGCATCCCCTGTACAGCTCTCCTTTCTCTCAATACTTCTCTGCCAAAGCTGCTCTTCTAGCACAGTTGGTCGAGATGCAGCTGGAGATGTATTAGCGACCATCCCATGTATATCATGTGCGCCATGAGTAATTATCTTCTGATATTTATTAGATAAATGGTAGTTATGTCAGTTAAGTCAAAGCCTTGACTGTTGGAACTCTGACCAAAGAACCTTCTCTTCCCTGTCGGTAACATGATATGCTTTATTGGCCAGAGGCCCGCCTCCCTATGTACATACAGTCTGCCTTGAATAAGCACCATTTTGTATCAATTTAACTACTTAAATTCATCGCACTATAGCTGCTGTAACTCCATTGTATAGTTGAATGGTTGGCCTATTTCTTCGGATTGGCACGGGAATGTTAACTACAGTAATATAGTTCAAAAAACAATGTTGGCTTTGTTGGAAGTTTGTGATATTATCTGGAGGTTGATTCCTATCTTGCGTATCTGTGTGTGCGCAAAAATTTTGATAAACTGTAGTAGACGGTCAGAATTTTGAATATTGTTGATCTCGATTCATTGATAGGAAATATTTATATATATGGAAGGATCGTAAATTTGAAGCTTTTGCGAGTGTATCTTGGGGTTGACCATGTTATGCATATACGGATTGGACAGGGTGTAAGATACAACATGACTAAACACCGTCTGCTGAAGCAACCACAGCCTTTGTAAAACGTTTGAGTAGTGATCGTACGTTGTGCTGTACATTTGTAGTCCGATCTGTCTGGCTAATGCTAAAAGTACGATAAACGAGCAGCCAAATCTGGCGGGTGGGACCGTGTGAAACATCTAGCATTGCACCCGGTTTGGGTTTAATTTGCAGCCTGACGAAATTCGACCTTAGGGTCTGCTTGTTTAAGTAAATAAAGTAGGGCCTTCCATGGTTGTTAAGTTGGGAAAATTTGGAAGAATGTTATGTCAGGTTAGGCTCATTTATGTCAGTGTAAAATTATTTTAGTGGGTTCATGAAATAAATGTATTTCGCTCAATCCTTCCTTCAAACGTGAAAAAATAATCTTTTATTCTTCCTAGAGGTTTAAGTTTAACTCAAACAACAAAAAAGGTCGAATTCTCACTTATTCCATGAAATGTTAATTCTTCGTACAATTTCACTAAATGTTATTGTCCAAACCAAACATGTGATCACGGTTTAAAAATATAATAGTTTATGCAAAAGTTTATGTGTGCACCTTTTAAAAGTTGGATATTGTAGATAATGTTTACGGTGGTGATATTTAAAAAATATCTTTGATATTTCTTTAATTCAAAATTATTATCATTAGTAATATTTTAAATATAATTGATAATATTTGATTCAGTATTTGAATATCATTAATGTTGTTTAATTTAAAACTTATATATCACATGTTTATATTTAAATATCATCGATGTAATTTAATAAGTAGAGACGCTTAACTTTTAAGTCAATGTGCGTTTGTATTTCAACCTTATTTGATCCGGTTGGTTTAGGAGCTTCTATGTGTCATGTTTGAGCTATATTTGGCCAATCTATATGAGCTAGGTTGGAGGAGCAGCTTGATTCAAAACCGCTAACCCATGTATAGGTTGTTACTTTTCATGGTATTCCTCAGATGTATGTATCATGTTAAAATTTTAGTTTCTGCCATGTCATAAAATTAAATAAAATTGAGCTTGTTCCAATTGAAAGCTCATTTCGTGTCAATGTCTTGTTTCAATCGTCCATTCACGATACCCTTGATAGCTGGGATTGATCTCACTTTCTTTGTCTAAGATCAAACATATAAATATATCATAAACAAGTTCAATAACTTGGATTAGTCAACAACCAATTCTAACTTAATCCAACTTTATCAGTCCATAGGAGTTGAGTTGGTTCAGATTAGGTAGTAAGGTGCTTTGAATTGGATTGGAAAATTTCGGATCCATAGACATTTGGTTATGTTGTAGGTTAAGTCTCGATCGTATCCATGATAATAAAAAAAATCTTGATCATATCCAACCTATGTACAACCCTAAAAACATCGCATATATACATAAGAAACATATATGGATGACCCTAGACATAGATATAGGCCCTGGAATCGGGTGCTTATCAACAACTATGCAACCTCGATTACGAGCTACAGTCAGACTTCTCATGACATTAGATCTTGCAACTACGTTGCCGGTTGATTTTGATATCCATATATGTATCAGGAGTGTTCAAATGTTCCCTATTTGACATCGAGAGGCATTT
The DNA here is from genome assembly GCA_037157565.1 of Thalassia testudinum. NCBI lineage: Eukaryota > Viridiplantae > Streptophyta > Magnoliopsida > Alismatales > Hydrocharitaceae > Thalassia > Thalassia testudinum. The sequence continues at coordinate 140,332,046 of JAZHRO010000073.1, forward strand.
GAATGATGTTCTAACTGTAAAATCATGATTCTAATATGTGAGCCGTATTTGACTACAAGACATTCAAACAAGGATGTTGGCCAACAAATACATTTTGCAACCTAAAAAATAAGAAGTAGGTGAGATTCACCGATGGAGTGTACCAATACATTCAAATATTATAAATTATATTTATTATTATCATATGAAATGTCACACATTTCCTTATCATGCACGTGATAGAATCTACTATTCATCAAAGATTAAAAAATTATAAGTAATTATCATCTATAATTAAAAATTATTGATGATATTAAATTTAAATATAAAAATCATTGACAATATTAGATTCAAATACAAAAATTATCATTAATATTTTAAAAAATGTCAATAATATTAGATTTTAATGTAAAAAATATCAATAATATTTGATTCAAAGGTAACGATTTTAAGAGGAGGGATGAGCGACAATGTAGGATACACTAAACCCACGAGGAGAGCCGACGATCACATGTTCCTCTGTGTCACATATGGCCACATGTTCTTTTGCAATGCACATCGTAAAAAGAGCTTACTTTTATCTTCTTTTCAAATAACGTCCTAAATATAAAATCATACTTGTATTTGGTATTGTCGTTAGTTTTCCCCAGAAAATTATTCCAATCGAAGACTTTTAACCGCCGTTTATATTTCTTCTACATTTTTTCAAGCAGAATCGATGCATCAGATTGTTGGTGGATTAAAAATATAAATTAACACCCACTCGTTTACCTCTCCCTTCATGTGCTTCTTTTTGTTCCTAAATGCTCTATAACTATATAGCACAAATTCTTTTTTATAGCATTGATATTATTTTAATATACAACTAAAATGCACCAATATTTTTTTGATGTATTACCACCACGTAACCAAATACCACCGATGTAGTATTGGGAAGAGAGTGCATGAAGGAGGAGGTGAATGAGAAGGCTCCAAAACCGATACGGACGTCTATCAGTGCCCAATACGTAGCGAAAGACCGCAACTTCCTTTGGCATTCTTTCCATCTTTGATTGCTGTCCTCATTGTGAAGTCCAAACAATCGTACATAAGAACCTAACCTTAACGCAAGTCAAGAAGCCCGAGCCGCGAAGCGTTTCGATCATCGATATTGGCTTTTTTTTTTTTTTTTTTTAATACAAATCGAAAAGATATGTTGCATGCCTTGGTTGTGGAGTGACTTTCAAGGCTTTGTTTCGACATAGGGTTTTGAGGAGTTTTTATTTTTTTCCTTCATATTGTTGGATTTTTGTCAGAAGTCTTTCCCTAATTCAGCACAAACTCTATTCCTCCCACCTCCTTCCCGAGCCATCCTCCCTCGCTAGGCTTAGAGACCCTCTCCACCACCACCAAAAATTGTTCTCCGTCAAGCTCATCCACTCCAGTTGCTTAGCCAAGAGGGCTCGACGTCGGTTCCCTCCATCCTTAGGCCTGGCCAGTTTCGTGCAACCTTTTCCCAGCTTACCTCAACAGATCCAAACTCCCTTACCGTGATGTTGCCTAGCTTTCTTGCGCATCCCATGTCGCATCGGATCTTCTACACATAGGTGGATGGTCTCGTCTTCGTTAGCTTCCCTCTTGCCAGACTTACTTTTCCTAGCTGAATCCCCTTTTTCTCTTGGCAGAAGCCACGTGGAGCTAGCTGATGAGGGTAGCCAATTACAAACCGTTGTCCAATGTGGTGAGGCTTGTCGAGACGACGGAGGCCAGGTTTGAACCCTGTCTGGAAGGGGACCCTCTACAAGAGCTCAATATCCTATAGGACAAAAGCCGGCTTTAGAGTTCGCATTGAAGATCGGTTGCCCAAAGTGATTGAGCTTTGACCTCCCATAGCAACCCTCGCTAGCTTTATCTTATCAAGCCCTCTCGTGCTACCAGTTTCCCCTATCTTGTGCCAATTGCTAACTTGCCTTTGTTGGTACAAATCATAACTTAAACATAAAGCAACGCTAGGATGCAGTTTAAATCAAATGCACATCTTCGTATTTTTTGCCTTTGTTATTTTTGTTTGTACTTATTGTAGTTCGAAGTCCCATTTAGGGCATAGAGACCTCCGCTCTGCAAGCAAGTTGAGTTCCCCATTTTCAAAGGGCATGCTTGTTCCTTCTCCCTTGACCTAACTAGGGCTACATCTTGATGTAAGTTCTTATTTCCAAAAGAAAGGGACGAACCATTCAAAGCGGGATGACTCCGATGGTTAGAATTTGGATTTACCATGTAACATTCAACTTAATTGCATGCGCCACTTTTTTCTCTGTTTGTTTTTTTTTTTATGTCATGACTAAATGCGTGAGTTGAAGTTGCAAACCCTGTACTTAGGCATGACTATTTGCTCTCTTCTGCGGCGGAACCCTCCCATTCCTAAACTGAACGAAGGTACGGCTTACTTAAGACACCATAACTTGAAAATAAACATTTTTGACAATGGCAGTGACAATAAACAAAATGGTACAACGTAAAACCATAACTTGCCAACCTAAAACTAAATATTTTCAATGATTTCCCGGAAAAAATAAAAAATGCCGTGATCCCTTTCACGCGTGTGCATGCATATGTGTGCGCATGTACCTGTGTGTGTGTGTGTGTGTGTGTCTGTGTCTCGGATAAGGCCTAAACCTTGTGAAGCAAGCAGCGACTAGATCTCAAAAGTTTGTCTCATAAAATGCCTCAATCAAGGTTTTAAAGTATATTATTATAATAGCTCCAACCTAAGGTGAGGGCGGTTTTTCAAAAGACAGGTCTGCCTCCGGAGGCATATCCATATCTCGAGGGAAAGGAAAATGCAAGCAGAAATTTTGTTTTTGTCCATTAGCCCCCTGCTTTCGCCATTTGGGGTGGCAGACCAAAATTTTACAGCAATTCACGTGCACTTTCAAGCCACGCTTGGTATATGTCATCGTTGAACATAACAAAATGCACCTGCAAATAGAATTTTAAACACACAAGCATAAATATAAGGTATCTTCATATCCTACAATATTTACTCAAGATCACGTCCTCACCGTGACAGTGAATTAGATGCAAAGATATAAAGCCAATACAACCGACCAACAATAAAATGCATATTACAGGACATAAACTCTTTACTCAATTCTTTTATTTTCCAAAAAAAAAAAAAGAAGATTATTCATTCTAAAACTTTTCAAAATGTAAACTGGAGCTATTCTTCCACCCTTTTCTTCTTTTTTTTTTTTTTTTCGAGAAACATGTGATATACTCAATTCTCCCAGGAGTTCAGATATGGCATTACGACCAGCTATGGCACAATGGCAGATGACAACCTTGGATCAACTCCATCTTGTTAGTTCAGAGTGGTTAGTGACAATGATCTACCCTCACGGTTAGTTCCCAATCCAACCTTTTGAAAGCCTATAATGGCAGGGATCTAGGAAAGGAATGAATGGCAACTGTCTCTGGTAGTCAATTAGGTTTAAGACGGACCATTACCTACTGACCGATTTGGATCCTCTACAACATCTACACAGCCAACATCTACAATCCTCCTAATGGCAATCCTCCTACAGAACTCCCTTAAATGAGGTGCCAAAGTAGCACCAATCCATGCTCTCCTCACCTTCTCAATTCCCTGCACTTCAATATTATCAGCATGACCATGAGGCTGTATGGCCAAAGTAACTTCAAACACTGGTCTCACTTAATTTATGCTTCTTATTTCGGTTCACTAGCAGACAGGTCCTTGACCCCAGTCCAGCCTAGTGATCATAAATAAACCCCATGCCAATGTCCTTGTATCTACTTCTTACAAGCACAACCTTCTTATCAAATGAACCTTAACACATTCCATGCAATTATTTGCAGAGTACCTTTTAAAAAAAAATTATTTGCAGAGTACAAAATACCCGTGCTTCGACGCTTCTTTGGTGGTCGACGGGCGTCAGGCCCTGATCTTCCTAACAGAATAAATGGGGCAGATGTCTACTCACTTACGGCGGAGGACAAAAGCGAAGTCGACGTGCCGTCGAAGCGAGTGGGAAGACTCGTGAAATGTAATGAATGAGTTTACCCTTGGAGAGGGGAAACGAGTGGAATGAAATGGAACGAGTTAATTGCGTATCTACCGTAATACACGTGTGCGCACGCACGCGTGTAGTACATATTATAGGTATTGAGTTATATTGAGTTAGTGCATGAGTCTTTATTTTATGAATACCTTATACCCTTAAACTCTTAATACGAAGCCCAAGCCGCTTGGGCGAGCAACCTAATAACCCTAAATACACCTTATAACTCTTAGTGGCTTTGTGGAGCCCTTGGAGGGAGGGCAGAGCCCGACCGGGAAGGGGGGCATGGGGGGTTTTCCCCCCAGATTCCTTAGACCGACCAACGGGAGGACCCGACCGAAGGGAGGAAAGATAATAATAAATATGGAGCCTGAGGGATGGGCGGGTGGAGCTATTGGAGCGGTTAGCATGCCGCAGCATGCATCAGAGGCGATAGCCGGTCAATAATAGGAGGGTGAGGGTCACAGGGAGAGGGAACCACCACCCCTTGGGGTGAAGTGGTTCTACCTTAATAAGACATATAAGACCTCACCCTCCTATAGGTGTTCGGGCGAAAAAGGAGGGAGGGGACCGACCAACCCAGAGGGAGGGCAGAGCCCGACCAGGAAGGGGGGCATGGGGGGTTTTCCCCCCAGATTCCTTTGAAACCTAAGGGGGGCATGGGGGGTTTTCCCCCCAGATTCCTTATAAAATAAAACAAAGAGGTGAGCTCAAGCGAGCCGATCAATAGCATGCCCGAGCATGCGTCATAAGGGTGGTGCCCTGGAAGGCTACTAACCATATAGAAGAACTATCCAAAAAAAAGAACTCAGTCTTGACAGGCTCAGGTTGAGCTCAGCCCAATTAGTTAATGAGCCAAACCCAAGTCAAGATCCAAGCTCGATAACCTTATCAAACCAAGCCCAAGACATCTCTGGCTCAGATCAATAAAGACCAAGGGCATGATAATGATAGATACATATATTTTAAAAAAATACATTATATATCCCCAAAGATTAGACAAAAGTTTGTTGTGACTGGTGCATGGGGGAAACTTGTGATGGGGACTCTGCTAATGAGAAGAGTTAATCTTGAGAGGATCAAGAATAGGTGGCATCTCTTGGTGAATGCTTTGAATTAAACAATTTAAAATTCGTTCTTGAGCTCAACAAGGACTTGAATACAATCATATGAGCTCAAGCCTGTGCTCGAGATGGGCATCTGCTGTCAAGCCCAAGCTCGAGGCAAGCTAAGCTTGACTTGTTGGGCTTGACAGATAGCACTCCTCGACCGGGAACCAAAAATCACAGTGAATTAAATAACGATGCTCTATTCATTAATAGAGCATCAAAAGTATACGATATGGGAATGGGATCACTTGTTTTAAGGCTCACACCTCCCTGTTACATGTGGAAAAACTGAACAAGTTACCAATGTATGAGCTCCACCAGGAATTGACTTGGAGAAGATGAGGCTGAATATCAGCAACATTTGAAACAGATGCGGAAGATCCACATGTGATAAGATGCCAAGATTAATGCCCTGCAATAAGTGGGAAAGCACGTCACACCGGCGATTTAAATGCCGTCGACAAGGCCTTTTTTGGGCAAAGCTCATGCCGACATGGCAAAGTTGTCGAAATGCTGGAATATCATTGGCATGCCGTCCGCATGGTCGGCATACTATCGGCATAGTCGGCATGCTGGCAAAATCGATGGTCATGCCGAGGCTGCTGCTGGTTTTTTTGACTATTTCTATCATTTTTGTCGGCATGCATCAACATGCCCTCGGCATTTCCACGGCATGCCTTTGGCATGCTCATCGGCATACCCATTGAAAAATGGACATTTCTACGGCATGCCCACGAAATGCACACTTAGAATTTCATCGACACAACGTCGAAATCGGCATTTCGAACCTTGCGTCACACTACACTGAGTGCGAACCACGTAATAAAGTAGCAAAGGGTGCATTTGTTGCATTTTGCACTGTCAAAACATGCAAGTGCTACATGCTTCAAGAAACTCCACTGAGGCGATGCTAGAACCAATATACCATGGCTTGTCCAAGGAGGTCCCTCTAGTTGACAGTTGAGGTATCTGACATTGAGTGACATCCTCATCAGTTGTAGAAAGATTCTTTTTTGAATCAGAGAATGGATCCTTATTACATTCTCTATGCTCACTCTACCCTTCTAGCCTCAGTCTTGAGGGTTGGTTAGAGTCGAGCTAACAAGAAGCTGAGTTTAGCTACTGCATGCTTCCTCAAGCACGAAAGAGCATGCTTCCTCAAGCACAAAAGAGCTCGACTGAGAGTTGACGCCTAAGGTGAGGAAAGGATAGGAGATAGTGGGTATTTCATGATTGTCTTTAGGGAAACAACTCTTTGATACCATGTCAAAATGTATGGGTGATTTCATTTTGTGCACAAATCCTAAACATAAGGCTTAGAGGAAGGAAAACTAGAATAAGTTCATATAAATAATAGAATGGTAAAGTTAGACAAAAGGTTCAGAACAACTAAATAAGGATATTTTTAAGATGTTTAAATAGGTGCTGTTACAACCTTTTGTAATTACACATCAATCCTTGCAAAATTTATATTTAAATAGGCACCCCTAAAAAGTTGTGAGGTAAAGCATCTATGCCCTGTGTTGAACTTAATACAAAATGTTAAAAACTGACTTTTTGTCCCCACACAATATACTAACCTAGAAGATGTAATTTCTCAATCCCATACCTTATCCTCAGCAACACCCCCCCCTCCTGGTATAGCTGCTCTCCCCTTCCTTCACCAACCTCTACCTTGCTATCATCAACTACAACTGCCTCCCTGACTGCTACACCCTCCTCTAGGCTACTAGCTTCCCCTACACCAACATGCTTCATCTTAAGTACTAGGACCATTCGACAATTGGTGTACTTGACCATCCCTCCACTGTCCCCTTCCTCCTCCAAACTTTCATGTCCATTACGACCTTCTCGACCACATCTACATGATCTGTGCCCTCCCTTAACAAATTCCATGACCCTTAGGATGTGCCAGAGGACTCCATCTCATTCACTATTGAGCCTTAATATAGCCACTGGTCTTTGGAGTCACATAGTCATTGAGATCCTCATTGTTACGAAGCTCATTGGATGGCCACCCCTGCTTTGGCATAGCTCTGTTCACCAACTTCAAGATGATTGGATTGGGTCAAAATCCTCAATGAGGAGGGATTCAATCGAGGTGAGGAGGTTGAAGATCTATGTTGTTTTCATCGTTGCAAAGGTTGTTTCCAAGGGTAACGGGAAGGCAATGTAGTGTTTAATCAAGGAGTTGAGGAAAAGAGGAGTAGAAGAGGTTAGAGTTGATAATCAAGGAGGAGAGGAAAACAGGAGTAGATGAGTGTAGAGTTGGAGTTGGTGGTGGTGGATTTGAGTAGCTAGCAGAGGCATGTAGGACTGGAGGAGGTGAGGTTTTCTTTTTTCTTTTGTTTAAAATCTGCTCTGCCCAATGTGCTTTCAGATGTGAGGTAACTCGAGAAGTTCTACCCTACATTAGTCTGAAATTACCAGAGGCACATGTATAGAACAGAGTAATATTTGAAAGGGCACTCATGGAGATGCCAACTTTGCAGGGGTTCTTGGATGACAGTAAAAGTTCTGAGGGGCATGTATGTGAAAACCCTCTTATTCTCGTTTTCAGAAGGGAAAAAAAATACTCTTTTACAATCAATCTCAAGTCAAGGTAAACTGATCAGACCCACTGCATTAGACATGCTTGAGTTGAATTGACAGCACTAGAACATCTATGCAGTTTGCTTTTATAACTGCATTCTTGATGGAATTTAATTGATATTTGAGAGATATTTGTAACCTAAATTTCCAGCAACAAGAGATTAATTGAAAATCCACAGGGTGAGAATTAATACAGAAACAACTCAACAAAGGTGATTTTCTATGTAAATAGAACTTTTTACTGAAGAATACCTCCTTAATGTCATCTGAGAACTCCTTCAGTGTAGATATGGAAACTGTAGCTGCTTCTTTGTAAGGATATCTGAAGATTAGGTTAACAACAACATATATTTACCAATCATCTACCAAAATATTAAATGGTGCTTGCATATCAAAAGAGAGAATGCATACTCATAAACACCGCAAGAAATGGCAGGAAAGGCAATGTAGTCAATGCCATTGTCTTTTGCTAGTTTTAGGCAGCTCCTGTAACCAAAAAAATAGATGCAAGTCACATATCAAAAGAAAGTAGATTTGTGATTTAGAACCTTCAAATTTTTCATTTTTTTTGGGAAAGAGAATTTTCACAATTCTAGAGGAATACTGAATGAACAAGCCAAGATTTTTACCTGTATGATTTTCTTAGAGTAACCTCGGGCTGGGCATCGGCATGATAGATAGGACCAACAGTATGTATTACATGAGCCACAGGCAATCGGAAAGCACTGCACATGTTCACTAATTTAGACAAAGAGAAGACTTCCTACCCACTAAGAGCTTAGGCAACTTGTAATTTGTGATGAAACAAGAGAAACAACAATAGGAGTTTCTAGAGGCTGCTTGCTTAATGATTGATTAGAAGGAGGAGGAGGAGGAGGAGGAAAAGAAGATAGGAGCACACACGGGGTTATTCTAGCTTCTCCAGTAGGGCAGCGAACTCCAGGTCGAACCTCAGGAGTTTCCCAGCAAGCTTCTTTGAGTTCAGGACCAGCGGCCCTATGGATGGCTGCAAAAGGAAGTAACCATAAATAGATGTAATAAATCAGGCAATTTAAACTCCATTTGTGTTTACCTCCATCAACACCACCTCCTCCGAGCATTCTTTCATTGGCAGCATTTACCTGGAAAACGAAGTTTTCCCCGAACAAAAGATCATGAAGACACTACATATTCTTACACTGTTAGCTTGAGAGTAAGTTCATCTAGGGTTCAGGAAAAATTCAAGCTCACAATCTCTACTTAATTCAGAGAACTGCAATCGGCCTCTAGACAACTAAACCTAAAGTTAGGAGATACTTCTTAATCAGTTGCTTTGGTGTTTAGCCCCACCACAGTTGCCATTGCAACTTATATTTCAAATCCACCATTATTATTTGCCTACTAAGCAATTAGAACTTGCATTAGAAAATAAGCTAAAATCAAATCATTTTCCTTCTTGATCCAAAGTTTATACAAGTAAAACTCAAAATCTGAATCTCTTAAATCGATTGTTATGATTTAGGGGGTACCTACCACCATCCATATAATTATATTTTTTGCAAGGGAATCCATATAATTGCATTAGTCCTTGAAATATACCTATCAGCTGGAAATCTTCACCCGATGGAAGCCGAAGCGTACATATTCATTCTGCAGGTAACTTAAAAGAAACCTGCCCCAATAAAATGTGAACCATAGAGAGGTGACAATGTTTTCGATCAAGGTTTGTCTTATGCTTAACATCACAATTTTGCTACTTATCCAAATATTTCTCATAAAAAATCCATTTCTAATTCAAAACTTGGCCAGAATGAAGCAAAGAATCTTGGCTAAAATTTCAACAAGATCTGGCAGATTAAACATCTCCCTTCAATTTCACGAAAACACAAATAAAACCCAAAATTTGAAGCATCCTTCCACATTTATTGGGATTGGCTACATGAACTCTTTGCCTCCACTCACGTCCATTCCACGCCATGCCGTCTCATATCCATACGGATAAAATAAGCAATATCATACCAACACTTCTCTGGTCTCCCCAATCCCCTCCAGAAGAGCTCACTGCAGAAGTTCTCACACCTCCAAAACAGAAACACCAATTGACGCTCCCAGTTACGACTTGCTCTCCCAAAGAAGAAGCCAATAAATTTTCAGTGTAAAATCACTTCGACCTTTCCGCATTCCAACTCTAGTAGGTAGTAAACAAAGGCATTCTATATCGTGACTCTAACCGACAAGTCCATCTCCAGCGCAATACGCATCTCCTAACAAACTCCTTGCCGCGTCTAAGATATCTAAACAGCAAACTAGGATGAAAAGGAAGCAGAATGAGAATGTCAATCGGGAATTCCAGAGCCAACGATCCATCTCTCCCACATTCCCGAAGCAAAATGAAAGAGAAGTGTAGACAGATAGATTACCAACTCAAAGCTCCCGCGAGAGAGAGAATCTCTCTGTTTCTCTCCCGTTCCTCTAATCCAAAGAACCACCTATATAGAGGGGCAATACCAATAACCAGCTCTCTCTCCAATTCCATAACCGTCAACTTTGATTCACCAACCAAATCTCTAACTGATTGCCCGCCAGGGCCATGTCCGAGTGGTGCTGAGCCCATACACTGACTCTGGCAGTGGAAGCATCCGTTCGAATCGTGCCCAGCACTTACCCGGAGGTCATGTGATGTGAGGGGCACGGCTTCCCCAATCTACCCGAGGGGCAACTACTCGAGGGGTTTTGGGTATTAGGAAAAAAAAAAAAACTCTAACTAATTTCTCATTTTTGTAACTGACCACATTTCGATCGATCCTCAATCAATTTCCCTCGATTTATCGCGAACATCCTCATGAACGCCGAACCGTATCGTTCCCGTTTACATTCCGAGCAGCTCAAGTTTTCCCCCCATCCACAAACAAACTCAGGACCCAAATCAGCTTCAGCTGCCGCGTCCCCAATCGCGAAGATATCCCCTTCTTCAAGCCAAATTCTCGCTCTAACTAAACCTAACCAACAGCCGGAGGCATTGAACGTAAGGGGAGCCGTCGGTTGGGGCGAGGGGGTGTGGCGGGATGAAGCTTACGATCGCGTCGGAGGATCCGTTGACGGACCACGCGGTGATGTCACCCTTCTGGATCTTGAGGACGCTGTTGGGCGACAACGGGAAGTCGCGATCCCCCATGGCCTCCTTCCTCCAACTGCTGCTGCTGCTGCTGCTGCTGCAGAGAAGCCTTCTCGGCGCACTTGTATTTCTACAGGACGACTCCTTCGAGGGGTTCGAGGGTTTCGGCGAGGTCGAAAGAGGGGTCGTCTTGATCGTTTGAAATATATGATGGCACGCTCTCCGGAGAAGCGAGCAAGACCAGGCCGCGGCGATGGCAGTGGAGGACATGTGGGTGCTGTTCGGTTAGGTGAATATGTCCGTAGAATAAGTATGAGAAATGAATAGAGAAATAGAATAAAAGAATGGAATGAGTGAATTTTAGAATAAATGTGTAAATGTGAAAGTATGGTAGGGGTTGATTAGCGTTGAAGATAGTAAATAAATAATTAATTTAAGATAATGTAGATTTAAAATATGTTCAAATAATTAACACATATAATAATAGACATAACATAATTATTTACAGTGAAATTTAAATGTGGGTAAAAATTATTACCTAGATCTCTTAATCTAGGATTTTACCTTGAGTTGAACTCGAAAAATCAACCGGTGCTTATTAAGTATCAAATCCTTTTACAAGCCTTCTTGATTTTCCAATCAAGAGCAACCTCTCTTACTCAAGAGGAGAGGAACCCACAATCTGGACTCTCAGATTACAAGTAGAATAAAGATAAAATAGAATTAAAACACAAATTTGCTCCTATAGATAGCTCCAATAAGATATACAATTAATTATATGAACTAGCTATCTATGAGACTAAAATAACTCCCTTAGTGAATGTTTGAAGGTGACACAGCAGGGAGTTGAGGTGGTTGAGCTCCAAGGAAGGTGGTGTTCAAGAATAAGAGCTCAAAACACCTTCAATGAATACCAAGTGTAAGCTTTTGCTGAATGTAGGCTTGGAAGAGCTTTAGAGTGAATTTTTTAGTGTTCTCTTACCCTCTAAGAGTGGGAAACAATCGCATATATATATAAGGGTGTTTGGATTCTTTTAAGATACAAGAGACCCCTATTCAACGGCTCAATTATTTCTCAATTTGATTTCCCAACGGCTAATTGAGTTGGTCAAAAAGTGCTTTACATAACATTAGTTAAAAGTTACATAACGTTAGGTACTTAGTTAGGTACAAAGTTCACTATCTTCTGGAACTTTCTTGGACGGCTTAAAGTACACTACCTAACGTTAGGTATACTTTTCCTAACATCTAGAAAACTACCTAACGTTAAATGCTCAGTTCAATGCAAAGTTCGCTATCTCCTGGAATTCTTAAGTTGAGCTCAAACCAACTACCTAACGTTAAGTAACTTATACCTAACGTTAGATGGACTGTAAAAAATTCTCCAATTGTCCAAACCAAATTTGTTGATTCTATGTGGTTCTAGGATGATCTATTAACCCCTGAGGATATGTTTTATCATATTTTTGACCAAATTAAACTTATGTAAGTGGTGCCCAAATGATAACACTGCATCTTGGGGTGATAATTCTGTCAATTGGGGTTTATCTTAAAAGCAAGATACACAGATAACACATCATAAATAGGAATAAGAGCATCGCATGCATTGCACATCAAGATTGTTTATAATGCATTATTAACGGCCATATGTACAATGACATGTCAAAACAGGCCTCAGATGAGCAATCGGACCGCACGGATGAATTCAGAGTGACGAACGGAGTTCAACAAACTCAAAATCGGCCAAATTCGACATCCGGAGCTCCTGCAATGGGCCCAAGAAGTTCTGGCCATTAATCTGATGATCAATGGCCCACAGCGCGCCACGTGGTGCCCGCTCATTGCATCCTCACCGCCGCCCGCTTCTGCCTGAACCCGGAGGATGAATCTCAGCCGTCAATCTTCGATCAAACGGCTGAGAGCCGCCCGCACACTTGCCATCCCCGTGACAATCCGCTGCGGCAGCGCAACGGTCGACTGCCTCACACCCACGCAGCCAGCGCGGGATCGAATCGCGCTGCGTGGAAATTGGAAGGCGAAAGCACGCGCTGGGGAAATTGAGCCCCCCGATCAGCAACGAACGGCGATGATTAAGCCACGCGGCGCAACGGATAAGCGCGGACGCTCACGCCCGCGATGATGTGGGGGGCGTGGGCATGATCCATGTGCGCCCACCATGAGCGACATCAACCGTCCGATCCACGATCGGACAGCCTTCAAGCCGCGCACACGGATTGTGCGTGAAGAAGCACGCGCGCGCGCAAGCGACCAACGGGCAGGGTGCTACACCAACAGATTTGGAATGGGTTAGCGACGTCCCGGACGTCGCTAAAGCCTATACTTAAATTAGAAAACTCTTTTGCCTATTTAAACTCCATCCAACCACCCATGGAGGGTATTCAATTCACTTGCAAGTGTTCTACCCCACTCCTAGCCACCATTAGCCCTCTTTGTAATCGGCAGAGCCGACGAGCCGCCGACGGAGCCCCTCTCCACCACCGTGGCTGCCTCGCCGTCTTCCCTCTCTCTCTTTCCCTCTTTATCTTAAGCTTTACGTTATTTTTGTTTAAGCATTTATCTAGTGTTGTAATTATAAAACTAAAGTTACATGTCAAATGAAGTTGTTTCTTATCTAATTAATTGCCCTCTTTCATGTTTAAGTTGCATGTTGTGAATGAAAAAATTTCTAACCCTACTCTCTCTCTCTCTCTCCCTCTCTCACTCACTTTTCACGCACGTCTTTTCGCAAGCAAAAATCCGTTATTTCCGTGACATTAAGTGACAAGAAAAATTTGATTTTCATGCCTCCCCGAGATCGACACTCAGACTTATGTCCATTTCTTCATTTAAAATAGACGTTGCGAGCGCAAGTTATAATGACTCTTTTAAACATACGCGTCTCCCACCATGTCACCTAATAGTGTAGATTAATGTTAATTTTATTGGGGCATTCCTTATATTCTAAGAAATATGAAATTATAATTCAATTCCTAAAATTACAAAGAGATCTAAGCTTGATCTCCTCCATATTCTTGGCCATCTTCTTGGCTTTATAATTCATCAAGAGAGCTTCAACCTGAAATTAATCTTGCAACAACTATACATAAGATCCAATTTTAATCTAAATTATTTGAGATGTTTGTCATCATTAAAACCACCATTAAAGGCTAATGTGGTGCCTAATTGCTTATGCACCAACAAATTGAGGTGAGTCAAGTGTCGAATAAATGCAGGTAACTTTACTTGATTTGCTTATCAAATATTATCTCGTTGTTTTTTTTTTTTTTGATGCGGATAGAGAAATGTGTGCTGCAACATATTTTGCAACGTGCATTTCCATTCAATTAAACACATTAATGATATTTAAACGTTGTGTTTTGATAAATTTTGATTTTCAATCAATTTTCACCACTCCAAGTGGTTCTTCATTTGTGAAAGGTGTTTTTTCACCTTAGGATTTAGTCTTTAGTGTTTAGGGCAAATCCTAAACACTAAAGGCTAAACTCTAAATCCTAAGGTGAAAAATTACTTTCCAAGTAAAAAATCACCTTCCATAGGTGAAGAATTACTTTCCATAAATCTAAATCCTAAACTCTAAACTGTAACTCCTAAATCCTAAGCCTAAACCCTAATTCCTAAATTAAACCCACAGGTGAAATCACTTTTCACTTTTTAGGTGAAATCACAAACCTGTTTTCCACGGTTGAAAAGAAAAAATCAACCGGTTGAAAAACAAGCAGACCAAAACACACTGATTGGAAATGTGACAACCCAAATCCCGCCAACCGACGAAACTCGAGTCATCATGTGCTAACAACTAGCACATTTCACCCATTTTTGATAGGCTTTTTCAGAGTTTTAAAATCACTTCGTTGTATCACAACCGAAATCGCTTGTCAACAAATAAAATTTATAACTTGAATATCTAAAATGAAGTCTGTGGTCAAACACAACAAGCAAGTATTGCACTCACACGCTAATCTTAATTAAAATATAAATGAGCATAAAAAATTAAGCATAATAATGATATTCGATGAATACTAATCTGTCACATTTAATATTCACTAAAGCTCAATATATCTCGAGATAAAAAGAAAAAGCCAAAAGTGGTGATTCAAATCATCAACTAAGCCTTCTAAGCATGCATCACAAATATCACAATTAAACCAAATAATTTAACAGCAATCAGACGTCTGCCTCTCAAGTCAGACAACTTAAATGTCACCTGCTACAGTGTTTTTCATCTGATTTTTAGTTCTTCTTCTTCTATTCTCTTCTTCCATCAGCTTCTTAGCTTCTTCTGTCTTAGCCTTTCCTCTTCTTTTCTCCTTCTGCCTTTCCTTCTAACACACAAGGGAACTCACCTTCTTAGCGAGTAAGTGTTGCTCAAATCCTTCAAGAGCAAAACCCTCCCCTCCCCCGTTCTCTCGCCTTCCTTCTCTTTTCTCTGATATCCGATTTAATCGGGTATTCGGATTTGCGTAGCCGGGTCCAGGGTTGCATGTGTGAGTGTCGCAACCGAGTGAAGCTAATAGGCGGGTTGTGTTGAGTGCGTGGGTGAGCGGGGAGCTCACCCCCAAGTGTTCTGAGGCAATGCTGTTGGGCAACAACGGGAAGTCGCGATCCCCCATGCCCTCCTTCCTCCAACTGCTACCGCTACTACTGCTACAGAGAAGCCTTCTCGGTGCACTTGTATTTCTACAAAACTCCTTCGAGGGGTTCAGTGAGGTCAACAGAGGGGTCGTCTTGATCGTTTGAAATATATAATGGCACGCTCGAGCTGCCACTGCTCTCTGGAAAAGCGAGCAAGACGAGGCTGCGATGATGGCAATGGAGGACATGTGGGTGTTGTTCAATTAGGTGAATATGTCCGTAGAATAAGTATGAGAAATAAATAAAGAAGTAGAATAAAATAATGGAATGAGTGAATTTTGGAATAAATGTGTAAATGTGAAAGTTTTAGATGGGTGATTAGGGTTAAACGTGGTAAATAAATAATTAATTTAAGTTAATGTAGTTTCAAAATATGTTCAAATAATCTACACATATAATAACAATCACAACATAAGTATTTCTAGTGGAAACCTAAATTTGGGTAAAAATCTCTACCTAGATCTCCCAATATAGAATTTTGCCCCGAGTCGAACTCAGAAAACTAACCGATACTTATGGGTATCAAATCCTTTTACAAACTCTCTTGATTTCCCAATCAAGAGCAACCCCTCTTACTTAAGAGGAAATGAACCTACAATCCGAGCCCTCATATTACAAGTAAAATAAAGAATAAAATAGAATTAAAACACAAATTAGCTACTATGGATAGCCCTAATAAGATATGTAATTAATTGTGTGAATTAGCTATCTATGAGACCAAAATAACTCCCTTAGTGAACGTATGAAGGTGACACAACAGGGAGTTGAGGTAGTTGAGCTCCAAGGAAGGTGGCATTCAAGAAGAAGAGCTCAAAACACCTTCAATGAACATCAAGTGTAAGCTTTTGCTGAATGTAGGCTTGGAAGAGCTTCGAAGTGAATTTTTTAGTGTTCTCTTACCCTCTAAGAGTGGGAAACCATCACACATATATAGAAGGGTGTTTGGACTCTTTTAGGATGCAGGAGACCCTTATTCAACGGCTCAATTGTTTCCCAATTTGATTTGTCAACAGCTAATTGAGTTGGTCAAAAAGTATTTTACCTAACGTTAGTTAGAAGTTACATAACGTTAGGTGAACTATCTAACATTAGGTACTTAATTAGATACAAAGTTCGCTATCTCCTAGAACTTTCTTGGACATCTACCTAACGTTAGGTATACTCTGTCTAGCATTAGGTAAACTACCTAATGTTAGATGCTAGTTTAGCGCAAAGTTTGCTATCTCCTAGAATTCTCAAGTTGAGCTCAGACCAACTACCTAGCGTTAGGTAACTTATACTTAACGTTAGATAGACTGTAAAAGGTCCTCCAACTATCCAAACCAAATTTGTTGATCCTATAGGATTCTAGGGTGATCTATCAACTCTTAAGAATATGTTTTATCATATTTTTGACCGAATTAGACTTATGCAAGTGGTGCCCTAATAGTATAGATTAATGTTAATCTTATTGGGGCTTTCCTTATATCTAAGAAATATGAAATTACAACTTAATTCCTAAAATTATAAGGAGACCTAAACTTGATCTCCTCCATCTTCTTAGCTTCATAATTCGTCAAGAGAGCTTCGACTTGAAATTAATCTTGCATCAACTATGTATAAGATCAAATTTTAATCTCAATTACTTAAGATGTTTGTCATCATCAAAACCATCATTAAATGCTAATGTGATGCCTAATTTCTTATGCACCGACAAAATGAGGTGAGTCAAGTGTCGAATAAATGTAGGTAAATTTACTTGATTTGCTTATCAAATATTATCCTTTTTTTTACGCAGATAGAGAAATGTGTGCTGCAACATATTTTGCGACGTGCGTTTCCATCCAACTAAACACATCGGTGATATTTAACCGGTGTGTTTTGATAAATTTTGATTTTCAATCGATTTTCACCACTCTAAGTAGTTCTTCACTTATGAAAGGTGATTTTTTACCTTAGGGTTTAATCTTTAGTGTTTAGGGAAAATCCTAAACATTAAAGACTAAATTCTAAATCTTAAGGTGAAAAATCACCTTCCATAGGTGAAGAATCATTTTCCATAAATCTAAATCTTAAACTCTAAACACTAACTCCTAAATCCTAAACCTAAACCCTAAACCTCAAACCTTACTTCCTAAATCAAACCCATAGGTGAAATCACTTTTCACTTTTTAAGTGAAAGTCTATTTTCCACCAGTTGAAAAACAAGCAGACCAAAACATACCAGTTGGAAACCCATTTTCCACCAGTTGAAAAGGAAAATCAACAGGCCAAAAATCAAGTTGACCAAAAACACATCGGTTGGAAATAGTTTTCAACCGATTGAAAATCAAAACACATCGGTTGAAAATGAAAATATACCGATGTGTTTATCTTTTCATTGGTAAACAATGATTTTTCACTTAGAACATGGCTTTTTACTTTTGGGAAGTAATTTCACTTGGAAGGTGATTTTTTATTGATGAAAAGTGATTTCAACTAGTGGAAAACCAAAATACACCAATCGAAATCACTAATCTCATCTGTACATTGCAAGATGCATTGTAAAGTATGTTTTCTTACTTTTTCCCTTTTTCTTTCTCCATGTGAGTCTGCCAAAGATTCCTGCTTTCCTCTTACTCATTTGGCCACGAAATGAGTTGTCTGAAAGTTAAAAGATATCTAAAGAATAAATCTTTAAGTTAAAGATAGTCACCTTATCTTATCTTATCAAATTAACATTAAGATCTATTAAAATATATCACTTTTAAATTATTTCCTTACATTATATCGATACCAATATATATTAAAATATATCCAATCCAACATAATATACCAATTAAAATATATTTACTATATCACATAAACTCACTTACACCTATACTTTAATATTAAAAAATCATCTACTAACATCATATCATCATATCAATCATTTCTATTCCATTACTTATCTCATCCCCAAATAAATACCCTTCTCAACTTTTTCCTCCGCTATTCTATCATGAGATAAGAATTATGCCTTTGCAAAACGCAACTTTAATTACTTCCCATCTTTCTCATGTCCCTACTCTTCCCTTTCTAATGATTGATTTCTGTCCTTTTAGTAGTGCTTGCAAAGTCAATAACTTAACATTGGGGGTGCCAAGTCTAAATGCAGGTATTAAAGTGTTCTTCGCATGGAAAGATATGTGCTAGATCCCCATTGGATTCGGTTCTATACTTACCCAACGTAGGTTACACAATGGTTTATTGGCATAGCATCTCACGGCAAGTGTGAATCAAGCAGAGGGCTTTTGTTTGGAACGGGGGAATATAGATGATGCGATTTGACATTCATATGCTTTGAATAAGGGACTGATGATGAACTCAAGAGGTCATGTGCCAGTCGGAACCGCTCCCCCTCCTGTTCCTTTTCCTTTTCTTTAGTCAGAAACCTCGAGCTCCTTGCCATCGAGTAGGGCCTCAGTCGACTTTCATGCTAGTTGAGGCCCTTTTCTTGTTTGCCAATCTCGCCTCCCGACCCTTGGTCTCCGTGTTAGTTGCATCAGTTAACCTTTGTTGGTGGCTCCTTCCTACTAGGATGGTTGATGGCAATACATCTTGCTAGGTGATGTCTCCAACGTCGTTTGGGGTTGCTGATACCTCCTTGCTTGCAGACTGTTGGGTACTCCACCGGTCATGTCGCTCTCGCCTTCACCTCGCCTCCGCTTTGTACAGCACTAGCCTCTTGTTGGTTACATTTACTTCTTTTTGTTGCTAGGTTATTCTCTTTGAGACTACACTTAAAGTTGGACTTCATATGACCGAGCTTGTTTGGTCACTTCGTAGCCATTATCACTCGTTTGTGTGAATTGTCTAGATTGCCACACATGCGGTGGCATAGTCGTTTCTAGTGGTTGGAGCATACTCTCGAGTATGCTACGGATTTTCTATTTGGATGTTTCTTTTTTCTTTTGTTTTGTTTGCATTTTGTTGTGTCGTCTTGTTTTTGTGTTCCTCCCTTTTGAGGGGGTGTTCCTACTCCCCCTCTTTGAGGGGCATACAATTTAGCTAATTTTTTTCTTCTTTTTCTACAAGGTTACGTCCTTTGTAAGTTTTTCGTTCCTTAATGAAGTATCTTATCTTAAAAAAGAAAAGGGTCACGTGCTTTTTTGGGGAAAAAATAAATAGTAATTTGATTCGTTTGTTAATTTCTTGTACTTATGCTGGGGTTGAAGACAAATTTAATTATGTTCTTACTAAATTGTATCCATCGTCAATGCCATCATGTCTTTTAATTGTTGTCTCATATTGGCACTTTCACTTCATAGTTTCGAAGGTGAAAAATTAGTAAACACTTACATATCCTTATTATTCCATCTGATGTCATCACATCTACTCTCTTTCATTACTTTGGAATGGAAGGTAATAGTTTTTAGTACGTACTTTGCTACATCAGTGTAAAAGTTAAATCTTAATATGAAAATTAATTTTTTTTATTCGTTATCATATGAAAGTCAAATATAATTTTTAATTAATACATCTTGATTTTCAACCGATGAAAAAAAAAAAAAATCTCAAATCCTAATCTAGAAAGGGGATTCTCTAACATTATTTTCACTGGGTGCATCTCAGTTTTCAACTAGCTGTAAATCAAAACACACCACACGTTGCAAAGTGTACTGCTCGATGCTGATGTATCTTGATTTTCAACAGGTAAAATACAAAACACTAGTTGAAAATAAAAATACATCGCACATTGCAAAATGCATTGCTCGATATATTTTGATTCTCAACCAATAAACAATTAAAAATACTGGTATTAGAAAGGTTAAAGAAAAAAAAAAGTGGATCATTGCTCAAAAACAATGCATGTTTTTTAATTTTCAACTAATGTATTTTGATTTTTGTCCGGTAAAAAAAAAATACCGATCAAAAATTAAAACACTCCACGTGTTATAAAATTATTATTCGATGTGCTTTTTATTTTCAATTAGTGTATTTTGATTTTCGATTGGTAGATTATATTCAACCATCACTAAAAAAAGATTCAACTATCACTAAAAAACGATTCAAACGATCCTACACCTAATAATTAATGCAATCGTCAATATACCTGTGAGTAAGAATAGAAGACCTAATCGTATTTCATCGTACTTTAGTACCTACTCAATTTATATTCACTTCCATTTATGAAATTCGTACTTTAAACATCATACATACATGTAATTCATTCACAAAAAAAAAAAGAAATTCATAATGAACCAAATAATACTCATCTTGTAGTCTAAAAAATAACAAAAATAGTTTTTTACATGTGTACCAAATTCAAAAATATTTAATATTTTCACATATAAATTTAAAAGTTACATATCTAAGCTAGCTAATCGGTGCTTGTGGCTATACAACCACATCACTCTACATATCCAAGATGTTCATATGTTAAAATTTGACGGAATGCTTCTTCAAAAGATATTAGTTCAGTAGCATGACCTATTTCATCATTTTTATTAGGAATTGTATTAATAAGTGCATTCATCACCTCCTATAAGTATAAGATATTTAACAAGAATGACATTTTAACATCAATATAAAACTCTTGATTTAGCTTTAGTATCGAAAAAAATCTAAAGATAAATATAATGCGGAAGATAACTGTAAAAATTTTTCTCTATTCAATTTAAGTTGAAAGTCATCAACAAAAATATACATAAAGAACAAAAGAGGAAAATGGTTAGCTAATGTATAAAAAAACTCATGTGAAACATAAACCATATATTTTATAAAGTATACCAAATAAATCAAACAAAGAATGCAATCACGCAAGCATTAAAAAAATTACTGATATTTGATTTGAATTCAAGTTTATATTAACGGGTAACTTATAACCAAGGCTTTAAAATCCAACAAAATGTAAACAACATATACCATCAGCTAATTGCATACACAAGTAGAAAAGCCGACACTCCTAAAATATCTATTTTCTGATGCACATTGTAAATATAGTAAGATTCGTAGAATTGTAATTGCATTTAAAAATGTAATTTTCTATTTTCTCTTAATTTTCATTTTATCCAGCATATCTAGAAAGTATATAGTTTCTCCTGGACACTAAATAAGATTATTTCAATTTTACTCTATTAGGCTAGAGGAGGTTACTGTCACTTGCTGCCATGTAAAGTCATACTCGCGATTTTTTTATATTTTATGCGATAATTTTGCTTGTTTCCTTGTTCTATGTTTTGAACTTTCAACTTTTCAAATGCTTCTATTTAAATATGAATCTAGAAAAAAAAAGTGAAATAAATTGAAAAAAATAAAATAAATGGTAGAATAAGTAAGTTAGTCTATTTGAACGTTTTAACGGATTAAAGTTATTCCACAGAGAAGGTGAAATAACTTTACATCGGGTTAAGTTCACTTAACTTAACGTAAATAGGAGGCGAGTTAAATGATGGGTTAAATGCTTAACCCGTCAACCAAACAAGGCCTTAGGCTCTAGCCCCCCTTTCCTCCGGATGCTCCTTCTCCTCCCTTGGACTTCTCCTCTATTGACTTCGAACCTCTCCTCCGACATGCAAAACCTACAATTGCTCGTAGCGGCTGTTTCGAAGTTAAGGTGCGGCAGCAGCGGTGTTCCGTGAGGCTATGCGTTGAGCAGTTCCTTGGTGAGTGGTGGCTGGTTGCTCGGTGCATGGAAGCGGATGATTGGCGTGTGCAATGCAGGTGACTTAGTTGTTCGACTGTTGTTGGGTTGGTTTGTGTTGTTAGAGGATTTAGGTCCTTTTTTTTTTAGTGTAGTTTAAATTTTATCGGGGATTACGTGTGACTCCGGATTTTTTACGATAGAGATTCTGACTCATGTTAGTGGTCAAATTCTACCTTTGGGTCATGTTATTTCGACTTTCTTGTTAGCACAATCTTCGAGATTTTTTTCGTTGGCGCTTTGCCGTTTCTACGAGCATGGGATTGCTCTCCTTCTGGGAGGTTGTCCGGTTCCCGTACTTGGGATACTCCATTTTCTCTCTCTTTTTTTCTAGTCTTGTTAATTTTTGAGTTTTGGCTTCCCCCCATTTTCTACTGGGTGTAACCTCCTCCCTTGAGGGCATTAGGCTTTTCTCTTCTCCCCCTTCCACGTTGGGTGCATTCTTTTGTGTTGAATACTTGCCCTATTTTAATGGAATTATCTTTAAAAAAAGACATGTTCCATCTGAAATTTAAGTAGATCTTTGATTTGTGCCTTTTATTAGATAGTTTTGTAAAAATGCAACAAGAATCTGCGCCAGGTACGCATCTCAACCATTTGGAAAACTTGAACCTTTAGTTGGTACACCTTATTATTACGCAAGAAAAATATGCTTATTTATAACCATCCTATTCTTGTGTAGTAAAATATTTTGGTTCTCTTCATAAGTTCAAGCCTTCTCTTCTATATATGGAAAGAGTATGCCATTACATTCTTGAAATGCTCTTTAAATGGAACTCAAGGATAACATTTTATCTTTTACATTGCTTTTGATGATGGTAAAATAGGGTTTGGGTTTGCTGTGCTTGCTTGTGTGTTTAGTTCCAATATACTTCTAAAAAGAAAAATCTATTATGCAGATTAAACTTGTGAAGCTTTTCACCATCACCTAGTATCAAGTAATAGTTATCTATCAATGGCTAATGCTTTCCTTTATGTAGTATTGCTCGTTAAAGTTGTGATGGTGGTTTTTTCTGCACGAACTTGATGTGATATCAAAACATGGGTTCACGACAGCATTAGTTAATCAATGTTGTAATAGAAAGGGTCTCTGTTCCATGTTAACCCTACTGAGGGGCTCTTGGTTAAATCCCTTCAATGGGATCCTTCGTTCTTATTCCTCTAGACTAGCCTACGAGAATCATCTGAAGACATACCATTGTGTTCTTGATAGGTGATGCAAATGAGATGAGGAATAAAGACCTGAACAAATCAGGTTTCAGATTGGAGAGTAGTATGTGAGGAGATGATTTTTTAAGGGGAGTGTTTGGTTGCAAGTATCAAAAACGAGTCAGATATTACATCAACGCTTTATACACAAATGGAGCTTTATACACTAATGAAAAGATAATTACTCAATTGCTTTGAACTTTTTTCACGCTCTCCATTTGTCCCCCTTAATTCCCCATAACTTGGTGGATTTCTCTGGTAAATTTTGATGGGCAACCCCATACTCCAATATGGAAGCCTAGTCCTCAAGTTTAGTTTACAGTTGCTAGCTTATAAAGAGAATACTCATATACGTACTACTCTTTCACTTGGAGAAAAAACACGTCTTGCTGCTCAACTTTCCCCTCTATTTTTTTCCCTATTCTTAGGTTAGTTGCTAAGAAGCAAGATAGTTACTTCTAATAACATCATAACCCTGGGAATTAAACTTCCTTCTAAATGTCTCTGCGGCTTTCTTAATCCTTAGATGCAAACTTTGCTACATTTATTTCATTTCAGCTGGCTTCTCTATACCATTTTTAATCACATAAAGCAAAATGTCCTTACATTGGTGCCAACCTTGAAGATTCAGGTATCCTCCTTTCTGTGCCTAATAAAACTGCTCTTATCAAATGTAAAACGGGTATTTTTACTTTTGATTTGTTTACTTTTCAAGCTATCCCTCAATTTTTTTAAAGGCCTTCCTTGGAATTGAGGTAATGGATTCAAGCCATCCCCTTTTCTGGTTAACTTGTCCCTTGCAGGCACATGAATTGAACATGACAATGTTGCAATCTAGAAATGTCAAACAATTGGGTTGGGATCCCAAGAACAAACATGGAGGGATGACGCTTGCTGCTAAAGGCTATTTTAAGGGTAATCGCGAAGAAGTACTGCTACTCAAAACTCCCATCCATGCCTTCCCCTTTTACAAGGAATTAAATATGTTCCCTCAGGTGGGGACAAATTCCTCCTTGCTCTTTCACTAATGATCGGGTGAAATACCCATTTCCTGAGAATCTAAGGTATGGTTCAATGGACTTACACCCTTTAGAGAAATGGCCATTGCACACCACCACCACAACACACACCCCTATATAAGGGTACTGGGATTTTTTTATAAGGATTTTGGAGGGAATTTATGGTGTTCGAGACATTCCACCTATCATTCTCAAATGAATGTATCAAATAGTCGGTTGTATTGTAGTGATATATATATAGATGTGGTCAACGGTACATAAGAAAAATAAAATAAATAAAATATAAAAAGGAAAGATGAGAGAGAGTAAGAAAAAAAAAAAAAAACAGACGATAGAGGACACGTAGTCTAGCATAAGGAAAAAAATGAAAAGAAAAAAAGAAAAATAAAGACGATTTGTCGTGAACAGTAATAGTGTCCGTGTCCACATTATATATATATATATATATATATATATATATATATGATTTGGATTTCTTTATAAGTTTTATTATGCCTTCGTGGCTTTTGTTTTGTATAGATTATATATATATATATATATGATTTGGATTTCTTTATAAGTTTTATTATGCCTTCGTGGCTTTTGTTTTGTATAGATTATATATATATATATATATATATGATTTGGATTTCTTTATAAGTTTTATTATGCCTTCGTGGCTTTTGTTTTGTATAGATGCTTGTTTCCTAATTATTTATTTAATAGGAACAATTCAAGG
This sequence comes from Thalassia testudinum, assembly GCA_037157565.1. NCBI lineage: Eukaryota > Viridiplantae > Streptophyta > Magnoliopsida > Alismatales > Hydrocharitaceae > Thalassia > Thalassia testudinum. Next base: position 140,357,123 of record JAZHRO010000073.1, read on the forward strand.
TGACGCTGGTAGAGTTGATGTCATATTCATTGATGATTGCCAGTGTGAGCTTGTGAGCATTCCTACTAATCGTAGGTGGATTATTTTTTTAAAGCTTTTACATAATGAATGCCATATGTTCTAATATGGTTTATCATATAATTTTTTTCCCTTTCTTATAGGCGGATGCTTCAACGCATTTTTATAATTCCAAGTGTTTTCTTTTGTTCAACTTCTAGTAATCTTTTCAAGCATTGTTCCATGATGAGTTAATTATGGTAGTTGCAATTTTCTTTGCAACAATATTTGCTATCATAAAAATTTTTTTAAACATAAAAATCAAATATCTTGAATACTATTATCATGATTGTTGCTACTCGATTCCTGGATTCCTACAAGATTCAAGATCGGCTCGTCTCGACTAATCTCAAGACCTAGTCGTCTAACAAGAAATAATCAAAAGCATGAAAATAAACTACATTTACACATACAATATAACTAAGTAGAAGAAACGTACCAAGCAGTAAAGAAATTAAAACAGCCGTCTTAGTACATACCACCACAACAATAACAACATGGAAAGTAAAAAAGAAACAGAAATAGCAGAACAGTAACTAAGTGTCCATTACTTATTACAGCAGTAGAGAAAAAAGAAAGTGTTGAAGAAAGATTACGCTGGACTCGACTGGGCCCAACACCCTCTGCAGTTGGAAACTTCGGCTGCTCAACTCCTGGTCCTGAATAGTGTTACGAAAAGACAGTCAGCAAACGCTGAGTAGAGTGGTGTCTATATTATCTAAATACAAAACAGTAAAAATAATAGGTTTAATTCTCATTTCTATTTATCTGTTTTATATGTTTCCGTTTCACCCATTTATCAAAGTATCCAGATATCTCTTGATCTTGCATGTTCCCTATATGAACGAACTTGATTGTAGCCTTTTCCATAGAGTAGAAGGTACACGTTGTACTCTCCTAGCCGGGAGAGTCCCCCGTGATAGTCCTACACCCAGTCAACCACCCCGAGGTCACTGTTAAGACGTAGAGGTGACTACGGCACGCGTGATAAGCGCATAGGTAGTTACCCTGCATTGACACGCGGTCAGTCGTTTCCGCTAGCGGGTACGTTCAAAGTACAGCATGTAACAATATAGGGCCTTGTCCTCTCAGAACAGGGGTCTCGCCCCTCAGAACCAAACAGAGGTCTCGCCCCTCCATAGTCCGTGCACCATCGTCTGACTACCCCAGTTTACCCAGAGGGCCTGACAAGCCAATGTAGGGTGGCTAGCTGAACCCCGGGCTCTGTAGGGTGGCTAGCACCCTCCCTACACTAGTAGCTCACCTCGGTACCACGTACACGAGGGTCAACAGGAGTCGGTGTAGAGTGGTCAATCCTAACCCCGGGTCTCAACCCAAGGGAGGCTAACTCCACTCTACATAAAAGGAGACAGTTGCTCTCCTTGCTACCACGTACTCAAGGGCCAGCACACTTCCCGTCTACGTTCTAGATTTCCGTCTATCCACAGGAGTTCTATTGTTAACTCCCCGTAGGGTTCATGCTCATGTTCACCTCATTTATCTAGATCCATATCTCATTTTTCATAATTCATTTCTCATCCATATTCAAGCAGCTCGTGTTTTCATAATTCAATTCTCAATAACATGCAGCTGGTGATTTCACAGGTAATTGTTCCTTAAATACAAGCAGCTCATATTTTAACAGGCAACTCGTAATTATAATATAGGATTTGCTAGCAATTTATCTTAATCACGCATGTAAGTAAACTATACAGTACAAACAGGCTCATTCATTTCTCTACCCTAAGATTCTTCCACATCCTAGGATTCTATTCGGCTATTTCCACAAGCACATTCTTATTTAAATATTAATAACGGAATTAAATCACTCTACCAGGAAACACGAGAGTGATGGGGACTTGAACTGCAGGCCCAGACATCTCTGCGAGCCCCAAACACACAGTAGGTTGAAACCATATACCAGGAAATACATCACAAAAGGAAAGTTCAGAACAGTGCACAACAGACTCTAGTACGTAGAGGAACTCGAGAGGAAAGTGCAGGTATTTCGTTTGCGTAAAACGGACCCCGAACGGACACTAAAGAGGTCAAAAGCGTTCCTACTGTTCAAAATCAGACATCTGGGAATAATCCCAAACATCTTAAAAGGCGTCAGATCTTACCTTGTGTCTCCTGCGGTATCCTGAGATGTCCAGACCTTCTTTGCGATCGTCTGAAGACAGTTCCAGAGGTCGGACAATGTCTCCGGTCATCTGGAAGCACCTCCGGACGTTTGGTGATGTGGTCAGACATCCAAAAATGCGTGAAAAAGCGTCCCACGTGCCTTCCCAAGGACCCTTACCTGCGTACAAAATCTGCAAGTCCAAATCAGGTCGGACAAATCTTCTGCGGCGAGGCTTGCATGGTCGTAACCACGCAAAAGCACGTACCTCAGTACTATGCGTGCTTTTAGACGTCCGACCCCAGACCCGGACGTCCTGCTGCCGCCACGATCTTTTGGTCGACTATCTAGATGTTTGATATTGGAAAAATCCCAGTATTAGAACCTCTCCCGCAAGCTGTCTCCTTCGAGAGCTCGCCCACAGGAGTTGTTAAGACCGTGACATCAAAACACTTTAAGACGTCTGGGAGTTGGTCCAAATGTCTGGGAGTCTGCACGTACAAAGACTCGCGATCGTAAGTGGTATTAGGTCCAAACATCTGGGAGTCTGCGCGCGTGCTGCGCGCAGACTGAAACCCCGCCGCCCTCTTCTCTTTCTCTCCCCTCGCTGACCTGCAGACGAAGTTCCCCCATGCCTACAAAAACTCCTCTCCCCATCTCCCTCGTTCACCACCCCACCCGTCTTCTCCTTCCTCCAGAGCGAGCGAGCCGCAGCTGCTGCCGAGTGTAGTGGCGGAGAGGAGAGGTGTAGCGAGAGGGAAGAAAAGAGAGCTCGCATGTCGTGAGAGAAGAGAGCTCGCCGGAGCAGCTCGAGGCCGGCCGGTGTGCGCGAGGCAGAGTGTGTCAAGGAGGTTCCCCCGGCTCTGCTACAGCTCGAGCAGCGGATACGCAGCTACGTGGCGAGGTCACGCGCAGCGGGAAGAAGCCGAAGGAGCTTCTGATTCTGGGATTTTTCCCAGAATTAGACGTCTGGACCTACATCCAGACGACGCGAACGACATTTGGAAGAAGCTCAACATGACTGATAGGTACGTACTGTGCCTATACCTTCCTTTTTGCGGATACGGCCATGCAGGACGTTCCGCTGAAGTTCTGTCGCGTGCCTTGCTGAGGGATTTTTGCGTACACATGCAGGATTCACTTTGGGAAGGCACGGGACACGCCCTCCCATGCGGTTCAGACGTCTTGGCGAGTCACCAGACGGCGGAGAGCGTCTCCAGACGTCCGGAGAGGTGGTCGAACATCTGGAACTGGGTCCAGACAGTTCAGCAGGATCTCTAGACGTCTGAGGAGCAGCATAGAGTGAGGTATGACCTGGACCCCTTTTTAAGACGTTTAGAAGATGTTCCAGACGTCTGATTTGAGTCAGAGTTGTCATTTTTGACCCGTTTGGGGTCCGTTCGAGGTCCGATTTCCGCGTTTAAGATTCCGTTCTTCTCAGAATAAGTTCCTCTACTTGTTTGAAATACTTTTATCTTGTTCTGAGTGGTTTCTCGTGGTTGATCCTTATGTTAGGACCTCGTTCTATTGCAGACTTGGGGATTGTGGAGGCACATGGACCTACTGATCACGCCCCCATTACTCCCGGTTTCGCGGGTAGAGTGGCTTCCCTTAGTTAATTACAAACATAAATGTGTATCTGAAATAAATGATAGATCCTAGGGTATGACATGAATCCTAGGACCTGAAAACGCGATTGAATGATAGATCCTAGGGTATGGCATGAATCCTAGGACCTGAAAACTAGATTGAGTGATAGATCCTAAGGTATGGCATGAATCCTAGGACTAGAAACACTGGAACGATTGTATTAAATGCCTAAAATGCAGTCTTGAAATGAGTAGATGGAATAATAACTGGCTGTAACTGGATAACAGCTTCCTGTGAAACGTAGAGTACTATTGTTAGTAATGGCTACATGTAATCTCTGTTGGTTGAAATTAAATACGAGCTACTTGTATATAAATTGGAAAGGAAAAAAGTTGGAATGTTGGAAACACGTACCATATGCGAATAAACCTGAAATGATGAAACCTAGTTTGGGTTGGCCTGAGAAACATGAGTATGAACCCTACGGGGAATTAGGAGAAGAACTCCTGGAAATAGATGGAATGGAACTGAAAAAGTGAATGGGAAAGTGTGTTGTCTCTTGGGTACGTAGTACCAAGGGAAGCACATGTTACCTCTTAGTGCAAAACGGAGCCAACCGCCCTAGGGACCTGGGGTTTGGCCCTCATGTACACCGTACCGGGGAGAGCTACTAGTGTAGGGAGGGAGCTAGCCACCCCACGGGGCCAGGTGTTCAGCTAGCCATCCTACACCGACTTGTTAGGCCCATTGGGCAAACCAGGGTAGTCAGGTGAGGGTGCGCGGACTGTGCAGGGGCAAGACCCCTGTTTGGTTACTGTGTTGCTTCCAAAGTCGAGGATTTGTCATACATTGAAGGTATTCACTATTGTGCAATTTTTCTATCTCAATGTATCCAGTAATGAGCAAGTCACGGGTTGATCCTTTGTTGGCTTCTGCTAATAATACTTGGGCACAAGTTATGACAAAGGTTGTGGTTGTTGGGACATCAACCTGAATGTTTCCTACTGTTGTTGAGGTTTCTTCATTTTCATAAAATCTCATGGCATCATCAATCATTTTATCTCTCATGGATCTCTGATATTCAGGTTTCTTGAATGGTAGTCCTAGGTGGTTTGGCTACATATTTGGATCAAGTGGTGGAATCAAGATGTAGAATCAGAGTTTGAATCAAGATGTGTTATGAAGCGATTAGATCTGAATAACGAGTCCCACTGAAAATGAGTGTGTGTGCTCTAAAGAGAAAAGATGAGGGACTGGAGATGTTCTTGACCCAATCAAGACACCCAAAGATGTTTGGATGACTATGGAGGTTCGGGGCGGATGGACCCCTGGATCCAAAGATCGTCCACCTGAGAATTACCTGGGCAGCCAGAGAGGGAGAGTCCCGCAAAGACCCCAACACGGTAGAGCGTCCCTACGGGTTACAGGGTTTCCCCCACCCAACCTCTCTTGTCACTGAGATTCCATGTAGACCAGAATGGGGACCTTGACCTCTTAAGTCTATCACTTTTTATTTCAAAGGTGCTTTTAGGGTTCTCACTTGAAATTTAGATGTTTTTGGTATTGTGACCTAATTTAGAGGTTGGTTGACCCAAGGGGTCAACTTCACCTGACCTGTCCTATAGATGGCAGAATGATTCTAAGTTTGGAGCCTAGAGATCACCCTGATTTGACTCCCAGGTTATTAGGTCCAAAAATTTTAAGATTCAAGTGATTTTAGAGCTCAATTTTAGGGTTTGTCTTATTTAGCTCTCTTCAATCAAGGGCTTGGGTAGCACACTGATGCGGGAGGGTTTATTTCCTTTTATACAAGCATGTGTGACTAGCGCTTTAAGACCCTAATGTGGAAACCCTAATTTGGTTCTATTTCCAATCCTCTTTTTCTTTTTCACAAAAAGTTCTCTTTGGACTTATAAACAAGAAGTGTGTGGTCCGCCGAGATTAAGCGTTATTTCAATTGGGCACAAGAATTTGTGGGATGGAATCTAAAAAAAATCACTCCAACTTCAAGAATATTTGCAGAAATTTTCGCAAAATCAGGAAATGTTTTGCCTTAAAGATGGTGATTACTATATAAAGAAGGCAATTGATTCCTAAATTGATTTTCTTCCTTTTGTCTTTCAAAGATTTGGGGATGATTAAGGAAGACAAGAAATTACCTGCCCTGGAGTGGTTGACTTGCGGGAGAGATTTTCTCATGAAGTACCTGCAAGATCACATCAAAGCAAGGTAGGGCACGTTAGTGTTCAATATGATAAAAAGAATGTTGAGACTAGTGGTAAATTACGCGTTGTTCCCCGGCAACGGCGCCAAAATGTTCTCGATGCTTTTGTGCGGTTTGTTAAAAGATAATATCGCGTTGTAGTATAGCCGACAAAGCGTTCAAACAAATAGAGAATTTTATTACTCGAAAATCGGAGCATCCGAGGTCGAACACAGGGAGCAAATGGAATTTACTACTAATCAAAATGTAATTGAACACTCTAATTTACTCAAAATGTTAATTCAAATATGAATGTATGTGATTAAAAGTAATTAGGACAAAAAATATGAAATTGGATGTCTGATCTGGTGATCAGACGTCTTAAAAGTATTTTCCCCTTTTCCTTCTTCTGATCTTGCTTTCTTTCTTCTTTCTCTTCTTTTCTTGCGAAGGCTTCTTCTTCCTGCCTTTGTATCCTTTCTCTTGTTTCTTCTCCTGCCTTGCCTTCCTTCTTTCTTCTTCTTCTTCTGATCTTTGCTGTCTTCACTTGACCTCTCTTTCGTTCTCTGCCTTGCTTCTGCCTCTTCCCTGGTCTCCTTCGCTCAGTTTCTTCTTCTACTTCTCTTCTCCTTGTGGCTAAGTCTCTCCACGCTCAGTCTACCTGCATAGGAGCAAAACCTATCCTTTTCCCTCTACCCGCGCGTCTCTCTCTCTCAGCAATTCACTCAGGGACGCTCTCCCAGAGCCACACGGATAATCGGGTCGGATCGTACCCGGGACCAGGTGCACCTGCAGGTGGTGTGATGTGCGAGGAGTGCTGAGGTTTAGGTCGGGTCGGATCCCGCTAGATCCGCGAGATCAAACTGCGGACGAGGCGGGTGTGAGGGCAGGTGAGGGACCTCACCCCTGTGCTTACGGAGGCGTTAAGGTAATATCACAAATTCAATTTATGGCGCAGCGGCGCCTCGTCTCTCCACGATGTGGGACTAAAGCCTCTGCCCTTATTTCGCGCGCGCTTGCAGACTTTGCATGTCATCCCCGCAGCTGCTGGCTCTGCTTGCGCTCCTTGCTGGACTAGGGCACTTCGCGACACTCGCACGACTACGCAGCACCTGCAGCCTGGGAACCCTGGCGCCTAGAGCTGCTACGGAGATTCTTCAACTGTCGTCCATGGCGGCAGGAGCGTCGACACTGTCAGACACAAAACGAGCGTCTCTGCCCAATCAGACCAGCTAGAGACCTTCGCCGTAGCACGGCGAAGGCGGTGGACGGTGCTGCAGGCCGCAGGTTGGCCTAGGCGTGCGTGCCTAGGTCAACCTGTGGCCGGATGTGTGGGGTTGTTCGGGGGGTTATTGGGGAGGTCTGGAGTGGCAGTGGAGGGGTGGAATGAATTCCTGGTGGTGAGGCGGAGCTCACGAGATGGTTGGCGAGCCGTGTGGAGGGGCGGAGTGGTGTGGGCGGCTCGCCGGAGGTCGGTCGGAGGCGAGGAAGATGGAGGTGTTCAGGCACTGTCGGGGGGTAAGTAGATAAAATAGCAAGGGAAAAAGAGAGAGGGGAATGTGGAGAAGGTATTTGGCCTAACTACAGGGATGAAAGGGGACGGAGAGGCGAACAGCAGTACCTGCTGTCGCCGGAGAAGATGCTGCCCAGTGGGGGAGAACGGCAGCGACGACGGGGCTGAGACGGCGTGCGCGGGTGCTGCGCGACGCGGAGAGTCAGGAAGCTAACTCTGCCACCGGTTTGGTGGCAGAGCGAAGAGGATGGGAGAGGGAGCTCGCCGGAGCTTGCTGGGAACTTTGGCCGGGCAGGAGGAGATGAATTGGAGGTGGAAACTTGGCCAAATCAAGCTGAAGATGAGCGGCCGGAGGTGTGGGTTCTTATATAGTCACTGGGCCAGTCGTTCAAGGCGTGGAAGGCACGCAATCGTCTGAGGTCGGTCGCCGGAGATGGAAAGAGTTTAGATACCCAAATCCCTCGTGCGTTCGCACGAGAGATTGGGTTGACACCAGGGATCAAGATTGGCCTCAGATGGAAGGGAATTCCTCAGAGAATCTCCCTTCCATTTCTGGGAGGGGATCTCTGAGAAATCAGAGAGGATTCCCTCTCAAATCCTCACCGGAGCAGGATTCTGCCCCAATAATGGCGGTAGGACCTGATTGCAAAGGTGGAGAGGAAGTTAGGGGGCTTTCTATTATGCTTTTCAAAAGATAGGGATCAAATTGTGATTTTGGTGTACTAAATTGCAAAGTAGGTCAAGATGACCTCCCCATAGGTCCAAATTTTGGTACAAACCTAATTTTGACCTAAGGAATTCAATGGTGAAGATGGATTTTAGGTTTGACCTCGTTTGACTGGACATTTTACGTAAAAATCCAAATTAGGTTAATTGATAAACTGGGACCCTAATCTAGGTCAAACTGGGTTCCAAAGGATAAATTAAGTGTTCTAAACCCTAGGGGATATTTTTTCATGATTTTTAGAGGGTTTAATTGATTTTTATCCTGACCGGAACCTTGTTGAATTAAGCGGGTCTGTTTTAGGGTTACCACATGTCATTTACTTCCTAGATTGCACATGAACCCATTTCTGATTGACTCAACCCACTTTTTATCTCATTTAGACCTTTTGACCTGTGTTTTGCATCTGAGAAATCCCATTTATGTACTGCAATGGTAAAATTGCAGTTTTAACCTTTAATTCATGTTTTCTTCTCAGAGCACTTTTTCCTTCATTTAGGCCTTCTTCTAGGTTATGTAGGAGCTTTTATCTTCTTTATTGGGTCAAAATGAGCTTGTTATGACTCATGATGAGGCTCTCATCAGGGTGGTTGATAGAGGGTAAGACCACCACAGGGGACTCTCCCGGCCAGGAGAGCACCACGTGCTACTTCTACTTTTCAGAAAAGACTGCAATCAAGATTATTCCCACGAGGAACATTCGAGATCAAGAGAAAGACCTGAGAAATAAACCAAGAAAGAGTAAATAGATAAATAAAGAAAGAAATTAAAAACAACACCTACATATCCACCTTTACTGTTTTTCTTAGCTAGCTGGTTGCTACTCTACTCAGCATTTCGTTGACGTGTCGTACTTACCACCTTTTTCAGGTCCAGGTGTTGAGCAGCCAAAACCCACGGCTACAGAGGGTGCTGAGCCTAGTAGAGCCCAGTAGTTGTACTTTTGTTGTACCCTTTTTCTGTAGTAGTGAGTATTTTGTTACACTCCTATACTCTTTTACTGTAAACTTCATATTCTGTACCTGTTTTAATTTCTCTACTATTGTGGTGGTGTACTGTAGTAGTTCTTTTCTTTACTGCTGTACCTTAGTTACTGTTAGTTACTTGCATGGTGAATGTGATTTATTTTACTACTTTTTGGTTACTTTCTCGTTGGACGACTCGGTCTTGGGATCAGTCGAGTCGGTCCGATTCTCGTGTCCTGTAGGGATTCGGGAATCGGGTCGTAACAAGATGGTATCAGAGCAAGGTCGTCCCGAGAAGTGAACCAACTAGTTGGAAAATAATCAATTCACGTGCTTGTAACTAGAGTAACCACCACAATGTATCTCTTGACATCTGTTCTGGGATTCTTTCGTTGAATGTCAATTAGAATTGACGTATTTTTTCTGTCCTGTGTTCGCATCTCCTTGCAGGAGATGCCTCGACGAGGAGGTAGCGAGGTGGACCACGGACGCGGCCGAGGATGAGGTCGGAGGGGCGAGCATGTTGATCCTGACGCCTTAGTGGACCAACCACTACTCCCGAGCATTCAGGCCTAGGACCTCGCCCAGCTAATACGGGAGATCATGCGAGAAGAGCTTCACCCACCGCCACGAGCGCCTCTCCCTAGGGCTGTGGTGGAGTCCTCTGTGGGACTGCGAGACGGACACAGCGCTGGACGTGGGGTAAGGGGTGTGCCTCCACCGCCCCCACCTTCCTCCAGCACTTCTGAGCACAAGGCGTCCTTACCTAGAGGCGTACCAGCTTCTCCACTTCAGCGCCATTATGAGCTTTTCGGGTAGTTCCGAAAGCTGAAGCCCCCCTCCTTCAAGGGGGATGAGGACCCGACCGAGGCAGAGGACTGGCTCGAGCAGATCGAGAAGGTGTTTGACACCCTTCGCCCCCCTGCAGAGTGCCGCGTGGTCTTTGCCACGTACTAGCTAGAGAGCGCGGCACACAGGTGGTGGAGGGCGGTCAGGGGTCAGGAGAGGGACGAGCCGACTTGGGACCTGTTTGTTACCCTCTTCTGCGAGCAGTATTTCCCTCAGACGTGGCAGGACTAGCGGAGGCGGGAGTTCCACACTCTCCGCCAGGGGATGATGACCGTGAGCGTGTACCGCACGTGTTTCCTGGAGCTGTCTCGTTTCGCAACGACAGCCGTGGCTACCGAGGAGGAGCGCCTTTAGAGGTTCACCGAGGGGATCCGGCTTGCTATTCGAGGGTATGTCAAACCCCTGAAGCTGCTTATATTCTCGAGGGTGGTGGATGTAGCTATGACGTATGAAGAGACCAACCCGTCCGCACGCGACACTGACAGCGGGAGGAAGAGGCCCTATCAGCTAGACTACTCACAGGGCCAACAAGAGAAGAGGCATGTGGTGCCCGCAGGAGAGTCGTCACGCTTTGCGGGACCATCAGCGGCCTTTGGGGGCCCCCGACAGGGGCCAGCCGCCAGCATCGGACCTCCGCCCAGTCGTCAGCACGGACCCACTAGTTACCGGTTAGCTTGCTTACGTTTATTATACTTTAAATTACAGTCGTTATAGTATGTAAAAAGACAGCTACCAGATTACTATTGCAAATTTTTACTCGAAAACAATTTTCCCAAGGTCAAACTCAAGGAGCTACTGGAATTCTAGAAATATAAAAGTTCTCTATTAGATTACAAAAATGAGAGAGAGAGAGAGCTAGAGTTTGTCTTGACTTCTTCTTCTTCTCTCCTTTTCTTTCTATCCTTCTTCTTCTTTCAGCTGTTCTCCTTCTCTTCTTTTTCCTGCAGAGTCTTCCTCTCTTCTTCTTTCTTTTTTTTTCTCCTTCTGTGGCTGTGGTAATCTTCTTCTTCTCTGACTTCTTCTTCTTCTTCAGCCTTCTTTTTTTTTTCTGCTTCTTTTCTTCTGTTCTTCTCTTTCTTTCTTTCCTTGCTTGCGGCTTCAGTCTTCTTTCTTTTTTCTTCTTTTTTCTTCTTCGCTTCCTTCTTTCTTTTCTTTTTTTATAGCTCCTCTTCTTTTCTCTTCTTTCTGTTCTGGCCGCTGCTCATTCGTCGTCTGGTGCAGTGGTCAGACGACTTAACTGTAGGTTTGCTACAGTGCCTTCCTTCTCTTTTCTTCTATTTCTCTCCTTCGTTTCTTCTTCTTCTTCGGCTGCCCTGAGCTGCTGAGGCTTTGGCCGCTTCCCTTCTTCTTTTCCTTCCTTCTTCTCCTTATGTTCCTGCACGCTCACACAAGGATTAGAGAGCAAAACCTACCCCTTCCCTTCCCTGCATCACTCTCTTTCTCAGATTTCTCTCTTAGGATTGCTCTCCCAGAGCCGGGTAATCGGGTGCGGGTATCACGCCCGAGACCAGGCCCACCGGAGTGCGGTGGTGGGCGAGGAGTGCACGGTTTGGGTAATCGGATCCTGCCCAAACCCGCGGGGCGTGAGCGCGGGCGAGCGAGCGCGTGGTGTGCAGCGTGCGGGAGGGACCTGACCTCTGTGTTCGAAGGTGAATAGCCTTAGACACTTTTCCAATTTAAGTGCGGGCTGTTGGCCACGCACTTCCGAGGTGGGACTTTAGTACCACCTCCCAAATTAGCACCTGCAGCTGAGGAAGCCACAGGCAATTGTAGTAGCTCGCGGGGTTTTCGCCTCAGCTACAGACTTAGGTGTCTTCGCAGAGGCTACCTGCGCGACCTTGGGCGTGCACCTGGGCTGGAGAGCACCTGCAGCTGCAGGTGAAGGAGCTGCAGCAGCTCAGTAATGGCGGCGAAGGGGCTCCGACCTGAAAGTAGGAATACGACCTCTCGGCCCAATCAGAAGATGCAGGGAGCTTCGCTGGAGTGCGGCGAGGGCAGTGTGGGTGGTGGCGAGGAGTGAGGCTGCGTGTGGTGGTAGCCCTAGGTCGGACTGTGGCCGGAGAGGTGGGTTTGTTCGGGGGGTGGTCGGGTGGCGTTTGGCAGTGAATGGGAAGGGGGGATCGGTTGAGTGGAGTGAGGGGAAGCTTTTGGGGTAGCGGCGAAGGGTGAGGAGTTTTGTGGAGGTGGGATGGGCTCGCCGGAGAAGGTGGTCGGAGACTGAGCAGGCGGAGGTGGAAGTCGCGTGCAGTGGAGTAAAATGGTAAATTGAGAGAGGGTAAATGTAAGGGAGGAGGAGAGGAAGCTATTTACCTAAGTTTTAGACGAAGGGGGAGGGCGGAGCAACTGGCTCGTATTTGTCGGAGCTGGCGAAGGAGCCCTGGAGGAGGAATGCGGAGACGAGGAAGCAGGCGGAGGGCACCGGCGGGTACAGCACGGCACGGACGATGGAGCAAGGAGAACCCTGCTGCAGGTAAGGCAGCAGAGCGACGAGGAGGATGAGGAGGAAGTCGCAGGAAGCTTCGGGCTTTCCGACGGAGGAGGAACGGATGAAGTAGGGGGTTTTCTCCGTCAAAGAAGAGCTTACAGGAGCCGGCAGGGGGTGCCGATCCTTATAAAGGGGTTGGCGCAGAGGGAGGAGCGGGATGGCGACGTGCCATCCTCGCCGGAACATGGCCGGAAGGGACACCCATACCTTCCGCACATTCTCACGGAAGGTATGGTGGTCGGCAGAGGGCATGGCCGGGTCCCTGCGACAGAGGACGTTGTAGGGAACCCCACTTCAGCTTTGCAGGGCGATAACCCTTCTCTGCGCGACGCCATGCTCTGCGCAAGGTTGCCGGAGCATGGTGCTGCGCAGAGTTTGCAGGGGGGACCGTTATGCAAAGAATGATGAAAAGATGGGGGTCAAAATGTGAGGATTTCGAAAGATAAGGGTCAAAAAGTAAATGAAGAGGACCAAATTGTAAAGTTGGCCAAGGAGGCTTCTTCTTAGGCTCAAGTTTTTATACAAGACTAATCTGAACCTAAGGATTTTAATGGTGAATTTTGATTCTAGGATGGACCAAGTTTGACCGGCCAATTTGCGTAAAAATCCAAATTAAGTCATTAATTGGGCATGGTTCTCTTTTTAGGTCAAAATAGGTTTCTAAGGCCAAATTGAAGGTTATAAACCCTAGAGATTATTTTTCTATGAATTTTAGAGGATTTAGTTGATTTTTATCCTACCTCGAACCTCGTGAATTGAAGTAGGTTTATTTTAGGGTTACAGAATGTCATTTAATTTCTTGAAGTTGCTATAACCCTTTTTAGATCAGATCATCCCACTTTCCTTCTTATTAGGCTTGTTTGACCTGTGTTTGGACCATTCATTACCATGTTCGCCAACTGCAGTGGTGAAATTACAGTTTTACCCCTTATGATTTGTTTTCTTCTTAAACTCAGAATTCTCTGAGTTAAGCCTTTCTTTGGGTCATGTAGGAGCTTTTTCTCACATATCTGGGTTAGATTGTGCTAGTTAGGGTTCATGATGAGGTTCTCATCACCTACTAAGGGCAGGAGTCGAGTCCCCCTTTGCTACCAGTGTGGTCAGCTAGGCCACATCAGGAGGGACTCCCCGTCTAGGGCTGGAGGTCAGCAGATGCTCCCCGCGTCGAGCACTGGAGGGCGGGCAGGAGGCCACGGTTTCCAGGCGTGAGGAGTAGGACGGCAGTTCCGGGGAGGGTACCGGCCAGCGGCTACTCGTCCGACTCAGAGTGTGGCTGCTTCGTCTGCACCTAGGGCTGAGGGGCGTGTCAACGTCCTGACACACAGGGATGCTAGAGCTTTAGGATCAGTTGTGGCAGGTATGGTTTCAGTTTTCGGAAGGCTTGTTTACACGCTTTTCGATTCCGACACTACTCACTCGTTTGTCGCTTCCAGTTTTGCTGTTAGTCTGGGGCAGGACTATATGTTGTTAGAAGATCCGTTTGTGACCAGAGGTCCAAGTGGTCAACTGTTTGTAGCTAAGGAAGTTTACCTGAATTGTGAGGTCAGTGTTGGGGGACACAGCCTTCCCACTGACCTGATTATGATCCAAATGGAGGACTTTGGTGTGATTCTTGGAATGGACTGGTTGTCCACTTACCACGCCTTGGTGGACTACTTTGAGAGAAAGATCGTCTTCTCCATACCGGAGTTGCCTTCGTTCGAGTTCCACGGGCAGCTAGTGGACGGAGGCTTCAGGTGCATTTCTACAGTTCGGGTGGCGAGACTTTTGAGCCAAGGGTATGAGGGCTTCCTAGCTTGTGTGGTGGCAGAGCCTAGCCCTGTGGCAGACTTCCAGAGTATCCCGATGGTCAGAGAGTACCCCGACATGTTCCCAGGTGAGTTTCCAGGACTATCGCTTGAGCGTAAGATCGAGTTTGAGATCTCACTGGTACCGGGGACTAGCCCCATCTCTACAACACCGTACAAGATGGCACCACTTGAGCTGCGAGAGCTCAAGTCTCAGTTGCAGGACCTTCTGGGGAAGGGCCTTGTGAGGCCCAGTGCATCTCCGTGAGGAGCCCCAGTATTGTTCGTAAAGAAGAAGGATGGTACCCTACGCCTTTGTGTGGACTACAGACAGTTGAATAGGGTTACCATCAATAACAGGTATCCGCTGCCGAGGATTGACAACTTGTTTGACTAGTTGCGAGGTGCCACGGTATTCTCCAAGATAGACTTGCGGTCTGGATACCACCAGTTGAGGATCAGGGAGGCAGACGTCTCCAAGACAGCCTTTCGCACCCGGTATGGACACTACGAGTTTTTGGTCATGCCGTTTGGGCTGACCAACGCCCCCACTGCCTTCATGGATTTGATGAACCGGGTGTTCAGACCATACTTGGACCAGTTCGTGGTGGTATTTATTGATGATGTGCTCATCTACTCTCGAGATCAGACGCAGCACGGACGGCACTTACAGATGATTTTGGACACACTGAGACAACGTAGGTTGTACGCCAAATACAACAAGTGAGAGTTCTGGTTGAGGGAGGTGACCTTATTGGGCCATGTGATCTCTGGGGATGGCTTAGCGGTGGACCCAACCAAGGTTGAGGCAGTGCTTAGGTGGGAGAGACCGCGTACTGTTACTGAGATCCGCAGTTTCTTGGGACTGGCAGGCTACTACAGGCGGTTTATCAGGGGCTTCTCACAGATTGCATATCCTATGACACAGCTGATCCGGAAGGACGTACCCTTTTCTTGGACAGACACTTGTGAGGTGTGTTTTCAGGAGCTGAAGGAGAGGCTGACTTCGGCTCCCGTGCTCACCATTCCAGACTGTAGTGGCGGGTTCGTTGTGTACACAGATGCCTCTTTGCAGAGGTTAGGGGCTGTGCTCATGCAGAGGGGTCACGTTGTCACTTACGCTTCGCGGCAACTGAAGTCCCATGAGCATAACTACCCCACCCACGACCTGGAGCTGGCAGCTGTCGTCTTCGCGCTGAAGACTTGGAGGCACTACTTGTACGGTGAGACCTTTGAGATTTTCACAGATCATAAGAGCCTCAGATACTTGTTTGATTAGAAAGAGCTCAACATGAGACAGAGACGTTGGTTGGAGCTCCTGAAGGACTATGACTGCAGCATTTCCTACCACCCGGGAAAGGCCACGTGGTGGCTGACGCCTTGAGCCGGAAGGCGCCTGCACACTTGGCCAGTTTGCAGGCGTAGAGATGGAGCCTCTTGGAGGAGATGGGCAGTTGGCGACCCCTAGAGTTACTGGGGTACTGTGGGGTAGTGACCGTGACACAACAGACGAGGCCAGAATTGATAGACCGCATCATCACTAGACAGATGGCTGACTCATACTTGTAGTCGTTGCATGACAGAGTACTGTCAGGAGACCTGGGGACTTCTCCTTTACAGACCAGGTGCTACGCATGAGGGGACGTTTGTGCGTTCCCAGGGACGAGGAGCTGTTGAGAGAGCTCCTGACTGAGGCAAACGGTTTCAGGTTCACCATACATCCCAGAAACACAAAGATGTACCATGATTTGAGACGCGACTTTTGGTGGAGGGGAATGAAGCAGGATGTGGGTGAATTCGTACAGTAGTGTTTAGTGTGCCAGCAGGTGAAGGCCGAGCATCAGAGGCCTGCAGGGCCGTTGCAGCAACTTCCAGTGCCAGAGTAGAAGTGGGAGAGCATCACCATGGACTTGGTGGTGGGCTTACCCGTTACCCAGCGAGGACACGACGCAGTCTGGGTGATCGTCGACAGATTGACAAAAATGACACATTTCTTGCCAATCTGAGTCACCTTAGGACCAGCACAGCTGGCAGAGAGGTATGTACGCGATGTGGTACTTCTACACGGAGTTCCGCGAGAGATCGTATCCGACCGGGATACCTGTTTTACGTCCCAGTTTTGGGCTGAGTTCCAGTAGGCCTTGGGGACACGATTGAGGTTCAGTACGGCATACCACCTCCAGACGGACGGATAGTCTGAGCGCATGATACAGACACTTAAGGACCTTTTGCGTGCTTGTGTACTGGACTGGAGGGGCTCTTGGGAGGAGCACTTGCCCCTAGCAGAGTTTGCATATAATAACAGTTATCACTCGAGCATCGGCATGGCACCCTACGAGGCTCTGTACAGACGGAGTCGTACGGCACCCTTGAGTTGGGTTGAGGTGGGGACCAAGTGGGAGGTTAGCCCTAGGCTGATCCGGCAAAGTCAGGAGGTGATCGAGCAGATTCATAGGCGACTCCGCACTGTCGGGAGCAGACAGAAAAGCTATGCAGATCGGAAACGCAGAGAGGTACAGTTTGAGGTTGGGGACAACGTCTTCCTTCGCATTTCTCCCATGAAGGGCTTGCAGTGGTTTGGGGTGAGTGGGAAGCTCGCGCCGTGGTTTGTGGAACCCTTTGAGGTCCTGGAGCGGGTTGGACCCGTTGCTTACAAGCTTGCCCTCCCTCCCCAGCTTTTTGGTGTGCACGACGTGTTCCACGTGTCCAACTTCAGGAAGTACGTCGCCAATCCCAGTCACGTTCTGAGCCACGAGA
This sequence comes from Thalassia testudinum, assembly GCA_037157565.1. Taxonomy (NCBI): domain Eukaryota; kingdom Viridiplantae; phylum Streptophyta; class Magnoliopsida; order Alismatales; family Hydrocharitaceae; genus Thalassia; species Thalassia testudinum. The sequence continues at coordinate 140,374,175 of JAZHRO010000073.1, forward strand.
GCGTCAAGGTGGGTGACGACTTGACCTACCCCTAGCGGCCAATGTAGATTCTGGACAGAGCCGTCCGGAGTCTGAGACGGAAGCAAGTACCCCTGGTGAAGGTCTTATGGAGGAGCCAGCGGTACGAGGAGGCTACTCAGGAGCTTGATGCGGTGATGCGAGAGCAGTACCTGGAGCTTTTTGAGGGTACGTCTTTTCGGATCGGCTTCGGTTCTCTTTGAGTTTGTTATGTGTATGTTCTTGTTCCGCACCCTAGTTAATGCAAGTTTTGGGGACGAAACTTCCTTTGAGTTTGTTTGTTGTTAAGACCGTGACATCAAAACACATTAAGACGTCTGGGAGTTGGTCTAGACGTCTAGACGCCTTCCCAGACGTCTGGAAATTAATTTTTGCGTGCGTACGATCGCGAGTCTGCCCGCGTACTGCGCGCAGACTGAAACCCCGCCGCCCTCTTCTCTTTCTCTCCCCCCGCCAACCTGCAGACGCCATTCCCCCACGCCTACAAATACTCCTCTCCCCATCTCCCTTGTTCACCACCCCACCCGTCTTCCAGAGCGAGAGTGAGAGCGAGTCGCAGCTGCTGCCAGGTGCAGTGGCGGAGAGGAGAGGTGCAGCGAGAGGGGAGAAAAGAGAGCGTGTGTGCCGTGAGAGAAGAGAGCTCGTCGGAGCAGCTCGAGGCCGACCAGCGAGCGAGGCGGAGTGTGTCGGGGAGGTTCCCCCGGCTCTGCTGCAGCTTGAGCAGCGGACGCGCAGCTGCGTGGCGAGGTTGCGCACAGCTGGAAGAAGCCGAAGGAGCTTCTGATTCTGGAATTTTTCCCAGAATCAGATGTCTGGACCTACATCCAGATGACGCGGACGACGTCTGGAAGAAGCTCCAGACGACTGATAGGTACGTATTGTGCCTATGCCTTCCTTTTTGCGGATACGGGCATGCAGGCCGTTCCGCTGAAGCTCTGTCGCGTGCCTTGCTGAGGGATTTTTGCGTATGTGTGTAGGATTCGCTTCGGGAAGGCGCGGGACATGCCCTCCCACGCGGTTCAGACGTCTGGGCGAGTCACCAGACTGCGAAGAACGTCTCCAGACGTTCGGAGAGGTGGTCGAACGTCTGGAACTGGGTCTAGACGGTTCAGCAGGATCTCTGGACGTCTGAGGAGCAGCATAGAGTGAGGTATGACCTGGACCCCTTTTTAAGACGTTTGGAAGATGTTCCAGACGTCTGATTTGAGTCAGAGTTGTCATTTTTGACTCGTTTGGGGTTCGTTCGAGGTCCGATTTCCGCGTTTAAGATTCCGTTCTTCTCAGAATAAGTTCCTCTACTTGTTTGAAATACTTTTATCTTGTTCTGAGTGGTTTCTCGTGGTTGATCCTTGTGTTAGGACCTCATTCTATTGCAGACTTGGGGATTGTGGAGGCACATGGACCTGCTGATCACACCCCCATTACTCCCAGTTTCGCGGGTAGAGTGTCTTTTCTTAATTAATTAGAAACATAAATGTGTATCTGAAATAAATGATAGATCCTAGGGTATTGCATGAATCCTAGGACCTGAAAACTCGATTGAATGATAGATCCTAGGGTATGGCATGAATCCTAGGACCTGAAAACTAGATTGAATGATAGATCCTAGGGTATGGCATGAATCCTAGAACCTGAAAACTAGATTGAATGATAGATCCTAGGGTATGGCATGAATCCTAGGACTAGAAACACTGGAACGATTGTATTAAATGCCTAAAATGCAGTCTTGAAATGAGTAGATGGAATAATAACTGGCTGTAACTGGATAACAGTTTCCTGTGAAACGTAGAGTACTGTTGTTAGTAATGGCTACATGTAATCTCTGTTGGTTGAAATTAAATACGAGCTACTTGTATATAAATTGGAAAGGAAAAAAGTTGGAATGTTGGAAACACGTACGATATGAGAATAAACCTGAAATGATGAAACCTAGTATGGCTTGGCCTGAGAAACATGAGCATGAACCCTACGGGGAATTAGGAGTAGAACTCCTGGAAATAGATGGAATGGAACTGGAAAAGTGAATGGAAAAGTGTGTTGTCTCTTGGGTACGTAGTACCAAGGGAAGCATATGTTACCTCTTAGTGCAGAACGGAGCCAGCCGCCCTAGGGACCTGGGGTTAGGTCTGGCAACTTTGTACCGACTTTTGGCCCTCGCGTACACCGCACCAGGGAGAGCTACTAGTGTAGGGAGGGAGCTAGCCACCCCACGGGGCACGGGGTTCAGTTAGCCATCCTACATCGGCTTGTTAGGCCTACTAGGCAAACTAAGGTAGTTAGGCGACGGTGCGCGGACCGTGGAGGGGCAAGACCTCTGTTTGGTTACTGTGGAGGGGCTGGACCCTTGTTATTGAGAGGACTCTACCCTATGCTGGTTTCGTGCTGTGCTTTGGGTGCACCCATTAACGGAAATGACTGACCGCGTGCCAGTGCGGGGTAGCTACCCATACTTTTATCGCGCGTGCCGTAGTCACCATTACGTCTGTTAGTGACCTTGGGGTGGTTGACTGAGAGCAGGACCACCATGGGGGACTCTCCCGGCCAGGAGAGCACCACGTGCTACTTCTACTTTTTGGAAAAGACTGCAATCAAGATCGTTCCCATGAGGAACATTCGAGATCAAGAGAAAGACCTGAGAAATAAACCAAGAAAGAGTAAATAGATAAATAAAGAAAGAAATTAAAAACAACAGTTACCTGTCCGCCTTTACTGTTTTTCTTAGCTAGCTGGTTGCCACTATACTCAGCGTTACGCTGATGTGTCGTAGTTATCACCTTTTTCAGGTCCTGGTGTTGAGCAACCAGAGCCCACGGCTGCAGAGGGTGCTTGATGAGAACCTCATCATAAACCCTAACTAGCACAATCTAACCCAGTTATGTAAGAAAAAGCTCCTACATAACCCAAAGAAAGGCTGAACTTAGAGAATTCTGAGTTTAAGAAGAAAACAACTCATAAGGGGTAAAACTGCAATTTCACTAATACAGTTTACAAATAGGGTAATTAAGGATCCAAACATAAGTCAAACAAGCCTAATAAGAAGGAAAGTGGGATGGTCGGATCTAAAAAGGGTTATAGCAACTTTAGGAAATTAAATGACATTCTGTAACCCTAAAATAAATCCACTTCAATTCACGAGGTTCGAGGTAAGATAAAAATCAACTAAATCCTCTAAAATTTATAGAAAAATAATCTCTAGGGTTTAGAACCTTCAATTTGGCCTTAGAAACCCATTTTGACCTACAAAAAGAACCTTGCCCAATTAATGATTTAATCTGGGTTTTTACGTAAATTGGCTGGTCAAACATGGTCCAACCTACAAATAAAATTCACCATTAAAATCCTTAGGTTCAAATTAGTCTTGTATAAAAACTTGAGCCTAATAGGAGACCTCCTTGACCGACTTTGCAATTTGGTCCTCTTCATTTACTTTTTGACCCTTATCTTTCGAAACCCTTGTATTTTGGCCCCCATCTTTTTCATCATTCTTTGCAGAACGGTCCCTCCTGCAAAGCTCTGCGTAGCACCATGCTTCGGCGACTTTGCGCGGAGCATGGCGCCGCGCAGAGAGGGGTGACCGCCCTGCAAAGCAAACGCGGGGTTCCTTGCGACATCCTCTGTCGCAGGGACCCGGCCATGCTCTCTGCCGGCCCCCATACCTTCCGTGCGAATGCGCGGAAGGTATGGGTCCCCTCTCCAGCCACTCTCCGGCGAGGCTAGCACGTTGCTAGCCCACACCTCCCTCTGCGCCAGCCCCTTTATAAGGACCGGCACCCCCTGCCGGTTCCAGCAAGCTCTCTTTGACGGAGAATAACCCCCCACTTCATCCCCTCCTCCTCCGTCAGACGGCCCGCAGCTTTCGGCGACTCCCTCCTCTTCCTCCTCGTCGCTCTGCCGCCTTACCTGCAGCAGGGTTCTCCTAGCCCTCTCGTCTGTGCCGTGCTGCACCCGCCGGCACCCTCCGCCTGCTTCCTCGTCGCCGCACTTCTCCTCCAGGGCCCTTTCTTCCCCAGCTCCGGTAGGTACGAGCCTGTGGCTTCGCCCTCCCCCTTCGTCCAAAACCTAGGTAATTACCTTTCTCTCCTCCTCCCTTACATTTTCCCTCTCTCAATTTATCTTTTTGCGTCACCACACACGACTTCCACCTCCGCCGGCTCCGTCTCCGACCACCCTCTCCGGCAAGCTCATCCCACCTCCACAGACCTTCTTACCCCTCGCCGACTACCCTAAAAGCTTCCCCTCACTCCACTCAACAAATCCCCCCTTCCCATCCACTGCCAGACGCCACCCGACGACCCCGAACAGACCCATCTCTCCGCCCACAGTCCGATCTAAGGCTACCACCATACGTCGCCTCACGCCTCGCCACCACCCGCACTGCCTTCGCCGCACTCCTGCGAAGCTCCCTGCATCCTCTGATTGGGCCGAGAGGTCGTATTCTTGTTTTCAGGTCGACGACCCTTCACCACCATTACCGAGCTTCTGAACCTCCTTCACCTGCAGTTGCAGGTGCTCTCTCGCCCAGGCTCACGCCCCAGGATGCGCGGCTTGCCTCCGCGAAGCATCCTAGGCCTGCAGCTGGGGCGAAGGCCTCGCGTGCTGCTGCGATTGCCTGCAGCTTCCTTCGCTGCAAGCGCTAATTTGGGTGGGACATTTAGTCCCACCTCGACAGTTCTGGAAGCGTTGCAGCCAAATAAATGGAAAAGGTGTTGTAGGCTTATCGCCTTCGAATACAGAGGTCAGGTCCCTCACGCACGCCGCGCGCCACGCACTCGCCCTCGCCCACGCCCCGCGGGTCTGGGTCGGATCCGATTACCCTAATTCGTGCACTCCTCACCCACCACCGCACACCGGTGGGCCTGGTCCCGGGCGCGATACCCGTACCCGAATACCCGGCTCTGGGAGAGCTATCCTATGAGAGAAATCTGAGAAAGCGAGAGACGCGGGGAAGGGTAGGGGTAGGTTTTGCTTTCTGATCCTTGTGTGAGTGTGCAAGAGCAAAAGGAGAAGGAAGGAAGGCGGCCGAAGCCTTAGCCGCTTAGGGCAGAGAGGAAGAAGAAGAGGCAAAGAAGAAGAAGAAGGAGCAAGAGAGAAGAAACAGAAGAAGAGAAGCACTGTAGCAAACCTACAGTTAAGTCGTCTGACCGCTGCATCAGACGATGGTTGAGCAGTGGCTAGAGGAGATAAAGCAAGAGAAGAAAGAAGAAGTCAGAAGAAGAAGATTGTCACAACCGCAGAAGAAGAGAAGAAAAAGAAAGAAAGAGAAGAACAAAGAAAGAACAGAAGAAGAAGAAGAAAAACTTTGCGGAAGAAAAGAAGAGAGAAGACACAACCGTGAGCAGAGAAGAAGAGAAAGAAGAAGAAAAGAAGAGCTTCTAAAAGGAGAAGGAAAAGGAGAAGAGAAGAAGAAGAAGCCAAGACAAGCTCCCTTTCTCTCTCTCTCTCCCTTATTTTTGTAATCTAATAGAGAACCTTTGTATTTCTAGAATTCCACTAGCTCCCTGAGTTCGACCTCGGGAAAACCATTTCCGAATAAAAATTTTTTTAATGATAACCTGGTAGCTGTCTTATTACTACAATGACTGTAATATGACATATAACAAACGCAAACAAGTTAACCGGACAGCAAAACCCATGATGGTCATCAGTGCTGGGCCTAGTAGAGCTCAATAGTTGTACTTTTGTTGTACCCGTTTTTTGTAGTAGTGAGTATTTTGTTACACTCCTGTACTCTTTTATTGTAAACTTCATATTCTGTACCTGTTTTAATTTCTCTACTGTTGTGGTGGTGTGTAATGTAGTAGTTCTTTTCTTTATTGCTGTACTTTTGTTACTGTTAGTTACTTGCATGGTGAATGTGGTTTATTTTACTGCTTTTTGGTTACTTTCTCGTTGGATAACTGGGTCTTGGGATCAGTCGAGTCGATCCGATTCTCGTGTCCTGTAGGGATTCGGGAATCGGGTCGTAACATGAGCTTCTGTAGTCCCTCCTGCGGCTGCAGAGGGTCGGAAGCCGCCTCCTCGAGCCCCTCCGAGTCTCATTGATCCTCCACCAGAGCTCCGCCGAGCTTCCACCGAGGCTCCACAGAAGGTCCACCAACCTTGGGCCTCCTCCTCCGACACTCTCCTCCTTCCTCCCTCTCACTCTCCCTCATTCGCCCTCCACTCGCCTCACTAGAGATTCAAAGGTGGTGCTGGCTGCAGTGTGAGGAGGAGAGGAGAGGGGAATTGAGGGGTTTATATATAGGAGGGTGTAGGGTTTAGGGTTCGGGGGAGATGAGGAAGAGAGAGAGAGGAACAGTCTCTGCACTCCGTCCGTGCGCAGAGCGCAAAGAGCAGTACAAAAATTTAACTTTTAGACGTCTGGGAACGGGTCCAGACGTCTGATCAGACGTCTGACTGAAACTCCAAATGTCTTAAATGACTAAAAGTGTAACGGATCATTACAATAATTATACTAACAAATAAACTTTAGGATTAAGTATGAACTACTGAAAAGGCTTAAGAGGATAGGCGGTTTATACTTAAAATAAAATATGAGCAATTAAAAAGAAATTACACAAAATAGAACACCAATATTTTAATAAATAAGAATCTTTTAAAAGGAAAAACGTCTACCTATATTAGCCAATTTGGGATTTTTGCCCACACTTATGTATGAGTTACCAAGACCACACAAAGAAACGAGAGTGGTGTTTCTCTTGTATACTAAACTCTTTTAGACATCCTCAAAGAGGATTTTACTCCTTACCCTTGGAAACAAAAATGGAAAGCCCACAACTAATAGGAATACACATAATAGGAGATTAACTTAACTGATGGTCACCGTTTTCTTTTAATCATTTGATGTCACCATAGCCTTCCTAGGAATTCATGAGTTAATTATAAAAATTATTAAATGTAGGATTATTATGATTGAGTTAAAGGTCATTAAAGGTTAATTTTCATAGTATTATCTTGATCTAATTACTTGTGTAATGTTTAATTTGATTAAAAGAGACCTTGGCATCGCATGTATTAAATGACTTCTAATAACTATGAAATTTATATCATTAGATTCTTTAAATAATAACAGGTAAGGTACCATTGACAAAAAAATGAAAATTTGATGTTAAATGCTTGTTTGAGAAATAATGTGAATTAATCCATCCTTATGCATTGAGCAATGGAACTTGTAAAGTTCATAAGATATTGGAAAATTTGTGCCATAATGATTATCAATAATTGTGCATGGAAATTGATGAGAGTTAACCATGAATAAAAGGGTTGCTTGGATCACTACTCTTGGTGATCGTCAGTGGCCAAGAAATTATATACTTCCCTGCGTCTTAGGCTCATAACCAAGTCGGGTGCAACTTTAAGGTTTTTTTGCTTTGGATGTAAAGTGTTCCATCTGTTGGTGTTGTGAGGAGAAGAGCTATTCAGGATAGACGACACCTTATTCCAGTGATGTAGCCGCCCCCGTGTTTCTTTCTAAGATCGTACGCTGATTATGCATTGCGTCATGGGTCATCAAGGCGGGCAAGACATCGCTAAGTCCAATTTGAGGAAATTTCCTAGTAGAGACGAGTTTAAATCGATAACTCAGATTTACTACAAATAAGATGAGTAGAAATCAATTAGATAATTGAATAATGCTTAAATATCCACTAATTGATGCTACTATATTTAAACAATTAATTAAACCTTACAAAGCATTCCCATTAGCCTACCCCCTCCTCATGTCTCTATTGTTCTTTTACATTCTTATTTTTTTTCTTTTATTTATATTATTTCCCATTCTTAATTCTTATAATTATTTGTCTAGATTTTGATACATTATACTAAGATCTTTCTCATTAGCCTAGCTTCAGACGTAAGCAAATCGTTCCAAATTCAGGCAACCATTGGGGAAATCTTTAAGTAATAAGCAAATTATGAACTGTAAGGTTGTTATTTAATTTTCTATTCAAAGATAAACCTATTATTTATTATTTCGTACTTTATATTTTGGTTAGTTATATTATTTGATTAGTGTTTTATTTTTCATATTTATGTGTTTGATAATAAATATTCAAATTTGAAATTTGTGATTAGATACCCCAAGACGTTGAGTTGCCACATGACTCTACCCCCGTCATCAGCTCTTTTATATTTATTGTCGATTGCTAATACATACTTGAGCTTTTATATATATTTATCAAATTTATTATCAAATATATTTTTATACTTTTCCGTCACTTTTAAATTATATCTTTATTTTTTAAAAGTTTTTTTGTTTAAGGTTTTGTTTTATTTTTACATACTTCATTCATTATTTTATAAGATATAAATTATTTACGAATTTAAATTTTTTTATTATTAAATTTGAAAGAAACGTAAATTATATAAAAGATAAAAATAGACTTTGATTAGTTAAGAATCTACTTAAATCAACCCAACCTAATTCAACCTGATTTTATGGATTAAATTATATATTGTAACGAATTAGATTAAATTTGAAAAAATCTTAACCAGCAAATTGTAAGTTTAATCTGCGTTAGAGTCCCATAGTAACCCAATTCCATCTGTGTATTGCTTGAGTAATAAGTTATTCGTCTGGGAGGAGAGTCGGAGCTGGTTGACCGATGATTACCAATCGGACGGCTGATCCTTGTCGCGGTGCCCATCCGCCTTGTCCTACCCGCCAACAGAAGAAGAGAGCCGGGGGTGACGGCGGTGTTGGACCGAACGTATCCAACTGGCGGTAGTACAATACGGTACATTCTCGACATCGATCAGGTCTCCCTCCTCTCACTCAACACACGATCACCGCCACCGCCACCGCCACCGCCACCGCCACCGCCTCCGCCTCGACCCCAACTCCTCCTCCTTCCATGGCAGCCCTGTCCCTCCGACCCCCTTCCCCATCCTCCTCCTCACCCCCACCCCCTTCCCCATCCTCCTCCTCACTCCCACCCTCACCGTGGCCCTGGCTCCCTTCCAACGCCACCTCCCCATCCCCACCCCCCTCTCCAATCCCAACCGACGATCTCACCAACGACGAGGACGCAGCAGACGACGACCACGACCACGACCACCTCAAGGACAACGAGTCCCCTCAACGTTCCACGTCGATCCCGGCGGCCTCCGAGCCCCCTCTCCCGGAGCCCCCACTCCCGGCCCTCTTGGGCCTCTCCTTCAACCAGGATCGCGGGTGCTTCGCGGCGGCCACCGGCCGCGGCTTCCGCATCTACAACTGCGACCCCTTCCGCGAGATCTTCCGCAGGGACCTCGGCGAGGGCGGGGTCGCCCTCGTCGAGATGCTCTTCCGCTGCAACATCCTCGCACTCGTCGGCGGTGGGCCCCACCCCCGCTATCCGGCGACGAAGGTCATGATCTGGGACGACAACCAGGGCGCATGCATCGGCGAGCTCTCCTTCCGCTCCGAGGTCCGCGCCGTGCGCCTCCGCAGGGACCGCGTCGTCGTCGTGCTCGACCGCAGCGTCTTCGTCTACGGCCTCGCGAATCTCAGGCTCTTCCACCAGATCGAGACGGTGCTCAACCCGAGGGGGCTGTGCGTGGTGTCGCAGCAGCAGGGGCCGATGGTGCTTGCGTGCCCTGGGGGGCACAAGGGTCAGGTGAGGGTCGAGCACTACGGAGCCAGGAGGGCCAGGTTCATCGTGGCGCACGACTCGAGGATCGCCTGCCTCGCGCTCTCGCAGGACGGAGCGTTCGTCGCCACCGCCAGCACCAAGGGCACGCTCGTCAGGGTCTTCAGCTCGGTCGACGGGACTCTTCTCCAGGAGGTATGTTCGCGGCAGTGTCGTAATTCTCGAGTGTTTGCTGTCTTGCTAACTAGTATTCTATTGTTGCAACTGCAAGGCGTGTCAGCGTATGTTTGGATGAAGGATTAGGAGGGGAAGGGAGGGGAAGGGAAAGATGGGAAGGGGAAGGGAAAGGTTGATGCAATTTTTGTTTGGATAGAACGGAGAGGGAAGGGGTAGGAAGGCAAACATTGGATACATAAGTGGAGGAAAAGGACTTTGGTATAATTTTAATAAGATAGCATTTAGAAAATTCTCAAAAATATATGAAGTATTTATTATAGAAAGGGGCAATAGAGGCACCAAACATAAAATGATTGTGAATCCTTCCCTTTCCCTCCGATTTGGAAGGGAAGTAAATCTCTCAAAACATACCTTTTTAATCCCTCCCCTCCCTTCGATTGATTTCTAACCAAACACCATTTTATGATCCCCTTTATTTCCATTCCTTTCCTTCCCCTCTATGTTTGGATGGAAAGATTATGTTAGAGCATTATTTTTATGTTTCTTATTATATGGGTTATTGTATATGTTATGAGTGTTTTGTCTGTCAGGGATATTTTTGTACTTATAACCCAAGGATCTCTCTCTATCTACGAGAGTCTTAGGATTTCTAATAGATTTGAATCATTTCATCCAATTTGGTATCAGAGCATCGGTCATAGATCATCACTCTAGGTATCCTACCTCTCAAGGTTTGCGAAACCTTACCACCACACCCTGATCTACTCTCTCTCTTCCTTGGCGTTAGCGCTCTAGTCTCTCTCCACCGGCGGCGGCGGCAACGACGCTCGATGCACAGTCGATGGGCACAGTAGCCCTTATTGCTTCTGCGACTCAGGTCCTTACTTTTACTGGATCTCCTCTCTAGTGGTACCATCACCTTGGCCACCTACCCATTGATCGCCTCAAATGTGTTCTACCTCACATATTCTCCACTACTGCTCTCACTTGTGATGCTTATAAGCTTGGCAAGAACCATAGGGTTAGTTTTCCCAGTTTTACTTCTGTTTCATCTGTTACTTCATTTGATTTGATTCATATGGACGTGTGGGGTCTTAGTCGTACTCTTGATCGATTTGGGAACAAATATTATCTTGTTTTAATTGATGATTTTTCTCATGTTTCTTGGACGTTCCTTTTGAAAAATAAGTCTGATGTGGGACAAATCATTGAGAACTTTGTCAAAGAAATAAAAATTCAGCATTCTTGTTTGGTGAAGTGTTTTCGTTTTAATAATACTTTAGAGTTTTGTACTATGCATTTGCGTAGTTTCTTTTCTAGTTGTGGCATTATCCATGAGACAATGTGTCCTCATACCTCTCAACAAAATGGTGTTGTTGAAATGAAACATTGTCATATTCTTAATGTTGCTCATACTTTATTGATTCACCATTCGGTCCCCTCTCTACTAGGGTGACACTGTTTTGACTGCATGCTTTTTGATCAATCGGATGTCTAATGCCGTATTACATGAACGGATTCCTTTGCAGGTCATGTATCCTAATCGTCCCCTGTTTCATGTTACTTCTCGGACTTTTGGTTGTATTGTCTTTATTCAGTTGTTGGGATCGGGTCGGGATAAACAAGCATCGAGAGCAGTTAAGTGTCTTTCTTGGGTATATTCAGACATAAAAAGGGTATCAGTGTTTTGATCTGCTTACTTCTCGACACTATGTTTCAGCAGATGTTACCTTTCTTTTTTATAACGGCTGCTGAGATGCTTCCTGAGGGTGATATTGCACATATGTGATATACTCCCATTCGCTTTAGGAGTTTTCATGAGATCCCTATCCCTACTACACCACCACCACCTCCTTTTACACATCCCTTTCCTCGTCTGATTGAGCTACTCTAGACATATGTCCGCCCTCATACTACCTATCAGGGACCCCCACCTTCGCCTTCACCATCGGCTTCTCAGCGAGTCCTTTAGATATTGACGTATGTTTGCTATGTGATGGTCACAGGGACATGACAAATGATATGTTAGGTGATGATTTTAATCTTTCGATAGCTATTTGGAAGCGAACATGGACTTGCACTACTTATCCTATGGCTAGGGCACTTGCTACTGATAGTCTAGCTTCTGGATTTGTTGGATTCACTTAGGCGTTAGCTACTACGTAGATTCTAGCTACTCATCGTGAGATCATGCTTGATCCAAAATGCGTGCAGCTATGGAGGATGAGATGGTCGCTCTTTGAGGTTGTGGGACATGGGAGCTCACTCCACTTCCTGATGGTGTTACACTTGTTGGCTGTTTGTGGGTATTTACTGTGAAGTTCAACTTATATGACGATGTTGCTAAGTATAAAGTACTCCTCGTGGCAAAGGGGTTCACCCAGACTTATGAGGTGGACTTCTTTGACACATCCTCACTAGTTACTAGACTTCTCACAATCCGGATGTTGGTTGCAATGGCAGTTCAGTTAGACTGACCCTTGCATCAGTTGGATGTGAAGAATACCTTCATTTATGGTGATCTCCAAGATGAAGTCTACATGCAGCAGCCACTTGGCTTTGAGAGTTAGGGGGAGTTTGTATGTCGATTACGGAAGGCTATCTTTGGCCTTAAGAAGAGTCCCAGAGCTTGGTTTCAGAGCTTATCACAGGTTGTGGAGGCAGCTGGATTTAGGAGATCGACAGCTGATTTTTCTCCCTTTGTTAGGAGGACTGAACAAGGTACTGTGGTACTTCTTGTTTATGTTGATTTAATTGTCACAGGGGACGATGAGTAGCATATTGCTGAGGTTAAGCGCATCCTAGCAGAGCAATTTGTTATGAAGGATTTAGGGTCTCCGCGATACTTTCTTGGTTTTGAGGTTACTAGCAGCAAAAAGAGTGTGGTATTGTCTCAAAGGAAGTATGCTGTAAATATCTTATAGGAGGTTGGTATGCTTGGGGCCAATGGGATGAATATTCCTATGGAACCCAAGATGCCACCCTATGATGAGGATGTACAGATGGTGGACAATAGGCGGTACAGGCAGCTTGTGGGCAAGCTGCTATACCTCACTATTACGAAGCCAGATATCTCCTTTGCAGTGGGGAGACTGAGTCAGTTCATGGCCAAGTTGACACGTCAGCATTGGGATGTAGCATTGATAGTGCTCAAATATGTCAAGAAGGCTACTGGGAAGGCTTTTTTCTTCTCCAAGGGGTCTTCTATGACTTTGGTTGACTACTCTGATGCAGATTACGTCGGATGTCATGTGGATCGCAAATTCACTATTGGGTTTTGCATCTTCTTAGCAGAAAATTTGATCACATGGAGGAGTAAGAAACATGACACAATTGCGAGATATAGTGCTAAGATTGAGTACAGAGCTGTGGCTCAGACGACTGCAGAGATGATGTGGATCAGATCCTTGCTTATTGACTTGTAGTTACAATTTTCTTGCTCCATGGAGATGCGATGTAATAATAAAGCAGTCATCTTCATTGTCAACAACCCAACATTTCACGAGAGGATGGAGCATGTTAAAGTTGATTATCATTATGTCAGGGACATTATTCAGAAGGAGTTTCTATACACCACTTTACTCACATCTGAGGAGTAGACTGCAAATATTTTTACCAAGCCTTTGACCAGATCTTCATGTGCATCCAAGTTAAGCATGATGATATTTATGCTTCAACTTGAGGGGAAGTGTTAGAGCTTTATTTAAATGTTTCTTATTGTATGGGTTATGAGTATTTTATCTCTCAGAGATATTTTTGTATTTTTAATCCTATGATTTCTCTCTTTATAAGAATCCTAGGTTTCTAATAGATTTGAATTATTTCATCCAATTGATTAGAAGGGAAGGAGGAGGAGGAGGAGGAGAAAGGAAAGAAAAGGACGTTGAAAACATACTTGATTGCGAAATTTTGGAAGGTGAGGGTAGGGAATGGGAGGGATTGAAAAGGCAACTTTTGGGGAGATTTGTTCCCCTCCGAATTGGAAGGATGGGAGGGAAAGGAAAGGATTCCATATACTTTTATTTTAATTGACTCTTTTGCCCCTATTTAAAAAATACTATACATATATTTTTAGGATATTTTAAAGGTTATGTTAATAAAATTATCCAAGATCCTCCCTTCTCCTTTCCCTCCACTCATGTATCTAATCAACTAATGCAAGTGTTCCTTCTCTTCTCTCTCCCTTCTATGCAAACAAAAATTATTTCATCCCTTGCCCTTCCCTTCCCCTTCCTTTCCTTCTCTTCTCCTTTCCTCCTAATCCTTTGCTTCATTTACCATCTCGTGAGTAGTTTTTGGCCCAAAGTGTAGGTGCTCTCTTGTGGCCTTGTCAGGGCCGGCAGGAATCTAAATGACTGAACTGTAAGGGAGTGAAATGATTGCCAAGCACGCCCGAAAAGGGATTTTCAGTACAGTTTCAGTTCAGCGTTCGGGGAAGCCAAAAAAGTTACTAAGTGGCCAAAATGTGACTTACCCAAGTAGTCTCCAGATAAAATGTGACTTGGTGGAGGGCTAATTTGCACAAAGCAGTGGATTTTCAGAAGGGGCCGTGGTGGATTGTCTTCAAAATAGAAAATAGATATTGCAAGATGGACTGATATAACATTGGCGTACTAAGCTTTAAGTGGTATATGGGCAGCTTACTAGAGTGATCAACAGGAGGTGGGGAATATTTCTTGCGAGTTTGTGTATGGGAAGACATGATATGCACACAAATGAATGTGCACTGGAATGGTTTGCCGTGTCTACTTGTAGTATGGTATGGTTGGAATAAAAGGAACAGATGGTGGATGTTATCCAGATGGTAGTGGAGGTGTCTCAACAATCCAGTGTCAAGATGGTGGTTGTTAAGCAGCACAGGTGGTGTTAGCATGAGATAAGAGGAGCCCAACAACTATGACAAGCGCCATCCACATGGAGAGGCAATGTTGAATGAGCATATTTATGAGACTGCAAAGCTTCAAAGAAAGCATGAGAAATGATTTGCCTTCTATCACATGGAATGATGCAGGGCTACACTTGATGGATAATAAACTGTGATGCTAATATAAGATGAGAAAATGGTGGACAAAATGGAGTTGTGTCCTTTATGTTGTCTTCTCTCAATTAAATGGGGAGTTTGAGGTAGAACTGGAGATCCACTGACGAGAAGGATGATCATCGATTGACTGATTGAGATATAGATATAACGCATGCCATGGCTTTCCATTGTCTGCCTACACAACCAACAATTCTTCTCGAAGAACGTTTCCTAGCTAATGAAGATACTTAAGCCTGGCAAATGGCAATGCTTTCGGTAAAGGTTGTGAAGAAACATATTTTACACAAAAGGAAAGAAAAAACTTGAAAAGTTGCATGCCTTCTATCTAAAAAGAATGGTACTAGAATTTGGAAGCGACAGCCACAAGGATTTTTAAGATAGGGAAGCTCTATCTAACCAAGCGGAGAGATTGGAGTTAGGTGCCTGAAGGAAAAATTGTAAATGCTTCAATCAGTGTAAGGAGTATTTCTCATGTGATTGTCGATTTTAAAGAAGTTGATCAGCAGGAATGCTCAGACGTTAAGCAATTGGCAGGAAGGTCTATTGAAGAAGATTGGGGTCCACAGTCTTTCTTTGGTGCTTAACGAATAAGAAGAAATAGCTTCAACATTGATGGCTGTTAAGGGAGTAAACTACAAGGATAAATGGATTTTGTAGACTTAAAGGAAGTGGACCAAAATACAAATTTAATTATTGAATTAAGAAGTCCAAATTACCCGATAGGAAATTCTCAAAAGCTTGTTGATTGTCAATGAATGGGAATTTTGATTATTACAGACAAATCAAAACACCACTTTCTCACTTTGACTCAACAATGATCATCCCTTCATTCAATTTTTGGAAGGTGACGAAATCATGTTTATCGCATCTTGCATATGAGGGAAAATTTTATCCCTTTCACAGATAAATATCCTCTTGAACTATTTGTTTGTCGACCATTGGAGTTTGAAGCTTCCTGAGTTTGCAAATTTAAAGGAAGAAGAACCTTTTAGTCAACGATACAGGAAAAAAGGAGGAAGAAGAGTGGTATCCATCAATGTCATATGAACTCAATCTGCAATACATAGATAAGATAGGGAATAGTGACACAATTGTATTTTGGTGCACATGCTTTGTACTTGTCAACCATCACAAGTCAACGATTGTGATGATACTAGTTTTGGATTTTGCAAGTGTACCAATGACATTTTGGAAAACCGACCCATTTTGACACCTTTGTTGAAATTTTTTAGGATTTTAATGCTTTTCAATGAAATTTTTAGAATTTCAACATATTGCCTACAATATTTAATGACTTGGATGAAATTTTGCTAATTTTTTTTGTTGCTTTTTGAAATTTGTTCTATTATTTTATGTTCTTCCTCTTCGATTGGAATTGAAACCTCACATAGCTAGATCCAGATCTCCTATAAAAGATCTAAGCCTTATGTAGCTAGCTTCAAGCCTTCAAGTTAGAGTAGAGCTTAGATCTAAGCTTTGTAACTAAAGTTACTTTTCAAAATGTTAAGTATTTCAAATTACATAATTGTTAATTAAATTAATTATGTCGATTATTGATATATCATCAAGGTTTTAAATGTTGATTTCGATGTCATTTCGATGATATCGAAAATATTTATTTTGAAGGCACGTTAGAGGTATGTCTAGGAAACACTAGAATTTTAATGTTGGATTTTGATAACTTTAATACCCCTAAAGATAGGCACTTTAAGGGCACTTCAGCGGCATGTCGAGGATGCCAAGGAAATCTCAGAATTCTATCAAATTTATTATAATTGTATTAAATTCATATAATTGTGTTAGAAAAACTTAATAAACATTTAAATATTAATTCTATCAAAAAAATATTTAAGCATTGAATCTTAGGATGCAACAATCGAACTCTGTAAAATATATAGTTGGTTGAAATGATTCAACTTGTTATTAAAATCCTAGGGCTCTCTTATGTAGAGAGAAACCAAAAAGGGTGAAAGTACATAGATGCTCCCGAGGAGTAAACCCCACAATCATACAATGGAGAAATAGAATAAACATATACTAATACTCCCCCTCAAGTTGGAGCATAGATATCTATCATGCTCAACTTGGATACACATAAATCAAATGAAGATTTGGTTAAGGGCTTGGTGAAAATATCGACAATTTGCTCCTCAGATGCGACTGGTGTGGTATATAGTAACCCATTCTGAATGATGTCCTTGGTATAGTGGCGATTAACCTCAACATATTTCGTTCTCTCGTGAAATGCTGGGTTGTTGGCAATGAAGGTAGTTGCTATGTTATCACATCTAATCTCCATTGGACTAGAAAATGGTATCTGCAAGTCAGTAAGCAGGGACCTAATCTACATAATCTCTGCAGTCGTTTGAACCGTGGCTCTGTATTCAGACTCGATATTGGATCTCGTAACCGTGCCCTGTTTCTTGCTCCTTCAAGTGATCAAAAAGGTGTAGAATCCAGTAGTGGATTTGCGGTCCACATGACATCCGACGTAGTCCGTGTCAGAGTAGCCAACCAAGGTCATAGAAGACCCCTTGGAGAAGAGGAAATCCTTCCTAGGAGCCTTCTTGATATATCTGAGCACCATCAATATTGTATCCCAGTGCTGACGTGTTGCCTTGGCCATGAACTGCTCAGTCTCTCCACTGCAAAGGAGATATCTGACTTTATGATAGTGAAGTATAGCAGCTTGCCCACAAGCTACCTGTATTGCCTGTTGTCCACCAATTGTGCATCCTCATCATAGTTTGGCATCTTGGTGTCCATAGGAATATTGTCCTCCTTGGCTTCAAGCACACCAACTTCCTGCAAGATGTCCAATGCATACTTCCTTTGGGATAAGACTAGGCCCTTTTTATTGCGAGCTACCTCAATGCCAAGAAAATACCATGGAGCTCCAAGTCCTTCATGACAAATTGCTCTACTAAGATGCACTTAATCTTCGCAACACCCTACTCATCATCACTTGTGACAATTAAGTCCTCAACATAAACAAGAAGCACCACAGTACCTCGTCCAATCCTCCTAACAAAAAGAGAGAAGTTTGTTGTTGATCTCATGAATCCAGCTGCCTCTACAACCTGTGACAACCTCTAAAACCAGGCTTTGGGGCTCTGCTTAAGGTCATAGATGACCTTCCGTAGTCGGCATGCACACTTCCCCTGAGTCTCAAATCCAGGTGGCTGTTGCATGTAGATTTCCTCTTGAAGATCACCATAGAGGAAGGCATTCTTCACATGCAACTGATGCAAAGGCCAATCTAACTGAATTGCTATTGCAACTAGCACCTGAATTGTAGAAATTTTGGGAACCGGTGAGAATGTGTCAAAGAAGTTCACCCCATAGGTTTTGGTGAATCCCTTTGTCACGAGGTGTGCTTTGTAACTAACAACACCGCCATCTGGATTGAACTTCACCGTGAATACCCACTGACAACCAACAAGTGTAGCACCATCAGGGAGTGGAGCAAGCTCCCAGGTCCCATGGCCTCTAAGAGCGACCATCTCATCCTCCATGGTTGTCCGCCATTTTGGATCAAGCATAGCCTTACGATGAGTAGCTACTTACACTTGAGTGAATCCAGCAAGCCTAGGGACTAAGTCGTTAGTAGCAAGTGCCCCGGCCGTGGGGTAAGTAGTGCAGGTCCGTGGTCGCTTCTAAATTGTTATCGGAAGATCCAGATCATCACCTGCCACATCATCTGCTTTGTCCCTGTGATCATCACATGGCAAACACGTGTTAGTGTCTAAAGGACTCACCTGAGAAGCCGATGTTGAAGGCGAAGGGTGGGGGTCCTTGATAAGTAGTATGAGGGCGGACATATGTTTGAAGTGGCTTGGTTAGACGAGAAAAGGAATGCGTAGCAGGAGGTGGTGGTGTAATAGGAGTAGAAATCTTGGGAACACTCCCAAAACGAATTGGTGTAAATGTAATAGGTGTCATATCACCCTCAGAAGGTATCTCAGTGGCAAAAGTGGAAAAGAATGGTATCACCTCATGAAAGGTAACATCCGCCGAAACAAAATGCCGAGAAGAAATCAGATTAAAGCACTGATATTCTTTTTGTATCTGAGTATACCCAAGGAAAACACACTTAACTGTTCTTGGTGTTAGTTTATCTCGACCTGGTCCTAACAGGTGGACAAAGGCAATACAACCAAAAGTTCGAGGGGTGATGTGAAACAAAGGGCGATCAGGATACATAACCTGTAACAGAATCCGTTAATGTAAAGTAGCATTAGGTATCCTATTTATCATAAAGCAGGCAGTTAAAATCGCATCTCCCTAATAAAGAGAGGGAATCGAATGGTGAATAAGCAATGTACGAGCAACATCAAGAATATGGCGATGTTTCCTCTCAGCAACAACACCATTTTGCTGAGAGGTGTGGGGCCATGTGGTCTCATGAATAGTGCCACAACTGAAAAAGAAAGTGCGTAAATGAGTTGTACAAAACTCTAAAGCATTATCGGATTGAAAATGTTTCACCAAACAAGAATGCTGAGCATTTATTTCATCAACAAAATTCTCAATAATTTGTCTCACATCGAACTTATTTTTCAAAAGAAACATCCAGGAAATACGTGAAAAATCATCCACTAATACAATGTAATATCTGTTCCCAAGTTGATCAGGAGTTCGACTGGGACCCCACACATCCATATGGACCAAATCAAATGTGGTAACAGATAAAAGAGAAGTAGAATTGGAAAAATTAATTCTATGGTGCTTGCCCAGCTGACAAGCATCACAGGTGAGAGCAGTAGTGGAGGGTATGCGCAGCAAAACACGTCTGAGGCGATTAATAGGTAGGTGGCTTAGGCGGTGATGCCATCGAAGAGATCTAGCAGAAGCAAGACCCTGAGTAGCAGAGGTAGCAATAATAGTACGACTCAGTCGGTAGACCCCCCGTTCCTTACTCCCTCTACCATTCGTCTTCCTAGTGAACTTCTCCTGCAAGACATAAGAAGACATATCAAATATGGCTCGGCAGTTTAGATATCTAATAATGCTTCTAACAGACAATAAGTTCAAGGGAAAATTAGGTAAATAGAAGACATCTGTCAATCTCAAGGTAGGAGATAAAGACATCTCCCTTGCCAACAAGTGGCGTATGTTTCCCATTTGCCACCTCTACGGTCTTGGCTGGAGTAACTGGTGCTAACTGAGAGAAACAATTGTTGCCACATAGGTGCTTGGATGCACCAGAATCAATCAACCAATCACCAGAAGACAAAAGTGACAACATACCAGTCGCAGGTGCCTTAGAAAAGGTGACAATAGCTACTATATCTGGAGGCTGGGAAGAGGATGCCTGAGTCAGCTGTGCAATCTGCTGTCGCAAAGTCTCAATCTCTGTTGTCAGAGAACTAACATCAAGATTGGGGAGAACTCCATCTGTGATCTCAGCTACCTGATTGGCCATAGTTGGCTTATCATGCTTCTGCCAGCATATAGCCTTAGAGTGGCCAAGTTTGCTACAGTAGGTACACAGAGTCCTGGTGCATGTACTAGATAAGTGTCCGCGTCTACGACCACGCGTAGGTAGAGGAGCTCCCCTGCCACGTTTAGGGATCGTAGCCTGTGTGGACATCTGAACACCAGAGTTAGTAGCAACAGTGCGCACTGAAACTGTGTTGAGTCTACTATAGCTTTCTCCAGGGTAGGAAGCTCTGAAGCGATGAGGATTTGATCTTTAGCTGCCGTGTACTCAAGTCCAAGACCTTCTAAGAAAAGGGAGATTGCCAGCTGTCTCCTAAAACTCTCTAGAACTCACAAGCACACCTCAGTGGATAAGAGTGATGCCTCTCCAGCATTCCCTTTAGGAGGGAATAGTACTGTAGCAGTGTGCGTCCTTCTTGACGCAAGTAGAAGAGGTTGTAGAAGATCTGAAAAATCCTTGCAAAGTTCTTGGCATGAGAGTAAGTCTTACGCAATGACTCTCACATCTTCGTTGTGCCGTATTACATGATTTGGTCCCCAATTCGGGGAATAACAGTTTGCATGAGCCACATAGAGATCATAGCGTTGTCTGTCCTAGTTGAAGTTTGCACCCATTTTGTTTGTAGGCTCCGGATCTGTAAGGATATGCCTCTTCTCATGACCCCTGACAGTCATGAGGAAAGTCTGAGACCACCACAGGTAGTTGGTCTCGTCCTAACTTGATGATGGGACCGAAAAATGGATTCTTGAGTATCCTGGTGTTTGAAAGAGAGCCTGACGTCACCTCGGACTGATCATCTGAAGCCATCTTCACAATTTGGAAGCCACAATCAGCCTTCTATGTCCAAGAAATCATCAAAAGATTTGAAATTGGATATATTCAGATCTGCAACTTCGTGGAAAGCCCCTTTGGATAGAAGTTGCCCTCGGGTGCGGGGAAAACACCTGAGACGACCCCAAGGGGACCTAGGTGTTTCTCTCTCTACGATCTAAGGAGAGTAGCCTTAGAGAGGGACTACCAACCCCTTAGACGCGCGCATAGCCCCTGCACGTCGTCACCGACCACTTCACGCCGCCGCTCGTTGGTTCTGCAGCGTCTCTAACGTGCCGCGCTTGCTGCCCGTAGCACCGCTCACTACTTAGACGCGCTGTCACTGCGCCGCTACGTTAGACACGCGGCCCTACCGCTGCCGCCGCCACTTCAGAGGGCCGTTGCGCGCGTGAGCCGCTGGGGGCACTGTCGATGACTTCTGATGCCGCTGCTGCTGCCGCTGGGATAGAGAGGGCGTGGGGTGTAGGGTTTGGAGGCCTTGGGGGTGGGATATCGAGAGCCACGGTCTAGGATCGGTGCTTTGATACCAAATTGGTTGAAATGATTCAACTTGTTATTGAAACCCTAGGGCTCTTTTATATAGAGAGAGTCCAAAAAGGGTAAAAATACATAGATGCCCCTGAGGAGCAAATCCCACAACTGTACAATAGAGAAATAGAATAAAACATATGCTAACATATATAGATTAAAGAATCATAGAACTAGTTAATCTACCATAAACTCATGGATTTGTAAATGTAATCATTAAAACACCTAATAAGATCAATATATTTAAGGATTGTAGCTTAAATCTATCTTAGAAAATAAGAAATAAGTACTATATAACTTTGGAGAGGCTAAAATCTTAAAGATCTAATAGTTAAAGAGAGAAGACACTTGTAAGAGTTCTTATCACTCCAACAAGAATGTAACAATAATAATAGGTAGAAATGGGTTTTTGAGTTGTCTATGTCTACCTTAAAATATGGTAATAATCCAAGAATTGTATGTAGCACCACTCATTTTACTGAAATTTTTGACATTATTTTGATATTTGGCAAAATATCACTTTCACTCTTGCATTTCGATATTACATGTGTGTCGATATGGCCTTACATAAGAAAAAGGTCATTTCGCTGCAATGTTGTGGGCATTCAGAACAATGTTCATCGTCATTACTTGGTACTAGCCTACCAGGTAGTGCTTGCCTCTATCTTAACTTGCATATGAGTATACATACTCATGTATGTCATTTGAAAATTGCTATGAGTAATTCAACACATATAGCATCACAATAGGCATTGGCAACAGCAGTAGGGAGGTAGTGAAAACAGTGATGATGGCAAGCCAATTTGGATTTTGCTTGCAACTTTTGTTTCTTTTGAGATCATCAATGTTCTAAACGATGTGCGGTGTAAGTTAGTAGTAAGGCTGTCTGACATTGATGCTATATTTTTTATCTGTTAAGTTGTTTAGCATATGTATTTTTTTCACTTCATTGTAAGGCATTATTGATTAGATCTACATTTATTTATGCATCTTCAAACCGGGAAGAATTTGGATTTGTGCTTAAAGATGAAATATTGGATCCTTTCAAACAAAAAAGGATGAATTAAGTATTGGAACCGTAATTCTATAAGATTTATTTGTTTTCAATCATTTTGCTGATATATTGGGTTTTCCTTTGATTATTATTGGCTTTTCCTTGCATGCCTTCTAAATGCCAATATCTTAGGGTGTTGAAACTGTTGAAAGGTTGATGTGCCTCCCAGGTGCTTTTGAAATGAACATTTTTGGACTGCCAATACAGCTTTGAAATTGACACTTGAAATCTTGAATAACATGGCGATCTGTGGTTACATGACTTACACATATAGACATTGAAGAAGATGGATATGAAGTTTTTGTTTTAGCTAAGAAGCCATTGGAGGTATCACTTAAACATGGTTGGCCTTGTTGCACTACCCCTTTGATGGCTTACATGTTGACATTATGAATCCCCTCCTTAAGGAGAAATCCTAGGCAGTGGGGAGAAATATCCTCTAGTTCTATTGGGCCCTAAATTGTATAGTGATCTGGTCCAATCTGGCTTAAGGTAATGAAGGCTTGATACCTAGCTATTAAGTTCAATCCACCATGAAAGATCCATGTAAGGAGAGTCCAAGACTCAGATCCAAGAACCAAACAACATGTAGATTCTACAATCTAGGTGCTTTGTTAGTTACTTTGCCTCCTTAAGATGAGCTGCTAAGGAGATCCCTATGATGACCCATTCAAGGCGTATGTTTATGCTTTCCAAGGAGATGTGTTCAGGCTTAGCTTTGCCTTGGGTGGAACTCTAACCAATGGATATTTCTTTCCCTCTAGAGAATAGATAGGGAAGTATAGTAGCAACAAGAGGACACACTAGACAATGCAGGTGCTTTTACTTATACTTTATAATGCAAACTTTCATACTAATGAATCAGGGGATTTATTTATTATTTTTTTTTGAAAAAGAAAAGGATAGTTATCCAGAGTGATAATTACCCAAAATCATATATATTAGAAACAAACAAAAATAATATTACAACAGGCAGACATCGGAGTCCCCCACTCATAAAGAATCAGCCCAAAGAGAAAACAAAGAGTCAATAGACTCAATAAAATTCTCTATGTAAGGTTTCTGGCCCCGGAAAATGAATCAGGGGATTTATGACAATGTTTGAAATGTCGATTTCGATGTCGTTCCGATGAAATTCTAAATGTGCATTTCATGGGCATGTCGAGGGCATGCCGATGCATGCTAACAAGAATGCCAACGAAGGACCAACAGCAGCCTCGGCATGCCCATCGATTTCGCTGGCATGCCGACCATGTCAGTGGCATGTCGGCGATATTCCAGCATTTTGACAACTTTACCATGTTGGCATGGGCTTTTCCCAAAAAGGGTCTTGCCGACGGTATGTTGTCGGCATCAAATCATTGATTTATGATAAAAAAAAGGATTTGAATGAATTGGGTAGTTATCAACCGGATAACTAGCCTTCCCTTTTTCGAAAAAAAAAAGGATTTGAAGGGGCTTGATGTGGACAAGAGGGGGGGGGGGGGAGTTGATGTCTTTGGTGGGAGAGGAGGTGAGAAGAGGATTGAATGAAAGGTAAGAAGGGGGTCATTGGAGGCAAAGAGATGAGGGGACAAAGTTAATCCAAAAAAAGGATGAGCGTTTCCAAGAAAAAAAATTTCAATTGATTATTTTGTGATGATCTCAATCCATAAATCTTGCCCCATTCATATGGGGTTACATAACCAAAATAAAAATATAAGGTCACACCTCTTGATAGCAATAATTTGAACCAAGGCATCCCTTGGTGAATAGACACTAGAAACATTACATAGGCACCCTTCCATTAATTAAATAATGAAAAAAAAATCTTGACTAGCACTTGAACTCTTTGTTAATTGAATATTGGGTTGCATTAGTTCTTTGCTTGAAAAAGTTGTCCCCGAACGAGTTGTTTGTCTTGGAGGTACCCATAGCTCAAAAGATTTATAGTGATATCTTCATCCTTCTTTGAAAAGTACTGGTATTTCTTACTTGAAGTGGGTATCCTTGCAAATCTTTTCTCAATGAATGCATATAAGACACTCCTACAAGATAGAGGTGGCGGTATCGATGCATGAGAGGTTTTATTAGTGGCCTTGTAGTTGCCACTAGAAATGATGTTGATGGCTATTCATCGATGGAGGGTGGCTAGTGGTGGCATTAGTGAAGAATGGTTTGTCAGTGGGGTGGAGGTTGTAGGGATGGCTAGGTGGAATCGAGAGTTGTGCGCAAGTCGACTGCACAATTGAGGGGTGCCCTTATGAGAGGAGTTGTCAACGGGGGTATTGGGTAGTAGGAGGTTGGAGGGGGGATTGTTGTGGTGGCTGTGGAAGAAGGATAGGCACAATAGCAAATTGGTAGGGACAATGGCGTGCAGGGAGTGACTAGGCGAGGAGGCTGGACAACAACGAGATCATTGTTGTAGGGGTGAGGATGGTGAGGAGGTAGAGGGTAAGGCCGTTGGAGTAGTGGGGTCATGAGGAGGAGGCAGAGCAGGTGATGGCGAGGTTCTCATAGTTGGAGATTCTTGAGAACCAACTCAAGGAATTCTTTGACTCATCATGTCAATGTGGGTTGTTCAAAGTGTAAGAACGATTCAAAAGTTGCGCTCTGATGCCAATTGATGCGGACCAGAGGGTGGGAGGGTTGGGCTAATGTCTTCGATGGGAGGGTAGATGAGAAGAGAAGGATTGAATGAAAAGGTGAGAAGGGCAAAGTGGTGGTCATTGAAGGAAAAGAGGTGAGGGGAAAAAGATAAGAGAAAGCGACAAGATAATAGAAGATAATAGAGGATGAGAAAGTGATGGAAGTTTCCAAGAAAAAAATTCAATTGACTATTCCATGATGATCTCAATCCATACATCCTGCCCCAAAATAACGATAAATAAAAATAAAAAGACACCTCTTGATGGCATCAATTGGTAAATAGACACTAGAAAAATCACATAGCCTAACAGCAATTAAATAATTGAAAAAAATCATGACTAGCACTTGAATTCTTTGTTAATTGAATATTGGGCTGCATCAGGTCTACTTTCCAATTGTATGGAATCATTTGATGTCTGAACCTTGTAGTTGCTGGTTTTATGTGCCTTTTGTCCTCTTCTCTTCCTCATTGGAGACATGCTCAATGGCTTGGCAAAAGGTGTCAGATCAACTTTTAAGTAGCCATCTTTGCATAACCAGAACATTTCATATCCTTCATGAGGATCTTCATAGAGTGAAGGTTGAGAATGAGGTAGGCCTTAAAAATAATGGAAGAGAGTGTACATCCATTTAAATTTCTAAATATCATAAGAATTAAAATTAGGTGGCAATCAACAGACACGTGTTTTGGTCTGTGCCTATTTGTCTAAAAGGCACAATAATTGTTGGCCTTGCTTTCCAGATCTCTACCTGTTAGTCTC
The DNA here is from genome assembly GCA_037157565.1 of Thalassia testudinum. Lineage (NCBI taxonomy): Eukaryota > Viridiplantae > Streptophyta > Magnoliopsida > Alismatales > Hydrocharitaceae > Thalassia > Thalassia testudinum. The sequence continues at coordinate 140,400,225 of JAZHRO010000073.1, forward strand.
ACTGGACACCTCAAAAACCTCTCCTCCATCTTCTTCAGGAAAAAAAAGCTCTCCATATGTGGATGTGCTGGAGGATATTGCATGAGGACCATGCCAATTCTTGTCTTGTGGGCCTATCATGCCAAGGTGATGCAGATGTCCATAGCTTTCTACTAGACCAATTAGATGAAAACTGTTATATGAAAAAATGGCACAGAGTTGGGAATGTTTAGGCATCGCTGTTGCCACCCCTTTCAAGTTTTAAGTGGTGATGCACTCTAATCTGGGTTATTCATGGACTTCAGTCCAGCAATCCTGTAAGTAATATTAGTTGAGTTCATAGGTTTTAGTTACCTCCTGATTAGATCTATAACCCACCTTAAAAGCAGGGGCATCATTCGTGGTTTCAAGTTGGAGCATGTTCAAACCACCATTTGAGAAGGGTCTGTTTTCTATGTGTCAACACCTCTCCTTAAATTAGGATTTCTGGTGGTCACATGCGTCCTTTCTGGAGTTCTGGAGATCTTTCAGGAGAGGCATGAGAAGTGAGGGGCATAACTTCTTCCCGTCAAGAGAGGAGAGGGCACGGCCGTTGGCGATTCTTTGGGCTATTTGGCTTGGAAGAAATGCGGTGGTGTTTAGGGGACAACGTTCGTATGTAGAGAATTTTGTGGAGTCTGTACTTTTATGACCTCCTAGGTTTGAGCTTTGTACTTTGGCCTAGTGCCCTTTGATTAATGAATTTTCTGGGTGGTTATCAACCAGATAATCACCCTTTATCTTTTTTAAAAAAAACACCTCTCCTTAAATTAGGATTTGCATGTTACCAAAAGTTGCCTCATTTAAGAGTTAATAGGATATTCCATCTTTCATGGCATAGAAAATTGTGACATGAATCAAATAATTTCAGCATCAAAGTTAAGAATTCTTCTTTTGTGAAGTCAGCTTTTAATCCTCTTGGAATTAGGTTATGGACCTATTCTAAGACAGTAAAACACTGTATACGTATTTTCTTATGCTTTCCTTATATTTCATAATTGAATGCAGAAATGGGCGAGTGTTTTTGTTTTTTTTTGAAGTGTATAAGTGAATGGCTTTTGTTCTTAATTATTGAGACATTGCATCTGTGACCACCTTTTTCTATCCACTTGTGAGATGGTTTTCCATCTATCATCTCCCTTTGACATGATAATATGATATTTTTGTAACTAAGTTAGAAATCATTGTTTTCCATCTGTCATCGCTGGCACTCCCTGACATGATATTTTGTACCTCAACTTAGAGGTCAATGCATATAGTTTTCTGCAAATGAGGTTTTGAGTGTGGTTGTTATTTGTCTGAGTTTTATCTTATTCAAGCAAATTCTATAAAATCACATGCAGTTTGTTTGACCCTTTGTGCGTTCTATTCTCTTAAATTCCTAACTGTTCTATTGCCTTGCTGACTTATTCCCATTTTTAAATTGCTTTTCGGTTTACAAACATGTGGAGGATAATGCTTTGATATGACTTAAATACTCTATTTAGGTGAGGAGAGGTGCTGATAGAGCAGAAATACACAGTTTGGCATTTTCTGCGGACATGCAATGGTTAGCTGTATCGAGTGATAAAGGGACTGTTCATGTGTTTGGTCTGAAGGTTACCTCAGGTCCAACTGGGGCTGACAAGCCTCAAGCTGCACCAGAGCCGATTCCTCCATCTCCTCCAATCAGTTCTCTTTCCTTCATGAAGGGTAAGTGTTTTCCCTCCTGTCAAACAAGATGCATACCAGTCATCTCTGTTGGGATTTGGAGCAGGTCACGTGGCAGCATCTGGTGCCCACATCAGGGCTGACGGCAAGGGTCCAATTGGACCAATTTTGGTGCATCAAGTTTGGTTATTTCCTACTTTTAGTAAAATTATTTTTAGGAATATGTTTGGAATTTGTTTAATTAGGAGATAAGATCTTTTTCGATAGAATAAAATATTTTATTTCTATTTGTAGGGATATGTTCTTTCTATAAATAAAGGATCTTCCCAACAATTCTATTTTGAGTCAATCAAATATTTCCAACAACTCAAGAGGACCCTCTCCTCTTTACTTCCCTGTTCTCCATGTGTGGTGGTTCTCTCCCTCAAATTCTTCGCCAAACTGCAGTAGCAATATTAGGGAATTTTCTCCCTGTTTTCAACATAGAAACAGTCTCACATTGGACTATTTTTTCCACGTCGATCGGCCTCTACGCTTCCCTACATGCGTGCCAACTTCTACGTGGTATCAGAGTGGGTGTTTTAAGCTTGATTGGTGTGTGGTTGGAGGAGAGTACACGCACAAAATAGAGAAAAATTCTCGTGTGCGTGCACCCTCTTGGCCACGTAAGGTCTTTATCTCTGACAAAAGTCTCCTTATCACATCCAGCGCCTTATGTGGAGGAGAGTAGAAGAATGACAAATACCGGCCCTATAGTTGCCATTGAGTCTGTGTTATCAAAGGGAGAAAAAATTAAGAAAAATGAGTTTAAAGAGGATATATATCAAGTTATGAGGTTTGTAATCTTCATACTTTTTCAATTGACATTTTATATCCGATTTTTTACCCTCCTTCAAAAGTGGAGATATTTTTGAAGAAAAGATGCCAAAATCAAGCATGGGATTGCACATCAAAGAAGTCAACATCGCAATCTAGGCAATGACTTTTGAGGTTGCCAAAAGAAGCAACAACCTTCCAGGTTGCGAGAATATTAGCTATTGATTCAAGAAGTTCCCTTTCTAAAGTTATAGGATATAGCGTGACCGTGGCCAATGTTGCGTGCACCCTCCAAGTCAACATAAGTCAACATTGTGGATGCACAAAACATCCACATGAAAGGCGCTGGGACAAGTACAGGAGATCACTACGTGGGGCTACTAGCACCTCACGTGTAGACACCCTTACTCCTGACTACGAGAAGATCCGAGCCATGTTCCTTAAAGAGAAGACAACGGTAGCCATCACAATGACTATTGAGGTTGCTAAAGAAGAAGTGACAACTTTCAAGGTTGCAAGAAGCCTCGCCGTCATTCCTCCCAAGAAGAACTCGAAGCCCGAAGAAGATGAATGGTGGGACGTCTAGTCTCATAAGTTGAAGATTAAGTCGTCGGCCTTGCGGCCTTTAACTTGAGGGGCAGTGTTGGGATTTGGAGCAGGCCATGTGGCAGCATCCAGAGCCCACATCAGGGTAGATGACAAGGGTCCAATTGGACCAATTTGGTGCACCAAGTTTGGTTATTTTCTATTTTTAGTAAAATGTTTGGGATTTGTTTAATTAGGAGACAAGATCTTTTTCAATAGAATAAAATCTTTTGTTTCTATTTGTAGGGATATGTTCTCTCTATAAATAGAGCCTTCCCAACAATTCTATTTTGAGTCAATCAAATATTTTTAACAACTCGAGGACTCCTCTCCTCTCTACTTCTCTCTTCTTCACGTGTGGTGGCTCTTTCTCCTTCAAACTCCACGCCAAACTGCAGCAGCAAAATCAGGGAATTTCCTCCCTGTTTTCAACGTGGAAACAGTCTCACATTGGACTGTTTTTCCCACGCCAATCGGCCTCTACGCTTCCCTACATGCACGCCAACTTGTACAATCTCTTTTGTAAAATATGACATTTTATGTCCAAGAAAGTTATTGTTCAAAATACTGGATAGGGTTGTGATTTTGATGACCCTGGAGCATTCTTAATGCTTCTACAGATGAATGTAGCAATATGCATAATTTACCTCTCTTAAACGAGAGAGAGAGAGAGAGAGAGAGAGAGAGAGAGAGAGAGAGAGAGAGAGAGAGAGATGGGGCCTAGTGGCTGCCTCAACAGTATGAGAGCCATCGAATCTGAGGGACGGCTGAGATTTGAAGAAAAAATGGCCTTCTCACTCCCTCTCCTCTTTTGCCTACGAGACCCCCAAGTCCCAACACCGTTACCTTAACCACCATCTATGCTCCATACTTCCTTGACGCCGCTAGGCAAGGGCCGTGCAGCTCCTCCCCCCATTCCCAAGGACCTCCATGTGGGCGGTGCCAATGACATCTCTGCATGTCCACATAGTGGAGTCAAGGAAGAGAAATGGGTGCTGCAGATTGCTTAAGGGGGTTCAGTGGATGAAGAGGTGCATCTTACAGATAGCAGAGCTGATGGGGCTGCTACTGAAGGGGAAGAGGGTAGTGGAGGTGTAGGAGCAAGTGGAGGAGTTGGCAAAGGTGTGTGGCGCTCGCGAGGAAGGGTTGGATCCATTGGAGAGGAAAGTGGGAAAGGTGTTGAGGAGGATTGCTAGGAGCAGGACAGAGGCATTGGATAAGCTGGGCCTTTCATCCACCTAGTTCATGAAGAGAAGAAGGGATGCTAAGGTGTCATAATTGTTATAGGAATCCTCACTGAATCCTATTGTTGCCATCATTTTGGGCATTGAGATTTCATAGTAGAGATAACCTGGAGGAAGACATCGTGTTGAAGAGCTTAATTGGGTGGGAGGAATGGTCATGAGAGTGGGTGTAGCAGCATGTGAAGAATAGGTAATTGGCCAATGTTGATTCTCTTAAAAATGAAAGAGATTCAATTTTGCTAACAGATACCTCGTGTGATTATGGTATCAATTCTAATAGTCTGTGATTCCAGAGATTTATTTCAGTTATGGGATTCCCATTGGTGTGGAAGTGATATGGTTGTCCCTTCTCCCCGATTGGATACCTTTTATGCCCTGTCTCCATTTTTTTTTCTTTCCCCTGAAAATTACATGGAAGTTTTATCTATTGTCATCTATAGATTCTATTAGGATTTGCAAGGTGTTGGCCATTGGCTTCATGTAGAACTTCTGAAAATGAGTTAAATATGTCCATGCAGATTTAAATATGTGGCGTCTAAAGGCACTGAAGCTGGGGAGGATATTGGGTCTTGTGGGGTAAATGGGGAAGGGAGGAGATGATGCTTTGGTACCGGACATGGGAAGGAGTATGTGGGGGTGGAGGGGAGCAATTGGAAAGGTGGGAGGGAAGGGTTTCGTTGTTTTTTTCCCACTAAAATCTCAGCCATCCTTTGAATCCCCTCAAATTCAATGGTTATCATATCATTGAAGCAGCCATTACATTGCTGCATAGCAGCAGCTCCATCTTTCTCTAAAAAAATGGCATAATTTACCTGTATAGATTTGTAATGCAACCACAACATCTATGTAATTCTTCTTTTTCTGAGTTTATTTTTTCACACCCTTGGAAAGCAAACACTGATAGTTTTACAATAAACATCACCATCCAACCTTCTTATGCTTGAATTCTTTTATATTGGATTTTGAATGACTCTTTTACCAGGTAGTGTATCCAACTTTCATGCCTAGGGGTGCAACTTTTCCACATCATGGCAATCACCGCAAGTGGTGCTCACAAAATTATAAATCCCTTTTATTCAACCTTTTCAATGCCGGTAAAATCTTGAAATGATTACCACTTATCTTGCTTCTAGTAGGGTATAAGTGTATCTGTATATGTGAATGTATCTTGGTTCTTTTTTCTTTTTCCTTTTGTTTGTTTGGTTGGTTGGTTGGGGTGGGGTGTTGGTCTCCTTGAAATTTGCTTCCATAGACTTCCAAGACTATGGTGCTTACGATGTTAAATGGAACTAAATAAAGATCTCAACCATTATTTTAGAAATGGGTACAAGTGATGCAAACTTGTGTAGTCCTCTATGGTAGTGGGTGTGCTTTGGCTAATTTCTTTAATTTGGGTTTGTCAAGATTTACGCAATCCGGAGCGTGGAGGTTCCTTGTGCGTGGGAAAAGTAGTCCTACATGGGGGGTTGTTCGCACGTTGAAGAGGGAGAGAGAGGAGAGGAGCCTTGATAATTGGAAAATGTTGTTATGGACTCAAGGACTTACAAAGAGGGAAGGCTCTCCTTTATAGAGAGTACATATCCCTATTCTTGGAAAACTTAATTACAATCAAATCTTCTAAATAAATCAAACAACCAATACCTAAAATGAATATTCTAAAAATAGCAAACTTGACTCTAAAAGCAAAAATCAACTTTGTCCTTTGGACCTCTAGTTGCTGGCCCCTACTGGGTCCTCTAGACTTTGCCATGTGGCTTGTTGGCTACCATGTGGCTATCCACATGGCCCCTTATTCCTAACACTCTCCCTTAAGTTGAAGGCCTGGTGGCCGATGACTTGGTCTTCCACTTGTGAGGCTAGATGCCCCACTATTCATCTTCTTGGAGAGCCAAGCTCTCGATCTTCTCCTTTGACGAGTTGATAGTGTAGCCTTTTGTGACCTTTAGAGTCGCATCTGTGGCAACCTGAAAAGTCGTCGCGATGGTTGCCGTTAACTTGCCTTTTCAAGATCGATGGATGTAAGAGAAACCACGCATGAGGTACTAGTAGCCTCACGTGGTAGTCTTTGCACCTTAGTTGGATCTTTAGCGAAAAAACTTCTTGGATCAACTACTAGTCTTTCCGCAACCTGAGAAGTCGTTGCTCCTTTTGGCAACCTCAAAAGTTGTCGCGTGGACTGTGGTGCCCTCTTCTTGACATCTTTTCTCTGGGAAAATCTCTTCTTTTGAAGGAGAGTAAAAAATCGGATATAAAACATCAATATGCAAATAACTTGATAGATCTCCTATTGCTTCTTCTTCTTGCCTTCCCTTGATAACGTGGCGTCTCCGACTGTCGTGGTTGACTCCACCATCTTCTCTAGTCTTCTTTTTCCATGTAAGGTGCCAAATTTGAGGACTTTTTGGATGTAGATATCACCAACGTGTGGTCAACTCACATGCACAAAGAGCCTAGAACGAATGCATTGATACTATGTCAAGATTTGCGCAATTCGGAGCATGGAGGCTCCTTGTGCGTGGGAAAAACAATCTTACATGGGGGACTGTTCACACATTGAACATGGAGGAGAGGAGACTTGATACAACAACCAAGTATTTTCCCACACTACGTGGGTCCGTTATATGGATTCTTTGCTTCCACACAGATCGATTTTCAGCCATTTCAGAACTTAAATTAAAGTAATTGAGGTCATACTTAATAATTTCCTTCCAACACTTGTTTGGTCTTCTTCGCCCCCTCTTAGCGGGTTCAGCCTCCAACTTCTCGCATCTCCAAACTGGAGCATCTAGTGGCCTTCTTTGTAAATGTTCAAACCATCTTAGACGTGCCTCTCATTTTATCCTCTATCAGTGCCACCCTAACCTTTATTCTAATAATCTCATTTGAAATACGGTTCTTTCTTGTATGACCACACATCCATCTTAACGTCTTCATTTCTGCCATAGATATCTTCTATACATGCCTATAGTTGATAGTTTAGCATTCAGAACCGTACAACATGGTTGATCTTACCGCAGGAGATGAGACTTGATAATTGGGAAATATTATTATGGACTTAAGACCTTACAAAGATGGAAGGCTCTCTTTTTATAGAGAGTATGTATCCTTATTCTTGGAAAATCAAATTACAATCAAATCTTCTAAATAAATCAAACAACCAATACCTAAAATAAATATTCTAAAAATAGTAAACTTGACTCTAAAGATAAAAATTAACTTTGTCCTTTGGACCTCTAGTTGTTGACCCTTGTTGGGCCCTCTAGACAATGCCACATGGCCTGGCTCCTTATTCCTAACACTCCTCAAGTCGAAGTCCAGGTGGCCGACGACTTGGTCTTCCACTTGTAAGGCTAAACGCCTCACCATTCATCTTCTTGGAGAGTCAAGCTCTTGGTCTTCTCTTTCGACGAGTCGACGTTATAGCCTATTGCGACCTCAGTAGTCTTTGCATCTGTGACAACCTGAAAAGTCGTTGCGATGGCCGCCGTTGACTTATCTTTCAAGATCGATAGATGTGAAAAACCACGCATGAGGTATTAGTAGCCCCACATGGTAGTCTTTGCGCCTTACCTGGATCTTTAGGAAAGGAACTTCTTGGATCAACCACTAGTGTTTCCGCAACTTGAGAAGTCATTGCTCCTTTTGGCAACCTCGAAAGTCTTTGCGCAGATTGTGGTGTTCTCTCCTTGACATCTTTTCTTTGGAAAAATCTCCTCATTTGAAGGAGAGTAAAAAATCGGATATAAAATGTCAATATATAAATAGCTTGATAGATCTCCTTTTCTTGCTTCTTTTTCTTCTTGCCTTCTCTTGATAACGTGGCATCTCCGACCATCGTGGTTGACTCCGTCATCTTCTCTAGTCTTCCTTTTCCGCGTAAGGCACCGAATTTGAAGATTTTCTAGATGCGGATATTACCAACGTGTGGTTAACAACCCACACACACAAAGAGCCTAGAACGAAGGCTCTAATACCATGTCAAGATTTGTGCAATTTGGAGTGTGGAAGCTCCTTGTGTGGGAAAAACAGTCTCACGTGGGGGGCTGTTCACATGTTGAATAGGGAGAGAGGAGAGGAGCCTTGATAATTGTGAAATATTATTATGGACTCAAGGACTTACAAAGAGGGAAGGCTCTCCTTTATAGAGAGTACATATCCGTATTATTGGAAAATCAAATTACAATCAAATCTCCTAAATAAAGAGAACAATCAATTCCTAAAACAAATATTTTAAAAATAGCAAACTTGACTCTAAAGACAAAAACCAACTTGGTCCTTTGGACCTCTAGTCGTCGGCCCCTGTTGGGCCCTCTAGACTCTGCCATGTGGCCTGTTGGCTGTTATGTGGCTATCCGCGTGGCCCCTTATTCCTAACAGGGTATTCCTTTTGTTTCACCTAAGAAACATCAGTGGAACCATGCCAATTCATTTGGGACCCTATGGATCCACTCTTTTATCCTATTGCAGATGGGGCGATGTCAAAGATGCATCTTCTTCTTAAGCTTCCTGCTTATTTAAAGAAGCCCATTATTGGCTCACTCTTTATCATAAAATAAACATAGCTCCTATAAAGAGTAGAGCACCTTGTGCAAAACCTTTTTGTGAGCCTTTCTGTAGGTCTTTTTATCTGCTTGCCAAGGATGTTCTTGATCAGTTGTCTGCATTACCGTGGAGTGTATGGTGGTATTTTTGTTAAGAGGCCTTAGGGTCATTTTCATGTAAATATCTGTCTCTGTAAAAATGGATTCACTTTGACTAATGAATGAGGGTGGCTGCCATATCTGAAAACCATGACCTTTTCATTTGATCTGATGGATGGTAAGCTGGACTGACATAAACAATTTAAATGCAAAGAAGGTCGTTGCCCTTCTTTCAATCTTGAGGTCCCTTTCGGGGGGTACACATCTGGCCTTCGTTTGATTCAATAGTAAGACCGGTAAAATATGCATGTAAACAACCATCCCACCCAGGTTTAAAACGGAAGGGAGGAAAAGAAAATATCCAAGAACTTCCCTTGAGTTTCCTTGATAGTGAAAATTAATTGCACTCCCTTTCCTCCCTTCCCCAACCCCAAGAGCACCCAAAACCACCACCACCAACACACACACACACACACACACACACACAAACCAAAACAAGAAAAAAGGAATCAGATATATGTAGGATATATCTATCTGTCCTTGCATATCATTATCATGAATTAACTGTGGTATGCAAAGAGAAGTGTAGATGGACTGCCACCAAATTTATAGGCCCCTTTCTTGACACTAGTTGGTTCTTTTTAAAACGTTTGTAGTCTATGTGACACATATTTAGCAATCGGTAAATCTGATATTCTGTTCCTGTTGAAGGAGTACTGCCGAAATATTTTCATTCAGAGTGGTCTGTTGCTCAGTTCCGTTTGCACGAAGGATCTCGTTATATTGTTGCCTTTGGTCACAAGAAAAATACCATTATCATCCTTGGCATGGATGGGAGGTAATTTGTTTTCTCAAAGCATATCTCTTGTTGTTTAAGTTTACTCGTGCCTCTCAGCGTCACAATATTACCTGCATATTGCAAGCTGCTTGCAATAATAGCTCATTTTCTGTAGAAAATACAAAGTTGGTTTCGATTGCTCTTTTTTTTAGTGAAAAAATTATAGACCCTAATTTAACAAGAACTTTGGACCTTCCGTGCCTTCTTGGAAGTAGGTTACCGGCAAAATTTTTATGTAAAACATCACAATATTGATTTGTCTCTGCATACAGCATTGACCATGATAAGATGGGTGCATGCCCACTGAATATACTAATTTTTGCTGACCATGCTTCCCTGCAGCTTTTACCGATGCGAATTTGATCCAGTACATGGGGGAGAAATGACACAGCTGGAATGCCACCATTTCTTGAAGCCAGGGGAAACATTGTAGCCAATACAAAAAGACAGCACATGTTCTCCTTCCTCTGTAGTCACTTGGAAGGGGGTGACATGACATGTAAATAGGTACAGATGTGGGTCAAGACTGACTTTTCCTAGACAACCATGGTTGCATGTATCTCCATGTAAATATTGTGTCTGGCTAGATGTATATTTAGTTTCATTCCCATACCAACCTAGTTGTGGCAGGTCACTACACGGCAATGTGCACTGGTTGGAGATACTGCGCTGTTGGACTGGTTTTCTGGAAGGCTGGTTTGATGCCATGTTAACTTATGTTGTAATCTCTGCATCTGCTGATCACCTGTTGGCTGTTTGAAAGGACTGGTGTGGCGGGTCGCATCTCTTACATAACTGAAGCGGTGTTCTACATTAACTTCAGGATTTCTTTCAACTCGTTTAACTTGTTAATTTTGCCATACGTTTCACTTGTGTAAGCTCGTGCACTTGGTCACTACCAAGGCTGGTTACCTCGTGTCACTCGTTGCACTCGTTCACTAGGTTTGTGTCATTCCATGTTCATTTCGCTCCACTATGATTTGCTACGCTCCACTTCGTTTCACGGAAATAACATTGCATATCTACAAACTAGGAAATCTTTGTCGGTCAGGGAGTGCTGACCGGCTCAGCTTTCCAGAACTAGCCTTGGATCCCGAGAACACTCACGGGGTTACCGTTCTTCATACTGTTTAATTTTTCTCTTTTTTCTTCTGCTACAGTGCACATCCTCTCGTATTTTTTTTCTTCTTTTTTTTCCTTTTTCCTTCCCTTGCACGTTAGCGGAGTCTCCCCCCTCCCGCCTCTCTCTCTCTCTTAACTTTTCTATTTGTTTTACTTTTATTTTCTTTTTCTTGCATATCGTTTAACATGTTTATTTTTATCTTTATCATTGGCATCTTCATCTTGTATTTTTTTATTAAAAATCAATATTAAGTATGCTCATACAAGAATACGAAACAATAAGCATATAAAATTAGGTAATATAAATTTAATTTAAGATATCGATGAAAAATAAAATTATAATGAGAAATATGTTCTGTAATATACGATTGTATTAATTTTTGATCGGTATTTATTTATTTTCATCAGTGAAAATAAAGATATAGCAGATGATATATATTTTGAAATGTGTGGTGTGTATATATTTTTACTTATTAAAAGTGAAGATACATTAATTAAAAATTATATTCGGCTCGCAGAGGATTGATTTTTACACTCTTTGAAGTAATTGTTTTTTATACTTCTGCATCAAGTCACGGGTTAAAGGTTAATTTGATCGATGATGCGTCCAAAATAACAGCATGCATATCCAGAAGGAAAGAGTATTTTGCATCTCTTCTAGTTTGAAGTAATAATGTGATACTTTGGGCGGCATTGATTGATTGGGACAGTCTACGTGGATCATAAAAGAACAGGCGAACATTGCGCCTTGACAATGAGATGTTTTTCATTTTAGCCTTCAGTTGCGTGGAAATCTACTGCGGGACGTATGTTTGGATTAATTTATCTTGTAATTGGTTTGAGATTTCCAGGTAATGAAATTCCAATTTTTTGTCTAGTCCGTAAACAATGAAAGGATTTTCTGGTCACCTGGCTTGTTGTGGGATTTGCCTGCATCAATTATGAGTGAAATTAAAATTAAGATCATTTCAATGTATAATTACACTAGACCTAATTATATTGCAAAATGAAAAATTTTCCCATCTGAAGGGATGCTATTTAAAAAATGTTATTATCATAATGACCTCTACAATATGGTAAGTAAATGGACTTTTCTCAAACCTGGTGCTAACACAAAATCATATGTGTTTGGCACAAAAATAAATATCACCATGATATATATATTACTGGTACAAACAATAAGGGTGAGTTTTTGTGGTATGTTTAAAAATCATCGGTGATTTTACATGTTATCTCATGCACTCCTAGACGTGTGATCTTACACATTGTTGGTGATTTTTGGACATACGTTAAAAAATAACAAAAGGTTATGGATGCAGGTAAGAAATGTATGTTGCAACGTATTTTACAATGTATGTTCTTACCCAACCAAATATATCGATGATATTCAATCGGTATGTTTTGTGTTCCTGTCCAATCAAACACACCAGTGATATTCAATCGGTGTGTTTTAATAAATTTTCATTTTCAATCTATTTTCACCTATTCTAAGTGGTTCTTCACCCATGAAAAGTAATTTTTCACCTGGAAATTGATTTTTCACCTTACGGTTTATGGTTTAATCTTTAGTGTTTAGTGTTTAGGTTTCCTAAACCCTAAATCCTAAATCTTAAACTCTAAATTCAAAGGTGAAAAATAACTTTCCAAGTAAAAAATCACCTTCAATAGGTGGAGAACTACTTGTCTTAAATTTAAACCCTAAAACCTAAACCCTTACCCCTAAATCCTAAACCTAAACCATAATCCTCAAACCCAAAATCCTAAATCAAACCCATAAGTGAAATCACTTTTCATTTTTTAAGTAAAAACCTATTTTCTACTGATTGGAAAGGAAAATCACTTGATTGAAAATCAAACAAACCAAATCACACCGGTTGAAAACCCATTTTTTACCGGTTGAAAATCAAGCAGACTAAAAACACACCAGTTGAAAATCAAGCAGACTAAAAACACACCGGTTGAAAATCAAAACACATCGGTTGAAAATGAAAAACATCGATGTATTTTCCTTTTATCAGTGGAGAATGATTTTTCACTTGAACGTAATTTTTCACCTATTGGAAGTGGTTTCACTTGGAAAGTGATTTTTCATCTTGAAAAGTGATCTCCACCAATGAAAAATCAAAATGCACTAATTAAAATTGACACTCTTATCCGTGCATTGTAAAATACGTTGCAAAGTATGTTTCTTTACTTTTTGATAAATTTTTTTGTGTACAATTAAAAAATAACCACTGATATATAAGAATATATCATGCTAACTTTAGGAGTATAATAAAAATTTTCAGTCTAGTTTCGAGACAACGTTCATGATAGAATTTGAGATGCATGATTATCCAAAACACAAAGGTCTAGCATGTAGTATTTTTAGTGGCTTATATGCATACATTTAAAACATATTAACGTGGAATATGAAACTAAGGATAGCACTAAGGACATGCTTGCAAATTACTCCACTAACTAATACATATGATGTGTGCATATAGTTCACGTGGGATGGGTAGGATGTCACATGGGGATATACTTTGAAAAAATTATTTTAAAAAAAACATTAAAATGGATGTGGATTAAAAAACACTTCTTTCTCCTACTCATACGACAAATAGGAAATGGAGGAGAGCCTTAACGTGGAGAGGTTGGTTATATGGCATCTCCAACATTTTTCATGACAAAGTCATTTGCATATTTTTTATGGACATATTTTGACTCACAATATCTTTACAAATTGTAGTATCTTTCTCATACCATTATCATGTATAATCACTTACCATGATTCCCAACAACTACCACCAATGTTTGTAGCTGATGCTAACATCGAATCATTTTTGGCTAACGTCATAAGTATGTATCTTTCTTCTAAAAATGAACTCTTCTGTGATAGCCCACCAACTGCGTGTTTAACATTATTGGAGGTCACCTTCAAATCACCCTCGAAAATTGCATTGCATCAATCTCATTGTGCATGAATGAATGTTGATGTTGGTTTGATATCAATGAAGGAAAAAGCTTTCCTCTATGCATATGGATATACCTCATTATTGAAGCATTGAGGATGACGGAAATGAAGCCATTTTTATGTGTCATTCCTTCCCAATCAGCAGTGCTTCTCCAACTACATGAATCGGATCCACCGCTCATAGATCTTCTAAAGCTCAATGTTAAGACCCGAGGCACCAAGACCGCTTTAAGATGTCTGGGAGTTGGCCCATACGTCTGATCAGATGTCTGGACGCCTTTCCCAGACGTCTTGAAATTAATTTTGCGTGCGTACAGGAGCGAATCTGCGCGCAAGCGCGCGCAGACTGACTTTCCAGCCACCCTCTTCTCTTTCTTTTTTCCCTCGCCGACTTGCAAAGCCCCCCCCTCGTGCCTACATATACCCCTCCTCTCCCTCACGCCACCCCACTCCCTTCCACCCATCTTCTCCTTCTCCCTGCTAGCGAGAGCGCGAGCGAGAGAGAGCAGCAGAGCGGCTGCTGCGAGCTTGTGGGGAGAGAAGCTGCTGCGAGAGGAAGTAGAAGCTCGACCGTGAAGGTGCGAGCTTACTAGGGCTGCTAGAGCCGACTGGCGGGAGGATGGCGAGCGTGGGGTGTCGCGGAGGGGCTGCTGCAGCTCGGACAACAGGTGGACAGGGCGAGGCGCGGCCCTGCGTCGCGGGCGAAGAGCGGATCGGGCTCTGGTTCTGGAAAATTTTCCAGAATCAGTCGTCTGGACTTACGTCCAGACGACGCCGAAGACGTCTGCAGGACAGTCCAGACGTTTGATAAGTAAGATAGTCTTACCTTCTCCTTTTTGCGCGTGTACGGCCATGCAGCCGTCCGCTGCGATTTCTTCTGCGTTTCGTCGTACTGAGAGCAAGAGTGTGTGTGCATAGGTTCTGCTCGGGAGGGCACGAGGGCTCGCCATCTCACGTGAATCAGACGTCTGGCCGCAGTGCCAGACGACGGAGAGGACCTCTAGACGTCCGGGGTGACAATCGGACGTTTGGAAACAAAGGCCAGACGTTCCAGCGGGCTTTTGGACGTCTGAAGGACTGCGCAGAACTAAGGTACGACCGACCCACCTTTTAAGACGTCTGGAAGATGTTCTAGACGTCCGATTTTGGACAGTTTCGTCGTTTTTAACCCGTTTAGGGCCTGTTCGGAGTCCGTTTTCCGCGTTCCGAGTTGCGTTCTTTCTAAAATTAATTCCTTTATCCGTTTATAGTAATTGTATATTGTTCTGAGAAACTCCTTATGTTTGATCCTTGTGTTAGGATCCCGTTCTGTTAGAGTCTCGGGGGTTGCGAAGGCACGCGAGATTGCCGACCACACCTCCAGTACTCCGGGTTTTGCTGGTAGAGTGGTTTTTTTTAATTTATTTAACAAAATTTGTTACAATTATAAAACAATTAATAGAGTCTAAGGCATTGCAAGAACTCTAGGACTGAGAAATTGGATTGAATGATAGATCTTAGGGTATTGCATGAATCCTAGGATTGGAAAACTAGATTGAATGATAGATCCTATGGTATGGCACGAATCCTAGGATAGGAAAACTAGTTGAATATATAAATTTTGCAGTCTTGGAATAGTAGAAAGGAAATGATAACTGCCTGTAGATTGGTTAACAACTGCCTGTTATGAATGAATACGTATGATTGAGAACATGGGTTGTATGAACGTAAAGCTAGAACGGTGAAACCTAAATTGTCTGAGTTAAAAGAGCTTGAACCCTACGGGGAATTAGGAGTAGAACTCCTGGAAAGGGAATGAAATAGAATTGGGGAAGTGAGCTGGCCCTTGAGTACGGAGTACCAAGGAAAGCGACTGTCCCCCTGTTTAGTGCAGAGTGGAGCTAGCCGCCCCATGGACTCGAGGTTAGGACTAGCCACTTTGTACAGACTTTTGGCCCTTGTGTACACAGTACCGAGGAGAGCTACTAGTGTAGGGAGAGTACTAGCTACCCCACGGGCCCCGGGGTTCTATTGGCCCTCCTACACCGACTTGTCAGGCCCACTGGGCAAACCAGGGTAGTCAGGCGAGGGTGCGCGGATTGTGGAGGGGCAAGACCCCTGTTTGGTTACTGTGGAGGGGTTGGACCCCTGTTACTGAGAGGGCTCTGCCCTATACTGGTTCCGTGCTGTGCTTTGGGTGCACCCGTTAATGGAAACGACTGACCGCGTGCCAGTGCGGGGTAACTACCCGTGCGTTTATTACGTGTGCCGTAGTCACCGTTACGTCTGTCAGCGACCTTGGGGTGGTTGACTGAGGGTAGGACCACCACGAGGGACTCTCCCGGCCAGGAGAGCACCACGTGTTACTTCTACTTTTCGGAAAAAACTGCAATCAAGATCGTTCCCACGAGGAACATTCAAGATCAAGAGAATGATATGAGAAATAAATCAATAGTGAAATAATAGAAAGACGTAAATAAAGTAAAAATATAACAGCTACTGTACACTCTACTGCTTCTTTAGCTTTTAGTTGTCACTCTACTCAGCGTTTCGCTGACATGTCCCTCCCCCTTGTTACCTTTTCAGGACTAGGTATTGGGCAGCTAGAGTCAGCGGCTACAGAGGGCGCTGGGCCTAGTAAGGTCCAGTAGGGTTACCATAGTACTTTTCGTACTTTCTTTCCACTGTAGTGAGTAGTTTTCTGTTACTCCTTGTATCCTCTTTAATGTAAACTTCATGTTTATATTTATGTTTATTTCTCTACTGTTGTGGTGGTGCATACTATAGTGGTTCTTTCCTTTACTGCTATATTTTGTTACTGCTAGTTATATACATGGTGAATGTGGTTTATTTTACTGCTCTTTTGGTTACTTTCTCGTTGGACGACTGGGTCTTGGGATTAGTCGAGTCAGTCCGATTCTCGTGTCTCATAGGGATTCGGGAATCGGGTCGTTACACTCAAGCATGATGCTTCCATCATCCCTGATAACTAAGTCATGATCTCCTTTTGCTCACCAATGGAGGAAAAGATTAGGGAAAGGTGGAAACCAAAGAGGGTATATTGATAGAAGATATTTGATTACCTTTTTTTCAAAAGGAAAACTTCGCTCATGCAATTACAATAAAAACAATTTATCCTCTCCATAACCACCCTAAGTGGATATTTGATTTAATTATTTTTGAAAAATCAAACGCCAATATGCAAATTGTTAGGTGAATGTATCTTATTAATGTTCTTTCTCACTTCTTTTCTTAATACTATAGATAGAATTTTTGTTAAAGAGCATTAATTGATGTACTTCCTTACATATCCTCATTCAAACTCTCTCTATCACCACAATATTGTTGGATTGGATGGATCTGTTGACCATCTAATTGTCACGATTAGTAGACACCTTAAGGGGGCGTTTGTGTGGGGCTATCCTATCAAAATTGAGGTTATTTTCTATTTACCTGAGCGGATATCCCCTCTATTTAATATCGGTTAAGAGGTGATAACCTGAGTTCTTCTGACCTATGTTAAGAGATTAACCCTTATATGCTTGTTTATGTGAAGGGATATCTTGTTGGTGCATAAGCATCATGATATTTGATTTTGATAATAATAAAATGTATAACTGTTATGTTGTTCTTTGGAAGAGGGAGCTAAGTTGATGGTCAAGAAGAAAGAAGCAAGAAGAAGGGAAAGCTTGAAGATTAATTTCTTAGTTTTATATTTCATTTGATGTATTTTTTTTTTCTTATTTTAGATATGTTGTAAAGAACCCAAGTTTGATATCATAGTCCTAAGCATCCTTACATAACCTTAGGATACTTAGGCGAAACTTAGAATCAAATCAGAAATCTAAGACAGAAAATAGATTGTCTAAGCAGTCTAATGTCTTTGTCAGACATCTGAAATATCATTATTACACGACTGACTTATTCACCAGATGTAATGTTTGCCTTAGGTTATCAGATGACCATCCTCAGACGTCCAATAAGACTATTAGATGACTCATAGCTACCCATTGGACCTTGGAAACTTAAATTTAGGATTTTTTTTGAAGGCGTTAAATATATGAAAATCTTGTGTTAGAAGCTTGAATCCTAAAAAGATTTGTATATCAGATGTCCAACCAAAGGATCAAGTGTCCCATCAGAAAATCAACACCTAGACCAAACATCTGACCTTACTTTAGACCCAAATCCTACAAAGACTTGGTTATAGTAATGGATGTCCAACCCTTAAGCAAATGTTTGGTACTTTCAAATAAGCTGTTTGATTGATTTATTAGGCATCCCCTCGGCAAGTACCTGTTGACTTATTCCTAAATACTTTCTATTAGATGTCCACCTCTTTTTGTTTAAACATCTGACCTGACAAATTAGATGAATGATTATTTGATTAGATGTTTGATACTGTTTTGACAGTTGTAGATCTTTGTGCAATTTGTCTTAATTTCAAGAGTTAATATTCCAAATCTTTTCCAATGGCTATAAGGTCACTCTCAACCATTTTAGAGCCTTCTTAACACCTTTATAAATATCCTATAGACTCACAATTGTTAAACAACAATATAGAATCAATACTTCCCACTATATTCACATAAAAAGATCTTCAAGATAAATCCATTTCCCTACTTTCTAAGCTCATCAATTATACTAGAAGCATCAAATCTCTACTCTTACACTTTGATTGACTTCCATCAAAGGGAAGTTTCCTAAACCTATAGGAACTACAATTTACATCCATCTCGTGGCTCTATAGGATATTTATTTATTTATTTTATTTTGTTATGAAGGTTTTCGGGATGTGTATTCCCATCTTGTGGAGACAAAATTATATCAGTTTGATCCAGCATGTTGTTGTATTGAGGTTACACTACTCTTACTTAAAAGTAGTATGATTAATGGATTTGATTACTTAGCGATTGGGGAAAATCCTAAGTCGATGTGACTTAGGTGCTGGTTTTTACCTGTTGAGGGTTTCTATCCAAAAATCTTTGTATTCTTCTTTGTGGTGATTTCATTTGTGCGTTATATTTCATTTTAATCTTATTGCACTAATCACCCCCTCTCTAGTACATACCCACATGTCCCTCGTTCCAGAACTCTCTTTTGCATCTAACGTGTACTTACTAACTCTCTACGTAAACACCAACAGAGGATATCCCCTCTTTATACGTAAACACAAATACGATGCATCCTATGTTTCTATTTTGCTAATTGGATTAGCTAACTCTTGACATAAATTAAAGGAGAATTTACATTTCACTTTCGTGTGGTAAACAAAGGAAACCTAATCGAACCCATCAGATAACTCAGCTCGTGAGCAGGCACACACCATCTTAATAAGTGAGAACGACAAGTTCTAGTTCGACTTACCTAAAGGGATAAACCTCCTGCAACCCCCCCGCACACACACACACACACACACACACACACAACACCCATGTGAGGTTTTGTGTGTGTATAGCACCTTACAAATGATATAACCCCGTCATTTAGTTGATACCAACACAGAAATCTTTATCAGGGAAGCGGTGCGCGCGTCCGAGATCTTGCGGGTGAGGAAGGAGTGGAATGGCCCCAAGAAGGAAAGAGGGCAAAAGAGCCGCTGCCACCACGACCAAGTGCATAGCCTCAGGGGTCGCTCTCCTGCTCGTCGCCCTCCTTGGAACCCTCGCCATCCTCCAGGTATCGAATTGGCGCCTCCCCCCACCCTCCCCTCTCTGCTTCCAACCCGTGATTGATCCCCTTCGAGCTCATTTGTTTTGTTCCCATTTATTCGGTGTTCGTTTCCACAAGTGCTGGAGATGGCAATTGCGTTCCTATTTGCTTGCTTTTTGATGATTTCCAGTCGAAGAGTTCGAGCGGGGACCCCGAGGAGGTGACCAACAAGGTTTACTTCGACGTTGAGATCGATGGGAAGCTTTCAGGTATGCCCTCGGAGTCTGCGCTAGTTGCTTTAAGGTCTTGGAATTGCATGACATACGCTTCGAAAATATTCTCACTTGCGGTCTTTAGACTGCCCTTCTAATCTGCAAATTGGATGTAGTGTGCGAATTATGCAATGCGCTTGCAAACAAGTATGAGTTTCTTGCCATTTTTAGTACTCCGACGTATCGTTTTATACTTTGGGACTAATGTCTCTGATGCTTGAAGAGGAGCATACACAAAGAAATATTATCACATTATGAACTTGGAAAAGGTGAGATGTGGTTGACATGCTTGAGAATTACTACACCATTATGTGAACTTAAGAAAGGGTGAGATATGGCTACGAGGGTTGAGAATTATTACTTGTAACTTGGGCTCAATCGTTTTAGGTGGTTGATTTGGGTCTTCGGGCTTAGACCCAATAGGTTTTAAAGGTCAGGTTTTCTCGATTAGGTTCAACCTTTTGGGAGTTGTTGTTGATGTTAATTTAGTAGTACTACTTATTTTCTATTGCGTTGTAATAAATGGTATCTGTTGATGCTTTATAAAATGATAAACGCACTGTTTTATTGGGAAGGGATGATGGGGTTCTCGAATCATCTCACTGAGGGAAGTGGGAGTGGAGGATGATAGGAGAGAGGGATTGGAATATCTTGTTAGATACATATAGAGTGAGAGAGGAAACTGACATGGGGATGGTGAGGGTGAGGGTGAGGGAGTGATGGTATAGGTGGAATTATGAATTATTGCATGACTGTGAAGTTGAAGGGATGGATCATATGAAATCTTGGTGGTTAGTAGAGGGATGCGCAAGAGAATGAGAAGATGGGGCTGAGAGGGCAAGGATCACAAAAGGAGGCTGTGAAGTCCTTGCACTTCATTGCTTGGAGATGGATAGGGCTCGCAAGAAGGGCATTTGGAGGGTGAAGAGGGAGCCAATAGAGTGGGCATAAAAAGTTGGCAAGGTACCTCATCTGTTGACTGTTTTCCACATTGCTCGCTTTATATGGAGATGAGCCGATAACAACAAGACAGGCAAAGCTCTTTGTCAAATATCCCCTTACGTTGCTTGTACTTTGCTCTATTCTTTCTTTTTTCAAAAAAAGAGAAATGCCTGATCAATCTGCCTGCCTGGAAAATGCAAAGCACATCTCAGTCATGAGTAGTCCACTCAAATACATGATATTGGACACAATTACTTACTATAAAGGGAAAAAAAATTAAAATGTATCTCAGAGACTAACCACCTGTGCCTGCCAAACCATCATGGCTCATCCCACCTTATCTTACCTTTGACAATCTACATTTTTCACTAAAACAGGAAATTGTTGACAATGAATAATGTGTTTATACAGGTCGCATTGTCATGGGCCTTTTTGGCAAAACAGTGCCAAAAACAGCAGGCAAGTCTTGTTTACTTGATCATAGCTTTGCTTTCTTTCACTGTTTCAGGTAGAATTTTCTCTCCTTAAAACTAAGTAGAATTTTCTTCAACTTTGTGCAGAGAATTTCCGAGCATTATGCACAGGTTTGCTAATGATCTCTTATCATCTGAAGTTTTTTCAATTTTGACCAATTAAGATTGAGTAACTTTATTAGGAAAAAACCTGAGGTCAGTCATTTTGTCATTTTAGCTTGATTTCCTCAATATAAATTGCATTATTGATGCTACTTGAAGCAACTTCAAAGGATAATGTTTTTAGTCCAAGGTATGGTGCAAAATGTCTTTTGCCAATAAGCTTCTGAAATGTTTAACATATTTCCAATAATGTTCTGTCTCTTGTATTATCATGTGCTGATGAAGCTCCATTGAGAGTTATACCATTTATATTTACAAGTGAATTTGAATCGCCTTCCAGATCCTTGCATTACTATGTTGGAATTGGTCCCACCTCACCTATTTTGCAAATATGTGACAGCATGTGAGTTTATATACAGAGTGCTATACTGCTATTTTCTCTTGAAAAGAACACTAGGAGAATCCAACCCTTCGTGCTTCTCCTACGAAGTGGGGCGACATTCTTCTGTTACAAACCGCATATATCTTCATCTTTTGGTTGTGCTGGGACTTCAATTTTATGTTTTAACAAGCTTTCAAACATCCAAAAGAATTAAGGAAAGCTCTCTTGCATAAAAGGTACAAATCCAGATTCAGATTCATAAGAGATTTATATGCACATTAAATTTCAAAATGCTGCAACTGTATTTGCTAAGGAATTGTTGATTCAGATGGTATCCTATTTCTGGTTCTACATTCATTTGCAATGAAAATTGCATTGCATCAATCCTTCAGAGCATTACCCTTGCCATTCTCCTTCATTTAAACAACAGCTACTCAAGCTAATTGTCCACCCCTGCCAACTGTGATTTTATGCTATGTATGGCCATGTCTAGGGGCATATAGATTGAAGTGGATTGTTTTCGTTGATAAAGATCAAAAGAACTTGGATTTTTGTTCTTATTAATAAAAATCAAAAGCAGCTGTACTTTTGTTATTATGTTCACAGGTAGCATGCTCATTTACCTCTTCATGTTCTTTTCCTTGCTTAGCATAGTTGTCATTTACCATGTGAATTTCATAGTAGTTGTGCTTCACCCAGTCAATGGAATATGTTCTTGAAACATTTAAAGCTATTTTTCAGGTGAGAAAGGAGCTGGTAAGAGTGGGAAGCCTCTCCATTACAAGAGCAGCAAATTTCACAGAATCATTCCTAATTTCATGATTCAAGGTGGAGATTTTACTCTGGGTGATGGAAGGGGAGGCGAGTCTATCTATGGTGTCAAGTTTGCAGATGAGAACTTTAAAATTAAGCATACAGGCCCAGGTAACTCATCACCTGCCACAAGTATTCTGTTGCCTTTTCATTTTATTAATTCTTTTAAAGATAGCTTCTATCCTATTAGTAAGTTCCAATTATGAAACTATCAGTAGGAAATTATCTGCCCAAACTTTTGAAATAAAAAGAATACATAACTTTAATTATTCTAAACTGGTCCATTTTTATAGCAAAAAAAAAAAAAAAAATTGTTTATCTTCTATTTGATTCATGCTTTCAGATCAACCTTGTCCCAGGGCCTTGTGTTTTAAATTTCATTTTTCTTTTTAAGATAGAAAGGCATGCCTGGTAGTAAGGAATCTTGGAATGTTCTTTTTCAAATTTCTTCAAATTTCATATGAGAAAAAGCCAGATCATATCGACTATTTGTTTAATGATTATGCCTGTCCATGCAAAGGCAGGTCAATCAAGCATATGAAGGAAGTTCACATGGTTCTCTCCTCTCAATTTAGGGGCAAAGAAATATCATTTCTAAGGCATCCCATCAACTCTAAAGTAACTGCAATAGGTTAAATCAGTCCACGGAGTCATCTGCATTCTTTTTCTCTGGAGGAAAAAGGGGGTTAACGAGGGATGTTGACCTCCCTAATTCAGTTAAAAAGAGATCTAATGGTTCCATGAATTACAAGGAGAGTGAAGAAGAAACAACATGCCATCGACATGAGATTTTTCCCTCCTAAAAGTCACCCCATTATGCTCTAGCCACAAGCACCAAATCAAAATCATATGGAATGATGTTGTTGTTCTTGAATGCCACCTGATAAGAGAAGTCCAAAGGCCAATCCCCAGACTGAAGCCAGCAATCTGTAGCAAAAGAGCATTAAAAGAACAGGTGATCCACATCTTCATGATCACAATCACAAAGCACACTCACTGTGTCACCAATTGGTGCCTAGTGATGGAGACTTGAGTACTGTTCTCCCTCAATAGACACATGAAAAAGCACTTTGAGAGGAAAATGTGATCTCTAGATCAACCTGCAATCTTTCTCTCAAAGGATATCTGATTATGGTAGAGCCCCCATGCTTTGCTTATAGGTCTTCTTCATGGAAAAATGGCCTTGCCTCCAAATCCAACCATCCCTCCTAGCCCAAGATGAATGCCTTGTATTGCCTACAGAGTAAGGGTAAGCTCCTCCATCCTTGCATCCAACAATGAACAGGGCAATCTAGGCCTCCACAACCCATTATGGAGATAACCGCAACACATTCTAGAAACAATTTGCTGTGAACGCCATAGGCTCCAAAACCAAGGCTGCAAACTGTGGATGAGCATCTGCTATGAATCCTTTCCAAAAAGAAAAACCCACTGTGAACCTAAAATAACTCTAATGATGTGAACCAAAGCGATATCTCCTGGCATTACTGTGGAGCTCTTACAATGGGGTTCAATGTTCCTTATGATTTTCATCGAACCCTTCCAAAAATACAACCTCCTGGTAGCAACTCTCCTTTCATTCCGGATAGGAGTCATCTGGATTCTGGCAGGAGGCTGTCGAGCCACATTACCATGTTATTTTGCTTTTCCATGAACATGTGAGAAATCACATTAGTTTGCCAAATTTGGGATTGAGCTGAAAGGATCAGAATGTTCAGTAGACACATTTAGCATCTGAATGACAACTCCTTTTCAACAAGTGGCACAATCAAGCTTTTCTTTATCCAAGAATAAGAATGCTTACTTGCTTGGCCACAAAGTGCTCAACCATCATGTGTCTGGTGCATGGCGAAGCCATTGGTGGAGCTCCTCGAATTCTTTGCCTTTTTTATCTGACCAAGTCACCTGGAGGAAGCTCTCTGCTCTCCATTCTCTCAATTCTAGGTGACTCATCTTGAGATTGATCTGTGACATTGCTAAATATCTCATAGCCTCACTCATATTTCTTCTGTGATTGTGTACTCTGACTTAAAACACTTCATCTGTCTGATCCTCTGGTTGCTGATCTTTCACCTACATTTTTGCGTTATCACGAGGAAGTACATCTCAACCTGTGTGCATGGCGCTCTTTTCTGTCCACTTTCTTTCCATTTTTAATGGTTTAACAGAGTCAAACAATTAGAATGTAGGCTTAATTTCTCTCAATCTTCTCAAGCTTCTTCTGTGTTTCTTGGCCATCTGTAGTATTCACGTGCTTTCAACATGTTCCATATACTTCTCATGCTTGGTAGGTTATTTCTTCTTGCTCATAATGCCTTCTGAAATTCTTGATTGCAGATGGTTGGTTTGAGGCTGATTTTCTGCTCTCTGGATACTACCTAATGGCACTTTCTGAATGACTTCTTCTTGAAGATCATATCTCTAGATCAGATTGCTTCTGATTTATGATATCGAGGATTGATCGGCCATGCCAATTTTGTTCAGATGATAACTGATCAGTCACTTTACAATATACTGAACCTTTTCAAAAAAAAACTTTACAATATACCGAAAACATTTTGACCGTAACATGGTTATCCACATTTCCATCTTCTTAAAAATGGTTGATATAGAAGTGAGGGGACCATAGTATTTTTAACACCATCCTTTTGATTAACAGGTATGGGATAACTACTGACCTCGAGTAGTCATTCTTGTTAACTATAAGGAAGAAAAAGAGATCTTAGTGTTGCTTTCCTGCTGCAGGGCTTGTTTCAATGGCAAATGCTGGCCCTGATACCAATGGATCCCAGTTCTTCATTACAACTGTAACAACTCACTGGTGGGGATCTACTTGTTGACAGATATTAGGCACGTTCCTGGTCTCCTATTCAGTTCAATGTTCTGATTTGTCTTTTGGCAGGCTGGATGGCAAACATGTTGTTTTTGGTGAGGTTTTATCTGGCATGGACATTGTCTACAAGATTGAAGCAGAGGGACAACAGAGTGGTACCCCAAAGAGTAAAGTTGTAATCATCGACAGTGGGGAACTACCTCTTTGATGCCACATACTCAAAAAAATTTGAGATATGGACCTGAGTTTTCAACTGCTTTGGTAAGGATGCCAGTTAGTTTTTGCAGCAAATTAACTTCCAGTAATGCCTGCCAATGTGCATTTTTGGAAAGGTTTTCCTCAAATTTTGCATGTGCGATGTGATTGACCTGGCTTTTATTTTAGGTTATAAAGAAAATTGATTTCCACAGAAAATCTTTCTTCTTGTATATGTATTTGAAGAACGGATATAAATTTGACTGTTATAATTTTATGCTCTGCTGAGAACAGGGTGAAGTGTTTCCATTTTGACTGCTTTATTTATGTACTGATGAGCATTTCCTTTTACATTGGTTAAGATTGAAATACAATATGGTTCTTCTTTCTTTTGTTTGTTTCACAGAAGATACTGGTAATTACTGTTCATACTATAATCTAAGCATGAGCATTCTCTGTTGTTTTGATCGAGATGCAGGACCTATGTGTATATATGAGGTCTTGCTCGTGTAGATTAATTTAAATTTGCCATGGATTTGTAAAAAAGGACAATACTCGCCACATCTGGTCGATACCTCGCAAATTGAGGAGCATTTCTATACCTTCCAGCGTTGTTGATGCACTTGCAATCACATTTACAAATTTTGATTCAACATATCTTTTCCTCTCCTTTCCGCAATTAAAGAAAATACATACATTCTGGATTATGCTACCTCTGACTGAGGTCGCGGCACCTTCAAAACCCCTGAAGCCGCCAAGTCTATAATTTTGTAAACTTGGTTTGCTCATCATACCTTTCGTCCCATAGATCTGTCAGAAAAACTCGGCAACCTGAACTTCTCCCAACTCGAGAAAAACAATACATGACCGATGGTCCATTTCTATTGCTTCCATGTTTTGGATATTCAGCTTGGATTAAAATCTTTTGCCTCCTTTGATTAGCATTCCTTTCTTTGCACTTGCTTTGAACTTTTGCTTTTGGGAAGCCTCCCCTACTTTCTTTCTGTTGCTATTTTTTGTTTTTGTTTTTCTTTTCTTTTCTTTCTTTCTTTTGTTTGGTTTAAGAAGGAGAAGAAAAATTTTAATGAATTTTTACATCCATGCTCTTGGAAATATATCCAATTACATCTATACTCTCCGATATTTCATTATTATATCCATACCTCTACAAATTTGTACCTCATGATGGTTATCCTTTTAGGTCAATAAGTCTGATACATTCGAGGGAATATCCCTTGAATAATTTTCCCTCAAATACTCCCTAACTGGTTAAAGTTAATAATTCAAAGTTCAAAAATTATATTAGTACGCCTATTCATGTTTTTAAAGTACATTGGTATTCCTATACATGTTTTTTTTTTTTCCCTCTTCTTTCTTATCCCCCCTCTCCTCCCCTTTTTCCTCCTCAAGCTTGGATAGCACCTTGATGGAAACTCTGAAAGTGATAATGTCAAGATCGCTACTGGAGGCTGACCACCTCCTTCCTCCTCCCCATAGTTAGCCATTGCTGCCCCACCTCCACCCTCCCTCCTCCCCAATCAGCGCCCCTCCTCCCTAATCAGGGCCCCCTCTCCTCCTCCCTCCTCCTTAGCCAGCACACCCTCCCCTCCCCCCTCCTCCCCCTCCCCAACCGTTGCCAACCATCACCGCCCCATTCCTCCCCCACCAGCCATTGCTGTCCCTCCTCCTCCCCAATCATCGCCATCTGTGAGAGTCCGCAAGTAATTCCAAGGTTAATGATGACTACCTTGCGATTAACCCTCTCAAATTTGTGGATTAGAAGTCTTAGGTACCCAAATGAGCTACTAAGGGCACAAGTGTAAATCATTCATTCAAAATATGACCTGGGATGTTAATAATACAATCAGAGAATCTAGGACCTAAGCCTTGAATCCCATTAGTGTTACTACCCGAAAGCTATGTCCAATGGATAATGGAGTTGAATGGAGGGTCATTGGAGAAAAAAAGGGAAAGTTTGGCAAGAGGAATCAAAGAGGAACTAGGTGGGCTACCTAGAAATGTTTCAGGTATTTTAAAAGAAATAAGTGAGGATAAAAACATGCCCCACCAATCATTGGTTCCACACCCACCTGCTCGTTCCATCTTCCCTTCCAGCAAGATAATGAGGGCAAGAGTAGAGAGAGTAGGAGAACGGTAGCAGCAAGTGAGGAGGAAGGAGAAAAATGAGGGAGAAGAGCTCCTTCAGCACTTGCGAGGATAGGAGCAGTGTTGTAAAAGTTAGTAGTTGGTATTCAATCGATCAGGTTACTGACTAAGGAGGATATGGTATGCGGGGGATTAGTTGAGGGTACTTGGTCGGGTATTATATATATATATATATATATATATATATATATATATAAAACAAGTAAAATATATTATTACATAAAAGTAAATCATTTTCAAGTCCAAAATTATGAAAACAAGCTACAAATCATAAGTCCAACAAAAGAAAAGCATAAGTTTGAAGTGCTAAAGCAGTTGAGCAAGAGAAAAAAAATCGTAAGTGAACTCTCTATCGAGAAATAAGGGGCATAGTCGGCCGAGTAGACTGACTACTCAGTTGAGTAGTCAGGCTTGCCGACCATGTGTCCAAGTATGGGTTATTCAGTCGGTTAGGGGATTAACTAGGAATAGTTGACTGACTCGGCCAATTTTTACAACAGAGGATAGGAGTAACTCTTGCTTCCCATGAGACCCTACATCAAGGTTCAGGTCCCATTCTCTCTTATGGGTTCCTTATCAGTTTGGGGGAAATGGGAAGGTTTGCATGCCAGATTTTTGTGGGGATTTGGGTGAACAAACCCCTTATCCGTTGAGAGATGTGGATGGAAGGTCTGATCATGGACCCTGATTAACGAGTGTTGTTGCTGTTGGTTTAAGTTGTGGAAGAAGGTGCTGTTGCAGCTTGAGGAGTAGAGGAAGAGGAACACCAACGGTAGCAACACTATCAAAATTTGAGGTAGGGTATCGTATTCCTTTTATTTTACCCCCTGAAATCACTGGTAATAGGATAATAATACTGAATATGTTATGACGAACTGAGAGAGAACGATCAAGAGAGAGAGGAACACGTGCCCCAAATCTAAGATAGGGCAGGCATGATTAATCTCTTGATGATAGACATCCAAATCCAAATGGGGTGAAAAGGGGTTAAAGTTTGGGTTTTAAGGCAATAGGAGGTGAGGATTTTCCCTCAGTATGCTTGGGAATGGGTAGGAAGAGGTTGGAGGTTGGGTATGTGAGGTAGATAGCAGCAAACAGGGTCTTCCAGCATTAGTGGATGTTTGACCTGAAATTTGGACATCAGATCTTGCTGGTTTGGGGACTGACCTATGAGTCAAATGTCTGATCTAGCATGTCTAGACTAAAAAATCAAATGTCTGATATAATTATGATTAGGTACTGGAATTGAGGATTTTGCCCATTGGAAATCTGACCATGTGGCTAGGCATCCAATGAAAGCCTCCTAGATGTCTGGAAGAAGACCAGACGTTCGTTACTGTAATGGGGCAAGTTCTGGAAGTGTAGAAGGTGAGCATTGAAAGTCTAGCCCAATGTCAAATGTCTAGAGCTAGTCTTGAACAAACGTCTAGACGTCTAATAAGAGTTTATGAGGTGCATTACAGAAGTCTTCCACACGAAAGGTCATATATCTTTTACAATGCATAAGTGGGGCCCAACACCCACCAAAGATCAAGAAACTATTGGTAATATTTCAATAATCATGGATGATATTTTGTTTGGAGTTAAAAATCAATAGTGATATTTGGTTTGAACAAAAAAATTATTCGTCATATCTGATTCAAAATTAAAATTTAATTGTAATATTTAATTTGAAACTAAAAATCATTAATCATATTTTAAGAATCACCGTGATTTGATTTTAATGCGAAAATCACCAGTGATATTTAAATCATATAATTTATACTATACTTTTTTGTTACAATTTAATTATGAAGTTGTTACAACTTATAAATTTATTACAACTTATATACTATTTTGGGAGAAGCACATTTATGTTTACCTTTACAACCTATATACTGTCTCGTTATAAGTGAATGTTATATATTTTAAATTTAAAAACAAAGGATACGTACCTCATCACACATGTTTGCTTTGGTTACTTATTCTCCTCTCGGAGGGCCGATCGTAATACCTTTTTATTTTAAGTCTCACATGGTTATGAAGTAAGCTACCGGTTAATTTACTTTCTTTGACTACATTCTAGCATACTCATTAAGAAAGGTTTTAAAGTTTTGATTCATGCATCTTGAATCCATTTTTTGTATTATAGGATTAAAAGGATGCAGGTTGAAAAATATAAAAGTTGACGTAAAAAGTGATACAGAATGGTGTGAACGTAATTCTCACTTGATATATCTTTTTATGTAAAAAAGTAATTATACGTGGTGGGATGTACTGCTGTTGAAATCAATAATAATTATTTTTGCATGGATGTAAAATACTTGAATCACGTTCGAAATGATTTTACATCAGTGTAAAGTAAGATTGTATCGGTGTAAAATTAAATTTCAAATATTTCTTCACTTATGATAAATGATTTCACACTTAAAAAGTGATTTTTCACCTTAGGATTTATAGCTTAGTCTTTAGTGCTTAGGGTTTCGTTAAACCTTAAACTTTAAGGTGAAAAATCATATTTCAAAATAAAAATTACTTTTCATGCACGAAATCATTTTTCATAAACCAAAACCTAATGTTAAATCCATAGGTCAAAATCACTCCGTACGGATGTAAAATTACTTTACATCAGTATAAAATCACTAGATCACCTTTGAAATATTTTTACATCGATATAAAATGAGATTACATCGATGTAAAAATATCTTAAAATAATTTGTCACTAGTGTAAAATAATTTTATATTGATATAAAATTACCTAAAATAATTTATCACTAATGTAAAATAATTTATCACCTATATATTTTAATTCAAAATGATGTAATTCTTTTAATAGGATCAAATTTACCATAAAAAATAGTACATTTTTTTATTTTTTTATAGAAAATATCAGTTATCAAGTATAGTCTATATTTACACATCTTACGTCATTTTTTCCGTCATATTTTTAAGCGTTTATGCATTTTGGCTGAAATTAAATAGCTCTTGCATTTATTATTGTGGAGTCTTTTTTTATGCTATTTTCATTTGACATATGTATATGTACAAAGTCACTTATTACAAATATCGTGGTTTGTCTCGTAACCATCCGACTAAAATCCATTGGCTGCCAACGGGTGTCAATTGGCCACCCTGGCACTTTTAGTTCAGTCTACGGATCGCAAATCACCGTGAAACTTTATGAAACTCACTATCCTAATATAATTTACAATTATATATAATTTTTATTTAATTAAATAATTCCACCTCTTCCATAAACGATGTCGAATTTTTAATAATTAAAATAATATGAAAAATCGATCTCACTTGACAAAGAGGTTAAAGATTTTTAATTTTAATGAAATTTAAAAAATTATATCTTTTATATTAATTAATTTTAATTCTCAAAGTTTATATATATATATATATACACGACCTATCATCTTTCTACTGTACTTCAAAAAAAGGGTAAATGAGCGACACATAATAAATATTTGATGGAGATCCTACGGTTACAAAAATCACCTATTTCCACAATGGTGATTTTTCATTACATCATATATAAAGAAACTTACCAAATAGAATGAATATATTGAAAACAAAAATTTGCAACTTCCTAAAAATAAGAGATCCTTTAGAATCTAATGGAATCGGCATTCTGAAATTAACTATAGTGCTCTTACAAAATATAAAATTGTTCATTTAAAATAGCTAAACCTAAGTTTTGTCAAATATTAATTCTTGATTTTTAATATTTCATTACTTATTTTCATAAATTTTTTGCAAAGAATTTTTTTCTTGACCTCGCTTGGAAGATCCCCTGTTGATTAATTGTTGCCTAAATGACTAAATCCATTTAGAAATCGACTCAATTTGATGGCATGTTAACTGGTTTGATTACCTTCCTAGTGCAAAAGCTCACTCATCATCTCTACATCGAGTCATGCTAAGCCATGATCAAACAAATATGGCCCAACCAAGAAAAATAAACAATAGCGAATTGGAGGATGTTACAACCAAAGTATCCTTTAACAGAAACTCTCTTTAAAAAGACAGCGCCCCCTGTTGTATTGATTGACACCGAGGCTTTGTATGGCTGTGAGGAATGGGGGAGGTTTTTATTCGTGGTGGAGTTTTTGTCGAGTTTTTTTAAATTATTTTAATATAAATTTATTGCATAATTGACATTATTTTAATAATAATAACGTTTGCTTTTAATTTTATTATTAAATAAATACTACTACATTTTTTACATTTAATTTTAATATTAAATAAATATCTACTAACATTTTTCACTTTCATTTAAATTATTAAATAAATATTCATCAATATCACATCATTATACTAATCATTTTATCCTCTCATTTATTTTTTTTCTTTATTTCACCACCTAAATAAACATCCATCTCTATTTATCTTATTTTAACATATCCTTACATTATTTTATCCTACCTCCAAATGACAAATCTCCCTTAGAGTCCAACAATTGTCAACATGCTCCTTTCATGGCTATCCTCAACGATGATCTTGCATAATGTCATTGAGATTAAAGAGAAAATATTGAATGTAAATTAAAATATATCATGTGTAAAATTTTATCGCTCAAGAAGTTAAAGTAAAGAAACATAGGTAGGAAAGAAAATATCGATTGAAATAAAAAATACATTATATGTCACAAAATATATTATCTATGGAAAAAAATACATCGATTGAAAATCAAAATATACCGCATATATTAATAGAAAAAAATATCGATTGAAAATCATAACAAAACTCTATCCCTCAAAAAATTAAAGTAAAAAAATGCATGAGAAAAAAATATTGATTGTATCAAAATACAATTTAAGTAAAACTCTATCACTTAAGAAATCAAAGAAAAGCAACATAAGTGGGGAAAAAAAATGACGATTGAAAAATAAAATGTATTAATTGTAGAAGAAAAAAATATATTAATTAAAAGTCAAAGTATATTATATATTATAAAATATGTTTGGTTACTTCTCGATAAATAGAGGGTGAGCGCTTACACACGCGCTTTAATAGAATATACTGAAATGGAACCTCTAGCTGAGAGGAGAATCGTGAGAGAGAGAAGTGTTTATTTCTGTGCCATATAAGATCAATTTTTTGAGTGAGGGAAATAACAGGATAGGTACCTGGTAACCGTCCAACATCATGGAAATATAGAACACAAATAAAAAAATTCACAACTCAATATTACATGGATGAAGTCATATCCCCAGCGAGGCACACTCGTGTCTGTGTTTTCGCGATTTCGCCGAATGAAATTTAGACATTCACCTCTTCACTCACCAATATAAATAAAATACATGAGTTTGGAGTGTCAGTACTTTTGTGTGCATGCTACGTATCCGTTGGGTAGGAGAAATAAATTTATAGAATAAATTAAAGAAGTAAAATACAATAACAATAATTAATTCTTTTCCCACACCAAGTAGAGTCGACTATATGGATTCTTTGTCTCCACACAGATCGATTTTCAGTCATTTTAGGACTTAAATTAAAGTAATTGAGGTCATATTTAATAGTTTCCTTTCAACACTTGTTTGGTCTTCCTCGTCCCCTCTTAGCAGGTTCAGCCTCCAACTTCTCGCATCTCTTAACTGGAGCATCTAGTGGCATTCTTTGTAAATGTTTAAACCATCTTAGACGGACATCTCTCATTTTATTCTCTATCGGTGCCACCCTAACCCTATTTCTAATAAATTCATTTGAAATACGGTCCTTTCTTGTATGACCACACATCCATCTTAACATCTTCATTTCTGCTACAGACATCTTCTATACATGCCTATAGTTTATAGCCCAGCATTCAGAACCGTACAACATGGCTGGTCTTACCACAACTCGATAGTATTTTCCTTTGACTTTTAAAGGAACCTTCTTATCACAGAGAACACCAGAAGCATCCCTCCATTTCAACCACTCTGCATTAATTCTATGTGTAACATCTCCATCAATTTCACCATCATGTTGGAAAATGGATCCCAAGTACTTAAAAATATCTTTCATTGGAATGCACTCTTCTCCAATTTTTACATCAATCCCTTCGTTGTTCCCTCTACTACTAAACTTACATTTCATATATTCAGTCTTCGTCCTACTTATGCGTAATCCTTTATCTTCCAGGGCTTCTCTCCAAAGCTCAAGTTTTCTGTTCACTCCATCTCTTGTCTCATCAACCAACACAATGTCATCAGCAAAAAACATACACCAAGATACCTCAACTTAGATATGCTTTGTAAACTCATCCAAGAAGTAAAATAAAGAAGTAAAATAAATGATAAAAATAAGTAAGTTAATTTATTTAGATATTTTGATAAATTAAGATTATTTTATAGAGATAATGAAATAATTTTACTTTAAAATATATCTATTTAACCCAACATAAATAAGAGATGGATTAAGTGATGTGTTAAATATTTAACCCATCGACTAAATACCAGGAAATGAAACTCCTTGGCAAATTAAGTTATATGCATCCAAAATTAATTAAATACTAAGCTACCTGTCTTGGACTTGTTTTTTTTTTTCTTTCCTTATCTTTTTGTTTATATTATTTTGATCTTTCCTTCTTCTTTATGGGATGTTATCTTTTCTTTTTGAGTATGTTAGGTTTCTTCTTCTCTTCATTCTCCGGTGGGATGTATCATTTTGTATTGGATTCTTTTCATTTTAATAAAATATTTATTCCTTAAAAAAAAAAACTAAACGCTAAGCTACCAACGGTGGTAAAAAAAGACCCACCTATCTTTCATTCAGTGATATGATTCCAAAATGATCTCCAATATGGTTTTACACAACCTCATAGAACTAGAGATAAATGGTATATTTCCTTATAGGAATTAAACAAATGGATAAACGTCGTACGTAATTGGGTCTTGGATTGTGTAACTCCCTGATAGCTCGGCTTCACCCCGACATTTTTCTTGGAATTAGAATTGTGATACAGCTTCTTTTCACTTTTCTCTCACAAACCTTGAATTCTCTCAAATTATTGACAAACACCATATAGAATAATCCTAACTTTTCTCATGAAATGATATTCCCTGCATCTAAACTGAAAAAATACCCCTATGCCACAGTTTTTACTTCTCCCACGATCCAATAAAATTTATCCTATGAATCCCACTTAACCAAATGTTAGGGTACGATAGCCAAAAATAATCATTACAGAGTGAGCTTCCAAGGCCCAAGTCCACTTTGTTGACGAAGATCAAACATCGTCCGAATCCAAATCGAATTTAACAGCAGTTTTCCGAAGAATTTCATCCCCATAAGTTCTTCATTTCATATAATTCCAGCGGCTTCCGATGCCAACCATAAACCAACCCTTGGCATTAAATACCTGACCTTAATTATCACCATCACGATATGATAGCAAGCAACTTACACGAGTCTGCCCAAGGTTCTCGAGGCATTTAATTACGAGTGAACCTCCTCCCCGTGTCTTGGGTGGATGAAATGTCTAAAGTTATTGCTTCACGTATCGAGAAATTAGTTGGAGGTGGAGGGTTCAAGTACAGAAATTATGTACGCAAAATTTTAACAGGGTAAACAGGTTTTCTCGAGGGGCCTGATCACCTGTACCTCATAAGGGCAACACTTGAGCAGGACAGGTTTTTCTTACGGCATCCAATTCGGGAACAGATTACTGAGTAGGGATGGAAGCGTCGGTGAATGTGACGATTCGAATCCGATTAGGTTCGAGTATTGATTTTATCTAAAAAAATCCGATCGAATTTGGGTACGTGATTATCTTATCGAGTACCTAAATAAAATTCTTATTTATTCGAGATATATAAGTTTTACCTTAAATTCATCATTCTCCCAACCTTAATTTTCTTCATAATTTCCTCCATAATTTTGGAGGTTTGAAGATATTTCTAAATCTTCCATTAAACATTTATGTCAAAGGTTTGGATATTTTATTTGAAAGATACTTGTTTTTGATGTATTCCCTTTAAAAAATTCCTTTTGTAATAATTGTAGTAGAGATCGATAAAATTAGAATAACTCGGTCTCCTATGTTTAGAACTTACTAAAAATAAATAATTAATAAATTATGTTATAGATTTTTCTTCTTCTTTAACTTTAATTTAATACGATTTGATTGTAAGATCAATTTATAAATAGGTACTCAATAGGTTGATAAGTATGAATATAGGTTTAGATTTTTATACCCAATGGATAAATAGATAGGATATGGATATGAATTTCGCAAATGAATATAGGTATAGATTTAACCAAACACGACTTCAAACCTTCAGGTACTTGTAATGAAACCATCAAGCTTTGAGGTTATGGAAAACTTGTAATGGCATTGTGTTTTCATCGATGAGCTCAGTATTATAGGTATTCAAGATTTGCCAAGGACCACGGCCATTAACGAATGATCACAAAATAAAATGCCTTTGAAATTGGAGGCTGGAACTTCCGTGAAGAATGCGACTGACAATGAAAAAGAACACTCCAGATTCTCAAAAACATTCATCAATGTCTAAATATTTTTATTAAAACTAAGAACATAATTCAATCTGTCAAGTTCTGAATCTGTATCAGTGAATGATAACTTCAGACGAATGTACATCTCAGGAACATGAATTGACCCCTTGGCCTATCGTAGCATCAATAACCGTGTACCTTCCCAAGAGAGCTGTAGAGTGGAGGGGGAGGGGTGGGGTTCGAACTTCTCAGGCCTTCTTCTCCTTCTCTTTCACTGCAGGCGAAAACAGAAGCCGGAAGACCACTGCTGCTAGGACGGAACCGACGAATGGGCAAATCCAGTAAACATAGAATTGCTCCCATGTATTGTGGCGATTGTTAAGGTATGCCCATCCAAAGGCCTGTGGCAAAAGAGAGTAATATAAGTAAACATAAAAAACAGTGCCAATGCAAACATAACATTGCACAAGGCAACATATGCACCTTTTTATTTCTTAATTATGACATAACTAGGGAGGAAATTGCTTTTTGAGAAAACAATGGTAAAATCTATAGGGTGGCATTGAACACTATTAAGTCTTTACTTCATAATGGCAGTTAAAGGAGAAATCCCTTGCCCTTGCCATGAAAATAATCCAAATTTCATTTTTCATTATAATTGAATTTTATCAACGGATGAACTTTACTGATACTACAACAATCATGCCAACTTACCGCATTGGAGTGACTGGTTACAATGCTAGAACCCAAACCCCAAACAAAACATCATGTGCTAGTTGCCGAAGGCTGGTAATGAAATTTCCTAGGAAAGTGAGGTAATGTTGTTAGCTTAACCCTTGCATTATTCCTTGCTACTTGCATCTCTATCTCACCCTAGTCTATATCTAGCAGCCTTTCAGATTTCTTTGGTATGCCAATCCTTTTGTGGATGATAAGTTGCCAAGTTCAAACTTCTCCTTGTGGCATGATAACAAGGCATCTTATGGTGCCTATCTCCTTTTTCCCATAGTTTGCTGCGTTTGCATTGGTTATCAATGCTCCATTTGAAACTTGCACCAACCTGTGAAGGTGTTGCAGTGTTGAAGGGCACCTACCTTTTCATAGTGTACATAGATATTTGAGACTACAGGATTGCAGCTCATGTGGGTTTTCTGATGGATAATCTACTTGCATTGCTAAATCATCTCCAAAAGTTCAGTCTATTAAGCTGAATTCTAAAGAGAAACTACATACTTACATAGATGCATAAGCAAGATGGCATCTGGCAGATTGGCACAGATCCAATGTGTTGTTTTAGTGGTGTTGGATTCAAAGATACTGATTATCCTTTCCTTACCTGTCCTTTTGCCATGGCATGGCAAGACCAATTACCCATTTTTTAGTGTGAACTTCTGGAGAAGTTCCATAGACGGACAGGTTTCACATAGCTTTGCCTTCTGATCTACGATCAAGCACTTCCCATGGTTTCTAATAGGCTTTGCTTTTTCCTATTCTGAATATCTAATCACTTCTTATGAATGAAGCAGGGTGACTACAAACCTTGATAAGTCATCCTTTCGCCATCTAAACAGCCCCACCCCCACCCTCGGGCATCCAACAAATAAAAAACTCCCCCCCACCAAAAGAAAAACATATAGTATGTTAGAAAGGTAGCCAACTCCATATAAATTAAATCCACAAAAGTAGATTAATTGACAGAGCCCAACTGATAAATCATTAGGCATGAGTCCTAACTATCAAAATAATCTAAATCCAGATGTTCAGAGAATGCAGACATCCACGATCAGTCCAAGAATCAAAGCATTAAATTTTTTGTCAAAGGAAAAAAAAGCAAATATTAGCAGGTTTCTGCTTATCTGTCGTTGGTGTTTGGATAACCATGGTTTTATTCTAATAAGATGCGTGGAAGATGACTATTTGTAGCTTCAAGGACGTGATTGTTTCAATGTTATTATGAAGATGTAAACATCCAAAATTTGAAGAGAATAAAATAATGGTCTAAAAGTCAACGCAAATGTCAAAAGTTAGAATACTTGAATGTAATTTTAAACAACAACAATAAGGAAGTACTTGGATATTTTAGTTAGACCGTGATTATCGATTAATGCATCTCGGATAATTTTACTAAATTAAGCTGAAACAGCAGTATATTATTGAGATGAAAAAGATAGCTTTCTCAATTTCTAGTAAAAATTTACAAAAAAGTTCAAAATGTAAGACCTGAATGCAGAAGCCACAGATCTTAAACGATGAAGAGCAAATGGTTAAATGTGAAAAGATAAGGCAAGGATATGTAAAGCACTACTGCCAGTGAAACTAAAATAAAAACCTTCCAATATTTAACGTGGTGATTCTGTGTGCCTCTTGATCTTCTTGCAGTTGTTGTTAGAGTCAGCTGATTTAGGTAGTTCATGATTATGGGAAGTGGGGTTCTCGTCATATGCTTGCTGGCCACGACTATCACTCCTCTACATTATCCAAGTTCTTCAAGATGTTGCCGAAGTGAGTTCCATTCTTTCCATGCTTGGCCCTTCCTGCTTTCCTATCCATTTGTGTAGGGGCCTTGCAAAGAGAGGCTGCTCCCCATGCTATACTTCTTTGAATTCCGAATGGGGAGATGCAAGACGTAGTACCCCTAGTACAAAGTGGAGTGAATTTGCTTGCTTACCTTCTGTCAAGGGACCAGAAGCCCTTCAAACACACTTTATTGCTCACAAGAAACCTCTTCTCCTTTGAAAACTGCTGACTCCCTCTCAACTCCTGGATGGGGAAGAGGGATATTAATAGCTCTTTGTCTAAGAGATTGCAATTGGCTCAACTTCAACTGGAGGAGGGGAATTGGGACCAAAGCAAAGCAAAATGAACTCCCAATCAACCCTATGCTTGAGGACTAGATCTCCAACTCAAATGGCATGAACTACTCCTTCCCATTGAGATCAAAAGCGCTAGAAAAGAAAGATCCTCTATGCTACCATGCAACAACAAAAAAACCGACACCCAAGTGAGTACAACTCCATCAAAGGAAAAGCTCAAAAGAGAAAATAGTACGAGAGACTATTTTGTTGAATAGCAAGGTGTGAGAGCTTTGAGCTTGTTCTTTGTTGGAGGAGGAGTTGAACCATATATTCCCAAGCAAGAAAAGACAAAATAGTGCAACAAGGTTGGGGCCTCGCAGAGCTCAAACTACTATGCAGATTTAGCTCCACAACTGGAGTTGTACATGCGAAGCCAACTCTCGCACAAATCGAAATAAAGAACTTGAACTCAACTCCTGACTGCAAGCTCTCCCAAACTGCAAGTTCTATGTCCAAGGAGAGACAAGCCTAAGCGGTCGCCCTTGTCCCGCTAACACAGTTAAGCACACTTAGCGAACCAATGCAGTCCAATATATCTTTTAAAGAAAAGTAGTTGACTTGCACCTCCTCCCACTCTGCAATACGTCGATTGCTTCTCCCTGCCACTGACCCACTATCTCCCCATATAGGTTAATCTCATTGTTAAGATGTTGCCCCTTAGCTTCAAAGTGGTCAGCACATCAAGCTTACAGCTGTAGACAAGATTTTAGAAATCGATATCGATGCCGTAATATATTGCTAATATCCCAAAATTTCATGGAGACAGCTCAAAATGCCACAAATTTTATCAAATTACGATTTTGATTACTAATACATGCATGAAGAATTCTCTATAAAGATCAAAATCAAATATTTTAAGTGAAACACTACAAATGGGAAATAATTGGAGAAAAGCACGTGAAGACCGAAATCCAAAACTATATATTAATTTGTTATTTGACTACTAGGATAGGCAGAAAACCTTATTGTACCCAATGGTTGAAGAAATCTCATTAATAAAATGTGAATGATCATAAGATGAGATTTAGAACCACAAAATTATAATAAAACTGTAGAGTTTCGTTATTTGACTAATGTAGTAGGTAGAGAATATTAATCTACCCAATAAATGAAGAGATCAAATTCGGAATGGATAATAACACATGTTTAAGATTGAAAATAAGACTAAAAAAGCTAAAAAAAAATTAAAAAAAGTTATTTTTATTATTTTTTTGAAAAGACAAAAGAATAGTTTATATGCAAATTAAAAACTTTATCATAAATAAAATGATTATTTTAATGAAAGATTTGAGTTGAAATTGGATTTCTGAGCTTTCATCATAAGCAAAGAGGGCAACAAGACTAAATAACACCAATAATGTCAAAGCAAAAGGCTAGATTTGAGAATAACGACATTTTCACATATCTCCTATATTGGCGATATATCCATCGATATATATAGAATATTTGTACTGCAACCCTTGTTGATATTTGTGATATCGTCGATACCACTGATATGTCACCAATATCCTGGAATAACCATATTTCATAGGTATCGATATGGGCCAACCCTATTGGTAATATGCGATATGTTGACGATATATCAATGACATTTGATTCCTTGGCCACATATGATGGTACAATAGACCAATAAAATGATTTTCCGACCCTCTGTGTCCTTTCCTTCCCTTGTGTACTAGTTTTCTCTCTACTTCTTACTTGAGGATGCTCTTTTCCTCTATCGATATCGATTAGCCTAATCCCAAGAATGCCTCCTAGGGGAAGATTGATAGGTTGATGAACCCTAATGGGATTTTGTATCAAAGATTGATTGCGGGCCTTCCATATTAGTAGGAGCTAGGCATCAATTGACTTCACTTCCATTTACAACAACAACAACAACCAAGCCTTTTCCCACACTAAGTGGGGTCGGCTATATGGATTCTTTGCCTCCACACAGATCGATTTTCAGCCATTTTAGGACTTAAATTAAAGTAATTGAGGCCATACTTAATAGTTTCCTTCCAACACTTGTTTGGTCTTCCTTGCCCCCTCTTAGCGGGTTCAGCCTCCAACTTCTCACATCTCCTAACTGGAGCATCTAGTGGCCTTCTTTGTAAATGTTCAAACCATCTTCGACAGGCCTCTCTCATTTTATCCTCTATCGGTGCCACCCTAACCCTGTTTCTAATAAATTCATTTGAAATACGGTCATTTCTTGTATGACCACACATCCATCTTAACATCTTCATTTCTGCCACAGACATCTTCTGTACATGCCTATAGTTTATAGCCCAGCATTCAGAACCGTACAACATGGCTGGTCTTACCACAGCTCGATAGTATTTTCTTTTGACTTTTAAAGGAACCTTCTTATCACAGAGAACACCAGAAGCACCCCTCCATTTCAACCACCCTGCATTAATTCTATGTGTAACATCTCCATCAATTCCACCATCATGTTGGAAAATGGATCCCAAGTACTTAAAAATATTTTTCATTAGAATGCACCCTTCTCCAATTTTTACATCAATCCCTTCGTTGTTCCCTCTACTACTAAACTTACATTCCATATACTCAGTCTTCGTCCTACTTATGCGTAATCCTTTATCTTCCAGGGCTTCTCTCCAAAGCTCAAGTTTTCTGTTCACTCCATCTCTTGTCTCATCAACCAACACAATGTCATCAGCAAAAAGCATACACCAAGGCACCTCAACTTGGATATGCTTTGTCAACTCATCCATAACCAAGGCAAAAAGATAAGGGCTTAAAGTCGAACCTTGATGCAGACCAATGGAGATATCAAAGTAGTCTGTCAAATCATCCTTAGTCTTTACACAAGCTATAGCTCCATAGTACATATCCTTAATGAGGTTGATATATAAAATTGGCGCTTGTCTCTTCTCCAAAATTCTCCACAAGATATCTCTTGGGACAGAATCATAGGCCTTCTCCAAATCAATAAAAACCATATGTAAATCCTTTTTCTTCACTTTGTATGTCTCCATCATACGTCTCAAGAGGTGTATTGCCTCAATAGTAGACCTGCCTGGCATAAAGCCAAATTGATTTTCAGTTACCATAAAGACTTGCCTCACCCTTCTTTCAATTATTCTTTCCCAAAGTTTCATCGTATGACTCATCAACTTAATACCTCTATAGTTGGAACAATCTTGTATATCACCTTTGTTCTTGTATAAAAGTACCACAAAACTTTTCCTCCATTCCTCTGGCATCTTCTTGCCTCTCCACACAATATTAAATAAATTTGTGAGCCAAGTTATACCCCGTTCTCCCGTCATTCTCCAGACGTCTATAGGAATATCATCGGGCCCAACAACCCTCCCACTTTTTATCATCTTCAGAGCCTCCTCTACTTCTTTCTTTTGTATCCTTCGATAGCATGATCGATTCACATACTCTTCAGAGTTAACTAACTCCCCTAAGATGATATCATTCTTTTGTTTTTCAATAAATAGCTTATGAAAATATCTTTTCCATCTTGTCTTTATATCCTCACTAGCTATAAGCACCCTTCCTTCTTCATCCTTGATGCATCTTACATGCGTAAGGTCCTTTGCTTTCCGCTCTCTTGCTTTAGCTAACTTGAAAATATCTTTTTCGCCTTCTTTAGAATCAAGTTTCTTATAAAAATGCTCCCAAGCTTTTGCTTTTGCTTCACTAACAATTTTCTTTGCATCTTTCTTTGCTCTTTTGTAGTTTTCCATATTTTCATCGGTCTTATCTCGATATAAGGCTTTAAAACAGGCTCTTTTAATTTTAAACTTTTCCTGCACTTCCTCACTCCACCACCAAGCCTCCTTTTGTCCTGGAACACCACCATTAGACACGCCTAACACCTCCTTTGCCACCTTCCTAATACAGTTTGCCATATTTAACCACATTTCATCAGCACTACCATCAAGATCCCAAACCTTTTGTTGCATCATCTTCTCTTTAAATCTCACTTGCTCTTTTTTAAGATTCCACCATTTAATTCTCAAATTCTTAGACACTAATTTTCTCTTCTTTGCCTTCTTCAAATGAACATCCAATACTAAAAGACGATGTAGAGCAGTTAAACTCTCTCCTGGAATAATCTTGCAATCCTTACAAGATAAACGATCCCTTCTTCTCAAAGCAAAGTAATCGATCTGCGTTCTCGTTAAGCCACTTTTATAGGTAATCAAATGCTCTTCCCGTTTTTTGAAGAAAGTATTTACTATGAAAAGATCATAAGCCATAGCAAAATCAAGGAACATCTTCCCTTCTTTATTCCTAACACCAAAACCATGATTTCCATGCACTCCTGCATACTCTAAAGCAACTTTTCCCACATGCCCATTTAAATCTCCACCCAAGCAAATCATTTCTGTCTGTGGGATTCCTTGAATTATCATATCAAGCTCTCCCCAAAATTTGTTCTTTATTCTTTCCTCTAGACCAACTTGAGGTGCATAAACTGAAATGACATTCAAGATCTCTTCTTCTAAGATTAATTTTATCAAAATAATTCGATCACTCAATCTCTTAACCTCAACCACGCTCTCCTTCAAATCCTTATGAATTATAATACCTACGCCGTTTCTACCTTTGTCCTTTCCTGAATACCAAAGTTTGAAACCTGTTCTCTCGATTTCCTTTGCTTTTTCACCAACCCACTTAGTCTCTTGAAGGTAAAGAATTTGAATCCTTCTCCTTACCATTGTATCCACAATCTCCATCAGCTTGCTAGTCAAGGTACCAATATTCCAACTACCGAATCTCAGCATACATTGTGACACACTTCGATGACGAAGTGGTAGAACTAGCTTCTTTACTCGCATGCGTTCCTCATGCGAGAACCCTTGCTCATTTTGGACTACATTCGAGCGGCGATGTAGCGGAACTAACTTCTTTACTCGCATGCGTTCCACATGCTAGAACCCTTGCTCATTTTGGACTACATCCGGGTGGCGATGTAGCGGAACTAACTTCTTTACTCGCATGCGTTCCTCATGCGAGAACCCTTGCTCATTTATCACTACACCCGGGCGTCGATGCAGCGCGTCGCAAGTAGGGAACGCCCCAACGAAATCAGAGTGTTTGCTAGAATCCATGTTTAAAGATCCGACAAATTTTACGCTGGTTGTCGGCTACCTAACGCAACCCTCCTCCTTTACCCGGGCTTGGGACCGGCAATGAAAATGCACACGAACCTCAACATAGGCGGAGTTAATTGACTTCACTTCCATTAACTTCACTTTTTTTTTCAAGTCTCTGCATTGAATTATGCTTGAATGCTTGACCACCCTAGTTAGCGAGGTCATAAGCAATTCCCAAATAGAGATTTACGCAGTTCTCTTCTATCAAATGGTTGGCCACTTCCTATTCAAGGATGATAGACAGTTGTGTAGCAGGAAAGGAAGACGTTAAGGCCGATGCTTGGCCTAGGGTAAGTATAGTGGTAAGTAGCTTTCCTATGAGCTCTGAATGACCCTTCATTCCTAACTAAATAGTATATATCCATGCCTTCCTATCATGGAGGCCTAAAGTTGAAAGTGTTAGGTTCTTGCTTCTATCAAAGCAACTTCATCTCTTTCAATTGCAATTCCAATTTTTAAATACTATTTATAGATAGTAGTTCTTGTCCTTTTTGGTTTCTTCACCTTTCCCCTTCCCATGAACTGGATGACTTAGGAGATACCAACAGGTGAAGGTGAAGATAATCATCTTCATTCTAGTAGCCTAGATCCCATTCTCTTCTTTCTTGAAGCTTCACTTAGGGGGATATGGGACGAACATCCTCCATTGCTTGCTTGGCCAACTGCATATGTTGATGCTCTCCGCTTTCGTTGCTATCTGGATAAGAGTGAAAGAACTGAGAATTGACTGACCCTCCAGCTCAAATTTTCCTTGTCGTTCATCGATTCACTAA
Organism: Thalassia testudinum; assembly: GCA_037157565.1. NCBI lineage: Eukaryota > Viridiplantae > Streptophyta > Magnoliopsida > Alismatales > Hydrocharitaceae > Thalassia > Thalassia testudinum. Next base: position 140,445,078 of record JAZHRO010000073.1, read on the forward strand.
CATTTGCTCCTCTTTTCCGCATTTGCTTCTGGTCGGTCCCTTTCTATAAAGAAACTAATTATTGCCCTATTTGTCCTTGAAGTCAACCCACTTGCTTGACGAAAGAGAGAGAAGTCCCAAGAAAGAGATTGATATGTTGGGGATAACAGGCTGATGATTCCCAAGAGCTCTTATTGACAAAGTCGTTTGGTACCTCAATGATGACTCATCACATCCTAGGGTTGAAGAAGGTCCCAAGGGTTTGGTTCTTATCTACTGTTGGTGTTAACGGGAGAATTGTGAGGAGTCAACCTTAGTACGGGAGGATTGAGTTGGGCCAACCCCTTTATGTAATAGTTGCTATGCCAATAGCAGCACCAAGAAGCTAAGTTGGAAGAATTGCTGCACCACAGGAAACCCTTCTCTATACAAGTTCTTGTATGTAGTTTTTTAATAGAACTTCGATAGGAGAGAGGTATAAGCACCACAAGGTGTTCAACAATCTTAAACTAGCATAAAGAAATTACACTTTCCCATTGGTCTCGAACCGAAATTTTCAACCCCCCGACTAAAGCACCAACCTACCTAGGGAAGTACAAGGTTAGGGCTTCAATGGGAGTCTGAGAAGTTAGAATGCTTGGACCTTCCTTGAGACTCCAAGATCTATGATGGGCCCTCTTGCCTCTTGTTGAGCATGAGTATGGGTGCATGGTCACTACCCATAGTAAGCAGATAAAGAGGGTATAGAAGAAGCCAATCCCAATTAGGTAGACCTCGATCGAGGCCTCCCCCTGACATGAAATGGGACGTTGTGTCTATTCAACTACGTACATGCACTATTCCAAAAAAAGAAGAGTAGGCTCAAGTAGATGACTCAGGTAGATGATTCAGTACATGTCTTTGGTTTATTTGAAGATAGCATAGAAAACACTACCAGAAATGATAGCTTACTGGAGGAAAGACAAACCTAGTTCTTTCTACTCCTTGCCTTGAGGACAAGTGGTTTGACCTTGGGTTGACACTCGCATGCATACCTAATAGTGGACAAGCCAGTTACGATGGACCCTTGACGACTGTAGGAGGCTTGAAAGGCTAAGGCTTCAAGCCTCAGCCCAGCTTTTGCTTGAAACTCACAACTAGGGCCCACTCCTAGACCTCAAGAAGGACCTAGGTTAGGAGACATCTTGAGGGATGTCTTCGGAGAAGTCCACCTTACCTGAGCTTGGTAAGCCTAGCATCCTACGAGTGACAACTGGTATCGATTAGAAGGTGTAATGCCTCTTCCAAATCGAGAGGATTTACCTAAAGGGAAGTGCTATGCATCCACGAGACAATGCCAAAGCTTCTTCCATTTGCCCTTTCAAGGGAAAAAATGAAAGAGGGATCCAACCTCCTAACGCTAGCTCAAACATCTTTCCAAAAGGAAGTAACTGACCTCTCTTATTTGGCTAAAGCCCATCTTGATTTGTACCTCCTCATGTGATCCACTAGCCTCTGAGGCCTTCTACCTTTCTACTCTCAATTGGGACTGAAAAAATGTGTGCGAGACCTTTTCGAGAAGCTTCCTTGGTCTCTACCTATCTAGAATTCTGCGATTGTTGAGCATCGTCTTTTGAAGAGGGTATAAGGTATGGAAACTATAGTTGCGATGAGACTTTTGTTTGAAGATGTCAGCCACTAGTGGAATCAATAGGATTGAATCGAGGCCATTGCTGGGGGACAAACACACCAAGCAATAGGAACTCGTTAGAATCATGGAATGGAACCTGCCATCCTCTACCTCATCCTAGGACCTGGTTCCAGAACTTGTCAAAGGTCATTGAGACACTGAGATTTTGCAGATCCTTATTAGATCATTCTTTGTTTGTACAGAAGACTGTGCGAGGACTGCTGGCCATGCTAGTGTACATTGATGACATCATTCTTACGGGTGATGATGAGCAAGACCTTGGAACACTCTCCCTAAGACTTATAACTCGGTAGTTGTTGCATATACACTACTTCCTACAGATCACAAGTACAAGAATGCATTTTTGACGTCCAATTGATATAGTGGCCAACCTCGTTGAACAACAAAATAAGGATCCAAATAGTTGACAAGTGTGCCACTGGGGAGAAGGTATTAAAGAAGTCAACCCTATATGTCTACGTGAAGCTTTGGCAACCTGGCGAGCCTTGTATCTAGCAATAGTACCATTTGGAGTGTACTTGATTGTAAATACCTACTTGCAACCAACCACAGTTGCTTCAGGAGGGAGTTTTGTAAGATCCCAGATATAGTGAGAGATAAGGGCAAACATCTCATCCTTCATGGCTTGCCGCCATTAGGGATCAAAAAGAGCCTGCTAATGCAAAGTAGGAATCTGAATAGCAGATAGGAATGTTTATATGACGTCCCAAGGCATGTCATAGAGACCAGGTTGGAAAGTGGATGCTTGGTGTAGCTACAAGGAACCTTTCGCACGACAATGGGTAGATCCAGATGTATGGATAGTTGTGATTGAATGTCACAAGATGACACTGGATATGTAATACTATCATCCACTTGCAGAGTACCTAGAGCATTACTAGTCACCATATTGTCAGACTGTAGAGCATTTGTGCTCACCTTAGGCAGGGTTAGCATTAGCTTAGAGGGGGGAGGATGAAGTCAGCATATGAAAGAAGGATCACGAAACCTAACTGGCTCAGAAACAAGAATAGCCTTCAAAGAAGTGGGAGGAATAGGCATATGTGCTGTGTCAAGAATGTCATGAACACATCTCCTAGCAGTGGAGAAGGTATAAACTCATGGAAAGTCACATCAACACTAGCATAGTGATGCCAATGAATAGGATCATAGCAACGATACCTTTTTTGGGTACATGAATATCCCAAAAAGGCATACTTGACAAATCAGGGGGCAAACTTGTCGCAACTAGGAGCAAATATGTGAACAAAGCAACACACTCAAAGACATGGGGTGGTACATAAAACAAGTTCTTATTTGGATACGAGATCTATAAGGGAATTTGCTCATGTATAGCAGAGGAGGGCATGCGGCTAATGAGATAGCAAGTCGTCAATATCGCATCACCCTAGTGAGTAGGAGGCACACTGTTATGGATTAACAAAGTCTTAGCAATGCCCAAGAGATGACGATGCTTATGCTCTACAACCCTATTCTACTAAGACGTATAAGGATAACTGGTCTGATATATAATACCTCGAGACTTATAGAAATCATGCAAATGTTGAGTACAAAACTTCAAACCATTGTCAAAGCGAACAACATCAATAGTGGCGTGACAATTTGCAAAAGTGTGGCATGGCCTTGATGCGTGAAAATCCCACAAGTGGACCTTGGCAAGTGGAGAGAGAGAGAGAGAGAGAGAGAGAGAGAGAGAGAGAGAGAGAGAGAGAGAGAGAGAGAGAGAGAGAATTGGACAATTGATGTAGAGAATAATTGTATTCAACTCAAACGATAATGGTGGGATTCCTCTCTTTTTATAGAGAGATAATCCTACATGTAAAAATAGAACAGAACATTAGAATCCCAATTTACCAAAAACATAACTCCTAATTTTTTCTCACAACTCATGATTATTCTCCTCAATAATGCCATAACTTGGCCACTAAACAACCTAGAAAAATCTAACAACCACATAACCACTTCATTGGACTCAACTCAATGCCAACTCAATGCCATGTGGACTATTCATGTGGCAACTGTGCCACGTGGGAGTCCATGTGGCTTTTTTCCTCCTTCACAAGTGGCATAAAACTGAGTCTATTTCCAAAATAAAATTTTTAAGAATGGGACTGACATTAGACTTCTACTTCAAAAAAAAAACCGAAGAAAATCTAGAAAAATCATCGACAATGACAAGGTAGTACCGATGACCCAGACTGGAACACGATTGAAACTCTATACATCAACGAGCCAATTGAAATAAGTCTTGTGACCTACGACTAACTAGAAGGGTAAGTACTCCTGTAATGCTTCCTAAGCTGACAAAGATCACAATTGATAACAATAGTAGAGTATATCTATGGAATGACGTGACAGAGCCTGTCTAGAGATAGGTGACCCAAATGAAGATGACATTAAAAAAGAGATTTAGTCGAAAAGGTGATGCCACCAAAACTCACAACAACAAAAGGAGACTGGAACAGGCGATAGACTCCTCCCTCTTCACGGGTGCCACCAATCATTCTCATTGTCAGGATATCCTGAAAAGTACATGTGACAGTGTCAAACATTACCTGGTAGTTCAATTCTTTAGTGATTCTACTGACTAAAAGTAAACTAATTGAAAAATTAGGAACAAGTAGGGCATCTGTCAGTCGTATATTAGGGCAACATTAACCTCCCCTTGAACAGTAATGGAAGAGTGCCTCCCATCTGCCACCTAAACTATACGCCAAGGGGGAACTAAGCAAAGATGATGAAAGCGTTGCTGATCTCCACTCAAGTAGAGAGATGCCTTAGAATCTACTAGCCAATTTGTATCACAAAGCTCAACAGTTTATGCAGAGAGCGCAAGTTGTATACCTGATGAGGTGGCTTGCGCAACAGTATCAGAGGCAAATGATGTGGCTAGGGCAGTAGTATCAGAGGCAGATGAGATATCCTAAGAGAATTGGGAGAGACACTGAAGAACCTCATTGTATTCAGATCGAGGTACTGAGATCGATCGTCTAGGCTATTTTGCTGTGGTAACTACCTGGTTGGCAGACGATGTTGTCGATGCTTGGTCCAACAGGTACTCTCAATATGACTAGGCTTCCCACAATAAGTGTAGGATAGACATCCTTTGCCTTGAGTACCACGCCCTCTCCCCCTCCCTCGGATGAAAGCGCACCACGTCCATAACCTTAGGTAGCAACGAAGGCAGATTTCTATACTATGGAGTTCTAAGAAGTAAGGGAGATAGAGATCTGACTCATCCTACTGCATGCTTCCTCAAGGCTAGGAAGCTCTGCCAGGGTAAGGAATTGAAAGTGAGCAGCCAAATACTCAGGCCCCAAACCAACCAGAAATTGTTAGACTACAGCTTCCTTGCAAAAGCCTTCTATGTATCACAAGTACAGATTGGGCACCATGCATTATACTTCTTAAGGAGGGCCTTGAACGTTGAGTAGGAGTGAGACGTGCGACATCTCATTGTAGATCTGAAAACCTTAACTAAAATTCTTCTCATGTAAATAGGTGTCTATTAGGCTATCCTACATCTAGTGATCTTGTAGTACAAAATCTCATCCACTATCCTAAGGATGACCAAGTTAATGATCCATGCACGGATCATGGCATTATCCTTCTTCCATGTGACGTACTTGCTGCTCCTTTCCACAAGGTTTAGTTGAAGTAGCATGTGCTCCTTGTCATGACCCTCCACCGTCATAAGGAAGGTCTTTGACCATTAGGCATAGTTGGACCAAAGAACGGGCTCTTGTAAACCCCTGCCTTCGTAGCATGCTCCGATGTCACCTTTAAAGAGATCTCAAAAGCCATCGTCTCTTCAACCAAGGCTCGAATTAATCAGAGAATATGAGATCTTAATTCAGACCATCAATGTTCATGAGATGTAGCCACCTATATCCCGTACAAGGCGAATCAATCCTTGTAGATTGAATCACGGAGCACCTAGGATCCTTATTCTGAGAGTATGTGTGGCAAAAGACATCCTACCTTTGTTTCGTTGTCTTATAATACATTATCTCAGTTGCAATCCTCAGCATAGTGGTCTTTATAATCCACACTTTAATCATAGCATTGTCCTTCCAAAAAGCATACTTGCTAGTCTTATCTGTAGGCTCTGATTTGAGTAGTTCATGCTCCTTGTTATGACCCTCAACTACATTGAGGATTAATTGAGACTAGAGTGCATAGTCGGTTTCGTTGAACTTGCTGATCAAACCAAAGAAGGGATTCTTGAGAATCCCATGACTTCCCTCCCCTTGGGTGGGAGAACCGACAACTTCGGAGGCCATGACTCATAACACTCTCGATTGGAGACCTAAATCTTTCGGACAGCAAGAGAACTTCACATAAACTTCTTGTCAAACATCAACGTCACGATTCAAGACCTTACATGGATAAAAGGAATCACTTCATGGGGGCAGCAAGAGTCGCACCAATCTGAACTGGCTATAAATCAGACCATGGCGGCACTCCAATGACTTGTTCGGTGACCACCTCGTCACTGGTAGTAGGTGAGGAATGAGAGGGGTCGAAACCACCTCTTCAACGCACCAATTGGGCCAAGAAAAGGCTCAAATCACCTATCTTGATCCAAAATGTGGGCGGTGGTGCTGGGTAGGGTTATTCTTGTCAGCGGCATTGTTGGCAGTCAACAGCAACTGGAGGTGGTTACACTGGTAGGGGGTTGGCCGACAACACACACACTGGTGGCCCAGGGTCGATGGTTGGCATTGGCGGCACCTCCCTTAATTCCTGAGGTTGGAACCTATCAAACCCAAAGCCAAGGTGATGATGAACACAGGCACCGATGAAAGAGATTCTTCTCTTAACGAGTGAAACGATCCCAACAAAGAGAGGAATCACATAGGTCTTATTTAGTGGAGAAAGAAAGACTAGAGAAATCAAGGAGGTATAGAGCTTCAGCCAAGGACATGTGAGCTTTGATACCATATTGATAGAAACAAATGACTTAGCCACCATTGCAAAACCCTAGTTCCCTATTTATAAAGGAGAGGCCAAAGGGAAAATAACAAACATGCCCCTTTACTATGTAATAATATCACATAACACAGAAACAAAAGAAATAACATAAAACTCTCAACAATACCCAAGTTCAGCATGGAATCGAGGATGGGCAGGCATCAAAGAAGTGAAAGTGTGAAAATGAATAAGGTTCTTTAGAGGCATATGGTGTAGGGTCCTTGCCGAGTACATAAATATACCAAGTTGATGTAAAGTAGGCACACGATGCAGGGTCTCTACAGCACACATACATATGTGCAATGATTATGTGACCAGGTTGCATGGCCATGGAACATATCCACATATGCATCTGACTATGCAGTTGCATACCCATGTCTACTTAGAAGAATAATCAGATGAGGTAGGTAATGAAAGCCCTATGGAGAGCATGATCTGGCAAAATTCCTTGCAAGTGAAACTCATCTCGGTTACCATTCAATGACCCCATTCCCATAGCTGCTAGGGCTCATGTCTTTCCACTATATCATTTTCTCTCATCAGACCCCACTTGCCATACATGTCAGCATTAAGCCAGTGGCTATTAACATCAGCCTTCTTAATACAAGCAAAGCTCAACTGATTCAAGCCTTCAACTTTCTACGATAAACTCACCACTTCACCTTCCTTTTGCCTTTTGCTTCAGAAATTAAGGCCTCTATGAGCATTGGCGAAGCCGTTAATATCAGAGGGTAATTTACCTGAACGGCAGTAATTTCAAGTGCATTGTTAAGTCGTTTAAAAAGAAAGAAATTTTGATCAAGGAAAAAGGAGGGAATCCATCGAGCCCTTGCAAGATTTTACGTGGGAATTCACAAAGTATTATGCAGATGCATGCGTTGGTATCCAGACTCAAGCTCCACTCTCGTGGCGTGGTTGACAAAATCAAACACAAGCCCCTTGAAATATGTTGGAAAAGGAGCAACAACCCTCTCCGAACCTGCGCGGGATAAAACAACCCAAATTACCCCTACTCTAACAACAAGCGAGGTAACGATCCTACAACGCCATCCTGATTCCCCTAAAAGACCCAAGTGGAAACACGGTGTATAACATCAAAAAATTGAATTTCATGGGAAGTCAGAAAATAATCAAACCAGCAACTCTCCAGGGCGATGACGCCGGTAATACCATTTCTTTAACAACCTCTTGCCCCCACTCCGCCCACAAAAAAAAAAAAGAGGAAATAAAAAAGAATTGCTGCCGACTACGACAACGCTACACACACTCGAGAGAATTCTCGAATCGCATCAACTTCGAATTTAAAACAAAAAAAACATCAACCATGATCAAACTCAGCACATCAACCAACCACTCACCTCTAACCCAAAAAAGGATGGGCAACACTCACATTGGCGGGGTTCATGGAGGGTCCAGTGTAGGCGGACCCCGCGAAGATGAGCGCGACGGTGGCGGCGGCGAGAATCGGCGTCTTGACGGAGGCGCTCCTCGGTCCCCTGCCGATGATCAACAGCACGGCGAGCGTGATGACGAAGGTGAGCACCCCCTCGGCCATCGCCCCCGTGTGGAGATCCACCTTCAGCGACGGCCCCTTCAGCATGTGCCTGTACCGCTCCGGCATCACCTCCACTATCGCCAGCACCCCTCCCACCGCCCCCACCGCCTAGCACCACCAATTATTTATTTATTTATTTTTAAATAATAATAATAATAATAATAATCATCATCATCATCATCATCATAAATGATAAAAACCAAACCGCCATTCATCTTTAATTAATTATAATAATAGATGATGATTGTGATGAGTGGAACCTACCTGAGCGGGGAAGCGGACGGCGAGGGAGGGGAGGGAGTCGTGGGGGCCGTGGAGGCCGGCGAGGTAGAAGGCGGCCGTGCCGGTGGGGTTGAAGCTGCCGCCGCCGAGGAGGAAGGAGAGGGCGCCGAAGGCGTGGAGGAGGAGGGTGACGAGGGCGGTGCCGATGGCGAGCCTGGCGAGGAGGGAGGACTGGAGGCCCGCGTACGACGACACCAGGGAGACGGCGGTCCCGAGGGTCGCCGTGCAGAACACCCACAGGAACGTCGTCACGCCATCCACCACGGCCGACCACACCGGTGATCCCATCCTCTCTGTTCTCCTTCTTCCTCTTCTTCTTGTTTCGTCCGGGGGGGGCGGGGGATTCGGCTCTTCTATTCTAGATATAGATCAGAATGGTCGACGATATATGATACTTCCGGAGGAACTAACGACCTTTCTAGTTTTTATCTCCATCCGTCCGTCCGTTTTGTTGGGTTCGGGGAAAGTGTTTCACAGATGTTTGGAGTGTGCTTCTGTGCTGGATGTGTTCGGACTGATGGGAAGGGTAGGTGTACCGAAGCGTGGGGGATCGGTTTGTTGGGTAATTGCACTGAGGTTCCTAAGAATTTTACGTGAACCACCATGTTTTCACAGCAACTGGTCGGTAGCCTGCTCATTGCCGTGTTTCTAATAAATATGAATAAGTAACTAAGCTTCCATCTACCACCATCTCTTTTGATATAATTAAGTTAAAAAAATAAAAAAAATATATCAATAATTTCTGACAACCTGCGGAACTCTTTAAAATTTTTCCAAAGAACTTCGTTCACCCAAACGCAAAAAAAAAAAAAAAAAAAAAAAAAAAGGATAAATTGAAAAAGAAAGAGATTAACGGATAAAAACTGAAAAAAAAAAGAAAAGAAAAGAAATACCCCTGAGCTTTCCTTTAAATCGATCTTCGTTTTATTTATGTACAAAAAAAAGACATGAAAGGAAAAAGAGCTTAGAAAAGAGGAGGAATAAAATGTTACAAAAAATAATGAGAGATGGAAAAAATAGTATAGATGAATTGGAAAAATAAAATAACATGCGTAAAAGAGAAAGGAGAAGCATGAGAAAGGAAGGATTAGGGATGCAAATTGATTGAGTTTAGATTATTATATTTATTTATAAAATTTATATTCATATCTTACCTATTTATTTATTGGTTACAAAAATCTAAACCTATACATATATTCATCTACCCATCAAGTATTAATTTACCTATAAGGTATTTATTTATAAATTTATCTTATAATTAAATCGTATCTAAATTAGAGTTGGAAGAAAAAAATCTATGATATGATCTATTAATTATTTATTTTTAATAATTCCGAAACATAGGGGTTTGGGATTATGTAATTCTATCGATCCTTAGAGAAATTATTACAAAAAGAACCTTTTAAAAAGAATATATCACAAATAAAAAAAAAATACAAAAAAGGACAAATTATAAGTAAAGTTTAAAAAAAAGATTTTCATCCCTAAATTAAATGTTTAATGAAGTTTCAAAATCACTTTCAACCTTCAGAATCATAAAGTAAATTACAAGGGAGATAAGGTTGAGGGAATGAGAGACTTAAGGTAGAACTTATACATATTGGATAAATAAAAATTTTATTTGGATGCTTGACTCAGGAAATCGGATATGAACATATTCATATCTATACTCAAATTTGATCGAATTCAAATCATTTTGTGGGTCAGATTTACCAAAATTTATATCTTATGAATAAGAAGGGAGGACGGGGAAGAGAAATGCATCCCCTAAATGAATAAACACCCATAGATAATGCACTCTAGATTACCTAACCGACAATTCATATATATCATAGAAGATTAGGTCATCTTAGCATCCATTTGCATAATTTCTTTCCTCCTGTTGCGTCTTAACTTTAAGGACATATTAGCATCCAAGTACATTGGCCTCTGATTCACCATTTGTGTAAGTGCTTTGCTCTTGTTGTGCCTTAAGGATTTTTTTTCCTTTGAGTATAAATTCTATAATATAAAATTTGCGAAGGAAAAAATCGCATAAGTTGTGTTAGGTACGACGTAGGAAGAGGGTCTTTGTTCTGACGCAAATAATGGATAAGGTGTGACAGCTACAGTAGCAGGAGCATTGCGTGCTCCACATCGAGTCATACATATTTTACGTTACAGATAGATAGTTTAAGTTGCCAAATAATTCCGTCTTATCTCATAGTTGATCGTTGAACCAACAGATAATACACATCTATATAATTCTTTCTCTTCAGTATTCTTAAATTTATAGAATCATCCTCGGCCGCAACTGTTGCCCCTCCATCAATATCTATTTCTTCCATAGTCGATATGCATTAATTTCAATTCCAATAATACAAATTACACCAAGTATATCATATAGAAAAGAAAACTATCTTACCAAGGAGCGTTGGCCCTTCATCGGTATCTAATCCTCCCACGCATGCATGGATTTCGATGATATAAATTACAATAAATTCACTGCACAAAATAATTATTCAAGGTTGCCAAACAATTTTATGATGTGTCTTACGATTGATCGTTGAAATTGAGACGTTACACATCTTTATAATTCTTTTCTTTAATATCAAGTGTCGTAACTTGAACCTCCTACGGTTGGTACGCATTACTTTCAATAATATAAATTAATTATAATAAATGCTCTGTTCTAGCATAAGTGATGGATAAATGCTCTGTTCCAGCACAGATGACGAATAGGTGCCGCAGCACCGCAGCAAGAACAGTACCTACTCAACGGCGAATGATAGATATTATAGATGTGGACGCCCAAGCCGACACATGCTATGTTAGGCCTGTTGTAGGATTATCTTTTAGTTAGGCTACATTTAAGGTTTATATCGGGATAAAATATGATAGGGATAAGTCCATGAATTTTTGGTTGATAGTATAAGAATAAGTAGTGGAAGGGAGTGTGATGTGATATTAGTGGGTATTTATTTAATGATTTTTTAGGTTGAGTGGATGTTTTTTTGATATCATGATACTGATTGGTCCTTAATGTATGTAAGTTTATGTTGATTTGATGATATAATTTTTAAATAAAAGAAAGTAGATGTTTATATTATTTTATATAATAGGTGTGATTTATATGATTTGGTATAATAGATAATAGTAGTTTGTATGTAAGTTTAATTTTATTATACTTTTATGAGTAGAATTTATTGGATGAGTTAAAGAGGAAATTAATGTTTTATCTTTTTCTTTTATTTATGTATTTGGAAATATTTTTATTCGTTAGGGTTAACTTGTCTGGAAAATTTATGAGAGTTGAGTGGATATTATTGTTGAGGATTATTAACATTGATTCCCTTTATCTTCTGTTTAAATAAGGTGAAATATGTGGTGTATGTGAAAGCCTCGATGTTCACTTCCCTTGATATTGCAAAAATGTTTGTAAATATTCACTAAACTTTTCGATAATCTATCGATGTCAATACAGATAATTCCATCATACTTTGTCCATGATGCTGTAAAAGTGTGTTGAACTAGTACATGAATGAGGTGTTAAGATTGTGATCGATTAATAACGTAACAATTAAACTACCTAAATAAATTATATTCGTATGCCTCTATCGTGCTAAATTTTCATTTGTTAGGAAGACTACAACTTAATCCTTTCTCCCTGTGTAGCCTGACAAAGTTTTCGTACAATAAGAAAACAAAGTAGATGCTGCATGAAAGCTTTTACTAAAGTAGAAGTTTCATATCAAACAAGAGAATATATCAAAATAAGTTAAATTATTCTACCATCATACTATAATATATTCAGAAATTGCACCAAACATAAACTACTACAGAATCATACACCGCTCGAGGGTAATGCCAAAATGGATGAAATCCTAGAAACCATATAAACTAGTGGAGAATCAGACCCACCAAAGTGTAATGCGGGAAGGCTGTCCCTCGAAGCCACTTGAATTTCTCGTCAACCTATTGAAAATATAAATGTTTTCAAACTTAAAAGAATACTAAGGTTACCAATAATGAATTTGAATTAGAAGATAGTAATCTTACTTGGTGCCACTGATAGTTCCCATTAACTGGTCTAACCATGCAGCTGGCAGGGTCCCACAACCAATTTCCATCCTCTATTAGTTGTTTTATGTAGCGATATGTATTACAGTAATGTTTCTAACATTTGTATAGGCGTGGTTTATATGGGTGGTGGTTTGTTTGGGTGAAAAAGTCAGTAGAAGTTTACTCCTACGCTACGCGAGTGAAATGACTTCCTCAATAATGTCCTTCCAGCTTCCTCGTATATCATGCAAAGAGGAGGACCCACTCCTCGTAGGAGTAAGTAAACTCCATGCTGAACATTGTAGAATGGAAAGAGAGATTAATCATACTTGCAATGAAAATTGTGACAGTTGCACACTATGAAATTGCTATTACGAATGATTTAAAAAGGGATAAATTTAATTTCATAAATGCATGCAGTAGTTTCCAACATATGAGACATTTTCCATGTAATGTGATGTTTACTTAAGAGAAGTAAGTTATTGCAATGCACTACCAACCTTATTCATTATTTATTTATTGTCCGTCATTGAAGGTTTTAGTAGCACTAACGAACGGTAACAATCTGTTAAGTTGATGATATATGTCGTTGCAATGTCCATACACACATAAATTACAATATTTGGAATAACATAAGACAATACAAATGAAATGTGTTTCCTCTGAATGGAGTACGTAGTATCTACAACCTTAATGATACCTACTCTTACATATACCAAGAAGCAGACAATAAGAAATCCTATATAGTGTACACAACTTAAACATTGTTAATGAAGCTCACAAACGCAACCAACTTTGGTTAATCATATGACTTTAACAATTTCTTATGCAAAGTAATTATGACAGTTGCACTTGTTACGTATATATGTCAAATAGTGTTCACAGTTACTTTGAAATAAGCATACAGTTGAAAAAAGTCCACTATGCAAATTAATATTCGCTACTTAATGCATTGTAATTGTTGAAATAAGATGACATTGGAAATCATAATATAATCCTTCTAAGATACATACATGACGAAATAGAAAACTATTATTAAGGCTACCATCAAACAACTGTGTTTGCCACCACTATCGAGTGTACATTCGATCATGTGAGAGAAGTTATTGCTACATATAATACCAAACAAGCAATTACGACCTTCGCATAAAATACAACCTCTTGAAGTTGACAACGAATTTCACGGACATTGGAGTTAATATCAATCGTTATCCCTTTGACATACTCCAATTCGTTCGGCAAGGCAATGCCACTTAAAATGTCATCTTCTTCGTTCTTATTAGCTTCATCTTCTACCCATTTGAAGAAATTACAATTCTTCGTCTGACATGTGTAAAACCTCCTACATTTGTTCCATGCCTTACCGGATGTCCTTACGATTATCGGTCAAGTACACCAATATGTCACATGGGGATTGAATCCCCGATTCGGGCTAGTGGTGCTTTGCGAGGGTAAATCCATGTTCCGTGCAAAGATTGCGAGTAAAACACTGCGTACAGATTTTCATGTAAATGATATGGCATATATGTTAATCGAGTAAATATATGGAAGCTAACTTCGTATCCCAAAAGAGTTTTAAGCAAAACACGAAAATAAGGAACACCAATACCGTGATAACCATCATAATATATGCATCATTCATCGTAATTAAGGGGGACATATATCTAATGATGTTTTCTTTAACAGAACACCAATACCGAACATGTACATAGCGTCATTGGTAAGACATTGCTATTCGAAATTTACTACTTGCTGTTAGATGGTAATTATGCCTTCAAAAATGAAACATCAGTCATCATACATAAAACCATACATGAAAGATGGGTTATAGAGTAGACGATAATATGACTAACAAGATAAGTAGACATGATGATATATGGATAAAGTAACAGACGTTTGTTATCACTAAAAGATGGTTATCCCAAGCTCATTTGCAGCGTTGACAACATCATAGCATCGTTCATTAGTTGTTGAACGAAAAGGCGATACGTCCTAGCTCGATCCTCAGTACTTAGACGCTCAGGTAGAATATCATCACGTGCTAAATGGTTCCTGAATTGGTTTACCCATTCAATCAACATTAATAGTCTGTTAGTGAAAGTTAGCCATTGAGGTCACTCGAGAACAAATACCATCCTGTCATCCATGTCTATGCCTCCCTACTTGTGCGTAATAAAATGACATGAAGCAAAGTAAGAAATATAGCAATTTGCAACTAATGATGGAAAGCTTAACATTATTGAAATAATGATAGAAAGGGCAACAAATTTCAAGTAATGATAGGAAGCTTGTAATGAGTAAGTGTAAATGATAGTTAAACTTTCGGCTCAGGTCATTACAATAATCATCAACTAATGATGGTGACCTTGTTACTATATTTAGGATGTCGTATACTCATACACGCATCCACTATGTAGGGTTGACCTACTGCAAAAGTAACCAAGTGTAGTATCTAAGCAGTAATAATTATTGCACGCAACGAGACATCCAAACCTCATTGTGGTAGAACAAATACACAACAATCCAAAAATAGTAATGGGCTCTCACGTCATCATGAAAGAAATGCATCTCATCATTGCCGATATAGGGAAGAAGGCACTGTGGTATTCCACTTCCAATAATGAAGATAGCAAAAAAACAGAGACAGAAAAAACCTACAATATAAATTAAACTAAGGCCTACTAAAGAAAGCAAAAAATAAAATATAACTTACAAGTTGAGACAACATAACATCTAAGTAAGGATATTCCAAGGCCTATTACGACAGACACAAAATAAGATAAGGAGACGTAGGAAATGGTGTGCAGTTATACAACATCATTGTCCCGTACAGGATCATTATCCACAAAGGAACAACCCAGACAACCAGCGAGCGCTGCTCTTCTCAATTTGTGACTCTCCTCTACTTTCCGCAATAACTCTTTTAACTCTCGAATTTCGTCCTCTACCTCCTTCATGAAGTGGTTCAAATTAAGCAGTTGATGTTTCAACTTCTTCGAATCCTGAAAAGACTTCGCTCTCCATATTACCCCACATTCCTAGTTGTTCATTAAATCCAATTAAAGCACAAGTGTTAGCAAAGTACATTTTTTATGAGTATATTAGATAGGGATTTCATCTTACCGAATATTCATTGCAACATACGTACACTAACCTATCAATTGGCTCCTTGCTTAGATTAGAAATATAAATCATCTTTGTCCTATGCCCGCACTTGCAATAAGGCTCATCCTCCATCACAGTTCCCGTTGACCCAATGCAAAAGTAACCAAGTGTAGTAATATTTAGCTCATAATTTTTGCACGCAATGAGACATCCAAACCTCACATTGGCAAGCCAAATACAGACCAATCCAAAAATAAAATACATCTCATCATTACCGATATACGATACAAGGCACTGCGGTAATCCATTTCCGATAAGGAAAACTTGAAAAGCGGAAAGAAAGAAAAGCTGAAGCAAGCATTAAACTAAGGCCAACTATAATGAAATGTGCACGTTAAGTTAAGGTATCGCCAAACATATAAAAAAAAATGAAAACACATAATTTGACAGGAGAAGATGATACAACCCGAAGCAAACGAAAATAAGAAAGTTAATGTAAAAATATAAGGCTCAGGTCCACACATTTAACATAATTGGACGATGAGTACACATGTTATGTATGTTATGACATTGTATATTCATGCACACGTCCACTAGGTTGGGTTGAGCCATTGGGTAGGGTAAGTTCTGTAGTATCGAAGACCAGCAGCTGCAGTGGTCCACAATAGCACATCCTAACCTCCAAGTAGTAGGATAAATACACAGACATCGTAACGTAGTTACGTGAACTCATGCCCTCAATCTACAATCGTGTAACATCATCGCCTATAATAGTAATGCACTTGTGCACGTTGGTAGATCAAGAAGATCCCTACATCCCATACAGAATTTGAACATATCAAAAGCTTGAACAAAAACACCAATATTACACATTCATTAACATACAGCACATTGTATGATAAAATAAGCAACTTCATGGAGAACGAAGCGAGCAACGACAACATAGAAAAGTAAAGATAACACAATTAAAAAAAAGAAAGCCAACTATGATCTGTTCGTTTTACTTTGATAGCAATGTCACTTAAACATTTGCAAACAAAATGCTAAGGGATATGTGTCGCCACCATATGTTCTTCATTACCTTTGAGCATATTAACTACAATCATGCAAGAAACTTAACTACCGCCTTCTCCTCGATCTACGATCACAATAATCGTTCCACATTTGCATGGCTATTGAATCCCTTAAGCATTCCCCTCGATTTACGTCCTCTCTATTGAATGAAGCTCGTGGGTATTGGTCTCCCATATCAGGTTCATTCATCTCATTTGCAACTGCTTGAGCATAAGGGAACCACTGGTCATTACCGTAGAAGCAAACGAAGTTATGAATTATACAAGTCTCACGAACAACATCTCGTTGGACACTGATCGGATATTCCTGCATTCTTTTAAGGCACTCAAACCTCTTCTTCCACACACCAAAGGTCCTCTCAACAACTCCTCGTAGTTGAGTGTACCTGTGATTGAATAACTCCATGTAGCTTTTGGCCAGGCCACCTCTCTCTTACCACTCTGGAATATGGCACATGGTCCATCGGTAGGGAGCTAAGTACTCATCAGTATTAGTATATCCACAATCAACAAGAAATCTACAACCTTATGGCACACGGAAAATCCGTCTATCGAAAGCCCACTGAAGAACTCCCATATCGCTTGTGGAACCCTCGTATTCGACAATGACAAATGTGAATAACACGTCGAAGTTGACAACACCCATGACATTCTGTGACAAGTCATGTGCCTATTGCGATATCTTAACTCCTCATGCCTCAGTACACAAGTTCGGACGTGGCAACCGTTGATAGCACCTATTACTCCCTACATTTGCAGGAGTTGTCATCGTAAGAGAAGAATATGACGAAACAGTCAAGGGCATGTGTTAACGAATAAATACTTTAACCACTTACTTGATAGTAAGGGTAGTATTTGGGATTCACCATTATTTCCGATGGGTTGACCGGATCCGGTGGTCGAACTAACATCAGCTTCAAGCTTAAAGTAGCATCCATAACAGACTTGAAGTTTCAACTTACTGTTTCACCGGAATGTTGGAACCGCTCTTGTAGATCACGATTGGAGGTTGCATGACTAATTGCATAGAGCAAGATGCAGACTTGCTCGATTGTTGTTGTGTGAGTTGAATCTTGCAAGCCACCATGGGACTATAACAACTCAACAAATGACTTTACTGCATCAGGGTGCATACAGAATGAGCAATATGATCGTTCCTCGTGACCCTACATCATTTCGGAAATCCATAGGTGATCTCCCATCGACGCCATATGATTGCTCTTGGAGGATGACGAGGAGTCCCATCATCATCATCGCCGTCCAGCAGACCTGCCACAAAGTTCAAGTTCAACGCCGCAATAGACAATCATGCACGATATTGCTTGTAATGACAATTTGGATCCATTCGGTACATGTACATAGACACAGGACACATGTATGAGAGATAAGCGAACATTTAATTTACTATATGAGTAAGATAAAGACAGTACAATTGCAGTTACATCATTGCACGATATGAAGCTGTTTCTGTCAATACATGGACACTGCGAACAACGCATCACTAGAACGCTGTAACATGATGAATAGCCAAAACATGGAATGTCAAATACGAGAATGGTAACATCATAGGGGCGGCATAAAGGGACGTGACCTACTATTTCCTTACTGCAATTGTTGCTCCTCCAACCATGAATCCAACATGTACGGAGGCATCGTCAACATCTCCAAGAATGCATATCTCTTGGAAGGATCCTCAAATACCATGACCAACCTGGCAAACTTGATAGGATCCATATTAGGCCTTGCGTTGTGCAAAGCTCCTATGGCATCACCAATACGGCCTAAAGGATTGACAAGACAAGGCTCCAGGTTTTGCCTCACCAACTCACTTGTCGTCTCCACTAGCCGACCCAATGAAGCATTATCACCTGGTGTACCAGAACTCTTGCCTTTCTTTAAGCTTGATGAACTTCGGCAGTTCTTCAAAACTTGTTGAGAATATGTAGGATGCGAAATGTCATCATTATTGTCATCATCCACCATCTCAACAACTTCATTCCTCTTCATATGACCTGATATATCCAACTGTGTGTTCCAAGGATGTTGCTTAGATGGATAAGTTGTACTGTGTACCATTCGAGTGCCACCATTACCTCCTCGAGTACTACCAATTGCACGATCACCAATTGCAATGTCATCACCACGGATGGTATGCATCTCTTCATAGAAAAGAAATAGATTGTTGTGAAACTTCCTATATTTGTCCTCTAACTGAAAGAAGAAATTCGCAAGACGTTAGTAAGATTGCTTAAAATAGGCAATCGATTGGAAAATATAATTTTGTCATCGATCGACTGACCTCATCCCATACTTCTGGATAAGGGGGAATCGGTTGTTGAGTCTCATTGTCTTAACCCCATCCACTCTTGCCCATTGATGAGAACCTCGTCACAAACCCTAAACTAGCACCATTTAACCCTGATTTGCAAGAAAAAGCTCCTACAAAACCTTAGAAAGGCTTGGCTCAGAGAGATTCTGAGTTTGCAAAGAAAACATAAACTGAGGGGTAAAAATGCAATTTCACCAATCCAATCTGAAAACAGGGTAACTCAGGGTCCAAACATAGGTCAAAATAACCTAATAAGAAGAAAAGTGGGATGAAATGACTCAACAAGGGCTACAGCAACTCCGAAGAATTAAATGACATCCTGTAACCTTAAAAACAAACCCACTTAAATACACGAGGTTAGAGGCAGAGAAAAAATCAACTAAACCCTCTAAAATTCATAGAAAAATAATCTCTAAGGTTTAGAACCTTCAATTTGGCCTTAGAAACCCATTTTGACCTACATTGAGAACCATGCCCAATTAACAACTTAATTTGGGTTTTTACGTAAATTGACCGGTCAAACAAGGTTTAATATAGAAATAAAATTCACCATCAGAATCCTTAGGTCCTAATTATTCATGTATAAAAAATTGAGCCTAAGAAGAAACCTTCTTGACCAACTTTACACTTTGGTCCTCATATATTTACTTTTTGGCCCTCAACTTTTGAACCCTCACATTTTGGCCCCTAACTCTCCTTCGTTCTTTGCGTTCAGGTCCCTCCTACAAAACCTGACCAGCACCATGCTCCGACGACCTTGCGCGGAGCATGGCGCTGCGTAGGGTGAGGGGGAGGGCCTGCCAGGTCAAATGGGGGTGCCCTGCGTCGTCAGCCACCGCAGGAGCACCCCCCTGAGTGCTGCGACCACCCATACCGCCCGTGCGAACGCACGGACAGTCTGGGTCTCCTTCCTCCGGCGTCCTCCGGCGAGGGAGACACGTCGTCTCCCTCCGCCCTCCTCTCTGGTTCTGCCCCTATAAATACCCCCGTCGCTCCGCCGTTCTTCCTAGCTCGGATCTGATGGAGATACCCCCTCACTTCCTCTCTTCCCACTCCGACAGATGCCCCCTTGCTCCGGCGGTTTCTCCTCCTCCTCGTCGCTCTGCTGCAATACCAGCAGCAGAGCCACCTTCCTGATCTTCCTCCGCGTCGCGCAATACCGGCGCATGCTGCTTTAGCCCCGTCGTCGCCGCCGTCCTCCCCCACTGGGCATTTCTTCTCCAGCTCTGGTAGGTACGAGCCGGCAGCCTCTTCGTCCCCTTCGTCACTTTAGCTAGGTTAGAATTAGTCTTCTCTATCCCCTCTTTCTTTTCCTCCTTATTTTACAATCAATTACACCCTCGACCGACCCGACCACCGTCATCTTCCACGCCTCCGGCCAACCTCCGGCGAGTCGCTCCCATCATTCCGCCACTCCACACGACTCGCCGACCCCTGCAGAACCTTCGCCTCCTCACCCTGATCATCCTCCGCCCTTCCAGTTCCCCCAAATCGCCCTCTGCAACTCCACTGAACACACCCATTTCCCAACCCGCAGTTTGACCTAGGGCGGCCCTTTGGCTCTGCCCCGCCACCTGCAGACCCTCCGACCACCTTCGCCGTGCCACGGCGAAGGTCTCCGCGTATCTAATTAGGCCGAGAGGCCCTTTCTTTGTAAACAGGAACTTCACTCGCCGCCGCCATTGTTGAGGTGAAGAAGCTCCTTCGACCTGCTGCTCCAGGCGCGCCGCGCCCAGGTCACGCTCCCAGGCTGTGCGAGGTATTTTCGCGAAGCGCCAGGCTACAGTTGAGGCGAAGCCCTCGCGCGAAGCCCTCGCATGAAGCCTCGACTGCCGCTGCTTCCTCCGCGCAGGCATCCAAATTGGGGTGGGACATTTAGTCCCACCTCAGAAACTCATCGAGGCAAGCAAGCGCTTAAAGGAAAAAAGTGCCTTAAGCTGTTTGCCTCAGATGACGGGGTGAGGTCCCCTTCACCCGCCCGATTACCCGGCCTCGTCTGCGCTCACGCCCCGCGGACCTGGCCTGACCCGATTAGCCCGACCTGCACTCCTCGCCCACCACCGCACGCCGGTGGGCCTGGACCCGGGCGCGACCCGCGTACTCGATTACCCGGTTGCTCTGGGAGAGCTTTCCTAAGAGCGAATTCTGAGAGAGAGAGAGAGACGCGGGGAAGGGTGGGTAGAATAGGTTTTTTCCTCTGACGTGTAAACCGTGAAGTGTGCAGGCACAGGTGAAGAAGAAGAAGGACTGCGGAAGAAAAAGAAGAAGAAGAAGAAGAGAACACAAAGCAGAAGAAGAAGAAAGCTGAGGAAGACACTGTAGCGGCAGCGGTTTAAGTCGTCTGATTGGAAAATCAGACGACGTTCTGAAGGCAAAAGAAGGACTGAAGAAGAAGAAGAAGAAGAAAAGAAAGAAGGAGAGACGATGTCCTGAAAGCAAAAGGAAAGAAGAAGAAGAGCACGAGAAGAAGATCTGAAGAACAGAAGAAGAAGAAGAAGAGAAAACAAGGAAGAACAGAAGGCAGAAGAGAAGACCATGAGGAGATAGACAAAGAAGAAGAAACCAAGAGCCAAAGAGAAGAGAAGACAAAGAGGAAGAAAGAAGAGAAGAAGAAGCCAAATTTCCATATCTCTCTCTCTCTCTCTCTTTATTTTTGTAATAAGAAATACTGTACTTCTAGAATACAACTTGCTCCCTGAGTTCGACCTCGGGAACTCTTTTATTTTCGAGTAATAAATTGTAATAATGGCAATGACTATCTGTACTACAACGTAATTTCTACAACAAAAGCTAGTCACAACGCCGTTATCACCCATCAACTGTCGGAATGTACTATATTGTATCTTTAAGGTCTTCCACTTATTTTGAATTTGGTCCTTACTGAGGGTCATGTCAAATAATGCATTAAATCAGTGTGTGATTCGGTCCTAACCGAGCATGTTGAATGTACCTCCTATGTACTGCTTCTTCTTCTCCTTAGTATCTTTCATAATGCCAAGAAGCCCCCTAGTGTTCTCCACTGTCCATGTTGTGCATCTTTGTCCTTCATTACGACATCCTCGCATGCTTTTCCCATTGAATACATCGTCCACATTGATGTATTTGTTGGTGCTATGGCACCACAATTGTTTATTTTGATGATAACAAAACATGTGTCATTTAACATTTACACTTGAAGTTGTAGATTTCAGGTTAATTGCAAATGGAGACGTGGTTAGATGTAGTTCGAGCTTGCATCCAGGACAGATTGGAGGAGCTTGACGGAGAACAGAGGAGCTTCGCGAGGAGCGATGGCTTGATGAAGGAAGGAAATGAAGAATAAGATATATTTCCTTTCCTTGTACTCTATGTATTTTTGTTTCTTTTCTTGCTCTTTATTTTGTTACTTAGATTCATGTTAAAGAGCCTTAAAGAACCCTAACAGTAGTCCTAGGAATACTTGCACAACCCTAGGATACTTAGGTTTTCTGTAGAGAACTTAGAAAATCAAAACAGGGTTCAAACAACCTTTTCAGGCATCTAATCTGAAAATCAGACGTCTGATAATAACTTTTAAGATGTCTGACTGTTGACTTAGACGTCCGATAATATTAGGCTGGACTTAGTTAGTTCTGTCTGATGAAATTAGACGTCCAGACCTTAGTCCAGACGTCTTAGAAGACGTCTGATGACTTTGCCAGATATCTAATTAGTGGACCGTTGGCTACCTTAGTAAACACCGAAGGAAATGACCGTTGGCTCGTATCAGATGTCTGTAGAGGACACCAGACGTCTGATACATGACCGTTTTGCCTCGGCTGACCCAAAATCTCTTTTTAGAAATCTTATAGCCGTTGCACTCTCTTGGAAATCCATGAAGTTTCCCTACTAGGAGGGGTGACGTAATAAATGCGGAAATAAAATAATAAAGCAATCTCACAAAATGGACAAACACACAAGTACACAAGTATTTTTTAGGTGGAAACCCAAACTGGGTGAAAACCACCACCTAACCATCTCGAGTTAGGATTTTTCGATCAACCTAGTTGATTAAATCCACTAGCCGAATCACTTTAAAACGAGGGTGATTCAACCTCTGTACAACCACGCTGCAAGTACGAGGGTAGCGTTCCTCAACCCCTTCTCTCCATGAGAAGGATTTTGTCCCACGAAGGAGACGTGAATTCGCAAAGCGAATACCCAACCAAAAGACAAAGATAAAATAAAACAAGTAATCCTATAGAGCCAACAAAGGAATTTAAACCTAGCTTCTATAGGAAATAGGAAACTCCCCTTTGCAAGGAGTGCGTCGAGTTGATGACGCGGTGCGTGTGCCACGCGATGGCGCAATGTCGCTCTCGTAAACAACGGCGGGAGAGCGGGTGCGCGAAGCTTGATGCTCTCAAGATGTAAAACTTGAGCTTAGAGAGCAAGATCTTTTCTGGACACAAAAGAGTGTGAAAATATGTAGCTAAGTGTATCCAAGTGTGTCTTCGTGTTGCAAAGGTTCCCCTCTATTTATAGAGGCCTTAGGAAGGCTTTGGAAGGCTTAGGAAAGGTTCTATAGCCGTTGGGAACAAAGCCCAAGAGAATCAGCCCGAAATCAGGAACAATCATTGTTCTGACAGGCTTATCAGACGTCTAATTATGGCATCATACGTCTGGAACTTCACTTTAAGACGTTTGATTCCAAGGTCAGACGTCTGATTTTGGGCGGGTCTCTTCCTGATTTGAATCAGATCTAAACAGGGTTCTAGCGCAAGTCCATCAGACGACATATAGGACGTCTGGCACTATGTCTGGACGTCTGGAAACCTACTTTTACTGTGGGAATTGATTTCCAAACGTTGCAACGGCTAGAAAATCTCTGAGAAGAGATTTTGGGTCAGCCGAGGCAAAACGGTCATTTATCAGACGTCTGGAAAGGCCTAAGGACGTCTGATAAGGCTTTAACAGTCATAATCCTTGAGTGTCTACTAAGCCAGCCAACGGTCCACTAATTGGATGTCTGGCAAGGTCATCAGACGTCTCCTAAGACGTCTGATTTCATCAGACAGAACTAACTATGTCCAGCCTAACAGATATCAGACGCCTGAAACAACAGTCAGACGTCTTGAAATACTTTATCAGACGTCTGATTTGGGAATTAGACGTCTGGAAGTGCTGTTTGAACCCTATATTGGTTTTCTAAGTATTCTACAGAAAACCTAAGTATCCTAGGGTTGTGCTGGTGTTCCTAGGACTACTGTTTGGGGACTTTGAGGCTCTTTAACATAATATTCTAAGGAAAATAAGGGCAAGAAAATAAAGACAAGAGATACAAGAAAGGATAAAACAGAATCTATCCTATTCTTCTTGTCTTCTATCTTCAATCTGTCGCTCCACGCGAACCTCCTCTGTTTTCCGTCAAGCTCCTCCAATCCATCCTGGATGCGAGCTCGAGTTCCGTCTAAACACGTCCACATTTGCAATTGACCTGAAATCTAGGACTCAAATTGCAAATGTTAAATAACACGTGTTTTGTTATCATCAAAACAAATGATCGTGGTGCTCTAGCACCAACAATCCATTCCCGCAGAAAAGTAGGTTTCCAGATGTCCAAACATCTTTCCAGATGTCCTGTATGTCGTCTGATGACAATGCACTAGAACCCTGTTTAGATCTGATTCAAGTCAGGAAGGAAACCCGCCTAAAATCAGACGTCTGACTTTGTTTCCAGACGTCTTAAACTGGTTTTTCAGACGTCCGATGTCAGGATTAGACGTCTGATATCCCTGTCAGTGTAATGATTAACCCTGATTTCGACCTGATTTTCTTGGAGCTTGCACCCAACGGCTATGGAAGCCTTCCAAAGCCTTCCTAGGGCCTCTATAAATAGAGGAGAACCTTTGCCACTCAAACACACACCAAGTACAAGCATTTCCACATCCTTGTGTCAAATTGATCTATAGAAGAAGCTCGAGCTCTACAAGCACTCACTTCACCTAAGAGCTTCGTCCTGTTGTGCACCCGTTCTCCCTCCGCGATTACGAGAGCGTTGTTGTGCCATTGCTTAGTTCACGCATTCGCGTCGTCGACACACTTCCACCAAAGGGAAGCATCCTTACTCCTATAGAAGCTTAGTTTTAGAATATCTTTGTTGGTTCTATAAGACTATTTGTAATTTACTTTGTTATTTAGTTGGGTATTCGCTTTGCGAATTCCCGTCTCCTTCGTGAGACAAAATCCTTCTCGTGAAGATAAGGGGTTTGAGGTACGCTACCCTCGTATAAAGTAGCATGGTTGTAATTGAGGTTGTACTACCCTCGTTTAAGTAGTACGTTAGTGGATTTGATCAACTTGGTTGATCGAAAAATCCTAACTCGAGAGGGTTAGGTGGTGGTTTTCACCCGAGTTGGGTTTCCACCTAAAAAATCATTGTGTACTTTGTGTGATTGCTATTTTGTGAGATTGTTTTATCTTTAATTTCGCATTTTTACGTCACGCTGATCTCACCCCCTCCAAGTAGGGATTTACAGTATATTTGACCTTCATGAAGATCATAACTACCTCCTCCTTGACGAGTATCTTGCTAATTAAACTCTGGTAATTCATCAATACCCCATTCATCCTCAAATATGTCATCATTTAAGTTCATATTGCTGTGTGAATACCAAGAAAAGTTTGGTGAGAAGTTGTACAATTACTGAAAAAATATCATAAATTCCAAAAGTACATCAACATTGTACATAACTTTCTCGACCAGGAACTCTATTATCGAACATTTTATCTCATGCATACCTCTTGCAAACCATATTCATGATTCATCATCTTCATAACTTCCATAACTTCTTACAGAATCATGTGCTTCCTATTAACCATCATAACGAAATTTAACTTGTCGATGAACTAAGGTGGCCTGAATTATGGGAAGAAGCTCTTCCCAAAATTTTGTGTATCAAGACATATGACATAGGTCTCATATACATTATGAAGACATTAACATCGCTTCCCGCATTGTAACGTATGTCAATCACCTACATAATTTCTATATATAAATCTAATTATGAACAAAGGGTACCACACTTTCCGAATTTCCTAATAAATTATATTCAAAATATCCACAGATAATAATTGAGTTTTCAATATCTATTTAATTACAATGTGTATAAAATGGTTATTTACTTTAGTCGAATTCCCATTACTAATAAAACATATAAAGTAAGGGC
The DNA here is from genome assembly GCA_037157565.1 of Thalassia testudinum. NCBI lineage: Eukaryota > Viridiplantae > Streptophyta > Magnoliopsida > Alismatales > Hydrocharitaceae > Thalassia > Thalassia testudinum. The sequence goes on from JAZHRO010000073.1 coordinate 140,471,293, forward strand.
AGGCCAACTCTTAATATAGGGGCAATGGCCCCTCAATTCTTATATGATGTTCTTAATGTATTGACTATTTAACGTATTGGCCCTCCTCCTTTTTCTATTGGTCGACACTTTAAAAAATATTGGAAATACTTAGTTTTGTTAAGAAAAATATAACTGATAGAGTTGCGAATCTTACTATGAGAGAAAATGAGAAAGATAGATTTCGTTAAATTTTTTTTTTTTTGATAAATACATATGACATTTAACTATCTTTAATTTCTTTTTATTAATAAATACATATGCATGAAATATAGCTAACGTCTTCCTTTAAATGCGATAATAAATTAATTAGATGTTTTACATAACACTTCTAGATTCTCGTGTAATATCTTTGTTGTTACTTTATTAACGTTATAAATGTTGTTATCTTTTATAAGTGATCTTGAAAGTTTTCATAGTTTTCAAACAATCATTTATAGTTATAAAATATTATCTTTTAAACAAAATGACATATAAAATCTAAATATAAAATCTAAATAATTTTTTTTTTAAATTGACAAGAAATCAAAGCAATGGTTTGATTGTTCCTTTTTATAAGAAAGTGATTTTTTTGGTAATTTTAATTGTTATAGGTAGCAAGTGAATATTTAGTTGATTTTGTCAATTAAATTACATTATACTATTTTAGGAAATAGTCTAAGTGATTATTTCTTATTTAAATAAAGATTAAAAGGTTATTTTTATTGGAAAAATTAAATGTAGGTTAATTTACCTCTCATTTATTTGTTTTTATAAAATTATTATGCTAAATATTGGCCCCTCGTTTATGATCTTTCTAGTTCTGCTCTTGATATAAAGGAAGAATATGGAAAATAGTCCAATTTGAACCAACATAGGTGCAAAACAAACATGTGTTGCTAGTAATTCAACAACTTAAATTGATTCAACCACATAAGTGGATATGCAACATGTATTAGTTTTCGATATAAAAGAAAGTGCATAAATGAGTATTGTTTTTCAACAATTAAATACAATGTGAATAAATGAGACAACCTATGAATGCTTAAATGAGGAATAATGAAAACAAAACAACATAATGAAAAAGAACTCAACTATTCTGCTAGCATCAAAAAAATAAAGAGTCAAAACATGCTGCTATCCAAATAAACTTTTATAATAATCAAATCACTATTTGCAGCAACTTATATAGGTAATATAATTTACTATCAATTGAGTACACACTGATGCGAACCTCATCATGAACCCTAACTAGCACAGTCTGACCTAAATAAGTGTACAAAAGCTCCTACAAAACCTAAGGGAAAGCCTAAATCAGGGAATTACGAATTTGAATATAAAATAATTCTCAAGGGGTAAAACTACAATTTTACCAATGCAGTACATAAACGGGATTTCTAAGGGTCTAGACATATGTCAAATGGGCTTAATAAGAGAGAAAGTGGGATGATTTGGCCTGAAAAGGGTTATAGCGACATCTAGGAATTAAATGACATTCTACAACCTTAAAATAAACCTACTTTAATTCATGAAGTTCCAGGTAATATAAAAATCAACTGAACCCTCTAAAATTCATAAAAAATATCCCCTAGGATTTAGAACCTTCAATTTGGTCCCTGAAACTGGTTTTGACCTAGATTGAGGTCCATACCCAATTTCTGACTTAATTTGGGTTTTTATGCAAAATGTCTGGTCAAACGTGGCTAAACCGAAAATCCAACTTCACCATTGGGTTCCTTATGTCCAAATTAGGTTGATGCCAAAATTTGGACCTAAGGGAAGGTCGTCTTGACCCACTTTACAAATTGGTCATCAATAATTACTTTTTAGCCCTTAACTTTTTGAACTCTTGTGTTTACCCCCTCAACTTTCCCATCGTTTTCTTCATACCGGTCCCTCTACCACCCGCAGCAGCAGGCCATACTTCCGGTGACTTCGCGCGGAGGATGGCGCTGCGCAGGGCATGAGAGCCGGCCCCTGATTTGAAAGGGAGACTCTCTGCGGAGTCCCCTACCGCATGGACCACCTCCCATGCCCTGCCGGCCGCCATATCTCGTGCGAATGCGTGAGAGGTTTGGGTCTTCGACTACCCACGTCTCCGGCAGGGTTTTTCCCCCCCACTCTCGCGCGCCTGCCGGCCTGCCCTCGCCTATTTAAGAAGCAGCACGCTCTGCTGCTTCTTCCAAGCTTCGTTTGGCCTGAGATTTTCCCCTCCTCTTCGTCTCCTCCCAACTCTAGCCAACTGCCAGAGCTTCCGACGACTCTCCCTCTCCTCTCTCGTCCTGCCACCATACCAGTGGCAGGGTTAACTCCGCCATCCTCTGCAGTGCCGCGCCATACCAACGGGCACTCTCCGACCCTTTTTTCCCGTCGTCGTTCTCTCCCCTAGCACCTTCGTCCCCGGCAACGGTGCCAAAATGCTGATTGGTCGATTTTGCAATGTTTTAAAAATATGTTCGTTGTAGTATGTTGCGAAAAATAATGATCAATTTAATTTATTTATTACTCGAAATTTAGAATGTTCCAAGGTTGAACTCAGGGAGCAAACTTAGTTCTAGAAGCATAAAAATTCACAATTCACTACAATATACTGCTTCACAAAAATTAAAGAGAGAGGGAATAAAAATTTTTCTTCTCTTCTTTGCTTCTCTCTTCTTCTTTCTGTCTTCAGACGTCTGATTCCAAGAATCAAACGTCTTAAGTAGCGTTTGCTACAGTGCTCGTCTTCTTCTTCCTTTCTCTTTGGCTGCTGCTGCTTCTTCTTCCTTGCTTTTTCTTCTTCTCTTCTCCTCAGCTGCAGCTTCCTCCTTTGGCTTCAGCTCTTCACTGTTGAGTTGCACCTCCTCCTTTTTCTTCTGTTGGCTTCTCCTCTGTAGCTTCTACTCCTGTCTTTTCTTCCTTTCCTTCTTCTTCCTCAGCTCCTGCTCTTTAATGCGGCTAAGTCCTTAGCCGCTTCCACTTCTTCCTCCTCCTTCTTCAGCTTCCCTGCACAGGCACCCGGTTAAGCAAAACCTACCCCTACCCTTCCCGCATTTCTCTCTCTCTCCATTTGTCTCATAGGTTCGCTCTCCCAAAGCCTTCTTAAGTATACGGGTCGGGTGTACACACCCGAGACTAGGCCCACCAGCGTGTGGTGGTGGGCGAGGTGTGCATGGGTAGTCGGATTAGGCCAGGTCCGCGGAGGAGTGGGTCGCGGACGAGGCCGGTTTGGTTCAGGTGAGAGGGACCTTACCCTGTGATTCGGAGGCGAACAGCTACTGGCAAGAATTCAACTTATGCAGGTGCTGCGCCTCAGAACTTTCCGAGGTGGGACTAAATGTCCCACCTTCATTTCGCGAACGCTCGCAGCAGGAGTTGCGTTCAATTGCCGAAGCTGCAAGGGTCCTTAAAGCCAATCACTTGGTTGGGGTTGTGCGCAGAGGGCTTTCGCACGACCTGGAGTGCTTCACCTGGAGCAGAGAGACCTTAAGCTGCAGCAAGCTTGCTTCAAGCTTCCTCGTCAATGGCGGAGGGACGTCGGAACCTGAAATGCATGAATACTGCCTTGCGGCCCTGTCAGACCATAGGAAAACCTTCACCGTATCACGGCGAAGGTGAGGCAGGGGTTGGCTAGCCGTGAGGCAACCTAGGTGTGCGTGCCTAGGTCGCACTGTGGTGGTGATGGTGGGTTAGGTCAGTGGAGGTGTGCAGTGTGTGTGGCAGTTGGTGAAGGTGCGGAAGATGATCAGTGGGAGGTGGCGGCGCTTCTGGGGTGTTTGGCGAGGTAAATGGGTGAGTGGAATGATGGGAGCACCTCGCCGGAGGTCTGGCCGGAGGTGGAGAAGGTGGTGATGGATAGTGGATGTCGAGGGGTCGAAACAACAAATTAACAGGGGGGAAATAAAGGAGAGAGTAAGCGAAACTTATCTACGAGTCCAGAGTGAAAGGGGTGGTGCGGAAGTGGCGAGCGGCCGGTGCTGCCGTCGCCAGAGACGAAGGTGCCAGGGGAGAGAACGGCAACAAGGAAAAGGGGTCAAAGAGTGCCCGCTGGTTTGGTGCGGCGCTACGGAGGATGGCAAAGTTAACCCTGCCACTGGTATGGTGGCAGGGCGACGAGAGAGGAGAGGGAGAGTCACCGGAAGCTCTGGCAGTTGGCCGGAGTTGGGAGGAGATGAAGAGAAGGGGGAATCTCAGGCCAAACGAAGCTTGGAAGAAGCGGCAGAGCGTGCTGCTTCTTAAATAGGCGAGGGCAGGCCGGCAAGCGCGCGAGAGTGGGGGGGAAAAACCCTACCGAAGACGTGGGCAGTCGGAGACCCATACCTCTCGCGCATTCGCACGAGAGGTATGGCGGCCAGCAGGGCATGGGAGGTGGTCCATGCGGTAGGGATCTTCGCAGAGAGTCTCCCTTTCAAATCAGGGGTCGGCTCCCATGCCCTGCCGGCCGCCATACCTCTCGTGCGAATGCTCGAGAGGTAATAGTCTCCGACTGCCCATGTCTTCGGTAGGGTTTTTCCCCCCCACTCTCGCGCACCTGCCGGCCTGCCCTCGCCTATTTAGGAAGCAGCACGCTCTGCCGCTTCTTCCAAGCTTCGTTTGGCTTGAGATTCCCCCTCCTCTTCATCTCCTCCCAACTCCGGCCAACTGCCAGAGCTTCCGGCAACTCCCCCTCTCCTCTCTCGTCGCCCTGCCACCATACCAGTGGCAGGGTTAACTCAACCATTGTTAAGACCCGTGCTGTTAGAGCCCTTTAAGACATCTGGAACTTGGGTCAGACGTCTGGAAATCAAATTTTTCGTGCTACGTGCAGACAGTACGCGACCTCGTTTTCTTCTCTCCTTCTCTCCCCTCTCGCCAACGCAAACCCTAACCCAACGCCCTATTTAAACCCCCCTCCTCTCCCTCGTTCACCCCACCTCCAGCCACCCTTCTTCCTCCTCCTCCAACGAGAGCAGTGAGTGGCGAGTAGCGAGTAGCGAGTAGCGGGCGTGAGCAGCGTGGGAGGAGAGGAGGAGCAGCGAGGGGAAGAGAGGAGAGCAAGCGCGAGCTCGTGCGAGCTCGCTGGAGTGCTCACGGCCGGTCGGCAAGTGCGCGAGGCGGAGAGGTGCGTCAGGGAGGTCCTCCCTGACACTGCTGCAGCGGGAGCAGCAGGCGAGCAGGTGCGGCGCGGCCACGTGCTGTACGAGAAGGTGAAGGCAGGTTCTGATTCTGGGATTTTCCCAGAATCAGACATCTGGACCGACGTCCAGACAATGTAGACGACGTTTGGAGGAGGTTCTAGACGACTGAGAGGTAAGTTTCGTGACGTACCCCTTCTTTGCGGATACGACCATGCAGGCCGTTCTGCCGAGGCACTGTTTTGTGCCATATTGAGAAGATTTCGTTGACGCATGCAGGATTCGCTTCGGGAAGGCACGGGACACGCCCTCCCACGCAGTTTAGGCATCTGGGCGAGACACCAGACGTTGGGAAGCATTTCCAGACGTCCGGATAGGTGGTTGGACGTCTGGAACTAGGTCTAGACGGTCCAGCAGAGTTCTTGAATGTCTGAGGAGTGGTGCAGGAGTTGAGGTATGGTTCTGGACTCTTTTAAGACGTCTGGAAGGTGTTCCAGACATCTGATATGAATCATAATTTCTATTTTTGACCCGTTTAGGTTTCGTTTGAGGTCCGATTTCCGCAATCAAGATATTGTTGTTTCCCGTACAAATTCCTCTACTTGTTGGAATACTTTTTATCCTGTTCTGAGTAGTCTCTTGTGACTGATCCTTGTGATAGGACCTCGTTCCGTTGCGGGTTTGGGGTTTGCTAAGGCACGTGGACCTGCAGATCAAGCCCCCATTAGTCCTGGGTTCACTGATAGAGTGGCTTGCCCTAGTTTAATTACAAACTTGAGTGCGTATGTGGAATGAATGTTAGATCCTAGGGTATGGCATGAATCCTAGGACTAGAGACACTGTAATATTTGTATGGAATATATGGATTGCAGTCTTGGATGAGTGGATAGAAAAATAACAATTGCCTGTAAATGAAAAACAGCTGCCTGTGAAATGTAAAGTACTTGTGTTAGCAAACTATTGCATGTAAATTCCTGTTGTTTACATTAAATGTCATAATATGAGCTGCATGTCTATGAACTATAAATGAAAGATTTGATGTTGGAAATACGAGCTACCTGCGAATAAACCTGGAATGTGAACAATAAAGCTACATGTTACATGTGTAGGACCTGAGAAATGGAACTAGAAACGATGAAACCTAATATGGCTTGGTCTGAGAAACGTGAGCATGAACCATACGGGGAATTAGGAGTAGAGCTCCTGGAAATAAATGGGATGGAACTGAAAATGTGAATGGGGAAGTGAGTTGGCCCTTGAGTACGTAGTACCAAGGAGAGCGACTGTCCCCCTTGTTTAGTGCAGAGTGGAGCTAGCCACCCTAGGGTTGGGACCCGGGGTTAGGATTGGTCACTTTGTACCAACTTTTTGGCCCTCGCGTACACTGTACCGGGGAGAGCTACTAGTGTAGAGAGAGAGCTAGCCACACCACGGGGCCCGGGGTTCAGCTAGCCGCCTTACACCGACTTGTTAGGCCCACTGGGCAAACCAGGGTAGTCAGGCGAGGATGCTCGGACTGTGGAGGGGCGAGACCCCTGTTGGTTCTTAGGGGCTAAACCCCTGTTATTGAGAGGGCTATGCCCTACACTGGTTCCATGCTGTGCTTTGGGCGCACCCATTAACGGAAATGACTGATTGCATGCCAGTGCGGGGTAGCTACCCGTGCGTTTATCGCGCGTGCCGTAATCACCGTTACGTTTGTCAATGACCTTGGGGTGGTTAACTGAGTGTAGGACCACCACAGGGGACTCTCTCGGCCAGGAGAGCACCACGTGCTACTTCTACTCTTCAGAAAAGACTGCAATCAAGATCGTTCCCACGAGGAACATTCGAGATCAAGAAAGAGACCTGATAAATAAACCAAGTGGTGAAAGAAAGAATAATTAGTTAAAGAAAGAAAGAAAAATTGAAAAATAACAGCTACCTGTCCACCTTTACTGTTTTAGTTAGCTGGTTGCCACTCCACTCAGCGTTCGCTGATTTCGTGTACTTATAACCTTTTTCAGGTCCAGGTGTTGAGCAGCCAGAGCCTAGGCTGCAGAGGGTGCTGGGCCCAGTAGAGCCCAGTAGTTGTAGCTTTCTGTTGTACTTCATTTCTTGTTGTAGTGAGTAGTTGTTACACTCCTGTACTCTTTTATTGTGAACTTTATATTCATGTACCTGTTTAATTTTCTACTGTCGTGGCGGTGTGTACTGTAGTAGTTTATTTCTTTACTGCTGTACTTTACTGTTAGTTGCTTGCATGGTGAATGTGGTTTATTTTACTGCTTTCTGGTTACTTTCTCGTTGGACGACTGGGTCTTGGGATCAGTCGAGTCGGTCCGGTCTCGTGTCCTGTAGGGATTCGGGAACCGGGTCGTAACAGCCATCCTCTGCAGCACTGCGCCATACCAGTGGGCACTCTTCGACCCCTTTTCCTCGTCGCCGTTCTCTCCCCTGGCACCTTCGTCCTCGGCAACGGCGCCAAAATGTTGATCGGTCGATTTCACAGTGTTTTAAAGATATATTCGTGTTAGTATGTTGCGAAAGCAATGATCAATTTAATTTATTTATTACTCGAAATTTAGAATGTTTCGAGGTCGAATTCAGGGAGCAAACTTAGTTCTAGAAACTATTAAATCACAATTTCTGATTGACTACTGGCTTAATCTCTCTTTTGTTGTGCAGGCGCAGGAAGACAAGAAGGAACAAGCAGCTGCACAACAATCACACCAAGGGACAGGTAATCTTCTATCCTCTCTTTTAAGCCCCTTTAAATTCTAAAGAGGAAAAAGAAAAAGAAAATCAATCTAGGGTTACCTATCTTTTGTACATAGTAAAGAGTTGCCTGCTTTTTAATTTCAACACATTCTATCTGCATATCCACTAAGGGTAATTAAGGCTAAAACCTTTTTGCTTGAGCCCTAGTTACCTAATCCTGAGGCAACTAACTGGACCAATTAGAGTCAACCTAGGATTCAAAGCTAGGGTTTTAGAGACACACCTTCTAATCAAGAACTGAAAATTCCCAAAAGAAATGTGCTTAAGCCATTGCTTGAAAAGACCTAATAAAGAGAAACCCTAAGCAATCCAGCTCTTAAGTCACTTGAACCTTAAAAGACAGGACCTAATAAGCTCTCACAGGAACTAATAGGTGAAGTTGATCCCTTGGATCAACCAACCTTTAAATTAGGTCACTTTTTGCACACAAAAGGATAAAGTTCAAGTGAAGCCCTAAGCACCTTGATCCTAATTAAAAGTGTAGACTTAAGAGGTCAAGGTCCCCATTCTGGTCTACCTGGAATCTCGGTGACAAGAGAGGTCGGGTGGGGGAAACCTTGTAACCCGTGGGGGCGCTCTACCGTATAGGGGTCTTCGCGGGACTCACCCTCTCTGGCTGCCCAGGTAATTCTTAGGTGGACGACCTTCTAATTAAAGGGTATCATCCGCCCCGAACCTCTATAGTCACCCAACATTTTGTGTGTCTTGATTGGGTCCAGCACCTGCTAACCTCGTCCAATCTATCAGTGCATGTTCGGTAGGAGGTCCTTGAAACCTCTTCTAGAAATTCACTCTCCCCGAGGTTAAGCCTTGGTACCCTTGTTTGTGTGACAAGCACTTCACATAGACCTCTCTTCTGATTCTGAACCTAATTCCCCTTCTTCTTCCACAATGGCTCAGCCCGTTGAAGAAGAGAATAATCTTGAGCACCAGCTCCAGCGACTCAATGATCTCTTCCAAAATTTCATGAACCCACCGCAATGCCCCATGATGCGAGATCACTATAATCTCGCTGCGGTGGCAATTAAGCCTCGAGTCAGAATCCCAACTGGAGGACCTGATTCCGAATTGAAGCCCAACATGATCCATGCCATACCTAAATTCTATGGGCTTAACTCTGAAGACCCCTTCCAGCATATCAAACAGCATAAGCATCTGGCCTAGACTTTCGGGTCAGATGCACAGAATCGGGATATCTTACTTATGAAGATGTTCTCTTTCTCCCTTATGAACAAGGTGGCTCATTGGTATCAGACACAGACTCGCCCGATCAACACTTGAGAAGAGCTTCAATCCGAATTTTTGAAGAAGTTCTTCCCCATTGGTCGGACAAATGGCTTGTGCCATCAGATTACTCACTTCATGCAGCAGACGGGAGAACCTCTTCATGAGGCATGGGATCATTTTCAGGATCTCATGAGAAAGTGCCCCCATCACGGAGTTCCTAAATGGGAACAAGTCCAGTCTTTTTACTAGGGACTCCATGAAGATATTAGATTGTTCGTCAATGCAACTTGCGGAGGAAATATCATGGGTTAACATGAGGACACCATGTGGGAGATTCTTGAGAATATGTGTGGCTACGTGCTCTGCTCTACAGTTCTAATATTTCATCGTAGTATAGTATAGAGGAGAGGTTACCAGTTTAATACAATTTGTTACTCGGAAATAAAAGTTTTCCCGAGGTCGAACTCAGGGAGCAAACTGTATTCTAGAAGTACAAAGTTTCTATTACAAAAATGAAAGAAAGAGAGAGAGAGGAATTTGTCTTGTTGGCTTTTTCTTCTTCTCTTCTTTCTCTTGTCTTTGTCTTCTTCTCTTCTCTTCTCTTTGGTTCTTCAGTCTTCTTCCTTCTTCTTGTTCCTCTTCTGTTCTTCTTCTTTCTTTCTTCTTTGCGGTGCCTGTTCTTTTTTTTCTTCTTCTTCTTCTTTTTCTTCAGGGCGTCGTCTGATTTTTCAATCAGACAACTTAAGTAGCCTCTGCTACAGTGCGTCTTCCTCCCTTCTTTCTTCTTCTTCTTCTTTGCCTTTCTTCTGCTTTGCTTCAAGCAGCCACGGCTCCGACTGCTCCTTCCTTCTTTCTCTTCTCCTTCTTCCTCTGCTGTCTGCCTTCTCTTCTTCTTCTTCTTCTGTGCCTGCACACTCACAGTTTGGTCAGGGCAAAAACATACTCTACCCCCCCCCCCCCCCCCCCGAGTCTCTCTCTCTCAGAATTCACTCGTAGGATAGCTCTCCCAGAGCTGCCGGGTATTCGGGTACAGGTCACGCCCGGGTCCAGGCCCACCGATGTGCGGTGGTGGGCGAGGAGTGCAGGTTGGGTAAACGGGTTGGGCCAAGTCCGCGGGGGGTGGTCGCGGACGAGGCCGGGTAAGCGGGTGAGAGGGACCTCACCCCGTGTGCTGAGGCGATAAGCCTACAACACTTTTACAATTTATGTAGGTGCGTGGCTTCAGAATCCACCGAGGTAGGACTAAATGTCCCACCCCAATTCGGCGCCTGCAGTTGAGAAAGCTGCAGGCAATCACGGCTGCTGCGAGGCCTTCACCCCGTGTGCTGGCCTGGGTAGGTGTGTGAGGGCGAGGCACGCGTCCTTGAGCGCAAGCCTGGGCGAGGCAAAGCTGCAGCTGCAGGCGGAAGAAGCTCCACCTGTTCAGCAATGGCGGCGGAGGACGGGTGACCTGTTCACAGAAATACGGCCCTTCGGCCTAATCAGATAAGCGGGAAGCTTCGCCGTGGCACGGCGAAGGTGGTGCGGGGTTTGTCAGGTCGTGGGGCGACGTGCAGGGGCTGCCCTAATTCGGACTGTGGCTAGGGGAATGGGTTTGTTCGGGGGGTCTTTAGGTGGCGAATGGAAGGAAATGAAGGGGCGTAAATGGTTCAGCGTGATGAGGCGGAGGTTTTGGGTCGGTCGGTGAGTCGTGTGGGGTGGTGGAATGATGGGAGCGAGTCGCTGGAGGTTGGCCGGAGATGGAGAAGGTGAGGGTGATCAGGCGCGGTCGAAGGATGGTTGAACGAATTGAAGTAGGGAAAAGAAAGAGGGGAGGAAGGGAAGGAACTGTACCTACTTGGAAAGACGAGGGGGGACGGAGCAGGGCGGCAGTCGTATCGACTGTTGCCGGAGAAGAAGGTGCCCAGAGAGAGGGAGCGGCGGCGAGGAGAGAGCGGGCGAAGGCGGTTGTGCTGCTGGTATTACAGCAGAGCGACGAGGAGGAGGAGGAAGAACCGCCGGAGCTGGAGGGCTTCTGCCGGAGTGGGAAGAGAGGAAGGAGGGGGGTGTTTCTCCATCAGAACCGAGCTACTGAGTGCGGCAAACTTAGGTGGCTTTTATAGAGGTGAGATCAGAGAGGAGGGCGGAGGGAGGTGACGTGCCTCCCTCGCCGAAGGACGCCGGATCTGGAGACCCATACCTTTCGTGCGTTTGCACAGGAGGTATGGGCAGCCGCAGAGACCATGGAGGTGTCCCTGCGACAGCAGACGTCGTAGGGAACCCCCGGTTGTCTTGGCAGAGGGTCTCCCTCACCCTGCGCGACACCATGCTCCGCGCAACGTCGCCGGAGCATGGCGCTGCTCAGGGTTTTGCAGGGAGGACCCAAAAGCAAAGAACGAAGAAGACTTAGGGGCTGAAATGCGAGGGTTTCAAAAGTTGAGGGTCAAAAAGTAATGGATGAGGACCAAAATGTAAAGTTGGTCAAGAAGGTCTCTTCTTAGGCTCAAGTTTTTATACATGACTAACTAGGACCTAAGGATTCTAATGGTGAATTTTATTTCTATATTAGACCTTGTTTGACTGGTCAATTTACGTAAAAATCCAAATGAAGTCATTAATTGGGCATGGTTCTCAATGTAGGTCAAAATGGGTTCCTAAGGCCAAATTAAAGGTTCTAAACCCTAGAGATTATTTTTATATGAATTTTAGAGGGTTTATTTGATTTTTTATTTGCCTCGAACCTCATGAATTGAAATGGGTTTGTTCTTAGGGTTACAGAATGTCATTTAATTCCTTAGAGTTGCTGTAGCCCTTATTGGATCAATTCATCCCACTTTTCTTCTTATTAGGTTGGTTTGACCTATGTTTGGACCCTGGGTTACCCTGTTTTCAGATTGAGTTGGTGAAATTACATTTTTACCCCTTAGTTTCTATTTTCTTCACAAACTCAGAATTTCTCTGAGTCAAGCCTTTCTATAGTTATGTAGGAGCTTTTTCTTGCAAATCTGGGTTAAATGGTTCTAGTTTAGGGTTTATGACGAGGTTCTCATCATACCCCCATGCCTAGCTTTTGCTAGTCCCTTAGCAAAAACCTAAGGTTTTAACCTTTGTTCTAGACCATGATGTTTTTAACAACTCTAGATAAGTGCTTTTTCATTTGAACTTAGATTAGGTTAGAATGCTGACCATAGGCCTAAAAGGTACTTTAGTACCAATCAAGATCCAGATCTGTCGAGCCTCAGCCTCAGTTTTTGGCAAAGGTTTTTAAGGCCCACAAGAACTAACTTATGGTCTATTGGACTTTGTGGTTAAAGCACCCGTGATTGAAATGATTGTAGCCCTGGTTCAGTTCACAGTGCGTTTTTGTAAGAGAGAGGGATAGAAAGTTTTTCTGTTTGGAGAGTTTTTCTCTATCTTTTTCTTTTATTTCTAGCCTAGGATTGGCTTTTCAACACGGTCTGTATCAGATTCCTTGCTCCCATCATCAATCCTCAAAGGTTCCTCGCAATCGATGCTTCGAGATAGCACCGCCCATGGCAACCCCCGGAACCCTGGCTATTGAGATTTCGAGATAATCCCATCCATGGTGTTCCGTGGCCGAATCTAGACCCTGGCAATTGACACTTCGTGATAATGCCATCCATGGAATCTGAACCAGCAGAGTGCTTACATGCCCCCAGTAGGATATGTAAATATCCTAAGAGACAAGCACCGAGGAGATGATATTTTGTTACGCATCTTCGAGGGGATTTCCCGCTTCTCTGCGCTGGGAACTCGTCCAAATCAACTCGTGTTGATCGGCCGCTCCTATTCTAGGTGTATTTTTCAGAATTTTGTGACACTTCTGCGTGATTTTGATTTTTAGGCTTACTGAACCAGGCTGTGTGTGAGGTTGGGGTGCTTAGGTTACCGAGTCCTGTAAACCATAAGTTAGTTAATGAGGTCAAATACTCCCTAAGCTTTGGACCTAATACTTAAGCTTTTCATTTTCCTCAACCTCTTGAGGAATGTCTAGATCTTAATGGGTACTAAGAGTCTATCCAAGAATGCCGAAAGTTTGCGTTCTTACTAATCTTACCATGCACTTTCATTTCCTTTCTTGAATAAGGTCTAGAACTTAGGTTAATTTCTTAGTTTCTTACTAAGGGCTATCACTTTTTTCTTTCATTTTTTTTGTACTCCTTTTCATTTTGTTTCTTTTCCCTTCTCCCACAAAATTTCCTTTCTCCTCTTATTCTTTTTTGAAAAATTTTTTAATTTTTATGGTGTTTTTGGCATATGTGAATTTTTTTGTTTTAAAACCCCTTTTTTCAGGTTTTGCACTTTTATAGCCCCCCATGCCTAAGGTTTGCAATGTCCTCATTGTCTTTTAGGGGGTTTTTATTTACTTAGTTCATTCCTTAAGACAGATGTTTTAATGAGTGAATGGGTCGGGATGAATTCTGCGGACGATTTCTAATCCCAGATGCAAGCATCTGAGGTGGAGTCGGCTATTTATAAGGGTGAACTTTAAGTGCATAAAAGTGTGAAAAGGGTTTTAGATTTTCAGAAAATGACGAGCTGCCTCCCGTTAAGCGCTGAGTTTTACGCCATCGGCTGGGCGCAATGAGCTCATGGGGAATGGAGGATAATAGATGATTCAGCCAAATCAGTAGAAGTCACATCAATGAACGGCTTGAGTCTCTGACCGTTCACGATGAAAGGTTCGGAATCGTGGCTGAGCGGACTGATTTCGATAGCTCCATTACCAAAAACCTGTCGGACTAAATATGGTCCAACCCACTTGGATCGCAGCTTTCCCGGGAAAAGTTTAAGTCGGGCATCAAAGAGTAGGACCTTTTGACCAGGATGAAAGATCTTTCTTGAGATATGCTTGTCATGGAAGGCTTTAACCCACTCCTTGTAGATTTGCGAGTTCTCATACGCGTCTAGGAGTAATTCATCGATCTCGCTGATTTGGAGTTTTCTGTGGGTTCCAGCCTTAATAAGAGAGAAAGTGGGATGATATGGTCTGAAAAGGGTTATAGCGACATCTAGGAATTAAATGACATTCAACAACCCTAAAACAAATCCACTTTAATTCACGAAGTTTTAAGCAAGATAAAAATCAACTAAACCCTCTAAAATTCATAAAAAAATATCCCCTAGGGTTTAGAACCTTCAATTTGGTCCTTGGAACCGGTTTTGACCTAGATTGAGGTCCATACCTAATTTCTGACCTAATTTGGGTTTTTGTGTAAAATGCCAAGTCAAACGTGGTCAAACCTAAAATCCTACTTCACCATTGGGTTCCTTAGGTCCAAATTAGGTTGATACCAAAATTTGGATCTAAGGGAAGGTCATCTTGACCCACTTTACAAATTAGTCATCAATAATTACTTTCTGAGTCTTAACTTTTTGAACTCTTGCGTTTACCCCCTCAACCTTGCCGTCGTTTTCTTCAGACCGATCCCTCTGCCACCCGCAGCAGCAGGCCATACCTCTGGCGACTTCGCGTGTAGGATGGCGCTGCACAGGGCATGAGAACCGGCCCCTGATTTGAAAGGGAGACTCTTTGCGAAGTCCCCTACTGCATGGACCACCTCCCATGCCCTGCCAGTCGCCATACCACTCATGTGAATGCACAAGAGGTATGGGTCTCCGACTGCCCACCTCTCCAGCAAGGTTTTTCCCCCCCACTCTCGCGCGCCTACCGACCTGCCCTCGCCTATTTAAGAAGCAGCACGCTCTGCTGCTTCTTCCAAGCTCTGTTTGGCGTGAGATTCCCCCTCCTCTACATCTCCTCCCAACTCCGGCCAACTGCCAGAGCTTCCGGCGACTCTCCCTCTCCTCTCTCGTCGCCCTGCCACCATACCAGTGGCAGGGTTAACTCTGCCATCCTCTGTAGCGCCGCACCATACTAGCGGGCACTCTCCGACCCCTTTTCCTCGTCGCCATTCTCTCCCCTGGCACCTTCGTCTCCGGCGACGGCGGCACCGGCCGCTCGCCGCTTCCGCACCTCCCCTTTCACTCTGGACTCGTAGATAAGTTTCGCTTACTCTCCCCTTTATTTCCCCCTGTTAATTTGTTGTTTCGACCCCTCAATATCCACTGTCCATCACCACCTTCTCCACCTCCAGCCAGACCTCCAGCGAGTTGCTCCCGTCATTCCACTCACCCATCCGCCTCGCCAAACACCCCAGAAGCTCTGCCACCTCCCACTGATCATCCCCCGCACCTTCACCAACTGCCACACACACTGCACACCTCCACCGACCTAGCCCACCATCACGGCCACAGTTCGACCTAGGCACGCACGCCTAGGTCACCACGCGGCCAGCCAACCCCCACCTCACCTTCGCCATGATACGGCGAAGGTTTTCCTATAGTCTGACAGGGCCGCAACGCCGTATTCATGCATTTCAGGTTCCGACATCCCTCTGCCATTGACGAGGAAGCTTGAAGCAAGCTTGCTACAGCTTCAGGTCTCTCCGCTCCAGGTGAAGTGCCCCAGGTCGCGCGGAAGCCCTTCGTGCACAACCCCAGCCAAGTGATTGGCTTTGAGGACCCTTGCAGCTTTGGCAATTGAATGCAACTCCTGTTGCGAGCGTTCGCGAAATGAAGGTGGGACATTTAGTCCCACCTTGGAAAGTTTTGAGGCGCAGCACCTGCATAAGTTGAATTCTTGCCAGTAGCTGATGGGAACCTCGTCATCAACCCAAAACTAGCACCATCTAACCCAGATTTGCAAGAAAAAGCTCCTACATAACTATAGAAAGGCTTGACTCAGAGAGATTCTGAGTTTGTGAAGAAAATAAGAACTAGGGGTAAAAATGCAATTTCACCAACTTAATCTGAAAACAGGGTAACTCAGGGTCCAAACATAGGTCTAACTAACCTAATAAGAAGAAAAGTGGGATGAGTTGATCCAATAAGGGCTACAGCAACTTCAAGGAATTAAATGACATCTTGTAACCCTAAAAATAAACCCACTTCAATTCATGAGGTTCGAGGCAAATAAAAATCGACTAAACCCTCTAAAATTCATATAAAAATAATCTCTAGGGTTTAGAACCTTTAATTTGGCCTTAGGAACCCATTTTGACCTACATTGAGAACCATGCCCAATTAATGACTTAATTTGGGTTTTTACGTAAATTGACCGGTCAAACAAGGTATATTATAGAAATAAAATTCACCATTAGAATCCTTAGACCCTAGTTAGTCATGTATAAAAACTTGAGCCTAAGAAGAGACCTTCTTGACCAACTTTACATTTTGGTCCTCATCTATTACTTTTTGACCCTCAACTTTTGAAACCCTCACATTTTGGCCCCTAAGTCTTCTTCGTTCTTTGCATTTGGGTCCTCCCTACAAAACCCTGAGCAACACCGTGCTCCGGCGACTTTGCGCGGAGCATGGTGCCACGCAGGGTGAGGGAGACCCTCTGCCAAGACAAGCGGGGGTTCCCTGCGACGTCTGCTGTCACAGGGACACCTCCATGGTCTCTGCGGCTGCCCATACCTCCCGTGCGAACGCACGGAAGGTATGGGTCTCCATCTCCGGCCGTCCTCCGGCGAGGGAGGCACGTCGCCTCCCTCCGCCCTCCTCTCTGATTTCACCTCTATAAAAGCCGCCCCCGTCTGCCAAACTCAGCAGCTCGATTCTGACGGAGAAACCCCTCCCTCTTTCTTCTCTTCCCGCTCTGGCAGAAGCCTGATGATGTATAATGGTGTAATGTGTGTAATGTGTGAATGACAATGATAACAATGGCACCGATGATCTACAATGTGTATATAACACAATGGTTGTATGATGATGAATGATTATTGTTATGATCATGTCGTTGTAGTATAGGGTGTAATATAACATTAAGGATGTCGTATAGTGGTGAGTATGGGTGAGTACCAGTCATTACAACCATTATTATCATTTGCTTATTTATCTAATTTTTACTGGTTTTGTTCCAGGTCGTTCTTTGGGAGGCAATTTATTGAATTTAATTCGGTCACTCTTTGATCTCAAAATTATCATCTAATTCCAAAAAAGAAACTTTACATCTTATTAAAGAATGAATGAATGTGTATTTTATTTACCTAATTACTAAGAAATGCTTGCAAAAATACTAACTATGAACCAGCATCAAACAATCTATTATTATACTCTAAACTATGTATTTACAAGTTATCCTATTAGTACTAACATAATAGTATATAATACCTTAGGATGCAATGGTGTAGAGACTTAACTTATTAGTTTGTTATTTATAGTAACATATACAGAAGTTTCAGTGACAGATATAAGCGTCGCTAAATCTCAGAAAACACTATATACAACCTAAAAGGCAAAACTGAGGTCTCTAGCGACGTTTATAGTGTCATTTTATTCTGTTAGTAATTATGTGGGTTTACTTATACGTATGTATATTACTTATTCTACTACCATATGTACAGTAAGTCTTTCTGTTCTTGTTATCTCTTGTGTTCCTCTCTTTTTCTTCTCTTTGTGTTTAACTTAACTCGTCTGTTCTTTTCTTCTGTCTTAAGATACTTCAGAGGCTACGGTGGGGAGGGGGTTAGGCTAATGTCATTAGTTTAAAACGTGCTTAGTTTGCGGGCGCGCTTTCCGAGGGATACACAGCACCTTCACGGTGGGACCAGACCTCAATTAAGCGCGCCCTAATCTCAGATTAGGTGGCTTAATTACGTTTTCATATCAGCGCAAGGCCTCAGCCAAACGCCACATGCTCGCACGCTCGGGCCCCCGGCCCCCACGCACATTCATCGCAAATCAGACAGTACATGGTATACGGGTAATCGGATCACATGGAATAGGATTCTGTTTCGGGCGCCCAGCGCCATGACGACTGGTGAAGTTGTATCATAACTAGCTTATGTGTGGCTGCGCTTGACTTGCAGCACACGATGTGGTGCTATTCCAACGCCACATCGTGCGCTGGAAATCAGGCGCAGCTGCATCTGGGCACGTTTTTGGCCCTCGATTTGGGGGCCATAAATTATTAAAAAAAATAAAATAAAATATGGTAAATAAAATATTTACATAATACTACATAATTGATTAATTAATTTTGAATTTTAAATATGTTTACTATACAAATAAATTCGCTAAACTAGGCTGATTATACAGGTTGATTTAGGCGATTAAATAGTTAATTACTTATAAAATAATTAGTAAATGGTCTAATTGACCTTAAACAGTTTTAATTTACATACTTAAGTATTTAATACATATTTTTATTGTATTTTTACGAATTTATTTATGTTTTATTTAGGCTAAAATAGCTATTCTGGGTTGTTAAATTAAAACTAAGCTAATCAGTAAGCTATACTAGGTATAAATACACTTTAATTAGCTTAAATTACTTACTATAAATATTATCCTAAGTTTATAGATTTATTTAATTTAATTATAGCTCTAAATTATTAATTTAGCTAAGTTAATCTATAATCTAGCTGCTAAATATGTAAATAGAAATCTGTATCTTTATATAAACATAATTAAGTAAATACATACATAATAGTTTAGTATTTATACGTATATTTACATAGATTACATATGTACATAGATATATATATATATATAAGTTTGTACAATAATTACAGTATATCTATGTATTTATACTTACATAATTAGTCTGTATATTATAGTTAGAATGATATAGATAGGTATATTTACAGTTTTAAAATAAGTATGTATAATTAGGTTTTAGTAGGAAGTTAGGAAATGAGGGAAGAAGGGTTAATTAAGTTTTGATTTCAATTTAAACAGCAGCTAAGCTATTGTCAGAGAAGATGGAGAGGGATGAGAAGGTGTGCTGTTCAGGGTGTTTTGTTTAGCATCAGCAGTGGCTTAAGCCACTGTCAAATGGGCTAACTGCTGCTGCAGTTAGTCCATTTGAAGAGGGGGATGTATTCAACAGATGAGAGGAAAATTTAGAGAAGAGGAGAATTTAGAGATGGAGGGAAATGTAGCTGCTAGATGCAGCATGTTGCTGTGTAACTGGGAATAAGAGAAAATTCAAACCAAACTAAAAATTTTGAGAGTTGAAATCCAAATCTGATAAGGGTTTAAATCTCACGAAAATCTCATGTAAATTCAGCTCAAATACTCATTAGGAAAAACCTTATCAGAAGCATCATTTTAGATCAAAACAGCAAATGGCATTGAGTTAGTCTTCCTAATGCCATAGACAGCATGAAGGAAGACTTAGCTCAATCAATTAAAACCAACAACATACAATCCCAGTTTCTTGCAACCTTAAGGAGTATGGAAAACTCCTTAGGTTAGAGAATCACCATACATAAATGATCATCAACACAAATAGTGTATGGCAGTTCTGAAATAGCAAAAAGAGACTAAGAATGCATTAAGGAAATTTAATGGAAGTTGGCGAATGCATTCAAAACAAAGTATAAACAGAATCATGAAGGGCTCTTCTGATTGGTTCTCTGTCACCAGAGAACTTCTCAGAGTCCTTGCCCACAATGAAAACCAAAAATCCCTTCAATTTGTCAGATCTGTCAAAACATTTCAGAGAGTAAAAATCCTTTAAAATCCAAATCAAAAGTGCTCTGACAAACTGAGGCAATCCATTTAAAACAGAGGGGCTTTTGTGAAACAAATGGAGTGAGTGAGAAGCCCCAAATGGTGCTTGTGACGCCACTTTCAAATCTGAGGCAGTGCACCATCAGATCTGAAATTGGGTCCGAATGTGTGGGTGATTGATGAAAAATTCGTCGTTAAAAGGAAAAACAAGAATCAGAATTTGGATGATGGAAAAACAAAACATGAAGAGGGAGATAAATTGAACAATGAACAGATGATTCTTCCCCTCTGATCTGGACTGATCAGAGGAGGTGAGGGAGGGGATCTAATACTAATTCTACTCCTAAGACTAATCTAACTACAGCTAACATTAAACACTAACAATTAAAACTAAATCTATTCTAAACTACTGCAAACTAAATCTAACACTACTTGTGCAGAATTAAAAACCTAAACTAAAAGGAAGAATGGGACCTATGGGTCCTTAGCCGGTGGCTAAGGAGGAAGAAAGGAGGAGGGTGACTCCAGCGGAGGGAAGAGTCTGCTAGTGAGACTCCAGGGTCGTCCTTAGGTGCTACGAGGTCCTTAGCGATGAGGAGGGTCGAGAGCAGGCGATGATTCCACAGCCGGTGGCTGTGAAATCAGGGTCTAGATGAGGAGGAGAGACTCGAGTGGACGAACTGATCGCTAAGAGATGTAGGAGGGAGCGATACTTTGCGCACGACACCACTGAGGTGCTTAAGCAGCAGTTTAGTGATTGGAATCACCGCAAGGGTGAGGTTAATCAAAATTAAGCCGGCGGTGAGGATGAAATGGGTAGAGCGCGCGGCGAGTCAAGAGAGAGATCTGACCGTCAGATGAGATCTGGGAAGAGAGGTGAACGCACGCACCGAATCGCGCGAAGGTTCCATTTGATTCCAGCCGCAGATCGAGATCAAAAGTGCGATGGACGGTCGAGAATGGCTGTGTTCTTCGCGTGCTACAGTGCGCGTGAAGAACACAGGCTTCTCTCTGAAATGAGGGAAAACTTGCAGGAAGACCCTTGAACGAAGGGGTAGAAGAATAGCGTGCAGGTCCAAAAGTGAAAAGAACTATAACTGGAAGGGCCTTGCAGTCATAGAGAAGGGTCCCTGCGGCTTGCAAAAAGGTCCAAGAAGGAGTTTTGAAGGGTAGAAATGTAATGCATGAAGGACCTAATTGTAACCTATTTATTTCTAAGCCTAAATGATGTCCAATTGCTTTCAAATTTTTACATGTGCTTAATTGAACATTTAAGACATTGATTTTACTTCTAATTTATCTTTTTAAACTTGTTTATGTGTTCAATTGATGCATGGATCATCATTTGTTCTTTAGTTTTCAGAATATCTCATTTTTGTGACCTAATTAGGAGGTTTTAACACACATTAAAAGTTTTAGGTCTTTTCTTTAATTCCCACACTTAACCATTTTTATATGTTAATTTGATATTGTTTTGCTTAGTGTCTAGCTTAATTTCGGCCTTTTAGCTATGATGAGTAGCCACTCATCATAGCCCTCCAGCTCCGGCGGTTCCTCCTCCTCCTCCTCCTCGTCGCTCTGCCGCAATACCAGCAGCAGAGCTACCTTCGCCTGCTCTTCCCGCGTCGCGCCGTACCCAGCGTGTGCTCTCCCACTCTCTCCTCGCCGCCGCCCCCTCTCTCTGGGCACCTTCTTCTCCGGCGACAGTCGATACGACTACCGCCCTGCTCCGTCCCCCTTCCGTCCCTCCAAGTAGGTACAATTCTTTCCTTTCCTCCTCTCTTTCTTTTCCCTACTTCAATTTGCTCAACCACCCTTCGACCGCGCCTGATCGCCCTCACCTTCTCCATCTCCGGCCAACCTCCGGCGACTCGCTCCCATCATTCCACCACGCCACACGACTCGCCGACCGACCCAAAACCTCCGCCTCTTCATGCTGAACCACTTCCGCTCCTTCATTCCCTGCCATACGCTACCTAAAGACCCCTCGAACAAACCCATTCTCCCAGCCACAGTCCGACCTAGGGCAGCCCCTGCACGCCGCCCCATGCCTCGCCTCCACCCGCACGAGCTTCGCCGCACTCTGGTGAAGCTCCCTGCACCTTCTGACTAGGGCGAGAGGCCGTATTTCTGTGAACAAGTTCCCCGTCCTCCGCCGCCATTGCTGGGTAGGTGGAGCTTCTTCCGCCTGCAGCTGTAGGGTCGCCTCGCCTAGGCTTGACTCTCCAGGATGTGCACTTCGCCCCCACGCACCTGCCCAGGCCTGCAGCTGGGGTGAACGCCTCGCAGCAGCCGTGATTGCCTGCAGCTCCCTCAGCTGCAGGCGCCGAATTGGGGTGGGACATTTAGTCCCACCTCGGTAGATTCTGAAGCCGCACACCTGCATAAATTGTAAGAGTGCTGTAGGCTTATCGCCTCAGCACACAGGGTGAGGTCCCTCTCACCCGCTTACCCGACCTCGTCCGCGACCACCCCCCGCGAAACTGGCCCGACCCGTTTACCCGACCTGCACTCCTCGCCCACCACCGCATGCCGGTGGGCCTGGACCCGGGCACGACCCGTACCCGAATACCCGGCGGCTCTGGGAGAGCTATCCTACGAGTGAAATCTGAGAGAGAGAGACGTGGGGGAGGGTAGGATTAGGTTTTGCCCTCTGACCAAGCTGTGAGTGTGCAGGCTGAGGCAGAGAAGAAGAGGAAGAAGAGAGCAGAAGGAAGAAGCAGCCAACGCCGTGGCTGCTTGAAGAAGAAGAAAAAGAAGAAGGAAAGAAGAGCAGGCACCGCAGAGAAGAAAGAAAGAAGAAGAAAAAGAGCTGAAGGAGAAAGAAGAGAGAAGCAGAACACGAAGAGAAAGAAGGAAAGCTTGGAAGCAAAAGAAAGAAGAAGAACAAAAGAACAGAAGAGGAAGAAGAAGAAGAAAGAAGACTGAGGAACTGAAGAGAAGAAAAAGAAGAGGACAAAGACAAGAGAAAGAAGAGAAGAAGAAAAAGCCAACAAGACAAATCTCTCTCTCTCTCTCTCTCATTTTTGTAATAGAAACATTGTACTTCTAGAATACAGTTTGCTCCCTGAGTTCAACCTCGGGAAAACTTTTATTTCCGAGTAACAAATTGTATTAAGCTGGTAACCATTTCTCTATACTATACTACGACGAAATATTAGAACTACAGACGAGAGGCGAGCCAATTTTTGGCGCCGTTGCCGGGGAGCAACGGCTATTCTAGAAGTTATAAAAGTTCTATTCACAAGTTTCTAATAAACTCTATCTCTCTTTGGTGCAGGTACAGGAAGAAGAAAGACGCGGCCGCACCACAGCCAATCCAAGGACAGGTAACTTCCTATTAAACCCTAAAATTTGAAAGAGGAAAAACAAAGAAAAACTAGGTATAACCAGTCTTTCATACATAATAATAGCTGCATGTTCTCAGAACCGCTATTCCTGCACATAATTTTAAAGGTAATTAAGGGCTAACACCTCCTTGCCTGAGCCCTAATTACCCAAACAAGGAGTTAAATGTACCAAGTAGAGCCAACATAAGGTCAAACATTAGGATTTCAGAGACACACCCCTTAATCAAGAATTGAGAAAATCCAAAAGAGGTGTGCCCAAGCCATTGATTGCAAAAAATTAATAAGAAAAATCCTAAACAATTGGCTCTCTCTAAACACTTGAATCCTAAAAAAAAACAAGGCCTAAGTTCTCAAGGGAACCACTTGGTGAAGTTGACCCCCAGGGTCAACCAACCTTCAAATTAGGCCACCTTGTTCACAAAAACACCTAAGAGTTCAAGTGAAACCTTAAGCACCTTGATCTTAAAATAAAAAAGGTAAACTTAAGAGGTCAAGATCCCCATTCTGGTCTACCTGGAACCGCAGTGACAAGAGAGGTCGGGTGGGGGAAACCTTATAACCCGTGGGGACGCTCTACCGTGTAGGGGTCTTCGCAGGACTCACCCTCTCTGGCTGCTCAGGTAATTCTCAGGTGAACGATCTTTCTGATCAAGGGGTCCATCTGCTCCGCACCTCTATAGTCACCCAACACATTTTTTGGGTGTCATGATTGGGTCCAGCACCTTCTAAACTCCTCTAATCCAACAGTGCATGAATGGTAGGAGATCCTTAAGACCACCCTTAAGATCTCCTTTAGGAATTCACTCTCGTCAAGGCCAAGCCTCAACGCCTGTGTTTGAACAGCAACCCTACCCCATCATTCTCTCAGCTGATTATGAATCAAGCTCCTCTTCTTCCCCCATCATGGCTCAGCCAGTTGAGGAAGAAAACAATCTGGAGCACCAGCTCCAGCGACTCAGTGACCTCCTCCAAAACTTTGTGCACCCACCGCAGCGTCCTATGATGCGGGACCATTATAATCCTACTGCGGTGGCCATCGAGCCTCGAGTCAGAATCCCGACTGGAGGACCTGATTCTGAATTAAAGCCCAACATGATTCATGCTATACCTAAATTCCATGGGCTTAATTCCGAAGATCCCTTCCTGCACATCAAGCAGCTAAAGCATCTAGCCCAAACTTTTGGGTCAGATGCGCAAAATCGGGATATTCTTCTCATGAAGATGTTCTCCTTTTCTCTTATGGACAAGGCCGCTCATTGGTATCAAACTCAGACCCGGCCGATCAACACTTGGGAAGAACTTCAGTCCGAGTTTTTCAAAAAGTTCTTCCCCGTTGGTCGGACCAATGCCTTGCGCCATCAGATTACGCACTTCACTCAACAAACAGGGGAACCTCTCCATGAGGCATGGGATCGTTTTCAGGATCTCATGAGAAAGTGCTCCCATCACGGAGTTCTTAAATGGGAACAGATCCAATCTTTTTACCAGGGACTCCGTGAGGACATCCGTCTTTTCGTCAATGCAACCTGCGGAGGAAATATCATGGGTCAACATGAGGACACCGTGTGGGAGATTCTCGAAAACATGTGTGAGAACTCCATCAACAATGACTCCATGGGATTATTCGACAGGACGAATACCCACGCATCGACGAATCTTAGGGGAGCACATAAGACGCAGGACCTGTCCGCATCAGTCGACCTGGAATTAATGGCCAGTCGATTGGACAAGGTCTCGATTATTGAAAATAAGGTGGATGAGCTAACTCAGCACCTGCAGCGAGCCACCTCTACGCATAACCCCTTTGCAAAGCCTCCTTCCATAAGGGAAACTGTGCAAAACATTCTCCATCGATCTTCTCCTAGGATGAATCCATATCCACCATCTGATCCTCTCTATACCAGCTCGGGGAATTCCATTCCCTCTTTCTCTGACTCTCTGGAAGCTCCTCAGACCTGCGAGGACCTCAACGCCATCCAAAATGACCCGTTCTCCAACACCTATAACCCTGGAAGGCGAAACCATCCCAATTTTCAGTGGACGGGAAATTCCCAAACCCAAAGACCACCCTTTCAGCCCTGCCCACAACCCCCTCGTCCTTACCAGCCGCCTCAGCCTCGGCTCAATCCTACTTATCCATTAGGGCCAAATCAGGATCAAATGTCCCTTATCCTTCAGACTCTGGCTGACATTCAAAGAACGAATGTGGCTATTCAAAAGCAACACAAGGATGAACTTACAGAGGTCCGAAACCAATTGGCCCAGTTGGTAAACTCTTGCCAGCCAGGCATGATTCCTTCCCAACCTCTTCCTAACCCGAATAACGTGCCAACACAGCGGCACATTATGAACCCAAACCCTGGCCAAGCCCATATGATTTATCAGGCCCCCTCTGTTCCTTCATCTGACGAGATAGAGGCTTCCACTTCTTTTGCAAGTTATCAGCAGCAACCTATCTTACCCAATCCCAACCAAAACCAGGCAGGACTTAATTCCGTAACAACCCGTAGTGGTAAGGAAACCCAAGACCCACCTCATCCAAACCACTCCATGCCTGTTAGTGATCCCAAGCCTAGGACAGTAATCCAGGACGTTCCTACCCCTATCCCAGATCCAAGACCTGGACCTATCCTAGAAGAACCAACCAAGATCCCATTTCCCGAGGCTTTGACCAAGGGAAAGAAGACCACCAAGCCCGTGGCACCTGAGGAGGACCTGGTCAAGCTCTTTAAGCAGGTCCACATAAAGATCCCATTGATGGATGCAATCCGCCACGTACCGGCTTACGCACGATTCTTAAAGAATGTGTGTACACCCCAGCGTAAGCCGCGAACCAAGAGTGGGAGTCCAATTGTTCTGTCAGAGCAAGCCAGCTCTGTTATCCTAAGTAGACTCCCACCCAAGGCAAAAGATCCTGGTACTCCCCTGATTTCCTGCAAGATAGGTGATACCCAATTTGATAGAGCTTTGCTAGACTTGGGTGCATCCATAAATCTGATACCCACATCCTTACTCAACCAACTTAAAAAATCTGAGCTAAAACCAACCGAGGTGACATTACAATTAGTAGATCGATCTATAAAGTCACTGATGAGAACCTCATCATGGGCCCTAAACTAGCACCATTTAACCCTGATTTGCAGGAAAAAGCTCCTACATAACCTTAGAAAGGCTTGGCTCAGAGAGATTCTGAGTTTGCAAAGAAAACAGAAACTGAGGGGTAAAAATGTAATTTCCCAATCCAATATGAAAACAGGGTAACTCAGGATCCAAACATAGGTCAAAACAACCTAATAAGAAGGAAAGTGGGATGATATGATCCAATAAGGGCTACAGCAATTCCAAGGAACTAAATGATAATCTATAACCCTAAAAACAAACCCACTTCAATTCACGTGGTTCGAGGCAAGGTAAAAATTAACTAAACCCTCTAAAATTCATATAAAAATAATCTCTAGGGTTTAGGACTTTTAATTTGGCCTTAGGAACCCATTTTGACCTACATTGAGAACCATGCCTAATTAACAACTTAATTTGGGTTTTTGCGTAAATTGACCGGTTAAACAAGGTTTAATCTAGAAATGAAATTCATCATCAGAATCCTTAGGTCCTAATTAGTCATGTATAAAAACTTGGGCAGTACGGAACTGTAATCTAGATCTTTCCAAGGCTGGAACCCACAGAAAACTCCAAATCAGCGAGATCGATGAATTACGCCTAGACGCGTACGAGAACTCGCGAATCTACAAGGAGCGGGTTAAAGCCTTCCACGACAAGCACATCTCGAGAAAGATCTTTCATCCTGGTCAAAAGGTCCTACTCTTTGATGCCCGACTCAAACTTTTCCCGGGGAAACTGAGGTCCAAGTGGGTCAGACCGTATTTAGTCCGACAGGTTTTTGGAAATGGAGCAATTGAAATCAGTCCACTCAGCCATGATTCCGAACCTTTCATCGTGAACGGTCAGAGACTAAAATCGTTCATTGATGTGACTTCTACTGATTCGGCTGAATCATCCCTCACCCTCCATTACCCTTGAACTTACTACGCCCGGCCGATGGCGTAAAACTCAACGCTTAACGGGAGGCAGCCCGTCATTTCTTGAAAATCTAAAACCTTTTTTCTGACACCATTGTGCACTTAAGGTTCACCCTTTAAGACAGCCGAGTCCACCTCAGATGCTTGCATCTGAGATTAAAAATCGTCCGCAGAATTCATCCCGACCCATTCACTCACAAAAATATCTGTCTTAAGGAATAAATTAACTAAATAAAAACCCCTAAATCACAATGAGGACATTGCAAGTCTTAGGCATGGGGGGGGTATAAGTGCAAAACTTGTAGAAAAAAATGGTTTTAAACAAAAAATTCACATATGCCAAAAACACCATAAAAATTAAAAATTTTTCGAAAAAAAGAGAATAAGAGGAGAAAGGAAATTTTGTGGAGAAACAAAATGAAAAGGAGCACAAAAAGATGAAAGAAAATAGTCATTAGTAGGAAGCTAAGGAATTAACCTTAGTCTAGACCATTTTTCAAGAAAAGAAATGAAAAGTGCTTGGTAAGATTAGTAAGAACGCAAACCGTAGGCATTCTTGATAGACTCTTAGTACCCATTAAGATCTAGACAATCCTCAAGAGGTTGAGGAAAATGAAAAGCTTGAGTACTAGGTCCAAGGCTTAAGGAGTATTTGACCTCGCTAACTAACTTCTGGTTTACGGGACTCAGTAACCTAAGCACCCTAACCTCACACACAGCCTGGTTCAGTAAGCGTAAAAATCAAAATCACGCAGAAGCGCCGAAAAAATTCTGAAAAGTACACCTAGAATAGGAGTGGCCGATTAACACAAGTTGATTTAGACGAGCTTCCAGCGCAGAGAGGCGGGAAATCCCCTCGAAGATGCGTAACAAAATATCATCTCCTCGGTGCTTGTCTCTTAGGATATTAACATATCCTACTGGGGGCATGTAAGCACCCTGCTAGTTCAGATTCCATGGATGGCATTATCACGAAGTGTAAACTGCCAGGGTCTGAATTCAGCCACGGAACACCATGGATGGGATTATCTCGAAATCTCAATAGCCAGGGTTCCGGGGGTTGCCATGGGCGGTGCTATCTCGAAGCATCGATCACCAGGAACCCTTGAGGATTGATGATGGGGGCAAGGAATCTGATACAGACCGTGTAGAAAAGCCAATCCTAAGCTAGAATTAAAAAGAAAAAGAGAGAGAAAACTCTCCAAACAGAAAAACTTTCTATCTCTCTCTTATTAAACGCACTGCGAACTGAACCAGGGCTAAAATCATTTCAAGCACAGGTGCTTTAACCACAAAGTCCAATATACCTTAGGTTAGTTCTTGTGGGCCTTAAAAACCTTTGCTAAGGACTGAGGCTGAGGCTAGATAGATTTGGATCTTGATTGGTACTAGAGTACCTTTTAAGCCTATGGTCAGCATTCTAACCTAATCTAAGTTTAAATGAAAAAGCACTTATCTGAAGCTATTAAGAACTTCATGGTCTAGAACAAGGGTTGAAACCTTAAGTTTTTGCTAAGGGACTAGCAAAAGCTAGGCATGGGGGTATGATGAGAACCTCATCATGAGCCCTAAACTAGCACCATTTAACCCTGATTTGCAGGAAAAAGCTCCTACATAACCTTAGAAAGGCTTGGCTCAGAGAGATTCTGAGTTTGCAAAGAAAACAGAAACTGAGGGGTAAAAATGTAATTTCCCAATCTAATCTGAAAATAGGGTAACTCAGGGTCCAAACATAGGTCAAAACAACCTAATAAGAAGGAAAGTGGGATGATTTGATCCAATAAGGGCTACAGCAATTCCAAGGAACTAAATGATAATCTGTAACCCTAAAAATAAACCCACTTCAATTCACGTGGTTCGAGGTAAGGTAAAAATTAACTAAACCCTGTAAAATTCATAGAAAAATAATCTCTAGGGCTTAGGACTTTCAATTTGGCCTTAGGAACCCATTTTGACCTACATTGAGAACCATGCCCAATTAACAACTTAATTTGGGTTTCTACGTAAATTGACCGGTCAAAAAAGGTTTAATCTAGAAATTAAATTCACCATCAGAATCCTTAGGTCCTAATTAGTCATGTATAAAAACTTGGGCCTAATAAGAAACCTTCTTGACCAACTTTACACTTTGGTCCTCATATATTTACTTTTTGGCCCTCAACTTTTGAACCCTCACATTCTGGCCCCTAACTCTCCTTCTTTCTTTGCGTTCGGGTCCCTCCTGCAAAACCTGAGCAACGCCATGCTCCGGCGACCTTGCGCGGAGTATGGCGCCGCGCAGGGTGAGGGAGGGGCCCTGGCAAGTCAATGGGGGGTACCCTGCATGGTCAGCCACCGCAGGGACACCCCCCTGAGCGCTGCACCCACCCATACCGGCCATGCGAACGCACGGACGGTATGGGTCTCCACTTCCGGCGTCCTCCGGCGAGGGAGGCACGTCGTCTCCCTCCGCCCTCCTGTCTGATTCTGCCCCTGTAAATACCCCTGTCGCTCCGCCGTTCTTCCCAGCTCGGATCTGACGGAGACACCCCCTCAATTCCTCCCTTCCCACTCTGACAGACGCCCCCTTGCTCCGGCGGCCTCTCCTCCTCCTCGTCGCCCTGCCGCACTACCAGCAGCAGGGTTACCTTCCCTCGATCTTTCCGCGTCACGCCGCACCCAGCTGGCGCCTCTCCGGTCCCTTCCTCGCCGCCGCCCCTTCCTCTGGGCAGTTTCTTCTCTGGCGACAGTCGATACGACTGTCGCCTGCGCCAACCCCTCTTCGTCCAGTTTAATAGGTAAAACTTCTCTTCTTCCTCCCTTCTTTCTTTTCCCTATTTTAGTTTACTCAATCAAACCCTCGACCGACCCGACCACCATCATCTTCCACGCCTCCGGCCCACCTCCGGCGAGTCGCTCACATCATTCCGCCACTCCACACGACTCGCCGCCCGACCCAAAACCTCCGCCCCGTCCCACTGAACCGTTTCCACCCCTTCACTGCCACTCCTCGCCTCCACATCACTCCCCCGAACAAACCCATTCCCCCGGCCACAGTCCGACCTAGGGCAGCCCCTACACGCCGCCCCACTCCTCGCCACCACCCGCACGAGCTTCGCCGCACTCCGGCGAAGCTCCCTGCACCTTCTGACTAGGCCGAGAGGCCGTATCTCTTTGCACAGGTTACCCGCCCTTCACCGCCATTGCCGAACAGGAGAAGCTGCTTCAACCTGCAGCTGCAGTTGCGCTTCCGCCCAGGCCTGCGCTCCAGGACGCGCGGATTGCGACCACGCAGCTACCCAGGCCTTCAGCTGAAGAGAAGACCTAGCAGCAGCCGCGAGTGCCTACAGCTTTCTCAGCTGCAGGCGCCGAATTGGGGTGGGACATTTAGTCCCACCTCGGAGGATCCTGGAGCCGCGCACCCCTTTAAATTATTTTTGTGAAATCACCTTATCACCTCAGCACACGGGGTGAGGTCCCTCTCACACCGCTTCACCCAGCCCGTCCGCGAGCTCATCACGCGGATCCGGCCGACCCGACTCGACTTGACTACCACTCCTCGCCCACCACCGCACGCCGGTGGGCCTAGACCCGAGCGTGACTCGTACCCGATTACCCGGTTGCTCTGGGAGAGCTGTCCTAAGAGCGAATTCTGAGAGAGAAAGAGACGCGCGGGGGAGGGGGTAGCATAGGTTTTTGCCCTCTGATGCTGAACTCTTAAGCTTGCAGGCATAGGTGAAGAAGAAGAAGGACTGCGGAAGAAGAACTGAATCGACACTGTAGCATCCGTGGGTTAAGTCGTCTGATTGAGAAATCAGACGACGTCCTGAAGACAGGTGAAGGCAAAGAAGAAGAAGGAAGGCAAGGCAGAGGAAAGAGAGGAACACAGAGAAGCCAAGTGAAGACTCTGCAGAGATTAGAAGACAAAGAAGAAGAAGAGAAGCAAGAAGAAAAGAAGAAGAAGAGCACGGGAGGAAGATCTGAAGCAAGAAAAGAAGAAACAAAGAAAATAAAAAGAAGAAAAAGACAGGATCGTCCAACAAAGAAATAGAGAGAAAAAGCCAAAGAGGAAAGAAGACAAAGAGGAAGAAAGAAGAGCCAAACTTTCATCTCTCTCACTCT
This sequence comes from Thalassia testudinum, assembly GCA_037157565.1. Classification (NCBI taxonomy): domain Eukaryota; kingdom Viridiplantae; phylum Streptophyta; class Magnoliopsida; order Alismatales; family Hydrocharitaceae; genus Thalassia; species Thalassia testudinum. The sequence continues at coordinate 140,502,382 of JAZHRO010000073.1, forward strand.
CTTTATTTTTGTAATAGAACATGTATATCTCTAGAATACGGCTTACTCCCTGAGTTCGACCTCGGGAGAACTGTATTTTCCGAGTAACAAATATTAGCAAATGATGGCAATAACTATCTGAACTACAACGACTTAGGAAAAGCTAGTTGCTGCCACCGTTTCGCCAGTCACCAAAAGGGATTCTCGAGGATGTTATTGTAAGAATATGGGATTTCTACTTTCCTGTAGACTTCATAGTCTTAGACATGGACGTACCTGAAAACCCTAGGGATACACCAATCATTTTAGGGAGACCTTTCTTGGCTACTGCTAGAGGCAACATTAGCTGTGAGGAGGGCCAAATAAAGCTCAAATTTGGGAATCAAACCTTAAAAATTGATATATTTAAAGCCCAACAAGGAATCAATTGCGGTGTCATCGAACAGATTAGTGACATTAGGGCTTTGGTTGATGAAACACACTTCCAGAATGACCTGATTATACCTCATCAACCACAGAAAGATCTTGACCCGCAAACAGAGGAGTCGAATCCAGATATAAACAACCTAGTAACTCCTACCCTTGAACCTCACGTCTATACTGAACCACCCGCTGCTGCTGATAACCCTACCCTCGAGTTGAAGCCTCTTCCTGCTCACTTAAAATACATCTTTTTGGGCTCTAATCAGACCCTCCCTGTGATTATCAATTCCAACCTCAATCCCGAACAGGAATCCCGTCTGATTACTGTCCTCCAGCAACATCGCAGAGCCATCGGATGGACTCTCGATGATTTGATTGGAATAAGTCCCTCTTATTGTACTCATCATATCTATTCAGAAGAGGGTGCACGACCTTCTCGTGAAATGCAGAGACGTTTGAACCCTAATCTGCAGGAGGTCGTGAAGAAGGAGATCATCAAGTGGTTAAATGCCGGAATCATCTACCCGATCTCCGATAGTCGTTGGGTGAGCCCGATTCAGGTTGTGCCTAAAAAGGTAGGACTCACCACTATAACAACTGAGACCGGAGAAATCATTCCTACCCAATTAGCCAACGTGTGGAGAGTCTGTATAAATTACCGCCGACTCAATTCCTCCACGAAGAAGGATCATTTCCCACTACCTTTCATTGACCAAATTCTCGAGAAACTAGCGAGAAATAGGTTCTTCTGCTTTCTTGACGGGACTGATGACCAAATACGGGGTGTCTCACCGAATCTCTACTCCTTACCACCCCCAAACTAATGGTCTAGCTAAGCTGTCAAATCGGGAGATCAAGAAGATCCTGCAGGTCACTGTTCAGCCTGACAGGAAGGACTGGTCGTCCCGACTTCCGGAAGCATTGTGGACCTATAGGACCGCCCACAAAACCCAATTAGGCATGTCTCCCTTTAGAATGGTGTACGGAAAGGCGTGTCACCTTCCCGTAGAACTGGAGCATAAAGCCTATTGGGCAGTACGGAACTGTAATCTAGATCTTTCAAAGGCTGGAACCCACAGAAAACTCCAAATCAACGAGATCGATGAATTACGCCTAAACGCGTATGAGAACTCGCGAATCTACAAGGAGCAAGTTGAAGCCTTCCATGACAAGCATATCTCGAGAAATATCTTTCATCCTGGTCAGAAGGTCCAACTCTTTGATGCCCGACTCAAACTTTTCCCGGGAAAGCTGCGATCCAAGTGGGTCGGACCATATTTAGTCCGACAGGTTTTTGGAAATAGAGCTATTGAAATCAGTCCGCTCAGCCACGATTCCAAACCTTTCATCGTGAACGGTCAGAGACTCAAGCCGTTCATTGATGTGACTTCTGCTGATTTGGCTGAATCATCTCTTATCCTCCATTCCCCCTGAGCTTATTGCGCCCAGCCGATGGCGTAAAACTCGGCGCTTAACGGGAGGCAGCCCGTCATTTTCTGAAAATCTAAAACCCTTTTCACACTTTTGTGCACTTAAAGTTCACCCTTATAGACAGCCGACCCCACCTCAGGTGCTTGCATCTGAGATTAGAAATCGTCCGCAGAATTCATCCCGACCCATTCACTCATTAAAACATATGTCTTAAGGAATGAACTAAGTAAATAAAAACCCCCTAAGTCACAATGAGGACATTGCAAACCTTAGGCATGGGGGGGATATAAAAGTGCAAAACTTGTAAAAAAGGTTTTAAAACAAAAATTCACATATGCCAAAAACACCATAAAAATTAAAAATTTTCTCAAAAAAGAATAAGAGGAGAAAGGAAATTTTGTGGGAGAAGGGAAAAGAAACAAAAAGGAGCATAAATTGAAGAAAAGAGTGATATTCATTAGTAAGAAACTAAGGAATTGACCTAAGTTCTAGACCTTATTCAAGAAAAGAAATGAAAAGTGCATGGTGAGATTAGTAAGAACGCAAACTTTAGGCATTCTTGGATAGACTCTTAGTACCCATTAAGATCTAGACAATCCTCAAGAGGTTGAGGAAAATGAAAAGCTTAAGTATTAGGTCCAAGGCTTAGGGAGTATTTGACCTCATTAACTAACTTATGGTTTACGGGACCCAGTAACCTAAGCACCCCAACCTCACACACAGCCTGGTTCAGTAAGCGCAAAAATCAAAATCACGCAGAAGCGTCACAAAATTCTGAAAAATACACCTAGAATAGGAGCGGCCGATCAACACAAGTTGATTTGGACAAGTTCCCAGTGCGAAGAGGAGGGAAATCCCCTCGAAGATGCGTAACAAAATATCATCTCCTCGGTGCTTGTCTCTTAGGATATTTACATATCCTACTAGGGGCATGTAAGCACTCTACTGGTTCAGATTCCATGGATGGCATTATCACGAAGTGTCAATTGCCAGGATCTGAATTCGGCCACGGAATACCATGGATGGGATTATCTCGAAATCTCAACAACCAGGATTCTGGGGGTTGCCATGGGCGGTGCTATCTCGAAGCATCGATCGCCAGGAACTCCTGAGGATTGATGATGGGAGCAAGGAATCTGATACAGACCGTGTTGAAAAGCCAATCCTAGGCTAGAACTAAAAGGAAAAAGAGAGAGAAAACTCTCCAAACAGAAAAACTTTCTACCTCTCTCTTACAAAACGCATTGCGAACTGAACCAGGGCTAAAATCATTTCAAGCACGGGGTGCTTTAACCACGAAGTCCAATAAACCTTAGGTTAGTTCTTGTGGGCCTTAAAAACCTTTGCTAAAGATTGAGGCTAAGGCTAGACAGATCTGGATCTTGGTTGGTACTAGAGTACCTTTTAAGCCTATGGTCAACATTCGAACCTAATCTAAGTTCAAATGAAAAAGCACTTATCCGAAGTTGTTAAAAACATCATGGTCTAGAACAAAGGTTAAAACCTTAGGTTTTTGCTAAGGGACTAGCAAAAGCTAGGCATGGGGGTATGATGAGAACCTCGTCATAAATCCTAAACTAGCACCATCTAACCCAGATTTGCAAGAAAAAGCTCCTACAAAACTATAGAAAGGCTTGACTCAGAGAAATTCTGAGTTTGTGAAGAAAATAAGAACTAAGGGGTAAAAATGCAATTTCACCAACTCAATCTGAAAACAGGGTAACTCAGGATCCAAACATAGGTCAAACTAACCTAATAAGAAGAAAAGTGGGATAAGTTGATCCAATAAGGGCTACAGCAACTCCAAGGAATTAAATGACATGCTGTAACCCTAAAAATAAACCCACTTCGATTCACGAGGTTTGAGGCAAAGAAAAAATCGAATAAACCTTCTAAAATTCATATAAAAATAATCTCTAGGGTTTAGAACCTTCAATATGGCCTTAGGAACCCATTTTGACCTACATTGAGAACCATGCCCAATTAATGACTTAATTTAGGTTTTTACGTAAATTGATCGACCAAACAAGGTCTATTCTAGAAATAAAATTCACCATTAGAATCCTTAGGTCCTAGTTAGTCATGTATAAAAACTTGAGCCGAAGAAGAGACCTTCTTGACCAACTTTACATTTTGGTCCTCATCTATTACTTTTTGACCCTCAACTTTTAAGACCCTCGCATTTTGGCCCTTAAGTCTTCTTCGTTCTTTACATTTGGGTCCTCCATGCAAAACCCTAAGCAACGCCATGCTCCGACGACTTTGCGCGGAGCATGGCACTGCGCAGGGTGAGGGAGACCCTCTGCCAAGACAACCGGGGGTTCCCTACGACGTCTGCTGTCGCAGGGACACCTCCATGGTCTCTACGGCTGCCCATACCTCCCGTGCGAACGCACGGAAGGTATGGGTCTCCATCTCCGGCAGTCCTCTAGCGAGGGAGGCACGTCGCCTTTGTTGGTGCTAGAGCACCACGATCATTTGTTTTGATGATAATAAAACACGTGTTATTTAACATTTGCAATTTGAGTCCTAGATTTCAGGTCAATTGCAAATGTGGACGTGTTTAGACGGAGTTCGAGCTCGCATCCAGGACGGATTGGAGGAGCTTGACGGAAAACAGAGGAGGTTCGCGTGGAGCGAAAGATTGGAGATGGAAGACAAGAAGAATATGATAGATTCTTTTTTATCCTTTCATGTATCTCTTGTCTTTATTTTCTTGCTCTTTTTGATTCCTTAGAACATTATGTTAAAGAGCCTCAAAGTACCCTAAAAGTAGTCCTAGGAACACTTGCACAACCCTAGGATACTTAGGTTTTCTGTAGAATACTTAGAAAATCAATATAGGGCTCAAACAGCATTTCCAGACGTCTAATCCAAAAATCAGACGTCTGATAAAGTATTTTAAGACGTCTGACTATTTTTTCAGACGTCTGATAACCTTTTAGGCTGGACTTAGTTTTCTGTCTGATGAAATCAGACGTCCAGACCTTAGTCCAGACGTCTTAGAGGACGTCTGATGGACTTGCCAGACGTCCAGATAGTGGACCGTTGGCTAACTTAGCAAGCACGGCAGTATATGACCGTTAGAGCCTTATCAGACGTCCATAGGTCTTCCCAGACGTCTGATAATTGACCGTTTTGCCTCGGCTGACCCAAAATCTCTTCTCAGAGATTTTCTAGCCGTTGCAACGTTTGGAAATCAATTCCCACAGTAAAAGTAGGTTTCCAGACGTCCAGACATAGTGCCAGACGTCCTGTATGTCGTCTGATGGACTTGCGCAAAAACCCTGTTTAGATTTGATTCAAGTCAGGGAGAAACCCGCATAGAATCAGACGTCTGACCTTGTAATCAGACGTCTTAAGGTGGCCTTCCAGACGTCTGATGCCAGAGTTAGACGTCTGATGACCCTGTCAAATGTAATCATTGTCCTGATTTCGGCCTGATTCTCTTGGACTTTGTTCCCAACGGCTATAGAACCTTTCCTAAGCCTTCTAAAGCCTTCCTAAGGCCTCTATAAATAGAGGGGAACCTTTGCAACACAAAAACACACAAGATACACACTTAGAAAAACACAAGACACACTTAAGCAACATACTTCCACTCTCTTGTGTCCAAGAAGCTCTTGCTCTCTAAGCTCAAGTTCTACATCTTGAGAGCATCAAACCTTCGCGCACCCGCTCTCCCGCCGTTGTCTACGAGAGCGACATTGCGCCGTTGCGTGGCTCACGCACCCGCGTCATCGTCGACGCACTCCTTGCAAAGGGGAGTTTCCTAAATCCTATAGAAGCTTAGGTTAATTACTTTGTTGGCTCTATAGGACTATTGTTTATTTTATCTTTGTCTTTTGGTTGGGTATTCGCTTTGCGAATTCCCGTCTCCTTCGTGGGACAAAATCCTTCTCGTGGAGAGAAGGGGTTGAGGAACGCTACCCTCGTACTTGTAGCGTGGTTGTATTGAGGTTGAATCACCCTCGTTTTAAGTGATTCGGTTTAGTGGATTTGATCAACTAGGTTGATCGGAAAATCCTAACTCGAGAGGATTAGGTGGTGGTTTTCACCCGGTTTGGGTTTCCACCTAAAAATTACTTGTGCACATTTTGTGATTGCTTATTTTGTGAGATTGCTTTATATATTTTATTTCCGCAATTATTACGTCACCCCCTCCTAGTAGGGAACTTTCAGCCTCCCTCCGCCCTCCTCTCTGAATTCACCTCTATAAAAGCCACCCCCGTCTGCCGAACTCAGCAGCTCGGTTCTGACGGAGAAACCCCTCCCTCTTTCTTCTCTTCCCGCTCTGGCAGAAGCCCTCCAGCTCCGGCGGTTCCTCCTCCTCCTCCTCGTCGCTCTGCCGCAATACTAGCAGCAGAGCTGCCTTCGCCCGTTCTTCCCGTGTCGCGCCGTACACAGCGTGCGCTCTCCCGCTCTCTCCTCGCCGCTGCCCCCTCTCTCTGGGCACCTTCTTCTCCGGCGACAGTCGATACGACTTCCGCCCTGCTCCGTCCCCCTTCCGTCCCTCCAAGTAGTTACAGTTCTTTCCTTTCCTCCCCTCTTTCTTTTCCCTACTTCAATTTGCTCAACCACCCTTCTACCGCGCCTGATCGCCCTCACCTTCTCCATCTCCGGCCAACCTCCGGCGACTCGCTCCCATTATTCCACCACTCCACATGACTCGCAGACCGACCCAAAACCTCCGCCTCTTCACGCTGAACCACTTCCGCCCCTTCATTCCCTGCCATACGCTACCTAAAGACCCCCCGAACAAACCCATTCTCCCAGGCACAGTCCGACCTAGGGCAGCCCCTACACGCCGCCCGATGCCTCGCCTCCACCCGCACGAGCTTCGCCGCACTCTGGCAAAGCTCCCTACACCTTCTGACTAGGCCGAGAGGCCGTATTTCTGTGAACAGGTTCCCCGTCCTCCGCCGCCATTGCTGGGCAGGTGGAGCGTCTTCCGCCTGCATTTGCAGGGTCGCCTCGTCCAGGCTTGACTCTCCAGGACGCGCACTTCGCCCCCACGCACCTGCCCAGGCCTGCAGCAGGGGTGAACGCCTCGCAGCAGCCGCGATTGCCTGCAGCTCTCTCAGCTGCAGGCGCCGAATTGGGGTGGGACATTTAGTCCCACCTCGGTAGATTCTGAAGCCGCGCACCTGCATAAATTGTAAAGCTGCTGTAGGCTTATCGCCTCAGCACACGGGGTGAGGTCCCTCTCACCCGCTTACTCGGCCTCGTCCGCGACCACCCCCCGCGGACCTGGCCCTACCCGTTTACCCGACCTGCACTCCTCGCCCACCACCGCACGTCGGTGGGCCTGGACCCGGGCGCGACCCGTACCCGAATACCGGCGGCTCTGGGAGAGCTATCCTACGAGCGAAATCTGAGAGAGAGAGACGTGGGGGAGGGTAGGATTAGGTTTTGCCCTCTGACCAAGCTGTGAGTGTGCAGGCTGAGGCAGAGAAGAAGAAGAAGAGAGCAGAAGGAAGAAGCAGCCAATGCCGTGGCTGCTTGAAGAAGAAGAAAAAGAAGAAGGAAAGAAGAGCAGGCACCGTAGAGAAGAAAGAAAGAAGAAGACAAAGAGCTGAAGGAGAAAGAAGAGAGAAGCAGAACACGAAGAGAAAGAAGAAAAGCTTGGAAGCAAAAGAAAGAAGAAGAACAAAAGAACAGAAGAGGAAGAAGAAGAAGAAAGAAGACTGAGGAACTGAAGAGAAGAAAAAGAAGAGAACAAAGACAAGAGAAAGAAGAGAAGAAGAAAAAGCCAACAAGACAAATCTCTCTCTCTCTCTCATTTTTGTAATAGAAACATTGTACTTCTAGAATACAGTTTGCTCCCTGAGTTCGACCTCGGGAAAACTTTTATTTCCGATTAACAAATTGTATTAAGCTGGTAACCGTTTCTCTATACTATACTACGACGAAATATTAGAACTACAGACGAGAGGCGAGCCAGTAGTTGTTTGCCTCCGAATCACAGGGTGAGGTCCCTCTCACCCGAACCGAACCTGCCTCGTCTGCGACCCACGCCTTCGCGGACTTGGCTTGACCCGACTACCCGTGCACACCTCGCCCACCACCACACGTCGGTGGGCCTGGTCCCGGGCGTGTACACCCAACCCGTATACCCGAGAAGGCCCTGGGAGAGCGAACCTATGAGAGAAATGGAGAGATAGAGAAACGCGGGAAGGGTAGGGGTAGGTTTTGCTTAACCGGGTGCCTGTGTAGGGAAGCTGAAGAAGAAGGAGGAGGAAGAAGAGGAAGCGGCTAAGGACTTAGCCGCATTAAAGAGCAAGAGCTGAGGAAGAAGGAGAAGGAAAGGAAGAAAAGACAGGAGTAGAAGCTGCAGAGGAGAAGCCAACTGAAGAAAAAGAAGAAGGAGGAGGTGCAACTCAACAGTGAAGAGCTAAAGCCAAAGGAGGAAGCTGCAGCTGAAGAGACGAGAAGAAGAAAAAGCAAGGAACAAGAAGCAGCAGCAGCCAAAGAGAAAGGAAGAAGAAGAAGACGAGCACTGCAGCAAATGCTACTTAAAATGTCTGATTCATGGAATCAGACATCTGAAGACAGAAAGAAGAGAGAAGCAAAGAAGAGAAGAAAAATTTTTATTCCCTCTCTCTTTAATTTTTGTAAAGCAGTATATTGTAGTGAATTGTGAATTTTTATGCTTCTAAAACTAAGTTTGCTCCCTGAGTTCGACCTCGGAACGTTCTAAATTTCGAGTAATAAATAAATTAAGTTGATCATTATTTTTCGCAACATACTACAATGAACATATCTTTAAAATACTACGAAATCGACCGATCAGCACACACCAACCCAAATGTTCACGTACATGGCATTTTCATACAAAACATAGTACAACATGTAAGCTATTCATTTTCGACAACCACAAACTCCAAGGATACATAGCATCTAATGTAAGCTAAATATATAAACACACAACATAATACTTTACAAAGTGAATTCAAACTCTAATCAGAACGACCAGTCATAAGCAAACACAAACTCATTCCATTCAGAAATCATCAGAAGCAAAGATTTTGTGCTATGCAAACGTGTGCCTGTTTGGCCAGATGGACGAGGTTCATCGGCAGGCTGTTCGAGTATGAGATTGTGTGGTTCGTGCATGGGTGGGGGGTGGTTGCGTTGGCAGTTCTGCTAGCCACTTCTCGATAGACGGCGGCGTTGGGGCCGTGAACCAACACTGTGCCACGGAGGGGAGCTGTTCGAAATGCTCGTTGGGAGATGGTTCAAAATAAACTGTGGGGGGTTATCCGAAGATTGGACTATCGGACTGATCATGGGGTCACCCACTTGTTGATGGAGTGGGCAATTTCATATTAGGGTACATGATGAATCGAGGGGGACAACAATACCATCCTCTTCCTCTTGATCACCTATCCTAGACAGGGTGTGGGGAGTCAACCTTCCGATTGACCGCCATTTCGTGCTACACGCTCTATGGTGTTGCTAACAACAACGTACGGATGTGGGAGATTCATACCTAGGTTTTGGGAGGAACAACCATCGACGTGCGAGAACAGTTGCAAATGTAGCGATGTAGAACCAAAGAGCGACAGCAAGGAGGTCTTCCTCACCGTCACGGTGACGCTTCCGACCACGACAACTACGATGGGAGCGAATCAGAGGTGCAATGCTCTTGCAATTAGAGGGGTTTGGATCGGACCGTGAATAGTCCATGGGAGGCATCTCACGAACATAAATAGAGGGGGATGGAGTGGAGATTAGAGGGGAGTCCTCCATCGTACCAATGGTCGATGCAACAAGGAGTCACGCAACCAACAGTTGCTACTGATGGATGCGAAATAAAGGTGCTATGAGACTCTCACCACTCGAGGTGTTAGCACCACCGCTCGGAACCGACAAAAGGCTATAGCACTTCCACTCTGTGGCTTCAGTTGACGAAGAAAAGCTCCACACGAGAAACCTATCAAAACGCATGCGCTGGTGGAGAAGATGGTTTCTTGAGCAGAGCCGGGAGCGAGGAGCGTAAGGAGATGACAAGGGAGAGGAGCGCATGAGATGAGTTTCACAACGGTTACAAGCTCTCCCCCATGCCTCTTCAATTTTGATTGGACAGGACACAGCAACGATAGCTTTTTGGGGAGAGGAGACGCCTTTAATGCAAGGCTGGCGATGGTTGGGCAGCGTCTCCGAGTTGCCAAATGTATTATCCCGAACCCGAATTTCTGAGTCATTTAAAACTAAGTATGTCAAGACAAAATTGTTGACATTTTTCGTATGCAAATCAAAGCCTATGCTAATTTTAAAATGCGTAATTAGATTGAAAACCCACGTGTCTTTTTTCGTTTTTACAATCTGAACCTCGGATCGACAATCCGAAAGTATTGTTAACTTTCTGGTGTCGCGAGGAATTCTATGATATGTTCCGTGTGGCAATCGGACCTCAGATGTGCAACACGTGTGTAAATTGCGAACGAACTCACGTGCGATCTGCTTTAGGGGTCGCATTTTGCAAACGGTCTCCGTTTGGAAATCCACGAACTTTATTGAATTCCTTATCTCGTAACAATTCCAAGGATACGTATTTTGCCAAAATCGAAGCTCGTTTGAGTTAGTTATTATATTGCTCATAGTATAAGTAAATAATAATAATAATAATAATAATAATATACATGAAATTACAATATACAGATTTATAAAATAATAAATAAATGATAATAATTATTATCATGAGAAACATGGCAGGCGCTACGATTACGTAAACGTTGGTTTTTCATTTAGGTATACTATTTTTATCTCAAACCACATGACTTGTAAAAAGAGATAGAAAGACAGAGATGGAGAGAACGGGAGAAGGAGAGGAAGAGAGAACGAGAGAGAGAGAGAGAGAGAGACAGAGAGAAAGAGAGGTCAAGAGAGAGAGCGAAACCGCAGACAGAAAAGAAGAGGGGGAAAGGTAGGAGAAGAAAGAACGGGGAAGAAAGTAAACCAGAAAGAGAAAGGGAGAGAGAGAAGTCGAGGCCAAGGGGAAGAAGGAGAACGGTCAAGGAGGCCGCTCGGGTGTCGGGCGATGATAGTCGTGGAGGCCGGAGGAGGGTCTCCGGTGGACCGGCTAGCACAGCAGCGGCGGCCGTGGCCGGTGTCGCGCCGGCGAGAAGGTGGTTGCACCCCTTGCATGGGTGCAACACCGAAGAACCCGAAGAAGAAAACGACGACGTGAGGAGAGGAGGAAAGTCCCCGGAGCGTCGGCGGGGCGCCGACGGTGGCCGACGTGGCCGGTAGATCACCGGCGGAGGTCCGGCGGTGAGGAAGATCGGTGGTGGCGGTGACTGCATCGTGCATGGCCGACGCGTGGAGAAGGAGATCGAGACGGAAGGAGAAAAGAGGGAGGTCGCCCGGGGAGGTGGACGGCCGGCGGATGGCCGGCGAGGGTCCGGCGCGGCCATCGGGGGGCGGAGCACCGGCGAGTAGGACGTACGTGCATGGGTTCTCCATGCATCTGCGTCGCGAGAAGAAGAAGAAACGAAGAAGAAGAACGGGGGAGAAGGTACGTTGAAGAGGTAGGAAAATTATATTTTTAAAAATCAGAGTTTCAATTATTGAGGATCAGTTGCTGTGAAGGGATTTATGGTCTTGGGTGAGATCCGTTGGTCAGATTTGTTTTGTATAGATCGACAATCTTCAAGATCGAAATTAGGAGATTTAGGAGTTGATCTTGGGGTTCTCGAGTGTGCTAGACCCATCTATACAATTGAATCGGGCAGTTTCTGCTTCGATTCTTGATGCACGTGTGATATTCCCATTTTAACGTAGGTTCGTATTTTGATCCGTTAGGAAGTCAAACGACGTCCGCTTCTCACGTTCCAAGACTCGTTGGAACCGTTTCTTTGTGAACTACACCAAGGTAAGTTTTTAAATTCTATTTCAGGAATCATTTCTTTCGTGAAATTTTTCAATGAAACTTATGACGATTTATTCCCCATGAATAATCCTAACATCGATCTAACCTCGGAGCGCGTACAAATAGAAGGGTCCTAGAACAGCGAAAGAGAAGTAATGGATGCGCATTCCGAAGTCTTCGTGACCACCTGACGACATTAGGTAGAGTAATTTCCTCCCTTTTCCGTATAGTTTATCTACATGATTTTCCTCGTGTATTGCACTGCTTAGCGTACGTTCTTACCCTTGCTGGGATCAGATTTGTTTGCATATTCCTTTTTGCTCTGGGTACTTGAATATTAAATATGGATAATGTAAATCAGATTGTTGTCTAGGAATGTGAATAATCAAATTGATATAGTTAACTGCTAAATTAAAAGAAGTTAACAATAATTTATTAGACCATTTCATGAATTAACCAAATTATGATACACTTAGAATATGGGATGTGGTCTTAACATCTTATGAACGAAATGAATTTTATTTTGAGTATAATTTACATCATCAGAATGATTAAATTATGATTTAATGGGAACCACAATCGAAAATATAAAATTTTCAGAAAATGGCTAAAATAAAGGATATTGTGAATATTAATCCTAGAACTAAAAGTGCAATCCTTGATATGGTTGATTGGATACTAATAAATGATATAGTTATCTAAAAATGATTAAACAATTAGTCTGACGGATATGTCACGAAAACAAAATGAATAGATGACTGGTCTTTCAGCCCCACTGCTTGCTGGGATTTCAGTTGTAGCTTTAGGTCTTTTCAGACCGGATTCAGGGGCTGATTTAGGGAGTTGCTGGCCTCCCTACTGTAATTTCCTGGCCTACTTAGAGGGGGTGAGATCAGCATGACGTAAGAAAGTGCGGAAATAAAATAGACAATTTCACAAAATAAACAATCACACAATAGGCACAAGTACTTTTACGTGGAAACCCAACCCGGGTGAAAACCACCACCTAACCCTCTAGAGTTAGGATTTTCTGATCAACCAAGTTGATCAAATCTACTAACGTACTACTTAAACGAGGGTTGTACAACCTCAATTACAACCACGTTACTTTATACGAGGGTAGCGTACCTCAAACCCCTTCTCTTCACGAGAAGGATTTTGTCTCAGGAAGGAGACGGGAATTCACAAAGTGAATACCCAACCAAAAAATAAAGTAACAAATACAAGAATAATCCTATAGAGCCAACAAAGTAATTCTTAAACTAAACTTCTATAGGTATTAGGATGCTTCCTTTTGCTTGGAAGTGCATCAAATCAGTGACGTGTATGCGTGAACCACGCTTTGGCACAGCAACGCTCTTGTAACATCGGCGGGAGAGCGGGTGCACAGGAATCAAGCTCTCTAGATGTAGAACTAGGCTTGGAGAGCTAGAGCTTTCTTCTTAAGATCAAAAGATACAAAATGATGTGAAAGTGTGTTACATGGTTTGTCTAGGTGTGCAAGGGGTCCTCCTCTATTTATAGAGGCTCTAGGAAGGCTTTGGAAGGCCTTGGAAGGCTTCCATAGCCGTTGGGTGTAAGGCCCAAGAGAATCAGGTCGTAATCAGAAACAATCATGATTCTGACAGGGTCATCAGACGTCTGGTCCTTGCATCAGACGTCTGGAAAACCCATCTAAGATGTCTGGGAACAAAGTCAGACATATGATTTTAGGCGGGTTTGCTTCCTGACTTGAATCAAATTGAAACAGGGTTCTAATGAAAGTCCATCAGACAACACACAGGACGTCTGACACAAGGTCTAGGCATCTGGAAACCTATTTGTTCTGCGGGATTGAGTTCCCAAGAAGGGTAACGGCTACAAGATCTGCCAAAAGCAATTTTGGGTCAGCCGAGGCAAAACGGTCATATATCAGACATCTGGGATCACTTACGGATGTCTGATAACGTCAGATATAAGCTAACGGTCAGATTCCTCAACGTCTATGTGGGCAGCCAACGTTCCACTAAGTGGATGTCTGGCAAAAGGCATCAGACGTCTCCTAAGACGTCTAGGCTAATGTCTGGATGACTGATTTCATCAGACAGAACTAAGTCCAACCTAAATATTATCAGACGTCTGAGTCAACAGTCAGATGTCTTAAAAGTCATTATCAGACATCTGATTTTCAGATTAGACGTCTGATGAGGCTGTCTGAACCCTATTTTGATTTTCTAAGTTCTCTACAGAAAACCTAAGTATCCTAGGGTTGTGCAAGTGTTCCTAGGACTTCTGTCAGTGTTCTGTGAGGCTTTTTAACATGAATCTAAGAACAAAATAAAGAGCAGCAAAAGAAACAAAAAATACATAGTACAAAGGAAAGGAAATCTATCCTATTCATCATCTCCTTCCTTCTTCAAGCTATCGCTCCTCACGAAGCTCCTTTGATCTCCATCAAGCTCCTCCAATCTGCCATGGATGCGAGCTCGAACTCCGTCTAACCACGTCTCCATTTGCAATTAACATGAGATCTAAGAATTCAAGTGCAAATGTTAAATGACGCGTGTTTTGTTATCATTAAAATAAACGATCGCGATGCTCTAGCACCAACACCTATGACTCTTTGGTTAGGATTAGCGGCCAACTAAGATAGCGGATTTGTAGAGCTCGAGGTTTGGAGCAGTTCTTTCGACCGGTGGGTGGGTTATTGGCTGTCTATGGCTTAACATATATAGTGCGTGTACATGTTCACACCATATGATGTAGCCGTCACCCCTTTCCGCAGTGACCTCAGGGAAACGAAGAGCAATGACTCGACGGGTATAAGCGATCGTCTCGGCCAGGAGGGTGGCTTATAGCGGTTTTGCACTGCAGGAAGTTAGATGAAATCGTCTCATGCCCTGAGACATCGATTGATAATTTGTGAACTGTAAAAAGTTGGGCTACCAATATACGAAACAGAATCGGATAACATGATGCTTAATAAATGAATTAATAGTACCCATTCTCTCTTGTGCTTGGTTACTATTGCACTCTACTGTTGTTTCTACTCTACTCAATTTTTACTGACATGTTTTGGGTTCTGTACTCAGGTGTACTTGGCAGTTTGCCAGGAGATTTCCGTTGTTCATCTCCTTGGACTTATATACTGCGGTAAATCTTCTGGTTAGTATTCAATTTTTGTTCCTTTAAATTTTGTAATATGAATTATTTGTTGGCTATGTTTATATTTTATGATAATGTGTTGGGTGACTGCAATCTTGTAAGTGTTTGTGCTATTGTTAGCACATGACGACTCAAGTTTCGTCGGTCGGCGGGACTCGGGTCGTCACACCAAACCTCCCCTAATCCCACCCGCTACAGTGCATTTATCTCTCTGTAGTTCCCTAAACCTGGCCCTATCCCATGCCAAACAAAGCCTTAGAGATAGTCTTAGGAAAAATTAAGTTATGGATGGTGTTGGGTTTGTGAATGAAATAAGTAGCAAGGTTTGTTTAACATATAATTTGATTTGGTTTAGGTAGTTTTTTCTTTTTAGGTAATAACTAGAGAGAGAGTTGTGGTTTATGTATTTTATGTGTGATGTTGGGTAGTTTTTTTATTGCTTCGTTGAAAAGTAGAATAAGTGATAATTTAAAATGATAAATGAGTTGATATGTTGTGAGTTAAAAAGTAGGGAAATGTAATTAGTGATAAAAAAAAGTGATGTGGAGGAATTTGTGGGTCCCGTTCTTGTGATCCATGTAGCGTTGTGAATGTTGATACACTTGATAATTGATATTTAATGTAAAAAAATAAAAGAATGTAAAATTTATTACGTGGTGGGTCCCACCACATTCAAAAATACCATCACATCACTCTGAACTAAAACGCACATGTGATAAATAACTTTACACCTGTAATAAATTATTTTTTGTGATTTTGCAGAAGTATAAAATAATTTTACATCGATAATAAATTATTCTTTGTGATGCGTTGGATT
This sequence comes from Thalassia testudinum, assembly GCA_037157565.1. NCBI lineage: Eukaryota > Viridiplantae > Streptophyta > Magnoliopsida > Alismatales > Hydrocharitaceae > Thalassia > Thalassia testudinum. The sequence goes on from JAZHRO010000073.1 coordinate 140,518,050, forward strand.
CGCTACACCCTAGTTAACATGTGATTTACCTTTACCTGTATGTGTACATCCATGTACAATCACATTTTGCATCCACTATTCAAAATAAAATGTGGAAGTGAGTGAGATGGAAAGAAAGCTAAAATTAAAGATTCATCGCATCTCAAGTATCACTAGCAGCAACAACGAGTAAATTCATACATTCCATGTGTGTGTGTGTGTGTCTATTCATGCATATACACACACATATATACATATAGGGCTGTCAAAAAAATTTCAGATTCGATATTTATTTAGGTTCGAGTTGTTAAAAGTTTGGTTTAGATTCGATTTGTAAATCAATAAATCAAACTTAAATTTAATTTTAGGCTCATTTAATTAAACGAACCAAATCTAAACAAGATAGGTTCGTTTAAGTTCAATTTGTTAAAAGTTTGATACACACATATACACACAAAATCTCAAGTATATAGTATTGATGTATTGAAAAGAATTGATGATATTCATTTATATAGTGGGCTTACAAAATACACTGGTATCTTATAACTAAATAATACATGTACCATTTAATACATCAATCTCCATGATTGAAAGCACGTACCAGAAGGAAGTGTGCGAAGGAGAGGGTGAACAATGGAGTTGAAAGATATATTTATTTATTTATTTATTGAGAAACATGCCTTGAATTGTTTTTGATATAATTTGTATATTTTCGAATCTTTTGTTACGTGTTTATTTTTTTAATTATGATTTATCATGTTTAAATTTATAACAAAGCATTATGTTTTAAAGGAATCATAATCTTAAACAAATTGAATCTAAATTAACAGCATTTCAAACTTTACACTTAAATGAACCGAACCGAACATTCAATAGCAAAAACGAATCGAACTAAATCTCACCATTTTTTCTTATCAAACCTAAACCTTAAAAAACTATTATCGAACTGAACCGAACCTAGGTAGGTTCACTTAGGTTCGATTCGTTTACACCCCTATCTACATATGCATGCCATGCACCACCGGAGTCCATTATATACATGTTTGATTATCTCCGTACATATCTACATCAAAAGTCATGTAATAGTGTGTTACATAGTAGATTATCAGCCTACTCTGTACAAAGCTAAGCAAAAAATCAAAGTCATAGTAGTCACTACAATTCATGCCAACTGGTACAACTGCAACAAGTTGAAGATGTCCTAGAGTATGCTAATGATCTCCCTAAGGCACATCTGAACCAACTCCTCCCTGTCATGATCATCAAACATGGCCTCCGCCTGTCGTGGCACAGGGACATGGATCCAGGTCATATGAAGTCTCTCTCTCAATAGATGGGCTCGTCTCTAAATAGCCCGAATACGTAGCCAACGAGATACCCTCTGTACCCGCAATTCTTGAAAACTAAAACATAGGGTTGGGGTGAGCCAAGTGGCTTAGTAGAGCTATATCTAACTATGTGTATATATATGTGTGTGTGCGGGTGTGTGTGTGCGTGTGCGTGTGTGTACAAGAGCATAATGAAGGTGCCTAGGTTTATACTATTTGGATGTAATCCATACTCTAATGCTGGATATATTCCATCCTCTTGGTCCTACACCAAGGCTCATGACTCGGCCAAACTTGGTTATTATTTTACCAAACCACCAGTCAATCCTACCAAACCACGCTCACCTTACCAAGATTTGAGGCAAATCTAGGTTGCATGTTCCCTTTCCGAAGTTTAGGACTTGGGCTACCTTGGCCTTCAATAGCTTCCTTATCACCATGTTCAATAACTGCTTGTGATACATATAGTCAGTTACACTCACATATCCAGCGTTAGTAGTCGGCTCCCAATTTCTTGGGGATCCCCCATAGGACATGCACTGCAAGTCTCCATGGTCGATTGAGGAGCTAAGACATGCACTGCAAATCTCACTGGCTACCTCGTCCTAGATACTAGAGGTCCAACCTCCATTCAACTGACTCTAGCTGACCCTATGATCAGCCTCGGGGTTTCTCACTCTCTTTGGAGAAACCCGCTTGGTTCGAGGTTTCGGAAATCAATGTGATGGTTCCTTGTGGAGATACCATCAAACATCCTCGTTGGACTACCTCTCCGAGTACTTGCGCTTAAGTCGCTAATGGCATCCCACCACTTCTTGATGTGTAGAGTTGCAACCAGAAACAACATCGTTTGAGTATAATAGTATCAGACATCTATCATCGTGGTCAGACATCTAATTCCAAAATCAGACGTTCCCTTGTGTAGTTCCAAGGTCAAGGTCCCTATCCTCAGCCACTAAACGTCTATTCATCCACGCAAGCGTTGTTTACTACAAAATAAGGTGTCTGGTGTTTGGCCAAACAACGCTTGAGTCATTGCACAAAATGACTCAAAACCCCTAGCCATTCGTCATCTAGACTCACGTTCAGACAGCGGGAGGCTCTTCCAAACATCTGACCAGCATGTCAGATGACCTATGACTTGTTTTTCAAGACCAAAATGTACTTGCTGCAGGGTCCATCTAACCAAATTGTTAGACGTCCCCTGATGCAGTATCGGACGTTTGATTCAATGATCAAACAACTTGAATCCATGTCAGTGCAGCCTTGAAGGAAAAATATCCTCCAACGGACATCTAATTTGGTCATCAGATGTCTGATGTCACCTCACCAGACGACTGATTAACAAATCAGATGACTCTTGATGTTGTTTGTGCAAATTATCTCTCTACACACAACCCATTTCGATTCCCAATCATTGGGAATTCAAGGGAAGCTCACCTAATGCCCATCTAAACTCCTATTAGCCTCCCCAAACACCTATTACACATGAATATCACCTCGAATCTGCCCCGAGATTGTGATTTCTAGGACATGCAATCAGGTTCCCTTGGTGGGTGGAGCTAACCACCACCACCTACAACCCCTGCGAAAGGTAGGGAAAACCCGTGGTCTTCCTTCACATCTTCGTTGAGCTAAAATCCACACATTCACGAAAAGGATTTAATGCCCTGCCTTGGATTAGGGTGTTGTTGTCGCTACTAGTGCCCCTTTGTTACTCCTCCAAGGTGCTACCGTTGCCCTTGTGTTGTAGCAATTAGGCCTACAGGGAACACCATCCCAATCTATTAAAGATCAAAATCAGACCTCTTGCTTGCTCTTAAATGTAAAGCAAATGTCCGATCACTAAAATCTCTCAAGGAACTCGACATGCAAGCCTCTTCCTCACCCCCAAACCATCAAGGAAAAGAAGTTGTTAGGGGTTTGGGCATTACCTCAATGGGGAGGTCTGATGGGTGGCAAATGGGCTCTTGAGAACCTCCAAGTGTTGATGAAGTTCCTTCATTCACCTCTCCTCCCTTCCTTCTCCTGCCACTGTTGATCTCCCTCTCCTCCTCTGCTTACCCTCTCTCTTGTTCACATAGGAGGAAGATGGCATGGTGGGGGAGGAACAAATGATTGGGAGTGGAGCCTTATCCACATTTATGGTTTTTAATACATGGGGGAAATTTTCAAGAGATCCCTAAACTTCTTTCTTTTTTATTATATCTTACCAAGAACCTAATTTCCATGTCATCAACGCCCTCCAACCATAGTCACCATCTTAAAATCAAATCCTAGCCCCTACTAACCAATGGAATCCTTGTTCCACATTGTTAACACCTTGAGTTAGATAGTTAGAAATTTAAGTCCCATTTTAGGTGATTAAGAATGCCTAAGGCTTTTGGTGCACAATTTAGAAAGGTTGATCGCTTGATTAACTTTAAATAATCATAGAATTATGTGTGGGCTCTCACACCCTTGTTTTAATGAAACAAAATTGATTATATTGTTGGGCTAACCTTTTAGGGCGTAGATGGAAAATCAAAGTTGATCATTCAAGTTATGACAAAATCTGTAAGGCATGTCGCAAGGAAATTTGTGTCAAAAACTGTTGTAATTTTATTCCTTGTTTAGGGTCTAGAAATATTTTGTAAGGAATCTCAGAATATATTTTCTAATTGATTAAATATCTTTCACGACCAACCATTAAATAAAATTGATCGACCAATTTACTTACATATTGATTAATCAATTCACATATTGATCGACCAATTTATAAAATCGGTGATCAACCATTGCTCAAAAGTTAATTATGGTGCTCTCATGATTAACCATGTGCCTATAAATAAGCCCCAAAGTTGGCTCTTTAAAAGACTTAGGAAAACGACAAAAACAACCCTCTCTCTCTCCCTTGCATAAAGCACGCATGCTTTCAGTGCTTCCACTTCCTTCAACTTCAAAGCGTAGTTTCTCTATGTTGCGAGCTTCTAGAAAAATCGATTTGAAAGTTTATTTCTGAGGTTCCATAGGATTATTTTTGTTCTTATTTCATTTCTATTATTTCATTTGATTGAGATCCATTGTGTTGGGATTCCGAGAGTTTGTTGTGCCTTATCTAGGTAGGTAAAGATAAGTGAATGTAAGAAGTTGTGCTATCATCATTCAAGTGGTACTATAGTGACTGCTAACTTTGCTTAATCGGAAAAATCTTAGGTTGAGGAGACCTAAGTAGTGTTTTTTAACTGAGGGTTTCCACTATAAATTTGGATATAATTGTGAAATTATTTTTTATTATGGCTTGATCAGTTTATTCTACATTATTCACCTCCCTCTAGTGTAGACTTCCAGTTCCGCAAACAACTTTACATGCTAAAAGGAACTTGGGCCTATGTCCCACTATTTACCAAAGATTTTAGTCATCTAACATATAAACATAAAACATACACAAGCACAAGTGATCACCACACATCAAGGATTTTAAAAGAAGAAAATAAATTAAGATTGAAATGAAAGTTTGATCAAGAGAGTTCACAACAATAACCCATGGTCATAAGTAAAGAAACAAAAGTACAAGTCTCGAAGAAAATAGTACTAAAATAAGTGAATGACTAAGAAAAGAAATAAAGTAAACCAAGTAGATGATCCCACGGACCTGCTACGATGTTGAATTCAAACCCACACTGTCTCCCCCTCCAGACGTAGAACCAGGTTGCTATTCAATAAACCTGAGTAAAGATTCCAAATATAGAGTATTAATAAATGCTGAGTACAATAGTAAAACAATGTGTAAGGTAAAATACTTAAGAACCGTAAGAAAACAAGAAATGGGTACTTATATTTATGTTAATCTCCTAATTATCCAATTATCTCTTAATTTTCCTAGTTATCTATGCCTTCTTAATTTACAATCGCTACTAACACATAATCACTTCCTCAAGAGGTGTGAAGAGATATCGTTCGATATCTCAGATGGTAAAATCGATATGAAATATTCTCTTAGTCAGGAGAATGACTTGCCCCTATCTTATAGCTCGGTCAATCGCCTTGAAGTCTCTAGCTAGGCAAAATAGCGACTACGATCTCATGTGTTATGCATGCGAGCACTATTCCATACTGGCACATGGTCAATCCTCTTCACTATAGGATATGGAAAGCAGTACTAGAAATCATCTCATAACTATCACACCTATCCATTCCACCTAATTAACAACCTAGTTGGGTAAACAATTTATGAAAGAGGAACCCAACGGCATGAAATATGACATATTTCAACCAAGTTTTACCTTATTGTTAACTAGGGTTGAGCAAAATATGCATTTTCTCATTTTTTGGATTACACTAGTTAATTTCATGCCAAACAAGTGTCAACAAGTTTGTTTCAACATGCTTAACTCCAATATATGGCTCAAGAATCCAGGTTTTGAGTAGTTACAATACCTGCCACATTAGTTAATGAGGAGATTTAACCCCCGTGGCAAATGCAGCTTTAGATCATGTCCCACCTCATATTGAGGTAGAGTTGGTAATTTATTTTTGGACACGAGTATGAAAATGTGTGTTGCAACGCATTCTGCAACACGTGATTAGAATTAGCCAGTTGAAAATCAAAATCAACCGATTAAAAATGAAAATCCACCGATTAAAATCAAGCAAATCAAAACACCGGTTGGAAATGGTATTTAACCGGTTAAAAATCAAAATACACCAATTAAAAATCAAAACACATTAGTTGAAAATGAAATGCATCAGGGTGTTTTACCTTCCTGTTGGTGGTAAATGATTTTTCACATAGAACGTGAATTTTAACCAACGAAAAATGATTTTTCACCTAGAAAGTGATTTTTCATCTATAGAAAATAGTTTCCACCCGTGAAAAGCTAAAATATATCAATTTAAACCACCACTCTCACTTTATATATTACAAAATACGTTATAACATACATTTATTTATTTTTTAACTTTAGTTTTTGTGAACTAAAGTTTAGAAAAAGTTATGGATGTCGTCGGTTACTTAATAATTAACGCCACGAGACATGAAATAGAAATATCAAATTTAAAAATTATAGTACATGATTAGGAGTGTTCAAAAAATTTGCTAATCTTAGGTATCCGACCCGACCCATTATTTTTATCCTATTAGGTCAGGTACCCATTAAATATGACACGTTACTTCTTGGGTCTCCATTTGGGTATCAGTTAAGACATCTACGTGTATCCGTTAACTGACCTGTCATATGACCTATTAATTGACCCATCTTATGACCTGTCCATGATCCATCCATATTGCCAATCTCGTAACCCAACTAAGCCAACTTGCGACCCCCCTTTCCTCAGTTCTCACTATGCCATAGCTCAATCCCAACCCATTGGCTATTACAACTGTTACGACCCAATCCCCGATCCCTACAGGACTCGAGATCGACCCGCCTCAACTAATCCCAAGACATAGTTGTCTAACGAGAAATAACCAAAAGCAGAAAATATTCCACAATCACCAGTACAATGTAACTAAGCAAAAAAAAATAATGCAAAGACAATAAAGGAAACAGAATGAAATGTCTCATAGTAGTACAGGCCAACACAACTACAACAGCGGAAAATAAAACGGAAATGTAACAGAAATAGCATTACATATAACAAATACTCACTACTACAACAAAAGAACATGCTGGAACAGAAACGACAATAGCTAATGTTAAGACCCGTGCTGTTAGAGCCCTCTAAGACGTCTGGGATTTGGGTCAAACGTCTGGTCAGACATCTAGACATCTTCCCAGATGTCTGGAAATCAAATTTTTCATGTACATCCTTGCGTCTGCACGCAGACAGTACACAGCCTCGTTTTCTTCTCTCCTTCTCTCTCCTCTTGCCGATGAAACCCTAACCCAGTGCCTACTTAAACCCCCCTCCTCTCCCTTGTTCACCTCACCTTCAGCCACCCTCCTCCTTCCTCCAGCGCGAGAGCAGTGAGTGGCGAGTAGCGAGCAGCGGGCGTGAGCGGCGTGAGAGGAGAGGAGGAGCAGTGAGGGAAAGAGAGGAGAGCAATCGCGCGAGCTCGTGAGGGAGCTCGTCGGAGAGCTCACGGCTGGTCGGGCATACGCGAGGCGGAGAGGTGCGTCGGGGAGGTCCTTCCTGGACACTACTGCAGCTAGAGCAGTGGGCGAGCGGGTGCGGCGCGAGAAGGCGAAGGTAGTTTCTGGTTATGCGATTTTCCCAGAATCAGACGTCTAGATCTGCATCCAGACAACGCAGACGATGTCTGGAGGAGGTTCCAGACGACTGAGAGGTAAGTTTCGCGATGTACACCTTCTTTGCAGATACGGCCATGTAGGCCGTTTCGCCGAGGCACTGTTCCGTGCCATATTGAGGAGATTTGCGTCGATGCATGCAGGATTTACTTCGGGAAGGTGCGGGACATGCCCTCCCACGCAGTTCAGATGTCTGGGCGAGGCACGAAATGGCGGAAAGCGTCTCCAGACGTCCAGAGAGGTGGTCGGACGTCTGGAACTGGGTCCAGACGGTTCAGTGGAGTTCCTGGACGTCTGAGGAGTAGTGCAGAGTTGAGGTATGGTTCTGGACTCTTTTAAGACATCTGGAAGGTGTTCCAGACGTCTGATATGAATCAGAATTACTATTTTTGACCCGTTTAGGGTCTGTTTGAGGTCTGATTTCCGCAGTTAAGATTCCGTTGTTCTCCGTATAAGTTCCCCTACTTGTTAGGATACCTTTATCCTATTCTAAGTGATCTCTTATGATTGATCCTTGTGATAGGATCTCGCTCCGTTGCGGATTTGGGGTTTGCTGAGGCACGTGGACATACCGATCAAGCTCCCATTACTCCTGGGTTTACTGGTAGAGTGGCTTCCCCTAGTTTAATTACAAACATGAATGCATATGTGGAATGAATGTTAGATCCTAGGGTATGGCATGTATCCTAGGACTAGAAACACTGGAATATTTGTATGGAATGTATGAATTGCAGTCTTGGATGAGTAAATAAAATAATAACAATTGCCTGTAAATGGATAACAGCTGCCTGTGAAATGTAAAGTACTGTTGTTAGCAAACTGTTGCATGTAAATTCCTATTGTTTACGATTAAATACGAGCTGCCTGTATATGAACTGGAAATGGAAGATTGAATGTTGGAAACACGAGCTACCTGCGAATAAACCTGGAATGTGAATAATAAAGTTACATGCTACATGTGTAGAACCTGAGAAATGGAAATATAAATGATGAAACCTAGTATGGCTTGGCCTGAGAAACATGAGCATGAACCCTATGGGGAATTAGGAGTAGAGCTCCTGCAAATAAATGGAATGGAACTGGAAATGTGAATAAGGAAGTGAGCTGGCCCTTGAGTACGGAGTACCAAGGAGAGTGACTGTCCCCCCTTTTTAGTGCAGAGTGGAGGTAGTTGCCCTAGGGTTGGGACCCGGGGTTAGGATTGGCCACTTTATACTGACTTTTTGGCCGTCGCGTACACAGTACCGGGGAGAGCTACTAATGTAGGGAGAGAGCTAGCCACCTCACAGGGCCCGGGGTTCAGCTAGGCTCCTTACACCGACTTATTAGGCCCACTGGGCAAACCAAGGTAGTCAGGCGAGGGTGCGCGGACTGTGGAGGGGCGAGACCCCTGTTTGGTTCTTAGGGGCTAGACCCCTGCTACTGAGAGGGCTATGCCTTATACTATTTCCGTGCTGTGCTTTGAGCACACCCGTTAACGGAAACGACTAACTGCGTGCCAGTGCGGGATAGTTACCCATGCGTTTATCGCGCGTACCGTAGTCACCGTTACGTCTGTCAGTGACCTTGGGGTGGTTGACTGAGTGTAAGACCACCACGGGGGACTCTCCCAGCCAGGAGAGCACCACGTGTTACTTCTACTCTTCGGAAAAGATTGCAATCAAGATCGTTCCCACGAGGAACATTCGAGATCAAGAAAGAGACCTGATAAATAAACCAAGTGATGAAAGAAAGAATAATTAGTTAAAGAAAGAAAGAAATTGAAAAACAACAGCTACCTGTCCACCTTTACTGTTTTAGTTAGCTGGTTGCCACTCTACTCAGCGTTCGCTGACGTTTTGTACTCATAACCTTTTTCAGGTCCAGGTGTTAAGCAGCCAGAGCCTACGGCTACAGAGGGTGTTGGGCCCAGTAGAGCCCAGTAGTTGTAGCTTTCTGTTGTACTCTGTTTCCTGTTGTAGTGAGTTGTTTGTTACACTTCTGTACTCTTTTATTGTGAACTTATATTCCTGTACTAGTTTACTTCCTTATTGTTGTGGTGGTGCGTAATGTAGTAGTTTACTTCTTTACTGCTATACTTTTGTTACTGTTAGTTGCTTGTATGGTGAATGTGGTTTATTTTATTGCTTTTTGGTTACTTTCTCGTTGGATGAATGGATCTTGGGATCAGTCGAGTCAGTCCAGTCTCGTGTCCTGTAGAAATTCGGGAACCGGGTCGTAACAGCTAAGGCTGGGCTCGATTGGGCCCACCTTCCTCTGCAGCCGATGGTGCTAGCTGCTCAACTCCCTGACCTGAACAAGATTATAAAATTCCGTAGTCAGCTAACGCTGAGTAGAGTGGTAATTAAGCCATTTACATGCAATTAAGACAAACAACTAATTAATTTTTCATTTTCATTTAGCTCAACCAAGTAGTTCTAAATTGTTTGTTCTTTTATTCATCTGGCAATTTCTTGATCTTGTCTATTTCTCAAGGGAACGACCTTGATTGCAGTCTTTCCCGTGATGTAGGATGTACACATGGTGCTCTTCTGGCCGGTAGAGTCCCCCATGATAGTCCTACACCCAATCAACCACCCCGAGGTCGCGGTCGCGACATAGCGGTGACTACGGCACCCACGATAAGTGCACGGGTAGCTATCCCGCACTGGCACGCGGTCAGTCGTTTCTGCTAGCAGGTACGCCTAAAAGTACGGCACGGAACAGCACAAGGCTTTGCCCTCTCAGAATAGGGGTCTCGCCCCTCCACAGTTCACGTACCCTCGTCCGACTATCCCGATTTGCCCAGTGAGCCTAACAAGAGTCGATGTAGGGCGGTTAGTCCTAACCCTGGGCCCCGTGGGGCGGCTAGCTCCCTCCCTACACTAAGTAGCTCACCTCGGTACCACGTACACGAGGGCGAAACAAAAGTCAGTGTAGAGTGACTAGACCTAATCCCGAGTCTCAACCCAAAGGGGCGGCTAGCTCCCCTCTACACTAAAGGGACAGTTGCTCTCCTTGGTACCAGGTACACAAGGGTTAGCTCACTTCCCGTCTACTTACTAAGTTCTTTCCATATACGAGAGTTATTCTCCTAATTCCCCGTGGGGTTCATGCTTGTATTCTTTTCATTCCATTTTCCAACATTCAGATCTCACTATTCACATTACAGGTTTCATGCTTATAATAGGCAGCTCGTGTTTTACTAACTGTGAAAGCATCACATCAATAAACTAATACATTTGCTAGCAACTTGGTTTAACATGCATTTCAAGGAAACAATGTAGCTTAAGCAACATTCGTTCATTTCTGCCCTAGGGTTCATTTCACGTCTTAGGGTTCAATTAAGTTATTCTAAACATGTACTTTTGTTTGATTAAATCTTGATATTAAAGTAAACCATTCTACCGAGAAACACGGGAGGAATGGGGGCTAGAACTGCAGGTCCTATCGTCTCCGCAGGCTCTGAACATGCTACAGGCTGGTGACCTGTACCAGTCACATCCGACGAGTTCAAAACAGTATAAACTCTACACTAACATGTAGAGAAACTTGAGCGAAAAACAACGGTACTTCGTTTGCGAAAATCTGATTCCGTTTGGGCCCTAAACGGGCTAAAAATGCGCATACTACCCAAAATCATACGTCTGAGACTAAGTGCATACTACCCAAAATTTTAATTTTAACTTTAATTTGTATTTTTAATTATTTATTATTAAATTTCCTTTTATTATTTTATTATTTTTAACTTTTTAATTTTTAATTTTTAAATTTAATTTTCATTTTAATTTATTTGTTTATTATTTATTATTTATTATGTTTATTATTTATTTTTAAATTTACTTTTATTTAATAACATTTTATTTTTAAATTTATATTGTATATAAATTTATATTTTATAATTTTAAAATATTTTTATATATTTGTAAAAGTATTTTATCATTTTAATGAATATTGTCATATATATTTTTATTTGTTTATAATTTTCTTTAAATTATATTTCATGTCTTTAAATGTTTATGTTTTAGCTAAATTAATTAATTAGGTACCCAACGGGTACCCATAACCCAGTTTTGTATAATTAGATATCATATCTATTGGATTTCCGTTTAAATGGGCTGGTTCAAATCATGACCCACTTGAGATTAGGTCGGGTCGGGTCAAGTGAGAATGGGGTGGATGCCTGACCCACGAACACCCCTATACATGATTCTTAAAATCATTGAAAACAAAAAGGTATGGGAGATAACAACCATCGTTTATCCCCCTGCTCTATCCTTTCATCCATGCAAAGTTTTGCATCAATTTAATTTCAATAGGGATAGGGTTCAAGTTGATTGTCTTCCGTCTGCTAGCATCAAGTCGCAATCTCCTTTCTTGGCATCCAATGTTGATAGTTAAGCTTCATGGTTAGCTTAGTCACCCTTGCTAGAACTGGGCTTAGATGCGAGTCTTTGTCGATCAAAACACCACCAATCAAGTGTCTACCTTCACAAATTGCCAATAAGGCTGCACAAATCACCCCTGTCACATTGCTGGTCATGGTGATCTTTGGCCTTTTCAAACTATCGGGATTGTAGCCTTTAACCTAGTATTATCTTATTTCGAGATAAATTCTCTTAAACAGGGGGCAGACGTCCTAATCCTAAGTTGGTGCTTCTCCATGAGCTGGCAACTTTATAATCTCCATATCAAAGATCCTTTGTTGGTTTTCAAGTTTCACTCACAATTTAATGGGAAACATGAGTTGGGAGCTACATGAGTTAACATCAGCTTGGGAAGTTTATAAGTTGGCTACAATTTTTGTGAGAGCAGCTTAGTTTGATGTTGACAAAGGAGTTCCTCATTTGTTATCAAGTTCATACTCACGTTCAAAGGAATATATGGTTGGACATAATGATCTACTTTGGATTTGCTTTGCAACTTGGCATCTTCCCTTCCCCTTTAATCTATGATTAACATGGAGCGAGTATATTACCAAGTAGGGGTTGTGGGTCAGGTATCCACCTCATTTTCACTTGATCAGATCCAACTCGACCCAATCTCAAGCACATGACCCAACCCATTCAAATGGGTACCCATGAGATAAGGTACCCAACTTTGCTAACCTGGGTTACCAGTCAGTTGACTAATTTAATTAAAATATAAAACATAAAGAATAAAATATAATTTAAAGAAAATGATAAAAAAATAATAAATATGTAAAAATATTCATTAAAATGATAAATATATATCAAAACGTGATTTCAATAGAGACCCATTTTAATTTTTTCATGACATCTTGCAAGCAAACCAACATGACCACACTTGCAAACCACATAGGATCCACACATCCTCCAAAATGTGATTGAACGAGCAAAGATCAAGAGAATCACCAAGTTCAAAGTTGATAGGGAAGGCACACACCTCGTCGCCACTACCGATAGGGATGTCGTACACCTCGTCACCTCTATCGATAGGGAAGCCACACACCTCACCGTTGCTAGCGATAGGTACGTTACACATCTCACTGCCGCTACCAATAGGAAAGTCGCACACCTCGTCGTCTAAAAATCGATTGGTCCACCAATGGTCCCGGAACAATCGATCTGATCCGATTTTTGAAACCCTTGTCCTACTTGTTGGGTAGGCGTGCAGGCAGGTGGTTGTTGTGTGTGTTTGTACATTATGTGTAGCAACCATCATCCGTGAATAATTTCATAAGTTTATGATAAGATTGACGTAGAAATCCCTAAAAAAATTCTAGACCATCGGCAGGTGCAATGTGAGTTCATAGGTCTTTTTATCCTTTTATTGGAGTCAAGGAGCAATGCAAGCCACCATGTGATAGCATGACATAACTATCGTGTACTAGCGCACTCTGCTAGGAAATATTAAAACAATAATCTTGACATGCAACCAAGATTAAAAGCAATGGAAACATAAGAAAATAATACATTATAATGCAAATTAAACCACATGGAAGTTCTAAAAAGGCTAATTTACCTTTTGTTCGAATAAATATAAAGAATATTCATATGATACAATGATTATTTTTTTAATTATCTAAGTTATAGTTGTCGGTCTATACACTATATTTAAAATAAGTTTAAAAAATATCAAATATTTTCATCCAACGAAAATTCAACATTTCATAAAAAAGCCAACAACAAGGACAACAGATTATCTTTTTTTGTAATTAACAAATACTCATCATTTGTAAAGTTTTCCAAAAATACGAATCAATTAAAGATCTTAAACGAGTGGAGCATTCTAAACTTGAAGTAAAAAATAGTAATTACATTCACAAAAGAAAATTACATGTGTATTTGTAATATAAGTAACAACTTAAAACTACTTGCAATATAAAAGTGTATTACAAATGAAAAATTATCTTGTAATACATACAAAAATCTACATTACAAGTGAAAAATTAATTTGAAATACATAAAATGAACTTATATTACAAATATTTACTATAAACGGAAGTAAAAAATAAATTTGCAATATATGCAATGAACTTGTAATATAAGTATTTATTGTAACAAAAGTGTAAAACTTATATTACAAGTATAAAACAGACTTGTAATATATGTGATGAACTCATATTATAATTATTTACTATAACAAAAGTGCAAAAGTTTTCCTTACTTGTATCACTCTATTCAGCATTTGTTGATGACTATCTTAGGCTCCGTACTTAGGTACAGTTAAGCAATTGAGAGCAGCTGTGCACGAAGCTGCTGGTGTGGGATCCTATTCAGTACCTACAAATAATTTGTGATTTGAAGAGTCCCTTTAATTGTCTAGTTTCTTTTCTATTTTTTTGTAAGACATATCAAACAGTTTTTCAGTACTTCTTTCCACTTCTAAATTTGTGAACCTGATTACTATGGACAATAATTTATGCTTTTTTTTCTTTATTACAATACTATATGATTAGTTTTTTTGGTTGTGTTTATATTTTATGATTATGTGTTGGATAACTGTGATCTTATTTAGTTAATTATCATAATTGGTGAACCAAATTCCACTGATGTGATTTGTATGGTGGGCTTCGAGTTGTCACAATAGAGCAAATAGAATTAAAGTAATATTGACCATGTAAATTTATTCTCAAATCTAGTAAAGTTAAAGTGAGAAAAAGATAAGGGCTGGAGGAAGAATCTATGGAGAATCGCCAATATAACATTGACAACCCTCATGTAAATTAAGGGTTGTATGTTTCTAGCATGTTAATTACATTTAGCTCGTTGTAAAGGTTTTAAATGTCAATATCGACATCGTATCGACAAGTCAGCAAGGGGATATACTGAGGATATATTGGTAATATATTACCAATATCCAGGAATTTCAGAGAAATTGCTCAAAATGATTTAAAACATCACAAATTTGAAGAAATTAGTATTTTAATAAACACTTCATGTATAAAGAAATACCTAGAAGATTAAAATCATAAATTTTAAATGAAAACATGATATAAATACATTATTGGCATATCAACAATTATCATAAGTCATAACATTAAAAAAATAGCACAAAACATGATAATAACTTAAAATGTTTATAATAATACTCAAAAAAAATGAATATAATGGTACTAGTACCATCAAAGCATAATTCATGAAGTAAAGACTTCTTCAATACCCCTTTTGAACTATAACCCTGTTGTTGCTATTATTAAGTCTAGCGAATATATTTCTCTTGATGAAGTTCTCAGTCTCGTATTGAGTCAAGAACACCTTCTTTACCTTCAAGAACCGGATGTTGCTGTTAATTACATTGTAAAACTTCTAATAAAGGCTCCTCTGAATGTGGAGGAAGGAATAGAGGTGGTCATTTCAGGGGAGGTGGTCGTAACTTCCCTGATCGCAATGCTCGCGGAGGTCATTTCAAGAGTGGGTCAATTGATGGAGTTCAATGCTAGATATGTGGGCGTTTCAACCATTCTGCCCTCACTTGCTACCACCGTTATGATCAACCATCAACTATATCTGCTGAAGTCAATGTTGTTGCAAGTACTACTGACCTTACACCTTGGCTTACAGACCCAGGAGCAACTCACCATGTCATGAATGCCTTAAACAATTTGGACATTTCTACTGACTTCTCAGGACATGGTAAGGTTTCCTTAGCCTCCCTAACATCTCTTCATCTTATTTATAGTTGTTACAGCTTTGTTACGTTGTACAATGCAAGATATCTAAAATATCCTTTACAGAGAAAACTATTACAATCATAACCTTACCAGGGCATTGTTTGAAAACATTTGTAGAGTAGTCGGATCTCATGGTTTTCAAAGATTTAGTTTTTTATTATAGTGTTTTTACCATGAAGAGATATTCCGGAATAGCTTTTGGTATTGTTTAAAGTGATTGTGTATTATTCACAGGTAACGGCAAATCCTGAAAGGAGACAAAGAAATTTACTGTCAACTTGTTATAAGGGGTCTGGATAAGACGAATTAATTTTGCACTATTGAAATAAATCACACAGCAACTGAAATCCATCTCAAAGAATATATATTCTTGGGATGCAACACGAAGCCTGTATGTCAAAGCATACAACTTCCTTATATCCCTGTTGAACAGAAGTTGTCTTTTGACATAATAGATTTACTGATGAACAAAGACATTGAGCCTTGGTTGGGAAATTTTACATCTCGCAGTTACTCGACCTGGCATTTACGTTACTTTTGGTAGAGTTAGTTTACAAACAAGCCTACATATGGATTGGGACACTTTTCCGCATGTTCTTACTTGAAATCTTCTACTAAAAAGGGTATTACTTCATCTGCACATTATAAATAGAGTGCCTACCATTTCAATAATATCCATTCAATTTCTTCCATAGCAATTTTAACAACTGACTGCTCGACCCAACCATCCACTTTGACACTCGCTTTTTGCTTCATCTGCGCACTAGAATTTAGTGGAGGCCAAAACAATCGATTTGAATGTATTAATGTGAATACGCTACCCCTTGAGTTGAATTAGAGTGAGAATAAAATGCACAATAGCTACTGGTCTTTATTATTTTCACCACCCGAAGAAAGCAAAGGAAAAATATTACAGTTGTTCTGATGGTGGCTTGTTCTGAAAGGGCAAATTGATTTCTACAAAGTGAACTCATGAAAAACATTAATTTCCCAAAAAGAATAGCAATTTTGTACTTCGCTTCCTTTGAAAATTTCCAGCTTTAATTCCAGCTCTCCACCCAAAGAACAACTTCAAAAAGCAGCTGGTTCCAGAATAACATGCTGCAAATATATGATTGTTAACTCTGGGATTAAATGTATTGTTAACAAGTGAGGCATGTAGTTCACAAATAGTAGAAGTGATCACCTTAATCTGTGTTCGGTTATAAGTGTAAGTTATGTGAACAAGATCATCGCTGCTCTGGATGACAGCAGGGTAAGAAAACTCCATTCCCTCAGTATCTTCCAGGGTCCATACGTCACTCCATGAGTCACCATCGTCGTAAGAGGCCGCTACTTTGAGCGTTTCTCTGGAATTTGTGTTATAGGCAAGTATGAGTCTCCCATCTTCCAGCTTAACCCCGTCGATACCTGTAATTTGGTCACTTCCATTTAAAATGACATGACGGGGTACAACGTTGGGACCTATAATTCTCAATCAAATCAAGAGCACTTGGGAGCAGATTACAGACCCGAGTTGGGATTGGGGAGTTCCGTTGGTGCAGCAAAGCTCCAGGTCATACCTTCATCGGTAGATTCTGACATGTAAACTTTTCCAATACCCTCAAATGATCTCAGCAGAACACGTAAAGTGCCCAACGCAGTCTGGTAAGGTACTGGCTGAATCACACTCAGGGGTTCATCTTCGATGTACATTGGTCCATACTTCTTCCAGGAACGTCCAGAATCCGCTGTGACCTACGGGAATGAATGGGAAGAGGCAAAATAAGAATTGCGTTATCCATCATTGTTAATGTTCAAGTTCTAATTTTGCATTTTTTCATTAGAGAGATTTTATCCTGAGGCTATGCAAAAGGTGTACCGTAGCGGTCTTAGATATGCATAAGTATCTCAATTAAGGATTGAAAAGAGTCAGATTTCAGTATTATCTCCACCGCCAACAAATTTAATAATTAAAATCAAGCAAATATTTTATCCACTCACCATAAGTAATAGAAAAGGAGCTTTTGCTCTAGAGTTGGATCAAACAAAGTTGAAAAATATACTTAGTGGAAGCATAAATCGAAGCATCAAACAATAATAGAATGCTTGGATTTACGTGGAAATCCGATAGGGCGTGTTTCTGTATTAATCTTCTCAAATAAATAGGCGAAGGGTATATGCCTATTTATAGGCCACTACACACACAACAAAGACTACAACTCACAATGTGGTACTAAACTAACCACACTACAATTCTCTCTACAAACAAAGCCAGGAATTCAGTTGAAACGCTTAAGTAACATACTGGCTAACAATTCAAAAAATAGTTTTCTCATTCTTATTAGGTTACCTCCATCCAAGCACCCCACGAGTTCCAGCTTTCTACAGAGGATCCACACAGAAGATTGCCATTATCAAGCAAGATAGGCTGCACAAGGGGAATTAGCATCATCAGAAGTTTGTTCGGCGGAAAAATCATTGATGTAAGTGAAATACTACATGCCTTATTCTTGCTTGGGCCAAGAATGCCAGGTGGAAGCTGGTTCCTCTCTGACCAAGTTACGCCACCATCAACTGAACGCTTCATAAATCCACTCCATCTGTTTTATAGAACATAAATTGGCACAAGATGAATGTATCTGAACATGTAATGAGAATGCGTGCATTGCTACACCAAAATGGTCAATGATTAGGAAGGAGTAAACGTTGATCCTTTTAATGAAACAGGAGAAAAAATGTAAATAGAAGGTGAAGAGGAGCCTATTAATCTCATTAGTTTATTCTGCAATAAACACAGATTTAATGAAAATGGGGTTTAAACAAACAACGCAGCAATAGTGCAGAAGATATTGAGAACCAATTCCATTAGTGTCTATCCAAGTAGACAATTACCTTAGGAAAAAAAAAATCTATATATGCCCTAAATTTCCATAAATATGCATCTGCCTTTGCAAAATTCATATTTACATGTATGCTCTTACATTTAAGCAATTCACACAAATGCCTTTCAGATTAAGATTCATGAAGAAAACATGTCAAACATCTTTTCTTTGCCCCTGATTTCATGTTGAACATTCAAAAGAACACCATTGTGCGTCCACCCACATTGACCCAGCTAGCTGTTGCAACCACTAATTCCGCTGGCATTGCAAGCTTAAGAAACACCATCATATCCGAAACACAATTAAAGCCCCAAACCTCCTACTTATGCAGCTTATTTATCTTAAAATCCCTTAAAACACCAAAATAGTCTGCATCTTAAAAGGACAAACCGCCATCTCCTTCCAAGCAGTAGTCTTTCCTAGGAAACAAAAGAAATATAGGATCTTGATGGAGACCTTGTAGAAATAACCAGACCCTAATCAAGAATGTAGGCTATGTAGCACTCAAATAACAAGATGGCAACAGATCAACGGAGATTGAATTTTGAGAGGAGAGAATGCTAACCATTTGCATCAATTGTAATGCATAAATGCCATCCATTTGTACCAACTGAAATGCATGTAACCAACAAAAAATATGACGTAGAAAACAGGCCAAAAGGAATGCACAAATAGAGGAGCACCAACCTCCAAGAAGCTCCCTCTCGAAAGACCAAACAAAGGAACAACAGCAGGCACTAAAGAAAGTCCAACTTGGTGGGAGCATCCAGCTCAAAACCAAATGACTTTAGCGGAGAAGCCAACCCATTGCTATTAACCATTTTTCAATTTCACAATTTCGAATGTGGCATTACTTTCCTCAATAGGCCCTCTTATACAGCGTTCTTTGGGTCCTACATGTGGATAAGTTGATGGATGACCCAAAGAGTTCAATTCCTTAGATTAATATGGCTATCATACCATGTTGGATTAGAAGAAAATGATCAGCTCTCACACCTTCCTCTAACTACAAAATTCACAATATATAATGTAGAGGATCAGATTTGTTGTAATCTGATTTGTTAACTTGGATGAGTAACCACATGATAGGCAAGGTTGCATTTTGAAGCTTGTGGAGCTAGAATTTGTCGTGCCCTTTCTCCCCTTAACATTGAAAGAAATTGACTGGCTCAAACACTTTCCTTCAATTACAACATTCTCAGTATCATATTTGTTGAAATTCGACTTGTCATGTTGTTACAAACTTACAGAAGTAATAAGATGATATGATAAAGTTTGTTTTGAAGCTTGTTGAGATGGAATTTGTTTTGTTGATCTATCATGGTGGGGAACAATATGTAGAGAGCTTCTATTGCTAAAAACAATGGTGTTATAGGCTATTGATGGGGAAGGGTGGTGCACATGGCTTTAGGTAGAGTGAAAATGTGAATGGCAAGTGGCATATTGGGATGAAGGTTTGAAATAGCAACCAATAGAGATGGTGAAGCACTGGATGACGAAGATAATAATATCAGTGGCTGATCGTATACGGACAAAGCTCTAGCCAAGAAAAGGTGGCATCAAGGAAGAGTAGGATGTGATGAATATGATGAATCGTAGAAGAAGCAAGTCAGATGTGATCCAAAGAAGCCTTTTGAGGGAGGAAAGGGGTTGAGGATGGAAAGAGAAAAGAGGCACTCAGTTTCGGCTCTTCACATCATTTGAGGGCATCAAAACAAATTGGCTTAAATAGAGAGGCCCAATGCAATAATGTTATCCACTTTCCAAATTTGCACACTTTTGGAAGTGGTATTTTCTTAACAAACCCCTTAGTACTCATAATGACACATTCTACAATAAGAAATTTTCAAATAGCAATTCCTAGGGGCGTTCTATATTCTAAAAGCCAAAAGTTTTCCAAATATAAGGTTTTTGGCATCATAAGATGGACTTCAAAGAGCTTAAATATGGAAATCTTTATTGATAAGTAAGCATTTCAAAAGAGGGCCATTTCCATAAAGTGTAGCATTATTCGTTAAACCTTTTTAATTACATATTAGGAAGAAAGCTAACTGGATGGGATGCTAACCTCACACAAAAGAGGAGCCCAGAGCAGACTAATGACAAAAGACTTTTCAAGAGGGATGATGGAAAACATCAGGAGAGAGCACAATTAATGAGCATTCTATTCTCTCTTCTTAACAAAGAACAATAAGGTTGGTGTCTTATCTGTGGCAAGTAGGAAGACAAATTGCATGACTGTCAAAGACAAGCTCTTGGTTTAAAGCAAAGAAGGTAAACCTTAATCATGGTGTATTATTGAGAGTGCTGGTTGGAGTTTTAACAAAAAAAGTCACCCTTCTGTCTAAATGCAGGAGTTTGAGTCCCCAATCTATAAACAAGTGTCAGCATCCCTGCCTAAATCCAGGAATTTGAATCCCCTACATGCAGGGACAATATTCCCCTACTATAAAATGCCACAGTTGTAGAACAAGATCTCAAAATGAAACTTGAAATCATGATAAAAAAAAACATGGGTCTAAACAAGGAACTCACTTTTGCACTTCTTGGCCAATTTTATAGAAAAGAAGCAGCTCGTTAGAAGGAAGCTTAAATAGGATTGGATTCCACATAGGGACATTTGGCTCCTCGTCTGCAAGAACTGGAGGTTCCCAATGCCCATCCTGCAATTAACATGTCAATAACAGGCAATTCCATGAGATGCCAATTTTCTCATCACTGATGTGGTATGATGCCCGAAAACTAGAGAAGATAAAACAAGAACTTCAAAAAAAAAAAACACACACACACACACACACACATAAAAATCTACAAAAGAAAAACAAAGAAAATAGAGGATTTCACTGACAATGTATCTCTGCAGCCAAATCTTGACATCAGGAGCTCCTTCACAAGAGCCCCCAAAGTACGCAACCAAGTAGCGATCTCTCTCGATCTGCCATCCCATTGGGAAAGAATGATAATCAATTGAAAAAACAAAAAAGAAAAGCTATGCTCAGAAAACTATCATGAAGAATGGCACATGAAAATTCTCAACCTCAACAATCGTAGAAGCATGGCAGCTGCTGAAAGGAGCAGACCCATAAGCAAAGGTGAACTCCTCCTTCACCATATCCCAGCTTCTATTACGCAAACTCTCCTTTCCAGTGCTCATATTCCCCAACCCGACCACTCCTACTTCTCCCTCTGCAATGCCAACCTCCTTGCAGACCCCGCAGCCTAAAAGGGAACCCCTTCCTGTGAAAACAAAGCACACAATGATAATCCCAAAGGCCCTGTTTTCAAGCAGCATCTTTAGAGGCACCCAATTGCCTATTATGATGGGTCCAAGTGCCACCTTCAATCAAAGGCGTGAAGACATTCAACAATTCCTGTCCAGCAAAAAAATGGCAAAAATAATAAACTTTCAGGGGGGAACATCCAATTTAAATTTGAGCAATTTGGCTAATCAAAACCCGCAACCCGCAAATGTCAAGTCAAAATAACATTTTTAGTCTCCGATTTTTTTTTTTTTTTGAAATATTTCTCCATTAGTGGGAACGGAGAAGATACAAAGACGCAGACCCCGGGGGTGAGGGATAAGGGAGAGCCGAAACACTCCCTCAAAAGAGGGAGGAAAGGATACTCCCCATTCCGAAGAGCAAGAAATTTCCGAAACAGAACATACAAAACAAGAAGAAAAATAAAAATAAAAAAACTTAAAACAAAAGGCACTCTTGTAAGATCTTCCATGTAGCCCTGAGGACCTGCTAGGCCAGAGGTCGAAGACGAGTCTCCGATATAAATGTTGGCAGTTACAACTTCCCCTTAATAACAATACTAAGAATACCAATAATAAGAAAACTGGTATTTTTATTATTAATAACCATTATGTCACTGAGAAAGGGAGAGGGCAACTGGTACCTCTAACAGCTACTTCTGGGTAAGGTACAGATCCGCAAATTTCAAGTCAAAGATTACAGCTTTGGCACCTGATGTGGATGTTGGTGGGCCCATCTTCCTCTTATTTATGATACCAAGTACAACAATAACGATAAAAAAAAATGGCATTTTTATGACTAATAACAAAAATAGTGCAGGCTACATTACAAATTTACAAAGGAAGGATAGGAAGGGGAGAGGAGAACCGGACATCGGAGAGGCGTCGCGAGGGGGAATTGGTGGAAGCTGAGAGGCCGAGAAGGAGAGAAGGGACCCCGAAGCCTTTTTCCCAAGAAGCTGGAGCTCCACTGAAATTTGGAAGAGCAGAAGCAAAGCATCGACAGAGGGGTCACGGTGATGCCCAACAAGACCACCGCCGCCACCACCTTGCAGCAGTGGTGCCGCTTCTGCATGTTCCTTCTTTTGTCCTTCCTCCTTGATGGAAAGAAGTCGATGGTCACAGAAACTGGAACGGAAGAAGCACGGAGGCGGTGCGAAAGCTTCTGGCTTTGGGAGTCCGCAGGAGAATGAGATGCTTACGGGTCATTTATTTGAGAGTGGGCATACCATATGAGAGAGAGAGAGAGAGAGAGAGAGAGAGTTTAGATATCTTTCGACCGTTGTGTTTCTTAACAGACGCAGAAATTACGACGTTGGCATCAACGGTTTTTTTTTTTATAGTGAAATTTGATGAATCCTGTAAAAAGTGGATATCTTCCATGGTGGTAGTTATATTGTATGGGTAAATATTATTTAGAAATTACAGGTGATATTTTAAACGTTAAAGTGATATTTGATGAGATCACTTATCCTGAGCAGAGGGTAAATAATTCATAAATCTATTCCTTCAAGTTAATTGAGATTTAAATTAGGGACATGACATTTTCACTTAAATGATAGGAGTCTACTCATCAGTTGAACTAAAGTGATATTTAATTTAAAATTAAAATATCCAAAAAATCATCAATGGTATTGTGTAAGACGTCGACGAAATTGATTTCAAAATCAATATTGTAAATAATATCTGATTTTAAATTTAAGCATCACATGTAATTTGTATAATTTAATTTAAGAGAGAGCATGTAAATTTTTATATGAATTTTCTTGTTAACGTACATTTTAGACTTACGTCAGCAGCAAAGGCAACATTGACCATATTTGTTACAATATTGATATCAACACCCTTTGTATATTAGTGTTCCAGCACCACAATGTTAATCTAATGTTATGATACAAGTGTTGTAATCTTCCTATTTGTAATCAATTGTCTTTTATCACTATCCTATCATCTTCAGTTGGATTTTAAAACATCGCCATCTTCTCTATCCTCAACCCTACCTCTTACCTCACTATCAATGCAGGACATCCAATCTCCTTCAATTTACTATCATTAGTAGAAAATGTGTTGTTCTTGACGGTAAATTTTCGTTCGTTTTACAACGATCGCTAATAATAATATTCTCGACTATTGTAAGGTCAAACGGTTACCGAACATCAAACATTAAGTTTCTCACCTATTGCGTAGGGGTTTTAGTTGATGACATTTGGGACTGTTTCTAACGGTCAATAATACTAGATTTGTCGACCGTTAATAATAAAACAGTTGACGATAGGCTTTTCATGAACGACCAAATTGAAAAATTAATTTGAGGTTATTTCGACCGTTTATAAACGATCTACAATAAGATATTTTTTAACCATTCATAGAAAACGGTTGACAATAAACTTTTCATCAACCACCACGTTCAAAAGATAATTTGAGGTCATTCTCGACCGTTTATACATGGTCGCTAATAAGATATTTGTCGACCATTAATCCTAAAACGGTCAACAATAAGCTTTCCATAACCTGCTACCTTGAAAAAAGTAATTTTCAAATGCTATCGTCGACCGTTTATATGCAACGATGGAGAAAGGTCGACTAAAACCCTCGTGCTGCCCCGACTCCCTCCCCCTTCCTCCCAAATCCTCTTCTCCTCCAAGCTTCCTCCTCCACGACCCCCTTCCTCCGCACACCCCCAGCCTCTCCTCTTCGTCGACCGACCCCTCCTCCTTAGGTAGCCATCCTCCTCCCTTCACCTCCTCCTTCGCCACCGCCACAACTTGCCGGCTGGCCTTATCCCTCCGCCACCACCACAACACGCCAGCCACCACCAACACCTTCCCCTTCCTCTCGTGAGACCACCCTCCGCTCGCCTCCCCTCGCTTGCGAGACCCGACCTCCTCCGCCATCCAAGCCCCTCTCCCCATCCCTCACAAAATGCTGCTACAACCACCACCACCACAATCAACCACCCCTCCTCCCACTGCCACCACCACCTCACTTCGTGCCTCCTCCTCCCCCTCCCCATCCTTGGCCACGTGCCCCCTCCCCTTCCCTCGCTATGTGGCTATCCACCACTACTAACAACCACCGCTCCCACCTATCCCATCCTCTTCCAACCGCCACCTACAAGCACCACCACCACCCTCTACCACTACCCCTTCCTCTCAGATAGCTAGGTTAATTATTTTGTTTCTTAAATACTTAGGTTTTATTTTTATATGTGAATGCAATTAAAATATTTTATAAGTTATATTTTTTAGGTGCATTGCATTGAAACAATTAACGTGCTATTAATTTATATCGAACTTTTATTTAAATGTTTAGTTAAATTGTTACTGATTGCTATTTTTGGGGTGTGCCCACATATGTAGTAATTAGTTGTGAGATATTCCTATTCTTAGTTTCATTAAAATGTTCAGTTAAATTTGTATTTAATTTGAATACTTATGTAACATTTTATTTATAGAAGTGAAATGTGGGGTGTACCCACATCTGTTGTGATATACTTTTGTGTATGTAGGATTTGAGAGAAATCTCATATTATATTGGAAACTCTGTCGAAATTTTTCAACTTACGATTTGAGTGTAGGTATAGGTATAGGATTTATGATTAGGTTACTAATTGCATGAGATTGCTCCACATACTTCCAAGTTCCATAACACAACCCCCCATCGAAAAGACAAATAAAAAAAAAAATCATAAATTATCCAAAGGTCCTATAAGTAAGTTTATCAATTTCAAAAGTCCTATGAAAATGAAAATAAACTTCCGAATCTTATTTTTAGATTCGAAAAAATTTTTAAATCCTCCAAATCATGATTTTAATTTTTCTTCATTTGCAACCACTCCTTCTCAGGCTCCATCTCCCCTTCCTCTCCAACAATAGTAACCTCCCTTGTATCCCCTCAATCTTCCTCTCCAACAATAGTAACTTCCCTGTACCCCCTTAGTCTCTCATCCAACTCCCTCGCCAACCCCATCCATCCAAGTTCCATCTCCCCTTCCTCTCCCATAGCCTCTCCCTCTCCAACAACAGCTACCAACCATCCCTACAAACCTCTTCCTCCTTGCCAACCTCGACTCCTTCATCTGTCAACTACCACCCTGTCGGCATCCCCCTCATCCTCTTTTGTCTCTCTCCCTCCTTGATCTCTCCTAGCCATCATCCCTCCTCCCACTGCTCCCTTTTGTGCTTCCCCATTCCTGCCCCTTCTACTCTATACGTTGCACAGAGAGAGAGAGAGAGGTATATATACATACCTGGCCGTTCATGGTGTTGTAGTGGGCAATCATGTTCTTGTTGGTGGCGGTGAAAGAGAAGTCAAAATCGATGTGATGTTAAATATTATTGTTGACAAGATGTCATCAAAAAAGCAAAGGATTAACATCATAAAGAAATAATACTTTCAAATTTTATCTCATTTTTGTAGATGTTTATTTTATTGGATAATTGTCGAGAAAAAATCGGTAACAAGCATTTTAGGAATTCAAAATTTTAAATCCTTCATTAAAATTGTTCCAAACCTAAAACTAGGACTTGATAATTTGTTTTCATTCTCCCGGGAGACTTTCGTCAATTATCCCTAAAAACAATGAATGCTATCTTGGTTAACAAATATGGAAGCAAAAATTCTCACACTCTTTGCATGGCAATACACATAATCATATATAAGCATAGACATCATCTTTCTACTGGTTATGTATAATGCAATTAAACTAAGCAATTCAACTTAGAGGATGGTTCAAGGTTGTTTTCAACCCAAATGAAAAACTAAATACTCTATCCATGACTCCCAAACTAACCATTCCCCCTACCGCAAACAAGAAAGGGAGACTATCTCTAGAGGCACTCTTTAGTGGTGAATGACAGGTTTGAATCTTCACATTTGTATTATTTGGAAGATTGGTGTGTGAGGGATGGTCGATTCCTTCTCAATTTATTCAAATAGAATTTTTGGTCATCCAAGAAAAAACAAATAAAAGAAAAGAAAAAAAAATAACCATGGTCTCCTTTATCTACAATGTCTAAACTTGGGTGACCATATCGTCAAAAATGGCAAAGGTTCGACCCTTACTAAAATAGGTCCACTAAGTGGAGAAATTGAATGAAAATAAATAGATAGGTTAAGCCATCTGTCAATGTAAAATTCAAAAGGGAATTCAAGAAGAGAATTAGAGGAGGATTATCTGTGAAGGGTTGGATGGGAAGGGAGGGAACACAGAAAGCATACCCACCCAATGGAAGCCTTGAACCCACCAATTCTGTGCTCCTCCAAGCAATCTCTTGTACCATACACTATCTATATACGAGTATTATATACATCCAATCCAGCAGTTTCAAGAATCACAAATAATTTATACATATTTGGCATTAGCAACCCCACAAGATTGATTAGGAAAGCAATAGTCATAGTTACCAAAATAAGATGCCACATTACTTTCTTGCATATTGAGAGAAAGTCATAATTGTTGTAGGTTTCTCTTTTCCATTTTCCTCTGAACATGGGTTACGCAACACATGTTGTAATGCGTTATAATGTATCTTATAACATGGGAGCCTTCACTCAAGCCGCCATTCAATAAAAATACATTAATTCAAGCCCTCACTCACCCTAATTAAATAAAAAAAAGAAAGTAAAACACACTGATTCACTCTAAAAAAATTTAACTCTAAAAAAGCAACTAAAGTCTCACTCCAAAAAGGTAAATGTGGGGTCTATCACATTTTGAAAAAATCAACCCACCACATCATATGTGAAAAAATTAAAATGTATTGGTTGAAAATCAAAATATATCGATTAAAAATAAATTTTCAATGATTAAAAATCAAAATACACTGTTTGAAAATTAAAACATATCTGCTGCAAATGAAAATACACCAGTATATTTTAACTTTTCATCGAAAAAAAATGATTCTTCACTTAAAAATTAATTTTTTACCTATAAAAAATAATTTTTTTACTTAAAAAGTAAATTTTTACTTATAGAGAACGATCACCACTAGTAAAAAAAATCAAATTATATCACTTAAAACTATTATATATAATGATCTACTGCATACTTTATAAAATATATTGCAACGTAAGTTAGTTTAATCTTTCTCTTTTCGTTTTGTCTATTTCTGAATTTGTTTATATTTTCTTCCTCTTGCGGTGCCGTACAGACCAAGATCCAGGCCACAGTCTCATGGCGTCATCTGAGATTGTTCAACAGTTGTGGTGGGCCATCAATCCACGTAATGGATTCTTTAGCCCTTCCAAAAACAGTCACCCCTTCTTCTGCCTTAGAAAAAAGTGACACATCTTTTTTGCAAGGGCAACCACATATGACAAACATAGAGAATATTTGTGCACCGAAATGGAAGTAACAAAAATCTAAATGTTTTTCAACGAACTTAGCTTTGCTATCATGCTCACAGAGAACAGTGGGAAATCACTTTTCCATTTGGTTCCTTCCAAATTCCACCAAAGAGAGGAAGTTGATCCTACAAAAAGGAAAAAATGACAGAATCCTAGGAAAAGCACGAAAAAACTATCCGAATCCAATCCCAACCCAATTCAAATGAATTAGGTTGGTTTGGATTTTGAGTTATAATACATTGAATTAGATTAACTTTTTCAATTTGATAAAAAATAGATTGGATTAAATTTGAGATTTAACTAACCTAATCCAACTCATAATCATATATATATATACACACACACACACACACACACACACGTAGGGTTGTGCATTGGTCGGATTTAACCTGAACCCAATCCGATTGGGTTGGATTGTGACTTAGAGTGGGTTGGGTTGGGATGAGATTTTTCCAACTCGATAAAAAATGGATTTGATTGGATTTGAGGTCTAATAAAGTCAACCCAACCTGTAACCAAATTCAACCTGATGCACACACACACAAGAGTATCCATTAAAATTTTAAAGGAAAAAAAGCTACCATGTTTAAACTTGATATGAGACAAAAAAAAACCACTCAAATAACGCACGCCACTCCCTCAATTTCACTTTTTCCTCTCCTTATGCTCTCCAACGTGTGCTTCTTTTTAGTTTCCCTCTCTCTCGCAAGGCCTAAACCAAGCTTCGTCTCTCATCGACGCCATCAACCTCTTTCGTAGCTCCTTTCTTGTGTCGCCATTGTTCTCGTCATTACCACTCGAGGTTAACATCTTCTTCCCACCTCTCTTCCTCCTCTACATTAGTGACGGTCACCATCTCCCTTCACTAGAGCCACTACCACCACCATCACCACACAGCCCACCACCTCCTCACCGGCCATCCATCGTCGTCACTACCTTCCCTCTGCCCAGCCTGAGCCACTACCAGAGCTGCTAGCCCACTACCATCGATCCACCACCACCACACAGCCCACCACCCTTCACCGGCCATCCATCATCCTCTCTACCTTTCCCTTTGCCCAACCTATCACTAGAGTCGTTACCACCACCACCACCACACAGCCTACCACCCCTTCACCGGCCATCCTCCTCCCCCTCTGCCTTCCCTTAATTTAGCTTAAATTATTTGAAATTTCGACGTAGGCATTTAAACTTTGACGCTTAAATTAGACATCATTATTTAAGTTTTCATCTAATTCTTTGTTTAGATAAAATTAAAAGGCATCCAAACGTACATCTTGAATTTTTTCCTTACTAGTAAAAAATTATTTTGATTCTCATCTAATTATTTGTTTTGAATGCCTATATCTCTGAAAAAAATTACATGAATAAGATAATCGTCTTATAATATGTGTTTACTTTTCTACGATTAATTATTCGCTTGTTTAGAAGATATAAGTTATTTATAAGTTTAAAATGTTTTGTTATTAAGTATAAAAGACATAGAAAATATGTAAAAGATAATCATAACTTTGAGTCTTTTGACTAGTCAACAACCCACTCAACCCGACCCAACCCGACCTGATTTTTATGAGTTGGGTTGAGTTGGGTTGGAAAAATCCCAACCCAAAAACTATGGGTTGGATTTGGGTTAAGTCCCAACTCGACCTAACTCGACTCATGTACACCCCTAATCCTATGTGCATTGTGCTCAAATTAAATTTTGTGCACTTTACTTTACAAACGACCGATAAAAATCTAATGATTTTACGTAAAATCATTAATATACATGAAAGGTGGTTTCGTATTACATATTTAGCGGAATCATTCAAAAAAACTAACAACAATATCATTAAATACGTCACATTCAATAAAAAATTAATACTAAATATGGTACAATGCCCCATAAACATCGGATTTTCTTTAATGTGGCAACTAACTATGAGCAGAATTTGAAATTCAAAATAGAAATGGTGCAAAATATGGTAATACAATTTAAAATCATGATGAGAACAAGAAGGCGAATACATTATTTGTAATATAGGTAACAAGTCATATGTCAATGGCGATTGCAACACTGGACGGCAATCAACTATAAGTACGCCTTACAGTAAAATGAAAATTTTTTGTCGTATTATGTGCATTTGATTGACGTAATATAAGTTATATAAGGTTGTATCGATTGGGTGATTCATGTGGTCATAGTGAAGATGACAACAAATTATAACAAAAGCAAAATTAGTCATACGTGTCCTACGATGAACTAGTGACCAAGCAAAACTTTGACGTGTTTAAGATCATAATACAACAGTATATAAAAGGTGTCCTATGAATATGGTGTTCTAACGTAGATATATTGTATTGCAACCGAAATTTTTGGTGTATTACACTTTTTAGGTGTATTATAATATTTAAAATTTGTATTACAAATATGGTGTTCTAACACAATATAATATATTGTAACTAACCATCTATCATATGTTGTATTCATTATTTTGATATCGTGCTACGAATCAGGATATTAACTTACGTTTGGGAAAATCATATATCGTAATATGTTCGTGTTACAACGTTTGTTATACGGGTATTACTATTGTCGTAATATGAATATAATAAAACATATAGAGTTTTGCAAGTGAATTGTATGATGTAATATAATCACTTGAAGCTGTAATACAAAATATGGTGTAATACTCTTTGTTTAAAAATTCTTATCACAATTAACGCATTCTCAAAATATTGTACTACAACTTAATAGGCATATGTTGTAATACGTATTTAAATATCCTACCACAAATCAAGATATTAACCTGTGTTTAGGGAACGCATGTATCTTAAATGAACGTGTTACAACGTTTTTAATACGATGAATTTTATCAACGTATTATGATTTTTCTTTATAAATCTTGTATGAGGATTACTTATAATCGTACCGTGGCTTACTTATTAATGTATTGATAATCTAACGCTCTTCGTTATGGCATAACATGTATAGAGCGATGTTATGATGCATGCAACATCATGTAATTCGTCTTTTGACCAAATAAAAATATATATATATTTTTACGATTTAGTATATGGCCAAGATGTATATTAAAACTTGAAAATCATATTTCATTGACAAATACCTCGAGAGCAATTTTCATCACTAAGAGATCTGTCCACATTCTCTATCAAAACCAATGGATCCAAAAGCCCTAACAATGAATATCATGCCAAAATAAACAATTCCAAGTGATAAAAGAAGACATCAAAAATGTAGCAATCGAAATATAGCCTAAAAAAGCTTGAGTGTTTGACGATCTTTTCTCCTGCTTTGAAAAAGTCTCACGTATGACTGGGGTTATACGATCATCAATTTTTTCCTTCCAGTGGTCAAAGGGAATGATACCATCGTGTTTTGTGGTTCACATTTGGAAATTACATTAAATATCTAATTATTAATTAATTATATAAATTAAGGAAACCACCACCAGTCGATTAGTGGTTGTAAAGACCCGTTCTATCCTGAACCTTTTAAGACGTCTAGACTGTCAGTCAGATGTCTGGACCCCTTTCCAAACGTCTGGAAATCGAAATTTTTGTATGAGATTTCGCGTCTGCGTGCGGGCTACGGGCAGACAGTACCCTCCTTTCTCTCTCCTTCCCTCTTCTCTCCTCCACCGAACCCTAACGCACCCCCTTTATAAACCTCTTTTCTCCTCTCTCGTTCTCCCTACACCACAGCCACCTTCTTCCCTTCCTCTCCACCATAGTGAGAGGAGTGAGCGCAAGAGAGAGCGCGAGAGCGGCAACAAGGTGGAGAGGCAGCGTGAGGAGAGGAGCTTGAGCTCTCGAGCTCGTGCGGGGGCTCGTCGAAGGGCGCACGACCGGAGCAGCACATGCGGGAGGAGGGGTGCGTCGGGGGGAACCATCCCCGACATTGCTGCAGCCGGAGCTACAGGTGAGGAGGCAAGTCCGCGGCTGTACGCGGCGAGGGAGAGTAGGAAGCGGTTCTGGTTCTGGAATTTTTCCAGAATCAAACATCTGGAGTGATGTTCAGACGATGGAGTGGACGTTTAGAGATGACTCCAGATGTCTGAAGGTAAATCTTCGCGAAGGTACATTCCCTTTGCGGATACGGCCATGTAGGCCACTCCGCACCTACGTTTTGCGTGGCTAAACATAGGAGATTTGCTGTCGCGTGCAAAGATTGCTTTGGGAAGGCACGGGACACGCCCTCCCACGCGTTTCAAACGTCTGGACAGCTTGCCAGACGGCTAGAAGCACTCCTAGACGTCCGGAGAGTAGGTTGGACATCTGGAGTCGAGTCCAGACGGTCGGGAAGAGGTTCTGGATGTCTAAGGTCGACGCAGAACTTGAGGTGAGTTCCTGTTTACTTTTAAGACGTCTGGACCTTGTGCTAGACATCTGATTTGGGTCTGTAGCCCTGTTTTTGACCCGTTTAGGGTCTGTTTGAGGTCCGTTTACGCAAACACGATATCGGTGTTTTTCTCGTGAGTTCCTCTACTTGTTAAAAGGCCTTTTATACTATTCTAAATGTTCCATTGTGATTGTTCCTTGGTATAGGATTTCATTCTGTTGCGGGTTTGGGGCTTGCAGAAGCACGTGAGCTTGTCGTTCGAGTCCCCAATACTCCTGAGTTGTCTGGTAGAGTGGCTTCCCCCTATTTTTAATTATAAAACCTGATTTTATATATGAAATTGAATAAGTAGAAAACCTAGGATGTGGCATGAATCCTAGGATGAGAAATTCTTGCACTGTTTGTATGAGTGATTGAAATCGCAGTCTGAAATAAATGAGTAGAAATGTGAACAATTGCCTGTTAATAAACAAGAGTTGCCCGTGAAATATGAAGTGCATGTGTTAGTTAAACAGTTACTTGTGACACTACTTGTTGTATATGTTAAATAATGGAAATACGAGCTGCATGTGGATAAATTGATAATGGAAATGTGAA
Organism: Thalassia testudinum; assembly: GCA_037157565.1. Taxonomy (NCBI): domain Eukaryota; kingdom Viridiplantae; phylum Streptophyta; class Magnoliopsida; order Alismatales; family Hydrocharitaceae; genus Thalassia; species Thalassia testudinum. Next base: position 140,551,113 of record JAZHRO010000073.1, read on the forward strand.
TGATGAAACCTGGTATGAAATGACATGAGAAATACGAGCATGAACCCTACAGGGAATTAAGAGTTGAGCTCCTGTGAACAAGTGGAATGGATCTGGAAATGTAGAGGGAAGTGTGTCGGCCCTTGAGTACATGGTACCAAGGAGAGCGATTGTCCCCTGTTTAGTGTCGAGCGGAGCTAACCACCCTTAGGTTGGGACCCGGGATTAGGAATGGCCACTCTACACCGACTTCTCGGCCCTCGCGTACACTATAGCAAGGAGAGCTACTAGTGTAGGGAGAGAGCTAGCCACCCCACGGGGCCCGGGGTTCAGCTAGCCCCCTACACCGACTTGTTAGGCCCACTGGGCAAACCAAGGTAATCAAATGAGGGTGCGAGGACTGTGGAGGGGTGAGACCCCTGTTTGGTTCTTAGGGCCTGGACCCCTGTTACTGAGAGGGCTAGGCCCTATACTGTTCCGTGCTGTACTTGGGCGTACCCGTTAGCTAAAACGACTGACCGCGTGCCATTGCGATGTAGCTACCTGTGCGCTTATCGCGCGTGCTGTAGTCACCGCTACGTCTGTTCATGACCTTGGGGTGGTTGACTGGGTGTAGGATCACCACGGGGGACTCTCCCAGCCAAGAGAGCACCACGTGTGCCTTCTACTCTTTGAAAAAGACTGTAATCAAGATCGTTCCCGCAAGGAACATTCGAGATCAAGAAAGAGATCTGAAAAATAAACCAAAGGGTGGAAAAGGAATAACTTGTGAAATATAGTTGGAATAAATAGTTACCTATTAGCTTTTACTACTTTAATTAGTTGGTTACCACTCTACTCAGCGTTCGCTGACTTTTGTTTGCTCATAACCCTTTTCAGGTCCAGATGTTGAGCAGCCCGAGTCACCGGGTACAGAGGGTGCTAGGCCCAGTAGAGTCCAGTAGCAGTAATCTTCCTGTGGTTGTACTTTCTGTTGTTAGTGAGTTCAGACTCTTATTACCTTTACATTTCTATACCTTGTTTCCGTTTTTACTGTTGTGGTGGTGGTATGTACTGTAACAGCTTTCACTTTCTTTACTGCTGTACTTTTTTACTGTTAGTTACTTAGTATAGTGAATGTGGTTTACTATCCTGCTTTTTTGTTGTTTCTTATTGGATGACTAGGCCTTGGGATCAGTCGAGTCGAGCCGGTCTCGTATCCTATAAGGATTCGGGAACCGGGTCGTAACAGTGGTTTCCAATACCATCATGTATAAAAAATTGAATTTAATGTAATATGATGTGTATAATCGCACGATGGTCATTGCGTGCTCATTTTCGATCTTTTGAGCACAATGCTCAAAATATACTTTTAAGCACAATGCTCTAATTTAAGAATTAAGATCACTCCATATGAGCATATTATGCACCAAATTTGAAGTCAATCCTACACTCCCAGCACATACATCAAAGGAGACTCATTTTTTATGGCCTAAGTATCACGAAATTTGACCATGTTGGATGTATATGTCTCAGGAGTGTTAAATTTTCTTTAAATTTGGTACATAATATGTTCATATGAAGTCATCTCAATCCCCAAATTTTAAATTCAAAACATTACTTGTGATGGGAGATATTGCTACACATGCACGCCCTTAATTACAAGGGAGCTAAATTTAAATTTTCCTTAATTACAACTTAATCAAGCACCAAAGTCCATCCATGCCCAAGCCCAATGTCTCCAATTCCTCCCACATTGTCCTACTCTCACCTCTCCATGTCCCAAATTCAAAATTTTCCTACCCCTGTCCCAAATTCCATCCACAGTCTAATTTTTTTTTTTCGTATTTTATTTTATTTTATTTTTTGAGGGAAGATTCCATTAAAAGGTAAGAACTCGATACATAAGAACACTCCCCATAGGGGAAAGGTAAGAAGAAGCCTAACGCCCTCAAAAGGGGGAAGTTACGCCTCGTCAAAACGAGCGAAGGCCAAAACACAGAAGGAACAAGACAAATAAAGGGAAAAAGAAAAAGAAGCGTCCCGTGATTGAAAACCAATCAAACTCCAAAAGGAGAGTGACCTTAGGCTCATAAAACGTCAAAGCACCAACGAGATAAAATCTCGAAGACCACGCTAACGAGAAATCAAATAAATCAGCTACTAACTCACGTCAGGAATCTCGGTCATGATAAGCACAAGGTCACATGTGATCTCTATCAAAACAAGATTACACTAAAAAAAGAAAAAGAAAAAGAAAGGATCAAACATCAACACAACTAGATCACCATCCGACCATCGACCTTTGATTACACACAAGTCCACGACGTTGGCCAAAAACGCAGCAGTCGTCACCGCTAGCCACAACATCACGAGTCCACGCCACCAGCCACGACATTGCAACGAGTCCATGCTACCGGCCACCTCGCAGCCAGCGCAACTCCGCCGGTCACCCTCGCACGACAACGAAATATGACAACTCATCGACGACGATCTATGACTGCAGCAGGCAAGTCCATGACGACAACCTCACACAACTACAATCTTTGACCACACATCGACAACGACCTTCGACCGCAGCAGACGAGACCAAGGCACCAACCTCGCACGACACGATGACCGCAGTATGGAGCGGAAACTGTGGACGCACCTCGACCACGCTACGAGCACGACCACTGGCCACCTCACTGCTGCGACCACGCTATGAGCTCGACAGCCGTGAAGACACCACGAGCAGCCAAACACCATGCATGTCAGAGAAAAGGGTCAGTCAACGAAGGGGAGAGGTCTGATAGGGAGAGGAGGAAGATCTGGCAATTAGGGGGGCCCGATCTGCTGCGTATGGTCGATCAGGCCCAAGCTCGTGCAAAGATTCTCTTTTCTACATTAGAGAGGGACGGTGGGAGAGAACATACCTAAAAAAATTTTATGCAAAAAGAAGAACCGAAATGATTTGGCCCTTTTCATATTTTATTTGTTGTTTTAGAATATAGAAGTTATTTATAAGTTTAAAATAATTTGTTATAAAGTATGAAAGACAGAAAATAAGTAGAAGATAAACATAAGTTTTGAATCTTTTAACCAGTTAACAACCCGACCCAATCAAACCTAATTTTTTTGGATTAGATTTGGTTGGATTTGGTAGTGTAATGGGTTGGATTCAATTGAAAAAACTCCAACCCAAAAGTTGCAGATTGGATTTGAGTTTCCAACCCAATTCAACCCGTGTACACCCCTACAAAAAAAAACTTATTGATCAAAGGAGAGACGATTTTCTTTCCTTTATTTTTCCTTAATTTCCAAAAACTTAGGGTCAAAAGCGAAAAGCATAAACTTTAAAACTGTGTTTTGAGAGCAGGATAGTTTTGGTTGATTTTATGCTAAAATGGATTTATAAGATTTACTTAGCATTCATGTCTTCGGCATATCCTAACTACAACAAAAAAAAAATGAAACAAATAAGCTGCAATTCTTACATTTTTATTTATAACACAGGAAGCCATCTGCTTTGTCTAGGGTCGACAAAAAAAATCAAATTTGTTTAACCATACTCGATTAATAGATCTAAATCCATTAACAATAAGTGGGTTTAAATTCAATTAACCTGTTTAATAAATGGGTTGGGTTCAACTTTATGGTCATGTATCTACTTAACCCGATAAGATATCCCCTTACCCAAGTCCCTCGCTCCCCCCATTTAACCCATTTACCAAATTTCATGGAATCCAACCTATTTACCCAATTTCACCCTTAACCCATTTAAAATCCGTTTAACTCATCTATCCATTTAAAACCCATTTAACCCATTTACACATTTAAAATCTATTTAACCTGACTTGAACTCGTTTAACCCATGTAATTAAATGGGTTAAACGGGTTTGGCTAAGTTTGAATTTAAGCAAATGAACCTGTTAAATAAACAGATTGGATCCGACCCGACCCAATTATATCTTTTTTGATCTAAATGGGTCAAGTCTAACCTGACCTGACCCATTTGACAGGCCTAGCTATATCCAACCTATTAATCGTTGGGTGCAGCTACAAAAACACGCAATGTGACATAAGGGAAGAAAAAAAGTAATTTCAAAAGTGTGGACTAGGTCACGTCTCTCCTTTACACAAAAAATTAACATAACGTGTTTTTCCTTTATGTAAAAAAAGTAATGCAACTAATGATATGTGGTAGGATCTATTACTATTTAAAAAAGTTATCATCACTTTTAAATTAATAACAAAATCATTTTGTATCAGTGCAAAATCATTTTACGCTGATGCAAATCACTAAAATCATCGTCAGAATTATTTTGTATCGGTGTAAAATCATGTTTATAATTATTTTGCATCACTGCAGAATGAAAATGTATTGATGTAAAATTACCTTCAGAAACATTTTACATTGATGTAAAGTGATATTATGTCTTTGCATTTTAATTCAAAATGATGGTAGTAGCTTTTATAAACATTTTATACCGATACAAAATGAGATTATATCGATGGAAAATTATTTTATATCTGTTTATTTTAATTGAAAGTGGTGTTAATTTTTTTTAAATAAAATGAGACCCACCATATAATAAAACTCACTTTTTATTTTTTTATTAAATATTAATTATCAAGTGAAAACTATACTTACATTGCATTACATTACAAAACACATAACCTTTAACGTTTCCATAAATTTTTAGCTTAATCATTCCACCATGTAACTAAATAATAACCAAACAAAAAAAGTAACGCAATGTCAAATATGAAGCGAATAAGTCACAGCACTCAGTTCTCAATTCACTCACATCAATCCACTTATCCCATGCAATCCATTATTTATTCTACCATCGAACTAAATATCTTTTAGCTCAATATTCCCTGTCGGTAATCAAGTCCAGAACTTAATCTACGAAGTCCATCACTTTCACTCAATTAATAAAGAAAACGGAAAACGAAAGCATCTCAACATGGGAATCTCCACTGCCTCTAGAGCACGATGTCAACAACCCAACTAACTGCTATTCTCAGCACGAAATCCACCCAAAAGAGACAAAAAAAATAAAAAAAAAGCTAAGTACGGAAATAACATTTGGTTATAACAAATTCATTAAAAATAAAAATCTATCGATTGAAAATAAAAGTAGATCGATTGAAAATTAAATAGATTAACTTAATATTAAAATATATCGATTGAAAATAATTTTTAATTGATTGAAAATTAAAATATATCGATATATTTTATCATTCTATTTATGGTAAAAGGTTTTTCACTTAAAACATGATTTTTTTACTTATGAGAAGTAATTTTTCATTTATGAAAAATGATTTCCATCGATAAAAAATTAAAATATATCGGTTGAAATCACCACACTCTCACTTTATACATTGCAAAACGTATCGCAACGTGTGTTTATTTACGTTTTGACTATAAAGTAATGCTATAGCAAAGTATTATAGACCAATTTTATTAGGTATTGTTTGGCTGTAGGAATTGAATCATTCGTACTATATTTGAGTCTTTTAATCCTAGGTTATATCAATCTTAGAATAGAGCTCTCAATCTTGGGGATGTGGATCAATTTATCCTAAGATTGTAAGAGAGAATACTCACAATTATCTCTCAAAACATATTATGATTTGACTCATATTTCATTCAAATACAAAAATAAAATTAATTCTTTAAAATTAATCCCTTATAATTAATAGTACCTTAGTTATTATAGAGTACTAGTGAATATACCACGCTTCGCAAGGGTTAATTATTAATAAAATTAATATATAAAAATATATTAATAATGTGTATATTACTCACCTAATTTGAGAGAAAGAGATACTAATAATATACATATTATTTTAAATATACAAGCACGTCTTCTCAATATAATTTATTTATTGAAATTTTAATTATGAGCAAAATTAATATCTAAACATATATTTATAATGTGTATATTATTTATCTTTTATAATTAAAGTGGCAATGAGTGGAACTTTTTTTTTCTTTTTGCCGTTGAGGATGACAATGGTTGGGTGTTTGCCTTGTTTTGGAGAGCAGATAAGGGAGAACGCATGCCATCAAGTAGGACTTGTTTTATTTTTTTCATATTGATAATATTTTGTTTCATGGATTTCTTTCGTTAATTCTTTAATGTGTGGGGGGTGGGGGAGAAGATATTGGTGAGGGATGGGCAACATGGGTGAAAGTTATCTTCCTTTCAATTTATCATGGTATTTTATCCTCTAAGTTTTGGGTCATAAAAAAAACGATTGACTCCGACCATAAAAAAATAACCCCCTCCTTTTAAGAACCAAAAGATGAGTTATCTTGTAATAAAATAAAGTCTCAACAAACTCTACATTCTTCTATGGAAAATATTTAGATAAATTTTACATTTTATGTGCACTAAGAATCACCCGAATTTTCCCGTAATTTTCCCACAATCAATTAAAAGATGAAAATACCACGTGGGTGTGGGTGTGGGTGTGGGTGTGGGTGTGTGCTATGTGAGGTAGAGCCAAGCAAGGTAGAGCTATGATTTCTGGTGACGACATGTGGGAAGAGGAGGTAATTAAAGAGAGATGAGGGAAGGGGGAGAACGAAATGGGTAGAGAGAGGAAGATGGGGGGCCATGCGGTGAACTCTGGAGGAATGGGAAGAAGAGGTTGCTATCACTCTCTTTTAGTTATAATTACTGGTGGGTAGGTCCACATTTTACAACGAGAGTAATATATATATATATATATATATATATATATATATATATATATATATATATATTAAATCCTTTAATATATGGATAGTCATTTTTATTTAAATAATTTGAATAAGTTTATCTTGAATAATAGGATAATAATATATGATCCCTATAATATGTATGAGAAAATTTTAAAAAAATTAATGTTAATTAGAAATTACCTAGATAAAGTCAAGGAAAGAAAGAGGAATAAGTAAATGATAACGTTGAAGAGAGAGAGATAGAGAGAGGAATCTAAATAATAAGTATTAAATCTTACGATGAAAAATTATTTTTTATAGATAAAATTATATTTTATAAATCTTAAATCTTAAATTTTAAATTTAAAATTTATAGGTGAAAATCAATTTTCACTTTCTAAGTGAAAATCATTTTATATCGATAAAAAATTAGATCGGTATGTTTTCATTTTCAACCGATATATTTTATTGAGTGGAAGATATCTATTGCAAAGCGTGTTATAATACGTGTTTCTTTTTTCTTGTTATATTTATTTTACCTTTCACTTGAGATAAAAAAAAAAAAGATAAATTTCCTTAAAATAAAATTGAATCAACCCTACATTTAAATACAATAGTTAAGATCAAATATAAAAGCTATCTAAAGAATTTAAAATAAAAAATTATAAATTTTAATTGTAAAAGTAAAAGAAAATGACAAAAATTAGGAGTGTTACTTAGGGGTGACCAACAAAAAAAAAAAAAAACGACGAAATGAGATAAAAAAAAAATGAATGCAGGGGAATAATTAAGTTGAGAGGGGGAAGAGAGATGAGATTCGGTAATTGGAGATCGTGGAAAGAGATAGATAGAGAAGAAAGGGTTATTTTGGATGAAACCAACTTGGCTGAGAGAGAGGTTGCGGGAGAGTGGGAGCGAGGGGGGTAACAACGTTATTAAATGTCGGGGGTAGAGAAGAGAGACGACAGGGGTGGGGGAGAGGGGACGGAGCCACGCGTGGAGACGGTAATAAGACCTTGCTCTAGCAATATGGCAAGCGTTAATAGAAAGTATAAGACACTTCCAACCCGCAAGTCTTTTAAAAATTTTGGAGATACGCACACTTGACCCGATCGGTAAAAATGGGATAACTAAGGGGTAATTCTTTTTATTTAGTACCAATTTCTCTTCCTCCACCAGACGTACATGCGTGCCTTAAAGAGATTACTTTATATTAAATGAAAACCTGACTCACTTAATTTTAAGATTTATAATAATAAAATTTGTGTTCGGTTACAACTTTATTTCTATAATACCACATTACTATGTTAATATATCATATTATCAAATCAATAATATTTGCGGCTAAACTGATACTCTTCGTACCTATAAATCTTGCATAGTCAATGTTCAAGACATTAGCCTAATTTTTCTAAAAAATTTTTCAATTTATATTTTTCTCACCGAACTTTCAATTCAGCCAAGTCCGCTATGGGCTAATAAGCTTGGGAGTAGACCTTTGGATGGATTGGTGTTTGGGGGTGGAGTATAAGTTCAAATCCAAGTCTTTTTCTAGCTCTCTCATTTCAGTCATTCCTTCTCATAGCACATGTGCCGTATGAGGATCTATGCCTTTTTTTTTTTTTGCTAAAGTGGGGGGATTTGGAATGCGACTTGGCTTTGCACTTGGTTTTCCATTTTTCTATTAGTAATAGGTGTAGATTATAGCATTAACGTTCGCCAACGTTACTCCTACGGAAAAAAGTATCTCAGGACTCCATGTATAGACCCCTTATCGTAAAGCAACACTCCATGGCTGACGGTGAGCCCTTATTCTCTAACTCATTACTGCACTATATTATATTACCTTATTTTTTGACGGGAGGTTGTAATTAGGAATGTGCGGGAGGAGGATAACGGAATCATATTTACTACCTGCAGATCCAAGATGGAAGGCAATGTACCGGAGCAAAGTTGGGGATGTACTCATTTCATAAAAGTTATACATAGTCTCCAATCCGAAGTCAAAGGCAACACTTCTTGTTGGATTAGTAGATCTAATTAACCCTTTTTGAAAGCAACCGTAAGAGTAAGGGCTATTTATCTTTTGGGGAATAAGGTTTGTGAAATAAGAACTTATATAAAGGTAAATTACTCCTTTTTATTCAGATGGTGATTAGTATCATATTAATGGATATGTTTGAAATCATATTTAATTTAAATAAAAAGATGTAATTATGAGAGAGATAAGTATCCTTTGAAATCACGTCACATACATGATGAGTATATTTTACACCGAACCTTGGCGTAAGTTGGTAGCTAGATAGGATAATTTAATCGCACCCCAAAGGTGGAATTGGGAGATCCCAGGACTTCTTCACTCTAATCGGGAATACCCAATCCTAAGGATTTCAGCGAACTATTGTAGGATGTTTCCACCTGTCCCACGTACCAAACGGTACCTGAATATTTAAACAATAACAAGCAATGTTAGTTGCCTTGTCAATCTATTACTCAGCTACAAGCCCACCTAATGATGGAAGAAATTAAGAAATTAACCCTCACAGAATAAACCCACAAGCTCACTATTGGCAAGCTCAAGTTCAAGAGACTCGCAATTAAACTAGATCCATTTAGCGACAAGTAAGCAGCCCAAGTTCTTAGAACAAATTAGCCTGCCTGAGCAATCCTCTTAAATTGGCTTGTCCACCTAGACTGGCCAGGCTGCCTGAACTAAACAGTCCACCTGAATTGAGTTGTTCACCTATGTCGGCCATTGTACTTGAGCTAACAAAGCTAGCCAATCGTTGGAGTTGGCTGGTATGCCTAGGAAGATGAAGACATAGAGAACAAGGGTCCCCAAGGAGTGAGTGGAATCATTACACTTCCTAAGGAGAAGTAATTGCATGTAATTATTATACTATTTTTGTATCATATAAATGGGTGTGGTGCACTCTTGAAGATTAGATTATCTTCCCAACAAGCCTGCACCAAATTGATAGAACTAGGTCACCAACTTTCTATATTTAAAGTATACTAATATATATTTCTACTTTTTTGCCTCTTTAATGTTTCCGGTATCATATAATATTTTGGTGACCTTTGAGGCGTTGACAGCAACCTCCAAGGTCCATCACTATCATAAGCATTCTTTTTCGATTGGATGTGATGATCAACCTCTCCCATCTCACTGATTGATCACTGGTGAGTGAGTGCCCACGTCGTGCTAAAAGAGAGCAGCAAGGCCATTTTGGGACGTTCCTTTTCACCTATTTAGCATCCAGCACCAAGATTCCTACTTTGCTTTTCAAAACTTCCCATTTGTCCTCCAGTTTATTTCTTTCGTGAATAGCTCCAATATCTTCTGGTTGTTCAGTAGGTGCTTCCAGTCTACAAACGTCGCTGCTTCCAGAAAACCAAAATATTGTTTCAGTCTACAGACGTCGCTGCTTCCAGAAAGCCCAAATATTGCTGTCCTTCTCTGTGGTCATCCTAATTCCAGCATGTCGGTTCTACCACGTTACACTCAAACGTAGAGAACGACATCAAGTTATAACGAACATATGTTATCAAGAGAAACGTATCAGACTTATCCACTCAAGCGATACAATAGGTAAGTCTTTCGGGGGGTTTTTTGCCTGTGTATGTGTCGCTCAATATTACAAATGAGATATTTCATGTAACAAGCAGTAATTATTCAAAGGTTTTTTTTTTCTTCTTAAGGAAGATATTTTATAAGGGTTAGTTTACGACACGGGTTAGCTAATCCAAGTTAGCAAAGTTGCAACAGAGTTTAGCCCTTATTTGTGTTTACTTGCAAACACGGGTTAACCCCTCTTTGTGTTTACTGAATGGAGGTTAGAAATGGAGGTTATCCTGTAATGTGACAAGAGGGTGTTTACTTGGGAATAAAGGTTAGAATGAGTGTTAAAGTGGAAAAAGATATGTTTGCTCTTGAAATGGTAGGTAAGTTAGTTGAGATTGTTTTTGTTTAAATAAAAATAATTTAATAATGATAAATATAAAAGAGAATGAACTTGTATTAGAAATAAATTTCATTCAATTTTTACGTGAATCATCAACTTTGTTACAACTAACATTGGTACATTTCATATTACATTGAGAAACAAATAGACAATTAATAAAAAGATATTATTCGTTTACAAAAAATGATTTCAATTTCTCTTCAAAAATGTAAATTATAAGAAGCTCTGATCTTCATCTTTGGCATATCAGATATGATAAATTCTTTCAATTCGGCAAGTGTTGTAATCCAGGACCTTAAACAGAAATAAATATATTATGAGAAAATTCTGAATAAATGAAAAGCAGAATAATTGTAGTGGATATTTTTGTTAAGTTATCTGTGAAATGATGAGAAGTTTTCATATTGCCTTGAAGAAGTGTTTGCTTGTAATTAATAAGAAAGCCAAACCTATAGAAATAAGTTAAATGATTTATGTATAAATCAACGGAGAGCTTAATTAATAGATATATAAGAGTAATTGTACGTGTGATATTACTAACATCTAATGGCACATCTGGTAGGCAATAAAAATAGATATATAAGAGTAATTTTGTAAGCTGCATCTTACACTATTCCCGTAAAGATACTTCTAATTCAGCCCGTCTAAAGAATTATTTATACTTGTTTCTAACTCAAAGACAAGTTCTGCCAAGTGTCCACAATTACATCTCCTTTCAACTGTTCTTAATCCTCGTGACGTAGACATTCCTGTGAGCTAAGAAGTTAA